>CM057347.1:106823104-108108874 GCA_030015575.1 Agapanthus africanus | reverse complement strand
ACGATCCCTTCACCGGGAGTGACCCCTTTAGCAAAACTAGAAAAAGCCTCAAAAAACATTCCATTTAAAATCCATTTGATTCCGCAACGAGATCAAGTTCAAAGCGTTAAAGGTTTTCATAAAAAACCATTCGCAACCCTCCGTCATTTAAGGAAAGTAGAGTACTTAGTATTCGTGCTACGTTTGTCGACCATAGCTGAGGCGTAGTGTACGGTAGCTAAGTGATGTCTTCCCTACACCGCATATGATGCGATTAGTTAGGACAGTCATGTGGTTTTTGTCGACCTTAGCCAAGGGGTCATGTGGGTGGGTCTAACTAATCACGAAATAACGGGTAGAACTTGACTAGTGCTTATGATTTGTTGACCTTAGCCAAGGTCATAGGTGCTAGGGGTAAAAAACCTTTATCGGAGTTTCAAGTGTTGAAATTTGCAATGAGATTGGCATACCTTCTATATGATAGTTGGATCCCGATACCCACTGTGAGTAATTGTTACTCCTGGAAGAGTTTTGCACTTTGCCAATTAGCCGATCAAGTAGGTGTCTAGAATGTTGTCGACGGGGTTTACCCCTCTGGGAAAACGAGGTTTACTGTAATTAGGTCCGTGCGAAAGCACGGGGAACCTCCCTCAAAGTACCGACACTGGCCTGGCTGAAAGATTGGCGAACTTGTAGAGTGTAATTAATCCCGGCTAGTCTTTCCTTTTAGGGTTTTGAAGGAAGATTTGATAAAAACAGTGGGAGCCATCTTGATTGGATAAAATATATAACCAATCTGATCTTGCAAGAGCGCACGCAGAGTGTTTTCTTCTCTCTCTCTCCAGGTAGCGACCATATCATGCCTTAATCAAGATAATAATATGGATGTATTGACCGGAACCCGCTTGTTATACTGAGCTGGGGAACGCTGGTCCCGCTCCAACTTATAAATGTTATAAGGACAGAGCAGGAAAATGGGGGAATACCAGAATTCCTATGCCACCCAAACGAAGAAAGTGCATATGATGCATCTCCTTCGGGTGTGTTCATTATACAGAACTGTTTCTCAGTATTCTCTACGTCCTGGGTATTTGATGCCGGATCAGGATCCCAGATATGCAATCAGTTACATAGGGCTACAGAAAGGTAGAGAACTTAGAACGGGTGATAAGTTTCATGAGACAGAAAACGAGGCAAGTATTGCAGCCAAGTCTTTTGGTCACTGTCACCCTGTATTACCAGTACATTGATTCTGAACAAATGCTATTAGATACCGAACCTGATATACAAAAATCATATCAATCTCTTTATAAGTAAAGAAATGATAAAATTTTGTATTGTTGGATAATGTTTTGAACATTTCCTATATCAAAAGTTGATTGGTTCAGGCACGTTATCTAAAAGCATTGGTGTTCTAAATCAAACTACAGTTCCTCGTATACACAGAACACATACTAGAGGAAGAGTTCAGATATGAAAAAAATCCTTCTTGAGGCATTGTAGACTAGGTCATATCAATGTGACCCGACTAGCTTAAGTTACATTCTAGATGCATATTTAAATCAGTTTGAATTTACATATTGTGAAACTTGCCAGTCATGTCACAAAGATAAGATGACCATAGCTCTGTTTATTGGAAACAGAGAAAGAGTTAGTGAACTCTTGGGACTGATACATGATGATGTATGTAAGGTCTCCTGTCTACACATGCCAGGACCGGTTCTTTATACTTCATTATGTTCTCTGATAATCTCTCAAGATTCAGTCATATGTTCCTGTTGAAACATAAGTCCGAACCTTTTGAGATATTCACAGAATATAAGTTAGAAGTAGAGAACCACAATACGGGTATAAGTATTATGTCCTATGATAAGATCAGGGAGGAAAATACTTGTGCATGGCACTCCTGGACTATTCTAAAGGAGAATGAGATTCTCTCTCAGTGTTACTCCTCTGAATGCACCACAGCACAACGGTGTATCAGGGTGGAGCAATCGCACCATATTGGATATAGTGTGCTCTATGATGAGTACTACTGAGTTACATATTTCCTTTTGGGGTTGTGCACTTGAGAAGTTGCATACCTATTGAATTGGATTCCAATCAAATCAGTGCCTACCACTCTATAAGAGATATGGTATGGGAAGAGCCTATCTCTTAAGAATGTTAAGATTTGGGATTGTCCGGCCTATGTAAAAAGCAAAATCCGGACAAAATCGAGGCAAGGTCAGTTCTGTAGAATTGGAAAGGTTCCAGTTATACAAAACTGCAGCTGATGATTTGACAGAACCAAAGGATTCAATAGTCACCGACGAACCTCAACCTCTCCGCCGATCTAGTAGGGTTCCTTACCCACCTGAGAGATACTTCGGTTTCTCTATGACAGTAGGAGCGAGGATTGCATCATGAGATGATGACCCGAACTAGTTTCGAGCTGGCTATCAGGAGTGGGACTCTGTAAGAATGGCTGGATGCTTAGCGATCTGAGATGGAATCCATGTACACCAACAAAGTATGGACTTTGGTTGCTGTATCTGAAGGGTTGAATCCCTATCAGGAGCAAGTATATCTTGAGAAGATTACTTGGTGTAGATGGAAAAGCTGAGACTTTCAAAGCTAGACTTGTTAAAGGTTTTTGTCATTGACCAGGCGTGGATAATGATGAAACGTTTTCCAGTGGCTATGCTTAAGTCCATCCGGATCCTACTTACCACGGCTACATACCATGACTACGATATCTGGTGGTTGGGTGTCATGACTGCTTTTCTAAAATGATGATTTAGAAGAGAATGTCTATAAGAACACAGCCAGAGGGCTTCGTAAACAGTGGGAGCAGCGGAAACGTGTGCAAGTTGCTTTACAGGATAAAGCAGGCATCGCGGAGTTGGAAACATCTGTTTTGATGTGGTAGTCAAAGAGTTTGACTTCATCAAAATGGTAGATAAACCTTGTATGTACAAAAGGGTAGTATGGAGTATGATATTGATCATCGTAGAGTACGTGGATGACATACTCTTGATAGGAAAGGAGTTTCCTATGCTACGATCGGTCGATCTCCTCTTATCACATAGATTCTCCATATAGGATCAAAGTGATACCTCCTAAATCCTGGGTTTTGGATCTATGAGATAGATCTAAATGGATGTTAGGATTCTCACTAGTTGTAATGAGATGGTATCAGTTGATCCTGGGGAGAATCACTGGAAAGGTTCTAGGGTGATAAGGATGACTGAATGTCAGTCGCAGGCATTGTCTTTACCCTCAGTGGAGGGACGGTATGTTGGAAGAGTTCCAAGCTAAATACCGTGGCAAACTAGACGATAAAGGCTGGTGACATCGCTATTAAAGATACTACCAAAGAGAAAGTTTGGGTGTATATTGGTTCATAAGATGAACTAGGTTCCTACCATTGTATGACAATGGAAGTGTGGCTTTGGCCCAGGAACCCTAATCCAATCAGTGACCCAGACATAATCTGAGGCAGCATCACCTGATCATGGACATAGTTGATCTCCAGGGTGATCGAGGTAAGGAGAGTAGACTCAGAGGACAACACAGCGGATCTACTCATAAAGGATTTTTCCCAGAGAGAGACTTTTATGGGATGGTTGAGTATGTTATACTGCAACCACTGCTACAGATGGCCCTAGTGCAAGTGGGAGATTATTAGTTATATGTATGCCCTAGAGGCCATTAATGTACATTGGATGTATATTGTAGTGGATACTGGGACATATATAGGTAGGACTTTCTTGCTCGACATGATAGTACGCTATCCGGTTGCTCTTTATCTTAACATGTATACTTTCTATCTCTCTGTTACATGTTGATAAAGCCCTTAGGATGTGTACTCGACTTCCAGGACTATGATGAAGATCATACTAGTGGGGCCTGGGTAGTCAATGAGTGCATCCTTCATTTTTCCTAGTCGTGGGAATATCGAGACGGTGCATCGATATTCCAGAGTAGACTAGCGTATATCTTCTCGACCCATGTGATGGGCGATGGACGATCCCATATCCATTGGTGTTTGACATCAGAGATGGTATGCGGGTGCTCAGTGGAGACTGGGTACACTGAACGGACTCGCCGAGAACTCCCAGATGGTATTATACATCACGTCAGATGGCAGTTCTCTGGTGACACTGGTACAGCTTAGTCTGTTGACCCGAGATCGTCATAGAGTCTTGTGTGTCTCCCACTGTGCTTTGATTTCCACCCTACCACGGCTCTACTGAGTCGTGCAAACAGGTGGTTATTGGGTACAGTCCCGATTCACATGGAGGCAATGAGCGATAGGAGGGGATTCGTCTCTCCCGGTATTGGGGGTTGATGTTGCGCTATGCTCGACTGGCCATAACAGGAAATCCCTGGCCAGGGTTGCTGTGATATACTGGTAAGAGTTATCAGTAGTTTCACGATTGTTATGGACCTCACGTCGGCATGACTTATCATGCTACTGGGGTCTGACGTTTACCACCCTAGGCGAGATATGCGACATATCAGACGAACAGACCGGATTGTACGGTAAGTGTTACTGGTTAGATTCACAAGAGCGTGAGCGGGCTTGCTGGTCGATCTTCTGATCGCTCAATACCCGGGTGGCCGTTACGTTTAGCAGACCGCTTGCGGCTTGTGGGTGTTTGATATGATCATCACCTGCTGCCGGCGTATTGACGAGTCTTTAGAGTCCTACACAGAGCTTTCCTGGCTCAAGCGAAATGAAATAGGAGCGCATATGAGATATGTGCGGGACCGAGAATAATACCAGTATGTGATACTGTATTCGATTCTCGCGATTTGTGACATTGATCGGTTATATAAGTTGTAGCCGGGTTATCGGATCAAGTGTTGATTCGATAAGTTGTTACTATTGATATTAGTCGGTTATATGCGATATGATCGGATCGTTAAATCAAGTATTGATTTAATGATTTAATGTATAATTATATATTAGATATATTACTTTACATTGACTAATATTGTTCACTTTAAATGGATTTTCTCACTTGAAGTGCACATTGTATATGTGATATATTTTTGTACACTTGTTTATATCATGTTTGATGATACATGCAACCTTGGATGTGTGTATGCTATAAACTATGTTTAGTTAATGGTTAGGGTTTCTATTGATTTACTTATTCATTTATTTATTTATTCATTAATTCATTCTTGGGCAAAAATGAAATGGTGGCTTAGTTTGTTTTGTTGTTGAAGCTTCATGAAGATTTGAATAAGTCTACCATTTTTTCTTTTGCCTTAACCCTAACCATTCACCTAACCCTAGTTTATTCTCTATACTAAACCATGGTTGCAAATATGATAAGAATCACTTATTTTCTATTTTCAATATTCTTATCATATTCTTTTCTTCTTCTTCTTCTTCTTCTTCAAGATGAAGAAAACCTTTGCTACCTTTAATGGTGAAATGAGAAAAAGAGTGAGAAATCCAATTCTAAAGTGAACCCACTTCCTATTTCTTCATCCTCTACCACTTGCCAAGTAGTATAGGGTGTTTTCTTCACAAGTTTCATGACTTGGTGAAGTTGGAGCTTGATCTTGAGTTGCCTCGACATAGATCATCTTCGGCATCGAAGTCGAAGACCTAGCCCGATCATTTCTTCGACGAAACCATCGCTAGAGTCTGGGATCCGATGATCGCAGCGGAGAGACGTCAACGCGGAGCTAAGGAAGTGGAGGATCGGATCTACAAAGGTTGTAATCACTTTCCTTTAGCAATAAAGTTGTTTACTTGCTTGCATCGCCTTACCTCGAGTTAACGATCTAGCGTTAGGGTTTCTTTGGCACATGAAAATTTTGAATTGGCCATGTTTGATCACTTGTAGAACCTCATGGGTGTGCCTAGGAACCCTACAGAAAGTTAACCCTCGTCAAAGCCCGGGATAACCCACAAACGACCATTATTGAAACGTGCCTCGAGTTTATCTTAATTCTGGTTTTAAGCATCAGCCGGACAACTCCCTATATCTTAATGTAGTTAAGATATAAATTGATTCTATATATATCTAATATAGAAACAAAAGCACTAATTTAGTTGGAACCAGATTCAAAATCATGCAGCTGTCTCCAGTGCATATCAACCAAATGGAAAAAGGCCAATCAACATTACTCATCTAGGAGTGCATCTATATATGGATAACCTGAAAGAGAAGCAAGTTCTCAAAACCATTACAATCAATGGAATACCAAACACAAGTATCTACATCTTCGACTTTATCGAAGAATCCTGACACTTCCAACAATTAGTTCTCTACTATATTTTTATACCTATAACTTCTCAATATCTGGAACTTGCATTTCAACGAAATACTTGACTAGAACTAGAGAAGTTATGAGTAAACAGAATATAGTACGAGTACCAACCCCATTGTCCTAATGGATACTGGACAACATACAATACTTTGTACAAGTCCCCTGAGTTCAATAACTCAAACCCTGTGCGTCGTAGGTTAAAAAACTGTACTATAGTTAAGAAGAATTACACCGCTGTTGAATGCACCTTACCTAATCACCAACTGATATAGGTAAATGTCATGAACATAATTTCAAAAAGTTATATCTCACTTTATAAAATAAACGTACAGATATATCAGTTTGAAATTGGTGCATAACAACGGATATTCAAAACCAAATATTTGCCATCCGGCAAAAAACAGATGATTTCCTCAAATATCACCAATTACAACGAATTCCGATATAATGCGGATCTAATCACTCAATTCCCAATATCTTACTCCTACTCACCATCCCTAATAACATACAGATGTGAGAAACTGATCTGGTAAACACATACCCTGGAGTTAGATTCCAATTGGGAAAACAATTTTCAATTAACATCGCACGGTAAAACTGAAACATGAAAATGTTTCAAAAGGGTAACCTGGTATTCCTAGTAATGCCACATCCATTATCCTGATTCATGACAGTAACCATATACTTACCTGCCCTCACTCCAATCCCTTTATTATGTCTTTACTTATTACCTTCTGTACACCTTCTTTAGGCTAATTGGTTTTCTTCCTTTCCTACCCTTCAGCACCAGCCTAAGGTTTGGAAGAAGAATATCCAATAAGCGTAATAGGTGTACTCTCCTTATGCTAGGAGCCCTCGCAACCAGAGAGAAGGTAATGGGAAAAGACATCTGAATAATCATATTCTGTTACTTCTGAACCGGAAACCATCCTCGAATCTGGAACGAATTCCTTCGAGTTCGTATGTAACTATACGATGGCATATCCAATAGGAGTGGATATCCGTAGTGATACGAAGTGTTCTTGTCATGACCCGAAATTGGCACGTGACGGCCCTTAAACTACGTAACATCTACAGGCGTAACGCAATTTAAGTAAGCCGAAAACCCAGCAATCTAAACCATCAAAACTAGTAAGAAAGTGATAATAGCATTTTCAAAACCTTTGAAATCTCAACCCAAATTCTTTAAAGTCCAACTTTTCTTCCTTTAAAATTTTGGCAGCACCTCCTTTGTAAAAACCAACCCCAAAAATGGGTACAACATAAATATAAGTAAAGCATCCCCAACGGGTGCAAATCCACACCCAACGGCGGAAAACAACCATCACAACTGATATACGACGCTGTAGCGAAGAAATAAAAGACGATAGAAGTAAAACTGCATAAAAGACCTCCAAGTCACAAAATATACAATATTGTCCTCACATCAAGTCTCTAAGTCATACAAGATAATGGTAGATGGAGAGTACATGGATACAACGAATATACAATAACAACTTTGGATAACGGCAAAACCCACCTAAGCAAAATTGCACCCTATGAGCTGATGTGGCATCCGCTGCAAAAGATGATGTGATAGATGAATAGCCTGCCTCGACTACTCTGGGGAAACAACCTGCAAAACCCTGTGGCACAACGGGGGTGAGTTGCCAACTCGTGAATAGTAAATAACATATGCAGGTAATCGCAAGTATGCATATACAGCGTGAATCTAAAACATGCAAGCTGATAACAATAAATGGTCATATGCATGGAATAGTCATGAATGATACTCTAGCAGGTATATCTAATACATGAAGTAATAATATGACAATCTGTATGCAACAATCATGTAAGGTACTCTATCAGGTATAACTAATACATTAAGCGATGATATGACAATATATATATGCAACAGTCATGAAAAGTACTCTAGCAGGTACAACTAATACATGAAGCAATGCATATAAAATAAATGCAAAGTATGGGATGAAACATCTCATTTCCACGGAATCCTGATATCTTGGTAGGACCAAAGTTCATCAATCCAAACCCCAATTTCCTCAAATCAGCCCCCAAATTGGCTCTCATATCATGTAAGTCTCATAAATCATGAATGTACAATATCAAGTAAATCTCATATATCCTGAATGTAAAATATCAAGTCAATCTCATATATATCCTATATCCAATTATCAAGTAAATCTTGTATATCCTAAGTGTCTAATATCAAGTAAATTTCATATATCCTGTAAGTCTCAGCGAATCCTGAATGATCCAAAACAACGAATCCTAAGTGACAAACACCGACACTTATGATCCAAAACATATTTATACGTCCCGCGAATCTTAAGTGCCAAACACCGACACTCTCGATCCCATATCGGTATTATACGTCCTTCGAATCTTAAGTGCTAAACACCGACACCAACACTCTCGATCCCGTATCGGTATTATACGTCCTTCGAATCTTAAGTGCCAAACACCGACACTCTCGATCCCGTATCGGTATTAAAACAAATCTTAGAGTGGATACATCCAAATATGAAGTAAAGAATAAGGATACTTGCATAACTTCATGAAACCACCACGGTCCTCAAATCCAGAAAACATCAAGTAATGAATAAGTATAAATGCATGAATCAATACACATATATTAGCGTCCCATTCCACTAATATATGTATATAGGCATATATAACAGCGTCCCATTCTACTGTTATATATACTTAGGAGTAAAATATCAGAGAACATCATATGAAATCCATGAATGTAATATATGCAACATGAAAAAGTAATATAAGCATATAAAGGAAAAACCGCTATTTAACTGCAACAAGTTAATATATATATCATGTGGTTCGTAATTTCTCCAAGTCTATATAACATCAAATAAAGGTAAACATGTAGCTATAACCAGATATGTGTGTAAACATGAAGGTATAGCAAGGTATATGTATCTACCTATCCATAATGATGTAATATACCCTCCAGGTATAAGTGAAGTATATATGCAAGGTATACATGAAGCTATGTCATTATGTGTGTATGTACCTATCGCTAATGGTACAATACCCTATAGGTATACAGGTAACTAGCATGTAAGCATGTCAAGGCATATGTGTAAGCATGTAGGTATACAGGTATGCTATATGTCATATGCATAAAGAAATATGAATAAATGTCTCAATGTGCCTAACCAAACAATATTATATAGGTATGTGTGTTGTGCGTAACATAGCAATTACTGATGGTGTGTGTGGCATACAATCAGTGCTCGTGCAACATGAACCGTCAATAATAGTACAGTGTCCTAAAGGTACAAGTCCAAGCACAACAAATATCTAAGCAAAAAGGTGTATGCGCAACTCTATATACGAAATAGAATATGTGACAATTCATAACATTTCTAGCCCAGACGCATAACGCCATGCGGGCGATTCCCCTGTAAATGTTAAATCTACTCACCAACCATCCTGGCTAAGTAATCCAACCACTCGCTTCCTCTGTAAATGTTAAATCTACTCACCAACCATCCTGGCTAAGTAATCCAACCACTCGCTTCCCGTGTTCGCAGCGCCCGAAGTCCCTGCCTGCGATCCTGAACACATATAACAATGAAGCAAGAGTATATAATCAATCGGCCAAAATACGTACAACTACATTTAACTGACACACCAACTCCAAAAATACTCCCAAGTATTCCTTTTAGTGGCTAACGCGCGTAGCAACATTACGAAACAAACTCAAGAGCAAAAGCTATACAAGACACGAATGACATCGGCACGACCCTAACTAGAAACGCAAAGCGACACAACTACCAAGCCTAGACCCTGATCGTACCGATCGCGCATTCAAAACACAATAATAAACGTGGAATCAATATAATTAACGTCGCAATGTCAAAAGAAACCCGCGTCTAAAATATCCGTAAATCTAGTAAGCAGCATTTATCATTTTAGCACAAAACTACAAGTTTTACCAAAAATAGAATTTACAAATATCTTCAAATAGCAAGGTTAAACCACTTATACCTTTACTAAAATTTTAGATTTCACTAATTAGGATTAGCAAAAGTTTAGTTTGTTAATTAGCTTAATTATCCGATTAGGAAAATATCATTTAACAAATTAGCAACTTGATTTAATTTTCTTCAAGCTTAACATATTAACTAACCATTTCACTAATCAAAACCTTAATTTGATTAACATAATTGTCACGCCCCGCTTCCCAAAATACGGAAAACGAGAGATGACTAGGCCAGACATGCTCCTACGATCAAGGAATAATCCCGCCGTGGTCACACTTCGGCTTCTAGTATTACATGGTAATCAGTAAACAAAGCACAGCAGTAAAGGAAATACATCACTAAAATATTATATCAAAGTTCATTGCTCACAAATTACAAATAAACAAGAAGAGCTACTAACCAAGTTCGAATACACAATCTCTTTACGGAAAGCAAAAAAGAAGAAAAAGGTACTCCAGACTAGATCTCCACCAGCTCGAAAGGTAAATCCGACTCCTGCGTTGTTTCTTCCTCGAGGTCTGAGCATGCATACTCAGGTCGTCAGAGCGACGTAATAGCAATTTTATAATAATGACATGAAACATGAAAAAAAGGTAATAACAGGGAAAGTAAAATGCGGATAATCACTATATCACTAAATGATGTAAAGTATGATCTGTGTCCCTATCAGTCTCTAAGTCATGTTTGAAATCGTATAGTGGAAAGGAGGATCATGTTTAACAGGAGTCTCGTACATACCCGAGACAACGGCCCACACGCCCGGGATATAACCCTGTCAACCGGATCGATAGATCCTACCTAATATATATAAGAATCACTGTTCGAATGATCATCCTCTAAAACACGGTCCCGCTAAATACGATGCTCTTTCCACTTCGATTTCCCCTTTTCCCCCAGATTTACACTATTGATGATTATAATTTAGTCGTGTACAAGTATGCACCAATAGCACGGTTTTGTCACTGTTCACTGTATTAATCACTGCCACGAATCATTCACTTTTCCATTGGCGTACTTGACACTCCTAAACCAATATCATTCACGGACGATAATGTAATGTCCATTGAATAATAACACGCACTAACACTATGTATATGGCAATTGGGTAAGGTATGTATATCTATGCAGTTAACAAGTCATGTATATTATGAACCTATATGCACGTCATAAACTTACAAAAATTTTCAGTAATTCATATGTTCAGAATTCAGTGAAATGATACAAATACGGTAACAAGCACACTCTGTCGGCAGTTCAGCAAAATTGGTTTCAGTACAATCGGATTTCTGGTATTTAAATTACAGCCATTTCAATTTAAGTGCTCGCTGCAGGAAATTCAGTTTCTGAACTGAACGTCCGTTTCGCGACATGATTTTCACCCAGTTGGGATCAGAATTTAGCAACGTTACAGTTGAATGAAATATAGGTTTTTCAATAGAGTTTCCAACGCAATAGACAGATTCTCAATCGCGTCTGTACGTCAGAAGTTATACACTGTTCAACACAAGTGTATCAAATCTGTTTCTGTTTGGGACTGCTATGCGTCCTGATCTTTTAAATTGTAGTTTAAATAGTAAAAGACGACATGAAGGGGTGAAATCACTTGCGTTATTTATTTAACAGATTCATCTTCAATAAAGTGTAGGGTTCTGCAATATACAAGTTCAGGCAGCGAAGGGGTAAGCATCATGAGACATAAAAAAACAACCAGAGCTGCACTGGACTGCAGTCCAGAGCCGCTCTCCGAACCAATTCTCATCATAATTTCAGTAAAGAAACAATTAAGAACTTGCATAGGGTTATAGTTCATCGAGTCGGATTCGATTTGAGCCCTCGAACTCTTCATTTCAATATGTAACAATTAATTGTGATTTAAACAAGTTTCAGGTGCGGGAATTTCTCAGTTTTTACGGGTATAATTGGGGATGATCGTTTAAGTCAGTAACAATCATATTTTTCAATCAAATGCCTACACAATGTTCATTATCAGACGGCCCAGCATATGCAATCGAGTTCCGTCAAATTAAATGAAGGTTTTCATTTGGATCTTACATCAAACACTTATGTCATTTAAGTTTTCATGAATCGCAAATATGGAATTAATACGGTTTTGATTTGTAACGGAAATAATCTAGCATGTAGTAAGTAGGGTACTTTCCTGGAGATGTTTTGGCGACGCACGACAGTGGCAACGGCACTAACGCGCGACGAACGGCACGGTTTGGATTCACGGTTTCGGCTCGCGTTTCGGTTTCATCGTCGGAGTTTCTCGGAGATGGCTCGTGTTCGCCGGAAGCGGAGTGGGATGCTCTGTGGATCCTCCAGGATGTGCTGGGGTCGATGATGGTCGGCGGTGGTCGCTCCGGCGATGTGCACAGTGGGGGTAGAGATGGTGGCAGTGGGTTTGGAGAGAGGGAGTGAGGTAGTGGGGCTTGGGCGTGGGATTTGGAGGAGGTGACGGAGATCCAAAGGGTGCAGAGGTTGACGGGGCAGTGGGGAGCTCGTCGGCGAGGGGTGCAAGCGGTGGCCGAGGTCGGGTGCAGTGAGCTCGGCGTGGGTTGAGATAGCTCGGTGGTGGAGGAGGATGAGCGGGCGAGGGGTGAAGTAGTGAGTAAAGAGGAGAGAGATGCGAGGGAGGAAAGACGAGGGGGTTGTAGTCGTCGACGGCGGCGGCGGCGGCAGCGAGGGCTCGGCAGTGGGTTTGGGTGAACGAGAGGAGATTTGAGAGCGAGAGTGATGAGGGGGAGAGAGTTAGAAGAACGAGGGTGAGTTTGAGAAGGGTGCGCGGTCGTGGGAACGTGGGTGACGAGGGCGAGGCGTCGGCGACGTGGGGTCGAGCGCGGGGAACGTGGGTTCGCGCAACGTGGGTATGCGCTGAAGAAAACGGACCGGGTAGTTTGGACGTTGGGGAAGAAGGGTTTAAATGAGTCGGGTCTGGGTTAAGCGGGTGCGGGCGCGGACTTGGGGAACGGGCTGGGCCGGCTAGGAGAAAATCCCTTGGTATAAATTGTTTTGTTCTTGGGTTGGGCCGATATTAAAATGGGATACTTTATTTGAAAAATTTTGGTTTTTATTTAATTGTTTGGGCCGGGAAGAAGTGTGGGTTGAGGAGGGTTTAAATATATTTTGTTTTGGGCTTGGTTTAAATTGTGGGAAATTATATATTTGGTTTTAACTTTGGATTTTGATTTTTAAGGGTTTAGAAAGATTTAAATATGCCACTCTAGCAATCAATTTCCTACAAAAATACGAGGAAAAGGAAAAAGGGAAATATAGAAAAAGATTTTCATTGATGGAAACGGGGATTTACATCATACCCCCCTTACAAAAATTTCGTATTTGAAATTTAACAAGGATACAATGAAATGAAAAGTACTAAACAAAGAGACGTGAAAAATGTGCACGGATATCATCCTCCCGCTCCCAGGTAGATTCTCCGGGGGAACGACCGCCCCAAGACACTCGGACTAACGGAATGGCCTTGTTCTTCAGCACTTTCTCTCTGCAGTCGAGGATGGTGGTGGGCTGCTCCTCGTATGATAGATCGGTACCCAAAACTAGCTCCGAATAGTCCAGAACGTGGCTCTCATCCTGAACATAACGCCGCAACTGTGACACGTGGAAGGTATTGTGCACACCAGCTAGCGATGGAGGCAAGGCAAGTCGGTAGGCCACCTCTCCTACTCGCTCTAGCACCTCAAAAGGTCCGATGAAATGGGGACTGAGCTTTCCCCGACCTCCGAACCTGATAACTCCACGGGTAGGGGAAATTTTCAGGAACACGTGATCTCCGACTTTAAATTTTAGTGCCCTCCTGCTGGTATCTGCACAACTCTTCTGTCGATCCTGAGCCGTCTTAATACGCTGCCTGATCATTTGGACCTTGTCGACTGTCTGAACAATAAGCTCGGGACCCAGTAATCTTCGCTCTCCCACATCATCCCAACAAACTGGGGATCGACACTTACGCCCGTAAAGTGCTTCGAAAGGAGCCATCTGGATGCTATCCTGGTAACTGTTGTTATAGGAAAACTCGACTAGATGCAGATGATCTTCCCAGGAACCCTGAAAGTCCAACATGCAGGCTCTCAACATATCCTCGAGCGTCTGAATCATACGCTCGGATTGTCCATCCGTCTGCGGGTGATAAGCTATGCTGAACTTGAGGCGGGTACCCAAACTCTCCTGTAAGCTCCTCCAGAAGTGCGAAACGAATCTGGTGTCTCGATCTGATACATGCTGACTGGGACTCCGTGAAGTCGCACTATCTCCTGCATGTACTCTCTGCCAGTGACTCTGTTGACTGCCCCACTTGGAATGGTAAGAAGTGTGTAGCTTTCGTGAGGCGGTCGGCGATAACCCAAATGGCGTTATTGCCGCTAGGGCTCCGCGGTAAGGCCGTCACGAAATCCATAGTAATGTGCTCCCACTTCCATTCTGGTATCGGAAGTGGTTGCAACAGTCCCGCTGTCCTCTGATGTTCCGCCTTCACCTGCTGGCACACCAAGCATCTGGATACGAACCATGCAATTTCCCGCTTCATCCCGTTCCACCAAAAATGCTGCATTAGATCCCGATACATTTTTGTACCTCCCGGATGCACAGAATAAGCTGAACTATGCACCTCAGCCAGTACTTCTTCTCGAACATCTCCTTTGGTTACGCAGAGTCTGGTACCGAATCTCAGAGAGCCGTCTTCATATATGATTAAGTCCGTTCTCAGCCCGGCTTCTACTTGCTCTCTGAACTTTTGCAATCGAGGAGCATCCGCTTGTGCAGCCTTGATGCGATCCACAAGGGAAGACGGCACCTGTAGTTGCCAAAATTGACTGAGTGCGCTCGGTGTGACGACTTCAAGCTCGAGTCTCTGAATGTCCTCAATAATGCTCCTCTGATTGGTCAACATCATGACCGCTGGCTTGTGACCGAGAGCATCTGGTACAACATTTACTTTCCCCGGGTGATACTGAAGGTCCAAATCGTAATCTGCCATCAGCTCTAGCCATCGGTGCTGCCTCATGTTTAGTTCCTTCTGAGTGAAGATGTACGTCAGACTTTTATGATCCGTGTACACCTCCACCTTTTCGCCCAATAGATAGTGCCTCCAAATCTTCAATGCAAAAACCACTGCAGCTAACTCTAAGTCATGCGTAGGATAGTTCTTCTCGTGAGTTCTCAGTTGTCGAGAGGCATAAGCAACTACTCGACCGTGCTGCATCAAAACACAGCCTAATCCCTTCCCTGAGGCATCACTCTGTATCACCAAACCACCGGAATCATCTGGTACTGTAAGAATAGGCGTCGTGGTTAACTTCTGCTTCAGCGTCTCAAATGCCTGAGTACACTCTTCTGTCCATGCAAACGGTACCGCCTTCCATGTCTGCCTCGCCAACGGTTTAGCGATTCTTGAAAAGTCTTGGATGAACCTCCGATAATATCCTGCCAATCCCAGAAAGCTTCTGATCTCGGCCACTGACTTCGGCGTTGGCCAATCTCTGACGGATTCTATCTTTGCCGGGTCTACTGAGATGCCTTCGCCCGAAACAATATGTCCTAAGAACTGAACCTTGTCGAGCCAGAATTCACACTTACTCAATTTCGCGTACAGCTTCTCTTCCCAAAGAATTTGTAAAACCGTGCGTAAATGCTCAACATGCTCCTCTCGGGTCTTCGAGTAGACGAGTATGTCGTCGATAAATACAACAACAAACGTGTCCAAGTACTTTGCAAACACCCTGTTCATCAAATCCATGAATATCGCTGGAGCGTTGGTAACACTGAACGGGATCATAAGGAACTCATAATGTCCATATCGGGTCCTGAAAGCCGTCTTGCATACATCCTCGGCTGCCACTCTGATATGATGATATCCAGAACGGAGATCCAACTTCGAAAATACCTTGGCCCCACTTAGCTGATCGAAAAGGTCGTCGATGCGCGGGATTGGGTACTTGTTCTTTATTGTGACTTTGTTCAGCTCCCGATAATCTATACACATCCGCAGCGTTCCATCCTTCTTCTTCACTAACAGAATTGGTGCACCCCACGGTGAAACACTCGGCCGAATAAATCCCTTCTCTAAGAGTTCTTCAATTTGCTTCTTCAATTCTGCCAGTTCAACCGGTGCCATTCTGTACGGGGCCTTGGAAACTGGTGATGTACCCGGTGTCAAATCGATCGAGAATTCCAAGATGCGAAAAGGTGGTAGACCTGGTAAATCTTCAGGGAACACATCCAGAAAGTCCCGAACAATCTCTGGGGCTGCGCTCTCATCAATCTCCATAGCTGTCAGCTCCTTTGGCTTGGCTCTATACTTGGCTGGCTCCAAAGATTCGCTCCCGCCTTCGAAAATAAACTCCAGGTGATTGGGAATGCGGAAGATCACGTTCCTTGCTCGGCAATCAATAACTGCATGGAAGGTACTCATCCAATCCATCTCGAGAATTGCGTCATAGCTGCCTGTCCCGATCAAAAGGAAATTCGCATAGAATTCCCTGCCACACACTACAACCGGACATGATCTACATTCTCGACTAGATATTATAATGCCATTACCCATATGTATCTCCCAGCCCTTGGTTAGTGGTTCGTGTATCAATGAAATGCTCAGATATGAAACAGTGCGATGCTCCAGAATCAAATAGTACTTTAGCTGGTAAGGAATGTACGAGTAGAGTACCTGTAACCACTTCTCCTGAAGCCTCTGCCTGCTCGGCGGTCAAGGTGAAAGCCCGTCCCTGACCGCGGCCCATGTAGGGTTGCCTCTGCTCCTGTGGCCTCTGCTGCTGTGGTCTAGAACATCCCTGTAACTCTGCTCGCTCGGGACAACCGCTAATCCTGTGCTGACTGGATCCGCAAATCAAGCACTGTCCCTTGGCGCGGCGACAGTCCTTCTGGGTATGCCCATCTCTATTGTAGTAGCCGCAAACTACGTTCTGTCTCTAAGGGCGATGCTGGGGCACAAATGGGTGCTTCATCTGAGTTGTTCCAGGCCTGTGAACTGGTATGGCTCCTCGAGAAGGTGCATGGGTACGTGCTGGAACGACGGGGGCTTCCTGAACTTATTGATCAATTTCTCCTGAATTCTCGCCGCGTTGAGTACCTGTGCAAAAGTCTGCAACTCCAGTGACGCGATCAACTGCTGCAGCTCGAAATCAAGTCCCTGCAAGAAGCGCCTGGCCTTGGTAGCCTATGAAGCAACCATGTATGGAGCAAATCGGCTCAGACGGTTGAACTCTGCCGCGCATACATCCACGGGGCGGCCATTCTGCTTCAGTAGAATGAATCTTTCTTCCATCTCAGCCTTGGCGGTGGAAGGGAAATAATGGTCCAGGAAGCACTCCTTGAATTTACTCCTTTCGATTGGCCTCTCTAGCCTGCTTTCTTCAACTGTCCACCAAGTACAGGCTTCATCTTCCAACTGAATTTTTATCACATTCACCTTATCTTCATCTGGTACCCTGGCGGCTGTCAGTAAGTTCTCCATATTAACCAACCATTTCTCGGCCTCAAGGGGTTCGGCTAGCCCTATGAATGCAGCTGGATGCAACCTCCGGAAGTCTGATACGGTGCCAGCCCTAGCAGAGTAAGCTGGTGGAGTAGTGCCCTCGGGGGCGGTAATGAGTGCGGAGGGTCCTCCTGCAGCAGTAATAGCCCTGAGTCCCTCGACGAGTAAGTCCGTCTTCATCTCCTGAGCTTCTGCGAGAGAGGTCAGTGCACTAAGTATTCTTTCCGTGCGATCCTGAGAACTTGAGTCCGAGGAGTGGTCGTTCGGGGACGTCATATCGCTGGAAGATTCAAAAGGATATGATTAGATACAAGGATGAAAATCAGGAATAGTGAAACGAAAATAATGTAATACAGTGTAGTTAATGTTATCCCTTAATACTAAAAACGGCTCTGATACCAACAAAACCATGTCACGCCCTGCTTCCCAAAATACGAAAAACGAAGGATGACTAGGCCAGCCATGCTCCTACGGTCAAGGAATAATCCCGCCGTAGTCACACTTCGGCTTCTAGCATTACATGGTAATCAGTAAACAAAGCACAGCAGTAAAGGAAATACATCACTGAAATATTACATCAAAGTTCATCGTTCACAAATTACAAATAAACAAGAAGAGCTACTAACCAAGTTCGAATACACAATCTCTTTAGGGAAAGCAGAAAAGAAGAAAAAAGGTACTCCAGACTAGATCTCCGCCAGCTCGAAAGGTAAATCCGGCTCCTGCGCTGTTTCTTCCTCAAGGTCTGAGCATGCATACTCAGATCGTCAGAACGACGTAATAGCAATTTTATGATAATGACATGAAACATGTAAATAAGGTAATAACAGGGAAAGTAGAATGCGGATAATCACTATGTCACTAAATGATGCAAAGTATGATCTGTGTCTCTATCAGTCTCTAGGGCATATTTGAAATCGTATAGTGGAAAGGAGGATCATGTTTAACAGGAGTCTCGTACATACCCGAGACAACGGCCCACACGCCCGGGACATAACCCTGTCAGCCAGATCGCTAAACCCTACCTAATATATATAAGAATCACTGTTCGAATGATCATCCTCTAAAACACGGTCCTGCTAAATACGTTGCTCTTTCCACTTCGATTTCCCCATTTTCCCCAGATTTACACTATTGATGATTATGATTTAGTCGTGTACAAGTATGCACCAATAGCACGGTTTTGTCACTGTTCACTGTATTAATCGCTGTCACGAATCATTCACTTTTCCATTGGTGTACTTGACACTCCTAAACCAATATCATTCACGGACGATAATACAATGTCCACTGAATAATAACGCGCACTAACACTATGTATATGGCAATTGGGTAAGTCATGTATATTATGAACCAATATGCACGTCATAAACTTACAAAAATTGGCAGTAATTCATATGTTCAGAATTCAGTGAAATGATACAAATACGGTAGCAATCACACTCTATCGGCAGTTCAGTAAAATTGGTTTCAGTACAATTGGATTTCTGGTATTCAAGTTACAGCCGTTTCAATTTAAGTTCTCGCTGCAGGAAATTCAGTTTCTGAACTGAACGTCCGTTTCGCGACACGATTTTCATCCAGTTGGGATCAGAATTTAGCGACGCTACATTTGAATAAAATATAGGTTTTTCAATAGAGTTTCCAACGCAACAGACGTATTCTCAATTGCGTCTGTACGTCAGAAGTTATGTACTGTTCAACACAAGTGTATCAATTCTGTTTCTGTTTGGGACTGCTATGCGTCTTGATCTTTTAAATTGTAGTTTAAATAGTAAACGATGAAATGAAGAGGTGAAATCACTTGCGTTATTTAGTTAACAGATTCATATTCAATAAAGTGTAGGGTTCCGCTACATACAAGTTCAGGCAGCGAAGGGGTAAGCATCATGAGACATAAAACAACAACCAGAGCTGCTCAGGACTGCAGTCTAGAGCCGCTCTCCGAACCAATTCTTGTCATAATTTCAGTACAGAAACAATTAATTTTAGTTATATGTATGCCCTAGATGCCATTACTATACATAGGATGTATAATGTAGTGGATGCTTGGACATATATAGGGAGGACTTTCTTGCTCGACATGATAGTATGCTATCTGGTTGCTCTTTACCTTAACATGTACACTGATTGTCTCTCTGTTACATGTTGGTAAAGCCCTTAGGATATGTACTTGACTACCTGGACTATGATGCGGATCATACTAGTGGGGACATGGTAGTCCATAAGTACATCCTTCAAGATCCCTAGTCGTGGGTGTATCGAGACGGGGCATCGATATACCAGAGTAGACTAGCGTATACCTTCTCGACCCATACAGATGGGCGATGGATGATCCCATATCTATTGGTGTTTGACGTCAGAGATGATATATAAGTGCTCAGTGGAAACTGGGTACACTGGACGGACTCGCCGAGAACTCCCAGATGGTATTATACCTTACGTCAGATGGCAGTTCTCTGGTGACACTGGTACAGGTTAGTCTGTAGACCCGAGATCGTCATAGAGTCTTGTGTGATTCCCACTGTGCTTTGATTTCCATCATACCACGTCCAAGAGGATGTGCAAAGAGGTGGCTTTTGGGTACAGTCCCGAATCACATGGAGACAATGAGCGATAGGAGGGGTTTCGTCTCTCCCGGTATAGCGAGTTGATGTTGTGCTGTGCTCGATTGGCTATAACAGGAAGTCCTTGGCCAAGGCTGCTTTAGGGATTTACTGGTAAGTGTTACCAGTAGTTTCTCGACCCGTTATGAGCCTCATATCGACACGACTTATCGAGTTATTGGGGTCTGACGTTTACCACCCCTAGACGAGATATGCGACATATCAGACGAACAGACCGGACTGTACGGTAGTGTTACTCGTTGGATTTACAGGAGTGTGAGCGGGCTTGCTCGTTGATCTTCTGATCGATCAATACCCGGGTGGCCGTTACGCTTAGCAGACCGCTTGCGGCTTGTGGGTGTTTGATATGATCATCACCTACTGCCGGCGTATTGACGAGTCTTTAGAGTCCTACACAAGGGTTTCCTGGCTCAAGCGAAACGAAATAGGAGCTCATATGAGATATGTGCGGGACCGAGAATAATACCAGTATGTGATACTATATTCTATTCTCGCGATTTGTATCATCGCCCGGTTATATGTGATATAGCCGGGTTACCGAATCAAGTGTTGATTCGATACATTGATAAACTTAATATTAGTCGGTTATATGCGATATGACCGGATCGTTAAATCAAGTGTTGATTTAATGATTTAATGTATAATTATATATTTGATATATTACTTTACATTAACTAGTATTGGTTCACTTAAGATTGATTTTCTCACTTGAATGTGCATATTGTTTATATGTGATATATGCAAGTGTACATGTTTGTATCATGCTTGATGATACAAACAAGTTGTGTGTATGAGACTTGAACCAAATCAAGGTTAGATTAGGGTTTACTATTTTCCTAAGCATATAACAAAAGAGTGTGACTTTGGTCAAAGTTATCAAGCTTCATGAAGCTTGATAAACATTGACAAAGTCAACTCTTTTGTCATATGTTTAAAGATATTAGTTAACCCAACCTTTAACCTAATGGTTTGGTTAATCTCTACATGAGTTAAGCATGAGGGCTTAACTCAACCATGGTGCCATTATTTTTGATAAGTTTCATTTTGGATAATGATTCATATCATTCTTTTCTTCTTCTTCATCTTCATCAAGCTCACAAAAGCTTGAGAGCTCCAGTGGTGCCATGGTAAAAAGAGTGAGAAATCCAATTCTAAAGTGAACCCACTTCCTATTTCTTCATCCTCTACCACTTGCCATGTAGTATAGGGTGTTCTCTTCATAAAGTTTTCGACCAAGTGAAGGAATAGCTTGAGTTTGAGTCTCCCCGACGTAGATCATCTTCGGCCTCAAAGTCAATGACCTAGCCCGATCATTTCTCCGACAAAACCATCGCTAGAGTCCGGGATCCCGATGATCGCAGCGGAGGGACGTCAACACGGAGCTAAAGAAGTGGAGGACCGGATCTACAAAGGTTGTAATCCCTTTCACTTAGTAGCAAAGTTGTTTGCTAGCTTTTCTTTTCGCCTAATCTCTAGTTAACGATCTATATTAGGGTTTCTCGGCACCGTAAAATTTAAATTTGGCATGGTTGATGCCTTGTGGAACCTCTTGTGTGTGCCTAGTAACCCTACAATTAAGAACTTGAATAGGGTTACAGGTCGTCGAGTCAGCTTCGATTTGAGCCCTCGAACGCATCATTTCAATATGTACACAATTAATTGTGACTTAAACAAGTTTCAGGTGCGGGAATTTCTCAGTTTTTACTGGTATAATTGGGGGTGATCGTTTAAGTCAGTAACAATCATATTTTTCAGTCAAATTCATACACAATGTTCATTATCAGACGGGCCAGCATATGCAATTGAGTTCCGTCAAATTAAATGAAGTTTTTCATTTGGATCTTACATCAAACACTTATGTCATTTAAGTTTTCATGAATCGCAAATATGGAATTAATACGGTTTTGATTTGTAACAGAAATAATCTAGCATGTAGCAAGTAGGGTACTTTCCTGGAGACGTTTTGGCGACGCACGGCAGCGGCAATGGCACGAACGCGCGACGAACGGCACGTTTTGGATTTACGGCCTCGGCTCGCGTTTCGGTTTCGTCGTCGGGGTTGCCCGGAGATGGCTCGTGTTCGCCGGAAGCGGAGTGGGATGCTCTGTGGATCCCCCCGGGATGTGCTGGGGTCGACGATGGTCGGCGGTGGTCGCTCCGGCGATGTGCACAGTGGGGGTAGAGATGGTGGCAGTGGGTTTGGAGAGAGGGAGTGAGGTAGTAGGGCTCGGGCGTGGGTTTTGGAGGAGGTGATGGAGATGCAGAGGGTGCAGAGGTTGACGGGGCAGTGGGGAGCTCGTCGGCGAGGGGTGCAGGCGGTGGCCGAGGTCGGGTGCAGTGAGCTCGGCGTGGGTTGAGATAGCTCGGTGGTGGAGGAGGATGAGCGGGCGAGGGGTGAAGTAGTGAGTAAAGAGGAGAAAGATGCGAGGGAGGAAAGACGAGGGGGTTGTAGTCGTCGTTGGCGGCGAGGGCTCAGCAGTGGGTTTGGGTGAACGAGAGGAGAGTTAAAAGCGAGAGTGATGAGGGGGAGAGAGTTAGAGGAACGAGGGTGAGTTTGAGAAGGGTGCGCGGTCGTGGGAACATGGGCGACGAGGGCGAGGCATCGGCGATGTGGGGTCGAGCGCGGGGTACGTGGGTTCGTGCAACGTGGGTACGCACTGAAGAAAAAGGAGTGGGAAGTTTGGACGTTTGGGAAGAAGGGTTTAAACGGGTCGGGTCTGGGTTAAACGGGTGTGGGTGCGGGCGCGGACTTGGGGAACGAGCTGGGCCGGCTAGGAGAAAATCCCTTGGTGTAAATTGTTTTGTTCTTGGGTTGGGCCGATATTAAAATAGGATACTTTATTTGAAAAAAATTGGTTTTTATTTAATTGTTTGGGACGGGAAGAAGTGTGGGCTGAGGAGGGTTTAAATATATTTTGTTTTGGGCTTGGTTTAAATTGTGGGAAATTATATATTTGGTTTTAACTTTGGGTTTTGATTTTTAAGGGTTTAGAAAGATTTAAATACAACACTCTAGCAACCAATTTCCTACAAAAATACGAGGAAAAAGAAAAAGGGAAATATAGAAAAAGATTTTCATTGATGGAAACGGGGATTTACAAAATTGATATCTTGAATTTCTAAATATTAATTTAAAAGCTTAAATTAAACATCTAGTTAAGCTAATTAAAGGTATTAAGCAACAAAAAGATATTAGGGATAAGCTTTTATACCTTTCAAGAACACAACTTGAAAAAAGAACAATCCACACTTTTGCTTCCAAAATTCTCACTAGAATGAAGATCTAAGCAAGATTTGGGTTAAGGAAATGAAGTGAAATGATTATATTTGATTTTCTATGAATTTATTTGGATTTTTCATGATTATTTTGAAGCAAAATGAGTTGAAAAGGGGTGGAAATGATGAACGGCAGCAAGGGGAAGGAAAGGGCCGGCTGAGGGAAGAATGGGGGTAATTTTGGTGAAGTGTGTGGAATTTTCTACCTAAAAACACTAATTAATGCTAATAAATGCAAATGCCACCTTTTCTTTTCTTTTCTTTTCTTTAAAAATTCAATAAAACCACAAAATATCTAGATATTTGGAATGAATGGTTTAACAAAATATCTAGTGATTATATTAGCATAAAACTATATTAGTAGTAATTAACCCAAGCCAAAAAGTAATTACCACTAATAAAGTGCACAAATAAAGTATTAAAATAATATTTTATTAGGGAAAAATTCTATATGAACCAAAACTTCCCATAGACCTCTAAAGCTCACGCAATAGCTTTATTTTAGCTAAACTAGGTGCCAGCAAGTTTCTACGAAAGTTTGATCACAATCGGGTTAAAAGAGAAAACACCGACTATTTTACCCTAAAACGGAAAAATTCGCAAAACGATTTCTAAAATTCGCAAAAGAATTTATCCAATGGAAGTGGATATTCGCAATGATACGGGGTGTTCTGGAGTAATGCAAAGGTGATATAGAAGTGGCAATGATGCATGCGACACCGTGACATCCCAAAAGCCAAAGTGTTTTTAGAAGGTTCGGTTTAACTTAGTTCATGAGTATTAGTCAAGGGTCGTGCCATGGTCGCTGCCAAAGAGAGAGAGAAAAGAAACACTCAGCGTGCACTCTAATCTAAATCAGAATGGTTAATCACTTTATCTAATCAGGATAGCTCCCACTGTATCCTCGAATTCTCCTCCAAACCCAAAAGGAGAATTAGTCGGAATCACCTGAGGAGTAATGCTACTCATCAGTAGGAATCAGGATCCAACTATCATCGCATGAAAACTTGATAGAAGCCACTCAAGTCACCACACTCCAGAAGGTATGCACAAGCATGGCAAGTTTCCTGTATGTTTGAAACTCCCGATGTAGTTTTTACCCCTAGAATCCAAGTGACCTTGACACAGTCAACATATCAAAGGGTCTTAGTCAAGTTCAACCCGTCATTATCTTGATTGCATTAAACCCACCCGTACGAGTCCTTGACACAGTTAACATGACCGTACGACTGTCCTAACTAATCCACATATCCATGCGACAGAAAAGCATTACAGAGCTACCGAACACTACGCCTTGGCAATGCACGACATACGTAGCACGGATACTAAGCAATACTAATCTGAAATAACGGAGGGCTACGGCTGGTTTTTGGCGAAAAACCTTTAACGTAATGAACTTGATATCATTGAAGGAACCGAGTGGTTTTACAAATTTATAGTGGCGAAAACTTTTCCTCGTAGAATGAGGTGCAGGATATTCCAAACTGAATACCACGATACAAAGCAAAAGAGTCGATTATAGTGAAGTTATTACGTTGATGCAAACCTTTACTCAAGGGGTCACTCCCGATGAAGGGATCCCGGCCCTTGCCTCGTCAAATGAGGTGCTGGATATTCATAACCGAATACCACTGTGCAAAGCAAAAGAGAATGTCTGTAATGTCAGTTTTTTAAAAACTTGGTTCCAACAACATCATATAGGTTTGTTTTATCCTTGCATTGATCAGAATCAATGCAGTCCCATCAACGAATCACACCAGAAAAGAACGAAAATAAAATGTACTTATATGCCATCCGCAATCGCCACCGGGTCCCGTCATCACCCGTTAGGTTACTTAACTAACGACAGAGCAGGGACTGGACTAGCGCGGGTGCAAAACATATACAACATCTACTAGTATATATATAAATATATATATAACATTCGTCCCAGGCATGATATAAGCAACATCACAGAAACATCACAGAAGCAACACAGAATGGTGGACAATCTTGGAGCCCCGGGTTTCATTTGAGCCGCAAATGAGACCCGACGTTCCCTGTCATGTGGATAGCCTGTGCAATGAAACCTAGACCCCTACGAGCGCGGCAAGCTACCTCCAAAACCAGAAGCGAGGCAACCCCCTTCAACAACATGAATGGGCCACCCAACACTTCACGAAATCCAGTAACTTGGGCACCCCTCCGTAGGTCAACCTATACCCCCTACGAGTGCGGCAAATAGCCCGCTAATTCTAGAGTTAGGTCCCCTCCGTCTCAACGCCATGAGATGCGGACCCATTGCCCTCTAGAACCCAGCTATTCGTGCACTCCACCGCGGGGTAATCCTAGTACAGAAAATAAAATAATATACAAGGGTGACATCGACCTCAACCCGGTCGTGCCCTAAACGAATAATATACAAACTGGCAGTGACGGCAGTCCACATGTCAGACGCTCGCTCCGCAATATCAAATGTACAAATAAAATTAAATAGCACTAACATTGCACCCAAGCTATCCACCACGATGATCCAACTACAACACAGCACAACACAGAACATCAACGTGAATGTCACGTTCGCAAACTCGTCTAAAAGAATATATAGCAATTAGACGAGTTGTACCGATCTAATGACATTCACGGTCGCAGATAGTAATGTAAGTACTGTATAAACATTTAAACAGTGTTAAAACATCGACTTCGAAACACCCCGAATTTCCCCCGAACAACAGATAACATAATATCAAAAATGGGTAAAACAAACAATACCACTGAACCAATATTCCAGAGACCAAACAACACCCAAAATACGAAGTCCAAAAGCCCTGAAATGGCCTGCCTGCTCGGTTTTTGAGCCAATGTGCTCGGGTCAAACTGCATGGAATGGGTTCGTATTTGGGGTATGTTCTACTGGTCACTCAAGAAGTCTTCTGCAGTTGTTTAAAAAAAATTTGAAGACTTTGAAAATCGACAGAGAGTGGAATCTGCAGTGCATCGTTTTCGGGTTGTTTCGATTTCGATACATTAACATTGTCTAAACTAGCTAGGTTAGGTTTTAAAAACCTGGCTCTGATACCATGTTAGGTTATGCCCGCGCCCCGGCTATCAAACCGTGGCCAAATACGGAACAAAAAATTACTAAACTGGCTCTACCATTACCCGATGCCCGGATCTACCTTAACCCTAAACTAGCAAGCTTTATAAAGAAGTTAGAATGGTTATACCGAGTTGATCCGTGTCCTTCGGTCTTCATTCCAAGCTCCTAGTGGTTCCTTGATCAAGTTTGGTTGCCGGTCTTCCACCATCTACGATGATCCACCAGAGGGAAACGGCGCAAGCTTCAGCTTCATCGAACGAGGCAACCAGTGCTCCAAGGTTGCTAGCAATAAAGAGTGGAGGTGTAGGAATGTGTCACTATAATTTTATCTCGTCTCAATGCTTAATAGAGCAACTCAAGAAGATGAAGGAGGTGAGGAAACACAGGTATGAGCAACTAAAGAAATTGGCAAAGTGTTGAAGTGAGTGGAGAATGCAAGCAAGCAAGTGAAGAAATCAAAATGAGCCAAGCGCCAAGTGAAGTGGCTGCCTCCTATCTCTCTCTTTCTTTCATGCAAAAATAATGCACTCCAAAATATCTTATCAAATTATCCAACAAAGAATTAAGACCCATGCCTCTCTACATGTCCAAGACCATGCTCATGCCACCTCACCCCTCCACCTCATTTCCTTATTTGATTTTCGAAAAAGAAAATCAAATAATGAGGTGGCCACCTTCTAGAAGCTATTCCGTATAAATACGGAATACTTCCCGAAACACGTATCGAAATACATACACGCGTATTCGTACAAAAATACGAATATCCAAGAGAGAAAATGACTAGTGAACAATAATACTAGAATGCATATATATAAATACATATATAAATTATTAAATCAAAACCTGATTTAATAATCTGGCTTAATCCTAAGCCGCTAGTATTATCAACTGTCCGATTAAAATCTGTGCAGCCTGTACACATATTTAATCGAACACCTGTATGTACCAACATACGTCATCTACACCATATTGCCTGAACTGTTAAAACCCTCTGTGTGGGACTCTAAAGACTCGTCAATATGCTGGCAGTTAGTTTAACCACAAGCACGTCAGCGGGTTTAACCACAAGCATGTCAGCGGCACTAGCTGTACGTAACGGCAACCCAGATATTGAGCGAAAGGGAGGCCGACGAGTAAACTCATCCTGAACCCCTACTGAGCCTGACAGTGACAATATCCGTACAGTCCGGTCCATTCGTCTAAGACTATCGCATATCGAGTCTAGGGGGTTGGATAAAATCGGACCCCTAACAACGCGATATTTAGTGTCTGCATGAAAGCCATCACCACCTGAGAAACTATCGATCCTGGATCGGTAATTCTCGTCCACCATGGCCACGGATTTCTGGTGATGGCCATCCGTGCACAACGCGACATCAACCCCTAATACCGGGAGAGACGAATCCCCGACAATCCAATCACTGCCTCCATGTGGCTCAGGACTGTACCCAACTAAAACCTGTTTACACAACTCCTTTGAGCCGTGGTAGGGTAATAATCAAAGTATAGTGGGAACTCACACGAGACAAATGACGATCTCAGGTCGACAGACTAACCTATACATATGTCACCTGGGAACTGCTATCTTACAATAGGTATAATACCAACTAGCACGTTCCCGGCAAGTCCGTCCAGTGTACTCATAACCCAATGAGCACCTGCATACTATCTTAGATGAATAAACTAACACCAATGGCTTGTGAGACCTGGCCACCACCCCTCGTCGGGGTCTCGATCAGTATACACTAGTCTACATTCTAGTATCGATGCCCAGTCTCGATACTCCCACGACTAGGGACATTTAAGGATATGCTTATAGACCCCCAGCTCCCACGTATATGATCGCCATCATAATGCTGGTAGTCAGGTAAGAATCCTATGGGCTCTATCAACATGTACATGATGATAAAGACAAACCAGATAGCATACTATCATCTTTAGTAAAACTGTTTTATCGGTATAGGTCCTCTCTCAATCATCATAATCACCTGACTGCGACTATGATAATTGCCTTAAGGGCACTATAGCCAACACTCATTAGATTATGAGTTAAACTGGACGGACTCGCCGAGAACTTCAAGATGGTTATATACTTATCGTCAGATAGCAGTTCTCTGGTGACATAGGTACAGGGTAGTCTTTAGACCTAACATCGTCATTTGTCTTGAATGTGTTCCTACTGTACTTGGTGTTCGGATATATGCCCCAGAGGCTTTTATTGTACAAGATACTGGGGATATATATGTACAAGACAATCTTGCTCAATATGATAGTATGTTATTTAGTTTGTATCTATCTTAATATGTGTATATGTTCCTTTTTACGTAGCTAATACATGTTGATAGAGCTCGTAGGATTTTTGCTTGAGTACCAGCGTTATGATGGCAATCATACTCATGGAGGTTGGGTATTCTATAAGCACATCTTTAAAATTGTCCCTAGTCATAGGATTATCGAGACTGGGTATCAATACTCCAGAGTAGACTAGTGTATACGTTTCTTATTCCCGTTAGGGGAGATGGCCAATCCCACAGCCATTGGTGTACGACACCAAAGATAATATACAGGTGCTCATTAGGTTATGAGTTATACTGGACGGACTCACCGGGAGTTGCAGGATGGTATTATACCTAACGTCATAAAGTAGCCCTCAGGTGACGTAAGTACAAGTTAGTCTGTCGATCTGAGATCGTCATTTGTCTTGTGTGGGTTCCTACTGTGCTTTGATTACTAGCCTACCATGACTCTACTGAGTCGTGCAAACTTGTTTTAGTTGGGTACAGTCCCGAGATACATGGAGGTAGTGAGTGATTGTTGGGGACTCGTCTCTCCCTGTATAGGGATTCGATGCCGCGATGTGTACGGTTGGCCGAAACCATAAGACCCTGGCCAGAGCAGTTGAGATTTACTGATAGTTTGATCAGTAGTTTCTTGGCTGGTCTTGAGCCACATCGACATGACTTATCAGGTTATTAGGGGTCTGACCTTTTCCACCCCTTTAGACTTGATATGCGATACTCTCAAACGAACAGACCGGACTGTATGGAGATTGTCACAGATAGGTTTATTGGGGATACAGACGAGTTTGCTTGTCATCTTTCCTTTTAACAAATACCCGGATAGCCATTATGTACAGCTAGTGCCACTGACGTACTTGTGGTTAAACCCACTGCTAGTGTATTATCGAGTCTTTAAAGTCCTACACAGAGGGTTTCCCGGCTCAGGCGAAACGGTGTAGTATGCGTATTTTGATACGCTCGGGTGTTCGATAAAACACGTGTATTTTATATGCGTGCTTTAATCGGACATTTTGGTAATACTAGTAGGTTTGAAAGATAGCGGGATTTGGAACTAGTATTATATTGCTTTCTTTTGGGTATTTTATTTTAACACAAATATGGTATTTATACGAATACGTGTATTTGTATGACTATGGATATTTGTGTCTTAATACAAATACATGTATTTCTTTCTTAATATGAATATGCGTATTTTGTATTTTCAATAAAAATACGGTATTTGTATTTTGGTAGAAATACGGGTATACGTATTTATTATAAATACGGGTATACATATTTATTATATATACGGGTATACATGATTGTGTATATATATGTGTATATATATTTATATATGTATGTATATGTGTATATTTGTGAGGTGGCTTCTTTCTTTCTCTCATCACTTCTAGTTGTGTGTGGGCTTGTGACTCACACTAGTGATTCAAAAAATCTCTTATTGTATGAAGAGATGAGATTGGAAAAGGGTGAGATAATTATCATTATCTCTCAGTAGCCATTTCTTTAGTTCGTCATATTCGTTCTCGTTTTCACTCTAGAGTTTGAAGAAAAAGAAAGAGAGCTTCTTTACACAAATAGCACATCACTAAGCATCAAGACTTAGCAAATCTTTATCTTTAGCTGCTTCTTTGATTATTACTAGAAGCTAGAGCTTGAACCGGCATCCTCGGGTGGATCATCTTTGGCGTGGGGAGACTATCTTGCAAGCTCAATCCTACAACCCTAGAAGCTTAAGTAGAGGACCACAAAATACCTGAAGGACATGTCTTCAAAGGTTGTTGTCCTCAACCTAGCAGATAACTTCTTTTGGTTTTAGTTAGTTTAATGTTTGGATTCGATTTCTAGGGTTATAGTTTTTAGTTCTCTAAAAAAATTAAAGTTTTTAATTCAGCAAATGTCGTAGTTGACATGGCATGAGCACTATGAACTTACACAGGTATCAAAGGCAACCCAAACACTTAAACTAATTCTAAACGATGTTAGAGTATCGAAACCGAAATAACTCCGTATTTGCTAAATCGTAAATCCTAGTTTCTGTTGAAATTTTCAAGCCTCTAAATTTTTTTTAAACAATTGCAGACTGCTATTTGCAATGTTATAAGAACAACAGAGAAGAACGGGATACTAATTCAAAGATTTGACCGTCGGTTTTTCAAAAATCCCCGCCATTGGCAGTTTTTATGTCGAGTTATATCTCGTGCTTCTTGTGGTGTTTTGTATACTTGGATTTAAGGTTTCTGGTTTTATTTGATTACGCCCAGATTTCATCTAGTGTTATCTTTGTGTATAGGCATTACGAAGTGTTTCTAAATCGAAATTTTAACATCGTTGTTTATCTTTTCGTTCGTATATGTGTTTCTAAACGTCGACTAATTGCTATACGTCGATTAGTAGGGGTTGCACATATCCTGTATCAGTTGTGGTTATGATATGGAAATAGATATGATCATCTTGATAGAATAGCCGGGGGTTTTTACATGTGAGAGAGTGTTTTTTTCATTCATGTAATTATTCAAAGTATTTTAATATTCTTTTGCGGCCCACTTCTGGGTTGAAATTATAGCCACCGTTGTATTATTTATATTTCTCTACAAAGGATAGACCCAAGGCGGGGTGCTCAAGTAATCGAGTTCTAGAGTCCAAAGGGTGATCATCTCGAGTAGTAAGAACGAGTCATCTAACTCAAGAATTGGTAGAATTGCCTGCCACACTCGTAGGGGTCTAAGGGATTGGGTTTTGGTTATTCATCACGACCGTAAAATTCGTATTTTCGTAAATGGCTTAAACGGAAACATGGAAATCCTAGTATATCCTTTATTTTCATTTGTGTTGTTCTGCTGTGTTCTGTGGCGGATATTATTGCATGAGACGAATGTGATATATATATACTATATATATAAATAAACGTTGCTTGTGTTTTTCATGAGCGCTGGTCATGTCCCCGCCCTGCTGTAAGTTAAGTAACTTTACGTAGAAGACCCGAGACCCTATGGCGAATGCGGATGGCATAAGCGTGCGTTCTATTTTCGTTTCTTCTGCAATGATAAGGTTAATTGATGGGACCGCATTAATCCTAATTAATGCAAAGAAACAAACCTAATATTTGACAACGTTGGAACAATTATAAAACCACTCAGTTTTCTTTAAAACTAACTTTTAAATGCGGAGCTTAAACTACTCTTTTTAAAAGCTATTCGGTTCCTTCGATGATATCAAGTTCATTACGTTCACGGTTTTCGCCAAAACCAGCCGTATCCCTCCGTCATTTCAGATAGGTACTCATTAGTATTCAAGCTATGTGTTTTGACCTTCGCCAATGCATAGTGTTTGGTAGATAGTGGGTACTTATCTGTAACATAGATAAATGTATTAATTTAGGACAGACGTACAGCTGTTTTGACCTTTGCCAAGGGCTTGTACGAATGGGTCTAGATAAATCAGGACAATGATGGGTTGAAATTGACTTATGACTTATGATGTTTTGACCTTCGTCATGGTCATAAGCGCTTGGGGCAAAAACCGCATTGGGAGTTTCAAATATATGGGAAACTTGCTAGTGCTGCATACCTTCTAAAGTGTAGTAGTTTTGGTTGGCTTCCTTTAAAATTAACCCACGATGATAGTTGGGTCATCCTACTATGAGTATCAGCTACTCTTCGGGAAAGTTTTTTAATTTACAATTAGCTTAATAAGTAGGTGTCTAGAAAGGTGTTTACAGGATTATGCCACTGGGAAAACAGGGTTATATAATTAGGTTCGTGCGAAATCTTGGTGGACCTCCCTCCAAAATACCCACACTGGCCTGGCTGAAAGATAAACGAACTTGTAGGGTGCGATTAATCCCGACTAATTCTTATTTTAGGGTTTGAAGGAGAATTCAAGGAAACAGTGGGAGCCATCCTGTTTGGATAAACTAATAACCAATCTAAACTTGCAAGAGCGTATGCTGAGTGTTTCTTCTCTCTCTTCTAATTGCAGCGACCATCATGACCGGATTTAAGTTGCAACTAGATAAAAACATACCGACAGGGCCGAATTATAAAGATTGGCTATGGAATGTCCAAATGGCCCTTACTTATGACAAGGTGGCATATGTCCTTACGGCTAAAGCCCTCGCCGTCCCTGGTCCAGATTCCACAGTCACGAACATTGAGGTCCGTAAGATTTGGGATATTGACTATGCAAAATCCAAGTGCCTCGTGCTACCTCTATGGATAATGAACATCAGAAGCGACTAATTGCAAGATACGAGACCTCGATCTTCCTAGCCTCATATTGTAAGGATTTATATGGAGAACAGTCTCGTATCGCAAGATACGAGACCTCGAGAAAATAATTTCAAGCAAGGTTGGCTATCGGTTCATCTGCCGGGCACCACGTCGTGAAGATAATCAGTCCCATTGAGGAGCTTGCAGACATTGGGACCACGTTGGAGAACGAGTTATATACTGACTTGATTCTACAGTCCTTACCTGCCACTTATGCCTAGTTCATATTGAATGCAATGAAAGGAAGTTACACTTTCAGAACTCCTCAACATGTTGAGGACTACAGAGGGCACCCTGAATTTAGGAAGCCCGCTCTACTTGTTGGGGAACCTTATTCCTCTAAATCCAAGGCTAAGACCAAGGAGAAGAAGAAAAAGGATCCCACCAAACCGAAAGGTGGTGTCAATAAGGTGCAGGGGAAGGGAAAAGATAGGACTGGAGGAACACAAGCAACAAAGGATGAGTGCTTATACCGTCACAAGAAAGGACACTGGAAGAAGGACTGTCGGGCCTTAAAAACCAAGAATCAGGACTCGGAGCAAGTTGTGGTTTTGGTTTCAGGTGTGTTTATGATTGAAAACCGTTTCTCTATTAACTCTACTCTTGGGTATTGGATACCGGGTCAGGATCCCACATCTATAATTCTTTGCAAGCGTTGAGAAGCCGTAGAGTTTTAGAGAAAGGGGATATGGCCGTACGAGTTGGCAATGAAACAAGTGTGGATACTGTTACAGTGGGAGAATATCATCTCGAGATAGTGAGTGGACATATTTTGGTTCATGTAACTGCTTTTGTATACCTAGTATGATGTGAAATATTATATCTATATACTTGTTATCTAATAAAGGACATACTTTTGCACTTGAAAGCAATTTTATAAATATTCATCTAAATCATGAAATGATTGGGTTGGGTATACTAGATAATGAAATATACATACTCAATCAGTATCATGTTTTCAACGTTCAAAACAAACTAAGAAGAAAGACTCCAGAATTAAATCAAGTTTTCTTATGGCATTGTAGATTATGTCATATCAATGAAACACGATTAACTAAGTTACATAAAGATGTATATTTAGATCCATTTGAATATCTATCCTATACAAATTTTAAATTATGTATCAGAGAAAAGATGACCAAAACTCCGTTCACTGGATATGAAAAAAGAGCTACTAAGCTCCTGGGACTGATACACAGCGATGTGTGTTGTCCGATTTCTACACATGCAAGAAGTGGTTATTCCTACTTCATTATTTTTACCGATGATTTCTCAAGGTATGGACATGTATTTTTAATGAAACATAAATCCGAGGCCTTTGAGAAATTCAAGGAGTATAAGAATGAACTGGAAAAACAAACAGGAAAAAGTAACAAGATACTTCGATCTGATCGGGATGGAGAATACTTAAGTACTGAGTTCCTGGAATATTTAAAAGAGAATGAAATTCTCTCTCATCTTACTCCTCCATACACTCCACAACATAACGGTGTATCAGAAAGACAGAATCACACCTTGCTTGATATAGTGCTTTCCATGATGAGCAATGTTGAGTTACCGCTATCCTTTTGTGGTTTTGCACTAGAATCTGTTGCATACCTATTGAACAAAGTTCTCACTAAGTCTGTGCTTACCACTCCATATGAAATATAGAGTGGGAAAAAACCATATCTTAAGTATCTTAAGATATGGGGGTGTCCTGATTTTTTCAAAAAGAATCATCCAAACAAGCTCGAAGCGTACTTGATATTGTGTAAGTTTGTGGGATGCCCAAAAAATTTAAAGGGGGTATTGTTTCTATTACGCTAAGAAACAAAAGGTTTTGTTTCTCAACATGTCCGCTTTATGGAAACTCTATTTCTTGAAAAATAAATTAGTGGGAGCGCAATAGAACTGGAAGAAATTACAGAACCACAAACTATTACTAAAAACTTAGTGGAACTTGAGACTTCAATAGAACCGGACATACCTACGCCACTCCGCAGATCTAGTAGGCAATCTCATCCGCCCGAAAGATTCTATAATTTTCTCATAGACGGGGATCGAGAAGATTGTATCATCGATGATGATGAGCCTACTAGTTTTCAGCAGGCCATCACGAGCAGAGACTGGATAAAGTGGCTGGATGCTATGAGATCCGAGATGGAATCTACTAGGATCCTTAGCACCCTCACTAGGTTTCGAAAGGCGTCAACTATGCCATATTAAAAAATTCTAAGGTGCTATAGAACCCTAACCAAGGATCTAACTAGAGAAATTAGGGTAATGCAACATGTAATCAAACATTATACTAAGTGAATGAGTAATACAACCTTTGTAGACCGGTCCTTCACTTCTAAAGCTCTGTATAGTAGTCCCTTCGCTCCAAGTAATGATCTACCGGATTCAAATTAGGCTCCATAAAGCGAAATGAACAAGCATTCTTGAAGTCTTCGAGGCCGAAGATGATCTACGTCGAGGAGACTCTAACTCAAGCTAACTCTTCACTAATTAGGAATTAGTGAAGCAAACAAGCTAAACTAAATGACTAATCTAGTATAGGTTAATGAAATAGGATTTTTGCTCACTTTAGAATAATTTTTCTCATATATTTCTTCACCTCAAGAAAATCTAGAGAGCTTTCTTGAGATGAAGAAAAAGATGAAGTGCAAAATGGAGTAAGTGTGAGAATAGCAACCATGGGTGAGATAATATCTCATATTAACTCATGTAGAGACTTAACCATGGCTTAAGATAATGGTTGGGTTAATAAATATCTAGGGTGGGACAAAATTAGTGGACTAAGTCAATGGTTCTAAAAGCTTCCACTAAACTTCAAACCATGTGATTATTCCACCTAATTTTGTATTTACCTTAAATAATTAAAACCCCTGATTATCTTTAGCATGGTGTGAGTCTCATACACCCATGTACAATGTATCATAAAGCATGATACAAAAACAATAATATATATCACATATATATTATATATGAGTGAGAAAAAGAAATGCTTAAGTGAGCTAATATTAGTTAATGTAAAATTAATATATCAAATATATAATCATACATTAAATTATTAAATCAACACTTGATTTAATAATCCGACTATATCACATATAACCGACTAATATCATCTGTATCAACTTATCGAATCAACATTTGGTTCGATAACCCAGCTATATCACATATAACTGACCGATATCACATATCGCGAGATTAGAGTACGGTATCACATATGCATATTAATCTCGGTCCCGCATATATCACATATGTGCTCCTACTTCGTTTCGCCTGAGCCAAGAAACCTCTGTGTAGGACTCTAAAGACTCGTCAATACGCTGGAAGTACGTGATGATCATATCAGTCACTCAAAAGCCGTCAGCGGTACTAGCTGGACGTAACTGCTACCCAGGTATTGAGCGATCAGAAGATCAACAAGCAAGCCTTCTCATACTCCTGCGAATCCAATAAGTAACACTACCGTGCAGTCCGATCTCTTCGTCTGATATGTCGCATATCCAGCCTGGGGGTGGTAAACGTCAGACCCCAATAGCTTGACAAGTCATGCCGATGTGAGACCCATAACTGTTCGAGAAACTACTAATAACACTTACCAGTAAATCTCAGCAACCCTGGCCAGGGATTTCCTGTTATGGCCAATCGAGCATAGCGCAATATCAGCCCCCAATACCGGGAGAGACGAAATCCCCTCCTATCGGTCATTGCCTCCATGTGACTCGGGACTGTACCTAAAAACCACCGTTTTTGCATATTCTCTTGAACGTGGTAAGGTGGAAATCAAAGCATGGTGGGAATCACACAAGTCTCTATGACGATCTCGTGTCTACAGAATAATCTGTACCAGTGTCACCAGAGAACTGTTGGGTATATGTATGCCCTAGAGGCAATTATACGATAGTAGATGTATTTATACATGTATATATATATATATATATACAGAGGACTTTCTTTCTTGACATGATAGTATGCTATCTAGTTACTCTTCATCTAACATGTTCACTTGATCATGCTTTTATCATTTGTACATGTTGATAAAGCCCTGAGGATATTTGCTTGACTACTGTGATTATGATGCAGATCATACTGGTGGGTCATGTGTAGTTTATAAGCATATCCTGAAATGTCCCTAGTCGTGTGTCACGACCCAAAATTTAGCACGTGACGGCCCTTAAACTACGTAATGTCTCCAGGCGTAACATAATTCAAGTAATCCAACAACCCAGCAATCTAAACCATCAAAAGTAGCAAGTGATAATAACATTGTTAAAACTTTTAAAATCTCAATCAAAATTCTTTAAAGTCTAAATTTACTTCCTTTAAAATTTGGCAGCACCTCCTTTGTAAAATAAGCCCCCAAAAAGGGTACAACAAAAGATATAAGTAAAGCATCCCTAAACGGGAGCAAATCTACGCTCAAAGGTGGAAAACAACCACCACAACAGATATACGGTGCCGTAGCGATGAAAAAGGCGATATAAAGTGAATAGCATGAAAATCTCCAAGTCACAAATAATACACAATATCGTCCTCACAACTCGTCTCTAAGTCAATACATGAAAATGGTAGATGGAGAGTACTGATACAACGAATATACAATGAGCAATATCGGATAACCGCAAAACCCACCTATAGCAAAACTGCACCCAGTCAGCCATAGCGGTATCCGCTGCAAAAGATGATACGATAGATGAAAGCCCTGCCTCTGACTGCCCTGAAGGACTACCTGCAAAACACTGTGACACAACGGGGGTGAGTAGCCAACTCGTGAATAGTAAATAACATATGCAGGTAATCGCAAGTATGCACGTACTGCGCGAATCTATCACATGCAAGCTAATAGCAATAAATGGCTATATGTATGCAACAGTCATGAAAGGTACTCTATCAGGTACAACTAATACATGAAACAATAATATGGCAATATGTATATGCAACAGTCATGAAAGGTACTTTATCAGGTACTACTAATACATGAAGCAATGCATATAAAATAATTGCGGAGTATGGGATAAAACATGTCATCCTCACGAAATCCTCATCGTGGCAGGACCAGTGTCCATCAAGACAATCTAAATCCCAAATTCCTCAAATCGGCCATCAGAACGGCCCTCATATCGGCCCTCATATTGACCATAAAATCGGCCCTCATAGCGACCATAAAATCGGTCCTTATAGCGACCATAATATCGGTCTCATATGCTGTAAGTCTCACGGAACCGGAGTGTCAAACATCGACAGCCGAAAACACCATGAAAACTAGTGCCCAGCATCGACACATAAAAACTGATCTATCAGGCGTCGTCACCACGACTGGCCCTGATAGGTACGTATCATACGCTACCGAAACCCGAATGCCCAGCTTCGACACTCGAAATTCCACGTATCAATACGTACATGACTCCGGTCGGTATCTCCGCGATCTCCGCCGAGTCCAATAATGTCACTGGTAAGGTAGTACTCCCCTGCCTCGAGCTCATCGCCATCATCTGTGACAATCCTTCCTCGGGGTACCTCCGGGACCCACCATGTACCCGCACACAGCCAACTCCACTCCTCGCATTGGGTATATATCACAAATCTCAGAACCAAGAAATCTTATAGTGGGCGCACTGAAATATCATATCAAGAGAAACTGGGTCTTTCAAATAATACATAATTTCATGAACTACCACGGTCCTCAAATCCAGAAAATATCATAGGAAATCCATATCTCAATGCGAAAATCCATGAAATATAATATACGCAACATAAACAGTAATATGAGCATATAAAGGAAAAACCGCTATTTAACTGCAACAAGTTATTAAATATATCATGCGGTTTCTAATATCCAAAATCCAACGCAACATCATATAAAGGTGAACATGTAACTATAACAAGGTGTATTAGTGTACATGTAAGTATGTATGCAAGATGTACATGTAACTATATCTCATATGCGTATATACCTGTCACTAATGGTACCTTACCATATAGGTATATGTGTAACTAGCATGTAGGTGTGGCAAAGCATATGTGTAAGCATGTAGGTATACATTTATGCTATATGTCATATGCACAAAGGACATGAATAAATATCTAAATGTCACTAACCATACAATATCACATACGTATGTGTGTTGTGCATGTCATGGCAATTATCGACGGTGTGTGTGGCATACAATCAGTGCTCGTGCGACATGAACCGTCAATAATAGTGCAGTGTCCAATGGGTACAAGTCTAAGCACAACAAGTAATGATATGAAATGAGTTCATGCACAATCTCTATATATGAAAATAAACATGCGGCTAATGTCATATCATATCTAACCCAGACGCATAACGTCATGCGGGCGATTCCCCTGCAGATGTTAAATCTACTCACGGATGATCTTGGGCTAAGTAAAGCCAACCACTCGCTTTCCCTTCTTCACAGCGTCCAAAGTCCTCGCCTGCGACCCTAAGATCATAAAACAACAATATAATAAGTTTATATTAGCAATCGACCGATAACAGGTAACTACTACGTTTGACCTACGCACCAACTCCAAACATACTCTCAAGTGTTCATCTAGTGGCTAACATGCATAGCGACACTACGAAACCAACCCAAGAGAAAAAGCTACACAAGATCACGAACCGTGTCGGATAACGTAACGCTCGTAGTAATAACACTAGAAACAAGCAAAGTGATCCCAGATTTTGTATACAGTCAAAACTCAAAAATCAAACAGTACCGAACATACTAAAATAACTACAGACAGCTACCCTGAAAAACGCAAACCCTAACTCCAACAAATGGCCGAGGTCACCGGAATTTGCCTATGTGTCGCCGGCCAAATCCGAGCAGATGGGTCTTGTGCTTCAGGTGAAAGCATAGGGTCTCTAGTACAACACCACTACACCGCTAGATTTTCTAGTACACAATATGACACTAAAAAATATGATATTGCACGAAACTAAACTTTAAGCGTTCTAAACCAAAACCAAAAGGCTACACAACACTATAACAACATATAGAACAGATAAAGATCATTACCTACTCCCACAAGCTCAAAGATCCTAGCTTTCCAAGCTTCAAGGCATCTAAGAGGCAAAACACGTCTTGAAAAGGGATTTGGGTGAGATTTGATGAACTTTAGCAAGGTTTAGTGAAGGTGTAGTGTAGGGTTCAGTTGAGGTAATGAGGGATGAAGAATAATGAGAAAGAGAAAGAGATGAGTGAGAATAAGAGTGTGTGAGGTGAAAAGAGAGAGGGTTGAGTGTAGGGTGAGATAAGGCCTTAATCTTACTCTCTCCCCCTCACGTCCATTAATGCCCATTAATGCCCTCCATGATTCACCTTGCCACCTCCTCTCATCCAAACAAATATCTCACACAAAATCTAGGGTTAGGGTTAAGGTTTAAACAAAGGATTAAGATTTGGTTAAGTTGTCATGGTTGCTCAAGCAAGATTACACAAACACACCCTCACATAAACATGCACATGTGTGTGCAAGCCATAACAAATAATAAATTATTAATTAAATGTTATAAAATGTGAGGAACCCGAATTGGTAAACTTTTTACAAAAAACCCGCATTATTGCTTAATTAACACTAATCGAAATCTTAAGGTGTTACATCATGGGTGTATCGAGACGGGGAATCGATATTCCACAGTAGACTAGCGTATATGATACTAGACCCATATGATGGGCGATGGATGTTCCCATATCCATTGATATTAGACATCAAGATCGTATGCGGGTGCTCAGTGGAGACTGAGTACACTGGATGGACTCGCCGAGAACTCCTATATGGTATTATATCTATCGTCGGATAGCAGTTCTCAGATGACACTGGTAAAGGTTAGTCTGTAGACCCGAGATCATCATAGAGTCTCACGTGTTCTCCCACTGTGCTTTGATTTCCACCCTACCACAGCTTTGCTGAGTCGTGCAAACAAGTGGCTTTTGGGTACAGTCCCGAGACATGTGGAGGCAATGAGCGATGGGAGGGTTTCGTCTCTCCCAGTATTAGGGGTTGATGTTGCACTGTGCTCGATTAGCCATATCAGTAAGTCCCTGGCCAGGGCTGTTGAGATTTACTGATAAATGTTATCAGTAGTTTCTCGGTCTTATTATAGGCCATACATCGGCATGACTTATTGAGTTATTGGAGTCGACGATGCCATCCCTAGACTTAATATGCAGCATATCTGACGAAGAGACCGGACTGTACGGTAGTGTTGCCAGTTGGCTCGACGGGAGTTTTGATGGGTTCTCTTGTTTTCTTCTGATCGCTCAATATCCACGTGGCCATTACGTTTAGCTGACCTCTTACGGCTTGGGGGTTCTTCATAGATCATCACCCACTGCCGGCGTATTGACGAGTCTTAGAGTCCCACAGAAGAGTTTCCTAGCCCAGGTGAAACGATGTGGTGTGCATATGAGATATGCACGGGAACCCGATTAAATGCGCGTATGTGATACCGTATATTAATCGGGCGTTTACTATTGGTCGGGTCGTATGTGATATGACCGGTTTGTTAAATCAAGTGTTGATTTAACATTGACTTTTAGCTCACTTCTTTTAAACCCTTTTCTTTATTGTATGCATGCATGTATGCATATGTTTTTGTTGATGCACATGTTGATGTGCATGCACACATACATGCATACACTTTTGTGTATCATGGTTGTTGATACACTAGTGGTGGAAATGCAAGACTCACATGAAAGTATTTATCTTTATATTTATTTTTGAGTTAAAGGAAAATAGAATTAATTCATGGTTGATATTTATCCTTCATTCTTCACTTAACCTTGAATTAACCATGAGTTAATATTCTATGGCTCTCTTTTCTCCAAAGTAAATATCTAGATATTTATTAACCCATGGTTTGGGATGAGAGTGAAAATTATATATAAGTTCTATTCTCATTTTTATTTATTATCATTATCATAACTTGAGCTCTTGAGTTGCCATCATCTTCTTCCTCCTCTCTCTTGCTCTCTTGACATAGCTAGTGAGTGAGATAGTGATAAAGTTAGGGTTTTGAAGTGAGAAAACAAACCACATCATCATTCTGCACTAGTCTAGCTAATTAGTTTAAAGTGTTAGATTCATCTTCATCTTTTGATCAAGTGGAGCTAGGAGCTTGGACAAAGATGACTCCGGGTGGATCATCGTGGACTCGAAAGATCATAAGCAAGCCCGTTCCAACTCTCAAGTAGCCAAGGAGTCAAACAAAGAGAACTACAAACATTGTATTCTCTTTACTTAGTGTTATATTACTTTTAGTATGTGATACAACTTCATATGTTACTTTAAATTTCTAGTTTGATCCTAGGTTAGTTTTCTTAGCACCCTAAAAAATTTAATTGTAGCATGTTTGATGCATTACAAACCCTTGTGAGGTGCTAGGTAAACCCAACAAGAACTGCTATCTGACGTAAGGTATAATACCATCTAGGAGTTCTCGGCAAGTCCTGTTTAGTGTACCCAGACTCTACTGAGCACCCGTATACAATCTTTGATGTCAAACACCAATGGATGTGGGATCATCCATCGCCCATCATAAGGGTCAAGAAACGTATACGCTAGTCTACTCTGAAATATCGACGCCCCGTCTCGATACTCCCATGACTAGGAACAATTGAAGGATGTACTTACCGACTACCCTTGCCCCACTAGTATGATCTACATCATAATCCTAGTAGTCAAGTACTCATTCTAAGGGCTTTATCAACATGTAACAGAGAGACAATAAGTGTAAATGTTAAGATAAAGAGTAACCAGATAGCATACTATCATGTCGAGAAAGAAAGTCTTCCCTATATATGTCCAAGCATCCACTATAATATACATCATAATTATAATAATAGCCTCTAGGGCATACATTCAACTAACAAAATCCATGTACACCAACAAAGTTTGGACTTTGGACGTTGCACCTCCAGGGGTAAAACCCGTAGGCTGTAAATGGATCTTCAAAAGGAAGATTGGTGCAGATGGAAAGGTTGTAACCTATAAAACTAGACTTGTAGCAAAAGGTTTGCGTCAAAGACCAGGTTTGGAATATGAAAAAACTTTTTCTCCAGTAGCTATGCTTAAATCCATTTGGATCCTATTTACCATTGCTTCCTTCCATGACTATGAGATCTGGTGAATGGACGTAAAGACCGCTTTTCTGAATGGATATTTGGAAGAGTGTGTTTATATAGACCAGCCGGAAGGCTTCACAGAGAGTGGGAGCAGCGGAAGAGTATGCAGGTTGCTTAAATCCATTTATGGATTAAAGCAGGCATCGCAGAGTTGAAATATCTGCTTTGTTGAGACTGTCAAGAAATTTGACTTTATTAAAATTGTTAACGAACCATACATTTATAAGAAAATTATAGCGAGAACCGTAGTATTCCTCGTTTTGTATATCGATGACATTCTCTTGATAGGAAATGACATTCCTATGCTACAATCAGTCAAAAGCTTCTCACAGAAGTTCTCTATGAAAGACCTGGGTGATGCTTCGTACATTCTGGGAATTAAAGTCTATCGCGATAGATCTAAAAGAATGTTAGGACTTTCACAGTCCATGTACATTGACACTAAAATAAAGAGATTTAGTATGGAAGATTCTAAGCGTGGTAATTTACCCGCTTGTCATGGGATCACCCTCTCTAAAAACATGTCTTCCAAGACTAATGAGGAGAGGGCTCGCATGGATATTATACCCTACGCTTCGGCGGTAGGATCTATAATGTATGCGATGTTATATACCAGACCAGATGTAGTTTACGCACTCAGCATGGTAAGCCGGTATCAGTCAAACCCAGGGAAGAAGCACTTGATAGCCGTAAAGAACATTCTCAAGTTTCTAAGAATGACTAAATAATTGTTCTTAGTATACGGCAATGGAGACCTCTAGGTCGAGGCCTTCACAGACTCTAGCTTTCAGAGTTACAAGGATGACTCTAAATCCAGGTCGGGTTATGTGTTTACCCTCAAAAGAAGGGCGGTCTGTCAGAAGAGTTCCAAATAGGACACCATAGCAGGCTCAATGATGGAGGCTGAGTATATCACTGCTAATGATGTCGTAAAAGAGGCAGTATGGATGAGTAAGTTCATTTCTGAACATCAGGTGGTTCCATCCATTGTTGGTCTAATACCTTTGTATTGCGACAACAACGGGGCTATTGTTTTAGCGAAGGAACCACGGTCCAATCAGAAATCCAGACACATTTTAAGGCGGTATCACCTGATCTGTTAGTGTTTATGCTCTAGAGGCCATTATTGTATCATACTAGATTGTATATTACTTAATGGAAGCTTGGGATATTCACAGTTGTATTGACAGTCTTGCTGAAAATGGTAGTATGCTACTTGGTTTGTTTCTACTTTAATATATGCATATGTTTCTTTTAACATATCGCTTATACATATTAGTAGAGCTCTTAGGATCTTTGCTTGATTACCAGCGTTGTGAGGGAAGCCACACTAGTGAGGGCTGGGTAGTCTATAAGCAACATCCTCTACAAGTCCATGGTCGTAGGATTATCGAGACAGGGCATCGATACTCCGTAGTAGACTGGTGAATACGCTTCTCATCCCAGTATAGGGAGATGGTCTGTCCCACAGCCATCAGTATGTCGTACTGGAGATAATATGCAGGTGCTCGTTAAGTTACGAGTATACCGGACAGGACTCGCCGGGAGCTGCAGGTTGGTACTATACCTATCGTCAGATTGCAGTTCCCAGGTGACATGAGTACGGCTTAGTCCGTCGACTTGACATTGCTATTTCGCCTCGAGTGTGTTTCTACTGTACTTAGATTACTACCCTACAATGGCTCAAAGGAGTCATACAAACTGGTAGTAGTTGGGTGCAGTCCCGAAGCACTTAGAGGCAGTGGAGGTTAGACATGATTCGTTTCTCCCGGTATTGTGGGTTGATATCGCGCTGTGTATGGAGAGCCATTATGCAAGGTCCCTTGCCAGGGCAAGCGAGATTTACTGGTAGGTGTTCCAGTAGTTTCACAAGTTGTAATGGGCTACACTCCGACACGACTTATACCGCTATTAGGGGTCTGACGTTTACCGCCCCCCTAGGCCAGATATGCGATAGTCCTAGACGAACAGACCGGATTGTACGGAGATTGTCACATACAAGCTCAGTAGGAGTTCGGATGGGTTTACTCATCGGCCTTCTTATCGACATCTACCTGGGGACTGTTAGGTACAGCTAGTATCGCTTGCGGCCTGTGGTTAAACCCACTACCAGCGTAGTGTCGAATCTTTAGAGTCCCACACAGAGAGTTTCTCTGCACCGGCAAAAGGTGTAGAGGCCGTATGGTTTTACGGCAGCGCCGCGATCACTTACGTACACTTATGCACGTACTATGATCGGGCAGATAATACTAGCAGGCTTTGGTTTAAGCCAGGTTCTAGTATTATAAAGATGGATTTATTCAGTCTCAGATTATCATGTTTTTCGGAAATACGGATGGGAGGGGCAGTCTCGTAATTTGTCGGGAAGCTTCTAGAAGGAGGTGACTCATTTGTGTTTATTTCTTTTTAGATTTAAACTAAATGAGGTGGAGGATGAGGTGTAGGTTGACATTAAATGATTCATGACTCATGAGGTGATTCACCATTTGAATTAAATGAAGCATGCTAGATATTATCTTGATTTGATCAAGAGAGATATTTGTATGCTTCATATTATTCAAGCATGAGAGATAATTCATTTCATTATCACAAAACACTTCTCTCTCCTCAAGTCTTCATCTTCTTTCTCAAACCCTAAAAGCTATCATGAGTTGAGAATCATAGGGTTTAAAGTGACTAAGTAATCTATCTAAATACTCTACACCCTCTAGGACTTCTAGATTAGCAAACTAGAAGCCGTAGTTATCTCAGATTCAAGATAGGAGCTCGGACTATAGACTCTCGGGTGGATCTTCTTTGACTCGAGGAGGCCATTGAGGTACCCATGTTCCATAGAGCCGACGAGGTATGGAGGACAGTGATGAAGACCCGAAGGACAAGTAACGTGAGGTATAACTTCGAATCAGAGTAGTTAAACCTCTCGTAGTTTGCTAGTAATGGTTTAGACACGATCCGTGTGCTCAAGTCCGTGTTACGAAGCTTTGATAATTTTTTTTCATATATTCAGCCTCCCCGCGAACACGTGGGGTGCATGACATAGACATACAGTGGTATCAGAGCCTACTAAACCCTTACTAGCTTGTTAGCAACTAATTAGAACTTCGATCGTCAGAAAAACACGAAAACTTAACCCCAGAACCCTCAAGTTTCTGTCGATTTTAAACCTGTCGAAAAAATTATTTCAGAGGCATGAAAATTCACAGCAGGGAATTCTAAGAATATTAGAGAAATACGAGTTGCTAACTCGGTGAGACGACCGCAGAAGCGCGGCGGATTGGTGCAATACGCCGCGGATCAGCGGCCGAGTCGACTCCGAGTTGACTCGTATTTACACAGTTTGTCTTATTTTTGGGTGTTCTGTTTTCTTGTATATTTTGTTTCTGCCCAGGTCTTTTCAGTGCTGGCTTGCATTTAGGGTAGACACGGAAAAAGGTTGTCGATCGAAATTCTAAGTTATTTGCTAATCAGGTTTTATCTGTGATGTTTAATGTGTTCGTAAACCTCCGCTAATTACTAGTATATCGGTTAGTTGGGGGTTGCACATTTCTGTGTGGATATTGGTTTGTGGATATGAACTTCATTGGATTGTCGTGGATGGATAGCCGGGGATGTGAGATGAGAGTTTTTATCTTTCATTCGATGTAAATTGTAATATGTTATAATATTCTTTTGTGGGGCCCATCCAGGTTGAGGTTGTAGCCACCGTTGTATTATTTCATTTACTGTTTTATGCTCCTAGGATAGACCCAAGATGGGGTGCACAAACTACCGGGTAGTTTGAAGTGTTTAATGGCCTACTCTCGTCGTTGAGGGAGACTGTTTCACTTCTGGTACTAGACGAGTAGTTTGCCGCACCCGTAGAGGTCTAAGGTGGGGTTTGGCTATTCATCATGACCATGTAATCCATCTTTTGTTGCAGGCTCAAACGAAACGCGGATTCCTAGTATATCCAATATGTTCATCTGTGATCTGGAATGCATATTATTGCGTCTGACGAATGTACAATATCTATATATGATATCTAGTAGGCATTGCTTATGTTTTGCATCCGCGCTAGCCCAGCCCCCGCTCTATCGTTATTTAAGTAACCTAACGGGTGAATGACGGGGCCCAGTGGCGAATACGGATGACATAAGAGGACGTTGTATTTTCGTTGTTTTCTGCAATGATAGGATAAATGATGGGACGCATTATTTTAATGCAAAGAAAACAAAACAAAGCTGAATCGTTGGAACAAATTTAAAAGAAACCACTCGGTTATTTTAAAAGAGCAGAATTTTTAATTGCGGAGATTTAACCATTCCTTTTAAAAAGCTATCAGGTTCCTTCGATTATATCAAGTTCACTACGTTCACGGTTTCGCCAAAATCAGTCGTAGCCCTCCGTCATTTCATATGGATGGTCAGTAGTATTCAAGCTATATTTATTGGTCTTCGTCAAGGCATAGTGTTTGGTAGCTGCTGGGGGATTCATATGTAGCATAGATAGATGCATTGGTTTGAGACAATCGTATTACTTTGTTGGCCTTCAACAAGGGTATGTACGGGTGGGTTCAAATTAACAAGGATAATGATGGGAAGAACTTGACATGTGACTTATGATTTGTTGGCCTTCGTCAAGGTCATAAGAGCATAGGGAAAAAATCCACATCGGGAGTTTCTAAAGAAACTGAAACTTGCTAGTGTTGCATACCATTTGGAGTTTGATAATGTTTGTAGGATTCCTTCAACATTATCACACGATGATATCTGGATCCCGATCCTACTGTGAGTATATGCTACTCATCAGGAGATTCGTCACTTAATGATCAATGCTATAAACCAAGTAGGTGTCTAGAACGGTGTTAGCGGGGCTACGCCTCCAAAGAAAAGAAGTTATTTAATTATGGAACTTCGCGAAAGCGTCGTAAAACCTCCCTCGAAGTACCGACACTAGCCTGGCTGAACGGTTAAGCAAGTATTGTACGGTGAGATCGGTCCTAACTAATTCTTCTTTTATGGTTTGAGGAAGGATTCGAGAAACAGTGGGAGTCATCCTGTTTAGATAAACTAAAAACCAATCTAAACTTGCAAGAGCATCATGCTAAAGTGTTTTCTTCTCTCTCTCAACTTCAGCGACCATGTGACCATGACTAGGTTACATCTAGATAACAAGTTGACTGAATCTGACTTTTATGACTGGCAAAGGTCTGTCCAGATGTCCATTGCCTATGACAAGCTGGACCGCCCTATTACTACTCAAGCCCCCACCGTCCCAGGTCTAGTTTCCACCGTCGTGGATATGGATATCCGTCAGACAAGGGAAAAGGACAGTGCGAATGCCAAGTGTCTTGTGTTGGTTTCAGTTGATGGTGTATACCAGAAGCAGCACGAGAAGATGGACTTAGTTTCCATCTTCCTCCATAACAAAGATTTATATGGAGAGCAATCTCGTATCGCAAGATATGAGACCTCGAACGAATTGCTTCAAGCGTAGTTGGCTGTCGGGTCATCTGTAAGGGACGACGTCCTTACAATGACTAGCTATATTGATGAGCTCACGGACCTAGAGACCACGTTGGGAAACAGGTCATATGCTGACTTATTTCCATAGTCCCTACCCTCTACTTACAGCCTGAAAGAAACCAGGGAGACACCCACTCTGCTTAATGGGGGACCTTCTTCTTCTGCATCCAGGGCGAAAGCAAAGGGTGAAAACAAGAAAACCTCCACAAAGCCAATATACGGTGTCAGTGAAGTAGAAGGAAAGGAAAAAGCAAAAGTTTCAGGACTTGGTGTAGGGAAGGAGAGATGTTCCTATTGTTATGGGAAGGGGCATTGGCAGAAAGATTGCAGGGCTTTGGAAGCCAGTAGCCAGAATTTGAAGCATGTTGTGGCTTCGGCCTCGGGTGTGTTTGTAATTGAGAACTGTTTGTCAATTAACTCTACTTCTTGGGTACTAGATACCGGATCAGGATCTCATATCTGTAATTCGTTACATGCTTTGAGAAACCGTAGAGTTATCAGGGTAGGTGATATGTCTCTCACAGTTGCGAACGGAATGAGCATGGATGCTGAATCCGTGGGGGAAATCGCCTAGGACTGATAAGTGGGTAGATATTGATTCTACGTAACTTTTTGTATGTACCTAGTTTGACTTGTAATATCATATCAGTATCCTCATTTTCTAGAGAAGGATATGATTTTACATTCGTAAGCGATGTGCTAAACATCCACCTAAATCAAGTTCTGATTGGGTCCGGTACATTAGATAACGGTATATACGTATTAAATCAAGCTTAGGTTTTCAATGTCCAGAACACACTTAAAAGAAAGTCTCCGGAAGTAAATCAGGCTTTCTTATGGCATTTTAGACTAGGTCACATCAATGAAACACGGTTGACTAAGTTATATAGAGAAGGATATTTGAATCCGTTCGAATATCAATCTTATGCTACTTGTGAATCTTGTCTCATGGGAAAGATGACAAAGACTCCATTTACTGGACACGGAGTAAGAGCGAGCGAGCTCTTGGGACTCGTACACGGTGACGTGTGCGGTCCAATGTCTACACATGAAAGAGGTGGTCATTCCTACTTCATTAATTTTACGGATGATTTCTCTAGGTATGGACATATCTTCTTGATGAAGTATAAATCTGAGGGCTTTGAGAAATTCTGGGAATAAAAGAATGAAGTGGAAAACCAAATGGGCAAAAGTATCAAGACACTGAGATCTGATCGAGGTGGTGAATACTTAAGTGCCGAGTTCCTGGGATACTTAAAAGAGAATGGAATTCTCTTTCAGCTTACTCCTCCATATACACCACAACACAATGGTGTATCGGAAAAGCGGAATCGAACCCTATTGGATATGGTTCATTCCATGATGAGTAAGGCTAAGTTGCCGCAATCATTCTGGGGTTATGCACTAGAATCAGCTGCATATCTTTTGAACAAGGTTCCAACCAAGACCGTGCCTACCACACCATATCAGATGTGGAGTGGGAAGAAACCCTATCTTCGGTACTTGAAGACATGGGGATGTCTAGCTTTTGTTAAAAAGCAGCATGCGGACAAGCTCGAGGCACGCTCAGTACAGTGTAAGTTCGTGGGATATCCAAAGAACTCCAAGGGGTATTATTTCTATTACGCAGAGGAACAAATGGTTTTTGTTTCTCGTCATGCTCACTTCTTGGAAGCTGAATTTTTAGAAAATCAGAAGAGTGGGAGCGCAATAGAACTGGAAGAAATTCCAGAACCACAAGCTGTTAGTTAAAGTATGGTAGAACTAGAAGTTTCAGAAGAAAGGGACATCCCAGCGCCTATCCGCAGAAGTAGTAGGCAGTCTCATCCGCCCAAGAGATACTACGGTTTTCTCATAGACAGGGATCGAGAGGATTGCATCATTAATAATGATGACCCTACTAGCTTCCAGCAAGCCATTCAAAGCGGCGACTCAGTAAGATAGCTGGATGCAATGTGGACCGAAATGGAGTCCATGTACACTAACAAAGTATGGACTTTGGACATTGCTCCAGATGGGTAAAACCCATAGGATGCAAATGGATCTTCAGAAGGAAGATTGGTGTAGATGGACAGGTTGAAACCTATAAGGCTAAACTTGTTGCAAAGGGTTTTCATCAAAGACCTGGTTTAGACTATGACGAAACCTTTTCTCCAGTAGCTATACTCAAATCCATTCGAGTCCTTCTTGCCATTGCTGCTTTCCACGATTATGAGATCTGGCAGATGGATGTAAAGACGGCTTTTCTAAATGGTAATTTGGAAGAGTGCGTCTATATGGATCAGCCAGAAGGATTCATTCAGAGTGGGAGCAGCGGTAAAGTGTGCAAGTTGCTTAAGTCCATTTATGGACTAAAGCAGGCATCGCGGAGTTGGAACATCTGTTTTAATGATACTGTTAAAGAATTCAACTTTATCAAAAATCCAGATGAACCATGCATATATAGTGAGATTGTAGAGAGAACTATAGTATTCCTCGTCTTGTACGTGGATGACATTCTCTTAATAGGAAATGATATTCCTATGCTACAGTCAGCCAAAGGATTCTTGTCACAGAAGTTCTCCATGAAGGACCTGGGTGATACCACCTACATTCTGGGGATCCAGATCTATCGTGATAGATCAAAGAGGATGTTGGGACTTTCACAGTCCAGGTACATAAACACCATATTGAAAAGATTCAGTATGGAAGATTCTAAGCGTGGTAACCTACCGGCTTGTCACGGAATCACCCTCTCCAAAGAGATGTCTCCCAAGACTGATTTAGAAAGGGCTCGCATGTCAATTATACCCTACGGTTCTGCGGTAGGCTCTATAATATATGTGATGTTATATACCAGACCAGATGTAGCATACGCATTGAGCGTTGTAAACCGGTATCAGGCAAACTCAGGGGAGAAGCACTGTATAGCAGTAAAGAACATTCTCAAGTACCTGAGGAGGACTAAGGAGGTGTTCTTGGTGTATGGCGAAAAAGACCTCCAGATCGAGGCCTTTGCTGACTCCAGCTTCCAGAGTGACAAGGATTACTCCAAGTCCATGTTGGGTTATGTCTTTACCCTCAATGGAGGGGCGGTCTGTTGGAAGAGTTCCAAGCAGGACACCATTGCTGACTCGACGATGGAAGCGGAGTACATAGCTGCTTGCGATGCCACAAAAGAAGCTGTCTGGATGAAGAAGTTCCTCACAGAATTTCAGGTGGTTCCTACTAGTGTTGATCCAATACCTCTGTATTGCGACAACAACGGCGCTATAGCTTTAGCGAAGGAACCCAGGTCCCATCAGAAGTCCAGACACATCTTAACGCGGTATCACCTGATCAGGGAGATCGTAGATTGCCGAGAGATCAAGGTGAAGAGAGTAGATACGGAGAATAACACTGCTGATCCATTCATAAAGGCCATTCCTCAGACGCGGTTCGAGAGGCTATTCGAGATGATAGGACTGCGATATGCCAGCACATGGCCCTAGTGCAAGTGGGAGATTGTTAGTGTTTATGCCCTAGAGGCTATTATTGTATCATACTAGATTGTATATTACTTAATGGAAGCTTGGGATATTCACAGTTGTATTGACAGTCTTGCTAAAAATGGTAGTATGCTACTTGGTTTGTTTCTACTTTAATATGTGCATATGTTTCTTTCAACATATCGCTTATACATATTAGTAGAGCCCTTAGGATCTTTGCTTGATTACCAGTGTTGTGATGGCAGCCACACTAGTGGGGGCTGGGTAGTCTATAAGCAATATCCTATACAGGTCCCTGGTCGTAAGATTATCGAGACAGGGCATCGATACTCCGGAGTAGACTGGTTTATACGCTTCTCATCCCAGTATGGGGAGATGGTCTGTCCCACAGCCATCAGTACGTTGTAATGGAGATAGTATGCAGGTGCTCGTTAGGTTACGAGTACACCAGACAGGACTGGCCAGGAACTACAGGTTGGTACTATACCTATCGTCAGATTGCAGTTCCCAGGTGACATGAGTACATCTTAGTCCGTCGACTTGACATTGCTACATTGCCTCGAGTGTGTTCCCACTGTACTTAGATTACTACCCAATCATGGCTCAAAGGAGTCGTGCAAATAGGTAGTAGTTGGGTGCAGTCTCGAAGCACTTGGAGACAGTGGCGGTTAGACAGGATTCGTCTCTCCCAGTATTGGGGGTTGATATCGCGCTGTGTATGGAGAGCCATTACGCAAGGTCCCTGGCCAGGGCAAGCGAGATTTATTGATAGGTGTTCCAGTAGTTTCTCAAGTTGTAATGGGCTACACTCCGACACGACTTATACCGCTATTAGGGGTCTGACGTTTACCGCCCCCTAGGCCCGATATGCGATAGTCCTAGACGAACAGACTGGACTGTACAGAGATTGTCAACACTGTATGTCGATGTACAAATTTGCAAGTAAGTTATTTATTGTTTAGCGAGGCTCTGATACCACTGTATGTCGATGTATAACACCCCAATGCTTGTGGGGAGGCGGAATTTTCAAAAACGAACTTGTTTAGTGAACAAACATCGACTAACCGCTTGAATCGAAGCTAAACGATAACTAACTTAAAACATAGAGTTTCTATGCTACTATGTTTAGGGATTATACCTAACGAATCGTGTCCTTCGTCTTTGTGAACTCCTCCTCCTCCTCGGCCTTCTCGAAGTAGTAGACGATCCACCCGAGAGCTTTACTCCAAGCTTAGCCTCTAAACTTGAGGCAACTAAACTTCTTTAGGTGCTAATCAAAGAAGCTAGGTGAAATATAGAGAGGGTTATGGATTAAGTAGTCTTACTAATCCTTGTACTCAACTCATGAGAGGGGAGGATTAGTGTTTGAAGAGGGAGAGCTTGAGGAGAGAGAAGATGATAAAGATAATGATATGAGAATAGTGAGATAACATGATATATATCAAGCATTTCTTTTTTCAAGAAAAGAATAAGAAATGAATTTAGCAACCATGCTTGATAATATCTAGTGATGATTCACTCCATGAGTCATTAAGCATTTATCATGCATTAATGACATGGATGAATCATCCATATGACTCACTAATCACATTCATTGCATATGCCACCTAAACCTCCTTAGTCACCATCTTCTAGAAGCTTCTCGCGCAATTACGAGAACGCCCCTCCTTTCCGCAAAAATACGGAAAAACTTTAGACTGTATAAATCCAATAACCGGATACCAGTAACTGGCTTAAACCAAAGCCGACTGGTAAAAACTGTCCGAAAGTCATACGCGCGTAAACGCACGTATGCGTCCGAACCCTTGTCGTAAAACCATACGACCTCTATATCGTTTCGCCTGGAGTAGGGAAACTCTCTGTGTGGGACTCTAGAGACTCGACTACTACGCTGGCAGTGGGTTTAACCACAGACCGCAAGCAGCACTAGCTGTACGTAACGGTCCCCAGGTAGATGTCGATAAGAAGGCCGATGAGGGAACCCATCCGAACTCCTACTGAGTCTGATGTGACAATCTCCATACAGTCCGGTCCGTTCGTCCTAGACTATCGCATATCAGGCCTAGGGGGCGGCAAGAGTCAGTCCCCTAATAGCGGTATAAGTCATGTCGGAGCGAAGCCCATTACACCCTGAGAAACTACTGGAACCTACCAGCAAATCTCGCTTGCCCTGGCCAGGGACTTTGCGTAATGGCTCTCTGACACAGCGCGATATCAACCCCCAATACCGGGAGAGACGAATCCTGTCTAACCGCCACTGCCTCCAAGTGCTCGGGACTGCACCCAACTGCTACCTGTTTGCATGACTCCTTTGAGCCATGGTAGGGTAGCAATCTAAGAACAGTGGGACACACTCGAGGCGAAGTAGCAGTGTCAAGTCTGCGGACTATGCTGTACTCATGTCACCTGGGAACTGTTCACTGACGACTGGTATAAAACCAACCAATCAGTTCCCTGTGAGTCCTGTCCGGTGTACCCGTAACCTAACGAGCACCTGCATACTATCTCCAGTACGACGTACTGACGGCTGTGGGACAGACCATCTCCCCAACTGGGATGAGAAGCATACACACTAGTCTACTCCGGAGTATCGATGCTCTGTCTTGATAATCCAACGACCAGGGACCTGAATGAGGATGTGCTTATAGACTACCCAGCCCCCACTAGTGTGACTGCCATCACAACGCTGGTAGACAAGCAAGATCCTAAGAGCTCTATCAATACGTATACTCACATATTAAGATAGAAAAACCAAGTAGCATACTACCATGTTTAGCAAGACTGTTATATACATGTGAATATCCCAAGCTTCCATTAAGTAATATACAAACTAGTATGATACAGTAATGGCCTTCTAGGGCATAAACACTAACAATCTCCCACTTGCACTAGGGCCATGAACTGGTGTATCGAAGACCGATGATCTCGAGTAGCCTCTCGAACTGAATCTGAGGTAGGGCCTTAGTGAATGGATCAGCAATGTTATCCTCTGTATTTACTCTCTTTACCTCGATCTCCCGGTGATCTACGATCTCCCTGATCAGGTGATACCGCCTTAAGATGTGTCTGGACTTCTGATGGGACCTGGGTTCATTCGCTAAAGCTATAGCGCCGTTGTTGTCACAATACAAAGGTATTGGACCAACACTGGTAGGAACCACCTGAAGTTCTGTGAGGAACTTCTTCATCCAGACAGCTTCTTTTGCGGCATCGCAAGCAGCTATGTACTCCGCTTCCATCGTTGAGTCAGCAACGGTGTCCTGCTTGGAACTCTTCCAACAGACCGCCCCTCCATTAAGGGTAAAGACATAACCCGACATGGACTTGGAGTCATCCTTGTCACTCTGGAAGCCGGAATCAGCATAGGCCTCTATCTTGAGGTCCTTTCCGCCGTAAACCAAGAACATCTCCTTAGTCCTTCTTAGGTACTTGAGAATGTTCTTTACTGCTATCCAGTGATTCTCCCCTGAGTTTGCCTGATACCGGCTTACAACGCTCAATGCGTATGCTACATCTGGTCTGGTACATAACATCGCATACATTATAGAGCCTACCGCAGAAGCGTAGGGTATAATCGACATGTGTTCCCTTTCCAAATCAGTCTTGGGAGACATCTCTTTGGAGAGGGTGATTCCGTGACAAGCCGGTAGGTTACCGCGCTTTGAATCTTCCATACTGAATCTCTTCAATATGGTGTCTATGTACCTGGACTGTGAAAGTCCCAACATCCTCTTTGATCTATCACGATAGATCTGGATCCCCAGAATGTAGGTGGCATCACCCAGGTCCTTCATGGAGAATTTCTGTGACAAGAATCTTTTGACTGACTGTAGCATAGGAATATCATTTCCTATTAGGAGAATGTCATCTACGTACAAGACGAGGAATACAACAACTCTCCCTACAATCTTACTGTATATGCATGGTTCATCTGGATTTTTGATAAAGTCGAATTCTTTGACAGTATCATCAAAACAGATGTTCCAACTCCGCGATGCCTGCTTTAGTCCATAAATGGACTTAAGCAGCTTGCATACTTTACCGCTGCTCCCACTCTGAATGAATCCCTCTGGCTGATCCATATAGACGCTCTCTTCTAAATTTCCATTTAGAAAGGCCGTCTTTACGTCCATCTGCCAGATTTCATAATCGTGGAAGGCAGCAATAGCAAGAAGGACCCGAATGGATTTCAGCATAGCCACTGGAGAAAAGGTTTCGTCATAGTCCAAACCAGGTCTTTGACGGAAACCCTTTGCAACAAGTCTAGCCTTATAGGTTTCAACCTGTCCATCTACACCAATCTTCTTTCTGAAGATCCACTTGCATCCTATGGGTTTCACCCCATCTGGAGCAGTGTCCAAAGTCCATACTTTGTTAGTGTACATGGACTCCATTTCGGTCCGCATTGCATCCAACCATTTTACCGAGTCACCGCTCTGAATGGCTTGCTGGAAGCTGGTAGGGTCGTCATTATCAATGACCCAATCTTCTCTATCCCCGTCTATGAGAAAACCGTAGTATCTCTCGGGCGGATGAGACTGCCTACTACTTCTGCGGATAGGCGCTGGTATGTCCCTTTCTTCTGAAACTTCTTGTTCCACCAAACTTTCAGTAACAGCTTGGGGTTCTGGAATTTCTTCCAGTTCTACTGCGCTCCCACTCTTCTGATTTTCTAAAAATTCAGTTTCTAAGAAGCGGGCATGACGAGAAACAAAAACCTTTTGTTCCTCTGCGTAGTAGAAGCAATATCCCATTGAATTCTTTGGATATCCCACAAACTTACACTCTACTGAGCGTGCCTCGAGCTTGTCCGGATGCTGCTTTTTTACAAAAGCTGGACATCCCCATGTCTTCAGGTACTGAAGATAGGGTTTCTTCCCACTCCACATCTGATATGGCATGGTAGGCACAGTCTTGGTTGGAACCTTGTTCAAAAGATATGCTGCTGATTCTAGCGCATAACCCCAGAATGATCGCGGTAACTCAGCCTTACTCATCATGGAACGAACCATATCTAATAGGGTTCGATTCCACCTTTTCGATACACCGTTGTGTTGTGGTGTGTATGGAGGAGTAAGCTGAGAGAGAATTCCTTTCTCTTTTAAGTAACCCAGGAACTCGGCACTTAAGTATTCACCACCTCGATCAGATCTCAGTGTCTTAATACTTTTGCCTGTTTGGTTTTCCACTTCATTCTTGTATTCTTGGAATTTCTCAAAGGCCTCGGATTTATGCTTCATCAAGAAGATATGTCCATACCTAGAGAAATCATCCGTAAAAGTAATGAAGTAGGAATAACCACCTCGCGCATGTGTAGACATCGGACCGCATACGTCACTGTGTACGAGTCCTAAGAGCTCGCTCGCTCTTACTCCGTGTCCAGAAAACGGAGTCTTTGTCATCTTTCCTATGAGACAAGATTCACAAGTGGCATAAGATTGATATTCGAACGGATTCAAATATCCTTCTCTATGTAACTTCGTTAACCGTGTTTCATTAATGTGACCTAGTCTATAATGCCATAAGAAAGCCTGATTCACTTCTGGAGACTTTCTTTTAAGTGTGTTCTGGACATTGAAAACCTGAGCTTGATTTAATACGTATATACCGTCATCTAATGTACTGGACCCAATCAGAACTTGATTTAGGTGGATGTGAACTACATCGCTTACGAATGTAAAGTCATATCCCTCTCTTGAAAGTGAGGACACTGATATGATATTACAAGTCAAACTAGGTACATACAGACAGTTACGTAGAATCAATATCTGCCCACTTGTCAAACCTAGGCGATATTCTCCCACGGATTCAGCGTCCACGCTCATTCCGTTTGCAACTCTGAGAGACAAATCACCTATCCTTATAACTTTACGGTTTCTCAAAGCATGTAACGAATTACAGATATGAGATCCTGCTCCGGTATCTAGTACCCAGGAAGTAGAGTTAATTGACAAACAGTTCTCAATTACAAACACACTTGAGGCTGAAGCCACAACATGCTTCGTATCCTGGCTACTGGCTTCCAAAGCCCTGCAATCCTTCTGCCAATGTCCATTCCCACAACAATAGGAATGTCCCTCCTTACCTATACCAAGTCCCAAAACTTTTTCTCTTCCCTTTCCTCCTACTTTGCTGACACCGTATATCGGCTTTGTAGAGGTCTTCTTCTTTTCACCCTTTGCTTTCGCCTTGGATGAAGAAGAAGAAGGTCCCCTATTAAGCAGAGCTTGTGTCTCCCTGGTTTCTTTCAGGGTGTAAGTAGAGGGTAGGGACTGTGGAAATAAGTCAGTATATGACCTGTTTCCCAACGTGGTCTCCAGGTCCTTGAGCTCATCAATATAGCTAGTCATCGTAAGGACGTCGTCCCTTACATATGACCCGTCAGCCGACCTCGCTTGAATCAATTCGTTCGATTCCTCATATCTTGCGATATGAGATTGCTCTCCATATAAATCTTTGTTATGGAAAAAGATGGAAACAGAGTCCATCTTCTCGTGCTGCTTCTGGTATATACCATCAACTGAAGCCAACACGAGGCACTTGGCTTTCGCTTTATTCTTTTCCTTTGTCTGACGGATATCCATATCCGTGACGGTGGAAACTGGACCTGCGACGATGGGATCTTCAGTAGTAATAGGGTGGTCCAGCTCGTCATAGGCAATGGTCATCTGGACAGACCTTTGCCAGTCAAATAAGTTAGATTCAGTCAACTTGTTATCTAGATGTAACCTAGTCATGGTCACAAGGTCGCTGCAATGAGAGAGAGAGAAGAAAATACTTTAGCATGATGCTCTTGCAAGTTTAGATTGGTTTTTAATTTATCTAAACTGGATGGCTCCCACTGTTTTTCGAATCCTTCCTCAAACCATAAAAGAAGAATTAGCCAGGACTATTCTCACTGTACAATTCTTGCTTAACCGTTCAGCCAGGCTAGTGTCGATACTTCGAGGGAGGTTTTCCAACGCTTTCGCGAAGTTCCTTAATTAAATAACCTCTTTTCTCTGGGGGCGTAACCCCTCTGACACCTTTCTAGACACCTACTTGGTTTATAGCATTGATCGTTAAGTGACGAATATCCTGATAAGTAGCATATACTCTCAGTAGGATCGGGATCCAAATATCATCGTATGATAATGTTGAAGGAATCCTACCAACATTCATCAAACTCCAAATGGTATGCATCTCTTTGCAAATTTCAGTTTCTTTAGAAATTCCCGATATAAATTTTTTGCCCCATGTTCTTATGACCTTGACGAAAGCCAACAAATCATAAAAGACATGTCAAGTTCTGCCCATCATTATCTTGTTAATTTGAACCCACCCGTATATACCCTTGACGAAAGCCAACAAGGTTATACGACTGTCCCAAACCAACTCATCTATCTATGCAACAAATGAATACCCCAGCAGCTACCAAACACTATGCCTTGACGAAAGCCAACAAGCATAGCTTGAATACTACTGACCATCCATAAGAAATGACGGAGGGCTACGACTGGTTTTGGCGAAACTGTGAACGTAGTGAACTTGATATAACCGAAAGAACCCGATAGCTTTTAAAAGGAGTGGTTAAAGCTCCGCATTTAAAAATATCTGTTTTTAAAATTAACCGAGTGGTTTCTTTTAAATTGTTCCAACGATTAAAACTTTGGTTTATTTTCTTTGCATTATAGATAATGCGTCCCATCATTAACCTATCATTGCAGAAAACAACGAAAATACAACGTCCTCTTATGCCATCCGCATTCGCCACTGGGTCCCGTCATTACCCGTTAGGTTACTTAACTAACGACAGAGCGGGGGCTGGGCTAGCGCGGGTGTAAAACATAAGTGACGTCTAAATAGCTATCATAGATATAGATATTTTACATTCGTCTGACGCAATGATATTCATTCCAGATCACAGATGAACTTAATTGGATTTGCAAGCAATCCGTGTTTGTTTTGAGCCTGCAACAAAATACGGATTACACAGTTGTGATGAATAGCCATTACCCCACCCATGACCCCTACGGGTGCGGCAAACTACCCACCCGGCAGTTTGTGCACCCCACCTTGGGTCTGTCCTAGGAGCAAAAACAGTAAAATGAAATAATACAACGGTGGCTACAACCGCAACCTGGAAGTGCCCCGCAAAATAATATTACAACAAATTACATTTACATCAAATGAATTAAATAATAACCCATCACATAACCCTGGCTATACATCACAACAGTCCAACACAGTTCATATCCACAAACAGTAAAAACCATTACAGAAATGTGCAACCCCCTGCCAACCGACATACTAGCAGTTAGGGGAGGTTTACGAACACATTATACAAACACAGATATAATCCAACAAGCAAATACTGTATAATTTCGATCGATTAAACACTTTTAATTTTGCTCCAATACTGCTCTGCAAATCTGAAACCTGAGCAAAAATTAAATATTCCAGAAAATCCCAAATATCACAGAGAACCATCACAAGAAAAATGGGTCCCTGAATCGTCAACTCGGCGGCGGAAGCGCGGCGGGATCTGTGCTATCCGCCGCGGTTCCGCGGCGCCGTAGGCGATTCAGGGGACCAAATTTTTTGTGTGTTCTACTACTGTCATTTCAAGCTTTCTGAACATCCCTGAAAAAATTTTGGACTTCATTTATAAATCGACAGAAACTGAAGTTTTCGGGCTTTTCCGGTTTCGTTTTTTCCGTTCGAAATTCATACAAATTTGCAAGTAAGTTATTTATTATTTAGCGAGGCTCTGATACCACTGTATGTCGATGTACAACACCCCAATGCTTGTGGGGAGGCGGAATTTTCAAAAACGAACTTGTTTAGTGAACAAACATCGACTAACCGCTTGAATCGAAGCTAAACGATAACTAACTTAAAACATAGAGTTTCTATTCTACTATGTTTAGGGATTATACCTAACGAATCGTGTCCTTCGTCTTTTTGAACTCCTCCTCCTCCTCGGCCTTCTCGAAGTAGTAGACGATCCACCCGAGAGCTTTACTCCAAGCTTAGCCTCTAAACTTGAGGCAACTAAACTTCTTTAGGTGCTAATCAAAGAAGCTAGGTGAAATATAGAGAGGGTTATGGATTAAGTAGTCTTACTAATCCTTGTACTCAACTCATGAGAGGGGAGGATTAGTGTTTGAAGAGGGAGAGCTTGAGGAGAGAGAAGATGATAAAGATAATGATATGAGAATAGTGAGATAACATGATATATATCAAGCATTTCTTTTTTCAAGAAAAGAATAAGAAATGAATTTAGCAACCATGCTTGATAATATCTAGTGATGATTCACTCCATGAGTCATTAAGCATTTATCATGCATTAATGACATGGATGAATCATCCATATGACTCACTAATCACATTCATTGCATATGCCACCTAAACCTCCTTAGTCACCATCTTCTAGAAGCTTCTCGCGCAATTACGAGAACGCCCCTCCTTTCCGCAAAAATACGGAAAAACTTTAGACTGTATAAATCCAATAACCGGATACCAGTAACTGGCTTAAACCAAAGCCGACTGGTAAAAACTGTCCGAAAGTCGTACGCGCGTAAACGCACGTATGCGTCCGAACCCTTGTCGTAAAACCATACGACCTCTATATCGTTTCGCCTGGAGTAGGGAAACTCTCTGTGTGGGACTCTAGAGACTCGACTACTACGCTGGCAGTGGGTTTAACCACAGACCGCAAGCGGCACTAGCGTTACGTAACGGTCCCCAGGTAGATGTCGATAAGAAGGCCGATGAGGGAACCCATCCGAACTCCTACTGAGTCTGATGTGACAATCTCCATACAGTCCGGTCCGTTCGTCCTAGACTGTCGCATATCGGGCCTAGGGGGCGGTAAGCGTCAGTCCCCTAATAGCGGTATAAGTCGTGTCGGAGCGAAGCCCATTACACCCTGAGAAACTACTGGAACCTACCAGCAAATCTCGCTTGCCCTGGCCAGGGACTTTGCATAATGGCTCTCTGACACAGCGCGATATCAACCTCCAATACCGGGAGAGACGAATCCTGTCTAACCGCCACTGCCTCTAAGTGCTCGGGACTGCACCCAACTGCTACCTGTTTGCATGACTCCTTTGAGCCGTGGTAGGGTAGCAATCTAAGAACAGTGGGACACACTCGAGGCGAAGTAGCAGTGTCAAGTCTGCGGACTATGCTGTACTCATGTCACCTGGGAACTGTTCACTGACGACTGGTATAAAACCAACCAATCAGTTCCCTGTGAGTCCTGTCCGGTGTACCCGTAACCTAACGAGCACCTGCATACTATCTCCAGTACGACGTACTGACGGCTGTGGGACAGACCATCTCCCCAACTGGGATGAGAAGCGTACACACTAGTCTACTCCGGAGTATCGATGCTCTGTCTCGATAATCCAACGACCAGGGACCTGAATGAGGATGTGCTTATAGACTACCCAGCCCCCACTAGTATGACTGCCATCACAACGCTGGTAGACAAGCAAGATCCTAAGAGCTCTATCAATACGTATACTCACATATTAAGATAGAAAAACCAAGTAGCATACTACCATGTTTAGCAAGACTGTTATATACATGTGAATATCCCAAGCTTCCATTAAGTAATATACAAACTAGTATGATACAGTAATGGCCTTCTAGGGCATAAACACTAACAGATAGAGCCCATATAATCTTTACTTGACTACCTGCATTGTGATAACAATCATACTCGTGGGGGCTGGGTAGTCTATTAGCACATATTTAAAATTGTCCCTAGTCATAGGATTATTGAGACTGGGCATCGATAATCCAAAGTAGACTAGTGTATACGTTTCTTATTCCCATCAGAGGAGATGGACCGTCCCACAGCCATTGATGTACAACATCGAAGATAGTATACAGGTGTTCATTAGGTTATGAGTTACACTGGATGGACTCGTCGGGAGTTTCTTGATGGTACTATACCTAACGTCATATAGCAGCTCTCAGGTGACATAAGTACAGGTTGGTCTGTCGACCTGAGATCGTCATTTGTCTTATGTGAGTTCCCACTGTGCTTTGATTATTACCCTACCAAGGCTCTACTGAGTCGTGCAAATAGGTTTTAGTTGGGTACAGTCTCGAGCCACATGGAGGCAGTGAGTGATTATCGGGGATTGTCTTTCTTGGTATAGGGAGTCGATGTCGCGATGTTTACGGTTGGCCGAAACCATAAGACCTTGGCCAGGGCAGTTGAGATTTACTGATAGTTTGATCAGTAGTTTCTTGGATGGTCTTAAACCACATCGACACGACTTATTAGGTTATTAGTGGTCTAACAATTTCCACTCTTTCGACTTAATATGCGATACTCTCGGACGAACAGACCGAACTGTATGGAAATTGTCGTAGATAGGCTTAGTAGGGACACAAACGAGTTTGCTTGGTTGCCTTCATTTTGACAGATATCTGGGTAGCCGTTGCATACAGTTAATGCCACTAACATGCTTTGGTTAAACTCACTGCCAGCGTATTGTCGAGTCTTTAGAGTCCCATACAGAAGGTTTTCCGGTTCAGGCGAAATGATGTAATATGCGTATTTTGATACGCTCGGGCGTTCAGTTGAGATTTAATGATACGAGAAAAATTTGGGGGCCTGAATCCACAATTGGGCCTTTCTGCTGCCAAATCCGCTCTTCCGCTGTGGTTCCGCCGCCTATTGGTGTGATCTCGTCTCCAAATTTTGGCACTGAACTCCAATGTTCCTCTGCTCCTATTTGACAGTCTCTGAAATTCTATTGGTTTGCTCCAAGTGCTCCAGATTTCTTTCAAAACTTGCACAAGAATCGTTACAAATACAAAATGCGATTTTTATTTTTATTTCTTAAAAAAAATTTGTTTTTTTTAAATCAACCCGAATAACAAGAGAAATATTACTACCGTTTCTCCGGCAACGGCGCCATTTGATTGTTGTGAAAAATTGAGTCTTTGTGTTTCCTAATTACCGCAATCAATAACGGTGTTCCAAATAGATAGCCAATAGTGACTACGGGTCGTCCACAGGGAAATGGTAAACAATTTTTCTTGTTTTAGACGAGTTAATAGAAAAGGGTTTAAGAAATTTATTATAAAGCTAGCTTTTAAGATTCCTTACGAAAAGCAAGGAATTTCTTTCGTTACCATCGCTTCAAAATCAATGAAAAGAAGGAACAAAGAAGATAAAATTAAAAAACAATTAAATTTAACTACTAAAATTAAATGCGAAGAAATAAATTGTAGAAAAGTAAAGAGACAAGAATTAAAAAAAAAATTACTCTACCTTTTATTATAAAAAATTTTGCATTACAGAATTTTATTAGCTAAAAGTACTAAAAAAACTAAAAACCCTAGAGATCAATAACCCTAGATTGATGCTCGGTCCTTTATATAAGCTCTGGAATTTGAAACCCTAGACGTCATCTCGACGTATGTGAAAAGACGATCATGCCCCTGAAATTGCACATCAAACGGCCATGGTTGAACCGCGGTTCTGCCGCCTTTTGCCTTATTCTGCCGCGGTTCGGCCACCATATTGTAAGATTGTGTCTCCAGATTTTATGTGCTTTCTTCTCGTTATGTTAGGAGATTTTTCTGATGAATATATTTTGAAAATATTTCGTTCCCTCTGCAGTTGCAAGAATCTTCAATTTGCTTCTAAAATTTGGTTTGCTAACTTAATTTGATTTGATCTCTTACTCATGTTTGTAGCCCTGAACTGATTTGTTATTTTAATACATGCACAATATCTCAAATCAACTGTTCTACTAAGCATGTCAAAACTGCCCTACGGTCTGGATGATACATTCTATAAGGCCGTATACAATCTATGAGCGTAAACAGTAGCGCAGATGCACATCTTCTCAACAACAAAAGCAGATATAGCGGGAGATGTATTTTTGTAATGTACATAACATGAAATGTACAACGCGACTAAATAATTATAAATTGAGATGTACTTCATTATAAATGATAATATGAAATACATTGCTATGATTGTTGCTCTTGTATATATCTGTGTTTTTATTGCCATTTAATCCTTTATAGAAATAAACCACTCGTAGAAAGTACTCTCCGTTTAACACGGAGGGGTAATTAACTGCAAGGGCTTCCTCCTATAGGAAATCTAGTCCCCATAATTAAAAAAGACTTTCCGAAGGGTGGATCTGTGAAGTCATGCTACATCGGTCGCATCTGCTTGGCCCCTCAGCCATATACTTGCATACATCTACGTCGCAGCAACGCGTTGCGCTGAGAAGCTAGGCGGATCTGCATCGATATGACCCCTTAAAACCCCCACGGTGGACAAAGGCTCCTCAGAGGACCTTTTCAGCGGCGAACAACTCACACTTGTTGTACTTCGCGTAGAGTTGATGTTGATGTTAAGTCTCCAGAACTATACGTAAATGTCCGGCTTGTTCTTCTTGAGTTCTCAAATAAACTAAGATGTCATTGATGAAGATGACAACGAGCTTATCTAAATACTCATGAAAAACCAGGTTCATTAGATTCATGAAAATCGTGGGGCATTGGTTACCGCGAACGGCATCACGAGGTATCCATAATGACCATACCGGGTCCTAAACGCCGTCTTTGGAATGTCGGACTCCTTGACCTTCACATGGTTATAACTTAAATGAAGATCTAACATAGAGAAGACACATGACCCGCTCAGCTGGTCGAAAAGATCATTGATGCGGGGTAGCGGATACTTGTTCTTGATGGCGACTTCATTCAACGCCCGATAATCAGTACAAATCCGATAAGTACCTTCCTTCTTCTTCACCAATGCACCGGGGATCCCCAAGATGATCTACTAAGTCTGATCCAACCTTTCTGTAGAAAATCATCTAGTTGAATGCGTATTTCTTTTAACCCATCCGGGCTCAGACGATTCGGAGCTTTAGATATAGATTGTGCACCAGGTTGTAAATTAATGCTAAACTTAAGAGCTCGATCGGGAGGCAAACCTGACATATCTTCTAGGAAAACATCCTCGAACTCTCGAAGAACCTCAGGCTTATCTTTATCAGCCTATATTGATGAAAATGATGCTGCCTTCGACCTGGCTCAGTAGATACTCGGCTCCAAATTTCTGTCTCCACTCTTAAAATAGAAAGTAGGTGTTCTTGTATTTCAAAGACTACCCTTCTTTGACGACGGTCAACGGTAGAGTAAAACGTCCCCATCCAATCCATTCCCAAAACAATATCAAAGTTTGGTATGTCCAGCACTTTGAAATCTGCATAGAATTCTCTGTCGTAGATTACAACTGGGCACTGAACATACCCCAGGGTTGCTTTCAAAACGCCATTCCCCGAACTGACATTCCGCTTGAAATGAGAGGTTTAACTGGGATCACATGAGTTCTCAAAAAACGTTGTGACATGAAGCAATGCGATGCCCCAGTATCGAATAACGCGAGTGCAGGTACGATGGCTACTAGTATTGTACCTAGGTTGCGTGGGATAGGTTTAGGTATAGGAATGAATAGAAGAGTGCTAAAATTTGAAAAGGATGAAAAAGAAGGAAAGAAATTTACCAGTGATAACCCGACCTATAACTTCGGCCTTTTCGACCAACATTAAAAAGGGTTGGCATTTTGTGTAAGGATGGGCGCGCCCCGCGCGTGCGAGCAGCAGAAGCAGGAATGGACGGAAAACAAAAATTCCGTTGGAGCGCGATCGACCGTACGCTAAAATCATCCAAGAACTAGTTTCTAACAAAAACTAAATAGCATAAAGAAAAGTTCAGATGTGCTACAACCTTTGTAGCGTGCCCAGCTGATCTCGGAAGACCCCATCTAAACTCCATGAGCTCCCGAATGCGTTTGCACGCCGACTGCCTCGCCGTAGATGATCCGCGTCGAAAATGGGTTGCCTGAGCTCTAACTCCGTCACCGGTTGGAGAAACTTCCTCCAGAGGCTTGCTAGGCATGGAGGAAAGCGATGCAAACAATGGGTACTCTCTATTTTTTGCAAAATCTCACCATGGCAACATCTGCCATTTTCAAGAGAGCTTGAGTTGTACTTGAGAGGAAGAAGAAGATGATATTTCTTTTGTGATGGCTTGTAAAAAATAAAATGAATTGTGATTTATATTTTATCAACCATGTCATGTTTTAACTATGACACATAACCCCCTTCCCACTCTCATGTGTATGCCAACACACAAGAGAGAGGGTGGGCCCTACCATTTTAATTAAATATATTAAATATAATATATATATATGAAGATATATATACATTTACATATATATATTTATTTGTACATAATTCATAATGGTGGGAATTAATATATATATCAAATATATATATATATATATATATATATTAAATAAGCATTAGTACGTGTATCCTATACAAGTACACATCATGTATCACATACACGAAATGCCATCAATATCTTCTCAGTATCATATACTGTAGAGAGTGTGTGTGTCATATACACTATACTAGAAACCGTATCATTTATATGGTTATCAAATCAACACTTGACTTGATATTTCGGTTTTGAAACCGGCTAGTATAACAGTCGTCCGATTGAACATGTATATCTAATATACATATTTTATCGAACTCATGTATGTTTCCTTATCGTACGTCACATCGCGTTATGCCTGGGCAGGCACTTTCGTTGCGGGACACTAAAGACCTGTCAATACGCTGGCAGTAGGTTATACAGGATCGTATTAGATTGAATCTGAAACACTTTCAGTTTTAACCCCCTTTCGAGTTAACCTACAAGCTCGTCAGTGGCACTAGCTATACGTAACGGCTCCCTAGGTATAAGCAAGATAAAGGTAGGTCGACGAGAGAACTCATCCGGACCCAACAAAGTCTATAAATGACAGTCAGCATACGGTTCGGTCTTCATCAATGAGTATCACATACCGGGTGTGGGGAGTGGAATCTGTCAGACCCCCAATAACCCGATAAGTCATGCAGACAGAGCACTCATAACCAAAGAGAAACAACTGGTAACACTTACCAGTTTATCTCTAATGCTGTAGCCACGGACTTCTGTTATAGTCATGTCCTGCACAGTATGATATCGACTCCTAATACTGGGAGTGACGAATTCCCTCGACTGCTCACTGCCTCCATGTGCTTCGGGACTGTACCCAACTAAAACCTGCTTGCATGACTCAGTAGAGCCGTGGTAGGGTAGTAATCAAAGTACAGTGGGAACACACATGAGACACTGTGGCGATTTCAGGTCTAAGGACTACCCTGTACTCATATCACCAGAGAACTGCTATCTGACATTGGTATATACCAAATAGGAGTTCTCGGCGAGTCCGTCCAGTGAAACTCATCCAATGAGCACCTGTATACATTCATCAGTGTCAAACACCAATGGTTATAGGATCAACCATTGCCCTGTACAGGGTCATGAAACGTATACACTAGTTTAAACTGGAGTACTGATGCCTGTCTCGATACACCTACGGTTAGGGACATTTAAGGATGTGCCTATAAACTACCAGGCCCTACCGGTATGATCCTTATCATAATCCTGGTAGTCAAGCAAAGATCCTTTGGGCTTTATCTCGTGTATTATTTGAAAGTATGTCTTAGCACCTCTACTAAGTTTATACAAAAATCAAGTATGCAATTTTAAAAAATCTAGAGTGCTAAGTTATACTAAACAAGAATCAAACTTAAGAATTAAGGTCGCTCGTAGCTAGCCGAAATGAGTACGGGTCGTCCTCAGGAAAATGTGAAACCTTTATCATGCTTTAGACGAGTTGATTGAAAAGAGGGAGAATAGTTTTAAGATCTATTTTAAATACGGATATAGATTTTATAAGGAAAATACTCGTAAGGTTCATACGATTTAGTAGTTGATGGATGACTAATAAAAATGACTCCTTTTATCTTTTGATAGATTAAAAACTAGATTGATAGTGATGAGTGAGGATTAGGGTTATTGAAAGAAACTAGGGTTTCCCCACTATTGACCCTTGTCCCTTCATTGATCTCTATTAATGTCTAGCCCTTAACAAAACAATTGTTAATCTAATCTCAAATCGCGGTCGAGAATATCAATAAATTGGTAGCATGCCCGATAAGGATGTTAACGATTGTTTTGCTAAAGTTTATAAACTTCATAAGATGTAAAAGAAGTTAAAATATTTTCTCATCCATTGTTCTACCCTAATCCTACGAACCCTAGCAAGCTAGGAATTACTCACGCATGTTGTAAGAAGAAAAAGAAAGGATAGAGAATGAGATCATAATTAAAATGCAGAAAGTAAAAATACATAAAATAAATAAATAAACAAAATGATCTACCTTTATTAGTCAGCTTCACAAGTATAAATCCTAAGACTTTAGATTACAAGAGGAAGAAGTTTCTCTCGATGTCTGCCTTGTAGAAAGTAGATGCTCCGTCGATTTTCACGTCGCCCCATCACATCGAATCGTGGACCTGTCGTGGATCACTTGTTCTTTGACGGTGATTTGCTTCGTGTAAAAGGTGATGAGTTTTAACTTTAGCCCTCGGTCCTTTATATAGCCCTCAAATCAAAAACCCTAGATCTCATAAATTTAGACTTGCCATAAATATCCAATTTCCAAAATCACAGATCCTATGGCCACCAATTGGTCGCGAATCCACCGCATTTATGGCACATTGGCTGCGGAAGCGCCGCGCTATAGAGGAGTTAGGGTTTGGATTTTCTTGTGTCGCCTCTTGTTGACACGTGGAGATCTTTTCCGTACTTGGATTCTTCGAATATTTCCTAAGTCTCTGTCAGTATTGTTTCTACGATTTTGGCGGATTTTTTTTATCCTGACATCTTGAAAATCTTAACCTCCTGACCTGAGCTAAATCTTGCACAATATCTTCATAAATAATGTTAGTACTATTTATTAAATTAGAGAGAGTATCTTAATCACTTTATATGGTAATAAATTTTTAAGAAACTTGATTAAGAATATTTGATATGCTATGCATCTTTTAATTACTAAAATATTATATAAATATAAAATGCAAATATTTTCCTTCATAATGTTAATTATAATATATAAACATATGGTAAATAGTATTTTGCAGATAAACCCAAATATATTCTATATTTATAATAAACACTTTTAAATATTTAAGGAAAGTGAGGAAAATGTTATATCAAAAGTGCAATATTTTCAACTAAACACTAAGTCCCAAAATTCCATCGTTTTAAGCCAATCCGGGAGTCGAAACGAACTCGAAACTCGCCCGAACCTTCGCGGAAGCGAAGTACCCAAAATTAACTGTCGCCTAGGGGGCCTAGGGGGGTAACCACTAAAAGTGGGTTGTGCTCACTCTACGATGGTCGTAGTGAAGCGGAATGCAAAAAAATAAATTTTAATGCAATCACAACCAACTAAATCCCAAAATACATCCATATGCTTAAAACTAGCAAACTAAAGACAAAGATTTAACTTCTCGGTTAGGGTTACAATATTTGTAGTCGTGTCCTTCGTTTCCGATCCTTTTCTTGATCTCCTCGAGGCTCATAGATCGAGCTTGTCCGCCGGTCTTCATTTGTCGAAGATAATCCACCCGAGGGAATCAAGTCTAAAGTTCAATTTCATCAAATGAAGTAACTAAAGATCTTAGGTTGCTAATCTAGGATACTTAGTGTGTAGTGTAGTGTTCTAGTATTTTTCTTTCTCTTTTTATCTTCATGATTCTTGTTCAGTCCAAAATATCGCACTTTTGATATATCATTTTCTTTACTTTTCTTAAATATCTAATAGCGTTTATTATAAATATAGAACATATTTGGATTTATCTGTAAAAATATCTATTGTCATATGTTTATATATTATAATTAACATTATAAAAGAAAATATATGCATATAATATTTATATAATATTTTTTTATTATGCATATTATATCAAATATCCTTAATCAATATTCTTAAAATATAATATCATATAAAACGGTTAGGATAATATCTCTATAATAAATATTACTAACATTATTCATGGAGATATTGTGCATGAGTTGGCTCAGGTCAGGAGATCGAGATATCGAAATGTCGGGAATCAAAAATCTGCCGATGAACTTAAATAAAATCGAAGAATCAATACTAGCAGAGACTCAGAAAAGATATGAAAATTCCAGACAAAAAATAAATCTCCATGTGTCACTATGAAGACGTCCCAGAATTTTGAAGCCCTAACTCCTCCATGACACTGCGGTTGCGTGGTCAAAAGCCACATTAAGCAGCGGATTCGCGGCCGTTTCAGCAAATTCAGGTTTGGTATTTTTATGTTAGATTTGCAACAACAAACCCTAATTCTTGGGATCTAGAGTTTCTGGTTTTGGAACTATTTAAAGGACCGATGGCTAAACTTAGAAATCATCACCTTTTACACGAAGCAAATCACCGTGAAAGAACAAGTGATCCATGACAGGTCCGCGATTCGACGTGATAAGGCGACGTGAGATTCTATGGAGCATCCACTTCCTACGAGGCAGAGATCGAGAGCAACTTCTTCTTCCTCTTGTAATCTAAACTCGAAGGTTTTGTAATTGTGAAGTTGATTAATAAAGGTAGATCATTAGTTTAATTAGTTAGTATTTAATTTCTGTATTTGCATTATGATCTCATTCTCTATCTGTTCTTCTTTTATCTCCATCATGCGCGAGTAATTCTCCGCTTGATAGCGTTCGTAGGATTAGGATAGAACAATGGATGAGAAAATATTTTAACTTCTTTTAAGTCTTATGAACTTTATAAACTTTAGCAAAAGAATCGTTAACTTCCTTATCGGGCGAGCTACCAATTCATTGCTAGTCTCAGCCGGGAATTGAGATCAGATTAACAGTTTTTTTGTTAAGGGCTAGACATGAATAGAGATCAATGAAAGGACAAGGGTCAATAAAGTGGAAGCCCTAGTTTCTTCCAAGAACCCTAATTCTCATTCATCACTATCAATCTAGTCTTAAATATATCAATAGATAAAAGGAGTCATCTTTATTAATCATCCATGACTACCAAATCCTAACGAACCCTACAATTCATCTTCTTTATAGATATTCTACATCCGTATTTCGACGTAGATGTAGAAACTATTCTCCTTTCTTCTTTTACTCTAATCAACTTATCTAAAGCAAGATTAGAAATTCCACGTATCCCTGAGGACGACCCGTATTCATTTCGGCTAGCTACACGCGACACCATTATTGATTGCAGTTACTACACACTCTAAAATTGAATCAATCAAATGGCGTCGTTTCCTGGGATACGTGCGTAATTTTTTTTTCTTACTATTCATGTTGAATTCTTATTCGATCCAAATCATAAAAATAAAATAAAAAAGCAAATTGTGTATTTTAACGATTAGTGTACGATTTTTGCGAGGGAATCTAGAGTCACTTGAATGAGGAATTTGAGATTCAGAAACTTTCAGAGAGGACCAGAGGAGCAAAGGAGGCCACTGTAGCAAAAATTTTCAAACGATCCCTCAACTGTGCGGTGGAACCGCGGCAACAAGGGCATTTTAGCGGCGGAACCGCGGCGGTCTTGAGGGTTCGTGCATCCAAACTTCTCTGGTATATTCCTCAACTCTTTCTCTCTACTCTAAAAATCCTATAATTATATTTTTCTGCAGGATTCTTTGCAAATTTCGCCGCTTAAAAATCTTTTTGCTTGTTTTGTTTTGTTTTTGCATATTTTTAATACGGACTATAAAGGGAAAGACCACAATTCAGATTAGGTGGGTATTTCATCACCCTTTCTAGGCCCCACAAATCACAAAACGAGCATCCGCATCACCCTACATTAATTAAAAAATATCTAGACCAAGACTCTAAGGACCGTCACGCTCAATTAGGACAGAGGAAGGTCATGGGTAATCTATCGCTTATCCGCATTTCTTTTATGGTGTCTAAGAAAGTGTTTCTAGGAAAGTGGTTACTTAATTAGGCCCGCTATTTTCGGTAATTCGTATAGCGGATACCTCCCACTTACCTGGCACTTACCTGGCCACAAGAGTTACAAAGAAGTGGTAGATGATTGATCCTGCGGCTTATCTTTTGGAAGTCTAGGAGCGGTCTAGAGACTTGACCTAGGTAACCTTAGTTCTAGGGTTGTTTGTGCATTTTTTGTGATTTGTCTCACGTCTGACACTTTTCAAAACAAACCAATTTTTAAGTTCTCACACACGCTGCCATGTGCGCTAAACTCTCCTAGTGCATGCTCGCCTGGACACGGGATTCTAGTGCCCGTATTGTCCGCGTTTCTGCTATCGACTCCGAAGTCGGTACTTCTTCATCTCCTTTTTCCCCTCCACCCACCACATTCGTGATGGATGGTTCTCCATCAGAATTTACCACCACCATCCTGCCACCACCCATAGGTGCGCATAATCCACCGCGCATCTCTCTGCAAGAAAGATGCTACCCCATGCATGGACCCCTTCCTACTTTTCTGTCTATTCCACCAGCCAATGAGGATAATTTTGAAATTAAACCCCACTTCATGAAACTGTTGCCCAAATTTCCCGGGCTTGAATCCGAAGACGCATACGTTTTTATAAACAAATTCGAAAACATATGCATAATGATGGGCACGTCACAACTTTTTGTGGATGCTATGAGATTACGTCTTCTCCATTTTACTTTGTGCGATCTAGCAGAAAAATGGCTTTATAACACTGCCGCACATTCTATTGCCAAATGGGATAAATTCGTTGTAGCATTCCTTAAGAAATTTTATCCCAATCATAAGACCGCCCGCGTTCGAAGCGAGATTAACCAGTTCACCCAACTTCCCAATGAACCATTTTGGAAATATTTTGAACGGTTTAAGGATCTTCTTCTACAATGCCTTCATCACGGAATCAATAAATGGGACCTTTGTCGCATTATATATGAGGGTGTTGATCCAGCAACAAAATAGATGCTTGAAACCTTGTGTCAATGTCATTTCCTGTCTAAAGATGATGGTGAAGCTTGGCAATTTCTGGAAGATCTCGCTGAACAAACTTTATAGTGGGAAAGCGTTAGACTTACATCGTCTAGGGGAAGTATCCATCAGCTCGATATTTCCATCGCAGTGAAAGCCGAAATGGCCGCGATACAAAGAAAACTCGATGCTATAGATAACAAAGTCTCTACAGCCTCCCTAAACCAATTTACGCTCCCCAAAACCATGTGTGGCTGCTGTTCTAACCCATCACATTTGACGGAAGAATGTCCTTTGAATCCTCCGTTTCAAGGTCAAGAACAAACTAATGCTGTTTTTCAGCAACGACCTAGAAACGATCCTTATTCTTCTACATACAATCAGGGATGGTGGAATCATCCTAATTTTACTTGGAACCAAACCAAACTCAAAATCAAAACCAGTTCCCAAGAAACTATCAAAAACCTCCTCCACAGCAACAGCAACCACCACCACAGAGTCAGCACCCCTTTCAACCGCAACCTTTGCAAAAGCCGGCCAACAACTTTGATCCTTATAAAAATTCTTTTGCCGGTACCAATAAATCCTCTGCACTCGACACGTTCATTAAACATTCCATGAAAATGATGGATGAATTAAAGTCTTCTATCCAAACATTAACGCAGACCACCACCTCCCATGGTGAAAGTATAAAATCGATAGAAGCACAACTTGCACAGATAAATGTTGCGATGAATGAGAGAGAAAAAGGGAAACTTCCATCTCACTCTATACCGAATCCTGGCCACTCACAAAGTTATAATATGAGTGTCGTTACCACGTTGAGATCGGGAAGAGTGCTGAACAATCAAGTCGGTGAACAGGTTGATGAAAAGGAATCAATTGAAACCTCGGCTTCTACTTCTAACCCTATTTCGTCTAGTCCACCTTCTTCCGAGCCTATTCTCCATTTTCCCTAAGGCTCGAACCCTCCGCCCACTTCCTCAAGTCAACCTAAAACGATCCCAACTCCAATTCTGGAATCCATTCTATACCCATAATCTTCTCCAATGTTGGACCCAACCCTTATTGATAAAGCTCCTTATCCACACAGGTTAAGAGGCAACGGACTTAGTCCATAAATGGAGAAGATTATGGAACATTTTAAGAAAGTTAACATAAATATTTCTCTCCTAGATTCTATTCAACAAGTTCCGTCTTATGCGAAAATCCTAAAGGACGTGTGCACTAGGAAGAAAAAGATTCAAGTGCCTAAAAAAGTTTTCTTAGCGAGTAATGTAAGCACTGCTTTTACCCAACAGTTACCCAAGAAACGATCGGACCCAAGAAGTCCTACCATAGCTATTTCTATTAGGGGTAAAACTATCAATCGTGCTCTACTCGATTTAGGTGCTAGTGTTAACTTGCTTCCGTATTCTGTGTATGAGCAATTAGGGATCGGAGAGTTAAAACCGGCGCACTGAACTCTTCAGATAGCAGATCGATCTATCACCCAACCTAGGGGTAAGCTAGAGGATGTGTTAATCAAAGTCGGGGAATTTATATTCCCTGTGGACATTATCGTTATAGATACGCAGCCTATGGAGAACCCACGAAACCAAATTCCGATGATTTTAGATCGACCTTTTCTTGCGACTTCCAACGCAATAATCAATTGTCAAAATAGCTCTATGACCCTATCCTTCGGGAAGATGTCAATTGAGCTTAACATTTACAAGTTGAGAAGTGAACCCTCCGAACCCTATGCTCAAGTATTTTCTGTCGAAGCGATAAATTCCGACAGCAACGAATTTGAACAGCTTCACGATTCTAATCTTGACTCCGCTAGTACATTGTTGTTTAACCCTGCTATTTATTATACGCATACGGACCCTTCATCGAGCTGTCCAGGTCAACATCTAATGCTTATTATGAACCTTTCATGGAGTCCGAGTATCATCCTGTTCTTTCTAATGAGATTATTATTCGGGATATCGATGAAAGTTTTGAAGAAATCTTCGCTGAAGAACTCGCATTCTTAGAAAACATGGACGTTGTGATGAATCAGCCCCAACCCAAAAAAGTTGAACCACAACCCCTTCTTCTTATCAATACCGAGAATGCGAGTAATCCACCATCATTTTTTCGTCTCTATAAACCGAGACGTAAACCCGTTCTATTCCACCCCTTATCCCTTCCCTACTTCTTCACGTCGATAGGTGACATGATCTTCTACCAACCAGTACGTTACATCGATAAAATATTTGAAAGGTTGGTATTGACTTTTGGTCTTTGTAAATCTTTATATTGACCAATAACTTTAACCCCCTCATAATTTTAAATGCTCAATACTATTTTGCTCAAATTTGGAGGGGAGAAAAATATTTTGGCTCTTGCACGAAAAGAAAATTTTTACTAAATTGTGAGCCAAAAATAAGTTTGGGGGAGATTTTCGCTGTCATTAATTCATATCCCCGTTACTAACTTTTCCTCCTAAGTCTACAGTTTTTTTAGGCTTAACGGATGATATCAGTGAGGACACTGCTGCAAACAGGTTTGGGGGAGGTTTGTGCTTATTCACGCATTATTTTGCATTATACTATATATAAGCACACAAAAAATTTGATAATAAAAGTTTAGAAGTGAAAATTTACATATGAAAGATAGGAATAGTTTAAGAAAAGCAAGAAAATTAGATGTTTTCTTAAACGAAACTAGTAATAAGTAGTTATGAGCCGTTGTCCCAAGGGTTAATAAGATAAAGGAAATTACTAATCTGAGGATAAAAATAAGTCTGAAAAATAGTCCATATTCTTGAGTCCGAACTTTTGAACATTGATACCCTACTATATGCACTGTCACACATTTTGAAACTTGGGATAGTAGAGGATACCTTGAAATGCTCTTGTCTAAAAACCTTGGTATGATGAAAAATAAAAGTATAAGTGGTGAAGAAAAAAATGAAAAATGGTTTTGTAATTGCTTAAGGCAGCATAAAAAAAATATTACGAGGGTGCTTTATCACCTAGTGCATTGGACCAACTGGTTTGGGAGCCACTGTTAAGCTTTAGGTGTTGCAAGACGAGGATATTACGCCTAAATGCATGAACACATTTTGTAATCGGTTGGTTAGTACATTAAGAAGTATTAACGGTCGCATGAAGGATGTGTGAGCAATTTCATCGAAATTATTCATCGACTGTGAAGTACTTTGGAAGATGGACAAGAGTATGATAGCTTGAATTGAATTCTCTAAGTGTAGGGATGTCTTTACACACATGTAGGGGTATATGATCGATGTTTGGATGAATGGTAGGAAGGAAGATTAAAGGTGATATTTCATTGAGGGATGATGTGATTTCTAACATTTTTTCACTACTATTAAGATAGGGCTCATGGCAACTGAAAAACTGGTGTGGTTGGAAACTCTTATTTTCAAGTTCTTTCTTTTATAGTTCTTATCTTTGTACATAATTTTCATCTTCTTTATTTTATTATAGAATTTTATGGGTGTAATCCGCTAAAAACCCTCAGGAGACAACACTCCTCCTATTAGGGACACCTAAAGGTTTAACGGCTTGTTGCACGTGCTCAGTGCAATCGTGTTGCCTACGAAAGTGTGCTACTCAGGTTTTTCTTTTTCTTTTTCTTTTTATTTTTCTTTTTCTTTTTCTCCCTCTCTTGAATAAATAGTTTGCTCGGGACGATCAAAATTAAATTTGGGGTATTTGTTCAGTCGAAAATATCGCACTTTTGATATATCATTTTCCATACTTTTCTTAAATATCTCAAAGGGTTTATTATAAATATAGAACATATTTGGATTTATTTGTAAAAATAACTATTGTCATATGTTTATATATTATAATTAACATTATAAAGGAAAATATATGCATATAATATTTATATAATATAATTTATTATGCATATCATATCAAATATCCTTAATCAATATTCTTAAAATATAATATCATATAAAATGGTTAGGATAATATCTCTATAACAAATATTACTAACATTATTCATGGATATATTGTGCATGAGTTGGCTCAGGTCAGGAGATCGAGATATCAAGATATCTGGAATCAAAAATCTACCGATAAAGTTAAATAAAATCGAAGAATCAATACTGGCAGAGACTCAGAAAAGATATGAAGATTCCAGACATCAAATAAATCTCCATGTGTCACTATGAAGAGGTCCCAGAATTTTGAAGCCCTAACTCCTCCATGACACCGTGGTTGCGCGGCCAAAAGCTACAATAAACGGCGGATCCGCGGCCATTTCAGCAAATTAGGGTTTGGGATTTTTATGTTAGATTTGCAACAACAAACCCTAATTCTTGGGATCTAAAGTTTCTGGTTTTGGGACTATTTAAAGGACTGATGGCTAAACATAGAAATCATCATCTTTTACACGAAGAAAATCACCGTCAAAGAACAAGTGATCTACGACAGGTCTATGATTCGACGTGAGATTCGACGGAGCATCTACTTCCTACGAGGCAGAGATCGAGAGCAACTTCTTCTTCCTCTTGTAATCTAAACTCGAAGGTTTTGTAATTGTGAAGTTGATTAATAAAGGTTGATCATTAGTTTAATTAGTTAGTATTTAATTTCTGTATTTGCATTATGATCTCATTCTCTATCTGTTCTTCTTTTATCTCCATCATGCGCGAGTAATTCTCCGCTTGATAGGGTTCGTAGGATTAGGGTAGAACAATGGATTAGAAAATATTTTAACTTCTTTTAAGTCTTATGAAGTTTATAAACTTTAGCAAAAGAATCATTAACATCTTATCGGGCGAGCTACCAATTCATTGATAGTCTTGACCGCGATTTGAGATCAGATTAACAGTTGTTTTGTTAAGGTCTAGACATGAATAGAGATCAATGAAAGGAAAAGGATCAACAGAGTGGAAACCCTAGTTTCTTTCAAGAACCCTAATCCTCATTCATCGTTATCAATCTAGTCTTAAATCTATCAATAGATAAAAGGAGTCATCTTTATTAGTCATCCATGACTACTAAATCCTAACGACCCCTACAACACATCTTCTTTATAGATATTCTACATCAGTATTTCGACGTAGATCTAGAAACTATTCTTCTTTTACTCTAATCAACTCGTCTAAAACAAGATTAGAAATTCCATGTATCCCTGAGGACGACCCGTACTCATCTCGGCTAGCTACATGCGACACCGTTATTGATTGCGGTTACTATACATTCTAAAATAGAATCAATCAATTCTCAACTCATGAGAGGGTAGAAGATAATGGAGAAGAAGAAGGAAGAGCTCTTGAGGAGAGAAAAAACCAAAATGGTAGAATGAATTTTCATCATTTAATTCAAGCATACAAATTTTTCTTTTGTTAAAAGATTTTTTCCAATTTTAAAATGCAACCCATGCTTGAATAGTATAAGCAAATGAAATAATAATTCATTTGCCCATACCCTCCACCATTTCTCCCCTCCACATCATTTCATAATATATATTTTCTAAAAGTAGGAAATCAACACAAATGAGATGTTCTCCTTTTATAAGTATTCTTATATGAATACAAGAATACATCCCCGCAAATATATGCACGTATTCATATCAAAATACGAATACCCTAGAGATTGAAAAATACAATGAACATAATACTAGAATATACATATCGAAATATATGTAAATTATTAAATCAAAACTTGATTTAATAATCCGGCTTAATCCTGAGCCAGCTAGTATTATCATCCGCCTGATTAAAGTCTATGTAGCTAGTACACTTACTTAATTGGAACCCTGCACATATAAATATACGGCCACTACATCATTTCGCCTGAACTGGGAAAACCCTCTATGTAGGACTCTAAAGACTCGTCAATACACTGGCAGTGGGTTTAACCACAAGCACGTCGGCGGCACTAGTTGTACGTAACGACAACCCAGTTATTAAGCAAAAGGAAAGACAACGAACAAACTCATCCGTACCCCTACTGAGCCTGTCTTTGACAATCTCCGTACAGTCCGGTTGTTGGAGATAGTGCCCTCAAAGTCAATTATTGGATCGCAGGTACGTGATTGCAATGATTGAGGAAGGACCTATACCGATATGACAGTCTTGCTCGAGATGATAGTATGCTATCTGGTTTGTCTTTATCATAGTATACATGCCTTAGTTCGCTATTGCATGATTGATAGAGGCCATAAGATTCTGCTTGACAGCCAGCAGTATGATGGTGATCATATACGTGGGAGCTGGGGTCTATAAGCACATCCTTAAAGTGTCCCTAGTCGTGGGAGTTTTCGAGACAGGGCATCGATACTCCAGAGTAGACTAGTGTATACAGTCGAGACCCCGACGAGGGGCGGTGGCCGGTCTCACAAGCCACTGGTGTCAGTTGGATCACCTAAGATGTATACAGGTGCTCATTGAGTTATGAGTACACCGGACAGGACTCGCCGGGAATCTGCTAGTTGGTATTATACATATCGTCAGATAGCAATTCCCCGGTGACATGTGTACAGGTTAGTTCATCGACCTGAGATCGTCGTTTGTCTCATGTGAGTTCCCACTGTGCTTAGATTACTACCCTACCACGCTCAAAGGAGTTGTGCAAACAGGTTTTAGTTGGGTACAGTCCCGAGCCACATTGGAGGCAAGTGAGCGGATCTCGGGGATTCGTCTCTCCCGGTATTGGGGGTTGATGTCGCGCAGTGCACGGGTGGCCATCACTAGGAATCCTCGACCGAGGTAGTGGAGGATTACTGATTTGGATCAGTAGTTTCTCAGGTGGTGATGGGCTTCATGCCGACACGATTTATCGCGTTATTAGGGGTCTGACTTTATCTACCCCCTAGACTCGATATGCGATACTCTTTAGACGAATGGACCGGACTGTATATACATTGTCACTATCAGGCTCAGTAGGGTTTATAGATGAGTTCGCTCGTCAGCTTCCTTTCCAATCAATACATAGGCAAACCGTTACGTACAGCTTGTACCTCTGACGTGCTAGGGGTTATACCCAGTGCCGATGTGTTGATGAGTCATTAGAGTCCCCCACAGACACTTTCCCAAGTTCGGGCGAAACGTTGTAGAAGCCGTATGGTGATATGGCAAGGTTCGGAAAAAGCACGTGCGTTTTCGCACGTGTCGTTTTTCGGGCAGATAATACTGGTAGGCTTTGGTTTAAGCTGGAACCCAGTATTATACTGTGTAGATATAATATCTTTGTCTCAGTTACATTTATATTCGGTCGTAATACAAATACGGGTATCTTTATACTGATACGGGGTTATCCTGAAATTCGTTTCAGGATCACTTTTGGAAGTTGCCAGTTTCCAATTTTCTATCAGCCGTCTTTTAACATTCGGTTAAAGACGGATTTATCTTTTCTTGGATGAGAGTGAGTCATGCTTCTAGAAGGTTCTAGAAGGTTCTAGAATTTGATGACAAGGTTAATGACTCATGCTTTGATTTCAATGAGGTTTTGTTTTCCTTAAGATATTTTCATGTGTTCACATTATGATATTTTGCTTAAGGTTACTCTCCCCTCTCCTACGATCACCCCCCCACTTCTATAAGTGGCCGGCCCCTCCTCTCTCTCTCACTTGCTTGAGTTTTCACTTGAAAAGATTATGATAAGTTTTATCGGTGTATGGAATTTCACAGCTCCTTTCATTCCATCACCCGATTCCCTCGGCAACTTCATTAACCGATCGTCCACGGATTTGGACGAAGCGAGACAAAGTGTTCTACTCATTCTCTACTTCATCTTGGTCGTCTCTTTTAGCAAACTTGACGATCGAGTTGCCTCGGTTCAAAGGCGGGAGCCCGTTTAAAGATCCGTCGACGTGGTGCCACCTGGACGATAAGATTGGAGATTCAGGAGATCGAAGCAGCCGCAACAAAGCATGGGATGATGGTTAAAGACTGAAGGACTCGGATCATTCGGTATAACGTTTCTACCCCTTTGTAGTTTGTTAGTTTAGCTTTAATGGCAGATCCGGGTTACGGTACACGATAGCGCCAGTTTCGTTAAAAGATTTTGTTCCACATTTGGCGTCTGTTTGACTGCCGGGGCGCTACCGTGGACTTACAGTGGTATCAGATGTATGGTTCCTAGGCACTCTATAGTAGTCTCACAAGTGATCAAATATGCACAAATAAAATTTTACGGGTGCCTACAAACCCGACTACGGATCGTATACTAGATATTTAGGCGAAGTATGAAAGTAAACGGAAATATATCTAAAGGGAATGGGCTACAACCTTTGTAGATCCGGTCCACCACCTCCTAGGTTCCGTGAAGAAGTCTCTCCGCTGTCCAAAACGGACCCATGACTCTAGCATCGGTATCATCGAAGAATGGGCGAGCTTGATCGTCGGTTCAATGCCGAAGATGATCTACGTCGAGATATCGCAAGAACAAGCTCCAGCTTCATCAAGCTTGGAAAACTTGTGAAGGAAACACCCTATACTACTTGGCAAGAGGTAGAGGATGAAGAAATAGGAGTTGGGTTCACTTTAGATTTGGATTTCTCACACTTTTTCAACACTTGCCATTGGAGTAGCAAGCTACATCCATGGAAGAAGAAGATGAAGAAGAAGAAGATGATATATTAACTTAAAAGAAAAATAAAATAAAATGAATACTTATCATCTCTTTTGATCATGGTTTAGTGTAGAGTCTTAACTAAGGTTAGAGAGTGGTTAGGGTTAGATAAAAGACAAGAATGGTGGACTAAGTTCAAAGCTTCAAGAAGCTTTCAAATAAAAACAAAACTAGCAACCATTCTTATCTCTTTATCTTTTCTTTTTCCAAAAATAATAAAAGGAATAAATAAATGATTAAGTAAATGAAAAAGAAACCCTAATCACTAATTAACCATGGTTTAACACTTTACACAAAACCAAGCTAGAATGTATCATCAAACATGATACAATCATGTGCACAAAACTATATCGAATATACAATGTGCACATCCGCGTGAGAAAATCCATTTAAAGTGAACCGATACTAGTTAATGCAAAGCAATATATCAAGTATATAATTATGTATTAAATCATTAAATCAACACTTGATTTAACGATCCGGTCATATCGCATATAACCGGCTAGTATCCAATGTGTCGGCTTATCGAATCAATCCTTGATTCGATAACTAGGTTATATCGCATATAACTATTCGATACATTGATCGTGAGAATAGAATACGGTATCATATACACGCATTATTCTCGGTCCCGCACATATCTCATATGCGCTCCTATTTCGTTTCGCTTGAGCTGGGAAACCTCTGTGTAGGACTCTAAAGACTCGTCAATACGCCGGTAGCAGATGATGATCATATCAAACATCCGCAAGTCGCAAGCGGTCTGCTAAACGTAACGGCCACCCGGGTATTGAGCGATCTGAAGATCGACGAGCAAGCCCGCTCACACTCCAGTGAATCCGACCAGTAACACTTACCGTATAGTCCGGTCTGTTCGTCTGATATGTCGCATATCTCGCCTAGGGGTGGTAAACGTCAGACCCCAATAGCTCGATAAGTCATGCCGACGTAGGGTCCATAACATTCGTGAAACTACTGATAACACTTACCAGTATATCACTTCAACCCTGGCCAGGGATTTCCTGTTATGGCCAGTCGAGCATAGCACAACATCAACCCCCAATACCGGGAGAGACGAATCCCCTCCTATCGCTCATTGCCTCCATGTGAATCGGGACTGTACCCAAAAACCACCTGTTTGCACAACTCAGTAGAGCCGTGGTAGGGTGGAAATCAAAGCACAGTGGGAGACACACAAGACTCTATGACGATCTCGGGTCTACAGACTAAGCTGTACCAGTGTCACCAGAGAACTGCCATCTGACGTGAGGTATAATACCATCTGGGAGTTCTCGGCGAGTCCGTTCAGTGTACCCAGTCTCCACTGAGCACCCGCATACCATCTTCGATGTCAAACACCAATGGATATGGGATCATCCATCGCCCATCGCATGGGTCGAGAAGATATGCGCTAGTCTACTCTGGAATATCGATGCCCCGTCTCGATATTCCCTCGACTAGGAACTTTTCAAGGATGTACTCATGGACTACTCAGGCCCCATTAGTATAATCTACATCATATCCCTGGAAGTCGAGCACACATCCTAAGGGCTTTATCAACATGTAATCAGAGAGACAGAAAGTATACATGTTAAGATAAAGTGCAACCAGATAGCGTACTATCATGTCGAGCAAGAAAGTCCTTCCTATATATGTCCCAGCATCCACTACAATATACATCCAATGTACAGTAATGGCCTCTAGGGCATACATATAACTAACAATCTCCCACTTGCACTAGGGCCATCTGTAGCAGTGGTTGCAGTATCGTATACTCAACCATCCCCTAAAAGTCTCTCTTTGGGAAAAAGGCCTTCGTGAGTGGATCCGCCGTGTTGTCCTCTGAGTCTACTCTCCTAACCTCGATCACCCTGGAGATCAACTATCTCCATGATCAGGTGATGCTGCCTCAGAATTTGTCTGGGTCACTGATGGGACCAGGGTTCCAGGGCCAAAGCCACATTTCCATTGTCATACAATGGCAGGAACCTAGTTCATCTTATGAACCAATATACACCCAAACTTCCTCTTTGGTAGTATCTTCAATAGCGATGTTACCAGCCTTTATCGTCTAGTTTGCCACGGTATTGAGCTTGGAACTCTTCCAACATACCGTCCCTTTACTGAGGGTAAAGACAGTGCCTGTGACTGACATTCAGTCGTCTTTATCATCCTGGAGCACTTCCAGTGATTCTCCCCAGGATCGATTGATACCATCTCACTACATCTAGTGAGAATCCTAACATCCAATTACATCTATCTCATAGATGAAAACTCAGGATTTAGGAGGTATCACTTTGATCCTCGTTGGGGAATCCTTGTGATAAAAGGAGATTGACCGATCGTAGTATAGGAAACTCTTTTCCTATCAAGAGTATGTTGTCTACGTACAATACGAAAATGACCACCTTACTCTCTACTACCCTTTTGTATATACAAGGTTCGTCTACCATTTTGATGAAGTCAAACACTTTGACTATCACATCAAAACAGACGTTCCAACTTCGCGATGCCTGCTTCGTTATGTAAAGCAACTCGCACACGTTTCCGCTGCTCCCACTGTTTACGAAGACCTCTGGCTGTGTTCTTATAGACGTTCTCTTCTAAATTAGTATTTAGAACAACAGTCATGGCACCCAACCGCCAGATATCATAGTCATGGTATGTAGCCGTGGTAAGTAGGATCTGGATAGACTTAAGCATAGCTACTGGAAAAAAAGTTTCATCATTATCCACGCCTGGTCGATGACGAAAACCTTTAACAAGTCTAGCTTTGAAAGTCTCAACTTTTCCATTTACACCAAGTAATCTTCTCAAGATATACTTGCTCCTGATGGGGATTTAACCCTTCAGATATAGCAGCTAAAGTCCATACTTTGCTGGTGTACATGGATTCCATCTCAGATCGCTAAGCATCCAGCCATTCTTACAGAGTCACTACTCTCGATGGCCTGCTCGAAACTAGTTGGGTCATCATCTCATGATGCAATCCTTGCTCCCACTATCATCGAGAAACCGAGGTATCTCTCAGGTTGATGAGGAATCCTACTAGATCGGCGGAGAGGCTGAGGTTCGTTGGAATCTACTGAATCCCTTGGTTCTATCAAATCATCTGCTGTAGTTTGTATAGCTGGAACCTTTCCAGTTCTACATAACAGACTTTGCCTTGAGCTTGTCCGGATTTTGCTTTTGACATAGGCCGGACAACCCCAAATCTTAACTAACTTAAGATATGGGCTCTTCCCATACCATATCTCATATGGAATGGTAGGCAGTGATTTGATTCGAACCTAATTCAATAGGTATGCAGCTTCTCAAGCGCATAACACCCAAAAGGAAATAGGTAACTCAGTAATACTCATCATAGAGCACACGATATCTAATATTGTGTGATTGCTCCGCCCCGATACACCGTTGTGCTGTGGTGTATGCAGAGGAGTAATACTGAGAGAGAATCTCATTTTCCTTTAGAATAGTCCATGGATTCCATGCTCAAGTATTCTCCTCCCTGATCTCATCATAGGATATAATACTTATACCCGGTTATTGGTTCTCTACTTCTCACTTATATTCTGTGAATACCTCAAAAGGTTCGGACTTATGTTTCAACAGGAACATATGACTGAATCTTGAAAGATTATCAGAGAATATAATGAAGTAAAAAGAACCAGTCCTGGCATGTGTAGACAGGAGACCTTACATACATCATCATGTATCAGTCCCAAGAGTTTACTAACTCTTTCTTTGTTTCCAGTAAACAGAGCTGGTGTCATTATATCTTTGTGACATGACTGGCAAGTTTCACAAGATGTAAATTCAAACTGATTTAAATATGCATCTAAATGTAACTTCAGCCAGTCGGGTCGCATTGATGTGACCTTGTCTACAATGCCTCAAGAAGGATTCGTTCATTTCTGAACTCTTCTTCTTGTGTGTGTTCTGTATACTAGGAACTGTAGTTTGATTTAGAACTTCAATGCTCTTAGATAACGTGCCTGAACCGATCAACTTTTGATATAGGAAATGTTCAAAACATTATCCATCAATACAAAATTATATCATTTCTTTACTAATAAAGAGAATGATATGATTTTGTATATCAGGTTCGGTATCTAATAGCATTTGTTCAGAATCAATGTATTCGTAATACAGGGTGACAGTGACCAACAGACTTGGCTGCAACACTTGCCCCGTTTTCTGTCTCATGAAACTTATCACCCGTTCTCAGTTTTTCTACCTTTTTGTAGCCCTATGTAACAGATTACATATCTGGGATCCTGATCCGGTATCATATACCCAGGATGCAGAGGATACTGAGAAACAGTTCTTTGTAATGAACACACCCGAAGGAGATGCATCATATGCACTTTCTTCGTTTGGGCGGCATAGGAAATCTGGTATTTCCTTATTTTCTGCTCGGTCTTATAACAATTATAAGTTGGAGCGGGACCAACGTTCCCCAGCTCAGTATAACAAGCGGGTTCGGTCAATTCATCCATTTTATTATCTTGATTAAGGCGTGATATGGTCGCTACCAGGAGAGAGAGAGAAGAAAACACTCTGCGTGTGTTCTTGCAAGATCAGATTGGTTATATATTTTATCTAATCAGGATGGCTCCCACTGTTTTTATCAAATCTTCCTTCAAACCCTAAAAGGAAAGACTAGCCGGGATTAATTACACACTACAAGTTCGCCAATCTTTCAGCCAGGCCAGTGTCGGTACTTTGAGGGAGGTCCCTCGTGCTTTCGCACGAACCTAATTAATGTAAACCTCGTTTTCCCAGAGGCGTAACCCTGTTGACACCTTTCTAGACACCTACTTGATCGGCTAATTGTAATGTATAAAACTCTCCCAGGAGTAACACTTACTCGCAGTGGGTATCGGGATCCAACTATCACATAGAAGGTATGCAATCTCATTGCAAGTTTCAACACTTGAAACTCCCGATAATGGTTTCTACCCCTAGCACCTATGACCTTAACTATGGTCAACAAATCATAAGTACTAGTCAAGTTCTACCCGTCATTTCGTGATTAATTAGACCCACCCACATGACCCTTAACTAAGTTCAACAAAGTCACGCGACTGTCCTAACTAATCGCATCATATGCGGTGTAGGAAGACATCACTTAGCTACCGTACACTGTGCCTTGACTATGGTCAACAAACACAGCACGAATACTAAGTACTCTACTTCCTAAAATGACGGAGGGTTGCGGCTGGTTTTTGTGAAAACCTTTAACGCTTTGAACTTGATCTCGTTGCGGAATCAAATGGTTTTTAAATGGAATGTTTTCGAGGCTTTTCTAGTTTTGCTAAAGGGGTCACTCCCGGTGAAGGGATCGTCGGCCCTTTCTTCGTCGAATGAGGTGCGGGATATATCATATATATCACTGTGCAAAGCGGAAACTATAGAAGCGATCAAAGACAAACCGAGGGTTGTAGCATCTGCCAGTTATTGCTAAAGGAGTCACTCCCGGTGAAGGGATCTCGGTCCTTTCCTCATCGAATAAGGTGCTGGATGTTCTATAATGAACACCGCGATGCAAAGCAAGAACTGTAGCTACCTGTTTTATCTTGAAATTCGATTCCACAACATCAATTAGGTTTATTTTCTTTCATTAATCTCATTAATGAATATCCCATCATTTAAATCCACCTAAACATCACAGATATATATGACGTACACTTATGCCATCCGCATTCGCCTCGATGTCCCCTCGTGCACCGTTAGGTTAGGTAACTAACGGCAGAGCGGGGCAGGGCTAGCGCGGGTGTAAAACATAAGCAACGTCTATAAAATATATCATATATACTATATATATAATACCTGTCACAGAACATCGCATGATCACAGATAAAACACAGCAGAAGAAACATATGAAATATTGGATATACTAGGACGTCCGTGTTTTCAATACGAGCCAGTATAAAACACGGATTCCACGGTCGTGATGAATAGCCAATCCCACACCCCTAGACCCCTACGAGAGCGGCAAGCAACCCTGCCAATTCTAGGGTTAGGAGACCCGGACTCGACTCCTCGAGTTGGTCTCCCACTGGACCCCAGAACCCGGTTACTTGTGCTCCCCTCCTTGGGTCTATCCTAGTGCAGAAAAGTAAATAATATACAACGGGTGACGACTTCCGCAACCTGGAAGTGCCCCAATAAAAGAATATTACATACAAGTTTTTACATGAATGAAAAAGAAAAACACTCATCTCACATAAAAAAACCCGGCTATTCAAACACGACTATCCAATATAACATATCCAGCAACACATAACATCACATGTCATCAACGTAAGTAAATATACGCATCCCAATTGTCGTTGACATATAGCAACGAAACCGGCGACATCACATATTACACTTACGGTCACAGAAAAGAAAGTGTAAAACTACAACAGTTGGAATCCGCAACCACCTCAGACATCGCATGCCTGACCAAATGAATTACTTAGATATCGCATGCCTAACAATTATAAACCCCGCATTTTAGTCTCATTATCGAAAACTCTTTTCAATATCAAATCGGGCAATTCAACAAGATTCCCGACATCCTGATCGAATGCTCGTCGCAAACTTCAGTAGGCGGCCGCACCCCCGATACCGTCGACGAAGTGCACCAAGGCGGAACACCGCTGCCGCGAGCACCCGAACGGATGCTTTCGGCGACGGGGTTCTCCTACAGTCACTTGGTCGGGGCTATGGAGTGAGGCTGTCTATTAAGTTTACCCGGCGAGTATCCGCGTACGCTACGTGATTGCGACGGACTTTTGATCACATCAAAATTCCGTGGCAACCGATCAAGTGAGACTAAACTGCTACGTTTATAACATTCATTCAGTTATCACATAACTATTTATGAATTCCAATTATTGTATCACATTCCAGATAAACAGAAAATGTTAAACTTTTCGATCGAACAATCGAACACCCAAATTTTCCCGATACAGCTCAACACATGAAATAAGTCTAACAACATTCCGTTCGTACCTCAGTACCAACGGTCCAGCCGTAGAAGGGTCAAGCCAACGCCTCATATGTGGCACGCCGTACTGCCCCAAACCCGAAGGTTCAAAGGGCAGTTCAAGACGGTCACATAATCGAGTTAAGGTTTGTGTCTTCTAGAGGGACCATCGCGTTACTTGCACGACTTAGAACGTCGTTAAACTACGGAAAAATCCAACACTTGGAAATTTCCCGACAGGGGAAAAATTGGGTATTTATATCCAGTCGAACTTTTTAACATATTATAAGATTTATCCGGAAAGCCACACAGACAAAATTTGATAATCCGATCGAACTCATGAAAACCCAAAACAACCCCTGAAAACTCAACTGTAGAAAAACAATTAAAAATTCCCAGGAAAACCAGCATTGCAGAAGAGGAATTACTGTACAAAATTATCTTCGCAAAACGACAAATCTGCCGCGTTTCCGCCGCACGGGCCATGCTCGTGCCGCGGAAGCGCGGCGCATTGAAGGAATCAGGCGCACGAAATTTACAGTATTCCTTAGAACTTCCTGCTGACTTTACTGAATATTTTAAATATGGAAAAATCCACAATTTTAAAATCTGGACAGAGAGCATGTTAGGTTTGGGTTTTCGGGTTCGTTCGGACTTCAAATTCCGTCTGGACTTCGCCTAAGGCTCTAGCTAGGCTCTGATACCACTGTAGGGTTCCTAGGCACTCTATAGTAGTCTCACAAGTGATCAAATATGCACAAATAAAATTTTACGGGTGCCTACAAACCCGACTACGGATCGTATAATAGATATTTAGGCGAAGTATGCAAGTAAACGGAAATATATCTAAAGGGAATGGGCTACAACCTTTGTAGATCCGGTCCACCACCTCCTAGGTTCCGTGAAGAAGTCTCTCCGCTGTCCAAAACGGACCCATGACTCTAGCATCGGTATCATCGAAGAATGGGCGAGCTTAATCGTCGGTTCAATGCCGAAGATGATCTACGTCGAGATATCGCAAGAACAAGCTCCAACTTCATCAAGCTTGGAAAACTTGTGAAGGAAACACCCTATACTACTTGGCAAGAGGTAGAGGATGAAGAAATAGGAGTTGGGTTCACTTTAGATTTGGATTTCTCACACTTTTTCAACACTTGCCATTGGAGTAGCAAGCTACATCCATGGAAGAAGAAGATGAAGAAGAAGAAGATGATATATTAACTTAAAAGAAAAATAAAATAAAATGAATACTTATCATCTCTTTTGACCATGGTTTAGTGTAGAGTCTTAACTAAGGTTAGAGAGTGGTTAGGGTTAGATAAAAGACAAGAATGGTGGACTAAGTTCAAAGCTTCAAGAAGCTTTCAAATAAAAACAAAACTAGCAACCATTCTTATCTCTTTATCTTTTCTTTTTCAAAAAATAATAAAAGGAATAAATAAATGATTAAGTAAATGAAAAAGAAACCCTAATCACTAAATTAACCATGGTTTAACACTTTACACAAAACCAAGCTAGAATGTATCATCAAACATGATACAATCATGTGCACAAAACTATATCGAATATACAATGTGCACATCCGCGTGAGAAAATCCATTTAAAGTGAACCGATACTAGTTAATGCAAAGCAATATATCGAGTATATAATTATGTATTAAATCATTAAATCAACACTTGATTTAACGATCCGGTCATATCGCATATAACCGGCTAGTATCCAATGTGTCGGCTTATCGAATCAATCCTTGATTCGATAACTAGGTTATATCGCATATAACCATTCGATACATTGATCGCGAGAATAGAATACGGTATCATATACACGCATTATTCTCGGTCCCGCACATATCTCATATGCGCTCCTATTTCGTTTCGCTTGAGCTGGGAAACCTCTGTGTAGGACTCTAAAGACTCGTCAATACGCCGGTAGCAGATGATGATCATATCAAACATCCGCAAGCCGCAAGCGGTCTGCTAAACGTAACGGCCACCCGGGTATTGAGCGATCTGAAGATCGACGAGCAAGCCCGCTCACACTCCAGTGAATCCGACCAGTAACACTTACCGTATAGTCCGGTCTGTTCGTCTGATATGTCGCATATCTCGCCTAGGGGTGGTAAACGTCAGACCCCAATAGCTCGATAAGTCATGCCGACGTAGGGTCCATAACATTCGTGAAACTACTGATAACACTTAACAGTATATCACTTCAACCCTGGCCAGGGATTTCCTGTTATGGCCAGTCGATCATAGCACAACATCAACCCCCAATACCGGGAGAGACGAATCCCCTCCTATCGCTCATTGCCTCCATGTGAATCGGGACTGTACCCAAAAACCACCTGTTTGCACAACTCAGTAGAGCCGTGGTAGGGTGGAAATCAAAGCACAGTGGGAGACACACAAGACTCTATGACGATCTCGGGTCTACAGACTAAGCTGTACCAGTGTCACCAGAGAACTGCCATCTGACGTGAGGTATAATACCATCTGGGAGTTCTCGACGAGTCCGTTCAGTGTACCCAGTCTCCACTGAGCACCCGCATACCATCTTCGATGTCAAACACCAATGGATATGGGATCATCCATCGCCCATCGCATGGGTCGAGAAGATATGCGCTAGTCTACTCTGGAATATCGATGCCCCATCTCGATATTCCCTCGACTAGGAACTTTTCAAGGATGTACTCATGGACTACTCAGGCCCCATTAGTATGATCTACATCATATCCCTGGAAGTCGAGCACACATCCTAAGGGCTTTATCAACATGTAATCAGAGAGACAGAAAGTATACATGTTAAGATAAAGTGCAACCAGATAGCGTACTATCATGTCGAGCAAGAAAGTCCTTCCTATATATGTCCCAGCATCCACTACAATATACATCCAATGTACAGTAATGGCCTCTAGGGCATACATATAACTAACACAGAGCCTAACCATTAAGCTGTACTAACTTGTGCTAATGCGTTTAAAACATCGATCGAACCGAATTTCGAAAAACACAATTTTCTAGCATACCAGTTTCTGTCAATTTTAAATGATGTCCTAAAATTTTTTTGCATATCACAGAAGACAGAGCAGGGTTTTCTAAGAATACTGGTGAAATTTGGTGGCCCAATTCCACAGAACCGCTGCGGATCCGCCGCTCAAACATGGGTTCGGCCGCGGATCCGCCGCAGTATTGTGAGATTGGCACTCCAAATTTCTACAGTGAGTTCTACATGGGAAATTGTGGTTTTTGGTATATAAATTTTTGGCCCAGATTTTGTTACTGTACACCAGTTGTTCGTGGGGCCCACTTTGGGAAATTTAGTCGATCGAAATTTTAAACTTGTTAGTTTACAGTATTTACTTTATATCTCCGACCGGGAATGTCCTTTGATCGGTAAACCATGTCTGATTGCTATAGTTCTTTTAGACGGGTTTGCGAACGTGACATTCGCGTTGATGTTCTGTGTTGTGCTGTATTGTTGCGGATATGTCGTGGTGGATAGCAGGGTGCAATGATAGTGCAGTTTGGATTTATTTGTACATTTGTTATTGCGGGGCGAGCGTCCAACATGTGGACTGCCGTTACTGCCTGTTTCTATAATATTCTTTTGGGGCACGACCAGGTTGCGGTCGATGTACCTGTTGTACTATTTTTAATTCTGTACTAGGTTTATCCCGCGAAGGAGTGCACGGATAGCCGAGTTCTGGAGGGCAACGGATCCGTATCTCATGGCTTTGGGAGGCAAAGGACCCCACTCTAGAATTGGCAGACTATTCGCCGCACTCGTAGGGGGTACAGTTTGACCCAAGGAGGGGTGCTCAATTTACCGGATTCCGTGAAGTGTCGGGTGTTCCATTCACTATGCTGTGGGGACTACCTCGCTTCAGGTTTTGGCGGGTAACTTGCCGCACCCGTAGGGGTCTAGGTTTCATTGCACAGGCTATCCATACGACCATAGGAACGTCAGGTTTCAGCAGCGGCTCTGTGAAACCCGGGGATCCCAGATTATCTGTATTGTTCTGTGATGCTTATTACTTTTCTGTAATGTTGCATATTATCACGCCTGGAGCGATTATTGTATATTGGTATATATACTATTAGATGTTGTATATGTTTTACACCCGTGCTAGTCCAGTCCCCGCTCTGTCGTTAGTTAAGTAACCTAACGGGTGATGACGGGACCCAGTGGCGAATGCGGATGGCATATACGTACATTTTATTTTCGTTCTTTTCTGGTGTGATTGATTGATGGGACTGCATTGACTCTTATCAATGCAAGGATAAAACAAACCTATATTTGATGTTGTTGGAACAATTTTTTAAAAGATGTTATTACAAAGATGTTTCCTTTTGTTTTGCATAGTGATATTCAGTTGGAATATCCTGCACCTCATTCGACGAGGCAAGGGCTGATATCCCTTCACCGGGAATAACCCCTTGGGCAGAAGTTTACGTCAGGGTAGTAACTTTAATATAGTCGATTACAAGTTGCTTTGCATCGCGGTATTCAGATGGAATATCATGCACCTCATTCCACGAGGAAAGAGCCGAGATCCCTTCACCGGGAGTGACCTCTTTAGCAAAACGTTTTCGTCACTATATTTTATAAAAGGCTATCAGGTTCCTTCAACGAGATCAAGTTCATTACGTTAAAGGTTTTTCGCCAAAAACCAGCCGTAGCCCTCCGTCATTTCTTTTGGATATTCAGTAGTATTCAAGCTATGTATTTTGACCTTCGCCAAGGCATAGTGTTTGGTAGCTGCTAGGTATTCATTTGTTGCATAGATAGATGAGTTGGTTTGGGACAGTCGTTCTGCCATTTTGACCTTCGCCAAGGGCATGTGCGGGTGGGTTCAAATTAACCTGGATAATGATGGATAGAACTTGACATGTGACTTATGACATTTTGACCTTCGCCAAGGTTATAAGAGCATGGGGCAAAAAAATTTACATCGGGAGTTTCAAACAGCAAACTTGCCAGGCATGCGCATACCTTCTGGAGTGTGATAACTTGAGTGGCTTCCATCAAGTTATCATGCGATGATAGTTGGATCCCGATTCTCACTGATGAGTTAGTTTACTCTTCGGGTGATCCCGACTAATTCTTCTTTCAGGTTTGGAGGAGAATTTGAGATAACAGTGGGAGGATTCCAGATTAGATAAAGTGATAACCATTCTGATCTAGGTTAGAGTGCACGCAGAGTGTTTCTTTTCTCTCTCTTTGGCAGCGACCTTTGACCGACCCTAGACTATGACTCAGTGACCAAGTTGACCGAACCTTCTTAAAATACTGGCCTTTGGATTGTCTGAGTTGCATAAGACATTGCCGCTCCTTCTTTTACCCTTTGTATTTCTCAGAACACCCCGTATTACTACGGATATCCACTTCCATTAGATAGATCCATCGTATGGTTATATACGAACTCGAAGGGACTTCTTCGAGGATGGATCCAGGTTCAGGAGAAATAGAATTAGTTTATTCAGTTGTCTTTTATTATCACCTTCTCTCAGGTTGCGAGGGCTCCTCAGTTTTAGGAGAGTACACCCATTACGCTTATTGGATAGTCTTATTTCAAACCATAGGCTGGTGCCGAAAGGTAGGAAATGAAGAAAACCAATTAGCTTAAGTAGGGTGTACAGAAGGTAATAACTAAAGACAAAATAAAGGGATTAGAAAGAGGGTAAAGTAAATTGCGACTGTTATCATTCACGACCAAACCGCGTACTTCATCGCTACTCCTATTTGACCTTTGCTTTTTCCCCAGTTCGGGAGAAATAGAATAAGGTTTTATTCAGTTGTCTTTTATCATCACATTCTCTCAAGTTACGAGTACTCCTAGGATTAGGAGAGTACACCTATTATGCTTACTGGATAGTCTTCTTCCAAACCATAGGCTGGTGCCGAACGGTAGGGAAGGAAGAAAACCATTTAGCCTAACGATGGTGTACAGAAGGTAACGACTAAAGACAAATAAAGGGATTTGGAGAGATGACAAAGAAATATACGGTTATAGTCATGAATTGGATTATGGAAGAGGCATTACTATGAATACCAGGATACCCCTATGAGACATTTTAATGTTTCAGTTTCACTGCGCATTGTTAAAAGAAAACTGTTTTCCCGATTAGATACCTACTCCAGGGTATGTATTTACCAGGTTCCATTCTCATATCTGTATAGTTTTACAGATGATGAATGGGAGTAAGTTAATGGGAATTAGGTGATCATCCTTATTATATCGGAATTCGTTGTAATTAGTGATATTGAGGAAATCGCCTGGGTACAGTTTTCAACCTACGATGCACAGGTTTTGAGTTATTTAACTCAGCGGACTTATACAGAGTATTGTATGTTGTCCAGTGTCCATCAGGACAAAGGGGTAGGTCCTCGTACTATGTTCTGTTTACTTATAACTTCTCTAGTATTTAGACAAGTGTTTCGTAGAAATACAAGGTCTAAGTTTTGAGAAGTTGTGGGTATAAGAATAAAGTAGAGAACCAGGTATCACAAGTATCGGGATTCTTCAAAGAGATCGAAGATGTAGATTCTTGTGATTGGTATTCAGATGATAGTGATGGTTTTGAGAAACGTGTTTCTCTTTCAGGTTACTCATAATTGGATGGATTCCTAAGTTGAGTAATGTTGATTAGCCTCTTTCCATTAAGTTAATATGCACTGGAGACAGCTGCATGGTTTGAATCTGGTTCCAATTAAAATAGTGCCTCTATTTCTATATTAGATATAGAATGGTTCATATCTTAACAATGTTAAGATACGGGGAGTTGTCCAGCTTATGCTTAAAACCAGACACTGGATAACTCAAGGCACGCTTCTGTAATGGCAGTTTGTGGGTTGACCCTGGCTTTGACGAGGGTTGACATTTCTACCATCTGGGAGATCAATAGTGATATTGTTCTAGACTCGCCACAGTTTTATTAAAATGGATTTTTTCAGAAAACAGTAGTGGGAGTATGGTAGAACTGGAAGTGATTCCAGAACCGCAAACGATTACGGAAAATTTAATAGATCCTATACATTCAATCAGGTTTGACATTCCAATAGCCACTCCACAGACATGGTGGGTAACCTCAGACACCCAAGAGGTACTCCGGTAGCCTCAAGGACGGTGACAGAGAGGTTCTTGTTTGCCCAGACTTGACACTACTGTTGTTCCAGACTGTGAGACCTGGCAAGAGGATAAGTATAACGTCGTTCTAAACCAGCTTTAGAAGTGTACGTAGATATTATTCTTCCAGAGGGTTGTCATAATCAGTGGGAGCAGCGGAAGTATAGTGGACAAGTAGCTTATGTCTATTTATAGACTTAAGCAGATATAGCGGAAAAAGATCATCTAATTTTGATGTGATAGTCATGGGTTTGACTTCATCAGAATAGGGGATGGATCTGTTAAGAAGGTAGTAGGGTGTGATGTCCTGGCATTTGGATGACATACACACAGGAGGAAGTAAAATTCCTATACTATGATCGGTTGTACTGTGGTCGTCACACCGTTGTTTCTCCACAAAGGATATGGATATAATATCAGACATTCTGGTTTCTAGATCTATGGTTTTAGATATAGATTTGGGCAGTTTCCCAATGTGGGTAATTTGACAGTATTCTAATAGTATTTTAGAATAGATGACTCCTAACATGGTGGTGTACCTGCAGGTGATGGAGTCACCCTCTCTAAAGGTGTCTTATAGACTAAAGCAGAGAGGGATGTGCATGATTGGCAGATCACTTGCTTAGGCAATTGAGTCAATCATGAAATGTCAAGTACCACACCAAATGTTGTTTTTGCACTAGATGCAATAAGTTTATATTAATCCAATCCTGAAGAAACATAATGAATCAGTTTTAGAATATAAGTGCATGTTCTACGGATTTGATGACGGCAGCCTCCTTCGGGAGACGGTTATCATTCCAGGCTTCAGAGGTGACATGGATGACAGAGTGATTGTCAGAGTTATAGTTTTCCCACTGACAAGGGATAGTATTATGGACAGGTGGTCCAAGAGGATACTGTGGGAGGCATGGTGCTGGATACTGATTAGGTTCAGTTATCAAAACAGTCTAAGAAGTTTGGATTTAGAGTTCATTTATGAATCAGGTCCCATCAGATATCCAGACATATTCTAAGACAGGTATTACTCAATTCGGGAGATGGTTTTCTCCGCGAACTTGAGATTAAGAGAGACATAGAAAGAAACATCAGGACGGATCCACTCACTGAGGCTCTTTCTCGAACACAAGAGTTTTACAAACTAGCTTTGTGAAACTGATTAGTAGAGGAGTTGGATGTTCGGTATCACACGGGCTGTGAGTATGCGACATCGCAATAATTAGCCTTGAGTGCAAGTGGAAGATTGTTGGAGATAGTGCCCTCAAAGTCAATTATTGGATCGCAGGTACGTGATTGCAATGATTGAGGAAGGACCTATACCGATATGACAGTCTTGCTCGAGATGATAGTATGCTATCTGGTTTGTCTTTATCATAGTATACATGCCTTAGTTCGCTATTGCATGATTGATAGAGCCCATAGGATTCTTCTTGACAGCCAGCAGTATGATGGTGATCATATACGTGGGAGCTGGGGTCTATAAGCACATCCTTAAAGTGTCCCTAGTCGTGGGAGTTTTCGAGACAGGGCATCGATACTCCAGAGTAGACTAGTGTATACAGTCGAGACCCCGACGAGGGGCGGTGGCCGGTCTCACAAGCCACTGGTGTCAGTTGGATCACCTAAGATGTATACAGGTGCTCATTGAGTTATGAGTACACCGGACAGGACTCGCCGGGAATCTGCTAGTTGGTATTATACATATTGTCAGATAGCAATTTCCTTGTGACATGTGTACAGGTTAGTTCATCGACCTGAGATCGTCGTTTGTCTCATGTGAGTTCCCACTGTGCTTAGATTACTACCCTACCACGCTCAAAGGAGTTGTGCAAACAGGTTTTAGTTGGGTACAGTCCCGAGCCACATTGGAGGCAAGTGAGCGGATCTCGGGGATTCGTCTCTCCCGGTATTGGGGGTTGATGTCGCGCAGTGCACGGGTGGCCATCACTAGGAATCCTCGGCCGAGGTAGTGGAGGATTACTGATTTGGATCAGTAGTTTCTCAGGTGGTGATGAGCTTCATGCCGACACGATTTATCGCGTTATTAGAGGTCTGACTTTATCCACCCCCTAGACTCGATATGCGATACTCTTTAGACGAATGGACCGGACTGTATATACATTGTCACTGTCAGGCTCAGTAGGGTTTATAGATGAGTTCGCTCGTCAGCTTCCCTTCCAATCAATACATAGGCAAACCGTTACGTACAGCTTGTACCTCTGACGTGCTAGGGGTTATACCCAGTGCCGATGTGTTGATGAGTCATTAGAGTCCCCCACAGACACTTTCCCAAGTTCGGGCGAAACGTTGTAGAAGCCGTATGGTGATATGGCAAGGTTCGGAAAAAGCACGTGCGTTTTCGCACGTGTCGTTTTTCGGGCAGATAATACTGGTAGGCTTTGGTTTAAGCCGGAACCCAGTATTATACTGTGTAGATATAATATCTTTGTCTCAGTTACATTTGTATTCGGTCGTAATACAAATACGGGTATCTTTATACTGATACGGGGTTATCCTGAAATTCGTTTCAGGATCACTTTTGGAAGTTGCCAGTTTCCAGTTTTCTATCAGCCGTCTTTTAACATTCGGTTAAAGACGGATTTATCTTTTCTTGGATGAGAGTGAGTCATGCTTCTAGAAGGTTCTAGAAGGTTCTAGAATTTGATGACATGGTTAATGACTCATGCTTTGATTTCAATGAGGTTTTGTTTTCCTTAAGATATTTTCATGTGTTCACATTATGATATTTTGCTTAAGGTTACTCTCCCTTCTCCTACGATCACCCCCCCACTTCTATAAGTGGCCAGCCCCTCCTCTCTCTCTCACTTGCTTGAGTTTTCACTTGAAAAGATTATGATAGGTTTTATCGGTGTATGGAATTTCACAGCTCCTTTCATTCCATCACCCGATTCCCTCGGCAACTTCATTAACCGATCGTCCACGGATTTGGACGAAGCGAGACAAAGTGTTCTACTCATTCTCTACTTCATCTTGGTCGTCTCTTTTAGCAAACTTGACGATCGAGTTGCCTCGGTTCACAGGCGGGAGCCCGTTTAAAGATCCGTCGACGTGGTGCCACCTGGACGACAAGATTGGAGATTCAGGAGATCGAAGCAGCCGCAACAAAGCGTGGGATGATGGTTAAAGACCGAAGGACTCGGATCATTCGGTATAACGTTTCTACCCCTTTGTAGTTTGTTAGTTTAGCTTTAATGGCAGATCCGGGTTACGGTACACGATAGCGCCAGTTTCGTTAAAAGATTTTGTTCCGCATTTGGCGTCTGTTAGACTGCCGGGGCGCTACTGTGGACTTACACCTGTCTCTTCGTCTGAGATAATCACATACCGGGTCTAAAGGGTGGATAACGTCAAACCCCCTACTAACCTGATAAGTCATGCCGGTCTGAAGCTTATCATCCAATGAGAAACTACTGATATCACATCGGTAAATCTCATCCACCTTGGCTAAGGATTTTATGGTGACAGCTGACCCAACACAGCGCGACATTGACTTCTAATACCGGGAGAGACGAATCCCTGACGATTGTTCTCTGCCTCCATGTGGCTTGGGACTGTACCCAACTAAAACATATTTGCATGACTCCTTTGAGCAGCGGTAGGGTAGTAATCTAAGTACAGTGGGAACTCACACGAAACAAATGAAAATCTCAGGTCAAAGGACAAACATGTACTCATGCCACAAGAGAACTTCCATCTGACGATAGGTATAATACCATCTAGAAGTTCTCGGCATGTCCGTTCGGTGTACTCACCTCCAGTGAGCATCTGCATACTATCTTAGGTAACTCAACACTAATGTCTTGTGAGACCGGCCACCGCCCCCTCGTCGAGGTCCCGAAAAGTATATACCAGTCTACTCCGGAGTATCGATGCCCAGTCTCGATACTCCCTCGACTAGGGAAATTTAAAGATGTGCTTATGGACCACCCAGCTTCCACATAAATGATTGCCATTATAATGCTGGTAGTCAAGCAATGATCCTACAGGCTTTATCATTATGTATTACCGACATGTAATAACAAGTAAAATATATACACACGATGATGAAGAAAAACCAGATAGCATACTATCATATTGAGTAAGACTGTTCTAGTTGTATAGGTGCTCTTTCAATTATTATAATCCCCTACTTGCAATTACAATAATTGTCTGGAGAGCACTATATCCAACAACCACCCCGGGGACCACCACGAGGTGGCCCACAGGGGTAGGCATACCCGAGACTACCCTATGGGGTAGTCTCGGGTCCCCACCCCCCAAGTCCACCTCATGGCGGTATTGGGGGGTGGGCCCGACCTTTGGTCCCCTACCCCCGGTGATCCATAGGGTACCCACGCAACACTCTACGGCTTATCGGTCTAAACCGTAAGCCCGCAGGGTGTGCAAATATCTTAAAACTTGGATTTTGGGATTATTTTTGTCGGCAGTTTTTGCACGACGAAAACAGTAGAATTTAAATTTCGTAAATAACTAGTTTATATGTTTGGGTGGCTCTGATACCATGTAGGGGCTGTCAGCGCATTGGAAACTGGCCGTGGCGCCTATAGGTCCCTCAGTAGCTACTTTTTACGTAGTCCCCTCACGAAGGACTATAATCCGCCAAACCAAATAACCGCATGGGGCATCTGGAGGTAAGAACATGTGCTTCGCCACTATTGTCATACAATGAGAACCCTCCATGTGTCGGCATCCCTGCCTAGTAGCTCTGATATCATGTTAAAGTTTCTAGCGTCCTAGCCGCCACAACCGCGGCCTATGCGGAATGAGAAACAAAAATCTAAAGGCATTAGAAACTACAAACCTTAGAATCTAAACTAAACATATGAACTAGACAACAATAAAAAGTTTTTAGCTACTATGGAAGAGGGTTATACCAAGAGATCGAGTCCTTCGGTCTTCATCTCCTCTTCCTTAGCTCCTTGGGGTCTTCTTGATTGAGCTTGATTGGTGGTCTTCCTCCATCAAATATGATCCACCAGAAGGATATGGTTCATGGCTCTAGCTCTACATAAATAATCAAGTAGAGCAACTAAACACCCTAGGTTGCTAGTCTAGAGTGCTTAGAGATTTAGTAGTGTTGTTCTAGTATTTTTCTATCTCGCTTCCATCCTTGATTCTCAACTCATGAAAGGGTAGGGAGAAAGAAGAAGGAAGAGCTCAAGAAAAGAGCTAAGTGAGGAAAGGGAAGCAAATGGTGAAAATGAGAAAAACTTATGTGAGAAAAAATCAACCATGGCTTTTTATAAAGAATTTTTTACAAATAGAATATATCAACCATTGTTGAATAGTTTGCATAAATGAATATACAATTCATTTGTCAATACTATTCAAGTATGGTTCTCACCATTCTCACCTCACTTTCTCTTTATACCTCATTTTCATTTTACAAAAAAATGGAAAATAAATGATGAGATGTCCTCTTTCTAGAATGTTTTTCCATATAAATACGGAACATATTCTACCATATATACATACCTGTATTCGTATCAAAATAAAAATACACAAAGAGATGGAATAATACAATGAACATAATATTAGAATACACATATCGAAATATATATATGTAAATTATTAAATCAATACCTGATTTAATAATCCGGCTTAATCCTAAGCCGGCTAGTATTATCAACCGTCCGATCAAAAGTCCGGGTAACTAGTACACTCATTTGATTGAAACCCTGCACGTATCAAAATACGGCCGCTATATCATTTTGCCTGAACCAGAGAAACCATCTGTATGGGACTCTAAAGACTCGACAGTATGCTGGCAGTGGGTTTAACCACAAGCACGTCAGCGGCACTAGCTAAACGTAACGGTTACCCAGGTACCTGTCGAAAAGGAAGGCCGATGAGCAAGCTCATCCGAACTCCTACTGAGCCTATCCGTGACAATCTCCGTACAGTCTGGTCTCTTCGTCTATGAGTATTGCATACCTGGTCGAGAGGTTGGTAAATGTTAGACCCTAATAACCCAGTAATTCGTGCCGATGTGGCTCAGGACCAATCCGTAAAACGACTAATCTAACTATCAGTAAATTCCAACTCCCTTGGCTAAGGTCTTATGGTGCTGGCCAACCGAACATAGTGCGATATCGACTCCTTATACCGGGAGAGATAAATCCCCAACAATCACTCACTGCCTCCATGTGGCTCAGGACTGTACCCAACTAAAACCTGTTTGCATGACTCAGTAGAGCCATGGTAGAGTAGTAATCTAAGTACAGTGAGAACTCACACGAGACAAATGATGATCTCAGGTCTAAAGACTAATCTGTACTCATGTCACCTGAGAACTGCTATCTGACGATAGGTATAGTACCATCTAGAAATTCTCAGCAAGTCCGACCAGTGTACTCACCCCTAGTGAGCACCTATTTATGATCTTAGGTGCTAAAGAACAATAGCTGTAGGACCAACCATCGCCCCTTGTTGGGGTCTAGAAACGTATATACCAATTTACTCCGGAATATCGACGCCCGGTCTCAATACTCCCATGACCAGGGACATTTAAGGATGTGTTTATGGACTACCCAGCCCCCCATATATGATCACCATTATAATGCTGGTAGTTAAGCAATAATATTACAGGCTTTATCAATATGTATTAACGATACGTAATAACAAGTAAAACATATACACATGTTAAGATAAAGACAAACCAAATACCATACTATCATATCAAGCAAGATTGTCTTGTACATACATATGTCCAAGCATCCACTATATATACATATACAATAATGGCCTCTAGGGCATAAATATCCAACAAATTAAGCTTAAATGACAAATCTAATAGAGGTTGGAGGATACGAACGTGAGCTTCCCAATTTTCATATTCAAGCTTCATGAAGCTAATTAGCAAAGGAATAAAGGTTCAAGAATTCAAGATACGAATAGCTATAAAGGAAGAAGTCAAGTCAATGGTGATGCGTCAAAGCCAAGTCCGAGATTTGAAGATCAAAATATCGACTTCAAGATGCAAGTGAGTAGAATGACGTGTTCAACTTTGAAGCGTCAAGTGTCAAAGTCAATTGAAGATCAATCGATCAATGCAAAGTTCAAGCGAAGAACCAAAGGTTCTAGAGCTCGAGTCGAAAACCTTAAAGATTCAAGATATCAAAGCTTTGCGATAACCGACATAGGAATCTTTGTAAGTACTCGATCGATTATGGTTATATTATTTAGAGCTCTTGAAACACTCACACATACATGCACAAAAGTTTTAAAAACATCGGGTTTCCGAGTTTAAAGTTTTTGTATTTATTCAAAACCAAAAATGCTGTTTTTGTTCTTATCCAGACCTTTGCCTCGTTGAAATTGAGACGTCTGTGCACTGTTGATTTTTCTGATATTTGGAAATATCAGAAACCTAGAGAGAGAACAGACATCTGAAGGTCAATTTGACAGACGTCTAATGAAGGTTTTCAAAATAGCATTTTTGAACTTCAGACATCTGCCTGCTTGAACTCCAGGCGTCTGCCTAAGAGTTTTTTTCCAAAAAAAAAGTCTCGAGTTGGAAAATGTTTTGTTCTTCCGACATCTCTCAAAATGTACTACAGACGTCTGTAGATATATTTGACAGACGTTCACTTTAGAAAAGTTTTTAAAATATAGTCATTAAATAGCCGTCGTGGTTTTTTGCCTTTAGCAACAGACGTCTGCCCAAACCTTCTTCAGACGTCTGTCGACGCTGTTGAATTTTGATTTTGACTTGAAACGGCTAGTTTTTCATTGGGGCTATAAATAGACTTTTGCTATGGATTTTCGGCATCAATCACTCACAGATTTTCACTTGCTTATTCTTGAGTGATATTGAAAAGAGAAATCTTATCTCTTGTGAGAATTGAAAGGAGTTTTTAATTTGTTTATCCAAATCATTCTGATATACATTTAAGAGCTCTATTTGAATATCCATACTTCTTAGAGTAGTAGTTGGGCTTGAGAGAAACTCATTTGCGAGTAATTGTGCTTCATTATAACCCTCTTCTTTTTTTTTGTGAGAATTGTTGAATACAAGAGTGTCTTTGTAAGAGAGAAGAGTGAGAAGTTTTCCATTTTTTGTGTGAGAATCCTTGAGTGCAAGGGTGCCTTTGAAAGAGAGGAGAGCTTGTAAAGTGAAGTGCTCATGTGTCGAATAACATGTTGTCTCGGTGGAGAAGTGGGTGTAAGAAGTTGCGAGTGCACAACGTGTGGTCTCGGTGGAGACGTATTTAGTAGAACGGGTTCATGCGTCTAAAGAAAGTGGGCTAGGGGATCTCCCAAACCACTATAAATCTCTCGTATTGAGTTTGCAATTTCTTATCTCTTTTGCTTATTAGTTTACAAATTGAATGATATATATATATATATATATATATATATATATGCGCTCATTACTTGATATTGTTGCTTGCTTGTGGTTTATGTTGCACAATAGTAGTTAGCATAGCCTCTTTCTCTATTGGATTATCTTTTGCCTAGCTATTCAATTGTGGTTTGTATTTGCAAGTATAGTTTAGAATTTTTTATTTAGGCATATCGGTAGTATATTCCTATTCACCCCCTTCTAGGAATTCTATCAATTGGTATCAGAGCTTGGTGCTCTTATTTGTCAGGCTTTACAATCCAGAGTGATCCCATGGCATCTTCTTTATAAAACTACTCTTCCTTCGATGGTTATTCTTGTTGGATATAGTGCCCTCAAAGTCAATTATTGGATCGCAGGTACGTGATTGCAATGATTGAGGGAGGACCTATACCGGTAGAACAGTCTTACTCGAGATGATAGTATACTATCTGGTTTATCTTTATCATCGTGTACATGCTTTAGGTGACATTACAGGTCACTATTACACGGTGATAGAGCCTATAGGATTCTTGCTTGATTGCCAGCGGTATGATGGCGATCATATACATGGGAGCTGGGGTCTATAAGCGCATCCTTAAAAGGTCCCTAGTCGAGGGAGTTTCGAGACAGGGCATCGATACTCCAGAGTAGACTAGTGTATACGGATCGAGACCCCGACGAGGGGCGGTGGCTAGTCTCACAAGCCATTGGTGTCAGTTGGTTCACCTAAGACGTATACAGCTGCTCATTGGGTTATGAGTACACCGGAAGGACTCACCGGGAACATGCTAGTTGGTTTTATACCTAGCGTCAGATAGCAGTTCTCTGGTGACATGTGTACAGGTTAGTCTATCGACCTGAGATTGTCATTTGTCTCGTGTGTGTATGTTGGGATTCCTTAACACCTAGCCTAGGGTTTGCAAGCATCACACATGCCATAACAAAAAATCAAGGGGGTGCTAAGCAATCAAACTAAGAATCATGCTATAAAACTAGGGTAACCAAACATGTAATCTATCATCACAAAAAGAAGTGAACAAAAATACAACCTTTATAGATCCGGTCCTTCACTTCTAAAGCTCCGTGTTGACGTCCCTTCGCTGCGATCATTGAACTCCCGGACTCTAGTATGGAATTCCCCGGAGAAATGAACAAGATGGCTCGTAGTCTTCGAGGCCGAAGATGATCTACGTCGAAGTGACTCAAACTCAAGCTAACTCTTCACTTGGTCAAGAACTTTATGAAGAGAACACCCTAAACTAAATGGCAAGTAGTAGAGGATGATGAAATAGGAAGTGGGTTCACTTTAGATTTTGATTTCTCTCTTGTTTTCACCACTTAGGAAAAACCTAGAAAGCTTTTCCTTTTGGATGAAGAAGAAGAAGAAGAAGTAAGAATGAAAAATGAGAAAAAGAATAATGATAATTATACAACCATGGGTGAGTTAGTATCATCCACTAACTATTGTAGAGACTAAACCATGGTTTAATATAATGGTTTGGTTTCAAAATATCTTAAGTAAAACAAAGTGTGTGGACTTTGTCAAAGAAGCTTGAAGCTTCATGAAGCTTTAGGCCATGACAAATAAAGCCACATTTTGAAATACTTAAAATAAATAAAACCCTCACAATTATAAATAAACCTTGTGTAAGTCTTACACACACCCAAGTTTGCATGTATCATCTAGCATGACACAATTCATGTACATCAATATATATATCATATATATACACTTTGTGCACATCAAGTGAGAAAATAATCTTAAGTGAACCAATACTAGTTAATGTAAAGTAATATATCATATATATAATTATACATTAAATCATTAAATCAACACTTGATTTAATGATCCGGTCATATTGCATATAACCGACTAATATCTAGTGTATCAATATATCGAATCAACACTTGATTCGGTAACCCGGCTATATCGCATATAACCGACCAATGATACAAATCGCGAGAATAGAATACAGTATCACATACCGATATTATTCTCGGTCCCGCACATATCTCATATGCGCTCCTATTTCGTTTCGCCTGAGCCAGGAAACCTCTGTGTAGGACTCTAAAGACTCATCAATACGCCGGCAGTAGGTGGTGATCATATCAAACACCCACAAACCGCACACAGTCTGCTAAACGTAACGGCCACCCGGGTATTGAGCGATCAGAAGATCAACGAGCAAGCCTGCTCACACTCTTGGGAATCCGATCAGTAACACTTACCGCACAGTCCGGTCTGTTCGTCTGATATGTCGCATATCTCGCCCAAGGGTGGTAAACGTCAGACCCCAGTATCTTGATAAGTCATGCCGATGTAAGGTCCATAACGGTCGTGAAACTACTGATAACATTTACCAGTAAATCACATCAACCCTGGCCAGGGATTTCAAGTTATGGCCAGTCGAGCATAGCGCAACATCAACCCCCAATACCGGGAGAGACGAATCCCCTCCTATCGCTCATTTCCTCTATGTGACTCGGGATTGTACCCAAAAACCACCTATTTGCATGACTCAGTAGAGCCATAGTAGGGTGGAAATCAAAGCATAGTGGGGGACACACAAGACTCTATGACGATCTCGGGTCGACAGACTAAGCTATACCAGTGTCACCAGAGAATTGCCATCTGACGTGAGGTATAATACTATCTAGGAGTTCTCGGCGAGTCCGTTCAGTGTACCCAGTCTCCACTGAGCACCCGTATACCATCTCTGATGTCAAACACCAATGGATATAGGAACATCCATCGCCGATCACATGGGTCGAGCAGATATACGCTAGTCTACTCTGGAATATTGATGCCCCGTCTCGATATTCCCACGACTAGGAACATTGAAGGATGTACTCATGGACTATCCAGGCCCTACTAGTGTGATCTGCATCATAATCCTGGAAGTCAAGTACACATCCTAAGGGCTTTATCAACATGTAACAGAGAAACAATAAGCGTACATGTTAAGATAAAGAGCAACCAGATAGCGTACTATCATGTCGAGCAAGAAAGTCCTCCCTATATATGTCCCAGCATCCACTATTATATACATCTCATGTACAATAATGGCCTCTAGGGCATACATACAACTAACAATCTCCCACTTGCACAAGGGCCATCATATAGCAGCGGTTATAGTATCTCATACTCAACCATCCCATAAAAGTCTCTCTCTGGGAAAAGGCATTTGTGAGTGGATCCGTCGTGTTGTTCTCTGAGTCTACTCTCCTAACCTCGATCTCCCTGGAGATCAGCCATCTCCATGATCAGGTGATACTGCCTTTAGAATATGTATGGGTCACTGATGGGACCAGGGTTCCTGGGCCAAAGCCACACCTCCATTTTTACACAATGGTAGGAACCTTGTTCATCTCATGAACAAATATACATCCAGACTGCCTCTTTGGTAGCATCTTTGATAGCGATGTCACCAGCCTTTGTCGTCTAGTTTTCCACGGTATCTAGCTTGAAACTCTTCCAACATACCGTCCCTCCACTTAGGTTAAAGACAATGCCTGTGACTGACATTCAGTCGTCCTTACCACCCTGGAAGCTATCCAGTGATTTTCCCCCAGGATCAATTGATACCATCTCACTACACCTAGTGAGAATCCTAACATCCATTTAGATCTATCTCATAGATCCAAAACCCAGGATTTCGGAGGTATCACCTTGATCCTATATGGAGAATCCTTGTGATAAGAGGAGATTGACCGTGCGTAGCATAGGAAACTCTTTTCCTATCAAGAGTATTTCGTCCACGTAAAATACGAGGATGACCACCTTGTAAGGTTCCTAGGCATCCTAATGAAGTCTCACAAGGCATCAATCATGCCAATTTCAAAAATTATTGGTGCCGAGAAACCCTAACACGGATCGTTTACTAGATATTTAGGCGAAAAGAGAAACTAGTTAACTATTTAACTACAAGTTAGATGCTACAACCTTTGTAGATCCGGATTTCCACTTCCTTAGCTCCACGAGGGCGTCCTCTCGTTGTCTATCTTGAACCTTGGACTCTCGTGACAGCTTCATCGGAGAAACGTGCGGAATAGGTCGTCGGCTTCGTGTCAAAGACGATCTACGTCGAGGTTGCACAAGCTTAAGCTCCGACTTCACAAAGTAGTGAAACTTGTGAAGAAAACACCCAAAACCACTTGGCAAGAGGTAGAGGATGAAGAAATAGGAGGTGGGTTTACTTTAGATTTGGATTTCTCTCACTAGATCTCAAGTTGCCATTAAAGTAGCAAGCTTGAAGAAGAAGAAGAAGAAGATGATAGAATATGATAAAAACCTTTTTCAAAATAGAAAAGAAAATGATATTTATCATATCCTAACCATGTTCAAGTGTAGAGAATTGACCATGGTTAGTGGGAGTGGTTAGGTTTAAGTATGAAGACAAAATAGCATCATTAGTAAAAGCTTCATGAAGCTTCACCATTCTTCATGATAAATGAAACCATTTTATTTTCATAAAACCAATTAATAAATAATGAATGGATTAAATAATAAGTGAATAAATCATAAACCCTAACCACTCTCATAACCATGGTACAATTCTTTTACACATAGTCAAGTCAACATGCATCATCAAACATGATACAATCATGTGCACAAAAGCATATCACATATACAATGTGCATCAAGTGAGAAAAATCCGTTTAAAGTGAACCAATACCAGTTAATGCAAAGTAATATATCAAATATACAATTATACATTAAATCATTAAATCAACACTTGATTCAATGATCCGGTCATGTCGCACATGACCGACTAGTATTCAATGTATCGACCTATCGAATCGATCTTCGATTCGATAACTAGGTTATATCATATACAACCAATCGAAACATTAATCGCGAGAATCAAATACGGTATCACATATACGCATTATTCTCGGTCCCGCACATATCTCATATGCACTCCTATTTCGTTTCGCTTGAACCAGGAAACCTCTGTGTAGGACTCTAAAGACTCGTCAATACGCCGGTAGCAGATGATGATCATATCAAGCACCCACAAGCCGCAAGCGGTCTGCTAAACGTAACGGCCACCTGGGTATTGAGCAATTAGAAGATCGACGAGCTAGCCCGCTCACACTCCTGCGAATCCGACCAGTAACACTTACCGTACAGTCCGGTCTCTTCGTCTGATATGTCGCATATCAAGTCTAGGGGTGGTAAACGTCAGACCCCAATAACCCGATAAGTCGTGCCGATGTGAGGCTCATAACGGGTCGAGAAACTATTGGTAACACTTACCAGCAAATCTCTGATCAGCCCTGGCCAGGGACTTCCCTGCTACGGCCAATCGAGCACTGCGCATCATCAACCCCCAATACCGGGAGAGACGAAACCCCTCCTATCGCTCATTGCCTCCATGTGACTCGGGACTGTACCCAAAGACCACCGTTTTGCACGCCCTCATGGACGTGGTAAGGTGGAGATCAAAGCACAGTGGGAATCACACAAGACTCTATGACGATCTCGGGTCTACAGACTAACCTGTACAAGTGTCACCTGAGAACTGCCATCTGACGTGAGGTATAATACCATCTGGGAGTTCTCGGCGAGTCCGTCCAGTGTACTCAGTCTCCACTGAGCACCCGTATACCATCTCTGATGTCAAACACCAATGGATATGGGATCATCCATCGCCCATCACATGGGTCGAGAAGCGTATACGCTAGTCTACACTGGTATATCGATGCCCCGTCTCGATACACCCACGACTAGGGACCTTGAAGGATGTACTTATGGACTACCATGTCCCCACTAGTATGATCTGCATCATAGTCCAGGTAGTCAAGTACAAATCCTAAGGGCTTTACCAACATGTAACTATAAGACAGTATAAAGAGACTAGTGTACATGTTAAGATAAAGAGCAACCAGATAGCATACTATCATGTCGAGCAAGAAAGTCATCTCTATATATGTCCAAGCATCCAATATAATATACATCATCTGTACAATACTGGCCTCTAGGGCATACATACAACTAACAATCTCCCACTTGCACTAGGGCCAGCTGCTGTAGTATCGCATACCAAGCATCCCGAAGAGTCTCTCAAACTGTATCTGGGGAATGGCCTTCGTGAGTGGATCCGCCGTGTTGTTCTTCGTGTCAACCCTCCTAACCTCGATCTCCTGGTGATCAACTATCTCCCGGATCAGGTGATACCGCCTCAGAATATGCCTGGATCGCTGATGGGACCTGGGTTCCTTGGCCAAAGCCACTGCTCCATTGTTATCGCAATACAAAGGTATTGGATGCTCAATGGATGGAACCACACCAAGTTCAGTAATGAACTTCTTGACCCAGACAGCTTCTTTAGCAGCATCGTTGGCAGCGATGTATTCAGCCTCCATCGTCGAGTCTGCCACGGTTTCCTGCTTGGAACTCTTCCAGCTAACCGCCCCTCCGTAAAGGGTAAAGACAAAACCCAACTGCGACTTAGAGTCGTCCTTATCACTCTGGAAGCTGGAATCGGTAAAGGACTCCACTTGGAGTTCTCCGTTACCATACACCAAGAACATATCTCTAGTCCTTCGCAAGTACTTGAGAATGCTCTTCACAGCTGTCCAGTGACTCTCTCCAGGATCAGCTTGATACCTGCTCACTATACTTAGTGAGTATGCTACATCGGGTCTGGTACATAGCATCGCATACATGATAGAGCCTACTGCCGAAGCATAGGGTATCCCTTGCATGCGAGCTCTCTCCAAATCAGTCTTGGGAGACATCTCTTAGGAGAGAGTGACTCCAGAGATCGTGGGCAAGTTCCCACGCTTGGACTCTTCCATACTAAACCTCTTTAGTATGGTGTCAATGTACCTGGATTGGGACAATCCCAATATCCGTTTGGATCTATCTCTATAGATCCTGATTCCCAATATGCAGGAGGCATCACCAAGATCTTTCATCGAGAATCTTTGTGATAAGAAGAGCTTGACCGATTGCAGCATAGGAATATCATTTCCTATCAAGAGTATGTCGTCCACGTACAATACGAGGAAGACAACCTTACTCTCTGCCACCTTCTTGTAAATACAAGGTTCATCTGGGTTTTTGACGAAATCAAACTCTTTGATAACGACATCAAAGCAGATGTTCCAACTCCGCGATGCTTGCTTTAATCCATAAATGGATTTAAGCAGCTTGCACACCTTCCCGCTGCTCCCACTGTCTACGAAGCCCTCTGGCTGAGTCATGTACACGCACTCTTCTAAATCACCATTTAGAAAGGCGGTCTTAACATCCATTTGCCAGATTTCGTAATCATAATAAGCAGCGATGGCAAGCATGATCCGGATGGATTTAAGCATAGCCACTGGAGAAAAGGTCTCGTCATAGTCCACACCTGGTCTTTGACGAAAGCCCTTTGCTACAAGTCTAGCTTTGAAAGTCTCCACTTTCCCATCTACACCAAGTTTCTTCTTGAAGATCCACTTGCTCCCAATGGGTTTTACCCCTTCAGGAGCAACGTCCAAAATCCATACTTTGTTGATGTACATGGATTCCATCTCGAACCGCATAGCATCCAGCCATTTCACCGAGTCCCTGCTCGTGATGGCCTGCTCGAAGCTAGTTGGGTCATCATCCTCCATGATGCAATCCTCGCTCCCACCATCCATGAGAAAACCGTAGTATCTCTCAGGTTGGCGAGGAACCCTACTAGATCGGCGGAGAGGCTGGGGTTCATTGGGAGCTACCGAATCCTCTTGTTCCACTAAATCTTCAGTTTGAGTTTGTGTAGCCGGAATTTCTTCCAGTTCTACCTGCTCGCCACTAATTTCTTTTGCAAGAAATTCCTTTTCCAAAAAGGTGGCATGTCGAGAAACAAACACTTTTTGTTCCTCTGTATGGTAGAAAAGATATCCATGTGAATGTTTGGGATATCCCACAAACTTGCATAGAACTGACCGCGCCTCGAGTTTGTCCGGATTTTGCCTTTTGACATAGGCCGGGCAACCCCATATCTTAACTCATTTAAGACATGGTCTCTTCCCACTCCATATCTCATATGGTGTGGTAGGTACATATTTAGATGGAACTTGATTCAATAGGTATGCTGCTGTTTCCAGCGCATATCCCCAGAAGGAAATAGGTAACTCAGCTGTGCTCATCATAGAGCGCACCATATCTAATAGGGTGCGGTTCCTCCGTTCTGATACACCGTTGTGCTGTGGTGTATATGGAGGAGTCAGCTGAGAGAGAATCCCATTCTCTTTTAGGAAGTCCAGGAATTCATTGCTCAAGTATTCCCCTCCTCGATCAGATCGTAGGATTTTAATACTTTTTCCGGTTTGGTTCTCGACTTCTTGTTTATATTCTCTAAATTTCTCAAAAGCTTCTGATTTGTGTTTCATCAGGAACACATATCCGAATCTAGAGAGATCGTCAGTGAATGTAATGAAGTATGAAGAACCATCCCTGGCATGTGTAGACATGGGACCGCATACATCACTATGTATCAGTCCCAGGAGTTTTGTAACTCTTTCTCCGTGTCCCGTAAACGGAGTTTTGGTCATCTTGCCTTTGAGACATGACTGGCAAGTGTCATAAGATGAAAATTCAAACGGATTTAAATATCCATCTTTATGCAACTTAGCTAGTCGTGTCGCATTGATGTGACCCAGTCTACAATGCCACAAGAAGGATTCGTTCAGTTCTGAACTCTTCCTCTTGTGTGTGTTTGTTATGCTCAGAACTGTTGATTGGTTTAGAACATAAATGCCATTGCACAACGTGCCTGATCCAACCAACTTTTGGTTACGGAAAATGTTCATAACATTATCCTGTAATATAAAATTATATCCCTCTTTACTCAATAAAGAAACCGATATAATGTTGCATATCAGGTTCGGCATGTAATAGCATTCGTTCAGAACCAATGTATTACCAGTTGGTAATTCAAGGTGATATTCCCCGACAGTCTTAGCTGCAACAATTGCACCATTTCCGACTCTAATGTCTTTATCACCTTCTCCAAGTTCTCTACCTTTCCTAAGCCCATGTAACTGATTACATATATGGGATCCTGACCCGGTATCTAATACCCAGGACGTAGGGCAAATGGAGAAACAGTTCTCAGTAACGAACACACCAGAAGAAAATGCATCATCATGTACTTTCTTCATTCGGGTGGCATGGGAATCCTGGTATTCCCCTATATCCTGTTCATTCCTATAACTCTTATAGGAAAGAACGGAACCAACGTTCCCCAGCACAGTATAACATGCGGGTTCGGTCAATACATCCATATTATTATCTTTATTAAGGCATGAAATGGTCGCTACCTGGAGAGAGAGAGAAGAAAACACTTTAGCGTATGCTCGTGCAAGATCAGATTGGTTATTATCTTATCTAATCAGGATGGCTCCCACTGTTTTTATCAAATCTTCCTTCAAACCCTAAATGGAAAGACTAGCCGGGATTAATTACACACTACAAGTTCGCCAATCTTTCAGCCAGGCTAGTGTCGGTACTTTGAGGGAGGTCCCCCGTGCTTTCGCACGAACCTAATTACTGTAAACCTCGTTTTCCCAGAGGCGTAACCTCGTTAACACCTTTCTAGACACCTACTTGATCGGCTAATTGTAATGTGTAAAACTCTCCCAGGAGTAACTCTTACTCGCAGTGGGTATCGGGATCCAACTATCTCATAGAAGGTATGAAATCTCATTGCAAATTTCAACACTTGAAATTCCCGATAATATTTTGCCCCAAGCATCCTATGACCTTGACGGAGGTCAACAAACCACAGGGTGCAAGTCAAGTTCAACCCGTCATTTCTTGATTGAACCAAACCCACCCGCACGACCCTTGACGGAGGTCAACAAGGTCGTACGACTACCCTAATCCAATCTGCATCATATGTATAAGCAGACAAATACTAGTTAGTTACCGCACACTACGCCTTGACGGAGGTCAACAAACGTAGCACGAATACTAAGTAGGATTTATCTGAAATGACGGAGGGCTACGTCAGGTTTTTCTGAAAACCTATTGCGTAATGAACTTGATATCGTTGTAGAATCAAATGAAGTTTTAAAATGGAGTGATTTTGAGGCTTTTCTAGTTTTGCTAAAGGAGTCACTCCCGGCGAAGGGATCTCGGTCCTTTCCTCGTCGAATGAGGTGCGGGATATATCATATATATCGCTGTGCAAAGCAAAAACCTAAAAGCAGTCAAAAGCAAACCGAGTGTGTAGCATCTGCCAGTTATTGCTAAAGGAGTCACTCCCGGTGAAGGGATCTCGGTCCTTTCCTCATCGAATAAGGTGCAGGATATATCACATATACCGCTGTGCAAAGCAAGAACTGTAGCTACCTGTTTTATTTTAAAATTCGATTCCACAACATCTTAGGTTTCTTATCTTTCATTAATCACATTAATGAAGTCCCATCATTTAAATACCTAAACATCACAGATAAATATGACGTACACTTATGCCATCCGCATTCGCCTCGATGTCCCCTCGTGCACCGTTAGGTTAGGTAACTAACGACAGAGCAGGGCAGGGCTAGCGCGGGTGTAAAACATAAGTAACGTCTATATAATATATCATATATACTATATACTATATCCATCACAGAATCACAACACAGATATCGCAGCAGAATCAACATATGAAATATTGGATATACTAGGACGTCCGTGTTTTCAATACGAGCCAGTATAAAACACGGATTCCACGGTCGTGATGAATAGCCAATCCCACACCCTTAGACCCCTACGAGAGCGGCAAGCAACCCTGCCAATTCTAGGGTTAGGAGACCCGGACTCGACTCCTCGAGTTGGTCTCCCACTGGACCCCAGAACCCGGTTACTTGTGCTCCCCTCCTTGGGTCTATCCTAATGCGGAAAAGTAAATAATATACAAAAGGTGACAACTTCCGCTACCTGGAAGTGCCCCAAATAAAAGAATATTACATACAAGTTTTTACATGAATGAAAATGAAAAACACTCATCTCACATAAAAACCCCCGGCTATTCGAACACGACGATCCAATATAACATATCCAGCAACACATGACATCACATGTCATCAACGTAAGTAAGTATGTATACCCCAATTGTCGTTGACGTATAGCAACGAAACCGGCGATATGAACATACTACACTTACGGTCACAGAAAAGAAAGTGTAAAACTACAACAATTGGAATCCGCAACCTCTTTAGACATCGCATGCCTAACAGATATAAATCCCGCATTTTAGTCTCATTATCGAAAACTCTTTTCAATATCATATGGGACTAAATTGCTAGATTTATAACATTCATTCAGTTATCTCATAACTACTTGTGAATTCCAATTATTGTATCCAATTCCGGACAAATAGAATATATTAAACTTTCCGATCGAACATTCGAACACCCAAGTTTTCCCGACACCGATCAACACATGAAATAGGTTCAAAGACATTCATTTCATGCCTCAGTACCAACGGTCCAGCCGTAGAAGGGTCAAGCCAACGCCTCACATGTGGCACGCCGTACTGCCCCAAACCCGAAGGTTCAAAGGGCAGTTCAAGACGGTCACATAATCGAGTTAAGGTTTGTTGTCTTCTAGAGGGACCATCGCGTTACTTGCACTACTCAGAACGTCCTTAAACCACACAATAATCCAACACTTGGATATTTTTGGCAGGGGAAAGATTGGGTATTTATATCCGGTCGAACTTTTTAACATATTCAAAAAATTATCCGGAAAACACTTAGACAAAGTTCGATAATCCGATCGAATCGTTGATTCCCTAAACAACCCCAGAACACTCTACTCTGAAGTCAATTTAAAATTCCCAGAAAACTCAGAACAATTTATCAGGTATTACTATGCAAAGAAATATAGCTGACGTCATCAAAGCGCCGCGGAACCGCCGCAGAAGCCAAGCTTCTGCCGCGGTTCCGCCGCACAAAACACTGTTCATGGGAAACTTTTTGCATCGTAATTCTTAGATTTCATTGCTGAATTTTTTAAGCATTTTTAATTGACAAAAAACCACAAATTTGAAAATTTTCCAGAGAGCTATTTTGGGGTTGGGTTTTCGGTTCGTCCGGGTTTCAAACTCCGTCTAGACTTCGCCTAAGGCTCTAGCTAGGCTCTGATACCACTGTAGGGTTCCTAGGCATCCTAATGAAGTCTCACAAGGCATCAATCATGCCAATTTCAAAAATTATTGGTGCCGAGAAACCCTAACACGGATCGTTTACTAGATATTTAGGCGAAAAGAGAAACTAGTTAACTATTTAACTAGAAGTTAGATGCTACAACCTTTGTAGATCCGGATTTCCACTTCCTTAGCTCCACGAGGGCATCCTCTCGCTGTCCATCTTGAACCTTGGACTCTCGTGACGGCTTCATCGGAGAAACGTTCGGAATAGGTCGTCGGCTTCGTGTCAAAGACGATCTACGTCGAGGTTGCACAAGCTCAAGCTCCGACTTAACAAAGTAGTGAAACTTGTGAAGAAAACACCCAAAACCACTTGGCAAGAGATAGAGGATGAAGAAATAGGAGGTGGGTTTACTTTAGATTTGGATTTCTCTCACTAGATCTCAAGTTGCCATTAAAGTAGCAAGCTTGAAGAAGAAGAAGAAGATGATAGAATATGATAAAAACCTTTTTCAAAATAGAAAAGAAAATGATATTTATCATATCCTAACCATGGTCAAGTGTAGAGAATTGACCATGGTTAGTGGGAGTGGTTAGGTTTAAGTATGAAGACAAAATAGCATCATTAGTAAAAGCTTCATGAAGCTTCACCATTCTTCATGATAAATGAAACCATTTTATTTTCATAAAACCAATTAATAAATAATGAATGGATTAAATAATAAGTGAATAAATCATAAACCCTAACCACTCTCATAACCATGGTACAATTCTTTTACACATAGTCAAGTCAACATGCATCATCAAACATGATACAATCATGTGCACAAAAGCATATCACATATACAATGTGCATCAAGTGAGAAAAATCCGTTTAAAGTGAACCAATACCAGTTAATGCAAAGTAATATATCAAATATACAATTATACATTAAATCATTAAATCAACACTTGATTCAATGATCCGGTCATGTCGCACATGACCGACTAGTATTCAATGTATCGACTTATCGAATCGATCTTCGATTCGATAACTAGGTTATATCATATACAACCAATCGAAACATTAATCGCGAGAATCAAATACGGTATCACATACACGCATTATTCTCGGTCCCGCACATATCTCATATGCACTCCTATTTCGTTTCGCTTGAACCAGGAAACCTCTGTGTAGGACTCTAAAGACTCGTCAATACGCCGGTAGCAGATGATGATCATATCAAGCACCCACAAGCCGCAAGCGGTCTGCTAAACGTAATGGCCATCCGGGTATTGAGCGATCAGAAGATCGACGAGCTAGCCCGCCCGCACTCCTGCGAATCCGACCAGTAACACTTACCGTACAGTCCGGTCTCTTCGTCTGATATGTCGCATATCAAGTCTAGGGGTGGTAAACGTCAGAGCCCAATAACCCGATAAGTCGTGCCGATGTGAGGCTCATAACGGGTCGAGAAACTACTGGTAACACTTACCAGCAAATCTCTGATCAGCCCTGGCCAGGGACTTCCCTGCTACGGCCAATCGAGCACTGCGCATCATCAACCCCCAATACCGGGAGAGACGAAACCCCTCCTATCGCTCATTGCCTCCATGTGACTCGGGACTGTACCCAAAGACCACCGTTTTGCACGCCCTCATGGACGTGGTAAGGTGGAGATCAAAGCACAGTGGGAATCACACAAGACTCTATGACGATCTCGGGTCTACAGACTAACCTGTACAAGTGTCACCTGAGAACTGCCATCTGACGTGAGGTATAATACCATCCGGGAGTTCTCGGCGAGTCCGTCCAGTGTACTCAGTCTCCACTGAGCACCCGTATACCATCTCTGATGTCAAACACCAATGGATATGGGATCATCCATCGCCCATCACATGGGTCGAGAAGCGTATATGCTAGTCTACACTGGTATATCGATGCCCCGTCTCGATACACCCACGACTAGGGACCTTGAAGGATGTACTTATGGACTACCATGTCCCCACTAGTATGATCTGCATCATAGTCCAGGTAGTCAAGTACAAATCCTAAGGGCTTTACCAACATGTAACTATAAGACAGTATAAAGAGACTAGTGTACATGTTAAGATAAAGAGCAACCAGATAGCATACTATCATGTCGAGCAACAAAGTCATCTCTATATATGTCCAAGCATCCAATATAATATACATCATCTGTACAATACTGGCCTCTAGGGCATACATACAACTAACACACCTTACTCACTACTATCTTTTTGTATATACAAGGTTCATCTACCATTTTGATGAAGTCAAACACTTTGACTACCACATCAAAATAGATTTTCTAACTCCGCGATGCCTGCTTTATCTCATAAAGCATCTTGCACACATTTCCGCTGCTCTCACTGTCTACGAAGCCCTCTGGCTGTGTACTTATAGACGTTCTCTTCTAAATTATCATTTAGAAAAAGCAGTCATGACACCCAACCACCAGATATCGTAGTCATGGTATATAGCAATGGCAAGTAGGATCCGGATGGACTTAAGCATAGCCATTGGAAAATGTTTCATCATTATCCAATCCTGGTCGATGACAAGAACCTTTAACAAGTCTAGCTTTGAAAGTCTCAACTTTTCCATCTACACCAAGTAATCTTCTCAAGGTATACTTGCTCCTGATAAGGATTTAACCCTTCAGATATTGCAACCAAAGTCTATACTTTGTTGGTGTACATGGATTCCATCTCAGATCGCTTAGCATCCAGCCATTCTTACAGAGTCCTTACTCTTGATGGCCTGCTCGAAACTAGTTGGGTCATTATCTCATGATGCAATCCTCGCTCCCACTGTCATTGAGAAACCGAAGTATCTCTCAGGAGGATGAGAAATCCTACCAGATCGGCGGAGAGGCTGAGATTCGTTGGGAACTATTGAATCCTTATTCAATAGGTATGCAGCTTCAGAAGTGCATAACCCCCAAAAGGAAAGAGGCAACTCAGTAATACTCATCATAGAGTGCACCATATCTAATAGGGTGCGATTGCTCCGCCCTGATACACCGTTGTGCTGTGGTGTATCCGGAGGAGTAATGCTGAGAGAGAATCTTATTCTCCTTTAGAATAGTCCAAGATCTCTATGCCTAAGTATTCTCCTCCCTGATCACAACAAAAGACATAATACTTATACCTGTGTTGGTTCTCTACTTCTGACTTATATTCTTCGAATTTCTCAAAAGCTTCAGACATGTGTTTCAACAGGAACATGTGTCCGAATCTTGAGAGATCATCAGTGAATGTAAGGAAGTACAAAGAACAAGTCCTGGCAATTGTAGACTGGGGACTTTTATACATCATCATGTATCAGTCTCAAGAGTTTACTAACTCTTTCTCTGTTTCCAGTAAACGGAGCTATGGTCATTTTATCTTTGTGACATGACTGGCAAGTTTCACAAGATGTAAATTCAAACTAATTTAAATATTCATCTTAATGTAACTTAGCTAGTCGGGTCGCGTTGATATGACCTAGTCTACAATGCCTCAAGAAGGATTCGTTCATTTCTGAACTCTTCCTCTTGTGTGTGTTCTGTACGTTAAGAACTGTGGTTTAATTTAGAATGTATATGTTTTTAGATAACGTGCCTGAACCTATCAACCCTTGATGCAGGAAATGTTCAAAACATTATCCAATAATACAAAATTATATCCTTCTTTACTAAATAAAGAGACTGATATGATGTTGTATATCAGGTTCGGTATCTAATAACATTCGTTCAGAATCAATGTATTTGGTAATACAGGGTGATGACTGCCAACACCTTGGCTGCAACAATTGCACCGTTTTCAACTCTTGAAACTTATCACCCATTCTCAGTTCTCTACCTATCTGTAGCCCATGTAACAGATTACATATCCGGGATCCTGATCCGGTATCAAATACCCAGGACGTAGAGGGTACTGAGAAACGGTTCTATGTAATGAACACACCCGAAGGAGATGCATCATCATGCATTTTCTTCGTTTGGGCGGCATGGAAATCCTGGTATTCCTCTATTTCCTGCTCGATCTTATAACAATTATAAGTTGGAGCGGGACCAACGTTCCCCAGCTCAGTATAACAAGCGGGTTCGGTCAATACATCCATATTATTATCTTGATTAAAGCATGACATGGTCGCTACCTGGAGAGAGAGAGAGAAGAAAACACTCTGTGTGCACTCTTGCAAGATTAGATTGGTTATATATTTTATCTAATCAAGATGGCTCCTACTGTTTTTATCAAATCTTCCTTCAAACCTTAAAAGGAAAAACTAGCCGGGAATAATTACACTCTACAAGTTCTCCAATCTTTCAGCCAGGCCAGTGCATGTACTTTGAGGGAGGTTCCCCGTGCTTTCGCACGGACCTAATTAAAATAAACCTCGTTTTCCCAGGGGCGTAACCCCGTGGACACCTTTCTAGACACCTACTTGATCGACTAATTGTAAAGTGCAAAACTCTCCCAGGAGTAACAATTACTCGCAGTGGGTATCAGGATCCAACTATCATATAGAAGGTATGCAATCTCATTGCAAATTTCAACACTTGAAACTCCCGATAATGGTTTTTACCCCTAGCACTTATGACCTTAGCTATGATCAACAAATCATAAGCACCAGTCAAGTTCTACCCATCATTTCGTGATTAATTAGACCCACCCACATGATCCTTGGCTAAGGTCAATAAAGTCACATGACTGTCCTAACTAATCGCATCATATGCTGTATAGGAAGACATCACTTAGCTACCGCACACTACGCCTTGGCTAAGGTCAACAAACGTAGCACGAATACTAAGTACTCTACTTCCTAAAATAATGGAAGGTTGCGGATGGTTTTTAAGAAAACCTTTAACGCTTTGAACTTGATCTCGTTGCAGAATCAAATGGTTTAAAATGGAGTGTTTTTTAGGCTTTTGCTAGTTTCACTAAAGAGGTCACTCCCGGTGAAGGGATCTCGGCTCTTTCCTCGTCGAATGAGGTGCAGAATATTCACAATACCACTATACAAAGAAAGAACTAGAAAAACAATCAAAAAACAAACCGAACATCTGCTAGTTATTGCTAAATAGGTCACTCCCGATGAAGGGATCTCGGCTCTTTCCTTATCGAATAAGGTGCTGGATGTTCTACAAGGAACACCGCTATGCAAAGCAACAACTAGAGCTACCTGTTTTTGAAAATTCGATTCCACAACATCTTTAGGTTTATTTTATTTCATTAATCTCATTAATGAATGTCCCATCATTTAAATCACCTAAACATCACAGATAAATACAACGTACGCTTATACCATCCGCATTCGCCCTGATGTCCCGTCATGCACCGTTAAGTTAGGTAACTAACGGCAGAGCAGGGCAGGGGTAGCGCGGGTGTAAAACATAAGCAACGTCTATATAATTTATCATATATACTATATACAGTATCTATCACATCATATCAAATGATCACATCACAGATATCGCAGCAGAAAACAACATATGAAATATTAGATATACTAGGATGTCCGTGTTTTATTTTGAGCCTATATAAAACACGGATTCCATGGTCGTGATGAATAACCAAACCCACATCCCTAGACCCCTACGAGAGTGGCAAGCAACCCTACCAATTCTAAAGTTAGGAGACCTGGACTCGACACCTCGAGATGGTCTCCCACGGGACTCTAGAACCCGGTTACTTGTGCTCCCTTCCTTGGGTCTATCCTAATGCGGAAAGGTAAATAATATACATCAACGGTGACATCTTCCTCAACCCGGAAGTGCCCCAATAAAAGAATATTACATACAAGTTTTTACATGAATGAAAATGAAAAACTCTCATCTCACATAAAAACCCCCGCTATTCAAACACGATGATCCAATATAACATATCCAGCAACACATAACATCACATGTCATAAACATAAGCAAATATGCGTACCCCAATTGTTGTTGACGTATAGCAACGAAACCGGTGATACCTCACATATTACACTTACGGTCGCAGAAAAGAAAATGAAAACTACAACAGTTGGAATCCGCAACCACCTCAGACATCATAAACCCGTAATATCTCATATTGCGGATTTCATGCCTAACAATATGAATTCCTTAGACATCACATGCCTAACAATTATAAACCCCGTATTTTAGTCTCGATATTGAAAACACTTTCCAATAATCAGTCGGGCAATTCAACAAGATTCCCGACATCCCGATCGAATGCTCGTCGAAAACGTTAGTAGACGGCCACACCCCCCGATGCCGACGACGAAGTGCACTTAGGCGGAACACCGCGGCCGCGAGCACCCGGACGGATGCTTTTTAGCAATGGAGTTCTCCTACAGTCACTTTGTCGGGGCTATGGGGTGTGGCTATCTAGTAATGTTACCCGGCGAGTATCCGAATACACAAAGTGATTGCGACGGACTTTTGATCGCATCAAAATCCTGTGGCAACCGATCAAATGATACTAAATTGTTAGACTTATAAAATTCAAATGTTGTTGATTCTAAGTATTGTATCACATTATACTAGACAATGTTAAACATTTCGAGTGAATCAAACAACACCCTCATCTCCCAATGAGCTCAACACTTGAGCGAAGATAAAGTACCCAAAACGTGTCACAATACCTATGATCCAGCCATAGAAGGGTCAAACCAATGCCTCACCTATGACACCGCGGAACTACAGCAAACCCTAAGGTTCAGGCGGCGGTTCCGAGGGCATAGAATCGAGTTAAGGTTTATGTTCTTCTAGAGGGTCCATAGAGTTACTTGCACGAACATTGAATATAATTAACTTGGAAAAATTCCAACACTTGGAAATTTCAGAGGGGGTCATGGGGTGTTGTTTGAAATTCATTCGAAGTGTTAAACATAGCCTAGGTTACCATTACGATGCTAAAAAAATATGAATACGAAATACTCCGCAAAGAGTCCATAACTCAATTATCATCACATGAAAATCTGGACTACCCAAACAATACCAGAAACCCCAAAATATGAAGACTAGAGCACTGGTGCAATACGAGGAGGGAAGGAGCCAGTACGGCCGGGGTCGCCGGGGCCCCGTCACCGGATTTAATCCGAGCACCCCTTCTCGTATTTTACCTGTGTTCTTAGAATACCATAAATGCCACTCTGTAGTTGCTAAAATAATTTTTAAACCACTTTTTAAAAAATTTCCAAAGAGCAATTTTCAAGGTTTCTAAATCATATTTTTGCGGAGTTTTTCGGTTTCGTATTATCGTAGCATCGTCTAAGTTTCTAGTTAGGCTCTGATACCATGTTGGAATTCCTTAGCACCTAGCTTAGGGTTTGCAAGTATCACACATGCCACAACAAAAAATCAAGGGGGTGCTAAGCAATCAAACTAAGAATCATGCTAGAAAACTAGGGTAACCAAACATGTAATCTATCATCACAAAGAGAAGTGAACAAAAATACAACCTTTGTAGATCCGGTCCTTCACTTCCAAAGCTCGGTGTTGACGTCCCTTCACTGCGATCATCGAACTCCCGGACTCTAGTATGGAATTCCCCGGAGAAATGAACAAGATGGCTCGTAGTCTTCGAGGCCGAAAATGATCTATGTCGAGGTGACTCAATCTCAAGCTAACCCTTCACTAGGTCAAGAACTTTGTGAAGAAAACACCCTAAACTAAATGGAAAGTAGTAGAGGATGATGAAATAGGAAGTGGGTTCACTTTAGATTTTGATTTCTCACTTGTTTTCACCACTTAGGAAAAACCTAGAAAGCTTTTCCTTTTGGATGAAGAAGAAGAAGTAAGAATGAAAAATGAGAAAAAGAATAATGATAATTATGCAACCATTGGTGAGTCAGTATCATCAACTAATTATTGTAGAGACTAAACTATGGTTTAATATAATGGTTTGGTTTCAAAATATCTTAAGTAAAACAAAGTGTGTGGACTTTGTCAAAGATGCTTCATGAAGCTTTAAGCCATGACAAATAAAGACACCATTTTGAAATACTTAAAATAAATAAAACCGTCACAATTATAAATAAACATGGTTTAAGTCTTACACACACCCAAGTTTGCATGTATCATCTAGCATGACACAATTCATGTACATCAATATATATATCATATATATACACTTTGTGCACATCAAGTGAGAAAATAATCTTAAGTGAACCAATACTAGTTAATGTAAAGTAATATATCATATATATAATTATACATTAAATCATTAAATCAACACTTGATTTAATGATCCGATCATATTGCATATAACCCGGTCATATTGCATATATCATATAACCGACTAATAACTAGTGTATCAATATATCGAATCAACACTTGATTCGGTAACCCGGCTATATCGCATATAACCGACCAATGATACAAATCGCGAGAATAGAATACAGTATCACATACTGATATTATTCTCGGTCCCGCACATATCTCATATGCGCTCCTATTTCGTTTCGCCTGAGCCAGGAAACCTCTGTGTAGGACTCTAAAGACTCATCAATACGCCGGCAGTAGGTGGTGATCATATCAAACACCCACAAACCGCACACAGTCTGCTAAACGTAATGGCCACCCGAGTATTGAGCGATCAGAAGATCAACGAGCAAGCCTGCTCACACTCTTGGGAATCCGATCAGTAACACTTACCGCACAGTCCGGTCTGTTCGTCTGATATGTCGCATATCTCGCCCAAGGGTGGTAAACGTCAGACCCCAGTATCTTGATAAGTCATGCCGATGTAAGGTCCATAACGGTCGTGAAACTACTGATAACATTTACCAGTAAATCACATCAACCCTGGCCAGGGATTTCAAGTTATGGCCAGTCGAGCATAGCGCAACATCAACCCCCAATACCGGGAGAGACGAATCCCCTCCTATCGCTCATTTCCTCTATGTGACTCGGGATTGTACCCAAAAACCACCTATTTGCATGACTCAGTAGAGCCATAGTAGGGTGGAAATCAAAGCACAGTGGGGGACACACAAGACTCTATGACGATCTCGGGTCGACAGACTAAGCTGTACCAGTCTCACCAGAGAATTGCCATCTGACGTGAGGTATAATACTATCTAGGAGTTCTCGACGAGTCCGTTCAGTGTACCCAGTCTCCACTGAGCACCCGTATACCATCTCTGATGTCAAACACCAATGGATATAGGAACATCCATCGCCGATCACATGGGTCGAGCAGATATACGCTAGTCTACTCTGGAATATCGATGCCCCGTCTCGATATTCCCACGACTAGGAACATTGAAGGATGTACTCATGGACTATCCAGGCCCCACTAGTGTGATCTGCATCATAATCCTGGAAGTCAAGTACACATCCTAAGGGCTTTATCAACATGTAAGTAGATGACATTCTATTTATTGTTGTAAACATTTGGATTAATGTTTGCAAGTGGAAATTGTGAGCTCAAGTCATCATTAGGAGCATTAATTGTGACATGTGCATGGGTGATGACTCATGGTCTTTTTATTTGTGCAAATGTCACATTAGTGATTGATTATTATGTTGAAATGATGGTTAGAGAGAGAGATAGGGCAGCCATAGGCTTGGGGTTTGCTCTTGGATTATTATTCTAGCGCTCTCATTATTATTCTAACACAATAAAAAAGAAAAGCCTCTTCTTCTTCTTCTTCCTCTAGCTCACTACTTCCACCATGGCATCATCTTCAACCTCCATCCATACACTTTCATGTGCTGAGAATCAATGGATGCTTGAGATAAAGTTATCAAACACATTCTCTACATCACCTTGGACATGTCGGCTAACAAACTTCATGTCTGAGTTTCTTCGATTTGAAGCGGGAGCCCGTAAAAAGACTTCTTGATGTGGTGTCCTTTTCGACGAGGAGACCGGAGATCGAGCGAGATCGGAGATGCCGTGAGGAGCTAGGGATGGTGGCTAAAGACCGAAAGACACAGATCGATCGGTATAGCCATTCTAACTTCTTGTAGATTGCAAGTATAGGTTAATGGTACGATCCGGGTAAAAGTCTGTGTTAGCGCCAGTTTCGTAAAAAGTTTTTGTTTCCGCGTTTGGCCTCGGATTGACGGTCGGGGCGCTACCGTAGACTTACAATTCTATTATTTTTCCTCCACGTTTCGTTGGAAGTAAATTTTTTATTTGGAAAATAAAGATGCAATGTTTTTTCTTGAATGTCGGGATAGGGTTTTTTGGAAAATTGTTGAGAACGACTATTTTATTCCCTCTATTGCTATATCTAAATAGAGTAGTCATGAAAAAGATTTATTTTCTTTAAACATCAAATCTACAAAATGTTTTCAATTTGCTTTAGATGTTTATGTTTTTAACAATTTTTCATATTGCATGACAAGTCATGGTATTTGGTGTTCATTGGAGCAAACCAATAAAGAGCACGTAGCTTGTAAGAAAGTGGAGAAGAACAAGATAGAGACTTGCTTAGCAATTTTGGATGACTCTCAATAAACGGCAAATCAAGAGAGAACATCCAACTCTAAAGAGCCGATCCAACACTCTTTTGATCATAGCATTGTAAATAATTCTTCTTATAATTTCCGCAAACTTACGCATGATCAACTACTTGATGCATATCATGATCTTAATGAAAAGTATAATGTTATTGCATCTAGAAATGAATTCCTCGAAAAGTGTACTTATGATTTTGATATTGAGCATGAGGAATTGATGAGTTGTTGCGATTCTTTTGAAGTTTTAAATAAAAATTTGATTGCCAGATATAATGCATTGTCTTGTGCTCATGATTCTTAAGTGGCTTTATGTGATAAATTAGTTTTTGAGAAAAATGAGTTGCTTTCAAATCTTGATTTACAATGTGCTACTATTGATGCTTTGAAACATGAAAATGATAATTTGGTTTTGTCTTGTGTGGTCCTGAGAAAAGAAAACCATGATTTGATTTCAAGTTTTACAAGTAAAATTAAGGTTTTGAAATCTTCTATTATTTCTCAAAATTCCCTTATTTTTGAAAATACTTCACTCAAGCAAGAAAATGAGACGTTGGTTTTATCGTGCAATATTTTGAGAAAGGAAAATGACGATTTAATTTCAAGTTTTCAAAGTGAGATTGATATTTTGAAATCATCTATTTTATCTCAAGAATCGCTTGTTTTGGAAAATGTTTCTCTCAAGAAGAAAAATAAGATTTTAAGTTCTTCTCTTGCTAAGTTTCTAAGTGTTAACTCTTTACCTAGTAAGAAGAAAGTTTTAAATCGAAGAGGCGTTGGTTTTAAGAATTTGAAATTTCAAAAACCCACTTTGTCTAGATTTGTCAAATATGCTTCGAATATTGCTAAATCTCATCTTCGCTCACATGCTTATTTATATAGATTTAGTTCGAGACAAACGTTTAAGAAGCATGCGCGTCATTTACTTGCTTTATCTCATGCTTGTTTTGACACTTCTAGGACCACCATACATGCACACATTCATACTTGCAATTTTTGTGGTGCACATGTACACTTGGCATATGCGTGTAGTTTAAAGAAGAATATTTCTATGCATACCAATTGGATTTGGGTTCCTAAATGTAACATTTCAGAAAATAAAAAATATTATTTTGGATTTAAAATAATGAATTTTACGCATATTATACGAATATAGATTTGAGTTTTCGTAGATTTGTGTAATTATATACCTATATTTTTGGAAAATAATTGGTATTTAAAATAAATTATTAATTATGAAAGCATTTATTTAATTAAGTTTTTCATAAATTAGTATATAAGTATATTCATGCAAGATTAGCATGTTATTTTAATTAGTATTTTCCTAATTTTTCATTAGACCAAGTCCATTTTGTTAACCATGTTTAAAAGTGACATGACACATTTTGTTGAAAAATTAACATTTCATTTGCGAACATTTGGTTTTGTGTTTTTAGAAAAGAAAGAGAAAAGAGAGAAAAGAACAGGAAAAAGAAAATGGGGGGGGGGGGGGGACAAGGAAACATCAAGGTATGGGTGTGAGAGAGTAAGAGAGAAAGAGAGAGAGAGAGATGGTTGCTACAACCATTCATTTGCTTTCTTACCTCATTTCTTCACCTCCTTCATCTTCTTCATCTTCCTCTTTCTCTTCCCCTACTTCCACCGCCATCTACCACCATACAACACCCTCTAAATCAACTCAAAACCTAATGTAACCTTCACAAAAATGCTCCTAATCTCATCCTAAGCAATATGGTGGGATCAAGTTATAGTTTTGAGAAGCTTTTGCTATCTAGGAAAATTCTTGAGTTGCTTTCTTGAGGTAAAACTTTCACCTTTTATCAAGTTTTTAGTTTTCCTAATCTCACAACTAGTTTAGAGTTAAAATGTGTATGTTTTCTAAACTTTGAGAATTCTAATGTGAGATTTGATGGGTAGAACTTGTTGTAGTGGGTTAGTATAGGCTTAGTGGGTGATTACAACCTTGATAGTGATAGATGGGGGCATGTTAGTGATAGTATATTTGGTAGACATGAGTTTAGAGTTTTCTGATATCGGTTTTTCATTGAGTTTTGAGGATCAATTGGAATCTGGTACTACTTGGAAATTCTGAAAATTTATTAGAGAGAGGGATGTATAGACCAGTAGAAAGCCATCATAGAATCCCGAGCCCCTATCTCCATGGTCTGTCCACAAATTAATTCATATTGGCCGTAAATGTCGGGTGAATATTTGAGTTAGGGTGTGAATCTTGTTCTGTAGCACACTCATTAGATAACTAAGACTACCCTATACGCTAAAAGGTCCCAGATCACCTTAAGAAAAATCTGGATTTGTTTAACCTTGGTTTTGTCAATGTTTTGCGATATTTGAAAACTTGGTTTTTGATATTTGTGTTTTGACTCGGTCGTTCGATGTTCGTACATAGATGTTGGAGAGTAGTTTATCGTTTTAGCACGCATTGACCATAGGTTCTAACCTATGTGCGCTTCGCTCATGATTTCAAATTCGATTCAGGTTTTTATGCAATTTTGGTTATGAATTCAATTGTAGGTACATTCACGTGGACTTCCGAGACGACGAATAAGAGTAAGGCATTCGTCGACATCGACTAGGGCGAGACGTGTCGAAGTGAGTAGATGTATATTTACGGGGGAAGTCGGGTGGATGGCGTATAGCACCCTCGCAACCGTAGAACTAGGATACGATATCTATATATGTATTAGAATGGTACTTAGCCTATACGTTTGATAGAATACCATATTAGTATATTTCTATACTTGATGTACCCCTAGTACTATTTCTTAACCTATGAGCTATATCTACTTATGTAACTATATATACACTTATGGATGCAGCCACCTTTCCCGAAGAAAGTCTTGAAGGGATTGCAGCTACCCCAGAATGGAAACGGATTAATTTAAGAGGCCAACTTCCGGGCAATTCAGCAGAGATGAGATCGGAAGAAACAGTTGTAGGTTCTTTCTAGGATACTACGGTGATTAATATTTGGACTCAGGATCGGTTGAATGGCACGTACTCAGAGGGCCAGAGGCCACCATTGTTGACGTGTTACGTTGCGAGTGGCCAAGTTACTTGACCAAGAGATGTTCAGAGAGGTGTCAGAGCGGGACTGTTTCCGTCGCTACTCCCTACCGGGCCGTCGAGCCGAGAGACCATGGATTTAGCGATCCATAGAATAAACAAGGACATAGAAGCAGAGGACGCTAGACCGTGGGCAGAAGGCAAGTGGGGATTCTTGCTCTGCTAGCTTCGGGTGCACATGCACCTTTCGACATTGAAGGAGATGTATCTCAATGTTATTTATTTGTGATTTATATTTTAGTGATTCGATTACCACGTTTTCGTCGTTTTGATTCTTGTGTTTTGATGATTGAGTTTCATAATTGAGATTTCGTGCACCATAGCTGTACCTGTTAGATATTTTCTTTGTACACAGCGATTGCACTTGATCTATGTTTTTATACATCCATTACACTTGGATTATAATTTTGTGCACTTCGATATACTTGATTTTGATTTCGGGCATGTTGTATGCACCTAATTTTAACTTGTGCACTCGATAGTGTTTTGTGCACTCAGTTGTACATATATATAATTTCATGTATCCCGATACACTCGATTTTGATTTCGTGCACGTTATATGCACCGGATTTTGACTCGTGCACTCGATATTATTTATATGCGCTTTCGACGCATATGCACCGGATTTTGACTCGTGCACGTTATTTACATGGGCGGTCAGTGAGTTTGGTTTAGTTGAGGAAGGAGCTGGTAAGAGGAGAATATGGATTTTGTGCACGCCAGTTGCACTAGATTTATGTTTTCATACACCTAGTCGCATTTGATATTGATTTTCGTACACCCTATTGCATTAGATGCTTTTGTGCGGACCTAACGCACTTGATTTAGATTTTCGCGCACACTCGGCGCACTTGATGTGGTTTTGTGCACATTTGATGCACTTGATTTAGATTTTCGTGCACACTCGGGGCACTTGATAAGGTTTTGTGCACATTTGATGCACTTGATTTAGATTTTCGCGCACACTCGGCGTACTTGATATGGTTTTGTGCACATTTGATGCACTTGAGGATTTTCGTGCACATCAGTTGCACTTGATTGAGGTTTTTGTGCACTCTATATGCACTTGATATTATTGTTGTGCATACTCGTTGCACTTGACAGATACTTTCATGCACACCAATTGAACTTGACAGATACTTTCATGCACACCCGTTGCACACAGTTTTCGTTTTTGTGCACATTCGTACCACTTGGATTTGACTTCGATTTTCATGCATACCAGACGCACGTGGGTTGGTTTTAATGTACACATATTGGAATTGATTTCTTCTTTCGAGTATCGTTATTTTATGATATATACCCTGTTATATAGTAGCAGAGCAGGACTGGTCTGAGGACAGTACCTGAGTGTTTATGTATGCATCGATATTTACTAAAGAGGTTTTCAAATGGAGCTATAGTCTCACTATTTTCCTATGTGTCAGTGAGCTACACAAGATTTTACAAAAGAAAACAATTCTAAATCATTTTCAAAATGGCGGGACATATATCTTAAGCAAAACGTGTGTGTGTATTTCTTCACAAATGAATATCCGCTACTTGTATCGTGATATACGCATCATACGGCGATTTGAAAAGGATTTTTCATACATTTTTCAGCTACTTAAAATATTTTACTTAATGTGTACTATATACGTAGCGTAGTCTTGATTATATTATACTTGATTTAAACAGTAGATTTCGAAACTTGCATATTCATCATAACTTGTATGATTTACATGACACTGTCAGTGTTTCGATTATTGAGTTTTGCACTTGTTTTCATGTGCACGTGTTGCACTATGATATTTCTAGCTTATCCGTGACTTCAGAGCCCCATTGATTTAAATTGCTTTACTGAAATGTTTTAATACTTGGGGGGTTTAAATTTAAATTCGAGGACCGGATTTATTTAATGGGGGAAGATTATAAAATTTCAGAATATAGAAAATATTATTTTGGAATTTAAATAATAAAATAATAAATTTTACGCATATTATATGAATATAGATTTGAGTTTTCATAGATTGGTGTAATTATATACCTATATTTTTGGAAAATAATTAGGATTTAAAATAAATTATTAATTATGAAAGCATTTATTTAATTAAGTTTTTCATAAATTAGTATATAAGTATATCCATGCAAGATTGGTATGTTAAATTTAATTAGTATTTTCCTAATTGTGTATTAGACCAAGTCCATTTTGTTAACCATATTTAAAAGAGCCATGATACATTTTGTTGAAAATATTAACATTTCATTTGTGAACATTTCGTTTTGTGTTTTTAGAAAAGAAAAGAGAAAAGAGAGAAAAGAAAAGGAGAAAAGAAAATGAGGGGGACAAGGAGACATTAAAGTATGGGTGTGAAAGAGTTAAATACACACACACACACACACACACACACACACACACACACTATAACCATTCATTTGCTTTCTCACCTCATTTCTTCATCTTCTTCATCTTCCTCTTTCTCCACCTCCACCACCTTCTCCCACCATACAACACCCAGCCCCCCAAATCAACTCAAAATCCAATGTAACCTTCATAAAAATGATCATAACCTCATCCTAAGAAACATGGTGAGATCAAGTTTTAGTTTTGAGAAGATTTTGCTATTTAGGAAAATTCTTGAGTTGTTTTCTTGAGGTAAAACTCTCACCTTTTATCAAGTTTTTAGTTTTCCTAATCTCTAATTAGTTTAGAGTTAAAATGTGTATGTTTTCTTAACTTGAGAATTCTAATGTGAGATTTGATGGGTAAAGCTTGTTGTAGTGGGTTAGTAAAGGCTTAGTGGGTGATTACAACCTTGATAGTGATACATGGGGGCAGGTTAGTGATAGTAATTTTTGTAGACATGAGTTTAGAATTTTCCGATATCGATTTTCATTGAGTTTTGAGGATCAAATGGAATCCAGTACTACTTGGGAACTCTGAAAATTTATTAGAGAGTACAGAAGAATATATAGACCAGTAGAAAGCCACCGTAGAAGCTCGAGTCCCTATCTCTATGGTCTGGCCGCAAATTAATTCATATTGGCCACAAATGTCGGGTGAATTTTTGAGTTAGGGTGCGAATCTTGTTCTGCAGCTCACTCATTAGATAACTAAGACTACCCTATATGCTAAAAAGTTCCATATCACCTTAAGAAAAATCGGGAGTTGTTTTAACTTGGTTTGTCATTGTTTCGTAATATTTGAAAACTTGGTTTTTGATATTTGTGTTTTGACTCGATCGTTTGATGTTCCTACGTTGACGCAGTGGAGTAGTTTGTCGTTTTAGCACGCGTTGACCATAAGTTCTAACCTATGTGTGCTTCGCTTGTGATTTCAAATTTGATTCAGGTTTTTATGTGATTTTAGTTATGGATTCGATCGTTTGACGTTCGTACGTCGACGCAGGGAAGTAGTTTTCCGTTTTAGCATGCGTTGACCGTAGGTACATTTGCATGGACTTCCAAGACAACAAAGAAGAGCAAGGCGTTCGTCGACATCGACTAGGACGAGGCATGTCGAGATGAGTAGATGTATACCTACGGAGGAAGTCAGGTAGATGGCGTATAGCACCCCCGCAACCGTAGAACTTGGATATGATATCTATATATGTATTAGAATGGTACTTAGTATAGGGTTTTCTAGCACGGCAGCAAGTTTTCGGGAGGCATCATCCATACCATTTTCAAATTTTTGCCGTATTAGCTAACCCTAACCCTAGAATCGTTACTAGAAAATGCGACAAATCGAATGCAAACAACTTTGCAAAAGAAGTGAACAAGGAATACAACCTTTGTAGACCAGTCCTTCACTTCAATAGCTCCGTGTAGTAGTCCCTTCGCTGCGATCACGAACTCCCGGACTCTAGAAAGGCTCTCATGAAGAAATGAACAAGCTTGCATCGAAGTCTTCGAGGCCGAAGATGATCTACGTCGAGGAGACACTAGCTCATGCTATCTCTCCACTAATGGTGAGATTGTAGGGATGCTAGGCACACACACAAGGGTCTACGAGACATCAACCATGCCCGATTTAAAATTTAGCCGTGCCAAACAACCCAAAACCAGATCTTTAAACTAGAGATTAGGCGAAAACAAGCATGTTAAACACTTTAACACTAAGTGAGAGGGATTACAACCTTTGTAGATCCGGTCCTTCACTTCATAAGCTCCGTGTTGTGGTCCCTTCGCTGCGATCATCGTGTTCCAGACTCTCGAGAGGATCCACGAAGAGAAAGATGCAAGCTTGCTTCCAATCTTCGATAACAAAGATGATCAACCTTGAAGTTTCATTAACACAAGCTCTCACTCACTAAATGAAGTGAACACCCTCATCTAAATGGCAAGGAAATATGAGGATGATGAAGTAGGATTTTTGCTGTCATTTGTTTTCTTATTCTCACTCATTTTTCATCACGTAGGAAAAACCTAGAAAGCTTTTCCATGAAGAAAGAAGGAAGAAGAAGATGAATAATCAATTTGTGATCAATAATGAAAATGTTGTCATAATCATTTATGCAACCATGGTTAACTAAACCTTTGTATAGATTTAACTAGGGCTAGGGTTTGGGTTGAGTTAAAGATGAGTCACTTAAAATATCAACACAAATATCTTTTCCAAAACAAAAATGAAAACTTCTAGAAAAGCTTAACCCAAATCAAACCCTAACCATATTTAATCTCCACTAAACATGTTGCATTAATAATTATAACATGTTACAATATTATATATCACATATATAATATTTATTATAACAAAATAAAATAATACAATTAACATATATCGCATATATATCAATGTATTACCCGAGTGAGAAAAAGAATCTTTTAGTGAGCTAATATTAGTTAATGTAATTTAATATATCATATATATAATTATACATTAAATCATCGAATCAACACTTGATCCGACAATCCGGCTATATTGCATATAACCGACTAATATATCATTTACCGATTCATCGAATCAACACTTGATCCGATGACCCGGCTGATATCAAATATCGCGAGAATATAATACGGTATCTCATATCGCATTATCCTCGGTCCTGCACATATCACATATGTGCCCCTATTCCGTTTTGCCTGAACCAAGAAACCTCTGTGTAGGACTCTAAAGAATCGTCAATACGCCGGCAGTAGGTGCTGATCATATCAAACACCCACAAGCTGCAAGCGGTCAACTAAACGTAACAGCTATCCAGGTATTGAGCGCTCAGAAGATCAACAAGCAAGCCTGTACATTCTCCTGTGAATCCAATCAGTAACACTCCCATACAGTACGGTCTTGTCGTCTGATATGTCGCATATCTCGCCTAGGGGTGGTATACGTCAGACCCCAGTAGCTCGATAAGTCGTGTCGATATGAAGTCTATAACAGTTCGAGAAACTACTGATAACACTTACCAGTAAATCTCAGCAACCCTGACCAGGAATTTCCAATAATAGCCAATCGAACATAGCACAACAACAACTCCCTATACCGGGAGAGACAAATCCCTTCCTATCGCTCATTGTCTCCATGTGATTCGGGACTGTACCCAAAAGCTGTAAGTACACGGCAGCGCCCCGGACGTCATTCCGAGGCCAAAATGCGGAAACGAAACTTTTACGAAACTTGTAAACCGGCACTACCGCGCACTATAAACCTGGATCGGACCATTAACCTAATGCTAGCAAACTAAAGAATGGGTAGAAAGCTATACCGAGCGATCCGTGTCCTTCGGTCTTCGGCCTCCACTCCGATCTCCTCGCGGAATCTCCGGTCTTCATCTCCTTGTCGGAATGGGCACCACATCGCCGGGTTCTTCTACGGGCTCCCACCTCTGGAACGAGGCAACTCGGGCACGAAGTTGGCGAGTCGACGTATCCAAGAATACTGTAGATGAAGTGTAGAAAGCTTTGTCTCATTGGGGTTGAGAAGTTGCCATGATGGAATGGAGAAGGAAATGAACTTTGGAGAATGATGGTGTATTTTGTTGCAAGCCAAGAAATGATATGAAGATTCTTTCTCACACCCAAAAGAATTTTCTCTCATCCCCCTTCAAAAATCTGGCCGGCCAAAAAAGAGAGAGGAAAAGCAATGAAGGGAGGTGAGAGTAGTAAAAGCAAGTGGTGACCATAAGTCTAAAAGCAAGTCTCACTTCCATGATCCAAATCAATCTCTTCACATTAAATGCAAATGAAATGATCACAAGAAAAGCATCAAAAGATGCTAGAATAATCATGAACCACATATCACAATAAACCCCCTCCACAATTGCTAATTTGCATATTTGCAAATTAGCCCCTCCATCAGAAAAATCCGGCCATGAAGGAACAAAGGAAAACTGACCGAAACGAAATGCAAACTGGCAACTTCCAAAAAACTGATACCGTAATAAATTACAGGAAAACCCCGCGACCGTATATACATACCCGCATTTGTATTCCGACCGAATACAAATGCAAAGAAACAAAATCTACACCGTACAATATTAGGATCCGGCTTAAACCAAAGCCCGCTAGTATTATCCGTCCGATCATGGTCCATGCAATACCGCACGTATATGATCGAACCCTACCATATCTCCATACGGCCTCTACAGTGTTTCGCCCGAAACTTGAGAAACTGTCTGTGGGAGACTCTAAAGACTCGTCAATACTTTTGGTTGTGGATTTAACCACTAGCACGCTATAGGTATTAGCTGTTGGATATAGTGCCCTCAAAGTCAATTATTGGATCACAGGCACGTGATTGCAATGATTGAGGAAGGACCTATGCCGGTAGGACAGTCTTACTCGAGATGATAGTATGCTATCTGGTTTATCTTTATCATTGTGTGCTGCTTTAGGTGACCTGACAGGTCGCTATTACACGTTGATAGAGCCCCTAGGATTCTTGCTTGACTGCCAGCAGTATGAGGGCGATCATATACGTGGGAGCTGGTAGTCTATAAGCACATCCTTAAAAGGTCCCTAGTCGTGGGAGTTTCGAGACAGGGCATCGATACTCCAGAGTAGACTAGTGTATACAGTCGAGACCCCGACGAGGGGCGGTGGCCGGTCTCACAAGCCACTAGTGTCAGTTGGTTCACCTAAGATGTATACAGGTGCTCATTGGGTTATGAGTACACCGGACAGGACTCGCCGGGAACATGCTAGTTGGGCTTATACCTGACGTCATATAGCAGTTCCCTGGTGACATGTGTACAGGTTAGTTCATCGACCTGAGGATCGTCATTTGTCTTGTGTGATTTCCCACTGTACTTTGATTACTACCCTACCACGCTCAAAGGAGACGTGCAAACAGGTTTTAGTTGGGTACAGTCCCGAGCCACATGGAAGCAGTGAGCGGATCTTCAGGGGTTCGTCTCTCCCGGTATTGGGGGTGAGGTCGCGCTGTGTCTAGGAGAGCCATTACACGAAGCCCTCGGCCGAGGCAGGAGATTTACTGGTAGCTATTCCAGTAGTATCTCAGGGTGTTCCGGGCTACACTCCGACACGACTTGTACCGCTTTTGGGGGTCTGACTTTTACCAACCCCCTAGGCCCGCCATGCGATGCTCATAGATGAACGGACCGGACTGTACGGATATTGTCACTGACAGGCTCAGTAGGGTGTCAGGATGAGTTCGCTCATCGACATCCCTTTTGGTCAATAGCTGGTAGCCTGTCACGTATGGCTAATACCTCTGACGTGCTAGTGGTTAAATCCACAGCCATAGTATTGACGAGTCTTTAAAGTCCCCCACAAAACAGTTACTCAAGTTTCGGGCGAAACGCTGTAGAGGCCGTATGGAGATATGGCAGGGTTCGATCAGATATGTGTGGTATTGCATGGATCATGATCGGACGGGTTATACTAGCGGGCTTTGGTTTAAGCCGGATCCTAGTATGGTACAGTGTAGATTTTGTCTCTTTGCATTTGTATTTCGGTCGGAATACAAATGCGGGTGTGTATACACAGTAGCGGGGTTTTCCTGTAATTTATTACGGGATCAGTTTTTTGGAGTTGCCAGATTGCTTTCCGTTTCGGCCATTTTTCTTTGTATCTTTCATTGGCTGAAAATTGGTGGAGGAGGGCTTATTTGCATTTGTGCAAATAAGCATTGTGGAGGGTGTTATTTGCATATTGTTGTATCATGATAATTCCTCCACCATTTGACTTCTTCTTTTCATCATGACTTGACTTTTGGTTAATCATGATTGTTGATGATGGTTGATTTGGAGTGTTGGATTAGTGTGATGATTATTCATCATGATGACATTTTCTCTCTCTTGCATTATGTTGGCTCACTCACTCACCTCTTGGTCTCTCCCACTCTAATTTTCCTCTCCTCTCTACATGTTATGGCCGGTCAAGCAAGAGGGAGGGGCTGCCCATTTTTGTGTGGGAATTTTTGGCTCTCTTGTGCTTGCATAATCCCCAAATTCCATCTGTCACGACCCGAAAGAGCACGTGACTGGCCCTTGAACCATATGAAGTCTATAGGACCCCATCTGATCCAAGTAAGCCAAAAGCCCAGCAATCTAAAACCATTTAAAGAGTAAATAAGGAAAACTGTTTTTGAAAAGTAAGGAAATCAAAGTTTTTAAATAACTAAGCCGAATATGCATTTTTTAAAAATGTGTAACCTTTCCTGAAAATTTCGGCAGAGTTTCCTTTGTAAAAACTGGCCCCGAACGGGGTACAACAAGAATAATATATATGAAATGATAAAAGGCATCCCCAAGCGGGAGCTAGCTCTTCGTCAATCGACGGTCACAACCACGCAAGCAATAAAAATATACAACGCCAAAGGCGAGGATCAAATCCAAAAAGAACTCAAAACAGCCAGAAAACCGCAATACTACTAGCGCGACTCTAAGGTCGAAATAAAACAACACTGTTTTCTAAGTCTGAAACAATAAACAAGTTTTGGTTGATGGAAATTCTAGATACAATGAATAATACAAATACAATAGCGGTTCTGATACAAAAGAACCCACCTAACCAAGCAAGTCACCCATAGGAAGCAGTGTGCCAGAAATGCCGCTATGGAATCTGTACGGCAAAAACCTGCAAGGACTGGGGTACAACGGGGGTGAGTTGCCAACTCGTGAATAGAAAGATATCTACAAGCAGAGATCGAATGCATGACCCATCCTAGGTCAATACGATCAGATATAAATAAACCTCAATATGAATAAAGCTGAAGCATGCTAAACTGGCAATGTAATCTCTACATGAGTGTAATGCCAAGTGCTCGTGCTAGTGCCTCAGGTAATAGCATGTCATGAATATGAGGTATGATCAATGTAATCAAATCTGCACACACGTGGATCCCGTCCACTCGTCACCCAATGACAATAACCATCATGCAAGTAAATATCATGAAACCTGTGCATGGAAATATGAGGATATAACCCACCCGTGTCCCTCGCGACACGTCAAAATCATGGAACCGGAGTGCCCAGCATCGGCACTCGAAAACATCATGAAAACTGTGCCCAGCATCGGCACATAAATCCTCATATATCGGGCTCCGTCAGTCCGGATCGGCCCGCGGGCTCTGTCTGCGGTATCGGCCCTCGGCCCCGGCAGGACGCCCAAATCTATCCATCGACTCTGGTCAGTATCCTCCGGATAACCGCCAGGTCCAACCAATCACCGGTAGGTACTCGCCGGCCTCCAGGCTCAATCGGCAAAGCTCATCGATCATCTTGCCGAGGGGAACCATACCGGGTCCACCATGTACCCGCAATCGGCTCATCCACTCCTCGATTCGGGTTTCACATGTCGCTCTCAGCACCGAGAAAACACATGGTGGACGCACTGAAATATCATATCAAGGGTAACCGGGTTTTTAAAGCAATGACATATTCTCTTTTGAAACACTCTCGGTTCCCAAATCCAGAAATATCATAGAAACAACATATCTCAATGCGTATAATCAAAAGCATGAAGTATGTGACATGTAAAGGAAGGTATGCATATCATCATGTCATGCAAGGATCATATACTGAATGCAATAGTACTACAGGGTAGTGACATGGCAATTATCGATGATGAGTGTGTGAGCCGGCAACAAGTGTACGTGGAACATATGCATCATCGATAATGGTGCTGGTGTCCTAGCAGCATGACTGAAATATAACCACAGTACAAGCGATGCAATGCAAATAGCATGAATATGCGGAATCGAATAATCAACGCAAAAGTAAAGAATCTACACCAATCTGTACAAGTCATGCAGGGGTGCCATTTGAAATAAGACGAATCAGGGCTTTTGGAAAAACAAGGGCTACGGTGTTTTAAGAAAAGATACATCATTTGAAAATATCCGTATGACCCTTCTGCCTATCTTTAAAATATCCCCGATTCGTTAGTTTGAAATAGGTATGACTCAGTCCAGTCTAATGTCTACTAAGTAATCTAGACATGAGGGGTAAGAAACCACCTAATCTGAGTCAATATATATAGATATGATAGTCGGTGATCCCGCCTCAATAACAGATCGTAAGATATCCTCGAGTCATGAGTGCGGATCTATCATCAATATCGGCTCGTACGGTAGATCGTCGTACGGCATCCCAATAGCTGGGTAGGGGTCAATATCACAGTACCTCATCACATATCAGGTATCACTATCATCAGATCGCATAATCTGGGGTACTACTCTAAGTCTAGTACAAATCGATACCATCTATAAAAATATGAATGCGGGTAAAGCACATGTCCAAAGGCCCGCTAAAACTATCATATCGCACCTCGAAGACAAGCTATGTCACATCGCCGATCTCACGGCCTCACATCAAGTATCATCTCAAACCACGTATCATCCTCAAATCCCGTATATAAACACATAGTCCCATACCCATGTGTAGATATACGCACCATCATATGCACTCTAATAAATGAAAGAATGAATGCAAGTATGTGTGTAAATGTATGTGTGAGTGCAACCACTACTCTAGGGTTCGCACTATACTAAACCAATATATTCTTATCATCAAAATATCATTATTACCATCAATAACCCTAAACAACACATAATAAATATTCGTGTGTATACGTATTCGTATACATCACCACGGACTGCGGGGGTGCTATACGCCATCCACCCGACTTCTCCCCGTAGATATAAATCTACTCACCTTGCTTCTCGTGTGCCAAAGCCGATGTCGCTATCTTCACCTCCTTTGCCTCAACATCACGTGGGGTACCTACAAGTATATCACAATGCTAAAGCATATGAAAATCATATCGGAAACCAAAATAGCACACGCTACCCGCATAGGTAAAAACCTATCGACTCGCATGTAAACACAATCAAAATCCACTTGTCGTTGACGTCCAAACGCCACCCGACAGGAATGAATCACCAAATACCAGAATCCATGCTAAAACAAGTCCCAAATTATACACCAACATAGGAAAATCAACCCAGATTTCACCCTAGATGGAATCAGTCAAAACTAGACATACTCAGGGTCAAAACTAGAGGAAATGGGGGCATGCACAGAAAACGAGGCAATTCCTTAAAATACCTTATTTTAGAATTTTCCATAATTTTTCCCCATTTATCTGTATTTAATTATACCAGAATATTAAAATACTCATTAAAATAATATTAAATTATAAAATTTCCCAAAAATCATATTTTATTATTTTGAAGACGTTACAATCTACCCCCCTTAAAGAAATTCGGTCCCCGAATTTAAATTTAAACCCCCAAATACTAAAATATTTCAATACAAATTCCAAGTCATCGGGGCTCCGAAATCATCTATACATAAAACATCATAGCGCAATGCATGCGCATGAGTACTGAGCAGATAACTCAAAAGCAACACTCCATCAAGCATCCGCAATCATCGGAGTCATGGTAACGACACAATGTCAAATCCAATACAAAATCAATATGATATGGACCAAGACTATACATGTAGACACCCAATCTATACATGTAATTAGCTGATGCAACTGTATGCCAAATCTTTTTAAGTCGTTGTGCGATGCGCGTAACACTGCACAGTGGCGGACGTTTCTCATAAGAAAATAACTATATATGTGTGTGTATATATCCTTTGTTTAATAAGCATGTTCCACCATTTTGAAAAAAATCAGAAGGGTTTCCTTGTTTTTAAAACGTTTTGTGTCATATCGGACACGTACGTATATACTGAGACTATAGCTCGCTTTTCGGAAATCCCTTCGATAACTATCGATGCATGCAAAATATATCCAGGCACTGTCCACTGACTAGTCCTGCTCAGTATGAAAGCAAATATCCCACATCATAAAAATGTACTGCTCCAAAAGGAATAAATTCCAAAAATGCACGTAACACCACCCTGTGCGTCTGACGCACACGGAAATCAAAATCCATATATGCGCTAAACATGTGCACAAAACAACATCTAGGTGCAACGGGTGTGCACGAAGTATCTGTCATAGGCAACATGTGTGCCTGACAGCCAAAACAGGTGCATCTGACATGCACGAAGAATCTCGATTTAGTGCATCTGGTGTGCCCCAAAATCGTACCTCAAAACATGCGCCCAACATGCGCGAAAATCCAAATCGGTGCATCCATCATGCACGAATGAAAATCTAGACCCTGCGCACTCAATATGCACGGAATCACAAAATCCAATAGCAACGTCGAATATGCGTAAATCCAGTCAAAAGCACGGAGTGCAAGAATCCACATCAATATCACAATCAAAGTCGACATACCGAAAGGCATCAAATCGAAGTCAGGTGCAATCGTAATGCACAAAATATAAATCCGGTGCAACAAAGGCACGAAATATAAATCTGATGCGATAAACGCAAGAAACATGAAACTGGTGCGACAAATGCACGAAGTATAGAACTGGTGCATCCCATGCACAAATACCAAGCAATAACTCAAATACGTAAGCAGCAACACCAAGTGTATCCAGATATGAAGAAAATCATAAACGTGTGCAGCTGCGGGCACAAAACACATATCGATGCACTACAATCACATATAAGCTATACCGAGTGCAAAATCAAAACACTAAAATTACATGAAACTCTGCTAGAAGCGTAAATCAAATCACCAGCATAAAATAGGCATGAAATCGCAATCAACAGCTCAAGAGTAATAACTATGTACAAGGTATAAATACCCAGTAGGTGCAACCATGGTGCACAAAATCAAATATCATGAAACTCAGTCATCAAGACTAAATCATGCGAATAGATCGCCCAAAATACCGAAATCCAAAGCAACGGATACGTGATAATCAAATCACAAAATCACAAATCATAATTACCGTCGTCGGTATACCCTCCTTCAGGGTCGAGAAGGTACCGGTACATCCGATGCTAGCGGCGCAAGATATCTACTTGCCTCTTGCTCGCGGCTGGCGTCCTCTGCCTCTGGTTCCTGATCTTTCCTGTAAATTACCAACTCGCAATCCATCGGCTCATCGGCCCGGTCAGGTGTGCTGACAGGAACGATTCCGTTCTTGCACTTCCCTGGTCATCTCTCGGTCAATCCTCACGACCGCTCGTAAAGCAGCACATCTCTGGCGCCGACCTCGGGTCCCCTGAATGCATATCACACATCCGATCCTGGGTGCAACTCTTATTGCAGCAGTGTACTGGAAGGAATCCTACTCAAGGTCTCTTCTGATCTTGCCTAAGCCAAACTGTAAGGAGGCTGGTACTCTGGCGTAATCTTTTCTCGCTCTCTGGACCTCTGCGTCCTTAGTACAACATCTCCTCGGAAGCTGGTCGCATCTCTGCGCCTCTGTATGCATGTCCGGCCTTTAATCTTAACGGGGTGTAGTAACAGCTCGTCTGCCTCTCGCACGAACTTCTTGTCCCGCTTGTCTGTATCATCGTCCATTTCAACATCGCGTGTCTATCTGCGCACTGCAATGCCTTCGGCTACGGTCCATCCGAAGTCCCTCACGCGGACTCGAAATCACGAACTCGGTATCTTCCTGACTCAGTAGGAGATATCTAGCCGACCACGTCCTCAGCGTGCACGTCATATCTCTGATGTCAGCGAAGTGGAACGTCATCTCGTCGAAATCTCGTGCGAACTCTTTACTCCACCTTGCTCCAATGTCGACTGATTCGGACTCATCTCATCGTGGCTACACGGACTGCGCTCCGACGGCTATGCTCGCATCTGGAGTCTCCCAAGCAGTGTCCCATCACAATATCCGAAAGATGTCGAACCATCCGATCGACTCGTCAGAACCTCATAATCCCCCAAGAGCTCACATCTCGGGTACAGTTTAATAGTATCGAGTACATGCCACAGCGTCGGTGGTCCAGCCGTAGAAGGGCAAACCCAAGCCTCACTAATGGCGCCGTGGAACCGCCGCAAACCCTAAGGTTCGAAGGCTTTCACACGGTCATTAAGTCGAGTTAGGGTTTCATTCTTCTAGAGGGTCCATAGAATCACCTGCATGTCTTTCCGTATACTTTAAACTTGGAAAATAGGTTCCTGACATTCGATCGTCTCAATCGACTCTCAACGAATCTGCGTGAAGTCGCCTCTAGCTGGAATCAATCTATCTGATGACCTCGCATCGGGGTAAGCGAACGAACCACATGTCCTAGTCATTAATCCTCGGTGACTAGCGACTCACTATCACATCTCTAAGAATATGCTCATGCTGCAGTAGCTCCAATCATCTGGGCGATATCTCATCACTCGCAGCAACAACTGGCTCCTTCGTATATACGCTAAACAGCGCCTCAATCCTCCAGAAAAGGCGATACATAAGCGATCATCTCTGAATCGGTCTGCTCTAGATCTGAGCAAGACTCTCCACACTGGAGATCTTCAACTCAGCTGGGCCCGCTCCGGCGCAAAAATCGGACGAATCACCTTCGTCTCTCAAATCGGGTAGACTAGCTATCATCTGTCGCATATCTGCCTGAAAGCTCCGGCAATCTCAGCTCGTAAGCTCCGAAAGCAACATCCTGTCAATCTCAGCAACAGCTGGTCCATCTGTCTGCACGGTGGGCGACATCATAATCTCTGAGGTACGATGTACATCAACAGTCCTCTCTCAAGTGGCAGCTCTAACAATGACCCGATCATCCGGTGCAAGACCAAGCACTCGCCTCCACTAGAGGTCACACTCATCAATACCAACTCGAGACGTTCCCATGTCACCAGAAAACACAATGGTCGGCCCTCGTACCGGACGAGCTCGCCCTGACCGTAACCCTAGCAGCAGCCCAAACTGCGCTCAACCATGGCGACAGGAACCTCAATCGAGTATCGAAGAGAGCAGGTCAATGGCAAGAAAGAGAACAACAGATCCAAAGTGGATACATGATCATAAGAAGGAACGGCATCAATAAAGGTATGATCATGAAACTAATAGAATCGGGGATCTCAAATGGATGTATAATCATGGATATGAAGAGAATCACTGATCTCGAAAGTATGTACATCCTAAGGTTCCTTAAGCGGAGTGGCGTGTCGTAAGTATGCCGCGGAACATACCAACGGTACGTCACTCTAGTTTAGTCACCTATTCCATCAACCAAGGGTCATCCTACGCGAAGAAAGTTCGGGTCTAATACCCCCTCGACCAAGTCTAAGTTCCGTAAGGTCAAGCCTAAGTTCCGTATATAAATAACTCCCTAGGCTCCACATAGTCAAACTCAGACTCGAACCAAGGTCAACCTAGCGCTCTGATACCAACTTTGTCACGACCCGAAAGAGCACGTGACTGGCCCTTGAACCATATGAAGTCTATAGGACCCCATCTGATCCAAGTAAGCCAAAAGCCCAGCAATCTAAAAGCATTTAAAGAGTAAATAAGGAAAACTGTTTTTGAAAAGTAAGGAAATCAAAGTTTTTAAATAACTAAGCCGAATATGCATTTTTTTAAAATGTGTAACCTTTCCTGAAAATTTCGGCAGAGTTTCCTTTGTAAAAACTGGCCCCGAACGGGGTACAACAAGAATAATATATATGAAATGATAAAAGGCATCCCCAAGAGGGAGCTAGCTCTTCGTCAATCGACGGTCACAACCACGCAAGCAATAAAAATATACAACGCCAAAGGCGAGGATCAAATCCAAAAAGAACTCAAAACAGCCAGAAAACCGCAATACTACTAACGCGACTCTAAGGTCGAAATAAAACAACACTGTTTTCTAAGTCTGAAACAATAAACAAGTTTTGGTTGATGGAAATTCTAGATACAATGAATAATACAAATACAATAGCGGTTCTGATACAAAAGAACCCACCTAACCAAGCAAGTCATCCATAGGAAGCAGTGTGCCAGAAATGCCGCTATGGAATCTGTACGGCAAAAACCTGCAAGGACTGGGGCACAACGGGGGTGAGTTGCCAACTCGTGAATAGAAAGATATCTACAAGCAGAGATCGAATGCATGACCCATCCTAGGTCAATACGATCAGATATAAATAAACCTCAATATGAATAAAGCTGAAGCATGCTAAACTGGCAATGTAATCTCTATATGAGTGTAATGCCAAGTGCTCGTGCTAGTGCCTCAGGTAATAGCATGTCATGAATATGAGGTACGATCAATGTAATCAAATCTGCACACATGTGGATCCCTTCCACTAGTCACCCAATGACAATAACCATCATGCAAGTAAATATCATGAAACCTGTGCATGGAAATATGAGGATATAACCCACCCGTGTCCCTCGCGACACGTCAAAATCATGGAACCGGAGTGCCCAGCATCGGCACTCGAAAACATCATGAAAACTGTGCCCAGCATCGGCACATAAATCCTCATATATCGGGCTCCGTCAGTCCGGATCGGCCCGCGGGCTCTGTCTGCGGTATCGGCCCTCGGCCTCGGCAGGACGCCCAAATCTATCCATCGACTCTGGTCAGTATCCTCCGGATAACCGCCAGGTCCAACCAATCACCGGTAGGTACTCGCCGGCCTCCAGGCTCAATCGGCAAAGCTCATCAATCATCTTGCCGAGGGGAACCATACCGGGTCCACCATGTACCCGCAATCGGCTCATCCACTCCTCGATTCGGGTTTCACATGTCGCTCTCAGCACCGAGAAAACACATGGTGGACGCACTGAAATATCATATCAAGGGTAACCGGGTTTTTAAAGCAATGACATATTCTCTTTTGAAACACTCTCGGTTCCCAAATCCAGAAATATCATAGAAACAACATATCTCAATGCGTATAATCAAAAGCATGAAGTATGTGACATGTAAAGGAAGGTATGCATATCATCATGTCATGCAAGGATCATTTACTGAATGCAATAGTACTACAGGGTAGTGACATGGCAATTATCGATGATGAGTGTGTGAGCCGGCAACAAGTGTACGTGGAACATATGCATCATCGATAATGGTGCTGGTGTCCTAGCAGCATGACTGAAATATAACCACAGTACAAGCGATGCAATGCAAATAGCATAAATATGCGGAATCGAATAATCAACGCAAAAGTAAAGAATCTACACCAATCTGTACAAGTTATGCAGGGGTGCCATTTGAAATAAGACGAATCAGGGCTTTTGGAAAAACAAGGGCTACGGTGTTTTAAGAAAAGATACATCATTTGAAAATATCCGTATGACCCTTCTGCCTATCTTTAAAATATCCCCGATTCGTTAGTTTGAAATAGGTATGACTCAGTCCAGTCTAATGTCTACTAAGTAATCTAGACAGGAGGGGTAAGAAACCACCTAATCTGAGTCAATATATATAGATATGATAGTCGGTGATCTCGCCTCAATAACATATCGTAAGATATCCTCGAGTCATGAGTGCGGATCTATCATCAATATCGGCTCGTACGGTAGATCGTCGTACGGCATCCCAATAGCTGGGTAGGGGTCAATATCACAGTACCTCATCACATATCAGGTATCACTATCATCAGATCGCATAATCTGGGGTACTACTCTAAGTCTAGTACAAATCGATACCATCTATAAAAATATGAATGCGGGTAAAGCACATGTCCAAAGGCCCGCTAAAACTATCATATCGCACCTCGAAGACAAGCTATGTCACATCGCCGATCTCACGGCCTCACATCAAGTATCATCTCAAACCACGTATCATCCTCAAATCCCGTATATAAACACATAGTCCCATACCCATGTGTAGATATACGCACCATCATATGCACTCTAATAAATGAAAGATTGAATGCAAGTATGTGTGTAAATGTATGTGTGAGTGCAACCACTACTCTAGGGTTCGCACTATACTAAACCAATATATTCTTATCATCAAAATATCATTATTACCATCAATAACCCTAAACAACACATAATAAATATTCGTGTGTATACGTATTCGTATACATCACCACGGACTGCGGGGGTGCTATACGCCATCCACCCGACTTCTCCCCGTAGATATAAATCTACTCACCTTGCTTCTCGTGTGCCAAAGCCGATGTCGCTATCTTCACCTCCTTTGCCTCAACATCACGCGGGGTACCTACAAGTATATCACAATGCTAAAGCATATGAAAATCATATCGGAAACCAAAATAGCACACGCTACCCGCATAGGTAAAAACCTATCGACTCGCATGTAAACACAATCAAAATCCACTTGTCGTTGACGTCCAAACGCCACCCGACAGGAATGAATCACCAAATACCAGAATCCATGCTAAAACAAGTCCCAAATTATACACCAACATAGGAAAATCAACCCAGATTTCACCCTAGATGGAATCAGTCAAAACTAGACATACTCAGGGTCAAAACTAGAGGAAATGGGGGCATGCACAGAAAACGAGGCAATTCCTTAAAATACCTTATTTTAGAATTTTCCATAATTTTTCCCCATTTATCTGTATTTAATTATACCAGAATATTAAAATACTCATTAAAATAATATTAAATTATAAAATTTCCCAAAAATCATATTTTATTATTTTGAAGACGTTACAATCTACCCCCCTTAAAGAAATTCGGTCCCCGAATTTAAATTTAAACCCCCAAATACTAAAATATTTCAATACAAATTCCAAGTCATCGGGGCTCCGAAATCATCTATACATAAAACATCATAGCGCAATGCATGCGCATGAGTACTGAGCAGATAACTCAAAAGCAACACTCCATCAAGCATCCGCAATCATCGGAGTCATGGTAACGACACAATGTCAAATCCAATACAAAATCAATATGATATGGACCAAGACTATACATGTAGACACCCAATCTATACATGTAATTAGCTGATGCAACTGTATGCCAAATCTTTTTAAGTCGTTGTGCGATGCGCGTAACACTGCACAGTGGCGGACGTTTCTCATAAGAAAATAACTATATATGTGTGTGTATATATCCTTTGTTTAATAAGCATGTTCCACCATTTTGAAAAAAATCAGAAGGGTTTCCTTGTTTTTAAAACGTTTTGTGTCATATCGGACACGTACGTATATACTGAGACTATAGCTCGCTTTTCGGAAATCCCTTCGATAACTATCGATGCATGCAAAATATATCCAGGCACTGTCCACTGACTAGTCCTGCTCAGTATGAAAGCAAATATCCCACATCATAAAAATGTACTGCTCCAAAAGGAATAAATTCCAAAAATGCACGTAACACCACCCTGTGCGTCTGACGCACACGGAAATCAAAATCCATATATGCGCTAAACATGTGCACAAAACAACATCTAGGTGCAACGGGTGTGCACGAAGTATCTGTCATAGGCAACATGTGTGCCTGACAGCCAAAACAGGTGCATCTGACATGCACGAAGAATCTCGATTTAGTGCATCTGGTGTGCCCCAAAATCGTACCTCAAAACATGCGCCCAACATGCGCGAAAATCCAAATCGGTGCATCCATCATGCACGAATGAAAATCTAGACCCTGCGCACTCAATATGCACGGAATCACAAAATCCAATAGCAACGTCGAATATGCGTAAATCCAGTCAAAAGCACGGAGTGCAAGAATCCACATCAATATCACAATCAAAGTCGACATACCGAAAGGCATCAAATCGAAGTCAGGTGCAATCGTAATGCACAAAATATAAATCCGGTGCAACAAAGGCACGAAATATAAATCTGATGCGATAAACGCAAGAAACATGAAACTGGTGCGACAAATGCACGAAGTATAGAACTGGTGCATCCCATGCACAAATACCAAGCAATAACTCAAATACGTAAGCAGCAACACCAAGTGTATCCAGATATGAAGAAAATCATAAACGTGTGCAGCTGCGGGCACAAAACACATATCGATGCACTACAATCACATATAAGCTATACCGAGTGCAAAATCAAAACACTAAAATTACATGAAACTCTGCTAGAAGCGTAAATCAAATCACCAGCATAAAATAGGCATGAAATCGCAATCAACAGCTCAAGAGTAATAACTATGTACAAGGTATAAATACCCAGTAGGTGCAACCATGGTGCACAAAATCAAATATCATGAAACTCAGTCATCAAGACTAAATCATGCGAATAGATCGCCCAAAATACCGAAATCCAAAGCAACGGATACGTGATAATCAAATCACAAAATCACAAATCATAATTACCGTCGTCGGTATACCCTCCTTCAGGGTCGAGAAGGTACCGGTACATCCGATGCTAGCGGCGCAAGATATCTACTTGCCTCTTGCTCGCGGCTGGCGTCCTCTGCCTCTGGTTCCTGATCTTTCCTGTAAATTACCAACTCGCAATCCATCGGCTCATCGGCCCGGTCAGGTGTGCTGACAGGAACGATTCCGTTCTTGCACTTCCCTGGTCATCTCTCGGTCAATCCTCACGACCGCTCGTAAAGCAGCACATCTCTGGCGCCGACCTCGGGTCCCCTGAATGCATATCACACATCCGATCCTGGGTGCAACTCTTATTGCAGCAGTGTACTGGAAGGAATCCTACTCAAGGTCTCTTCTGATCTTGCCTAAGCCAAACTGTAAGGAGGCTGGTACTCTGGCGTAATCTTTTCTCGCTCTCTGGACCTCTGCGTCCTTAGTACAACATCTCCTCGGAAGCTGGTCGCATCTCTGCGCCTCTGTATGCATGTCCGGCCTTTAATCTTAACGGGGTGTAGTAACAGCTCGTCTGCCTCTCGCACGAACTTCTTGTCCCGCTTGTCTGTATCATCGTCCATTTCAACATCGCGTGTCTATCTGCGCACTGCAATGCCTTCGGCTACGGTCCATCCGAAGTCTCTCACGCGGACTCGAAATCACGAACTCGGTATCTTCCTGACTCAGTAGGAGATATCTAGCCGACCACGTCCTCAGCGTGCACGTCATATCTCTGATGTCAGCGAAGTGGAACGTCATCTCGTCGAAATCTCGTGCGAACTCTTTACTCCACCTTGCTCCAATGTCGACTGATTCGGACTCATCTCATCGTGGCTACACGGACTGCGCTCCGACGGCTATGCTCGCATCTGGAGTCTCCCAAGCAGTGTCCCATCACAATATCCGAAAGATGTCGAACCATCCGATCGACTCGTCAGAACCTCATAATCCCCCAAGAGCTCACATCTCGGGTACAGTTTAATAGTATCGAGTACATGCCACAGCGTCGGTGGTCCAGCCGTAGAAGGGCAAACCCAAGCCTCACTAATGGCGCCGTGGAACCGCCGCAAACCCTAAGGTTCGAAGGCTTTCACACGGTCATTAAGTCGAGTTAGGGTTTCATTCTTCTAGAGGGTCCATAGAATCACCTGCATGTCTTTCCGTATACTTTAAACTTGGAAAATAGGTTCCTGACATTCGATCGTCTCAATCGACTCTCAACGAATCTGCGTGAAGTCGCCTCTAGCTGGAATCAATCTATCTGATGACCTCGCATCAGGGTAAGCGAACGAACCACATGTCCTAGTCATTAATCCTCGGTGACTAGCGACTCACTATCACATCTCTAAGAATATGCTCATGCTGCAGTAGCTCCAATCATCTGGGCGATATCTCATCACTCGCAGCAACAACTGGCTCCTTCGTATATACGCTAAACAGCGCCTCAATCCTCCAGAAAAGGCGATACATAAGCGATCATCTCTGAATCGGTCTGCTCTAGATCTGAGCAAGACTCTCCACACTGGAGATCTTCAACTCAGCTGGGCCCGCTCCGGCGCAAAAATCGGACGAATCACCTTCGTCTCTCAAATCGGGTAGACTAGCTATCATCTGTCGCATATCTGCCTGAAAGCTCCGGCAATCTCAGCTCGTAAGCTCCGAAAGCAACATCCTGTCAATCTCAGCAACAGCTGGTCCATCTGTCTGCACGGTGGGCGACATCATAATCTCTGAGGTACGATGTACATCAACAGTCCTCTCTCAAGTGGCAGCTCTAACAATGACCCGATCATCCGGTGCAAGACCAAGCACTCGCCTCCACTAGAGGTCACACTCATCAATACCAACTCGAGACGTTCCCATGTCACCAGAAAACACAATGGTCGGCCCTCGTACCGGACGAGCTCGCCCTGACCGTAACCCTAGCAGCAGCCCAAACTGCGCTCAACCATGGCGACAGGAACCTCAATCGAGTATCGAAGAGAGCAGGTCAATGGCAAGAAAGAGAACAACAGATCCAAAGTGGATACATGATCATAAGAAGGAACGGCATCAATAAAGGTATGATCATGAAACTAATAGAATCGGGGATCTCAAATGGATGTATAATCATGGATATGAAGAGAATCACTGATCTCGAAAGTATGTACATCCTAAGGTTCCTTAAGCGGAGTGGCGTGTCGTAAGTATGCCGCGGAACATACCAACGGTACGTCACTCTAGTTTAGTCACCTATTCCATCAACCAAGGGTCATCCTACGCGAAGAAAGTTCGGGTCTAATACCCCCTCGACCAAGTCTAAGTTCCGTAAGGTCAAGCCTAAGTTCCGTATATAAATAACTCCCTAGGCTCCACATAGTCAAACTCAGACTCGAACCAAGGTCAACCTAGCGCTCTGATACCAACTTTGTCACGACCCGAAAGAGCACGTGACTGGCCCTTGAACCATATGAAGTCTATAGGACCCCATCTGATCCAAGTAAGCCAAAAGCCCAGCAATCTAAAAGCATTTAAAGAGTAAATAAGGAAAACTGTTTTTGAAAAGTAAGGAAATCAAAGTTTTTAAATAACTAAGCCGAATATGCATTTTTTTAAAATGTGTAACCTTTCCTGAAAATTTCGGCAGAGTTTCCTTTGTAAAAACTGGCCCCGAACGGGGTACAACAAGAATAATATATATGAAATGATAAAAGGCATCACCAAGAGGGAGCTAGCTCTTCGTCAATCGACGGTCACAACCACGCAAGCAATAAAAATATACAACGCCAAAGGCGAGGATCAAATCCAAAAAGAACTCAAAACAGCCAGAAAACCGCAATACTACTAGCGCGACTCTAAGGTCGAAATAAAACAACACTGTTTTCTAAGTCTGAAACAATAAACAAGTTTTGGTTGATGGAAATTCTAGATACAATGAATAATACAAATACAATAGCGGTTCTGATACAAAAGAACCCACCTAACCAAGCAAGTCATCCATAGGAAGCAGTGTGCCAGAAATGCCGCTATGGAATCTGTACGGCAAAAACCTGCAAGGACTGGGGCACAACGGGGGTGAGTTGCCAACTCGTGAATAGAAAGATATCTACAAGCAGAGATCGAATGCATGACCCATCCTAGGTCAATACGATCAGATATAAATAAACCTCAATATGAATAAAGCTGAAGCATGCTAAACTGGCAATGTAATCTCTATATGAGTGTAATGCCAAGTGCTCGTGCTAGTGCCTCAGGTAATAGCATGTCATGAATATGAGGTATGATCAATGTAATCAAATCTGCACACATGTGGATCCCTTCCACTAGTCACCCAATGACAATAACCATCATGCAAGTAAATATCATGAAACCTGTGCATGGAAATATGAGGATATAACCCACCCGTGTCCCTCGCGACACGTCAAAATCATGGAACCGGAGTGCCCAGCATCGGCACTCGAAAACATCATGAAAACTGTGCCCAGCATCGGCACATAAATCCTCATATATCGGGCTCCGTCAGTCCGGATCGGCCCGCGGGCTCTGTCTGCGGTATCGGCCCTCGGCCTCGGCAGGACGCCCAAATCTATCCATCGACTCTGGTCAGTATCCTCCGGATAACCGCCAGGTCCAACCAATCACCGGTAGGTACTCGCCGGCCTCCAGGCTCAATCGGCAAAGCTCATCAATCATCTTGCCGAGGGGAACCATACCGGGTCCACCATGTACCCGCAATCGGCTCATCCACTCCTCGATTCGGGTTTCACATGTCGCTCTCAGCACCGAGAAAACACATGGTGGACGCACTGAAATATCATATCAAGGGTAACCGGGTTTTTAAAGCAATGACATATTCTCTTTTGAAACACTCTCGGTTCCCAAATCCAGAAATATCATAGAAACAACATATCTCAATGCGTATAATCAAAAGCATGAAGTATGTGACATGTAAAGGAAGGTATGCATATCATCATGTCATGCAAGGATCATTTACTGAATGCAATAGTACTACAGGGTAGTGACATGGCAATTATCGATGATGAGTGTGTGAGCCGGCAACAAGTGTACGTGGAACATATGCATCATCGATAATGGTGCTGGTGTCCTAGCAGCATGACTGAAATATAACCACAGTACAAGCGATGCAATGCAAATAGCATAAATATGCGGAATCGAATAATCAACGCAAAAGTAAAGAATCTACACCAATCTGTACAAGTCATGCAGGGGTGCCATTTGAAATAAGACGAATCAGGGCTTTTGGAAAAACAAGGGCTACGGTGTTTTAAGAAAAGATACATCATTTGAAAATATCCGTATGACCCTTCTGCCTATCTTTAAAATATCCCCGATTCGTTAGTTTGAAATAGGTATGACTCAGTCCAGTCTAATGTCTACTAAGTAATCTAGACAGGAGGGGTAAGAAACCACCTAATCTGAGTCAATATATATAGATATGATAGTCGGTGATCTCGCCTCAATAACATATCGTAAGATATCCTCGAGTCATGAGTGCGGATCTATCATCAATATCGGCTCGTACGGTAGATCGTCGTACGGCATCCCAATAGCTGGGTAGGGGTCAATATCACAGTACCTCATCACATATCAGGTATCACTATCATCAGATCGCATAATCTGGGGTACTACTCTAAGTCTAGTACAAATCGATACCATCTATAAAAATATGAATGCGGGTAAAGCACATGTCCAAAGGCCCGCTAAAACTATCATATCGCACCTCGAAGACAAGCTATGTCACATCGCCGATCTCACGGCCTCACATCAAGTATCATCTCAAACCACGTATCATCCTCAAATCCCGTATATAAACACATAGTCCCATACCCATGTGTAGATATACGCACCATCATATGCACTCTAATAAATGAAAGAATGAATGCAAGTATGTGTGTAAATGTATGTGTGAGTGCAACCACTACTCTAGGGTTCGCACTATACTAAACCAATATATTCTTATCATCAAAATATCATTATTACCATCAATAACCCTAAACAACACATAATAAATATTCGTGTGTATACGTATTCGTATACATCACCACGGACTGCGGGGGTGCTATACGCCATCCACCCGACTTCTCCCCGTAGATATAAATCTACTCACCTTGCTTCTCGTGTGCCAAAGCCGATGTCGCTATCTTCACCTCCTTTGCCTCAACATCACGCGGGGTACCTACAAGTATATCACAATGCTAAAGCATATGAAAATCATATCGGAAACCAAAATAGCACACGCTACCCGCATAGGTAAAAACCTATCGACTCGCATGTAAACACAATCAAAATCCACTTGTCGTTGACGTCCAAACGCCACCCGACAGGAATGAATCACCAAATACCAGAATCCATGCTAAAACAAGTCCCAAATTATACACCAACATAGGAAAATCAACCCAGATTTCACCCTAGATGGAATCAGTCAAAACTAGACATACTCAGGGTCAAAACTAGAGGAAATGGGGGCATGCACAGAAAACGAGGCAATTCCTTAAAATACCTTATTTTAGAATTTTCCATAATTTTTCCCCATTTATCTGTATTTAATTATACCAGAATATTAAAATACTCATTAAAATAATATTAAATTATAAAATTTCCCAAAAATCATATTTTATTATTTTGAAGACGTTACAATCTACCCCCCTTAAAGAAATTCGGTCCCCGAATTTAAATTTAAACCCCCAAATACTAAAATATTTCAATACAAATTCCAAGTCATCGGGGCTCCGAAATCATCTATACATAAAACATCATAGCGCAATGCATGCGCATGAGTACTGAGCAGATAACTCAAAAGCAACACTCCATCAAGCATCCGCAATCATCGGAGTCATGGTAACGACACAATGTCAAATCCAATACAAAATCAATATAATATGGACCAAGACTATACATGTAGACACCCAATCTATACATGTAATTAGCTGATGCAACTGTATGCCAAATCTTTTTAAGTCGTTGTGCGATGCGCGTAACACTGCACAGTGGCGGACGTTTCTCATAAGAAAATAACTATATATGTGTGTGTATATATCCTTTGTTTAATAAGCATGTTCCACCATTTTGAAAAAAATCAGAAGGGTTTCCTTGTTTTTAAAACGTTTTGTGTCATATCGGACACGTACGTATATACTGAGACTATAGCTCGCTTTTCGGAAATCCCTTCGATAACTATCGATGCATGTAAAATATATCCAGGCACTGTCCACTGACTAGTCCTGCTCAGTATGAAAGCAAATATCCCACATCATAAAAATGTACTGCTCCAAAAGGAATAAATTCCAAAAATGCACGTAACACCACCCTGTGCGTCTGACGCACACGGAAATCAAAATCCATATATGCGCTAAACATGTGCACAAAACAACATCTAGGTGCAACGGGTGTGCACGAAGTATCTGTCATAGGCAACATGTGTGCCTGACAGCCAAAACAGGTGCATCTGACATGCACGAAGAATCTCGATTTAGTGCATCTGGTGTGCCCCAAAATCGTACCTCAAAACATGCGCCCAACATGCGCGAAAATCCAAATCGGTGCATCCATCATGCACGAATGAAAATCTAGACCCTGCGCACTCAATATGCACGGAATCACAAAATCCAATAGCAACGTCGAATATGCGTAAGTCCAGTCAAAAGCACGGAGTGCAAGAATCCACATCAATATCACAATCAAAGTCGACATACCGAAAGGCATCAAATCGAAGTCAGGTGCAATCGTAATGCACAAAATATAAATCCGGTGCAACAAAGGCACGAAATATAAATCTGATGCGATAAACGCAAGAAACATGAAACTGGTGCGACAAATGCACGAAGTATAGAACTGGTGCATCCCATGCACAAATACCAAGCAATAACTCAAATACGTAAGCAGCAACACCAAGTGTATCCAGATATGAAGAAAATCATAAACGTGTGCAGCTGCGGGCACAAAACACATATCGATGCACTACAATCACATATAAGCTATACCGAGTGCAAAATCAAAACACTAAAATTACATGAAACTCTGCTAGAAGCGTAAATCAAATCACCAGCATAAAATAGGCATGAAATCGCAATCAACAGCTCAAGAGTAATAACTATGTACAAGGTATAAATACCCAGTAGGTGCAACCATGGTGCACAAAATCAAATATCATGAAACTCAGTCATCAAGACTAAATCATGCGAATAGATCGCCCAAAATACCGAAATCCAAAGCAACGGATACGTGATAATCAAATCACAAAATCACAAATCATAATTACCGTCGTCGGTATACCCTCCTTCAGGGTCGAGAAGGTACCGGTACATCCGATGCTAGCGGCGCAAGATATCTACTTGCCTCTTGCTCGCGGCTGGCGTCCTCTGCCTCTGGTTCCTGATCTTTCCTGTAAATTACCAACTCGCAATCCATCGGCTCATCGGCCCGGTCAGGTGTGCTGACAGGAACGATTCCGTTCTTGCACTTCCCTGGTCATCTCTCGGTCAATCCTCACGACCGCTCGTAAAGCAGCACATCTCTGGCGCCGACCTCGGGTCCCCTGAATGCATATCACACATCCGATCCTGGGTGCAACTCTTATTGCAGCAGTGTACTGGAAGGAATCCTACTCAAGGTCTCTTCTGATCTTGCCTAAGCCAAACTGTAAGGAGGCTGGTACTCTGGCGTAATCTTTTCTCGCTCTCTGGACCTCTGCGTCCTTAGTACAACATCTCCTCGGAAGCTGGTCGCATCTCTGCGCCTCTGTATGCATGTCCGGCCTTTAATCTTAACGGGGTGTAGTAACAGCTCGTCTGCCTCTCGCACGAACTTCTTGTCCCGCTTGTCTGTATCATCGTCCATTTCAACATCGCGTGTCTATCTGCGCACTGCAATGCCTTCGGCTACGGTCCATCCGAAGTCCCTCACGCGGACTCGAAATCACGAACTCGGTATCTTCCTGACTCAGTAGGAGATATCTAGCCGACCACGTCCTCAGCGTGCACGTCACATCTCTGATTTCAGCGAAATGGAACGTCATCTCGTCGAAATCTCGTGCGAACTCTTTACTCCACCTTGCTCCAATGTCGACTGATTCGGACTCATCTCATCGTGGCTACACAGACTGCGCTCCGACGGCTATGCTCGCATCTGGAGTCTCCCAAGCAGTGTCCCATCACAATATCCGAAAGATGTCGAACCATCCGATCGACTCGTCAGAACCTCATAATCCCCCAAGAGCTCACATCTCGGGTACAGTTTAATAGTATCGAGTACATGCCACAGCGTCGGTGGTCCAGCCGTAGAAGGGCAAACCCAAGCCTCACTAATGGCGCCGTGGAACCGCCGCAAACCCTAAGGTTCGAAGGCTTTCACACGGTCATTAAGTCGAGTTAGGGTTTCATTCTTCTAGAGGGTCCATAGAATCACCTGCATGTCTTTCCGTATACTTTAAACTTGGAAAATAGGTTCCTGACATTCGATCGTCTCAATCGACTCTCAACGAATCTGCGTGAAGTCGCCTCTAGCTGGAATCAATCTATCTGATGACCTCGCATCGGGGTAAGCGAACGAACCACATGTCCTAGTCATTAATCCTCAGTGACTAGCGACTCACTATCACATCTCTAAGAATATGCTCATGCTGCAGTAGCTCCAATCATCTGGGCGATATCTCATCACTCGCAGCAACAACTGGCTCCTTCGTATATACGCTAAACAGCGCCTCAATCCTCCAGAAAAGGCGATACATAAGCGGTCATCTCTGAATCGGTCTGCTCTAGATCTGAGCAAGACTCTCCACACTGGAGATCTTCAACTCAGCTGGGCCCGCTCCGGCGCAAAAATCGGACGAATCACCTTCGTCTCTCAAATCGGGTAGAATAGCTATCATCTGTCGCATATCTGCCTGAAAGCTCCGGCAATCTCAGCTCGTAAGCTCCGAAAGCAACATCCTGTCAATCTCAGCAACAGCTGGTCCATCTGTCTGCACGGTGGGCGACATCATAATCTCTGAGGTACGCTGTACATCAACAGTCCTCTCTCAAGTGGCAGCTCTAACAATGACCCGATCATCCGGTGCAAGACCAAGCACTCGCCTTCACTAGAGGTCACACTCATCAATACCAACTCGAGACGTTCCCATGTCACCAGAAAACACAATGGTCGGCCCTCGTACCGGACGAGCTCGCCCTGACCGTAACCCTAGCAGCAGCCCAAACTGCGCTCAACCATGGCGACAGGAACCTCAATCGAGTATCGAAGAGAGCAGGTCAATGGCAAGAAAGAGAACAACAGATCCAAAGTGGATACATGATCATAAGAAGGAACGGCATCAATAAAGGTATGATCATGAAACTAATAGAATCGGGGATCTCAAATGGATGTATAATCATGGATATGAAGAGAATCACTGATCTCGAAAGTATGTACATCCTAAGGTTTCTTAAGCGGAGTGGCGTGTCGTAAGTATGCCGCGGAACATACCAACGGTACGTCACTCTACTTTAGTCACCTATTCCATCAACCAAGGGTCATCCTACGCGAAGAAAGTTCGGGTCTAATACCCCCTCGACCAAGTCTAAGTTCCGTAAGGTCAAGCCTAAGTTCCGTATATAAATAACTCCCTAGGCTCCACATAGTCAAACTCAGACTCGAACCAAGGTCAACCTAGCGCTCTGATACCAACTTTGTCACGACCCGAAAGAGCACGTGACTGGCCCTTGAACCATATAAAGTCTATAGGACCCCATCTGATCCAAGTAAGCCAAAAGCCCAGCAATCTAAAACCATTTAAAGAGTAAATAAGGAAAACTGTTTTTGAAAAGTAAGGAAATCAAAGTTTTTAAATAACTAAGCCGAATATGCATTTTTTTAAAATGTGTAACCTTTCCTGAAAATTTCGGCAGAGTTTCCTTTGTAAAAACTGGCCCCGAACGGGGTACAACAAGAATAATATATATGAAATGATAAAAGGCATCCCCAAGCGGGAGCTAGCTCTTCGTCAATCGACGGTCACAACCACGCAAGCAATAAAAATATACAACGCCAAAGGCGAGGATCAAATCCAAAAAGAACTCAAAACAGCCAGAAAACCGCAATACTACTAGCGCGACTCTAAGGTCGAAATAAAACAACACTGTTTTCTAAGTCTGAAACAATAAACAAGTTTTGGTTGATGGAAATTCTAGATACAATGAATAATACAAATACAATAGCGGTTCTGATACAAAAGAACCCACCTAACCAAGCAAGTCACCCATAGGAAGCAGTGTGCCAGAAATGCCGCTATGGAATCTGTACGGCAAAAACCTGCAAGGACTGGGGCACAACGGGGGTGAGTTGCCAACTCGTGAATAGAAAGATATCTACAAGCAGAGATCGAATGCATGACCCATCCTAGGTCAATACGATCAGATATAAATAAACCTCAATATGAATAAAGCTGAAGCATGCTAAACTGGCAATGTAATCTCTACATGAGTGTAATGCCAAGTGCTCGTGCTAGTGCCTCAGGTAATAGCATGTCATGAATATGAGGTATGATCAATGTAATCAAATCTGCACACACATGGATCCCGTCCACTCGTCACCCAATGACACTAACCATCATGCAAGTAAATATCATGAAACCTGTGCATGGAAATATGAGGATATAACCCACCCGTGTCCCTCGCGACACGTCAAAATCATGGAACCGGAGTGCCCAGCATCGGCACTCGAAAACATCATGAAAACTGTGCCCAGCATCGGCACATAAATCCTCATATCTCAATGCGTATAATCAAAAGCATGAAGTATGTGACATGTAAAGGAAGGTATGCATATCATCATGTCATGCAAGGATCATTTACTGAATGCAATAGTACTACAGGGTAGTGACATGGCAATTATCGATGATGAGTGTGTGAGCCGGCAACAAGTGTACGTGGAACATATGCATCATCGATAATGGTGCTGGTGTCCTAGCAGCATATGACTAAAATATAACCACAGTACAAGCGATGCAATGCAAATAGCATGAATATGCGGAATCGAATAATCAACGCAAAAGTAAAGAATCTACACCAATCTGTACAAGTCATGCAGGGGTGCCATTTGAAATAAGACGAATCAGGGCTTTTGGAAAAACAAGGGCTACGGTGTTTTAAGAAAAGATACATCATTTGAAAATATCCGTATGACCCTTCTGCCTATCTTTAAAATATCCCCGATTCGTTAGTTTGAAATAGGTATGACTCAGTCCAGTCTAATGTCTACTAAGTAATCTAGACAGGAGGGTTAAGAAACCACCTAATCTAAGTCAATATATATAGATATGATAGTCGGTGATCCCGCCTCAATAACATATCGTAAGATATCCTCGAGTCATGAGTGCGGATCTATCATCAATATCGGCTCGTACGGTAGATCGTCGTACGGCATCCCAATAGCTGGGTAGGGGTCAATATCACAGTACCTCATCACATATCAGGTATCACTATCATCAGATCGCATAATCTGGGGTACTACTCTAAGTCTTGTACAAATCGATACCATCTATAAAAATATGAATGCGGGTAAAGCACATGTCCAAAGGCCCGCTAAAACTATCATATCGCACCTCGAAGACAAGCTATGTCACATCGCCGATCTCACGGCCTCACATCAAGTATCATCTCAAACCACGTATCATCCTCAAATCCCGTATATAAACACATAGTCCCATACCCATGTGTAGATATACGCACCATCATATGCACTCTAATAAATGAAAGAATGAATGCAAGTATGTGTGTAAATGTATGTGTGAGTGCAACCACTACTCTAGGGTTCGCACTATACTAAACCAATATATTCTTATCATCAAAATATCATTATTACCATCAATAACCCTAAACAACACATAATAAATATTCGTGTGTATACGTATTCGTATACATCACCACGGACTGCGGGGGTGCTATACGCCATCCACCCGACTTCTCCCCGTAGATATAAATCTACTCACCTTGCTTCTCGTGTGCCAAAGCCGATGTCGCTATCTTCACCTCCTTTGCCTCAACATCACGCGGGGTACCTACAAGTATATCACAATGCTAAAGCACATGAAAATCATATCGGAAACCAAAATAGCACACGCTACCCGCATAGGTAAAAACCTATCGACTCGCATGTAAACACAATCAAAATCCACTTGTCGTTGACGTCCAAACGCCACCCGACAGGAATGAATCACCAAATACCAGAATCCATGCTAAAACAAGTCCCAAATTATACACCAACATAGGAAAATCAACCCAGATTTCACCCTAGATGGAATCAGTCAAAACTAGACATACTCAGGGTCAAAACTAGAGGAAATGGGGGCATGCACAGAAAACGAGGCAATTCCTTAAAATACCTTATTTTAGAATTTTCCATAATTTTTCCCCATTTATCTGTATTTAATTATACCAGAATATTAAAATACTCATTAAAATAATATTAAATTATAAAATTTCCCAAAAATCATATTTTATTATTTTGAAGACGTTACACCATCTCCAAAAAGGCTTGTATCATTCCTCCACCAAAAGGCAACTCCATACAAACCCCAAGAGACAAAGAGTTCTACAGACAACCTACAGAAACCTTGGGCACGTCGACTCGCCAACTTCGTGCCTGAGTTGCCTCGGTCCAGAGGTGGGAGCCCGTAAAAGAAGCAGGCGACGTGGTGCCCTTCCGGCGAGGAGGTGAAAACCGGAGATTCCGCGGGAGATCGGGACGACGATGAGAAGACCGGAGGACACGGATCACTCGGTATATCTCTCTTCCCATCTTGTAGTTAGCTAGTAGTTAGGTTAATGGCCCGATCCGCGATTTTTGTGCGCGGTGGTGCCGGTTTACTAGTTTGTAAAATTTTCGTTTCCGCGTTTCCAGCGTCGGATTGACGGCCGGGGCGCCGCCGTGCACTTACATTAGCCATACGTAGCGGGCTACCAGATATTGACCAAAAGGGACGTCGATGAGCAAACTCATGCTGACACCCTACTGAGCCTGTCAGTGACAATATCCGTACAGTCCGGTCTGTTCGTCTATGAGCATCGCATGGCGAGCCTAGCGGGTTGGTAAAAGTCAGACCCCCAATAGCGGTACAAGTCGTGTCGGAGTGTAGCCCAGAACACCCTGAGATATTACTGGAATACCTACCAGTAAATCTCCTGCCTTGGCCAAGGACTTCGTGTAATGGCTCTCCAGACACAGTGCGACCTCACCCCCAATACCGGGAGAGACGAACCCCTGTAGATCCGCTCACTGCCTCCATGTGGCTCGGGACTGTACCCAACTAAAACCTGTTTGCACAACTCTTTTGAGCGTGGTAGGGTAGTAATCAAAGTACAATGGGAACTCACACGAGACAAATGACGATCTCAGGTCGATGAACTAACCTGTACACATGTCACCAGGGAACTGCTATCTGACGTCAGGTATAAGACCAACTAGCATGTTCCCGGTGAGTCCTGTCCGGTGTACTCATAACCCAATGAGCACCTGTATACATCATAGGTGAACCAACTGACACCAGTGGCTTGTAAGACCGGCACCGCCCCTCGTCGGGGTCTCGACTGTATACACTAGTCTACTCTGTAGTATCGATGCCCTGTCTCGAAAACTCCCACGACTAGGGACCTTATTAGGATGTGCTTATAGGCCCCAGCTCCCACGTATATGATCGCCCTCATACTGCTGGCAGTCAAGCAAGAATCCTAGGGGCTCTATCAACGTGTAATAGCGACCTGTAAGGTCACCTAAAACAGTACAAGATGACAAAAATAAACCAGATAGCATACTACCATCTTGAGTAAGACTGTCCTACCGGCATAGGTCCTCTTTCAATCATTGCTATCACGTGCCTGTGATCCAATAATTGACTCTGAGGGCACTATCTCTAACAATCTCCCACTTGCACTCAAGGCTAATTATTGCGATGTCGCATACTCATAGCCTGTGTGATACCGAACACCCAACTCCTCTACTAATCAGTCTCACAAAACCTGTTTGCGAAACTAATGCGTTCGAGAAATAGCCTCAGTGAATGGATCCGCTCTAATGTTTCTTTCTATGTCTCTCTTTATCTCAAGTTCGCGTTGAAAGCCATCTCCCGAAATGAGCAATACCTGTCTTAGAGTATGTCTGGATATCTGATGGGACCTAGTTCATAAATGAACTCCAAATCCAAACTTCTCAGACTGTATCGTCAACTGAACTTAATCAGTATCGTGTGCCATGCCTCCCTCAGTATCCGTCTGGACCACCTGTCCAAACTACTGCCCCTCGTCAGAGGGAAAACTATAACTCTGACAGTCACTCTGTCATTCAAGTCACCTTGGAAGCCTGGAATGATAACCGTCTCCTAAAGGAGGCAGCCGTTATCAAATCCCTAGAACATCCACTTATGTTCTAAAACTGCTTCCGATCGTTTCTCCAGGATAGGATTAGTATCAACTTATTGTATCTACTGCAAAAACAACATCTGGTGTGGTACTTGGCATCTCATGATTGACTCAATTGTCTAAGCAAGTGATCTGCCAATCATGCACATCCCTCTCCCTTTTAGTCTGTAAGACACCTTTAGAGAGGGTGACTCCATCACCTGCAGGTATACTACCGTGCCAGGAGTCGTCCATTCTAAAACACTTTTAGAATGCTGTCTAAGTATCCAGATTGGGACACTTCCCAAATCTAGATCTAAAACCATAGATCCAGTAACCAGAATATCTGATATTGTATCTATATCCTTATGTGGAGAAGCCACTGTGTGACAACCAAAGTATAACCGATCGTAGTATAGGAATTTCTTTTCCTACTTTATGTATGTCATCCAAATACCAGGACATCACACCCTACTACCTTCTTAACAGATCCATCCCCTATTCTGATGAAGTCAAACCTATGACTGTCACATCAGAAATAGATGATCTATCTCCGCTATATCTGCTTTAGTCTATAAATAGACATAAACCACTTGTCCACTATGCTTCCGCTGCTCCCATTGACTACGACAACCCTCTGGCAGAGTCATATAAACGTACACTTCTAAAGCTAGTTCAGAACGACGCTATACTCATCCTCCTGCCGGGTCTCACAGCCTGGAACAACAGCAATGGCAAGTCTAGGTAAACAAGAACTTCCCTGTCACCGTCTTTGAGCATACCGAAGTACCTCTCGAGTGCCTGAGGTTACCCACCATATCTGCGGAGTGGCCAATGGAATGTCAAGCCAGATTAAATCTTTAGGTTCTTATCAAATTTTCAGTAATTGTTTGCGGTTCTGGAAACACTTCCAGTTCTACCATACTCCCACTACTGTTTTCTGAAAAAATCCATTTCTTTTAAAACTGTGGCGAGTCAAGAACAATATCACTATTGATCTTCAAGATGGTAGAAAGTCAATCCTCGTCATAGCCCGGGTCAACCCACAAACTGCCATTACGGAAACGTGCCTTTGAGTTATCCGGAGTCTGGTTTTAAGCATAAACCGGAAAACTCCCCGTGCCTTAACAATGTCAAGATATGAATTGTTCTATATCCAATACAGAAACAGAGGCACTGATCTAATTGAACTAGATTCAAATCATGCAGCTGTCTCCAGTGCATGTCAACTAAATGGAAAGAGGTCGATCAGCATTACTTAACTTAGGAGTACTTCCAATTATGAGTAACCTGAAAAGGAAGCAAGTTCTCTTAATCATTACTAGCAACTGAATACCATACACAAGTATCTACATCTTCGATCACCTTGAAGAATCCCGATACTTGCAACACCTGGTTCTTTACTTTATCCATATACCTATAACTTCTCAAAACTTGGACCCTGTGTTTCTATGAAACACCTGTCTAAAAACTAGAGAAGTCATAAGTAAACCGAATGTAGTACGAGAACCAACCCCTCTGTCCTCATGGACATTGGACAACATACAATACTCTGTATAAGTCCCTTGAGTCTAATAACTCATTCCCTGTGTGTCGTAGGTTGAAAACTGTACTTATGGTTAAGAAGAATTTCACCACTGTTTAATGCTCCTTACCTAACCATCCACTGATATAGGTAAACGTCATAGACATAATTTCAAAAAGGTATATCTCACTCTATAAAAATAGACGTACAGATATATCAATTTGAAATTGGTGCATAACAACGGATATTCAAAACCAAATATTTGCCGTCCGGCAAACTACCCAGGTGACTTCCTCAAATATCACCAATTACAACGAATTCCGATATAATGAGGATGATCACCTAATTCCCAATAACTTACTCCCACTCATCATCTGTAAAACCATACAGATGTGAGAATCAAACTTGGTAAATGCATACCCTGGAGTAAGGACTAATTGGGAAATCAGTTTTCTTTTAACAATACACAGTGAAACTGAAACATTAAAATGTTTCGTAGGGGTATCCGGGTATTCCTAGTAATGCCTCTTCCATTATCCAGATTCACAACTGTAATCGTATTTCTTTGCCATCTCTCCAAATCCCTTTATATGTCTTTAGTCATTACCTTCTGTACACCCTCTTAGGCTAAATGGTTTTCTTCCTTCCCTACCTTTCGGCACCAGCCTATGGTTTGGAAGAAGACTATCCAATAAGCATAATGGGTGTACTGTCCTAATCCTAGGAGCACTCGCAATGCGAGAGAAGGTGAAGATAAAAGACAACCGAATAAACCTTATTCCTATTTCTCCCATACCAGAATCCATCCCCAAACTGGAACAAGTTCCTTTCGAGTTCGTATATAACCATACGATGGAGTATCCAAATAACTGTGGATCTTCGTAGTGATACGGAGTGTCCTGGAGAAATACAAAGGTGAAGTGGGAGTGGTAATGAAATACTTGGTTTGGTCGTAAATAGCAGTCGCAGTTTACTTTGCCCTCTTACTAATCCCTTTATTTATCTTTACATAATACATTTTGTACACCATCTTAGGCTAATTGGTTTTCTTCAATCCCTACCGGTCGGCACCTGCCTATGGTTTAGAAGAAGACTATCCAATTTGCGTAATAGGTGTACTATCTCCTAATCCAAGGAGCACTCGCAACCTGAGAGAAGGTAAAAAAAAAAGACAACTGAATAGTCCTATTCGTTTTCTCCAGAACCTGAAACCATCCTCGAATAAATTCCTTCGAGTTCGTATATAACCATACGATGGTTTTATCCAATGGAATTGGACGTTCGTACTAATACGGGGTGTCCTGGAGAAAAGGGTAAAAGTAGGAGTGGCAATGCGGTATGCAACTCTGACAATCCAAAAGCCAGTCTTATAAGAAGGTTCGGTCAATCTTGGTCACTGAGTCATAGTCTAGGGTCGGGTCAAGGTCGCTGCCAAAGAGAGAGAGAAAAGAAACACTCAGCGTGCACTCTAACCTAGATCGGAATGGTTATCACTTTATCTAATCAGGAAACCTCCCACTGTAACGTCAAATTCTTCCCCAAACCTGAAAGAAGAATTAGTCGGGATCACCCGAGGAGTAAACCAACTCATCAGTGGGAATCGGGATCCAACTATCATCGCATGATAACGTGACGGAATCCGCTCACGTTATCACACTCCAGAAAGTATGCGCATATCTGGAAAGTTTCAGTTTCTTTAGAAACTCCCGATGTGATTTTTGCCTCATGCTCTTATGACCTTGACGTAAGCCAAAATATCATAAGTCACATGTCAAGTTCTACCCGTCATTGTCCAGGTTAATTTGAACCCCCCCCCCGTACATACCCTTGACGTATTCCAAAATAGTAGTATGACTGTCCCAAACTAACGCATCTATCTATGCAACAGATAAATATCCGGTAGCTACCAATCACTATGCCTTGGCGTAGGTCAAAATACATAGCTTGAATACTACCGAACATTTAACTGAAATAACGGAGGGCTACGAATGGTTTCTGGCGAAAAACCTTTAACGTAATGAACTTGATATCGTTGAAAGAACAGGATAGCTTTTATAAAAATATAGTGACGAAAACCTTTACTAAAGAGGTCACTCCCGGTGAAGGGATCTCGGCTCTTTCCCCGTAGAATGAGGTGCAGGATATTCCAACTGAATACCACGATGCAAAGCAAAAGTAATCGACTATAGTGAAGTTATTTCCCTGACGCAAACTTCTGTCCAAGGGGCCACTCCCGGTGAAGGGATCTCGGCCCTTGCCTCGTCGACTGAGGTGCTGGATATTCATAACCGAATACCACTATGCAAAACAAAAGAGAACGCCCTTGCAATAACAGCTTTTTGAAAAATGTTCCAACAACATCAGAATAGGTTTGTTTAGCTTGCATTGATCCGAATCAACGCAGTCCCATCAATTGATCACACCACAAAAGAACGAAAATAATGATGTACGTATATGCCATCCGCATTTGCCACTGGGTCCCATCATCACCCATTAGGTTACTTAACTAACGACAGAGCGGGGACTGGACTAGCGCGGATGCAAAACATATACAACATCTACTAGTATATATATAAATATATAATATTCGCTCAAGGCGTGATAAAATGCAACATCACAGAAATGTAATAAGCATCACAGAACAATACAGATATCTGGGATCCCCGGGTTTCACAGAGCCGCTACTGAAACCCGACGTTCCCCTGGTCGTGTAGATAGCCTGTGCAATGAAATCCTAGACCCGTACGGGCACGGTAAGTTACCCGCCAAAACCTGAAGTGAGGCAGCCCCCTTCAGCAATGTGAATGGACCACCCAGCACTTCACGGAATCCGGTAACTTGGGCACCCCTCCTTAGGTCAACCTATACCCCATACGAGTGCGGCGAATAGCCCGCCAATTCTAGAGTAAAGCCCCCTCCGTCTCAACGCCATGAGATGCAGGCCCGTTGCCCTCTAGAACCCGGCTACCCGTGCACCCCTCCGCGGGGTAATCCTAGTACAGAAAGTAAAATATATACAACGGGTACATCGACCTCAGCCCGGTCGTGCCCCAAAAGAATAATATACAAACAGGCAGTGACGGCAATCCACATGTCGGATGCTCGCCCCGCAATATCAAATGTACATAATAAACCAAACTGTACTACCATTGCATCCAGGCTATCCACCACGACAATCCGCAACATCACAGCACAACACAGAACATCAACGTGAATGTCACGTTCACAAATCCGTCTAAAAGGGCTAAAGCAGTTAGACAGGATTTACCGATCAAGTGACATTCACAGTCACAGATATAATGTAAATACTGTGAACTAACATGTTTAAAATTTTCGATCGACTAAATTTCCCGAAGTGGGCCCCAAGCACTACTGTAGCACTCAAAAACATCTGGGCCCAAAAAGAATATACCAGAAACCCTATTTCCATGTCAGAGAGCCACTGTAAAAATTTGATGCAGTGAAGCCACATTTCGGCGGCGGATCCGCGGCCAAAACGTGGTTTTGGCAGCTGATCCGCCACGCTACAGTAGGATCAGGGTACCAAATTTTCACAGTGTTCTCAAAAAACCCTGATCGTAATTTTACAATATGCCAAATAATTTTTAGAGCACGGGAAAAATTCGACAGAAACTGGACTTGAAAATACGGTTTTTGGAAAATCCGTTCGATCGAACTTGTAAACACGTTAGAGCAAGCTAGACTAGGTTAATGGCGTGGCTCTGATACTAGTGTAAGTGCACGGCAGTGCCCCGGCCGTCATTCCGAGGCCAAAATGCGGAAACGAAACTTTTACAAAACTTCTAAACCGGCACTACCGCGCACTATAAACCCGGATCGGGCCATTAACCTAATGCTAGAAAACTAGAGAATCGGTAGAAAGCTATACCGAGCGATCCGTGTCCTTCGGTCTTCGGCCTCTACTCCGATCTCCTCGCGGAATCTCCGGTCTTCATCTCCTCGTCGGAACGGGCACCACATCGCCGGGTTCTTTTACGGGCTCCCACCTCTGGACCGAGATAACTCGGGCACGAAATTGGCGAGTCGACGTGTCCAAGAATACTGTAGATGAAGTGTAGAAAGCTTTGTCTCATTGGGGTTGAGAAGTTGCCATGATGGAGTGGAGAAGGAAATGAACTTTGGAGAATGATGGTGTATTTTGTTGCAAGCCAAGAAATGATATGAATAATCTTTCTCACACCCAAAAGAATTTTCTCTCATCCCCCTTCAAAAATGTGGCCGCCCAAAAAAGAGAGAGGAAAAACAATGAAGGGAGGTGAGAGTAGTAAAAGCAAGTGGTGACCATAAGTCTAAAAGCAAGTCTCACTTCAATGATCCAAATCAATCTCTTCACATTAAATGCAAATGAAATGATCACAAGAAAAGCATCAAAAGATGCTAGAATAATCATGAACCACATATCACAATAAACCCCCTCCACAATTGCTAATTTGCATATTTGCAAATTAGCCCCTCCATCAGAAAAATCCGGCCATGAAGGAACAAAGAAAAACTGGCCGAAACGGAATGCAAACTGGAAATTTCCAAAAAACTGATCCCGTAATAAATTACAGGAAAACCTCGCGACCGTATATACATACCCGCATTTGTATTCTGACCGAATACAAATACAAAGAGACAAAATCTACACCGTACAATACTAGGATCCGGCTTAAACCAAAGCCCGCTAGTATTATCCGTCCGATCATGATCCGTGCAATACCGCACATATATGATCGAACCCTGCCATATCTCCATACGGCCTCTACAGCGTTTCGCCCGAAACTTAAGAAACTGTCTGTGGGGGACTCTAAAGACTCGTCAATACTTTTGGCTATGGATTTAACCACTAGCACGCCAGAGGTATTTGCCATACGTAGCGGACTACCAGGTATTGACCAAAAGGGACGTCGAAGAGCGAACTCATGCTGACACCCTACTGAGCCTGTCAGGGACAATATCCGTACAGTCCGGTCCGTTCGTCTATGAGCATCGCATGGCGGGCCTAGGGAGTTGGTAAAAGTCAGACCCCCAATAGCGGTACAAGTCGTGTCGGAGTGTAGCCCAGAACACCCTGAGATATTACTGGAATACCTACCAGTAAATCTCCTGCCTTGGCCAAGGACCTCGTGTAATGGCTCTCCTAGACACAGCGCGACCTCACCCCGAATACCGGGAGAGACGAACCCCTGTAGATCCGCTCACTGCCTCCATGTGGCTCGGGACTGTACCCAACTAAAACCTGTTTGCACGACTCCTTTGAGCGTGGTAGAGTAGTAATCAAAGAACAGTGGGAACTCACACGAGACAAATGACGATCTCAGGTCGATGAACTAACCTGTACACATGTCACCAGGGAACTGCTATCTGACGTCAGGTATAAGACCAACTAGCATGTTCCCGGCAAGTCATGTCCGGTGTACTCATAACCCAATGAGCACCTATATACATCTTAGGTGAACCAACTGACACCAGTGGCTTGTGAGACAGGCCACCGTCCCTCGTCGGGGTCTCGACTGTATACACTAGTCTACTCTGGAGTATCGATGCCCTGTCTCGAAAACTCCCACGACTAGGGACCTTTTAAGGATGTGCTTATAGACCCGAGCTCCCACGTATATGATCGCCCTCATACTGCTGGCAGTCAAGCAAGAATCCTAGGGGCTCTATCAACGTGTAATAGCGACCTGTAAGATCACCTAAAACAGTACACGATGATAAAGATAAACCAGATAGCATACTATCATCTTGAGTAAGACTGTCCTACCGGCATAGGTCCTTTTTCAATCATTGCAATCACGTGCCTGTGATCCAATAATTGACTCTGGGGGCACTATCTCTAACAAAAGCCACCTTTTTGCACGCCCTCTTGGACAAGGTATGATGGAAATCAAAGCACAGTGGGAATCACACAAGACTCTATGACGATTTCGGGTCAACAGACTACTCTATACCAGTGTCACCGGAGAACTGCCATCTGACATGAGGTATAATACCATCTGGGAGTTCTCGGAGAGTCCGTCCAGTGTACCCAGTCTCTACCGAGCACCCGTACACCATCCTTGATGTCAAACACCGATGGATATGGAATCATCCATCGCCCATCATATGGGTCAAGATGCGTATACGCTAGTCTACTCTGGTGTATCGATGCCCCGTCTCGATACACCCTCGACTAGGAACAGTTATAAGATGTACTCATCGACTACCGTGGCCCTACTAGTATGATCTCATCATAGTCCCAGCAGTCAAGTACATATCCTAAGGGCTTTATCAACATGTAACATAGAGACAATCAGAGTACATGTTAAGATAAAGTACAACCAGATAGCATACTATCATGTCGAGCAAGAAAGTCCTCCCTATATATGTCCAAGCATCCATTACAATATCCATCGTATGTACAGTAATAGCCTCTAGGGCATACATATAACTAACAGATATTAGTGAAGCAAACACCCTAAACTAAATGGCAAGTAGTAGAGGATGATGAAGTAGGAAATGAGCTCACTTTAGATTTAATTTTCTCACAAGGTTTCATCACTTAGAAAAAGCTAGCAAGCTTTTTCTCTTGAAGAAGAAGAAGAAGTGATGAAGAAAATGAATGAGAGAGTGAGGTTAGAATTGCAACCATGGGTGAGTTAGTTCCATGCCTAACTCATGTAGATAATAAACCATAGTCTAAGATTAAGGGTTGGGTTAACAAATATCCCAAGCTAGACAAACAAGTTGAATAAGTCAATATATCCATAAGCTTCTACAAGCTTATCCATGAGTAATTCCAAATGTTTTGTGAATTACTTAATGATAAATAAAACCCTAGCATGGTATAAGTCTCATACATTCATGTTGCAAGTGTAACCTAGTATAACACAACAATATATATCACATATATATTTTGTGTACAAAGAAAACAATACATATATCACATTTATGTAAAGTGTATCATATGTGAGAAAAATGAATACATAAGTGAGCTAATATTTGTTAATGTAATGTAATATATCAAATATATAATTATACATTAAATTAATAAATCAACACTTGATTTAATAATCCGGCTATATTGTGTATAACCGACTAATATCAATTGCAACATCTTATCAAATCAACACTTGATCCGATAACCCGGCTATATCACATATAACCGACCATTGTCAGAAGTCGCGAGAATAGAATGCGGTATCACATATCGTATTAATTTCGGTCCCGCACATATCACATATATGCTCCTACTCCATTTCGCATGAACCAGGAAACCTCTGTGTAGGACTCTAAAGACTCGTCAATACTCCGGCAATAGGGGATGATCATATCAAACACCCACAAGCCGCAAGCGGTCTGCCAAACGTAACGGCCACCCGGATATTGAGCGATCAAAAGATCAACAAGCATGCCTGCTCGTACTCCTGCGAATCCAATCAGTAACACTACTGTACAGTCCGGTCTCTTCGCCTGATATGTCGCATATCACAGCCTGGGGGTGGTATAATGTCAGACCCCAATAGCATGATAAGTCATGCCGATACAAAGTCCATAACGGTTCGAGAAACTACTGATAACACTTACCAGTAAATCTCAACAACCCTGGCCAGGGATTTTCTGTTATGGCCAATCGAGCATAGCGCAACATCAACTCCGAATACCGGGAGAGACGAAACCCCTCCTATCGCTCATTGCATCCATGTGACTCGGGACTGTACCCAAAAACCACCTTTTTACACGATCTCTTGACCGTGGTATGGTGGAAATCAAAGCACGGTGGGAATCACACAAGACTCTATGACGATCTCGGGTCTACAGACTAACCTTTACCAGTGTCACCAGAGAACTGCTATCCGACGATAGGTATAATACCATCTGGGAGTTCTCGGCGAGTCCGTCCAGTGTACCCAGTCTCCACTGAGCACCCGAATACCTTCTCTGATGTCAAACACCAATGGATATGGGATCATCCATCACCCATCATATGGGTCGAGAAGCGTATACGCTAGTCTACTCTGGAGTATCGATGCCCTGTCTCGATACTCCCACGACTAAGAACATTTGAAAGATGTACTTATCGACTACCATGTCCCCACTAGTATGATCTGCATCATAATCCTGGTAGTCAAGTACTCATCCTGAGGGCTTTATCAACATGTAATAGAGAGACAATAAGTGTACATGTTAAGATAAAGTGCAACCAGATAGTATACTATCATGTCGAGCAAGAAAGTCCTCCCTATATATGTCCAAGCATCCACTACAATATACATTGTATGTACAGTAATGGCCTCTAGGGCATACATATAACTAACAATCTCCCACTTGCACTAAGGCCATCTGTTGTAGTATCCTATACCCAACAATATAGAAGTGGTTATAGTATCCCATACTCAATCATCCCATAGAAGTCTCTCTAGGGGTAAGGCCTTTGTGAGTGGATCCGCTGTGTTATCCTTTGTGTCTACTCTTCTGACCTCGATCCCTTGGAGATCAACCATCTCCCTGATCAGGTGATACTTGGCTCAAAATATGTCTGGAACGCTAATGGGACCTGCGTTCCTAGGCTAAAGCCACACTTCCATTGTTGTCACAATAACACTTATTGGACGCTCAATGGAAGGAACCATGTTCATCTTATAAACAAGAAATGTCCAGACAACCACTTTGGTAGTATAGTTGGTAGCAATGTATTCAGACTTTATCGTTTAGTATGTCACGGTATCTAGCTTGGAACTCTTCCAATATACCGTCCCTCCACCGAGGGTAAAGACAATGCCTGCGACTGACTCTCAGTTGACCTTATCACTCTGGAAGCTCGAACCAAGAACTTTCCTTTAGTGCTTCTCAAGTACTTAAGAATGTCCTCCACAACTTTCCAGTAATTCTCCCAAGATCCGATTGATTCCTGATCACTACACCTAGTGAGTCATCTACATCTGGTCTGGTACATAACATCGCATACTCTGATAGAGCCTACTGCCGAACCATAGGGTATCCCTTGCACGCGAGCTCTCTCCAAATCAGTCTTGGAAGACATATTTTTAGAGAGAGTGATTCATGAGTAAGTGGGCGAACCACCATGCTTAGAATCTTCCATACTAAACCCTTTTAGTATGGTGTTAATGTACCTGGATTTGAGACACTCTCAACATCCACTTAGATCTATCATCATAGATGATAATCCACAAGATGTAGTAGGTATCATCCAAATCTTCTATTGAGAATCCCCATGATAAGAGGAGCCTGACCGAGTGTAGCATAGGAAACCCTTTCCTATCAAGAGTATGTCATCTACGTACAATACGTGGAAGACAATCTTACTCTCTACAACCTTCTTATATATACAAGGTTCATCCACCTTTTTTATGAAGTCAAACTCTTTGACTGCCACATCAAAACAGATGTTCCATCTCCGTGATGCTTGTTTTAATCCTGATGGACTTAAGTATAGCTTTGAAAGTCTTAACTTTTCCATCTACACCAAGAATCTTCTCAAGATCCAATTTGCTCCCGGTGGGTTTTATCCCTTTAGGTGCAACATTCAAAGTCATACTTTGTTGGTGTATATGGATTCCATCTTTGATCACATAGCATCTAGCATTTTCACAGAGTCCACACTCGTGATGGTCTTCCTAAACCTAATTGGGTCATCATCTACCATGATGCAATCCTTGCTCCCACTGTCACCGAGAAGACCGTAGTATCTCTCAAGTGGATGAGGAACCCTACCAGATTCACGGAGAGGCTGAGCTTCGTTAGAGACTATTGAATCATTTAGTTTCACCAAATCATTAGCTGTTAGTTTGTTTAGCTGGAACTCCTTCCAGTTCTACCTCATGACCACTAATTTCTTCACAAGAAAGTCCTTTTCTAAAAAGGTGGCATGCTGAGAAACAAAACACCTTTTGCTCCTCGGTGTGGTAGAAGATATTCCCTCGCAAATGTTTGGGATATCCAACAAACTTATACAGATCTGACCTTGCCTCGAGCTTGTCCGGATTCTGCCTTTCAACATAGGCCGGACAACCCCATATCTTAACTCGTTTAAGACATGGTCTCTTCCCACACCATATCCCATATGTAGTGGTAGGCCCTGATTTAGACGAAACCCCATTCAATAGGTATGCAACTTCTCAAGTGCATAACACCCAAAAGGAAACAGGAAACTCAGCAGTACTCATCATAGAGCGCGCCATATCTCATATGGTGCGATACCTCCAACCCGATACACCGATGTGCTGTGGTGTATACGAAGGAGTAAGCTGAGAGAGAATCTCATTCTTCTTTTAGAAACTTCAAGAACTCCATGCGCAAGTATTCTGCTCCTCGATCACATCGAAGGACTTAATACTTCTACCAAACTGGTTCTTTAAACTTCAAGCTTATATTCCTTGAATTTCTTAAAAGTTTCAGACTTGTGTTTCAACAGGAACATATGTACGAATCTTGAGAGATAGTCGATGAATGTAATGAAGTACCAAGAACCAACCTTGGCATTTGTACACATAGGACCGTATACATCATCATGTATGAGTCCCAAGAGTTCACTAACTCTTTCTCTGTTTCCAGTAAACGGAGTATTGGTCATGGTATCTTGGAGACAAGACTGGCAAGTATCATAAGATGATAATTCGAACATATCCTCATATTCATCCATATGTAACTTAGCTGGTCGTGTCGCATTGATATGACCTAGTCTACAATGCCCCAAGAAGGAATCGTTCATTTCTAAACTACTCTTCTTGTGTGTGTTCTAGATACTTTGAACTGTGGTTTGATTTAGAACATATATGCCATTTCATAACGTGCCTAATCGAATCAACTCTTGATCAAGAAAATATTCACAACATTATCCTCCAATATAGAATTATATCCTTCTTTAACTCAGTAAAGAATATGATGTAATGTTGTATATCAGGTTCGGTATGTAATAACAATTGTTCAGAATCAATATATTAATACAAGGTGATATCTGCCAAAAGACTTGGCTGCAACAATTGCACCATTCTCTAACTCTTAGAGATATATCACCCATTCTCAGTTCTCTACTTTTCTGTAGCCCATGTAACTCTTACATATGTGGGATCCTGATCCGGTATCTCATACTTAGGACGTAGAAGATACTGAGAAACAGTTCTCGATAATGAACACACCCAAAGAAGATGCATCAACATGCACTTTCTTCTATTGGGTGGCATGGGAATCCTGATATTCCCCTATTTCCTGCTCAGACTTATAACAGCTATAAGATAGAGCGGAACCAACATTCCCTAGCTCAGTATAATAAGCAGGTTCGGTCAATACATCCATATTATTATCTTGATTAAGGCATGACATGGTCGCTACCAGAAGAGAGAGAGAAAAAAACACTATGCGTGTGCTTTTGCAGGATTAGATTGGTTATTATTTTATCTAATCAGGATGGCTCCCACTGTTTTAGTCAAATCTATCTTCAAACCTAAAAAGGTAAGACTGGCCGGGATTAATTACACCCTACAAGTTCACCAATCTTTCGGCCAGGCCAGTGTCGGTACTTTGAGGGAGGTTCCCCGTGCTTTCGCACAGACCTAATTAAAATAAATCTCGTTTCCCCAGGGGCATAACCCCATTAACACCTTTCTAGACACCTACTTGATCGGCTAATTGTAATGTGTAAAACTCTCCCAAGAGTAACTCCTACTCGCCGTGGGTATCGGGATCCAACTATCTCATAGAAGGTATGCAATCTCATTGCAAATTTCAACACTTGAAATTCCCGATAATATTTTACCCCTGGTGACTTATGACCTTAACTATGGTCAACAAATCATAAGCACTAGTCAAGTTCTACCCATCATTTCCTGATTAATCAGACCCACCCACATGACCCTTGACTATGGTCAACAAAGTCATATGACTGTCCTAATTAATCGCATCATATGCTGTATAGGAAGACATCACTTAGCTACCGCACACTACGTCTTAACTATGGTCAACAAACGTAGCACGAATACTAAGTACTCTACTTCTTAAAATGACGGAGGGTTACGAAAGGTTTTTAAGAAAACCTTTTGCGTAATAAACTTGGTATCGTTGTAGCATTGAGTGAATTTTAAAAGGAGTGTTTTTGAGGTTTTTACTAGTTTTGCTAAAAAGGTCACTCCCGGTGAAGGGATCTCGTCTTTCCTTATCGAATAACGTGCAGGATATTTCACAAATACCGCTATACAAAACAAAAACTATAGAAGCAATCAAAAAACAAACCGTGTCAGTTGTAGCATCTGCTAATTTCGCTAAAGAGGTCACTCCCGGTGATGGGATCTCGGCTCTTTCCTTATCGAATAAGGTGCTGGATATTCTACAAGGAATACCGCTATGCAAAGCAAGAACTAGAGCTACCAGTTTTTAAATGTGTTTCTACAACATCTTTAGGTTTCTTTTAGTTTCATTAATCTCATTAATGAAGTCCCATCATATTATGCTTCCTAAGAATCACAGAAGAAACGAAAGCAGCAATATTAATTATATCTCATATATATAATATAGGCATTCGTCTCAGAATATTTCAAGTGATCACATCACAGAATATCAGCAGCAGAAGAATCACATATGAAATATTGGATATACTAGGAATTCCGTGTTTTATTTAAGCCAGTATAAAACCCGGATTATACGGTCGCGATGCATAGCCAAACCCATATCCCTAGACCCCTACGAGAGCGAGCGAGAAACCCTACCAATTCTAGAGTTAGGAGACCCAGTCTCGACTCCTCGAGATGGTCTCCCACTGGACCCTAGAACCCGGTTACTTGTGCTCCCCGCCTTGGGTCTATCCTAATGCGGAAAAGTAAATAATATACATCAATGGTGACATCATCCTCAACCCGGAAGTGCCCCAATAAAAGAATATTACATACAATGAATTTTACATGAATGAAAATAAAAACCCTCATCTCACATAAAACCCCCGGCTATTCAAAACATGACGATCCAATATAACATATCACAGCAACACATAACATCACATGTCATCAACGTAAGTAAATATGTGTATCCCAATTGTCGTTGACATATAGCAACGAAACCGGCGATACACCACATATTACACTTACGGTCGCAAAAAAGAAAGTGAAAAACTACAACAGTTAGAATCCGCAGCCACCTTAAACATCATAAACCCAGTGCATCACATACTTTGGATTGATGCCTAACCAAATGAATTCGTTAGACATCACATGCCTAACAATTATAAACCCCGCATTTTAGTCTTGATATTGAAAACACTTTCCAGTAACCTATCGGGTAATTCAACAAGATGTTAGTTATATGTATGCCCTAGAGGCCATTACTATACATAGGATGTATATTGTAGTGGATGCTTAGACATATATAGGGAGGACTTTCTTGCTCGACATGATAGTATACTATCTGGTTGCTCTTTACCTTAACGTGTATACTGATTGTCTCTCTGTTACATGTTGGTAAAGCCCTTAGGATGTGTACTTGACTACCTGGACTATGATGCGGATCATACTAGTGGGGACATGGTAGTCCATAAGTACATCCTTCAAGGTCCCTAGTCGTGGGTGTATCGAGACGGGACATCGATATACCAGAGTAGACTAGCGTATACCTTCTCGACCCATAAAGATGGGCGATGGATGATCCCATATCCATTGGTGTTTGACATCAGAGATGATATACGGGTGCTCAGTGGAGACTGGGTACACTGGACGGACTCGCCGAGAACTCCCAGATGGTATTATACCTTACGTCAGATGGCAGTTCTCTGGTGACACTGGTACAGAGTAGTCTGTTGACCCGAGATCGTCATAGAGTCTTGTGTGGTTCCCACTGTGCTTTGATTTCCACCTTACCACGTCCAAGAGGGCGTGCAAAACGGTGGCTTTTGGGTACAGTCCCGAATCACATGGAGGCAATGAGCGATAGGAGGGGATTCGTCTCTCCCGGTATAGGGAGTTGATGTTGCGCTGTGTTCGATTGGCTATAACCGGAAATCCCTGGCCAGGGTTGCTGAGATTTACTGGTAAATGTTACCAGTAGTTTCTCGAACTGTTATAGACCTCATATCGACACGACTTATCGAGCTATTGGGGTCTGACGTTTACCACCCCTAGGCGAGATATGCGACATATCAGACGATCAGACCGGACTGTACGTAAGTGTTACTGGTTGGATTCACAGAGTGTGAGGGGGCTTGCTCGTCGATCTTCTGATTGCTCAATACCCGGGTGGCCGTTACGTTTAGCAGACCGCTTGCGGCTTGTGGGTGATTGATATGATCATCATCTGCTGCCGGCGTATTGACGAGTCTTTAGAGTCCTACACAGAGGTTTTCTGGCTCAAGCGAAACGAAATAGGAGCACATATGAGATGTGTGCGGGACCGAGAATAATACCAGTATGTGATACTGTATTCGATTCTCGCGATATGTGACATTGATCGGTTATATGCGATATAGCCGGGTTATCGGATCAAGTGTTGATTCGATAAGTTGTTACTATTGATACTAGTCGGTTATGTGCGACATGACCGGATCATTGAATCAATTGTTGATTAATGATTTAATGTATAATTATATATTTGATATATTACTTTGCATTAACTAGTATTGGTTCACTTTAATAGGATTTTCTCACTTGATGCACATTGTATATGTGATATATTTTTGTGCACCTTTTTGTATCATGTTTGATGATACATGCTCACTAGGGTTTGTGTAAAGATTAAACTATGGTTGTGTAATGGTTAGGGTTTTCTTTTGCTTAATCATTTATTTATTTTGTTTATTTATTTTGCAAAATAAATGAATGGTGGCTTTCTTTGGATGGTAGTTGAAGCTTCATGAAGCTTTGACTAAGTGACCATTTTGTCTCATGCTTAACCCTAACCATTCCACTTAACTATAGTCTATTCTCTACACATGACCATGGTTAGATTATGATAAGTATTCATTTTTATTTTCTATTTGAAAATAACTTATCATAACATATTCCTTCTTCTTCTTCATCTTCTTAAAAGAAGAAGCTTGCCTCCATCAATGGCAACTTGGGAAAATGAGTGAGAAATCCAATTCTAAAGTGAACCCACTTCCTATTTCTTCATCCTCTACCTCTTGCCAAGTAGTATAGGGTGTTTCCTTCACAAGTTTTCATGGCTTGGTGAAGGTGGAGCTTGATCTAGTGATGCCTCGACGTAGATCATCTTCGGCATCGTCGTCGATGACCTAGCCCGCTTTTTCTCCGATGAAGCCGATGCCAGAGTCATGGTTCGATTTGGACAGCGGAGGAGGACTTCATCATGGAGCTATGGAGGTGGAGAAACGGATCTACAAAGGTTGTATTTCCGTTCTTATAGTTTAGTTGTAAACTAGTTGCTTTGTTCGCCTAAAATCTAGTTAACGATCCGTAGTCTAGGGTTTCTCGGCACCGTAAATTTTGAAACGGGCATGGTTGATGCCTTGTGAGACCTCTTGAGAGTGCCTAGGAACCCTACAGTGGTATCAAAGCCAAGCTAGAGCCTTAGGCGATGCGTAGACGGAGTTTGAAGTCCGATCGAACCGAAAACCTACATCCAAAATGCTCTCTGGACATTTTTGAAATTCGGAGTTTTTTCAGAATTAAAAATATGCAGAAAAACCAGCAGGAATTTATAAGAATTACTGTGAAGTTCGATGACCTAATTCCATAAAAGTGCGACGGAACCGCGGCATTAGCGTGCTTATGCGGCGGTTCCGCGGCCCTTTGTCTCTTCTCCCATTAAATTTTGCACAGTAATTCTATTTGGCAGTGCTGGTTTTCCTGGGAATTTTTAATCTGAAATCAAGAGTTGAGTATTTTGGGTTGTATTGGGAGTTCGTACATTCGATCGGATTGTCAAACTTTGTCTATGTGTTTTTCCGGATAATTTTAAAATATGTTAAAAAAAAGTTCGACAGGATATAAATACCCAATTTTTCCCTGCCGGAAAATTTCCAAGTGTTGGATTTTTCCGAGGTTTAAAGACGTTCTAAGTAGTGCAAGTAACGTGATGGTCCCCTCTAGAAGACAACAAACTTTAACTCGATTATGTAACCGTCTTGAACTGCCCTTTGAACCTCGGGTTTGGGGCAGTACGGCGTGCCACATGTGAGGCGTTGGCTTGACCCTTCTACGGCTGGACCGTTGGTACTGAGGCATGAAGTGAATGTCTTTGAACTTATTTCATGTGTTGAGCTGTTTCGGGAAAACTTGGGTGTTCGAATGTTCGATCGGAAAGTTTAACATTTTCTATTTATCTGGAAAGGGATACAATAATTGGAATTCACAAGTAGTTTTGAGATAACTGAATGAATGTTATAAACATAGCTGTTTAGTCTCACTTGATCGGTTGCCACGAAATTTTGATGCGATCAAAAGTCCGTCGCAATCACGTAGCGTACGCGGATACTCGCCGGGTAAACTTAATAGACAGCCTCACTCCATAGCCCCGACCAAGTGACTGTAGGAGAACCCCGTCGCCGAAAGCGTCCGTTCGGGTGCTTGCGGCAGCGGTGTTCCGCCTTGGTGCACTTCGTCGACAGTATCAGGGGTACGGCCGCCTACTGAAGTTTGCGACGAGCATTCGATCAGGATGTCGGGAATCTTGTTGAATTGCCCGACTTGATATTGAAAAGAGTTTTCGATTATGAGACTAAAATGCGGGGTTTATAATTGTTAGGCATGCGATGTCTAAAGAATTCATTTGGTCAGGCATGCGATGTCTGAGGTGGTTGCGGATTCCAACTGTTGTAGTTTTACACTTTCTTTTCTGTGACCGTAAGTGTAATATGTGATATCGCCGGTTTCGTTGCTATATGTCAACGACAATTGGGATGCGCATATTTACTTACGTTGTTGACATGTGATGTTATGTGTTGCTGGATATGTTATATTGGATCGTCGTGTTTGAATAGCCGGGGGGTTTTATGTGAGATGAGTATTTTTCATTTTCATTCATGTAAAAACTTGTATGTAATATTCTTTTATTGGAGCACTTCCAGGTTGCGGAAGATGTCACCCTTTGTATATTATTTTCTTTTCCGCACTAGGATAGACCCAAGGAGGAGAGCACAAGTAACCGGGTTCTGGAGTCCAGTGGGAGACCAACTCGAGGAGTCGAGTCCGGGTCTCCTAACTCTAGAATTGGTAGGGTTGTTTGCCGCTCTCGTAGGAGTCTAGGGGTGTGGGTTTGGCTATTCATCGCGACCGTGGAATCCGTGTTTTATACTGGCTCGTATTGAAAACACGGACGTCCTAGTATATCCAATATTTCATATGATTCTTCTGCTGCGTTATCTGTGATGTGATCATGTGATATGTTCTGTGATAGATACTTTATATAGTATATATGATATATTATATAGGCGTTACTTATGTTTTACACCCACGCTAGCCCTGCCCCGCTCTGCCGTTAGTTACCTAACCTAACGGTGCACGAGGGGACATCGAGGCGAATGCGGATGGTATAAGTGTACGTCGTATTTATCTGTGATGATTAGGTACTTAAATGATGGGACTTCATTAATGTGATTAATGAAAATAAAAGAAACCTAAAGATGTTGTAGAATCGAATTTCAAAATAAAACAGGGTAGCTACAGTTCTTGCTTTGCACAGAGGTATATGTGATATATCCTGCACCTTATTCGATGAGGAAAGGACCGAGATCCCTTCACCGGGAGTGACTCCTTTAGCAATAACTGGCAGATGCTACACACTCGGTTTGTCTTTTGATTGCTTTTAAGTGTTTCTGCTTTGCAAAGTGATATATGTGATATATCCCGCACCTCATTCGACGAGGAAAGGACCGACGATCCCTTCACCGGGAGTGACTCCTTTAGCAAAACTAGAAAAGCCTCAAAAGCACTCCATTTCAAAATTCATTCGATCCTACAACGATATAAAGTTCATTACGCAATAGGTTTTCAGAAAAACCTGACGTAGCCCTCCGTCATTTCAGATAAGTTGTATATAGTACTCGTGCTGCATTTGTTGGCTTTCGTCAAGGTGCAGTGTGCGGTAGCTATATGCTGCTTATCTGCTAGCATACGATGCGATTGGATTAGGGTAGTCGTGCGGCTTTGTTGGCTTTCGTCAAGGGTCGTGCGGGTGGGTTTAATTCAATCAAGAAATGTACGGGTTGAACTTGACTAGCGGGCTATGGTTTGTTGGCTTTCGTCAAGGTCATAGCATGTTAGGGGCAAAACTATCGGGAATTTCAAGTGTTGAAATTTGCAATGAGATTGCATACCTTCTATGAGATAGTTGGATCCCGATACCCACTGCGAGTAAGAGTTACTCCTGGGAGAGTTTTACATATTACAATTAGCCGATCAAGTAGGTGTCTAGAAAGGTGTCAACGGGGTTACGCCTCTGGGAAAACGAGGTTTACATTAATTAGGTTCGTGCGAAAGCACGGGGGACCTCCCTCAAAGTACCGACACTGGACTGGCTGAAAGATTGGCGAACTTGTAGTGTGTAATTAATCCCGGCTAGTCTTTCCTTTTAGGGTTTGAAGAAGATTTGATAAAAAGCAGTGGGAGCCATCCTGATTAGATAAAATAATAACCAATCTATTCTTGCAAGAGCGCACGCTGAGTGTTTTCTTCTCTCTCTCTCCAGGTAGCGACCATATCACGCCTTAATCAAGATAATAATACGGATATTGACCAAACCCGCTTGTTATACTGAGCTGGGGAACGTTGGTCCCGCTCCAACTTATAATTATTATAAGACAGAGCAGGAAATTGGGGAATACCAGATTTCCCGTGCCGCCCAAACGAAGAGAGTGCATGTTGATGCATCATCTTCGGGTGTGTTCATTGCAGAGAACTGTTTCTCAGTATCCTTTACGTCCTGGGTATGTGATACCAGATCAGGATCCCAGACATGTAATCTGTTACATAGGGCTACAGAAAGGTAGAGAACTGAGAACGGGTGATAAGTTTCATGAGGCAGAAAACGGGGCAAGTGTTGCAGCCAAGTCTGTTGGTCACTGTCACCCTGTATTCCAAATACATTGATTCTGAACGAATGTTATTAGATACCGATCCTGCTATACAAAATCATATCAATCTCTTTATTAGTAAAGAAAGGATATAATTTTGTGTTGATGGATAATGTTTTGAACATTTCCTATATCAAAAGTTGATCGGTTCAGGCACGTTATCTAAAAGCATTGATGTTCTAAATCAAACTACAGTTCTTAGTATACGGAACACACACAAGAGGAATAGTTTAGAAATGAACGAATCCTTCTTGAGGCATTGTAGACTAGGTCATATCAATGCGACCCGACCGGCTGAAGTTACATATAGATGCATATTTAAATCAGTTTGAATTTACATCTTGTGAAACTTGCCAGTCATGTCACAAAGATAAAATGACCTCAGCTCTGTTTATTGGAAACAGAGAAAGAGTTAGTGAACTCTTGGGATGATACATGTTGATGTATGTTGGTCTCCTGTCTACACATGCCAGGACTGGTTCTTTATACTTCATTACATTCTCTGATGATCTTTCGAGATTCAGACTTATGTTCCTGTTGAAACACAAGTCCGAACCTTTTGAGATATTCACAGAATATAAGTTAGAAGTAGAGAACCAAAATAAGGGTATAAGTATTATGTCCTATGATGAGATCAAGAAGAAGAATACTTGAGCACGGAATTCTTGGATTATTTTAAAGGAGAATGAGATTCTCTCTCAGGATTACTCCTCCGTATACACCATAGAACGATGGTATATCGGGGTGGAGCAATAGCACCCTATTAGATATGGTGTGCTCTATGATGGGTACTACTGAGTTACCTATTTCCTTTACGGGAGTTATGCACTTGAGAAGCTGCATACCTATTGAATAGGGTTCAAATCAAATCAGTTGCCTACTGCTTCATATATGATATGGAAAGGGAAGAGCTCATATCTTAAGTTAGTTAAGAGTTGGGGTTGTCCAGCCTATGTCTGAAAAGCAAAATCCGGACAAGCTCGAGGCAAGATCTGTTATGTACAACTGGAAAGGTTCCAGCTATACAAACTACAGCAGATGATTTGATAAAACCAAAGGATTCAATAGTTACCAACAAACCTCAGCCTCTCCGCCGATCTAGTAGGGTTTCTCACCCACCTGAGAGATATTTCGGTTTCTCTATGACAGTGGGAGCGAGGATTGCATCATGAGATGATGACCCAACTAGTTTCGAGCAGGCCATCAGGAGTGCGACTCTGTAAGAATGGCTGGATGCTTAGCAATCTGAGATGGAATCCTTATACACCAACAAAGTATGGACTTTGGTTGCTATATCTGAAGGGTTAAATCCCCATCAGGAGCAAATATATCTTGAGAAGATTACATGGTGTAGATGGAAAAGTTGAGACTTTCAAAACTAGACTTGTTAAAGGTTTTCATCATCGACCAGGCGTGGATAATGATGAAACCTTTTTCAGTAGCTATGCTTAAGTCCATCCGGATACTACTTGCCACGGCTACATACCATGACTACGATATCTGGCGGTTGGGTGTCATGACTGCTTTTCTAAAATGATGTTTTAGAAGAGAGCGTCTGTAAGTACACAGTCAGAGGGCTTCGTAAACAGTGGGAGCAGCGGAAACGTGTACAAGATGCTTTATAGGATAAAGCAAGCATCGCGGAGTTGGAACATCTGTTTTGATGAAGTAGTCAAACAGTTTGACATCATCAAAATGGTAGATGAACCTTGTATAAACAAAAGGGTAGTAGGGAGTATGGTGATGATCCTCATAGAGTACGTGGATGACATACTCTTGATAGGGAAGGAGTTTTCTATGCTACGCTCGGTCAATCTCCGCTTATCACAATGATTCTCCATAAAGGATCAAAGTGATACCTCCTAAATCCTGGGTTTTGGATCTATGAGATAGATCTAATTGGATGTTAGGATACTCACTAGTTGTAGTGAGATGGTATCAACTGATCCTGGGGAGAATCACTGGAAGGGTTCCAGGGTGATAAGGACGACTGAAAGTCAGTCACAGGCATTGTCTTTACCCTCAGTAAAGGGACGGTATGTTGGAAGAGTTCCAAGATAGATACCGTGACATACTAGACGATTAAGGCTAGATACATCGCTACTTAAGATGCTACCAAAGAGGCAGTCTGGGTGTATATTAGTTCATGAGATGAACTTCGTTCCTACCATTGTGAGACAATGGAGTTATGGCTTAAGCCAAGGAATGCCCGTCCCATCAGTGATCCAGACATATTCTAAGGCAGTATCACCTGATCATGGAGATAGATGATCTCCAAGGAGATCGAGGTTAGTAGAGCAGACTCAGAGGACAACACAGCGGATCCACTCACAAAGGCCTGTTCCCAGAGAGAGATTTTTATGGGATGGTTGAGTATGAGATACTGCAACCACTGCTGTCAGATGGCCCTAGTGCAAGTGGGAGATTGTTAGTTATATGTATGCCCTAGAGGCCATTACTATACATAGGATGTATATTGTAGTGGATGCTTGGATATATATAGGGAGGACTTTCTTGCTCGACATGATAGTATGCTATCTGGTTGCTCTTTACCTTAACGTGTATACTGATTGTCTCTCTGTTACATGTTGGTAAAGCCCTTAGGATGTGTACTTGACTACCTGGACTATGATGCGGATCATACTAGTGGGGACATGGTAGTCCATAAGTACATCCTTCAAGGTCCCTAGTCGTGGGTGTAGGGTTCCTAGGCACTCTCAAGACGTCTCACAAGGCATCAACCATGCCAATTTCAAACTTTACGGTGCCGAGAAACTCTAATGCGGATCGTTAACTAGATATTTAGGCGAAAATAAAGCTAGTTAACAACTTAACTAAATGGTAAACGGAAATACAACCTTCGTAGATCCGGTGCTCCACCTCCATAGCTCCGTGATGATGTCTCCTCGCTGTCCAAAACGGATCCCGGGCTCTAGCATCGGCTTCATCGGAGAAAGAGCGGGCTAGGTCATCGACGACGATGCCGAAGATGATCTACGTCGAGGCATCACTAGATCAAGCTCCACCTTCACCAAGCCATGATAACTTGTGAAGGAAACACCCTATACTACTTGGCAAGAGGTAGAGGATGAAGAAATAGGAAGTGGGTTCACTTTAGAATTGGATTTCTCACTCATTTTCATCAATCACCATTGATGGAATCTAGGTTTCTTCTTGAAGAAGAAGAAGAAGAAGATAGAAATATTATGATAGAATAATAAGATTAACTTGAAAAGATAATCCCATTCATTCTTATCATAATAGTTACCATGGTTAAGTGTAGAGAATGAACCAAGGTTAAGTGAATGGTTAGGTTAGGCATGAAACAAAAATGGTGGACTTTTTCAAAGCTTCATGAAGCTTCAATGTAAAACAAAGCAAGCCACCATTTCTTTTCTTTTGCCAAAATGAATGAATAAATGAATAAATAGATAATAAGTGAATAAACAAAACCCTAACCACTCTCACAACCATGGTTTAATCTTTACACAAATCCAAGTTAACATGAATCATCAAACATGACACAATCAAGTGCACAAAAGTATATCACATATACAACTTGTGCAATCCAAGTGAGAAAATCCATATAAAGTGAACCAATACTAGTTAATGCAAAGTAATATATCAAATATATAATTATACATTAAATCATTAAATCAACACTTGATTCAATGATCCGGTCATGTCGCACATAACCGACTAGTATCCAATGTATCGGCTTATCGAATCAATCCTTGATTCGATATCTAGGTTATATCGAATATAACCAATCGATACATTCATCGCGAGAATGGAATACGGTATCACATACATGCATTATTCTCGGTCCCGCACATATCTCATATGCGCTCCTATTTCGTTTCGCTTGAGCCAGGAAACCTCTGTGTAGGACTCTAAAGACTCGTCAATACGCCGGCAGCAGGTGATGATCATATCAAACACCCACAAGCCGCAAGCGGTCTGCTAAACGTAACGGCCACCCGGGTATTGAGCGATCAGAAGATCGACGAGCAAGCCCGCTCACACTCCTATGAATCCAACCAGTAACACTTACCGTACAGTCCAGTCTGATCGTCTGATATGTCGCATATCTCGCCTAGGGTAGTAAACGTCAGACCCTAATAGCTCGATAAGTCGTGTCGATATGAGGTCTATAACAATTCGAGAAACTACTGGTAACACTTACCGGTAAATCTCAGCAACCCTGGCCAGGGATTTCCGGTTATAGCCAATCGAACACAGCGCAACATCAACTCCCTATACCGGGAGAGATGAATCCCCTCCTATCGCTCATTGCCTCCATGTGACTCGGGACTGTACCCAAAACCACCGTTTTGCATGCCCTCTTGGACGTGGTAAGATGGAAATCAAAGCACAGTGGGAACCACACAAGACTCTATGACGATCTCGGGTCAACAGACTACTCTGTACCAGTGTCACCAGAGAACTGCCATCTGACGTAAGGTATAATACTATCTGGGAGTTCTCGGCGAGTCCGTCCAGTGTACCCAGTCTCTACTGAGCACCCGTATATCATCTCTGATGTCAAACACTAATGGATATGGGATCATCCATCGCCCATCTGTATGGGTCGAGAAGGTATACGCTAGTCTACTCTGGTATATCGATGCCCCGTCTCGATATACCCACGACTAGGGACCTTGAAGGATGTACTTATGGACTACCCTGTCCCCACTAGTATGATCCGCATCATATTCCAGGTAGTCAAGTACACATCCTAAGGGCTTTACCAACATGTAACAGAGAGACAATTAGTATACACGTTAAGGTAAAGATCAACCAGATAGTATACTATCATGTCGAGCAAGAAAGTCCTCCCTATATATGTCCCAGCATCCACTACAATATACATCTAATGTACAGTGATGGCCTCTTGGGCATACATATAACTAACAATCTCCTACTTGTACTAGGGCCATCTGATAGCAGTGGTTGTAGTATCTCATACTCAACCATCCCATAAAAGTCTCTCTCTGTGAACAGGCCTTTGTGAGTGGATTCGCTGTGTTTGTCCTCTGAGTCTACTCTCCAAACCTCGATCACCCTGGAGATCAACCATCTCCATGATCAGGTGACACTGCCTTAGAATATGTCTGGATCACTGATGGGACCAGGCGTTCCTCGGCATAAGCCACGACTCCATTGTCACACAATGGTAGGAACCTAGTTCATCTCATGAACCAATATACACCCAAGAAGCCTCTTTGGTAGCATCTTTAGTAGCGATGTATCCTGCCTTTATCGTCTAGTATGCCACGGTATCTAGCTTGGAACTCTTCCAACATACCGTCCCTCTACCGAGGGTAAAGACAATGCCTGTGACTGACATTCAGTCGTCTTTATCACTCTGGAACCATTCCAGTGATTCTTCCCAGGATCAATTGATACCATCTCACTACAACTAGTGAGTGTCCTAATATCCATTTAGATCTATCTCATAGATCCAAAACCCAGGATTTAGGAGGTATCACTTTGATCCTATATGGAGAATCATTGTGATAAGCGAAGATTGATCGAGCGTAGCATAGGAAACTCCTTCCCTATCAAGCGTATGTCATCCACGTACTCTACGAGGATCGTCACCATACTCCCTTCTACCTTTTTATTTATACAAGGTTCATCTACCATTTTGATGATGTCAAACTCTTTGACTACTTCATCAAAACAGACGTTCCAACTCCGCGATGCCTGCTTTATCCTACAAAACATCTTGTACACGTTTCCGCTGCTCCCACTATCTATGAAGCCCTCTGGCTGTGTACTTATAGACGTTCTCTTCTAAAACATCATTTAAAAAAGCAGTCATGGCACCCAACCGCCAGATATCGTAGTCATGGTATGTAGCCGTGGCTAGTAGGATCTGGATGGACTTAAGCATAGATCCTTAGAAAAAGTTTCATCATGATCCACACCTGGTCAATGATGCAAACCTTTAACAAGTCTAGCTTTGAAAGTCTCAACTTTTCCATGTACACCAAGTAATCTTCTCAAGATATACTTGCTCCTGATGGGGATTTAACCCTTCAGATATAGCAACCAAAGTCCATACTTTGTTGGTGTACATGGATTCCATCTCAGGTCACTAAGCATCCAGCCATTCTTACAGAGTCTTACTCCTGATAGCCAGCTCGAAGCTAGTTGGGTCATCATCTCATGATGCAATCCTCGCTCCCACTGTCATAGAGAAACCGAAGTATCTCTCAGGTGGGTGAGGAACCCTACTAGATCGGTGGAGAGGCTGAGGTTCGTTGGTAACTATTGAATCGTTTGGTTTTATCAAATCATCTGCTGTAATTTGTATAGCTGGAACCTTTCCAGTTGTACATAACAGACCTTGCCTCAAGCTTGTCCGGATTTTGTTTTTAGACATAGGCCGGTCAACCCCAAATCTTAACTAGCTTAAGACATGGGCTCTTCCCTTTCCATATCACATATGAAATGGTAGGCAACTGATTTGATTGGAACCCTATTCAATAGGTATGCAACTTCATAAGTGCATAACTCCCAAAAGGAAAAAGGTAACTCAGTAGTACTCATCATAGAGCACACCATATCAAATAGGGTGTATCTGCTCCGCCCCGATATACCATCGTGCTATGGTGTATACGGAGGAGTAATGCTGAGAGAGAATCTCATTCTCCTTTAGAATAGTCCAGGAATTCCGTGCTCAAGTATTCTCCTCCTTGATCATATCAAAGGGACATAATACTTTTAACTGTATTTTGGTTCTCTACTTCTAACTTATATTCTGTGAATATCTCAAAAGGTTCGGACTTGGGTTTCAACAGGAACATAGGTCTGAATCTCGAAAGATCATCAGAGAATGTAATGAACTACAAAGAACCAGTCCTGGCATGTGTAGACAGGGGACCTTACATACATCAACATGTATCAATCCCAAGAGTTCACTAACTCTTTCTCTGTTTCAATAAACAGAGCTGTGGTCATCTTATCTCTGTGACATGACTGGCAAGTTTCACAAGATGTAAATTCAAACTCATTTAAATATTTATGCATCTTTATGTAACTTCAGCTAGTCGGGTCACATTGATATGACCTAGTCTACAATGCCTCAAGAAGGATTCGTTCATTTCTGAACTCTTCCTCTTGTGTGTGTTCCGTATACTAAGAACTGTAGTTTGATTTAGAACATTAATGTTTTTAGATAACGTGCCTGTACCGATCAACTTTTGATATAGGAAATGTTCAAAACATTATCCAACAATACAACATTTTATCATTTCTTTACTAATAAAGAGACTGATATGATTTTGTATATCAGGTTCGGTAACTAATAACATTCGTTCAGAATCAATGTATTGGTAATACAGGGTGACAGTGACAACAGACTTGGCTGCAACACTTGCCCCGTTTTCTGCCTCATGAAACTTATCACTCGTTCTCAGTTCTCTACCTTTCTGTAGCCCTATGTAACAGATTACATATCTGGGATCCTGATCTGGTATCACATACCCAGGACGTAGAGGATACGGAGAAACAGTTCTTTGTAATGAACACACCCAAAGATGATGCATCAGCATGCACTCTCTTCGTTTGGGCGGCATGGGAAATCTGGTATTCCCCTATTTCCTGCTCTGTCTTATAACAATTATAAGTTGGAGCGGGACCAACGTTCCCCAGCTCAGTATAACAAGCGGGTTCGGTCAAATATCCGTATTATTATCTTGATTAAGGCGTGATATGGTCGCTACCTGGAGAGAGAGAGAAGAAAACACTCAGCGTGCGCTCTTGCAAGATCAGATTGGTTATTATTTTATCTAATCAGGATGGCTCCCACTGGTTTTTATCAAATCTTCCTTCAAACCCTAAAAGGAAAGACTAGCCGGGATTAATTACATACTACAAGTTCGCCAATCTTTCAGCCAGGCCAGTGTCGGTACTTTGAGGGAGGTCCCCCGTGCTTTCGCACGAACCTAATTAATGTAAACCTCGTTTTCCCAGAGGCGTAACCCCATTGACACCTTTCTAGACACCTACTTGATCGGCTAATTGTAATGTGTAAAACTCTCCCAGGAGTAACAATTACTCGCAGTGGGTATCGGGATCCAATATCTCATAGAAGGTATGCAATCTCATTGCAAATTTCAACACTTGAAATTCCCGATAATTTTGCCCCTAGCGTCCTATGACCTTGACGCAGGCCAACAAACCATAGTGCGCTAGTCAAGTTCAACCCGTCATTTCCTGATTGAATTAAACCCACCCGCACGACCCTTGACGTAGGCCAACAAAGTCGCACGACTATCCTAATCCAATCTGCATCATATGCATAAGCAGAAAAATACTAGTTAGCTACCGCACACTACGCCTTGACGCAGGCCAACAAACGTAGCACGAATACTAACTACCACTTATCTGAAATGACGGAGGGCTACGACAGGTTTTTCTAAAAACCTATTGCGTAATGAACTTGATATCGTTGTAGAATCAAATGATTTTGAAATGGAGTGCTTTTGAGGCTTTTCTAGTTTTGCTAAAGGAGTCACTCCCGGTGAAGGGATCGTCGGTCCTTTCCTCGTCGAATGAGGTGCGGGATATATCATATATATCACTGTGCAAAGCAAAAACTCTTAAAAGCAATCAAAAGACAAACCGAGTGTGTTGCATCTGCCAGTTATTGCTAAAGGAGTCACTCCCGGTGAAGGGATCTCGGTCCTTTCCTCATCGAATAAGGTGCAGGATATATCATATATACCGCTGTGCAAAGCAAGAACTGTAGCTACCTGTTTTATTTTGAAATTCGATTCTACAACATCTTAGGTTTCTTTTACTTTCATTAATCACATTAATGAAGTCCCATCATTTAAGTACCTAAACATCACAGATAAATACGACGTACACTTATGCCATCCGTATTCGCCTCGATGTCCCCTCGTGCACCGTTAGGTTAGGTAACTAACGACAGAGCGGGGCAGGGCTAGCGCGGGTGTAAACATAAGTAACGTCTATATAATATATCATATATACTATATATAGTATTCATCACAGAACATCTCATGATCACATCACAGATATCGCAGCAGAAGAATCATATGAAATATTGGATATACTAGGACGTCCGTGTTTCAATACGAGCCAGTATAAAACACGGATTCCACGGTCGCGATGAATAGCCAAACCCACACCCCTAGACCCCTACAAGAGCGGCAAGCAACCCTACCAATTCTAGGGTTAGGAGACCCGGACTCGACTCCTCGAGATGGTCTCCCACTGGACCCCAGAACCCGGTTACTTGTGCTCCCCTCCTTGGGTCTCTCCTAGTGCGGAAAAGTAAATAATATACAAAGGGTGACATCTTCCGCAACCTGGAAGTGCCCCAATAAAAGAATATTACATACAAGTTTTACATGAATGAAAATGAAAAACACTCATCTCACATAAAAACCCCCGGCTATTCAAACACGACGATCCAATATAACATATCCAGCAACACATAACATCACATGTCATCAACGTAAGTAAATATGCGCATCCCAATTGTCGTTGACATATAGCAACGAAACTGGCAATATCACATATTACACTTACGGTCACAGAAAGAAAGTGTAAAACTACAACAGTTGGAATCCGCAACCTGCATAGACATCGCATGCCTAATCAAATGAATACCTTAGACATCACATGCCTAACAATCATAAACCCCGCATTTTAGTCTCATAGTCGAAAACTCTTTTCAATATCAAGTCGGGCAATTCAACAAGATTCCCGACATCCTGATCGAATGCTCGTCGCAAACTTCAGTAGGCGGCCGCACCCCGATACCGTCGACGAAGTGCACCAAGGCGGAACACCGCTGCCGCAAGCACCCGAACGGACGCTTTCGGCGACGGGGTTCTCCTACAGTCACTTGGTAGGGGCAATGGAGTGAGGCTGTCTATTAAGTTTACCCGCGAGTATCCGCGTACGCTACGTGATTGCGATGGACTTTTGATCGCATCAAAATTCCGTGGTAACCGATCAAGTGAGACTAAACTGCTATGTTTATAACATTCATTCAGTTATCTCATAACTACTTGTGAATTCCAATTATTGTATCCCTTTCCAGATAAATAGAAAATGTTAAACTTTCCGATCGAACATTCGAACACCCAAGTTTTCCCGAAACAGCTCAACACATGAAATAAGTTCAAAGACATTCACTTCATGCCTCGAGTACCAACGGTCCAGCCGTAGAAGGGGTCAAGCCAACGCCTCACATGTGGCACGCCGTACTGCCCAAACCCGAAGGTTCAAAGGGCAGTTCAAGACGGTCACATAATCGAGTTAAGGTTTGTTGTCTTCTAGAGGGACCATCGCGTTATTTGCACTACTTAGAACGTCTTTAAACCTCGGAAAAATCCAACACTTGGAAATTTTCCGGCAGGGAAAAATTGGGTATTTATATCCGGTCGAACTTTTTTAACATATTTTAAAATTATCCGGAAAAACAAATAGAGAAAGTTTGACAATCCGATCGAATGTACGAACTCCCAATACAACCCAAAATACTCAACTCTTGATTTCAGATTAAAAATTCCCAGGAAAACCAGCACTGCCAAATAGGAATTACTGTGCAAAATTTAATGGGAGAAAAGACAAAAGGGCCGCGGAACCGCCGCATTAGCACGCTAATGCCGCGGTTCCGCCGCACTTTTATGGAATTAAGTCATCGAACTTCACAGTAATTCTTATAAATTCCTGCTGGTTTTTCTGCATATTTTTAATTCTGGAAAACCCCCGAATTTCAAAAATGTCCAGAGAGCATTTTGTATGTAGGTTTTCGGTTCGATCGGACTTCAAACTCCGTCTACGCATCGCCTAAGGCTCTAGCTAGGCTCTGATACCACTGTAGGGTTCCTAGGCACTCTCAAGAGGTCTCACAAGGCATCAACCATGCCAATTTCAAACTTTACGGGTGCCGAGAAACCCTAATGCGGATCGTTAACTAGATATTTAGGCGAAAATGAAGCTAGTTAACAACTTAACTAAATGGTAAACGGAAATACAACCTTCATAGATCCGGTGCTCCACCTCCATAGCTCCGTGATGATGTCTCCTCGCTGTCCAAAACGGATCCCGGGCTCTAGCATCGGCTTCATCGGAGAAAGAGTGGGCTAGGTCATCGACGACGATGCCGAAGATGATCTACGTCGAGGCATCACTAGATCAAGCTCCACCTTCACCAAGCCATGATAACTTATGAAGGAAACACCCTATACTACTTGGCAAGAGGTAGAGGATGAAGAAATAGGAAGTGGGTTCACTTTAGAATTGGATTTCTCACTCATTTTCATCAATCACCATTGATGGAAACTAGGTTTTCTTCTTGAAGAAGAAGAAGAAGATAGAAATATTATGATAGAATAATAAGATTAACTTGAAAAGATAATCCCATTCATTCTTATCATAATAGTTACCATGGTTAAGTGTAGAGAATGAACCAAGGTTAAGTGAATGGTTAGGTTAGGCATGAAACAAAAATGGTGGACTTTTTCAAAGCTTCATGAAGCTTCAATGTAAAACAAAGCAAGCCACCATTTCTTTTCTTTTGCCAAAATGAATGAATAAATGAATAAATAGATAATAAGTGAATAAACAAAACCCTAACCACTCTCACAACCATGGTTTAATCTTTACACAAATCCAAGTTAACATGTATCATCAAACATGACACAATCAAGTGCACAAAAGTATATCACATATACAACTTGTGCAATCCAAGTGAGAAAATCCATATAAAGTGAACCAATACTAGTTAATGCAAAGTAATATATCAAATATATAATTATACATTAAATCATTAAATCAACACTTGATTCAATGATCCGGTCATGTCGCATATAACCGACTAGTATCCAATGTATCGGCTTATCGAATCAATCGTTGATTCGATATCTAGGTTATATCGAATATAACCAATCGATACATTCATCGCGAGAATGGAATACGGTATCACAAACACGCATTATTCTCGGTCCCGCACATATCTCATAAGCGCTCCTATTTCGTTTCGCTTGAGCCAGGAAACCTCTGTGTAGGACTCTAAAGACTCGTCAATACGCCGGCAGCAGGTGATGATCATATCAAACACCCACAAGCCGCAAGCGGTCTGCTAAACGTAACGGCAACCCGGGTATTGAGCGATCAGAAGATCGACGAGCAAGCCCGCTCACACTCCTGTGAATCCAACCAGTAACACTTACCGTACAGTCCGGTCTGATCGTCTGATATGTCGCATATCTCGCCTAGGGGTGGTAAACGTCAGACCCCAATAGCTCGATAAGTCGTGTCGATATGAGGTCTATAACAATCCGAGAAACTACTGGTAACACTTACCGGTAAATCTCAGCAACCCTGGCCAGGGATTTCCGGTTATAGCCAATCGAACACAGCGCAACATCAACTCCCTATACCGGGAGAGATGAATCCCCTCCTATCGCTCATTGCCTCCATGTGACTCGGGACTGTACCCAAAAACCACCGTTTTGCACGCCCTCTTGGACGTGGTAAGATGGAAATCAAAGCACAGTGGGAACCACACAAGACTCTATGACGATCTCGGGTCAACAGACTACTCTGTACCAGTGTCACCAGAGAATTGCCATCTAACGTAAGGTATAATACCATCTGGGAGTTCTCGGCGAGTCCGTCCAGTGTACCCAGTCTCTACTGAGCACCCGTATATCATCTCTGATGTCAAACACCAATGGATATGGGATCATCCATCGCCCATCTGTATGGGTCGAGAAGGTATACGCTAGTCTACTCTGGTATATCGATGCCCCGTCTCGATATACCCACGACTAGGGACCTTGAAGGATGTACTTATGGACTACCCTGTCCCCACTAGTATGATCCGCATCATAGTCCAGGTAGTCAAGTACACATCCTAAGGGCTTTACCAACATGTAACAGAGAGACAATTAGTATACACGTTAAGGTAAAGATCAACCAGATAGCATACTATCATGTCGAGCAAGAAAGTCCTCCCTATATATGTCCCAGCATCCACTACAATATGCATCTAATGTACAGTGATGGCCTCTTGGGCATACATATAACTAACAGTGGGTGTATCGAGACGGGGCATCGATATACCAGAGTAGACTAGCGTATACCTTCTCGACCCATAAAGATGGGCGATGGATGATCCCATATCCATTGGTGTTTGACATCAGAGATGATATACGGGTGCTCAGTAGAGACTGGGTACATTGGACGGACTCGCCGAGAACTCCCAGATGGTATTATACCTTACGTCAGATGGCAGTTCTCTGGTGAAACTGGTACAGAGTAGTCTGTTGACCCGAGATCGTCATAGAGTCTTGTGTGGTTCCCACTGTGCTTTGATTTCCATCTTACCACGTCCAAGAGGGCATGCAAAACGGTGGCTTTTGGGTACAGTCCCGAGTCACATGGAAGCAATGAGCGATAGGAGGGGATTCATCTCTCCCGGTATAGGGAGTTGATGTTGCGCTGTGTTCGATTGGCTATAACTGGAAATCCCTGGCCAGGGTTGCTGAGATTTACCGGTAAGTGTTACCAGTAGTTTCTCGAACTGTTATAGACCTCATATCGATACGACTTATCGAGCTATTGGGGTCTGACGTTTACCACCCCTAGGCGAGATATGCGACATATCAGACGATCAGACCGGACTGTACGGTAAGTGTTACTGGTTGGATTCACAGGAGTGTGAGTGGGCTTGCTCGTCGATCTTCTGATCGCTCAATACCCGGGTGGCCATTACGTTTAGCAGACCGCTAGCGGCTTGTGGGTGATTGATATGATCATCATCTGCTGCCGGCGTATTGACGAGTCTTTAGAGTCCTACACAGTGGTTTCCTGGCTCAAGCGAAACGAAATAGGAGCACATATGAGATGTGTGCGGGACCGAGAATAATACCAGTATGTGATTCTGTATTCGATTCTCGCGATATGTGACATTGATCGGTTATATGCGATATAGCCGGGTTATCGGATCAAGTGTTGATTCGATAAATTGTTACTATTGATACTAGTCGGTTATGTGCGACATGACCGGATCATTGAATCAATTGTTGATTTAATGATTTAATGTATAATTATATATTTGATATATTACTTTGCATTAACTAGTATTGGTTCACTTTAATAGGATTTTCTCACTTGATGCACATTGTATATGTGATATATTTTTGTGCACCTTTTTGTATCATGTTTGATGATACATGCTCACTAGGGTTTGTGTACAGATTAAACCATGGTTGTGTAATGGTTAGGGTTTTCTTTTGCTTTATCATTTATTTATTTTGTTTATTTATTTTGCAAAATAAATGAATGGTGGCTTTCTTTGGATGGTAGTTGAAGCTTCATGAAGCTTTGACTAAGTGACCATTTTGTCTCATGCTTAACCCTAACCATTCCACTTAACTATAGTCTATTCTCTACACATGACCATGGTTAGATTATGATAAGTATTCATTTTTATTTTCTATTTGAAAATAACTTATCATAACATATTCCTTCTTCTTCTTCATCTTCTTAAAAGAAGAAGCTTGCCTCCATCAATGGCAACTTGGGAAAATGAGTGAGAAATCCAATTCTAAAGTGAACCCACTTCCTATTTCTTCATCCTCTGCCTCTTGCCAAGTAGTATAGGGTGTTTCCTTCACAAGTTTTCATGGCTTGGTGAAGGTGGAGCTTGATCTAGTGATGCCTCGACGTAGATCATCTTCGGCATCGTCGTCGATGACCTAGCCCGCTTTTTCTCCGATGAAGCCGATGCCAGAGTCATGGTTCGATTTAGACAGCGGAGAGGACTTCATCATGGAGCTATGAAGGTGGAGAAATGGATCTACAAAGGTTGTATTTCCGTTCTTATAGTTTAGTTGTAAACTAGTTGCTTTGTTCGCCTAAAATCTAGTTAACGATCCATAGTCTAGGGTTTCTCAGCACCGTAAATTTTGAAACGGGCATGGTTGATGCCTTGTGAGACCTCTTGAGAGTGCCTAGGAACCCTACACAAGATTCCCGATAACCTGATCGAATGCTCGTCGGAAACTTTAGTAGACGGCCATACCCCCCGATGTCGTCGACGAAGTGCACTAAGGCGGAACACCGCAGCCGCGAGCACCCGAACGGATGCTTTTGGCGACGGGGTTCTCTTATAGTCATTTGGTCGGGGCTATAGGGCGTGGCTATCTATTAATGTTCCCGGCGAGTATCCGCGTACACTACGTAATTGCGACGGACTTTTGATCAATATCAAAATCCCGTAGCAACCGATCAATTGAGACTAAACTGCTAGATTTATAAAATTCAAACTAGTTATCTCATAACTACTTGTGGATTCCAAATATTGTATCACAATCACAGATATCTAGATGAAGTTAAACTTTTCGATCGAATAATCAAGCACCCAAAATTTCCCATCAAGCTCAACATTTGAGCGGAGTTCAAAAGTACCCAGAAACTGCCACAAGTCCTATGAACCAGCAGTAGAAGGGTCAACCAATGCCTCATATATGGCACCGCTGAACTATCACAAACCATAGGGTTTGATGGCAGTTCTGACGGTCACATAATCGAGTTAGGGTTTCGTTCTTCTAGAGGGTCCACAGAATCGCTTGCAAGTTTTTCTGAAATTTTTAAACTCGGAAAAAATCCAACTCTTGAAAAAATTTCCAGCGGGGAAAAATTGGGTTATTGATATCCGTACAAACTTTTTAACATCATCTAAATAAGCCGAATACATGTTAGAATTACGACTATGAAACACTCTGAATTTCTTTTGCAGAAAGTTAACATCACATGAAAATTTAGCAAAAACAAACAACACCTGAAACACCAAAACCTAGAGACTGGAACAACAAAAAATTTGAAGTCAAAACTCCACAATTAGGCCGAGGAGCTCGATTTTAATCCCTATGTGGCTGGCCATATTTGCACAAAACCCCCTCAAATTTTCACAGTGTTCATGTTATATCTCATACAACATTCTGCAGTTATTTAAAAAAAAATTTAAAGACCTTTTAAATTCGACAGAAACTAAGTTTTCGTATCGGGTGTTTCGGAGTTGTTTCGGTTTCGTAATCCTAGCAAACATCGTCTAATCTTCTAGCATGGCTCTGATACCACTGTAGGATTGTCTAGCACGGCAGCAAGTTTTCGGGAGGTATCGTCCATGCCATTTTCAAATTTTTGCCGTATTAGCTAACCCTAACCCTAGAATCGTTACTAGAAAATGCGACGAATTGAATGCAAACAACTTTGCAAAAGAAGTGAACAAGGAATACAACCTTTGTAGACTGGTCCTTCACTTCAATAGCTCCGTGTAGTAGTCCCTTCACTGCGATCACGAACTCCCGGACTCTAGAAAGGCTCCCATGAAGAAATGAACAAGCTTGCATTGAAGTCTTCGAGGCCGAAGATGATCTACATCGAGAAGACACTAGCTCATGCTATCTCTTCACTAATGGTGAGATTAGTGAAGCAAACACCCTAAACTAAATAGCAAGTAGTAGAGGATGATGAAGTAGGAAGTAAGCTCACTTTAGATTTAATTTTCTCACAAGGTTTCATCACTTAGAAAAAGCTAGCAAGCTTTTTCTCTTGAAAAAGAAGAAGAAGTGATGAAGAAAATGAATAAGAGAGTGAGATTACAATTGCAACCATGGGTGAGTTAGTGTCATGCCTAACTCATGTAGATAATAAACCATAGTTTAAGATTAAGGGTTGGGTTAACAAATATCTCAAGCTAGACAAACAAGTTGAATAAGTGAATGTATCCATAAACTTCTACAAGCTTATCCATGACTAATTCTAAATGTTTTGTGAATTACTTAATGATAAATAAAACCTAAATATAAACCGTATAAGTCTTATACATTCATGTTGCAAGTGTAACCTAGCATGACACAACAATATATATCACATATATATACAAAGAAAACAATACATATATCACATATATGTAAAGTATATCATAAGTGAGAAAAATGAATACTTAAGTGAGCTAATATTAGTTAATGTAATGTAATATATGAAATATATAATTATACATTAAATTATTAAATCAACACTTGATTTAATAATCCGGCTATATTGTGTATAACCGACTGATATCAAATGTAACAATTTATCGAATCAACACTTGATCCGATAATCCGGATATATCACATATAACCGACCAATGTCACAAGTCGCGAGAATAGAATACGGTATCACATATCGCATTAATCTCGGTCCCGTACATATCACATATATGCTCCTACTCCGTTTCGCATGAACCAGGAAACCTCTGTGTAGGACTCTAAAGACTCGTCAATACTCCGGTAATAGGTGATGATCATATCAAACACCCACAAGCCGCAAACGGTCTGCCAAACGTAATGACCACCCGGGTATTGAGCGATCAGAAGATCAACAAGCATGCCTGCTCGTACTCCTGCGAATCCAATCAGTAACACTACCGTACAGTCCGGTCTCTTCGCCCGATATGTCACATATCATAGCCTGGGGGTGGTATAGCGTCAGACCCCAATAGCGTGATAAGTCATGCCGATGCAAGGTCCATAACGGTTCAAGAAACTACTGATAACACTTACCAGTAAATCTCAACAACCCTGACCAGGGATTTCCTGTTATGGCCAATCGAGCATAGCACAACATCAACTCCTAATACCGGGAGAGAAAAAACCCCTCCTATCATTCATTGCCTCCGTGTGACTCGGGACTGTACACAAAAACCACCTTTTTGCACGATCTCTTGACCGTGGTATGGTGGAAATCAAAGCACAGTGGGAATCACACAAGACTCTATGACGATTAGTGTCTCGGGGTGAGGGGCCTAAAACAGTTGAAGATTCATAGCAGTTGCCAGAGAACTACTATCCGACGATAGGTATAATACTGTACCAGTGTCACCAGAGAACTGCTATCCGACGATAGGTATAATACCATCTAGGAGTTCTCGGCGAGTCCGTCCAGTATACCCAATCTCCACTGAGCATACGTATACCTTCTCTGATGTCAAACACCAATGGATATGGGATCATCCATCGCCCATCATATGGGTCGAGAAGCGTATACGCTAGTCTACTCTGGAGTATCGATACCCTGTCTCGATACTCCCACGACTAGGAACATTTGAAGGATGTACTTATCGACTACCCTATCCCCACTTGTATGATCTGCATCATAATCCTGGTAGTCAAGTACTCATTCTAAGGGCTTTATCAACATGTAATAGAGAGACAATAAGTGTACATGTTAAGATAGAGTGCAACCAGATAGCATACTATCATGTCGAGCAAGAAAGTCTTCCCTATATATGTTCAAGCATCCACTACAATATACATCACATGTACAGTAATGGCCTCTAGGGTATATATATAACTAACACTTAGCCTATAGGTTTGCTAGAATACCATATTAGTATATTTCTATACTTAGTAGAATGATATACCCCTAGTACTATTTCTTAGCCTGTGAGCTATATCTACCTATGTAAGTATATATACACATATGATTACCTTATATGATATAAGGATATTTACTATATGATAACTTGAGTCGATATGATGATATGAGGCGATATGATATGATATGATACGATATGACATGAGATGATGTACGCGACTATAAATCCATACTATTGATTTGATAATATCGTACGATGGATTTCCGTACGTGATATGATGAGGGTGTATCGCCGATATTTATTTCGACTCGAAAATTCTTGTTTAAAATCATAAAGTAGATATTATGATATATTTAGAGCCATACCTACTTTCAAAACTAATGAATCGTTAAGTATTTTTAAACGATGACTTTAAGAGGACGCTACGACTTTTCAAATGGTATCTTCTTCAAAAATATCATAGCCCTCTATTTCCTAAAACAGCTTTTCATACTATTTTAAACTATAACCGTATGGCTCATACGTAGTTGCCTATTTTTATACTTATTCATATTACGATTTCTTTATTTCGTTTACGCCCGCATTTTGATTTCTTATTTCTGCATACGCTCGCACTTTGATCTTTTACTATATATATCATGTTTATACTTTAGTTTTACTTGACCTTGTAATAGGACACATGCACCATTACCGATGATTTACATGTTGCAAGTGCACATACTCGCATGCTCACACATGCATCATCGGTAATTGTCATGCCACGTACATAAATAGAACTCGCTATGTTACCACATCATAATATAACATGTTAGCATGTTTGATTCTATTAGTACTTTCTTTACGATGCATATGACACGCTTATATGAACACATTTGCTATGCGTTACAGTATTGTTCTGTGCATGTACATATCTTTTCATGATTTCCATATTCTTATGAGATTTTTCTTTCATGAGATTTCTGGATTTGAGAAACCGCAGATATTATTTAAAAACTTGTGAATGTTTTAAAAACGCGGTTTTCTCTTGATATGATATTTCGATGTCCACCATGAGATTTCTTGGTTCTGAGCTATGATGATTACCCAAGTCGAGGAGTGAGGTGTCACCGTCTGCGGGTACATGGTGGATCCGGTACGGTACTCCGGGTCAAGAAGATCGTATAGAAAAGTGTTGAGCTTGGCCGGGGAACACTACCTACCGGTGACAATATTGGACTCGGCGGATATCCGGAGGATACCGACCGGAGTGATATGAAACAGATGGATATGAGGACCGATCTGATGAGACAATGCCTGAGATATGAAAGCCGATCCGATGAGACAGCGCCTAAGATATGAGGATTTACGTGTCGATGCTGGACACGGGATTAATGATGATTCCGAGTGTCGCTACTGGACACTCAGGGTTCTATGATGATTTTGAGTGTTATTGATGGACACTCCTCGGATGATATGTATATATACATGATCTGGATGATACGATACTACATATTGATACAGGCACTCTTAGTGATATATGCCCTAGAGGCCATTATTGTATCATACTGGATTGTATATTACTTAATGGGAGCTTGGGATATACACGGATATAGTAATAGTCTTGCTCGAAATGGTAGTATGCTACATAGTTTGTTTCTACCTCAATATGTGCATGTGTTTCTTTTAGCATATTGCTTATACATATTGGTAGAGCCCTTAGGATCTTTACTTGATTACCAGCATTATGATGGCAGTCACACTAGTAGGGGCTGGGTAATCTATAAGCACATCCTATACAGGTCCCTAGTCGTAGGATTATCGAGACGGGGCATCGATACTCCACTGTAGACTAGTGTATACGCTTCTCATCCCAGCCAGGGAAATGGTCTGTCCTACAGCCATTAGTACGTCGTACTGGAGATAGTATGCAGGTGCTCATTAGGTTATGAGTACACTGGACAGGACTCGTCGGGAACTGTTGGTGGGTATTATACTTATCGTCGAGTAGCAATTCCTAGGTGACATGAGTACAGCTTAGTCTGTCGACTTGACACTACTACTTCGCCTCGAGTGTGTTCCCACTGTACTTTGACTACTATCCTACCACGGCTCAAAGGAGTCGTACAAACAGGTAGTAGTTGTGTGCAGTCCCGAAGCACTTGGAGGCAGTGGCGGTTAGACAGGATTCGTCTCTCCCGGTATTGGGGGTTGATATCACGCTGTGTTCGGAAGGCCATTACACAAAGTCCTTGTCCAAGGCAAGCGAGATTTACTGGTAGGTATCCCAGTAGTTTCTCAGGGTGTTTTAGGCTACACTCCGACATGACTTATTGCACTATTAGGGGTCTGGCGATTACCGCCCCCTAGGCCCGATATGCGATACTCTTAGACGAACAGACCGGACTGTACAGAGATTGTCACATACAAGCTCAGTAGGAGTTAGGATGAGTTAGCTCATCGGCCTTCTTATCGACATTTACCTGGGGACCGTTACGTACAGCTAGTACCACTTGCGGTCTGTGGTTAAACCCACTGCCAGCATAGTGTCGAGTCTTTAGAGTCCCACACAGAGGGTTTCCCTGCACCGGGCAAAAGGTGTAGATGCCGTATGGTTTTATGGCAGGGTTTCGATCACGTACGTGCACTTGTGCGCGTGTGATGATCGGGCGGATAATACTAGTGGGCTTTGGTTTAAGCCGGACCCTAGTATTATATTGATGGATTGTTTCGTCTCTTTGTATTCGTGTTCTTCGAAATACGGATGCGGGTATGTATATACGGATGAGGGGCATTCTCGTAATTATCCAGGAAAGCTTCTAGAAGAAGGTAACCTAATTAGGGTTTTGATTCTTTAATGGATTAAAACAATTAGGTGGAAGAAATGAGGTGTTTACTTGACAAAAGAATAGCACATGGCTCTTGGTGACTCGTGGCATGACTTATGCCATGACTCATGGTGTGATCATTACACTAGATATTTTGAATCAAGCATGCTTGATATTTATATTTGGATGCTTGATATTTTATTAAGTGTGGTTATTATTCACAAGTGATGAGCCAAGTCTTTTCTTTAGTTAAGCTAGAACACTCTCTCTTCCTCAAGTGACCTTCTTCTTCCTATAAACCCTAATCCTCTCATGTGTTGAGAATTCTAGGGTTCCAAGAGACAAATCACTCCATCTTCTCACTCTACACCACCTAGAACTTCTAGTTTAGCGAACTAGAAGCCGTAGTTATCTCAGATTCGAGATGAAAGCTCAGACTATAGACTCTCGGGTGGATCGTCTTTGACTCGGAGAGGTCGTCGAGGTTGCTGCGATCCGTTCCGATCCTTGGAGCTGACGACGAGTGGAGGACAGCGATGAAGACCCGAAGGACTTGGTATCGTGAGGTATAACTTCTATCTGAGTAGTTAATACAGTATTGTGTTAGCTAGGGTTTAACATCGATCATGGAGTTTGAGTCGGTGTTGCGAGCTTTGAAAAATCGTTTTTTGAATATTCTGCCTCCCCGCGGACACGCAGAGTGCGCGACATCGACTTACAAGCACGATGTTACACACACACGTTCACCTTTGATACCACACAGTATGATATTATTATTATTATTATGGTATGACTTAGATAGATCGTTATATATTCAATTTCTACCTTATGATGTCTTATACTCATGAGTTGGCAACTTATCCCCGTTATGCCATAGTTTTCTTGCAGGTTCAACCGCTCGGATCAGTAGCGGCTTGCTTACACATTCTTCTTTTAGGTGATTTGCTTGGTAGGTGGGTTACACTATAGATCGTAACCACCATTGTATATTTTTATACTCATTGTATCTAGTTAAAAGCTCCATCAACCAGACTATGTATATTTGATAGACTTAGAAACCAGAGACTTGTATATTCGTTTGGACTTAGAGTGAGATTTGTATATATTCTTTATACTTGTGCTCGATGATGTTTTGGTATTTCTTTTATTCTTTTCTTGAGTATTAATATTCGCCTTGGGCGTCATATATATCTTGCATGGTTATGTTTCCACCAGTTGGCGCTGAGCTAGCTCCCGTCTGGGGATGCCAATATTATTATTGTATATGTACTGGTTTTGATCAAAATTTACAATGGAGGTGCTGCCCAAATTTCAAATGACGAAAACATTTTCAAACCTTAGTATACTTTCCACTTGTATTTTCAATGAACCTTATTTATATTTTAAAAATGTAACTTGATTTCATTTATACCTCTGTTTCAAAACTTCATCTCCACTATTTTCTTAAAAGGGTTTAGATTCCTAGTTTTCGTCTTACTTGGATTACGGTGGAGTCCTATAGACTTCACATGATTCAAGTGCCGGTCACGTACTATTTCCGGATTATGACACCAAAGCTAACCCAATTGGATCCAAGAAGACTTGGATACTAAAATCCCCCTCCGTACCTTATTTTGTAGGTATGGACCAAGTGATAACTTGAGGGATTCGGGAGCGCGATGAGCAAGAGCAACTCAATAGGAATATTTGCTTCGCTCATCGCTTTATGTGGGGTATCGTATTTCTTTGCTATATTCGTTTAGAATATCTTTTATTCATTCTTGCTTATTGATTGATATTCTAAATGCGTATGTTTTGCTTATATACCCTAATTGTTGCTTATATGCTTATCTTGTATATTCTTTTATGCTTGTTCATGCATGAGATGCTATCCATAGGATATTATTTACATTGGTATCATTCTTATTCTCTTATGTGAACTCTTATGCTCATTTATTTTTAAACTTGTAATCTTTTAAATTTAAGCATAATTTGGTATGAAAACTAATTTAAATTTGCATATCCTATGTTTTTCATGTCACATCTCCTCTCACTTGTTTAAATTATGTTTTAAACCTTTTATGTGAGAGTTTTTGTATCCATGTAGTTTTTAAACGATTTAAATATTTTTCTTATAGATATGTTTGGCACTTGTGTTTAAATTTGAACTAATTTTCAATTGGTATCCTCTTTTGTGCCTTTTTTTATGTGTGTTTGCTTAAACTTGCCTATTTGTTGCACACACACTTGTTGCATAAGTAGAATAATTAATTAGTATTGTATTCTTAGCTCATATTGCCAAATGGCTTCTGCAACCCTTTCAGAGGATGCACTTGTGAACACATTTGTACCTTTCATTGGTATCATCTTGTTTACATATGTATATTTTGATCAATTCATGAGTTAGATCATTAAATTCTATCACTTGTACTCCATTATATATTATAGTTGAGCAAAAATGGTTTGGTATTCAAGTGATTATGAGGTAGGACTCATGAATCGATCTTTTGGGCTTGCTTCTCGTACTTGGTAGATTCAAATGTTTGGGGGAGGTAAATCTCATGCTTATGAGATTATATTTCATATTTACTTTCCTTATCTCGTGTTGTGCACGCTTTTTAAAAGTCTATATCTTTAAATACATGCACACACTTTGTACATGAGCAATACGGTATATCCCATGTTTTGTTTTTGTGAATCGTATTCTATTATGTATTCTAACTCACTCTTTTCAAAACTTGTTTTTACTTTTATGAGTTAACGCATGTTTTTGAACTTTTCTTTATGTATTGTTTCATTACATGCTTTAAGATATGAATTGAGTTTCGTTTTCAAAATTCTCATTTTACTTACTCGTATCCATTCCATATTTCATGTGTGCTTGCTGTCACTTGAATATTGTTTCTTGTTGCACACACCTTGAATGGGTATACACTTATCTTTTCACATCTTTGATAACTCGTGCTTGCCTCCACATGCATTAGAACTTGCCTTTATATTTTCATGTGGTCTTGTGCATGCATACTTGCTTCTCTTTTGCATATCCTATATACGTGCTTTTGGATATGAGCTTCATTTTCAAATTTTTGCATTTTTACTTGAGCTCTTATCCGTGTCCTATTAGTTTCCTATGCATACATTTAAAAAGAGTGATTCAAACATTTGATTCGCTCTAGGTGTACGCATATTTTTAAGGGGGTAGTTCAAATGTTCTAAACTCCGTAAACACTTTTTTTGATTATGTCAAAAAGGGAGAGAGTAATAGGATTGTGATAGTATATCAATATCATATATTTGGTTATGATTGGTAACGATCTACTATCTCATATTCATGTTGTGATATCATCAAAAAGGGGAGATTGATGACTTATGGTTTTATGGTTTTGATGATGTGATTCAAAATATGAATAGGTGTTTAGTGTCACATGCTTATCTTGACTTTTTTATCGATACTAAACTTGTATACACTTGATATTTAGCTTGCTTATCCTATATCTTGTGTTTATCGAGTAATATATCGATATCGATATGCTTTAATTGTGTTATATTCTTTGATATCGATATATTAGTCACATTCATTGTTTTGATGATTCGCAATATGTATATACATGTGTTCAATATCTTGGTTTTCATATAACATATATATTTGTTTGGTATATTAATATCTCATGCTTTGCTTTTGATTTATATCTTGATATTGATATACTATTCATAGTTGTGATATCGAGACAATGAATGTTCATATACATGTGTTTATATCTTGTTTATTCCATAACACTGTATATGATGAGCTTGGTCTTTGAGATTGCATTTCAGGATATCGAATATCTCGAGACGAAGCTCTATAAAGGAGGATGTAGGAAATTGAGCTTAAACGACAAATCTAATGGAGGTTGGAGGATACGGACGAGAGCTTCCTAATTTGCATATTCAAGCTTCGTGAAGCTAAGTAGCCGAGGAATAAAAGTTCAAGGATTCAAGCTACGAATAAGAAGCTAGAAGCTATGTCAAAGGTGATGCGTCGAAGTCAAGACCAAGATTTGAAGATCACAATATTGACTTCCAAATGCAAGTGAGGGAAATGGCGTGTTCGAGTTTGACGCGTCAAGTTTCGAAGTCAATTGAAGATCAATCGACCAACGCAAAGTTCAAGCGAAGCGCTAAAGGTTCAAAAGCTCGAGTCGAGAACGTCAAAGATTCAAGGTATCAAAGATTTGCGATAACCGACATAGGAATCTTTATAAGTACTCGATCGATTATGGTTATATCATTTAGAGGTCTTGAAACACTCACACACGCATGCAAAAAAGTTTTACAAACATCGGGTTTTCAAGTTTAAAGTTTTCATATTCATTCAAAACCCAAACTGCTATTTTTGTGCTTATCCAGACGTCTGCCTCCTTGAAGTTCAAACATCTGTGCACTGTTGATTTTTCTGATATTTGGAAATATCAGAAACCTAGAGAGGCAACAGACATCTGAAGGTCAATTTGACAAACATCTGATGAAAGTTGTCAAAATGGTATTTTTGAACTTCAAACATCTGCTTACTTGAACTCCAGACCTCTTCTTAAGAATTTTTTTCCAAAATCAAAAGTCTTGGGTTGGAAATTATTTTGTGTTTCAGATGTCTCTCAAAATGTACTACTGAAGACTGTCAACAAGAACTTCAAACGTCTATAAATATATTTGACAAACGTCTACTTTAGAAAAGTTTTCAAAATATAGCCGTTATTTAACCGTTGGTGTCTTTTGTTTTTATTGACAGACGTCTGCCCAAACCTTTTTCAGACATCTGTCAAGGTTGTTAAATGTTGATTTTGACTTGAAACAACTAGTTTTTCTTTGGGGTTATAAATAGACTTTTGATTTGGATTTTTGGCATCAATCAATCACAGATATTCACTTGCCTGTTCTTGAGTGATATTGAAAAGAAAAATCTCATCTCTTATGAGAATTGAAAAGAGTTTTTCATTTGATCATCCAAATCATTCTCACACACATTCAAGAGCTCTATTTGCATATCCATACTACTTAGAGTATTAGTTGAGCTTGAGAGAAACTTCTTTGTGAGTAATTGTGCTTCTTTGTAATGCTCTTCTTTTCTTTGTATGAGAACTTTTGAGTGCAAGTGTGTCTTTGTAAAAGAGAAAAGTAAGAGAAGTTTTCATTTTCTTTATGTGAGGATCCTTGAGTGCAAGGGTGCCTTTGTAAAAGAGGAAAGCTTCTAAAGTGAAGAGTTGCTCTTCTGTCGAGTAACGTTTTGTCTCGGTGGAGACGTGGGTGTAAGAAGTTACGGGTGCGCAACATGTGGTCTCGGTGGAGACGTGGTTAATGGAACGGACTCGTGCGCCTAAAGAAAGTGGACTAAGGGATCTCTCTTACCACTATAAATCTCCCATGTTTGAGTTTGCAATTTCTTATCTCTTTTGCTTATTAGTTTAGTAATTGCATGCTAGATATCTATATGCTCATTACTTGATATTGTTGCTAGCTGCTGGTTTATGTTGCACAATTGTACTTAGCTTAGCCTCTATTTCTATTGGAATATCCTTTGCTTAGCTATTTAATTATGGTTTGTATTTGCAAGTATAGTTTAGAATTTTAATTTAGGTATATAGATAGTATAATCCTATTCACCTCATCTAGGAATTCTTTCAACTCAAACTACCCCAACAACCCGCGTTTTCTAGGTTATAAATACTGTCATAGGTCTTGAATCGAAAACCATGAATACAAAAGAGAGTACAAGTTCAGGTTTTCGAGTTAAGTTCATGTCAATTGCATGTATTCAGTCGAGATGTATTCATGTAAAAATTTACTCATGTCAAGTTTTCAAGTATTCGAGTCAAATTGTATTCATGGTTCAAGATCAAGTCAAGCATGTAATAGGGTATTCATATAAATCATGTAGTTTCTGCATTAGAGATTACATAGCATGAGATGAGACATGTATAGTATAGCAATGTAGACATATATCAGATTAAATTACATATCAGATGTTGATTCAGTTTGAATAGGAGTTTTGGACGGCTCAAGATTACATGAGGCAGGTCACAAGCCATCTACAATTATGTTTTGGATCTCTAGATGCAAGAGATGGATCAAAATGTTCTTAAGACGGCTCGACAACAATTTGAGATGGTTCAATAAGAATTGAAACGGCTCAACAATCACTGGAATGTCGAGTTTTTCTCCCTGTTACCAGGAGACAGCTCATGTTATGTTGAGCCGGCTCGACCTGATCTTGAGACAGCTCAAATTCAAACTTGAGACGGCTCATGACATGTCAAAAGGTGGGTTTTAACTCTCTGGGTGTATGAGACAGCTCAGGTTATTTTGAGCTGGCTCAAAGCCTGTTCGTTCAGTCAATCAGGTTTGAAATTTAAATATTTCGCATGATGATGTAGTGTAAATTTATGCTCATTTCATAGTGTCAAATATATGTGTTTTCTAGATATATAGTGTAACACCCGAGCCCAATACTACTATTTTCTGTTACTGGTTGAGCATTAGATATTACTCATTTCATTTAGCTTGTCTGTTTGACACTTACCGTGAAATTTTATCTGGCTAAGTCATTTCTGCATATAACAAATTTTAGCATCTAAAATGAAATTAAAAATATCTATCTTGGCCTACTCGACACCCCTAGCCTTGTGGTAGCGTCCGTGCATCATGTTCTCGCCCCGTTCGGTGAAACGGGCGAGTTTGGACGGCTACGCGCGCGTACAGGTGTCCGACTTGGGGGTATGCTTTTTAATCATAAAACACCTCATTTTAAAATTTGGAACCCGCTTAAAATCCTATTATTTAAATTTCGAATTTTTGGACCCAACCCGGGCACGATTTGGAAATGTTTTATTTAGCGCCAAAATCCCAAATTTTATATATTTTAGAACCAACGAATATTACTATTAACCTTATATATTTTACTGTTAGTATTAAATCTTTAAATCTTTTTTTTTTGTTTTTCTAAACGTTTGGAATCATTCTTTCAGCCAATCACGAGATTTATATATCTCGTGGGCCCCATCGCAGTTTTCTCTCTCTCTCTCTCCTTCATAACTTTCTCTATCTCTCTCTCTCTATCCCTCAAATCTTTCCCTCTCTCTAACTGCATTCTCCTTCTCTCTCTTCTTTAAAATTTCTTTCCCTCCTCATTTTTTTAATCACGAGAACAGAACCCATCTCGATCCAGCGAACCCTGGCCGCCTCGTCCCCGTCACCGCCGCAACCCCGTCGCCGGCACCACCGTCGCCTGCGCCCGCACCTCCTCGTCTCAACCACAGCCCTCGTCCTCCTTCCCGTGCGCCTGCACCCTCGCAGCGGCCTCGCCCTCGCCGCTACAGCGCCTGCTCACCACCCGCGACCACCTGCAACCGTTCGAACGTCTCGCCGCCGACGATCACCTCGTCGTCTTTCCCGCACCATCATCCTCCTTCTCCCGGTGCACCCCGACCAGACCCACGACCATCTGCACACCAGCCGCAGCCACCCGCAGCCCCTGCACGCCGTCGAACCACCGTCTGTCGCCGTCGACGACCCCGTCCTCTTGTCCCCGACCTCGCACGCTCCTCGGTAAGTTACTTCCTTTCTCTTTTCCCTTCTTCTTTCTCTCTCGGCTAATGCATTCATCGGCAGATTTTTCCCCCGCGATCACTGTTCACCGCCGGAGCTCCGGTGACATCGTCAACCTTCGCAACCCCTCTGCTGATCATCGTAAGCACCCTCTCAGATCCTCCTTCCCCCTTTCCTTGTATTTTCCTTGTGTTTCTTACTTTCTTGTTTCATATCATGATGTTTCGCTCACTGTTCTTTTTCTCGTCGGAATCCGGCGATGCCGACGACGTGATCCGACGTTCCAGCGAGGTACCCCGATCCGCGTGGTCCCAGTGTTCGTTGTTTGGGTTCAATCCGTGAACCGTGTGTCCGTCGCTAGTTTTCCCGCCGACAGTTACGTTCCGTTTTTCCCGGTTCGCGACCCGTCAAGGCAAGTATCACTTGCTACATGCTATACTATATATTTATATATGTTTAGACACATTAAACCTGTAAAACTTAACTTGGTATAGTCGTTTCTCATTTGGTTGCAATATGACATTATATCATTTTACAGTTAACATAAAACTACAGTTTGCCAATTTAAACCTAATAACCAAGTTTACCTGTTAATCACATTTTACTGTTTAATAGATGGTAGCACTTACCCATGTAGTTCTATTACATTCGGACATTCGTATTCAAAGGCTTGATATAACTGTATTGCATCAATATCTAAACGATTGCACCGCTAAGGGTGCTCAAACCTGTTAATATAATAAAACGGCTGCACTGTATTACTGCACTCTTGTGATTGAATGAAACTGCTTATTGTTGTTTACCTCATTGCTTATTTCCTGCTGTTAATACCCTGTTCGATTATATATCTGTTTGTGAGCACACCCACGATATTGTTACATCTTGACTTGACTTTGTTACACATGGTATATATTGATACATCTGACATGGTACCGTTTACTGTTGACTTGACCTGATGTACCATGACCTGACCTGTTACCTGATCTCGTGCCTAATGCCAACAAACCTGACATGTAGTCCTCATGGACCGTTCCTGTTGTCTATCCAGACAAACCTGCTTTTACCTGATCCTGTGTTGGCATTAGTTCTTGACTACTGAATACCTGACTCGACATACATAACCTGGGGGTATGGGAAAATCAAAGGTGAAACCGACTTGTAACTCAACAGTTCGATATCTGTTCTGATCAGTCTTACGGGCTAGGCCAGCCCCGGAGTGATGATGCTGACATCACTCGCCCATCCTGCTACCTGTTACTGCCTAGCGGCACGTCTCGGATTCAGCCCCGAGGATCTTGACCGTGGTCCCGGGCACGCACGGGATACTATTGAGTTACATCGACGATTCATCAATTGATTTCAAAGACTTTAGAATAGAAAACCTTATAGAACAGTTTAGTTTACCCGCTGCACACTACCCTGCACTGATTGATTCATATTATTGCTACCCTTGTTTTATTCATGTTATATTGCATTGCCTGTTACCCTGTTTATATTATATTACTTGATGACAGGACGCGCTGACGTCTAGGTTTTGCATGGCCCAGATTCCGTACCGCTGTTGCAGTCCGAGCAGGAGTACTTCAGCCAGCAGGCTGAGCTGTGAGTTCAGTAGTAGTTAGTTTTATTTCCTGCATTTATTTCCTGATGTGAGCCCGCATTATGGTACACACTTTTCAGTTATTTGTATTGGATCATTTGCTTCCGCATTTATTTATTATTGACTCCTGTTATTTTGGATTATGGACATGTTTTAGATAGTTTTATTTTGTTCTTGATATCTCTACAGCCGTAATGTGACTGTGGATGGATACTTCCTATCCACAGGTAGCATGGTTGGCTATGTTACGTGCCCAATTCAGCGTACTCTGGGAAGCGGAGCATGACATGGTTCTTTTGGTATCAGTGCCATAGATTAGTTGGGTTGATTCTTTTGTAGTTGGGTATTGTACCCAATACACGAATCAGAATACCCGTGTTTAGGAAACATGTCCTGCCACCTTGACCGTTTTACCATTCTTGAATCACATTCTTCCTGATTATATCTTTTACGATGTGCAAACTTCCTTTGCATATCGATTCGAAAACCTGATTCCTTGTTATCTCTAGGACTTAGGCGATTTGGATGGAGTTATGTAATTGTGGCTATGATACCGCAGCATAGTTACAATGCGGTACTCTATTTAAGTATCTTGGAGTTATAGCCTTGATCTATATTCAAAATCTATCATCCTGCTAATGTTGGGTATTTTGAGTTCAGGATTATGGCCGGTAAGAAATTGAAGACATACCAGAGGCGTGTGGACGAAGCCGCCATGCTTGGAGTGATAAGAGGAATGCTGGAAAATCAGAAGAGGCAGACTGAGCTGATCCAGCAGCAAGCAGACTCGTTTCAGGAAGGCTTGCAGATCGTTCGGCAGTCTGTAAACAACGCTGGAGCTAAACCAGTTGACCGAGTAGGGACTGTGGCAGATTTCAGACGTTTGGGTCCATCTACATTCACTGGTTTAGAGGAGCCATTGCCAGCCGAGCAGTGGCTAGTCGACATGGAGAATTTGCTGATTGCAGCACAGATTTCAGAGGACAAAAGGGTTGATGTGGTGCGCATTCAGCTGGTGGACTACGCTCGAGAGTGGTGGCTTGTAGAAGAGACCCGCTTGCCCAAGCCGATCAGTTGGGCGGAGTTTTCTAAGAGTTTCCTGGAGAAGTTCTTCTCGCGGACTGCACGGGAGGAAATGGAAGAGAAGTTTATTGGGCTGAGGCAGAATGGAGCACCCGTGGACGCGCATGCAGCAGAGTGGACGAGACTCAGCCAATTCGCTGGACCTTTAGTCGCCAACGAGCAGACAGGGCACGAAGGTTCATGCGCAGTTTGAATGTGGACATCCAGAGGCAGATTGTCTCCTTGGGTTTGACCACTTTCTCACAGGTTCTTACGGGCAGCTATGAAGTTGTCTTGGGAATGGATTTTCTTGGCACTTTCCACGCCCACATTGACTGTAGGAAAAGGAAAGTAATTTTCCAGATTCCCGGACATCCTGAGTTTACCTTCAATGGAGGAAGCAGTTTTGTCGGGCCAGTCGAGTATAGGGCTAGGCCGACAAACAATATTCTTGCAGCACTGGAAGTTGATAGTGGTGAAGAGCCGGCGGTTGTTCGCGATTTTATGGACGTATTTGAAGATATATCGGGTTTACCGCCGAAGCGAGACGTGGAGTTCGCGATTGACCTTATTCCTGGTGCAGCGCCAGTATCTAAAACGTATTATCCAATGGCGCCAGTAGAATTGGAAGAAGTCAAGAAACAGGTTGCTGAATTGCTTGAGAAAGGTTGGATTCGAAGCAGTAACTCGTCTTGGGGAGCTCCAGTTCTTCTAGTAAAGAAGAAGGATGGCACAAGAAGGATGTGCATCGACTATCGAGAATTAAACCGGGTGACTATTAAGAATAAGTACCCGATCCCTCGCATTGGAGAACTTTTTGAGCAGCTTAGTGGCGCGAGGGTATTCTCGAAACTGGATTTGCGATCCGGATATCATCAGGTCCGAGTGAAAGCAGAAGATATTTGCAAGACGGTGTTTCGAACTCGGTATAGACATTACGATTACTTGGCGATGCCTTTCGGAGTAACGAATGCGATGGCAGTATTCATGGACTTGATGAACCGAATCTCTTCACCGTTCTTGGACTAGTTTATCGTGGTATTCATTGACGATATTCTGATTTACTCGAAGAATTTTGAGGAGCATGCTGAGCATTTGAAGATCGCACTGCAGACATTGAGACAGGAGAAATTGTATGCGAAGATGAGTAAGTGCGAATTTTGGCTGGAGGAAGTGAAGTTTATGGGGCATGTCGTGTCGGGCGATGGAATTGCCGTCGATCCCGAAAAGATTGCAGCAGTTCGTGATTGGCCGATTCTAAAGAATGTTGCGGAGATAAGAAGCTTTCTTGGACTCGCCGGGTATTACAGAAGATTTGTGGAGAACTTTACTCGTCTGGCGGAACCGTTAACCAAGCTTACGCGCAAGGAGGTACCTTTTGTACGGACGGATAAGTGTGCGTTAACTTTCGAGACGTTGAAGCAGAAGTTGTTAACCGCCCCTATTCTGACCGTGCCAGACAATTCCGGAGGATTGGTGATTCACAGCGACGCATCTGGGAAAGGATTGGAATGTGTTTTGATGCAGCATGGGAAGGTTGTAGCATACGCATCGAGACAGTTGAAAACCCATGAGAAGAATTACCTAACTCATGACTTGGAGCTTGCGGCTGTGATTTTCGCTTTGAAGGTTTGGAGACACTGCCTTTTGGGCGAAAGAGTCAAAGTTTTTACAGATCATAAGAGCTTGAAGTACGTGTTCACACAGAAGGAGCTTAACATGAGGCAGCGTAGATGGTTGGAGCTGATGGCTGACTACGATCTTGATCTTAAGTACCATCCGGGGAAGGTTAACGTCATGCCGGATGCACTTAGTCGGTTACCAGCAATTCAGGTGTTAACTACGCAGAAGGAGATCGTTGCAGATTTTCGAAGATTTGACTTGGAGGTTGTGCTACCGTGTTCTACCGGACAGTTGATGCAGCTGCAAGTGCAGTCGTCTTTGATTGAGAAAATTAAAGCAGTACAATCGCAGGATCCTAGACTGCAAAAGTTTCGAGAGCAGGTTGAAGCCGGGCCACGAACAGATTTATTGATCCACGAAGATGGTTCGTTGAGGTATGGTAGCCGTTTGTGTGTTCCAAAGGGTGATGTTCGTGAAGAGCTTATGAAGGAGGCACACAGTTCAGCTTATTCTGTATATCCAGGAGGCACAAAGATGTACCGAGATATTCGACAGCATTTCTGGTGGGAAGGCATGAAACGGGAGATTGCTCGCTTTGTGGCTAAGTGCTTGGTGTGTCAGCAAGTCAAGGCTGAACATCAAAGGGTTGCTAGTTTATTGCAACCACTTCCGATTCCTCAATGGAGGTGGGAACATATAACCATAGATTTCGTGACGGCTTTACCGCGGAGTTCAAAGGGCAATAATGCAGTATGGGTGATTGTTGATCGGCTGACCAAGGCAGCTCACTTTATTCCTTTTCGGGTTGGTCAATCAACCGAGACTTTGGCGGAGCGGTACATGCAGGAAATTGTAAGATTGCATGGAGTACCGGTGAGCATCGTGTCCGATCGGGACACTCGGTTCTTATCACACATCTGGAGGAGTCCACAGGAAAGTTTGGGGACTCGATTGAAGTTTAGCACAGCTTATCATCCTCAAACTGATGGTCAGTCGGAGAGAAGGATCCAAACTCTTGAAGATATGTTGAGAGCATGCATGTTGGACTTTAAGGGTTCATGGGAGGATCATCTACACTTAGTGAAGTTTTCTTACAACAACAGTTTTCAAGCAACTATCCAGATGGCTCCGTTTGAAGCTTTGTATGGTCGTAAATGCCGTTCACCTGTTTGTTGGGATGATGTCGGTGAACGAAGATTGTTGGAACCAGATTTGGTTGTGCAGACAGTTGAAAAGGTTAACACTATCAGGAATCATATGAAGGCGGTACAAGACCGACAGAAGAGTTGGGCAGACACGTCAAGAAGACCTCTAGAGTTCGCCGTGGGTGATTTGGTGTTCTTGAAGATATCACCGACTAGAGGGGTGATTCGTTTTGGAAGTCAAGGAAAGCTTAGTTCTCGATTCGTTGGACCTTTTGAGATCTTGGAGCGTGTTGGAGAGGTAGCGTACCGTTTGGCGTTACCACAGTCCTTGGCGGGTGTGCACGATGTGTTTCACGTATCTCAACTACGAAGGTATGTCCGAGATGAAACACACGTTTTGGATCATTCGGAGTTAACAGTACGGGTGGATTTGACTTTTGAGGAGCAACCGGTTGAAATCGTGGATCGAAGGGAAAAGGTTCTTAAGAACAAGGTTATCCCCCTTGTGCTTGTTTCTTGGGGTAATCGATCGCATGGGGAGTCCACTTGGGAACGAGAAGATGAGATCCGGCAGAAGTTTCCTCATCTTTTCCTGTAGTTTTCTATCTTGTATTCTTGGAATTTCGAGGACGAAATTCTTTTGTAGTTGGGTATAATGTAACACCCGAACCCAATACTACTATTTTCTGTTACTGGTTGAGCATTAGATATTACTCATTTCATTTAGCTTGTCTGTTTGACACTTACCGTGAAATTTTATCTGGCTAAGTCATTTCTGCATATAACAAATTTTGGCATATAAAATGAAATTAAAAATATCTATCTTAGCCTACTTGACACCCCTAGCCTTGTGGTAGCGTCCGTGCATCATGTTCTCGCTCCGTTCGGTGAAACGGGCGAGTTTGGACGGCTACGCGCGCGTACAGGTGTCCGACTTTGGGGTATGCTTTTTAATCATAAAACACCTCATTTTAAAATTTGGAACCCGCTTAAAATCCTATTATTTAAATTTCGAATTTTTGGACCCAACCCGGGCGCGATTTGGAAATGTTTTATTTAGCGCCAAAATCCCAAATTTTATATATTTTAGAACCAACGAATATTACTATTAACCTTATATATTTTACTGTTAGTATTAAATCTTTAAATCTTTTTTTTTGTTTTTCTAAACGTTTTGAATCATTCTTTCAGCCAATCACGAGATTTATATATCTCGTGGGCCCCATCGCAGTTTTCTCTCTCTCTCTGTCCTTCATAACATTCTCTATCTCTCTCTCTCTATCCCTCAAATCTCTCCCTCTCTCTAACTGCATTCTCCTTCTCTCTCTTCTTTTAAATTTCTTTCCCTCCTCATTTTTTTTATCACGAGAACAGAACCCATCTCGAGCCAGCGAACCCCGGCCGCCTCGTCCCCGTCACCGCCGCAACCCCGTCGCCGGCACCACCGTCGCCTGCGCCCGCACCTCCTCATCTCAACCACAGCCCTCGTCCTCCTTCCCGTGCGCCTGCACCCTCGCAGCGGCCTCGCCCTCGCCGCTACAGCGCCTGCTCACCACCCGCGACCACCTGCAACCGTTCGAGCGTCTCGCCGCCGACGATCACCTCGTCGTCTTTCCCGCACCATCATCCTCCTTCTCCCGGTGCACCCCGACCAGACCAACGACCATCTGCACACCAGCCGCAGCCACCCGCAGCCCCTGCATGCCGTCGAACCGCCGTCTGTCGCCGCCGACGACCCCGTCCTCTTGTCCCCGACCTCGCACGCTCCTCGGTAAGTTACTTCCTTTCTCTTTTCCCTTCTTCTTTCTCTCTCGGCTAATGCATTCATCGGAAGATTTTTCCCCCGTGATCACTGTTCACCGCCGGAGCTCCGGTGACGTCGTCAACCTTCGCAACCCCTCTGCTGATCATCGTAAGCACCCTCTCAGATCCTCCTTCCCCCTTTCCTTGTATTTTCCTTGTGTTTCTTGCTTTCTTGTTTCATATCATGATGTTTCGCTCACTGTTCTTTTTCTCGTCGGAATCCAGCGATGCCGACGACGTGATCCGACGTTCCAGCGAGGTACCCCGATCCGCGTGGTCCCAGTGTTCGTTGTTTGGGTTCAATCCGTGAACCGTGTGTCCGTCGCTAGTTTTCCCGCCGACAGTTACGTTCCGTTTTTCCCGGTTCGCGACCCGTCGAGGCAAGTATCACTTGCTACATGCTATACTATATATTTATATATGTTTCGACACATTAAACCTGTAAAACTTAACTTGGTATAGTCGTTTCTCATTTGGTTGCAATATGACATTATATCATTTTACAGTTAACATAAAACTACAGTTTGCCAATTTAAACCTAATAACCAAGTTTACCTGTCAATCACATTTTACTGTTTAATAGATGGTAGCACTTACCCATGTAGTTCTATTACATTCGGACATTCGTATTCAAAGGCTTGATATAACTGTATTGCATCAATATCTAAACGATTGCACCGCTAAGGGTGCTCAAACCTGTTAATATAATAAAACGGCTGCACTGTATTACTGCACTCTTGTGATTGAATGAAACTGCTTATTGTTGTTTACCTCATTGCTTATTTCCTGCTGTTAATAACCTGTTCGATTATATATCTGTTTGTGAGCACACCCACGATATTATTACATCTTGACTTGACTTTGTTACACATGGTATATATTGATACACCTGATATGGTACCGTTTACTGTTGACTTGACCTGATGTACCATGACCTGACCTGTTACCTGATCTCGTGCCTAATGCCAACAAACCTGATATGTAGTCCTCATGGACCGTTCCTGTTGTCTATCCAGACAAACCTGCTTTTACCTGATCCTGTGTTGGCATTAGTTCTTGACTACTGAATACCTGACTCGACATACATAACCTGGGGGTATAGGGAAATCAAAGGTGAAACCGACTTGTAACTCAACAGTTCGATACCTGTTCTGATCAGTCTTACGGGCTAGGCCAGCCCCGGAGTGATGATGCTGACATCACTCGCCCATCCTGCTACCTGTTACTGCCTAGCAGCACGTCTCGGATTCAGCCCCGAAGATCTTGACCGTGGTCCCGGGAACGCACGGGATACTATTGAGTTACATCGACGATTCATCAATTGATTTCAAAGACTTTAGAATAGAAAACCTGATAGAACAGTTTAGTTTACCCGCTGCACACTACCCTGCACTGATTGATTCATATTATTGTTACCCTTGTTTTATTCATGTTATATTGCATTGCCTGTTACCCTGTTTATATTATATTACTTGATGACACGACGCGCTGACGTCTGGGTTTTGCATTGCCCAGATTCCGTACCGCTGTTGCAGTCCGAGCAGGAGTACTTCAACCAGCAGGCTGAGCTGTGAGTTCAGTAGTAGTTAGTTTTATTTCCTGCATTTATTTCCTGATGTGAGCCCGCATTATGGGACACACTTTTCAGTTATTTGTATTGGATCATTTGCTTCCGCATTTATTTATTATTGACTCCTGTTATTCTGGATTATGGACATATTTTAGATAGTTTTATTTTGTTCTTGATATCTCTACAGCCGTAATGTGACTGTAGATGGATACTTCCTACCCACAGGTAGCTTGGCTGGCTATGTCACGTGCCCAATTCAGCGTACTCTGGGAAGCGGGGCGTGACATATAGCATGCATAAGTTATCATTAACATGGTAGGTACTTAGGTGATTAATGATTTTAACAAGAATAACAATTAAATTTAACAAATTCATGTATAACCAAGTTTACGCATTAAAACCCATATTTCATTAAGGATTTCTATGAGACAAGAGCAACGCTTTTGTGAAGAAGTCAAGACAAGGAAAGGAGAGATGAAGAGATAAAGAGAGAGATTGATTGAGGAAGAGACTTACTCTTGTCGCGGTTCAACATAATAATCGAACCGCCGTTTGAAAGAGAAGAGAACTTGATCGAAACTATGACGTCTAGATGAAGGAATCTTCGATTAGTTTGTGGAGATTCTTGGAGTAGGATTTCAGAGAATATTATTCAGAGGAGAAATAGGTTTTGATGGCTATGGGAAAAATGAAAGATATATATATATATATATATATATATATATATATATATATATATATATATATAATTTTAAGATTGTGCAATTAAAAGAGATTTTAAAGGCCATTAAAAGAAAATTTAATAGGGAATTGAATGGATTTGAGGTTATCAGAATTTAATTGGCGGTTTGAAGAATAAAAGATTGGTTTTAATAGAGGAACGAACAGTACCGAGACCAAGAAATTCATCGAATGGGTTTCTGGGACGTTTTAGCTTCGAACGAGTAGCTTGAGTCGTCTCATACAGACAGTGAAAAAACATAGCGCTTTAGACAACAATTGAGACGACTCAGGGTGTTTTGAGCCGGCTCAAGGGATCAAAGAAAGCTTGATCATTGGAGCCGATACATGAGCCAACTCACACTATTGTCCGTCTCACACGGGTTTTCAAGAGTTAAAATATGATTTAGTTTTTGAATAGAAACGACAATTTATTAATGACAATATTTACAAAAGAGTATACAAAATTTAGAGTCGTTACACTAAAAATATTAAGTGAAAATTTTACCGAATCCTCAACCCCCACCTACCCAAATTTACACGTGGGTCTCATTTCCAGTGGGACCAGGGCCAAATGAGGAAGAAATGCCAGAGATGCAACATAATTTGCGACAAGTTAAGGTTACAAAAATATATATGCAAGTATTTAAATTTAAAATCAAAGGAAGAAGTTAAAAGAGTCGGCCGACACAATCAAGCTCAATGATAGTTAACATGTGCCTTTTCTTGGCCTTTTCTTTAAAGAATCTGTTCCCAATATGTCCGCCTCCTAAGTTATCAATCACATTTTTTTATTAAAAAAATAATAATAATTTGTTACCAACTATACTTGCAATTGATGTTAAGAACGAAGTCAATTTACTTAATATTTTTGAGGTACAATATGACAATTCAATGGAAATGGAGATGATACCCAAGATGCATGAAAGACGAGCTAGAATTTGTGCACGTGAAAAATAAATGATGATTTAATAAAAAATAAGAACTAGTATAAATTTATAAATATTGAAGGTGTCATGTAGAAGTTTTCCTTTCAAATCCCAAGTCCCCGTTGAGAATTTTTTTCCCTTATAAATTTATACTTATATATTTGTTGTTTTATATAACTTGTAAATTTCTCAATTCTAATATTCCCACTAACCGAATTCATTTAATTTAATTTTAGAAAAACTATAGGTCATTTTAGAAATTTTCATATAATGTTCAGAATAAAAAAATTTACACACACATTTATTATATATGCTGTTCAAAATATACACGCGTGCATCACATGTGCAAAACACCAGTAAGAGTAAGATTATGAGAGAAAGAGAAGATCGTTGACTTTTCATTTTCTTGTTTTTGTCTTTTGTGGTGAATAAGGTGGATATCTTCAATTCTCAAGTTTCATTATTAGAATTTTGTTATTTTTTTCTATTTTCTATTTTGTTGATTAATGACATCATCTAGGAACTTCTGGTTATAATAGCAAAGATTATGAGGTTGTCGTAAAGCTAAAAGATGCAAGGGCTAAATTCTAATAAAGAAAACTACAGGGTGCAATCTGAAAATCACAAAATTTAATGACCCGTTTTAAAGTCCTGGATACTCGCCACCGACACTGAACGCTCTCTGTTTGCCAACACATGCACCAAAATGTATATGAAACTGCTGTGTGGGACCCACCTGTCAGTGACTCAAATGAGCTTCGTTGCCGCAAAGAAAATCGGTGCACCAAGATATTCTTGTTTCTTTTTCCTTCTTTCTTTTTCCACCACATGCAGCATCCAGCTTTCTCTTACCTGTCTCACCCAACCGAATATAAAGAATAGAATCAATATATTTTCTCTTTCTCTCTCATCAATCACTGCACAAAGCCCCACTTTCTCTCTCATCAAGTAAGCATGTATACTTTTTTTAAGAAATTTTTTTTGTTTCTTAAATTGATTTTTATTTAATATAATATAGTGGATTGTTTCTTTTTGTTTGATGGTATTAGTTGGAGATGTGCTCACTACCCACTTCTACATGATTTGCTTCATTATTCAATGGGAGTGCAAGTGGGTCGGGTTTGGATACAGATGGCTAGATCCCGATCCGATTCATAGATCGACTCCAAGATACTTTACCCTTGTACTATAATGACACTCGTTTTGTTCTCATCTAGGCTAGGCAAGATAGACTCATAGATCCTTGTTGGAGAATCACTCGATCCGTAGGTTTTTCAAAAAACATATGTTCATTATTATCATCTTTAAGCTTCACCACTTTTTAAGCTACACCACTTGATTTGTAATCGCTCAAGTTGACTTCGGAATAGAATTCATAAGAAAAGAAAGTTTTGATTTGGATTGATTGCAAAAGATAAGTTTATACACACACATTGATAGTGCTCGATATTGGCGATCTCCAAGATCATGACACGTGGCAGGTGACGTGTCCCAGGACTCAGAAGAAAGGGCCCTATCGGGCCACCCCGTATCCGACCAGCAAGCGTAAGCTGGCCCCCCTTGGGGCCCCTGCAAATTGGCCTCCTCGGCCTCTCAGCTCGCCCCCGAGCTACCACAGGACCAAGACTCCTCGGCCTCCTTGCTTGTCCCCGAGCACTCGCCGAGGACGTCTTCCTCGGCCCTCCTACCTATTCCCGGGCGCAACCGCCGTTCCGCGAATCTCGCCAGGCGCGGATTTTACGCCAACAACATCCCACGTTCCACGCCATCATGATCCCTGTTATGGGCGATCCGCTCTTCACGCGGGCGTGACGTCGGGAGCGTAACGGTCGAGCGAGATTCCCGCGCTCGCTGCTGCGTGCTCCACCACTATAAAATACCCCATCACAGAGGGGTCAGGCAAGCCATTCTTGACACTTTTTTGCCGTTACTCTGCTCGGATTTCCCCTCTAATGTCACGCCCCGAAAGTATGGAACATGACCGGCACTTAGACTACGAACGTTTCGAGGCGTACGTACCCTAAGTAAGCCGAACCCAGAAACCCAAACCAAGAAAAGTAGTAGTGTGTAGGAAAAACCATTTTAAATCAACCAGTTTGCAATATAATATACAACGCCTAAAGGCGAGGATCACAACAGCAAAGGAAACTCAAACAGCAAGAAGTCCACAAAAATATAACGCGTGACTCTAAAGTCGAAAGAATAAACCTCACTGGTCTCTATCTCAAATAAATACATGTTTGGTTGATGGAACTTCTAGATACAACTGAAATATAATATACAATATATAATGATGGGTACGATACAAATAAACCCACCTACTAGCAAGTCACCCGAAAGAAGCAGTGCCCGCAAAGCCGTAATGAAACCTGTACGGCAAAACCTGCAAGAAACTGGGGCACAGCGGGGGTGAGTTGCCAACTCGTGAGTAGAAAAAGATCCACGAACAGAAATCACATGCATGACGCAATCCTAGGTCATACGATCATAATATATATAATCCTCAAATATATAACCAGTAGCCTATAACAATGACTAGGGTAAATATCTAATCCAAGTGTAAATCCACGTGCCCGTGTCAGTGCCTCAGGTAGCAATGTATCATATGAATGATGTATGAATGCATGAAACAGAATGCATGTACTGAAGAAAACTGCTTTCATAATTAGTGAGATTTCTGTATTTTTAAAATGAGGTATCATAAATGAAATCAGCATAAAACAGTGCCTAGCATCGGCACAAAACATAAATTCCAATATCTCGATATCTCTGTATCACAATCTCTGTACTTCAATATCTCGAAATCTCAATGTCTCAATCACAATATCTAGGGTGCCGTCAATCCAGACCGGCCCCTACCATCCATCTCATGACCACGACGGTATCCTCCGGATATCCGACGCGTCGGGTAAAATCACCGGTCGGTAGTGCTCCCTCTGCCAGGCTCAACGCCATCTCCTGCGATCTTCTTGCCCCGGGGTACCGCACCGAGCCCACCATGTACCCGAAACGGTTCATCCGCCTCCTCGAATCGGGTCTCGAAATCCATCAGCAAACTCATGGTGGACGACTCATACATCATGGAAAAACCGCATTTTTTATTTAAAAAGAGAGAAAGCAGTTTATATAAGTTTTGCGGTTTTCCCCCAAATCCAGAAAATATCATGGAAATCCGAATCTAAATCATCAATAGCATGTAAAACCATGAATATAGGCATGAGAATCCATGAATGCGGCATATAATGAATGACAGTATGCATAAAGTGACAAGTAATAACTACAATGTCAAGCTGGCATATAAGGCAAGTACACTGATATCATGTCACTACTAGCTAACAAGCTAAATCAAGCAATAATATTTTCTAAGTGTACGTGACATGGCAATTACCGATGAAGATGTGTGTGCACCGGCAAATAAGTGTACGTGGTACATACGCATCATCGGTAATGGTGCTGGTGTCCTAACAGCAGGATATCAATAATAGAATATGAATCACAGCAGTATGCGATGCGGAGCAACAATAATAATGTGCGGGAGCTGAATACTAAACACAATGATCGCTAAACTGTATTTAAGGTCATGAGAGTCATACAGCTATACTAACTATAGGGCTGTGCTAATAGGCTAACTGCAGGTAAGGGAAACCGCCTAACCTCTGAGTCGATATATACATACACACACACACACACACACACACACACACACACACACACACACACACATATAGTCGGTGATCCCGCCTCGATAATATCACATCCGATACCATATCTCTAAAATCAGTTATTCCCAAGTCAAGAGTGCGGATCAAACATCAATATATATAGTTCGTACGTGAATCCGTCGTACGGCATCCCCAAATCTGGGTACGGGTCAATATCACATTCGTCATATCATTCATCTAGTATTCTCTTTATCAAGGATCAAATCCGGGTACTGACCTACGTCTAGTACAATGCTAATATCATCACTATAATCATGATCTGACTACTGATCGACAGTCTCGTATAAATCGATATCATCAGCACATATCATCACAAAGGAGTATACATCGCCAGATGCGGCCTATCATAATTATCTTTTCATATCATATCATCTCATATCACATCTCGCAACATAATCACATGTCGATCACTTTATATATATAAATCACTATTCATATGGTATCATCAACCAAAATCCGCTAAAGCATCAAGACGTACCTCAAATACGAATTTTTCTATATCACCGATATCATAATCTCGAATCAAATATCATCGACTCATCTCAATCCCAAGTATCATCCTCAAGTCCGTATGCGAACACATAGTCCCATACCCATGTGAACACATAACTATATAGGATCCCATATATGCACATATGAAATAAAGATGTAGGCAAGTATGTATGTGTGTGAGTATGTGTAGTGCACCCACTACTCTAGGGTTTCGCGACACTAACTCAATCCAACACACCAATATCCATCTTAAACATCATCATAAATCACAAATAACATATAATAATTGTAGGTGTGTATACGCATCCGTATACATCACCACGGACTGCGGGGGTGCTATACGCCATCCACCCGACTTCTCCCCGTAGATATAAATCTACTCACCATGCTTATGTGTGCCGATACCGATGTCGCCATTTGCATCTCCAACGCCTCGACGCCACGTGGGGTACCTACAAGGATATCACACGCTAAAACACATGAAAACCGCGTCGGAAACCAAAACGGTACACGTTACGCCAATAGGTAAAAACCTACAGCCTCGCGTGCGAACACAGCCAATAACCCTCTGCCGTTGGCGTTCAAACGCCACCCGACAGAAACGAATCACCAAATACCAAAAACCGTGCTAAAACAAGTCGTAAATCATGCGCCAACTCAAGAAAATCAACCCAGATTCTATCTTGATTGGGATCAGACAAAACTAGACATACCAGGGGTCAAGTTTACAGGGTATAAGGCTACAGAACCAAAACGAGCACCAGAACCCCTGCTCTGGCCGCAAATTGCGGCCAGGGGGAATTAATCTGCGGCCATAGAAAGGTGGTTGGGGCTAGGTCTTTGGGTGTTGGTTCCTATCTGCCTGCACATCATACTGCCAAGTCAATTTTATTTTAGGAGGTCCAGAAAGGCTAGAAAGTCGACAAAATCGATAAAATAGGCCAAGTCGAAACTTTCAGGTGACTAACTGGGAATATGGGGTAATCTTGGTTAAAGTGGTCTCAAATACACCTAATAGGGCTATACTAACATTCAAAACCAACACTTGGCCAAATCTCACTCAAATTTTCCTAAACTAGCACTAATCTACATAATAACACTAAATTTCAACTCAACAACTATAACTTAACAAGATAGGAGTTGGGTTGAAAGATTATACCTTAAGGGGTCCTAGGATGAAGGAGAAAAGAAGAAGAAGGTTAAGAGGAGTGTTGTGCTGCTGCTGGATTGCTGCTACAGCTGCTGGGGTTGCTTTTGCAGCTAATGCTGTTGCTGTTTTGGGGCTGAAACTGCTCGAGTAGTTTGTTGCTGTTGCTTTTGTTTTGGGCTGAGGTTGTTGTTGCCTTGGGTGTTGAGGGCTGATGTTGGTGTGTTTGATGAAGTTGGAGTATTTGATGGTGTAGAGGCTGTTCTTGCTGCTGTTGCAGCTTCAGATGGGGCTGTTTCTGTTGTTGTGGTGGTTATTTTGTGGCTGATGTTGTTGTTTTGGTTGCTGCTGTTGTTTGCAAAGGTGCTGATACTGTTGTATTGGTGTTGTGTTGGTGTGTTTATGATGTTGGGTTGCTTTTGTGGCTGCTGCAGGAGTTATGATGTTTTTGTGGCTGATGTAGCTGTTGATGTTGATTGAAATTGGGGCTGATGTTGTTGTATCAATGGCTGTTGCAGCAGCTGATGTTGCAGTTGGTGTGGTGTGGCTGATGGTATATGATATGTGTGTGTAGGTGTTGGGCTATGGTGTTAGGGACTGGTGTGTGTGTGTTATGATGGGGTTGCTGCTGTGGCTGCAGATGCTAATACAAATGGGGGCTGAAGTTGTGTGTTGGGGCTGTTGTTTTGAATGGTGTAGCAGCTGCTGATGCTGCCTTGTTGTATATGATGTTGATAAAAATATGTTCTGAAGTTGTGCTAATGTTGGCTGATGTAGCTGCTGTTCTGGTGGCTGAAAATGTGCTGATGATGTTTGATATAGGGCTGATGGTGTTGCAGCTTGTAGCAGCAGCTATGGTGGCTGATGTGTGTGTAGGTGTGAAAGAGAGATGTTTGTGTGAGAGAGAGTGATGTGAGTGACAGGGAAGCAAAATTTTTTGAAATGAAATGGGGTGTGACATTTGCTTTAAGCCACCATTCTCTCTCTCTCTCAAAACATGCTAGCTTGCACAAGCCATCATGGCTCACTTTCTCCCCATAACACAAGTCAAGCCTAACCCTAATCACCCTTAGATAAGGCCAAAACCCTTAGTTAAACCAAACCAACATAACCAAAAGGTTTAAACCATCAAGCCCAATTAGACATGGTTAACCCTAGGCTACCATGAGTCCAAAACATGAAACAAGTGTAGAAAATATTATGTGCACATTTTGCACAAAAAGCCAAAAATCCAATTAGCGATTCTCTTTTTTTTTAATCGCGATTAACACTAAAATAGCATATACTTAACCATAAAAACTTTAAAATGGCATATTTCAACAAAACACCATATTTTAGAATTTCCATAATTTTTTCCCCATTTATCGGTATTTAATTATACCGAAATATAAAATATCCATTAAAAATTAATATTAAATTATGAAAATTCCCAAAAATAATATTTTATTTTTATGAAATGTTACATCTAACTTGATCGTCGGAGGGTCCTCAGTGGTTCTAAACCACCCCGGGACTTCTTTGTAGGTACTCGGCGACAGCTTCCTCACCTCACCTCTTCCTCAAAAAACCCATTGAGACCCACACGCAACGAAGGATAATCAGTTAAGTTCACCGCGAGATCAACGGAAGACAACATCTGACGGAGGCCTAAAAAAGAGCTCCATCAGTTGGCGCCGTCTGTGGAAAACTAACTCTACAAAATACAAAGTTGGCCTTCTTATCTCCACCCTCATAGCAGGCGACCATCCTGGGGATCCCGGTACCAGCCGCCGCCTTCCACTCACCGAAGGCGGGGATGAACCTCCTCCCATGACCGTCATCAACGCCCTCACAGGCCGGGGCCTGGGATACCGAGGTGGAGGCCCTCGTCCGCATCCAAACGGCCGCGCCCGGGCCTCAGGTCGCCGCTCCACCGCTTCCAGAAGGCTCTGTCCCTGTCTGGACGGCCGACCACCAACAGGCCGCGTCCCCTAGCCGCCAGTCTCTCGAACCGGTGCTCCCTAAGGCTCGTTGGGCGCCTTAGGGCTCTACACCGAGATCCACAGCCAGGGCGCCTTGCCTCGAGCCTCCTCGCGACCCCTATCCCCCTGAGGAGATGTCGGTCACCTCGCCTATCCATGGGCGTGGTCGACCCCACCACCATCAGCGGGGCCGCATAGAAAAGGTCCGCCCAGGCGGCTCAAGAGCTACCTCACCTCGGGACCTGAGGCACCTCATTGAGAAGAACTGGGGCCGCTCCCAGACGCAGGTCACCAGCAGCCGGGGCTTGGGATACCGAGGCATCGATTCCTCGGGGTACCACGGTCGGCTCGACGCCCTCGAGAAGAAGATCGAGGGCATGCGCCGAGAAGCTCACCTCTCGAGCGACGGAGCTAAGTACGCCTCCGACTCACTCATGAAGCCGTTCATTGAGGAACTGCTCGCCGTCCACGTCTCCTTGCGCAACAAGCCCCCAAAGGTCTCTTTGTTCGACGGGAAAACCGACCCGAAGGACCACTTGGACGCTTTCACCACGGGGATGAGCTTCCAGGATCACTTCGACGCCACCCAGTGCAGAGCCTTCCCGGCCACCCTCATCCGCGCAGGTCGGGACTGGTTTCGGGGGCTCGAGCCCCGCTCGATTTCGAGCTTCGATGAGCTGGCTACTCAATTCCTCGGCCATTTCGTAGGGAACCGGCGACAGAAGCGCACGGTCGACCACCTCTTCACGGTTAAGAGTGGGGACAAGGAAATGTTTAAGGCTTACATTACCCGTTTCTACAACGCCCTTCTCGAGGTGCCCGAGCACCGAGACGAAACCATCATAACGGCACTCAGATCTGGTCTGAGGCACAAAGAATGGTTACGCTCCTTCACGCTGGCGCAACCTAAGACCATGGCCGAGGTCAAGGCGTGGACCGAGCATGAGGTCGAGCTGGAATCCGAGGTGAATGCTAACCTTCCCTGGGCAGAACGGCCCGACCAGAAGAAGAGGGCTCGGGAGGAGAGGCCGGAGCGTCAGCAGCCCTACCACCCGAACATCCAGGAGTATACCTCCCTCAACGTCTCCCTCACGGTGTTGCTGGAGGAGGCCCAGAACAAGGGGTTCTACAAGTTCCCCCCGGTCCCGCGTCAGGCCGCAAAGCGAACCCGGGGACCCTACTGCGCTTTCCACCGGGTATTGGGCCACGCCACGGAGGACTGCAAACAACTGAAGGCTACATCAAAGAGCTCATCCGGCCTGGGCACCTCGCTTCCTACCTGAGGGACAAACGGCAGACCGACCGCGAGCAGGAGCAGCATCGCCCTCCCATCGACCTGACCATCGGCCAGATCATGCTTGTTTCAGCGGACGGCCAGCCCGGAGCTCAGGGAGCCCCATGCCCTATACCAATCGCGGGGGCCGACAGCCCTTCGGGGAGCTCAGCCCAAGCCAATAAAGTCATCTTCTAGCCTGTACCCTTCCTTCAAAGCAATGTACATTCTTCCTAGTATCTATTGTTAATTTAATAAATATCAATGGAGCATTGCGAAAAAGAAAGAAAAGCTTTGTTTATTCAAAGGGTATTATGGGCTCCTCAGCCATAAATGCAAAAAGAAAAGAAAATTACAATAGTGGGGGAAAGGGGTGCAGTGAGCACTGCTCATGGTACTCGGTAAAAATCTCCGCCAACCAAGGCCTCACCAGTTCTAGCCTCTGTCCCCGGTTCCCCCCGCGGGCATCGACCCCGAGCCACAGCTCGTAGCATTCGCGGACGAGCGCCTCTGAGCGGGCCAGCCGGTTCACGGAGATTAAGCCGAAGCGCCTCAAAGACCGCAGCTTGCCCACGGCCTCATCAAAGAGCAGCTCAGACAGGGGGTTGTAAAGCCCCGGCGATGCCCTCCAGATGGAGTACATCAGCAGCTGCGGCAGGGAGGAGCGTCGGGGGAGCAGCTGGACAAAATGGTCCTCGATGCTCCCGTAGACCAGCTGCACCGTGTCCTCGGTGCAATGCGGGTCGTAGAGGGACACGTCTTCAAAGTAGACGATGTCGGGGATGGTGAACGGGATGTCCTGCATTCTCGGCGACCTGTTTATGAAGGATGAAAGGACCAGTACTCCTTCAGCCTTATATAGCCCACTGCGCAGCCCAACCGTCGCATGCTTTCACCCAGGGAGTCGCTGCCACGTGGCAACCGTCAAGCCTTCTCCGGTGGAATCGAAGCGACGCGCCCCTAGCGCTTCGCCTTCCCCCACATTCAATTGGCCAGCTACGCGCGCCGTTGCCCCGACCGTTCCCATTCCCCACACCTGTAGCCGAATGTTCAGGACACACCACGACAAGATTCAGCCCAGCAGCTTCCCTGCTCGGTCGTCCCCAGCGGGCAGCTTCCCTGCCACAACGCCGAGGATCAAAAAGCCCTCTCAGAGGCAGTCGAGCCTGAGGTTCCCTCGCTCGGCTATTTTTCAGGACAAAAGCCCTCTCCAAGAGGCACCAGACAGTAACCCTGTCCGGCCAAGGGTCCTTGGTAGGCTTCTTACAGCCCTATAGCTCTTCCCGCGCTAAGGACCAAAGTCCCCCCGGAGGCAGTCGGGCCCTCGCCCGGCTATCCCCGGCTGGTAGCTTCCTACCACAACCAACAGAGATCAAAGCCCTCGCCAAGAGGCACTGGGCAGTAACCCTGCTCGGTCCCCATCCTGAAGGATCAAAGCCCTCACAAGAGGCAACCAAGCAGCTACCCTGCTCGGTAAAAACTCCGGCTGGTAGTCACCTACCCATGACACCGAGGATCGAAAAGCCCTCCCAGAGGCAGTCGAGCCCGAGGTACCCTCGCTCGGCTATCCCCGGCGGGCAGCTTCCCTGCCACAACTCCGGGGATCAAAAAGCCCTCCCAGAGGCAGTCGAGCCCGATGTCCTCTCGCTCGGCTATCCCCGGCGGGCAGCTTCCCTGCCACAACGCCGGGGATCAAAGAGCCCTCTTAGAGGCAGTCGAGCCCGAGATTCCCTCGCTCGGCTATCTTTCAGGACAAAAGCCCTCACCAAGAGGCACTGGACAGTAACCCTGCCCGGCCAAGGATCCTTGGTAGGCTTCTTACAGCCTTATAGCTCTTCCCGCGCCAAGGACAAAAGTCCTCCCGGAGACAGTCGGGCCCTCGCTCGGCTATCCCCGGCCAGTAGCTTCCTACCACAACCGACAGGGATCAAAGCCCTCGCCAAGAGGCACTGGACAGTAACCCTGCTCAGTCCCTGTCCTGAAGGATCAAAGCCCTCGCAAGAGGCAACCGAGCAGCTACCCTGCTCGGTAAAAACTCCGGCTGGTAGTCGCCTACCCACGACGCCAGAGGTCAAAGCCCTTGTCCAGAGACCGCCGAGCAGCTACCCTGCTCGGCCATCCTTGGTGGGAAACTCCCCTACCACCGCTCCAGGAAGCATAAAGCCTATGCAAGGGGTGACGAGGCAGCTACCCTGCCTAGTCAACCCCGGATGGTGACCAATGCTCGGAATCCGAGATGCTCTGTGGTCGTGGAGGACCCGAGACCCCAGTGAGGGGCGTCAGGTCTGTCTAAGTCTAAACGATCTTCCCTCGACTCCGGGGCCCAGGGAGATACCTCCTCAAAAGCGCTCGTCGGCAAGTGATTGCAGACAACTCGACGGACGATCGCTAGACAGATGGCCAACCTGACGTAAAAGCACAATGATACAGACAAAAAATACTCCACGAGCATTCTTCACAAACAGATAGCAGAACACAATTCTATGGAGCTGAGAAAAAAAGAAACTTCATTACTACTGCCAAAGACAAAAGTTTTTTTACAAAGGGTATTTTTAGGCTCCCCAACCTTACAAAATTCAAAAGAAAAACAAATTGAAGATGGGAGAACGGGGGTCTACACCTCGGGGCCGGGTGCGACCCCGAGGTCCTCGACCTCCACCACTTGATGTGCTGGGTCCTTGACCGCCTCCTCGCCGCGAACTTCTTCCCCTTGCTCGTCGGCGCCCATGAGGGGGAACTCTGCCCGGAGATCCGCATCGTCGAACCCCGGCATCCGGGACTTAACGGCATCGAGGGCGTCGTGCCAAATGCGGGTCATGGCCACGGCCAGGTCGTTATAAAAATCCTTCGACCCCTTATAGTTCGCCACGGCTCTCAACTCAGCCGACTTAAACGCCTCGGCCGCCGCCCCCAGCTCCTTTCGGAGGGCCTTCACCGTCCTCTTCAGGTTGCCGGAAAGCACCTGGGAATCCTCGAGCTTGCCCTCGGCGATCACGGCGGCCTCGCGATGCCGGGCGACCTCCCTTTTCCCGGCGACCACCTCGCCCTCCAGGGCGGCGATCTTCGCCGACGTCGCCTCCTGCTCTCGCCTGGAGCTCTCTTGCAATGAGGCGAGCTGACCCGCGGCCTCTAGCGCCGAGGTTACCACCTCGGTCTCCACGCAGAGGGTGAGGGCCACGTGCTAGAGAACCTGGGAAGACACGAAAAGGTCAGAAAACAGAAAAAGGCACCAAATCTCACGATGAACTAGGGGCTTATTTGCACGGACTCCTGGGAGATCGATGCCAGCTGGGCCCTGAGGGTCCCTCCAGGAACTCAACCCCTGGCCGAGGTCGCTATTTCGTGCAGGAGCCTGTCCGCGACCGACAGCCCCGACGGCAATGCGAACTGGAGCCCCCTTCCTCCACTACGGTGGGCGAGGACCGGCCCCGGGAGGGTCTCCGGGAACTCGTCTTGAGCGGCTCCGAGGGAGAGCCGATCTTCTCTTCCGAAGCCGTGTCCTCCAGAATCAGGGCCCGCTTCCGACCCGATGCTCTGTTGGGGCCGGGGGCGGGATCCGCCACCGAGCGTCCTCGAGGCACCGCCTCCGGGGCAGTAAGGGCCAGAGCAGGCTGCGCCCGAGAAGAGCTGGTGCCCCCGGCCCTAGTAGGCTGCCTCGGCTGGCGCATAGCATCTCGGAGAGAGCCGAAGTCCATGGATCCTGCATGAAACGAACACCAAACAGATCAGCAACACGAGTAAAATGTAAACCTGAAAAGCAAGCCTAACTTACCAACGAACTCGACGGGGCTAAGCCTGGCCCAGCTCAAAACCCTCTCGGACAGCAGCACGTAATGTCGAGGGACAGGCTCCCATGACGCCACTCTCACCGCGGCGGGGTCATCGGACAGGTTCCTCGGTAGACACTTCTCCCTTGACCACTTGGTGGGCACCGGCCAGTCCTCGCCCTCGGGAGGGGAAACGAAGAAAATTTTCTTTTTCCAATCATGAATAGAGGAGGGCAAGGCCACGACCCCGGTCCCGGCAGCGACCCCGGGCCGCTTCCTAAAAGTAAAATAAACCCATCTCGGGTCGCCAGCTCGACCGCCAGGGTGACTCTTGAAAGCGACGGAGGAATCAAGAAGGGAGAGACTGAAAGGAACCTCCTGCAGCCTCAGGCGGATCAAGAACGCAAGGAGGTGTTAGTTGTATGTATGCCCTAGAGGCGAGAATTGTACAGATGATGTATATTATATTGGATACTTGGACATATATAGAGAGGACTTTCTTGCTCGACATGATAGTATGCTATCTGGTTGCTCTTTATCTTAACATGTATACTTGTCTCTTTATACTGTCTTATAGTTACATGTTGGTAAAGCCCTTAGGATGTGTACTTGACTACCTGGACTATGATGCGGATCATACTAGTAGGGATATGGTGGTCCATAAGTACATCCTTTAAGGTCCCTAGTCGTGGGTGTATCGAGACGGGGCATCGATATACCAGAGTAGACTAGCGTATACGCTTCTCGACCCATGAGATGGGCGATGGATGATCTCATATCCATTGGTGTTTGACATCAGAGATGGTATACGGGTGCTCAGTGGAGACTGGGTACACTAGACAGACTCACCGAGAACTCCCAGATGGTATTATACCTTACGTCAGATGGCAGTTCTCTGGTGACACTTGTGCAGGTTAGTCTGTAGACCCGAGATCGTCATAGAGTCTTGTGTGATTCCTACCGTACTTTGATTTCTACCTTACCACGTCCATGAGGGCGTGCAAAACGGTGGTTTTTGGGTACAGTCCCGAGTCACATGGAGGCAATGAGCGATAGGAGGGGTTTCGTCTCTCCCGGTATTGGGGGTTAATGTTGCGCTGTGCTCGATTGGCCGTGACAGGGAAGTCCCTGGCCAGGGCTGATTTAGAGATTTACTGGTAAGTGTTACCAGTAGTTTCTCGAACCGTTATAAGCCTCACATCGGCACGACTTATCGGTTATTGGGGTCTGACGTTTACCACCCCTAGACTTGATATGCGACATATCAGACGAGGAGACCGGACTATACGGGAAGTGTTACCGGCAGGCTTTTACAGGAGTTGGAGCGGGCTTGCTTGCTGATCTTCTGATCGCTCAATACCGGGGTGGCCGTTACGTCCAGCTAGTACCGCTGACGGCTTATGGGTGCTTGATGTGATCATCACCTACTGCCGGCGTATTGACGAGTCTTTAGAGTCCTACATAGAGGTTTTACTGGCTCAGGCAAAACAAAATAGGAGCACGTATGTGATATGTGCGGGACCGAGAATAATGCGTGCATGTGATACCGTTTTCTATTCTCATGACTTTTTGTATCGGTCGGTTATATATGATATAGCCGGGTTATCGAATCAAGTGTTGATTCGATAAGTCGATACAATGGATGTTAGTCGGTTATATGAGATATGGCCGGATTATTAAGTCAAGTGTTGATTTAATAATTTAGTGTATAATTGTATATTTGATATACTAGTTTACATTAAGTAACACTTGTTCACATTAGTTTTTTTTTCTCACATGTACACAACTTTAATATATATGTGATATATATTAAAATGTGTTTTCTTATTGTATCATGGTTGATGATACAACATTCATGGGTACATGAGACTTACACCATCCTATTTGTTATGTTGGGATTAATATATTTAAAATAATTACAAAATTAGTGGAAAATTAGAAAATGCATGAAGCTTGTGGAAGCTTGTGGATGCATTGACTAATGTCCACTAAATTTGTTTTTACTTTGGATTTTTAACCTAACCATCACACTTAGCTATGGTAATGTCTCTACATGAGTTAGTATATGATACCCACTCACCATGGTTAGCTCACTCACTTGATCATTATCCTCATCTCTTTCTTTTGTTCAGCTTCTTCTTCATTTATTAAAAAGAAAAAGCTTGCTAGGGTTTGATCCAAAGTGAGAAAGATTGTGAGAAATAAAATTCTAAAGAGAACCCACTTCCTATTTCTCCATCCTCTACTAGGCTAGCACTTTAGTTTAGGGTGTTTGCTTCACTAATTCTCAAGTTAGTGAAGTAGAAGCTTGAGTTGGCATCCCCTTGACGTAGATCATCTTCGGCCTCGAAGACTTCAAGCAAGGACGCGTCTTTCGCCTCGTGAAGCCATGCAAGGGTCCGGGAGAACCACGATCGCAGCGAAGAGACTTCAACAAGGAGCTATAGAAGTGAAGGACCGATCTACAAACGTTGTATTTCGTATTCACTTAGTCATAGATGCTATTTACATACATGTAAAACCCTAATTTTCTAGCAAAGATCTAGTTTAGGGTTGTTAGGCACGGCTAAAATTTTAATCGGGCATGGTTGATGCTTTCTTGAATCTTGTTAGAGTGCCTAGTAACCCTACAGTGGTATCAGAGCCTAACTAGAACATTAGGCGACTTTTTTACGAAGTTAAAACTCCGAACGAACCCCGATATGTCAAAATGAACCCCTCTCTGTACATTTTTTAAAATCTGTGTTTTTTCAGAATTAAAAATGCTCAAAAAAATCAGCAAGGAATTCTAAGGGTTACCATGAATAACGAGCCCCCAAATCCCCATGTGGCCGCAGAACCGCGGCACTAAGCCACATGTTGCGGCGGTTCCATGGCAGGAAAATGGTTTTGGGGACGGTCCTTTATGTAGTAACATCCGTAGCTATTCCTTATATTTTCTGGGTATTTTGTTTTCTGACTCAAGTGTTGAGTAATCTGGGGTTTATTTTGTATTCGTCGATTCGATCGGAATATTTAATTTCGTTATGTTTTCCGGATATTTAGAAACTGTTAAAATGTTCGAACGGATATCATTAACTCATTATTTCCCGGCACGAAAAACTTTCAAGTGTTGAATTTTTTCTTGAGTTTAAATCTTTCGGAAAAAACGTGCATGTAACGTGATGGACCCTCTAGAAGACAACAAAGCTTAACTCGATTATGTGACCATCTTGAACTGCCTTTTGAACCTTAGGATTTGGGGCAGTACGGCGTGCCACATGTGAGGCATTGGCTTGACCCTTCTATGGCTGGACCGTTGCTACTGTGACGTATTCTGGAATTTTTGAACTCCGCTCAAGTGTTGAGCCATTTAGGAAATCTTGGGTATTTGATTATTCGATCGGAAAGTTTAATACTGTCTATTTATCTGGAATGTGATACAATATGTGGAATTCATATAGTTAGGCATGAAATGCGAAATATGTGATATTTCAGATTTACGATGTCTAAAGAGATTGTGGATTCCAAATGTTGTAGTTTTACACTTTTTTTTTCTACGACCGTAAGTGTAATATGTGTTATCGCCGGTTTCGTTGGTATATGTCAACGACAATTGGGATGCGCATATTTACTTACGTTAATGACATGTGATGTTATGCGTTGCTGGATATGTTATATTGGATCGTCGTGTTATGAATAGCCAGGTTTTTTTTATGTGAGACGAGGGTTTTTATTTTCATTCATGTAAAATTAAATGTATGTAATATTCTTTAATTGGGGCATGTCACGCCCCACTTCCCAGAGTACGCTAGATTGGGCACGTGACATACTCAACCATGCTACCTGTGGGTAGGAAGTATCCATCCACAGTCACATTACGGCTGTAGAGATATCAAGAACAAGATAAAACTATCTAAAAACATGTCCATAATCCAGAATACAGGAGTCAATAATAAATAAATGCGGAAGTAAATGATCCAATACAAATAACTGAAAAGTATGTCCCATAATGCGGGCTCACATCAGGAAATAAATGCAGGAAATAAAACTAACTACTACAGAACTCACAGCTCAGCCTGCTGGCTGAAGTACTCCTGCTCGGACTGCTACAGCGGTACAGAATCTGGGCCATACAAAACCCAGACGTCAGCGCGTCATGTCAACAAGTAATATAATATGAACAGTGTAACATGCAATGCAAAAATGAACATGAATAAAACGAGAGTAGCAATAATGTGAATCACGCAGTACAGGGTAGTGTGCAGTGGGTAACTAAACTGTTCCATCGGGTTTTCTATTCTAAAGTCTTTGAAATCAATTGATGAATCGTCGATGTAACTCAATAGTATCCCGTGCATGCCCGGGACCACGGTCAAGATCCTCGGGGCTGAATCCGAGACGTGCCGCTAGGCAGTAACAGGTAGCAGGATGGGCGAGTGATGTCCGCATTATCACTCCGGGGCTGGCTTAGCCCGTAAGACTGATCAGAACAGGTATCGAACTGTTGAGTTACACGTCGGTTTCACCTTTGATTTCCCCATACCCCCAAGTTATGTATGTCGAGTCAGGTATTCAGTAATCAAGAACTAATGCCAACACAGGATCAGGTAAAAGCAGGTTTGTCTGGATAGACAACGGGAACGGCCCATGAGGACTACATGTCAGGTTTGTTCGCATTAGACACAAGATCAGGTAACGGGTCGGGTCATGGTACATCAGGTCAAGTCAACAGTATACGATACCATGTCAGGTATATCAATATATACATATGTAGCCATGTCAGGTCAAGATGTAAACAATATCGTGGGTGTGCTCACAATCAGATATATAATCAAACATGCGTATTAACAATATGAGATAAGCAATGAATTACATAATAAGCAGTTTCATTCAAATTACAAGAGTGCAGTAAAACGATATAGCCGTTTAGTCATGTTAACAGGTTTAAGCACCCTTAGCGGTGCAATAATTTATGCAATGGTTCAATACAGTTATTTCAGGTTAAATGCATACGAGTGTCCGAATGTAAAAGAACTACAGGGATAAATGCTACCAGCTATTTTAACAGTAAAATGTGATTGAACAAGTAGATATGATCGTTAGGTTCAATTTGCCAACTGTAAGTTCCATGTTTAACAGTAAAAAGACATAATGCAATATTGTACCCGAAAATGGGAAACGATTGAACCAAGTTAAATTTTAAAGGTTTAGGGTGTCAATATATATATATATATATATATATATATATATATATATATTGTATAGCATGTAGCAAGGGGTACTTGCGTCGACGGGTCGCGAACCGGGAAAAACGGGACGTAAACGTCGGCGGGGAAACTCGCGACGGACGCACGGTTCACGGATTGAAACCAAACAACGAACAGTGGAACCACGCGGATCGGGGCACCTCGCTGGAACGTCGGATCACGTCGTCGGCATCGCTGGATTCCGGTGAGAAAGAGAACAGTGAACGAAACATCATGGTATGAAACAAGAAAGCAAGAAATACAAGGAAAATACAAAGAAAGGGGGGAGGAGGATCTGAGAGGGTGCTTACGATGATCGGTAAAGGGGTCGATATCGTAGGTCGTGACGACAGTGCTCCGGCGGTGAACAGTGATCGCGGGGAAAAACTGCCGATTAGGAATGCATTAGCCGAGAAAGAACGAAGAAGAGGAAAGAGGAGGGAAGTATCTTACCGAGGAGCGTACGAGGTCGGGGATAAGAGGACGGGGTCGTCGGCGGCGACAGACGGCGGTCCGACGGTGTGCAGGGGCTGCGGGTAGCTGCGGCTAGTGTGCAGGTGGTCGTGGGTCTGGTCGGGGTGCACCGGGAGAAGGAGGATGATGGTGAGGGAAAGACGACGAGGTGATCGTCGACGGCGAGACGTTAGAACAGTTTTTGGTGGTCGCGGGTGGTGAGCAGGCGGCTGCAGCGGCGAGGGAGAGGCCGCTGAGAGGGTGCAGGCGCACGGGAAGGAGGACGAGGGCTATGGTTGAGACGAGGAGGCGCGGGCGCAGGCGACGGTGGTACCGGCGACGGGGTTGCAGCGGCGACGGGGACGAGGCGGCCAGGGTTCGCTGGCTCGAGATGGGTTTTGTTCTGCGCTTTCGTGAGAAATATGAAGGAGGGAAAGAAATTTAAAAGAAGAGAGAGAGAGAAAGAGAAAGAGAGAGAGATCGGAGGGTAGAGAGAGAGAGAGAGATAGAGAAAGGTGGGGCCACGGGGATATAGGGATCTCGTGATTGACTGAAGGATTAGTTTGTTAAGAAAAAATTTTAAATTAAAGATTTATTAGATATGAAATAGTATATAGTTAAGGAAAAATATTCGACTGTTTAAGTAAATTAAAATTTGGGATTTTGGTGCCAAATAAAACATTTCTAAATCGTGCCCGGGTCGGGTCCAAAAATTTGAAATTGAAATAATAGGATTTTAAGCGGGTTCCAAATTTTAAAATTAATTGTTTTATGATTAAAAAGCATACCCCCAAAACGGACACGTGTACGCGCGCGTAGCCGTCCAAACTCGCTCGTTTCACTGAACGGGACGAGAACACAATACACGGACGCTACCACAAGGCTAGGGGTGTCGAGTAGGCCAAGATGGATATTTTAATTTTATTTTAGATGCCAAAAATTGTTATATGCAGAAATGACTTTGCCAGATAAAATTTTACAGTAAGTGACAATCAAGCAGGCTAAATGAAATGAGTACCACATTAATGCTCAAACAGTAACTGAAAATAGTAGTATTGCGCTCGGGTGTTACATTATACCCAACTACAATAGAATTTCGTCCTCGAAATTCCAAGAATACAAAAAAAACTACAAGAAGAGGCGAGGAAACTTCTGTCGGATTTCATCTTCTCGTTCCCAAGTGGACTCTCCATGCGATCGATTACCCCAAGAAACAAGCACAAGGGGGATAACCTTGTTCTTGAGAACCTTTTCCCTTCGATCCACAATTTTAACCGGTCGCTCCTCAAAAGTGAAGTCTTCTCGTACTATTAACTCCGAATGATCCAATACGTGCGTTTCATCTCGAACATACCTTCGTAGTTGAGATACGTGAAACACATCGTGCACATTTGCCAAGGTCTGCGGTAACGCCAAACGGTACGCTACCTCACCAACACGCTCCAAGATCTCAAAGGGTCCAACGAATCGAGAACTAAGCTTTCCTCGACTCCCAAAACGAATCACCCCTCTAGTCGGTGATATCTTCAAGAACACCAAATCACCCACGGCGAACTCTAAAGGTCTTCTTGACGTGTCTGCCCAACTCTTCTGTCGGTCTTATGCTCCCTTCATATGATTCCTGATAGTGTTAACCTTCTCAATTGTCTGTACAACCAAATCTGGTCCCAATAATCTTCGTTCACCGACATCATCCCAACAAATAGGTGAACGGCATTTACTGTAAGTCCATGCTACCTCTCCCGGTACTTTCGGGAATGCGGAATTTGGTAAAAAACGATTTTCTTAAAGATGGTAACATGGACCTAAAATCCGGATCTTGGTTAAACATCTATCTAACATCCTAACTATGAGTTTCTAGCTACTCGGTTAGGGGGTTATACCTTGCTTGTCTTGAACTCCTTCGTCTTCAAGCTCCGATGGTGGTCCGATTGGCTTCTTCTCGTCGTCTCCGTACGCCGAAGATAGATCCACCTGAAAGCTCCAACCTTTAGCTCCTTCTTCGTTCTTTGAAGAAACTAGTTCACTTGGTTTGCTAAATCTAGTGAACTAGAATGAGTAGAGAAGAATTAGAATGGGATTTTATCTATGGTTCTTGATTCTCAACTCATGAGACAATAGAACCATAGGATCAAGAGAGGGAGCAAAAGGTTGAGGGTGAGAGCAAAAGGAGAGCTCAAGAACAAGAGAGAGAATGAGCAAGAAAGAATGAGGCTCTCTTTTTTCTTTCACCCTCTCATAATCCAAAGTGATCATAACTCATCATATCAAAAAAAGTCTTATGTGATGGTTGAAGCAACCATAACCATATCATTTCATGCACTCATTTTACACAAATGAGCAAGTAAACAAAAGTCTTTGCCATGAAATGATGGCTATGGTTATCATGATGGTCAACTAGTCAAGCCTAGTCAACCGGTCAACAAAGTCAACAAGTCAACAAAAGTCAACAAGTCAACAAAGTCAACAAAAGTCAACAACCATGTCACCATAATACTTAATTAATATAATAGTTAATCACATATCATATTCTCATTAGGGTTGAGCAAAAAGTCAAATAGTCAACGGTCAACTGTCAACAACCCTAATGAGAATCCGCTGCCTCTGCCTCCCTGTCAACTGTGCATACACACCCGCATCCGCGTTCCGAGGAACACGAATGCAAACTGGATAAATCCAATCCCATAAGGTACACTAGGATCTGGCTTAAACCAAAGCCCGCTAGTGTAAACTGTCCGGACACTGTACGTGCACAAGTGCACGGATGTGACCGAACCCTGTCGCAAAACCATGCGACCTGTCGCAATACTATGCGACCTCTACTCTTTTGCCTAAAGGCGAAAAGCTTTCTGTGTGGGACTCTAAAGACTCGACACTACGCTGGCAGTGGGTTTAACCACAGACCGCAAGCGGCACTAGCTGTGCGTAACGGTCCCCAGGTAATGCCGACAAGAAGACCGACGAGGCGAAACCCATCTGAACTCCTACTGAGCCTGAGTGTGACATTCTCCGTACAGTCCGGTCTGTTCGTCTGATACATCGCATGGCGGGCCTAGGGGGCGGTAAACGTCAGTCCCCCAATAGCGGTACAAGTCATGCCGGAGCGAAGCCTAAAACACCCTGAGATAACACTGGAAACCTACCAGTATATCTCGTTTGCCCTGGCCAGGGACTACTCGTGTAATGGCTCTCCTAGACACAGCGCGATGTCAACCCCCAATACCGGGAGAGACGAATCCTGTCTAACCGTCACTGCCTCCAAGTGCTTCGGGACTGCACCCAACCACTACCTGTTTGCACGACTCCTTTGAGCCGTGGTAGGGTAGTGATCAAAGTATAGTGGGAACACACTCGAGGCGAAGTGACAGTGTCAAGTCAGCGGACTAAGCTGTACTCATGTCACCTGGGAACTGATAACTGACGATAGGTATAATACCAACTAGTCAGTTCCCGACGAGTCCTGTCCAGTGTACCCGTAACCTAACGAGCACCCGCATACTATCTCAAGTACGACGTACTGACGGCTGTGGGACAGACCGTCTCCCATACTGGGATGAGAAGCGCATGCGCTGGTCTACTCCGGAGTATCGATACCCTGTCTCGATAGTCCTGCGACCAGGGACCTGCATAAGGATGTGCTTATAGATTACCCAGCCCCACTAGTGTGACGGCCATCACATCGCTGGTAATCAAGCAAAGATCCTAAGGGCTCTACTAATGTGTATAGACGATATACAAAAATAAACACATGTACACATTGAAGTAGAAACAAACCAAGTAGCATACTACTATTTTGAGCAAGATTGTATATACAAGGTGAATATCCCAAGCATCCATTAAGTAATATACAAACCAGTATGATACAGTAATGGCCTCTAGGGCATATACACTAACAATCTCCCACTTGCACTAAGGCCATGTACTGACGTATTGAAGACCTATCATCTCGATCAGCCGCTCGAACTTAGTCTGGGGCAGGGCCTTGGTGAATGGATCTGCAGTGTTATCTTCTGAAGCGACTCTCCGAACCTCGATCTCCTGGCGATCCACGATCTCCCTGATCAGGTGATACCGCCTCAAGATGTGCCTGGATCTCTGATGGGACCTGGGTTCCTTCGCTAAAGCTATAGCCCCGTTGTTGTCGCTATACAGAGGTATTGGATCAACAATGGACGGAACCACCTGAAGTTCTTTCAAGAACTTCCTCATCCAGACAGCTTCTTTTGCGGCATCAGATGCAGCGATGTATTCCGCTTCCATCGTCGAGTCTGCAACGGTTTCCTGTTTGGAACTCTTCCAACACACCGCCCCTCCATTGAGGGTAAAGACAAAACCCGACATGGACTTGGAATCATCCTTGTCACTCTGGAAGCTGGAGTCAGCAAAGGCCTCGATCTGGAGGTCTTTTCCGCCATACACCAAGAACATCTCCTTAGTCCTTCTCAGGTACTTGAGAATGTTCTTTACCGCTATCCAGTGTTTCTCCCCAGGGTTTGACTGATACCGGCTTACCACACTCAGTGCATAAGCTACATCCGGTCTGGTACACAACATCGCATACATTATAGAGCCTACCGCAGAAGCGTAGGGTATAACAGACATGCGATCCCTCTCCAAATCAGTCTTGGGAGACATCTCTTTAGAGAGGGTGATCCCGTGACAAGCCGGTAGGTTACCGCGCTTGGAATCTTCCATACTGAATCTCTTCAGTATGGTGTCGATGTACCTGGACTGCGAAAGTCCTAATATCCTCTTGGATCTGTCACGGTAGATCCGGATACCCAGAATGTATGAGGCATCACCCAGGTCTTTCATGGAGAACCTGTGTGACAAGAACCCCTTGACAGATTGTAGCATAGGAATGTCATTTCCTATTAAGAGAATGTCATCCACGTATAAAACGAGGAATACTACAGTTCTCGCTACAAATCTACTATAGATGCATGGTTCATCTGGATTTTTGATAAAGCCAAATTCTTTGACCGTCTCATCAAAGCAGATGTTCCAACTCCGCGATGCCTGCTTTAGTCCATAGATGGACTTAAGCAACTTGCACACCTTTCCGCTGCTCCCACTCTGAATGAAACCCTCTGGTTGGTCCATATAGACACACTCCTCTAAATTTCCATTTAGAAAAGCGGTCTTTACGTCCATTTGCCAGATCTCATAATCGTGGAAGGCAGCAATGGCAAGAAGGATCCGAATGGATTTCAGCATGGCTACTGGAGAAAAGGTTTCGTCATAGTCCAAGCCAGGTCTTCGACGGAAACCCTTTGCTACCAGCCTAGCTTTATAGGTCTCAACCTGTCCATCTACACCAATCTTCCTTTTGAAGATCCACTTGCATCCTACGGGTTTTACCCCGTCTGGAGCAATGTCCAACGTCCATACCTTGTTGGTGTACATGGACTCCATTTCGGTCCGCATTGCATCCAGCCATTTCACTGAGTCAACGCTCTGAACGGCCTGCTGGAAGCTAGTAGGCTCATCATAATCTATGATGCAATCCTCTCTATCCCCGTCTATGAGAAAACCGCAGTATCTCTCGGGCGGATGAGACTGCCTACTACTCCTGCGGAGCGGCGTAGGAATGTCCTGTTCTGTTGAACCCTCTGGTTCCACTAACCTTTCAGTAATCGTCTGTGGTTCTGGAATTTCTTCTAGTTCCACTGCGCTCCCACTATTTTCCTTTTCCAAGAACTGGTGTTCTAGAAAGTGGGCATTACGAGAAACAAGGACTTTTTGTTCCTCTGCGTAGTAGAAAAGATACCCCCTGATGTTCTTTGGGTATCCCACAAACTTGCACAGTACTGAGCGTGCCTCGAGTTTGTCCGCATGCTGCTTTTTGACAAAAGCTGGACATCCCCAGATCTTCAGATATTGAAGATAGGGTTTCTTCCCACTCCACATTTCATATGGGGTGGTAGGCACAGTTTTAGTCGGAACTCGGTTCAAAAGGTATGCAGCTGATTCTAGCGCATACCCCCAGAATGATCGCGGTAACTCAGCGTTACTCATCATGGACCGCACCATATCCAATAGGGTGCGGTTCCGTCTCTCCGATACACCGTTATGTTGCGGGGTGTATGGAGGAGTAAGCTGAGAGAGAATTCCGTTCTCTTTTAAATAGTCCAGGAACTCGGCACTTAAGTATTCTCCACCTCGATCCGATCTTAGAATCTTAATACTTTTGCCGGTCTGTTTCTCTACTTCATTCTTATACTCCTGGAATTTTCCAAAGGCCTCGGACTTATGTTTCATTAAGAAGACATAACCGTACCTTGAGAAGTCATCCGTAAAAGTAATGAAGTAAGAATGTCCGCTTCGGGCATGTGTAGACATTGGACCGCACACGTCACTGTGTACGAGTCCCAAGAGCTCGCTCGCTCTTACTCCATGTCCAGTAAACGGAGTCTTTGTCATCTTTCCTTTGAGACAGGATTGACAAGTGGCATACGACTGATATTCGAACGCATTCAAATACCCTTCTGTATGTAACTTCGTCAACCTTCTCTCATTGATGTGACCCAATCTACAATGCCATAAGAAAGTCTGATTTATTTCTGGAGACTTTCTTTTGTGTGTATTCTGGACATTAAAAATCTGTGGTTGGTTTAACACGTATATACCATTACTCAATGTACCTGACCCAATCAAAACTTGATTAAGGTGAATGTTTACAACATTACTTACAAACGCAAATTCATAACCTTCTTTAGAAACTAAAGATACAGAAATGATATTACAAGTTGCGTTGGGTACAAAAAAGCAATTACGCAAAACCAAAACATGTCCATCTGACATTCCCAGGTGATAGTCCCCCACGGCTTTAGCATCCATGCTAGCTCCGTTCGCAACTCTGAGGGTCATGTCACCTGCCTTCAAAATCCTACGGTTTCTCAACGCCTGCAAAGAATTACAGATATGAGATCCTGATCCGGTATCCAATACCCAGGAAGTAGAGTTTATTGAAAGACAGTTTTCAATAACATACACACCTGAAGCTGAAGCTGCAACCTGCTTCAATTCCTGTGTTCTGGCCTTCCAGGCCCTGCAATCATTCTTCCAGTGTCCTTTCTTATGACAATAGAAGCATTCTTCCTTATCCACAAGCTTCCCCGCTATCTTTGTTGCTTTTGCTTTTCCCTTCGTATCCACTTTACTAACACCGCCCCTTGGTTTGGCGGGGGCCTTCTTCTTCTTTCCCTTGGCTTTCGCCTTGGACCTAGAAGAAGATGATCCTCCTACAAACAAAGTGGATGTTTCCCTACCTTTCTGTAGGGTGCCCTCTGCGCTCCTCAGCATGTTGAGGAGCTCTGAAAGTTCAACATCTTTTTCTTGTAAGTTGAAGTTCAGTATAAACTGGGCGTAAGTGGAAGGAAGGGACTGGAGAACTATATCCGTATATAGCTCACTCTCCAATGTGATCCCTAGGTCAGCGAGCTCCTCAATGTAGCCGATCATCTTTAGCACGTGCTCGGCTACTGATGATCCGACGGCCATTCTTGTCGAAAATAACTTTTTCGACGCTTCGTATCTTGCGATACGAGATTGCTCTCCATACAGTTCTTTTGTATGAAGCAATATGGATTCCATGTCCATATTCTCATGCCTCCTCTGATGTTCGTTGTCCATCGAGGCAAGCAGGAGGCATTTGGCCTTCGCGCTATCAATCTCCCAAGTCTTACGGATTTCCTTATCCGCGACGCTGGAAGTTGGACCAGGGACAGGGGGAGCTTTGGTGGTAAGAAGATACCCCAGCTTGTCGTAAGTGATTGCTATCTTGACATTCCTGAGCCAATTTTTGTAGTTTGGCCCTGTCAGTTTGTTTTTATCTAGGAGTAACTTAAGTCCAGTCATGTCGATTGGTCGCTGCAATTAGGAGAGAGAAGAAGAAACACTCAGCATGATGCTCTTGCAAGTTTAGAGTGGTTTTTAGTTTGTCTAAACAGGATGGCTCCCACTGTTTCTCGAATCCCTCCTCAAACCATAAAGGAAGAATTAGTCAGGATCAATCCCACCGTACAATACTTGCTTAACCGTTCAGCCAGGCCGGTGTCGGTTCTTCGAGGGAGGTTTTCCAACGCTTTCGCGAAGTTCCTTAATTAAAGAACCTCTTGTCCCTGGGGGCGTAGCCCCGCTAACACCTTTCTAGGCACCTACTAGGTTTATAGCATTGATCGTTAAGTGAGAAATTTCCCGAGGAGTAGCATATACTCACAGTAGGATCGGGATCCAAATATCATTGCGTGACGAAACTGAAGGAATCCTACCAGAATCATCACACTCCAAATGGTATGCAAATCTAGCAAGTTTCAGTACTTATGAAACTCCCGATGTGGATTTTTGCCCCATGCTCTTATGACCTTGGCGTGAGGTCAAAATGTCATAAGTCACATGTCAAGTTCGTCCCATCATTATCCAGGTTAATTTGAACCCACCCGTACATACCCTTGACGTAGGCCAAAATGGCAGTACGACTGTCTCAAACCAACGCATTCTATCTATGCAACAGATAAATATCCGGCAGCTACCAATCACTATGCCTTGGCGTGAGGTCAAAATACATAGCTTGAATACTACCGAATATTTAACTGAAATGATGGAGGGCTACGGATGGTTTTGGCAAAACCGTGAACGTAGTGAACTTGATTTGGTCGATGGAACGAGATAGCTTTTAAAAGGAGTGGCTCAAGCTCCGCATTTAAAAGTTGTTTTGAAAAGAACCGAGTGGTTTTTCGAAAGTGTTCCAACGACTTTAACTTGGTTTATTATCTTGCAATAGTTCTTTTAATGCGTGATATTCTTGCATTAGTTCTTTTAATGCGTCCCATCATTTAATCCTACCATTGCAGAAAACAACCAAAATATGACGTACGCTTATGCCATTCGCATTCGCCACGGGGCCCCATCATTACCCGTTAGGTTACTTAACTAACGACAGAGCGGGGGCTGGGCTAGCGCGTCTGTAAAACATAAGCAACGCCTAAATAATATCATATATAGATATACTGCAATGATAAACATTTCAGATCACAGATGAATACATTGGATATACTAGAAATCTGTAATTCGTACGAGCCTGTAACGAAAGACAAATTACACGGTCGCAGTGAATAGCCAATACCCCACCCAAGACCCCTACGGGTGCGGCAAACTACCCGCCAAGTACCCGAAGCGTAGTAACCTCCCTCATCTCCATGAGTAGGCCACTCGACACTTCGGCATACCCGGTAGTTTGTGCACCCCCTCCATGGGTCTATCCTAGGAGCAAAAACAGTAAAAAGAAATTATACAATGACGGCTACAACCCCGACCCGGTTGTGCGGCCATACAAATAATTATTACATCAATTTACAAATTTACATGAATTGAAAGAAAAGAAAACTCTCGTCTCACAACCCCCCGGCTATTCACCCGCGACAATCCAACATATTCATATCCACATTCCAGCAACATTACAGATCACAGATTTGTATAACCCCCACTAATCGACATATAGCGATTAGTAGACGTTCAATACAAATATCACATTACAGAAAAAACCCGTTAGCTAAAGTCTTTTAGAAGTTCGATCAAAAATACGGATTTTCGGGACCCCAAAATAAAATTTTCGTTCTGGAAAATCTAGGTTGAAAATATATGTACCAAAATTCCCAAAATACCCCAAGAAGAACACTGTAGCAAAGAATCACCAGAGAGGCGCCAAGGAGGCCGCGGAACCGCGGCAATAGCAAGCTATTGCCGCGTTTCCGCGGTCGTTTAGGGGATTCATTTGGTGATTTTTCTACAGTGGCTTCTAAAAACCCTGAGTCGATTTTAGGTGTTAAAATAATCAATTTTTGAACAGTAAAAAAATCGACAGAAACTCGAATTTTCGGGGTTCGTTTTCGGGACATTTTCTTTGATCGATCTTCTAGTTACTTGCTAACATGTTAGATAGAGTTTAACTAGGCTCTGATACCACTGTAAGTCCATGCTACCTCTCCCGGTACTTTCGGGAATGCGGAATTTGGTAAAAAACGATTTTCTTAAAGATGGTAACATGGACCTAAAACCCGGATCTTGGTTAAACATCTATCTAACATCCTAACTATGAGTTTCTAGCTACTCGGTTAGGGGGTTATACCTTGCTTGTCTTGAACTCCTTCGTCTTCAAGCTCCGATGGTGGTCCGATTGGCTTCTTCTCGTCGTCTCCGTACGCCGAAGATAGATCCACCTGAAAGCTCCAACCTTTAGCTCCTTCTTCGTTCTTTGAAGAAACTAGTTCACTTGGTTTGCTAAACCTAGTGAACTAGAATGAGTAGAGAAGAATTAGAATGGGATTTTATCTATGGTTCTTGATTCTCAACTCATGAGACAATAGAACCATAGGATCAAGAGAGGGAGCAAGAGGTTGAGGGTGAGAGCAAAAGGAGAGCTCAAGAACAAGAGAGAGAATGAGCAAGAAAGAATGAGGCTCTCTTTTTTCTTTCACCCTCTCATAATCCAAAGTGATCATAACTCATCATATCAAAAAAAGTCTTATGTGATGGTTGAAGCAACCATAACCATATCATTTCATGCACTCATTTTACACAAATGAGCAAGTAAACAAAAGTCTTTGCCATGAAATGATGGCTATGGTTATCATGATGGTCAACTAGTCAAGCCTAGTCAACCGGTCAACAAAGTCAACAAGTCAACAAAAGTCAACAAGTCAACAAAGTCAACAAAAGTCAACAACCATGTCACCATAATACTTAATTAATATAATAGTTAATCACATATCATATTCTCATTAGGGTTGAGCAAAAAGTCAAATAGTCAACGGTCAACTGTCAACAACCCTAATGAGAATCCGCTGCCTCTGCCTCCCTGTCAACTGTGCATACACACCCGCATCCGCGTTCCGAGGAACACGAATGCAAACTGGATAAATCCAATCCCATAAGGTACACTAGGATCTGGCTTAAACCAAAGCCCGCTAGTGTAAACTGTCCGGACACTGTACGTGCACAAGTGCACGGATGTGACCGAACCCTGTCGCAAAACCATGCGACCTGTCGCAATACTATGCGACCTCTACTCTTTTGCCTAAAGGCGAAAAGCTTTCTGTGTGGGACTCTAAAGACTCGACACTACGCTGGCAGTGGGTTTAACCACAGACCGCAAGCGGCACTAGCTGTGCGTAACGGTCCCCAGGTAATGCCGACAAGAAGACCGACGAGGCGAAACCCATCTGAACTCCTACTGAGCCTGAGTGTGACATTCTCCGTACAGTCCGGTCTGTTCGTCTGATACATCGCATGGCGGGCCTAGGGGGCGGTAAACGTCAGTCCCCCAATAGCGGTACAAGTCGTGCCGGAGCGAAGCCCAAAACACCCTGAGATAACACTGGAAACCTACCAGTATATCTCGTTTGCCCTGGCCAGGGACTACTCGTGTAATGGCTCTCCTAGACACAGCGCGATGTCAACCCACAATACCGGGAGAGACGAATCCTGTCTAACTGTCACTGCCTCCAAGTGCTTCGGGACTGCACCCAACCACTACCTGTTTGCACGACTCCTTTGAGCCTTGGTAGGGTAGTGATCAAAGTACAGTGGGAACACACTCGAGGCGAAGTGACAGTGTCAAGTCAGCGGACTAAGCTGTACTCATGTCACCTGGGAACTGATAACTGACGATAGGTATAATACCAACTAGTCAGTTCCCGACGAGTCCTGTCCAGTGTACCCGTAACCTAACGAGCACCCGCATACTATCTCAAGTACGACGTACTGACGGCTGTGGGACAGACCGTCTCCCACACTGGGATGATAAGCGCATGCGCTGGTCTACTCCGGAGTATCGATGCCCTGTCTCGATAGTCCTGCAACCAGGGACCTGCATAAGGATGTGCTTATAGATTACCCAGCCCCACTAGTGTGACGGCCATCACATCGCTGGTAATCAAGCAAAGATCCTAAGGGCTCTACTAATGTGTATAGGCGATATACAAAAATAAACACATGTACACATTGAAGTAGAAACAAACCAAGTAGCATACTACTATTTTGAGCAAGATTGTATATACAAGGTGAATATCCCAAGCATCCATTAAGTAATATACAAACCAGTATGATACAGTAATGGCCTCTAGGGCATATACACTAACATTTACGACCATACAAAGCTTCAAATGAAGCCATGTGGATAGTTGCCTGAAAACTGTTGTTGTAAGAAAACTCCACCAAATGTAGATGATCCTCCCACGAACCCTTGAAGTCCAACATGCATGCTTTCAACATGTCTTCAAGAGTTTGGATCGTTCTCTCCGACTGACCATCAGTTTGAAGATGATAGGCTGTGCTAAACTTCAATCGGGTCCCCAAACTTTCCTGTAAACTCCTCCAGAAGTGTGATAAGAACCGAGTGTCCCGATCGGACACGATGCTCACCGGTACCCCATGCAATCTTATAATCTCCTGCATGTACCGCTCTGCCAAAGTCTCTGTTGATTGACCAATCCGGAAAGGAATAAAGGGAGCTTCCTTGGTCAACCGATCAACAATCACCCATACTGCATTGTTGCCCTTTGGACTCCGCGGTAAAGCCGTCACAAAATCCATGGTTATATGTTCCCACTTCCACTGAGGAATCGGAAGTGGTTGCAATAAACCAGCAACCCTTTGATGTTCAGCCTTAACTTGTTGACACACCAAGCACTTAGCCACAAAGCGAGCAATCTCCCGTTTCATGCCTTCCCACCAGAAATGCTGTCGAATATCTCGGTACATCTTTGTGCCTCCTGGATGTACAGAATAAGCTGAGCTGTGTGCCCCCTTCATAATCTCTTCACGAACATCTCCCTTTGGCACACATAAACGACTACCATACCTCAACGAACCATCTTCGTGGACCAGTAAATCTGTTCGTAGTCCGGCTTCAACTTGCTCTCGAAACTTTTACAGTCTAGGATCCTGTGATTGTGCTGCTTTAATTTTCTCAATCAAAGACGACTGTACTTGCAGCTGCATCAACTGTCCCGTAGAACGTGGTAGCACAACCTCCAAGTCAAATCTTCGAAAATCTGCAACGATCTCCTTCTGCGTAGTTAACACCTGAATTGCTGGTAACCGACTAAGCGCATCTGGCACAATATTAACCTTCCCCGGATGGTACTTAAGATCAAGATCGTAGTCAGCCATTAGCTCCAACCATCTACGCTGCCTCATGTTAAGCTCCTTCTGAGTGAACACATACTTTAAGCTCTTATGATCTGTAAAAACTTTGACTCTTTCGCCCAAAAGGTAGTGTATCTAAATCTTCAAAGCGAAAATCACAGCCGCAAGCTCCAAGTCATGAGTCGGATAATTCTTCTCATGGGTCTTCAATTGTCTCGATGCGTACGCTACAACCTTCCCATGCTGCATCAAAACACATCCCAATCCTTTCCCAGATGCGTCGCTGTGAATCACCAATCCTCCGGAATTGTCTGGCACGGTCAGAATAGGGGCGGTTATCAACTTCTGCTTCAACGTCTCGAAAGCTAACGCACATTTATCCGTCCATACAAAAGGTACCTCCTTGCGCGTAAGCTTGGTCAACGGCTCTGCCAGACGAGCAAAGTTCTCCACAAATCTCCTGTAGTATCCGGCTAATCCAAGGAAACTTCTTATCTCAGCAACATTCTTTGGAATCGGCCAATCTCGAACTGCTGCAATCTTTTCTGGATCGACGGCAATGCCATCGCCAGACACAACATGCCCCAAAAACTTCACTTCCTCCAGTCAAAACTTGCACTTACTCATTTTCGCGTACAATTTCTCCTGTCTCAACATCTGCAGTGCGATCTTCAAATGCTCAGCATGCTCCTTAAAACTCTTCGAATAAACCAGAATATCGTCAATGAATACCACAATAAACTGGTCCAAGAACGGTGAAAAGATTCGGTTCATCAAGTCCATGAATACTGCCGGCGCATTCGTTACTCCGAAGGGCATCACTAAGTACTCGTAATGTCCGTACCGAGTTCGAAACGCCGTCTTGCAAATATCTTCTGTTTTCACTCGGACCTGATGATATCCGGATCGCAAATCCAGCTTCGAGAATACTCTCGCGCCACTAAGCTGCTCAAAAAGTTCTCCAATGCGAGGGATCGGGTACTTGTTCTTAATAGTCACCCGGTTTAATTCTCGATAGTCGATGCACATTCTTCTTGTGCCATCCTTCTTCTTTACTAGAAGAACTGGAGCTCCCCAAGGCGAATTACTGCTTCGAATCCAACCTTTCTCAAGCAATTCAGCAACCTGTTTCTTAACTTCTTCCAACTCTACTGGCGCCATTGAATAATACGCTTTAGATACTGGCGCTGCACCAGGAATAAGATCAATTGCGAACTCCACGTCTCGCTTCGGCGGTAAACCCGATATATCTTCAAATACGTCCATAAAATCACGAACAACCGCCGGCTCTTCACCACTATCAACTTCCATTGGTGCAAGAATATTTTTTGTCAGCCTAGCCCTAAACTCGACTGGCCCGACAGAACTGTTTCCTCCAGTGAAGGTAAACTCGGAATGTCCGGGAATCTGGAAAATTACTTTCTTTGCCCTACAGTCAATGTGAGCGTGGAAAGTGCCAAGAAAATCCATTCCCAAGACGACTTCGTAGCTGCCCGTATCAATCACCAAGAAATCTGCAAAAAGCTCCCGTCCGCACACAACAACTGTACAATCTTTACATTCCCTACTAGATATGATTTTCCCATTTCCAGTGTGTATGTCCCAGAAACTAGACAGGGTCGTGCAGGTAATCGAGTGTGTAGTTATAAATTTGGATGACATAAAACAGTGGGATGCACCAGAATCAAATAATGCCAATGCGGGAAAACCATGAACGAGTAAAGTACCTGAAACCACTTCTCCTGACGCCTTGGCTTCCTCAGCTATCAAGGTAAAAGCTCGAGCCTGATTAGGTCCTTGAGTCAGCTGTTTTTGCCTTTGGAACGGTTTCTGCGGAGGCTTCTGAGTATCATCCCTTGTACGAAGCTTTGACGGACAAGCACCAACGGTGTGATCTGCCGCTCCACAAACCAAACAGAGTCCCAGCCTCCTTCGACAATCCTTCTGCACGTGTCCAGGTAAACGGCAGTAGTCACAAATCACGCTCCTCCTTCGATCAACAATTACAGGCTTCTTCATGGGTGCTATACCTCGACGGTCCACTGGAATACCTCTGCGACCATAAGCTCGGTTAAGCATAAATGCGGGCTTCCTGGCCGCAACTGCCGTCTGCTGCAAGCTCCCTTTCATCCCAGATAAACTTTGTTGTTCCCGAGCTGCCGTAAGAACCTGTGAGAAAGTGGTCAAACCCAGGGAGACAATCTGCCTCTGGATGTCCACATCCAAGCTGCGCATGAACCTTCGTGCCCTGTCTGCATCGTTGGCGACTAAAGGTCCAGCGAATCTGCTGAGTCTCGTCCACTCTGCTGCATGCACGTCCACGGGTGCTCCATTCTGCTTTAGCTCAATAAATTTCTCTTCCATTTCCTCCCGTGCAGTCCGCGGGAAGAACTTCTCCAGGAAACTCTTAGAAAAATCCGCCCACTTGATCGGCTTGGGCAAGCGGGTCTCCTCCACAAGACACCATTCCCGGGCGTAGTCCACTAACTGAATGCGTACCACATCAACTCTTTTGTCATCTGGAATCTGTGCCGCAATCAACAAATTCTCCGTGTCAACTAGCCACTGCTCGGCTGGCAACGGCTCCTCCAAACCAGTAAATGTAGACGGATCCAAACGCCTGAAGTCTGCCACCGTCCCTACTTGGTCAACTGGTTTAGCTCCACCGTTGTTTACAGACTGCTGAACGATCTGCAAACCTTCCTGGAACGAGTCTGCTTGCTGCTGGATCAGCTCGGTTTGTCTCTTTTGATTCTCCAGCATTCCTCTTATCACTCCAAGCATGGCGGCTTCGTCCACACGCCTCTGGTACGTCTTGAAATTCTTATCTGCCATATTCCTGAAATCAAAAACACCCAACATTAGCATGATGATAGATTCAATATATAGATCAAGGCTAGAACTCCAAGATACTTAAATAGAGTACCGCATTGTAACTATGCCGTGGTATCTTAGCCACAATTACTTAACTCTACCCAAGTCGCCTAAGTCCTAGAGATAACAAGAAATCAGGTTTTTCGAGTCGATATGCAAAGGAAGTTTGCATATCGTAAAAGATATAATCAGGAAGAATGTGATTCAAGAATGGTAAACGGTAAGGTGGCAGGACATGTTTCCTAAACACGGGCATTCTGATTCATGTATTGGGTACAATACCCAACTACAAAAGAATCAACCCAACTAACCTATGGCTCTGATACCAAAAGAACCATGTCACGCCCCGCTTCCCAGAGTACGCTAGATTGGGCACGTGACATAGCCAACCATGCTACCTGTGGGTAGGAAGTATCCATCCACAGTCATATTACGGCTGTAGAGATATCAAGAACAAGATAAAACTATCTAAAAACATGTCCATAATCCAGAATACAGGAGTCAATAATAAATAAATGCGGAAGCAAATAATCCAATACAAATAACTGAAAAGTATGTCCCATAATGCGGGCTCACATCAGGAAATAAATGCAGGAAATAAAACTAACTACTACTGAACTCACAGCTCAGCCTGCTGGCTGAAGTACTCCTGCTCGGACTGCGACAGCGGTACAGAATCCGGGCCATGCAAAACCCAGACGTCAGCGCGTCATGTCAACAAGTAATATAATATGAACAGTGTAACATGCAATGTAAAAATGAACATGAATAAAACGAGAGTAGCAATAATGTGAATCACACAGTACAGGGTAGTGTGCAGTGGGTAACTAAACCGTTCCATCAGGTTTTCTATTCTAAAGTCTTTGAAATCAATTGATGAATCATCGATGTAACTCAATAGTATCCCGTGCATGCCCGGGACCACGGTCAAGATCCTCGGGGCTGAATCCGAGACGTGCCGCTAGGCAGTAACAGGTAGCAGGATGGGCAAGTGATGTCAGCATCATCACTCCGGGGCTGGCCTAGCCCGTAAGACTGATCAGAACAGGTATCGAACTGTTGAGTTACAGGTCGGTTTCACCTTTGATTTCCCCATACCCCTAAGTTATGTATGTCGAGTCAGGTATTCAGTAATCAAGAACTAATGCCAACACAGGATCAGGTAAAAGCAGGTTTGTCTGGATAGACAACAGGAACGGTCCATGAGGAGTACATGTCAGGTTTGTTAGCATTAGACACAAGATCAGGTAACGGGTCGGATCATGGTACATCAAGTCAAGTCAACAGTATACGGTACCATGTCAGGTATATCAATATATACAAGTGTAGCCATGTCAGGTCAAGATGTAAACAATATCGTGGGTGTGCTCACAATCAGATATATAATCAAACATGGGTATTAACAATATGAGATAAGCAATGAATTACATAATAAGCAGTTTCATTCAAATTACAAGAGTACAGTAAAACGATAAAGCCGTTTAGTCATGTTAACAGGTTTAAGCACCCATAGCGGTGCAATAATTTATGTAACGGTCCAATACAGTTATTTCAAGTTAAATGAATACGAGTGTCCGAATGTAACAGAACTACAGGAATAAATGCTACCAGCTATTTTAACAGTAAAATGTGATTGAACAAGTAGATATGATCGTTAGGTTCAATTTGCAAACTGTAAGTTCTATGTTTAACAGTAAAAAGATATAATGCAATATTGTACCCGAAAATGGGAAACGATTGAACCAAGTTAAATTTTACAGGTTTAGGGTGTCAATATATATATATATATATATATATATATATTGTATAGCATGTAGCAAGGGGTACTTGCCTCGACGGGTCGCGAACCGGGAAAAACAGGACGTAAACGTCGGCGGGGAAACTCGCGACGGACACACGGTTCACGGATTGAGCCCAAACAACGAACAGTGGAACCACGCGGATCGGGGTACCTCGCTGGAACGTCGGATCACGTCGTCGGCATCGCCGGATTCCGGCGAGAAAGAGAACAGTGAACGAAACATCATGGTATGAAACAAGAAAGCAAGAAATACAAGGAAAATACAAAGAAAGGGGGGAGGAGGATCTGAGAGGGTGCTTACGATGATCGGTAAAGGGGTCGATATCGTAAGTCGCAACGACAGTGCTCTGACGGTGAACAGTGATCGCGGGGGAAAACTGCCGATTAGGAATGCATTAGCCGAGAAAGAACGAAGAAGAGAAAAGAAGAGGGAAGCATCTTACCGAGGAGCGTACGAGGTCGGGGACAAGAGGACGGGGTCGGCGGCGGCGACAGACGGCGGTCCGACGGTGTGCAGGGGCTGCGGGTGGCTGCAGCTGGTGTGCAGGTGGTCGTGGGTCTGGTCGGGGTGCACCGGGAGAAGGAGGATGATAGTGAGGGAAAGACGACGAGGTGATCGTCGGCGGCGAGACGTTGGAACGGTTTCTGGTTGTCGCGGGTGGTGAGCAGGCGGCTGCAGCGGCGAGGGCGAGGCCGCTGAGAGGGTGCAGGCGCACGGGAAGGAGGACGAGGGCTGTGGTTGAGACGAAGAGGCGCGGGCGCAGGCGACGGTGGTGCCGGCGACGGGGTTGCAGCGGCGACGGGGACGAGGCGGCCGGGGTTCGCTGGCTCGAGATGGGTTTCGTTCTGCGCTTTCGTGAGAAATATGATGGAGGGAAAGAAATTTAAAAGAAGAGAAAGAGAGAAAGAGAAAGAGAGAGAGATCGGAGGGTAGAGAGAGAGATAGAGAAAGGTGGGGCCCCGGGGATATAGGGATCTCGTGATTGACTGAAGGATTATTTTGTTAAGAAAAAATTTTAAATTAAAGATTTATTAGATATGAAATAGTATATAGTTAAGGAAAAATATTCGACTGTTTAAGTAAATTAAAATTTGGGATTTTGGCGCCAAATAAAACATTTCCAAATCGCGCCCGGGTCGGGTCCAAAAATTTGAAATTGAAATAATAGGATTTTAAGCGGGTTCTAAATTTTAAAATTAATTGTTTTATGATTAAAAAGCATACCCCCAAAACGGACACGTGTACGCGTGCGTAGCCGTCCAAACTCGCTCGTTTCACTGAACGGGACGTGAACACAATACACGGGCGCTACCACAAGGCTAAGGGTGTCGAGTAGGCCAAGATGGATATTTTAATTTTATTTTAGATGCCAAAAATTGTTATATGCAGAAATGATTTTGCCAGATAAAATTTTACAGTAAGTGACAATCAAGCTGGCTAAATGAAATGAGTACCACATTAATGCTCAAATAGTAACTGAAAATAGTAGTATTGGGCTCGGGTGTTACAGGGCACTTCCGGGATGAGATTGATGTCACCATTTGTATATTATTTACTTTTCCACACTAGGATAGACCCAAGGAGGAGAGCACAAGTAACCGGGTTCTAGAGTCCAGTGGGAGACCAACTCGAGGAGTCGAGTCCGGGTCTCTTAACTCTAGAATTGGTAGGGTTGCTTGCCGCTCTCGTAGGGGTCTAGGGATGTGGGTTTGGCTATTCGTCGCGACCGTAAAATCCGTGTTTTATAGAAGCTCAAAATAAAACACGGACGTTCTAGTTTATCCAATGTTTCATATGTTTCTTCTGCTGCGATATCTGTGATGTGATCATTTGATGTGCTGTGATAAATACTGTATATAGTATATATGATATTTTATATAGGCGTTACTTTATGTTTTACACCTGATTGATCGTTTTTCCCGTTGTGTAGTATATAGAGAAATTTGTAAAGAACTTCACAACCAAAAACTATTTTGACCGCAATCAAACTACGGTGTCGGATGTAGTTTGTAGTGAGTGCGGATCGTCCACAGGGATTGCACGATTCACTTGTATTTCGATACGTTTGAAATGAAAAGTTAAGCAACAATAAAAGAAAACATGATTCAAGAATGATTTGTATTCGAGTGTCACTATTCTTATGCAAGAATCAAGAAACTATAAACAATCAAGAATCGGTGTTTCGATAATATTTCCAATCAACAATCAAGAATATAAGAAAGGCTCGTAGGAATCGATCGGATCTTTAGATGTGATGTAATCTAAAAGGTTTCGTGTTCTTGTCCTTCGAAGAATTGATACTAGATCAATGGTGATCGACGAGAGTTAGGGCTTTCTTGATGAAATTAGGGTTTCATCTCTTAACCCTTGTTCTTTCGAGGATACCATTTATATTCTAGCCTCTAGCAATTTCAAGAAACGATCGGAACTCCCCAATCTCGAGCGATGTCGATCAAGAAAGCATCGCAACGAATTGGGTCGTCGATTCTTGAACTTGCTAGGGTTTACAAACTCGTGGGATTCAAGAATCGATTGCAAATTTGTTACATCATCATACTAAAGATCGTCTCGACTCCTCGACGAGCGGAGTTTTATTCACACATCACCACACAGATAATATTCAAGAACTGTAAAGATAACATGATGCGGAATTTAAAGAAAACAAGATAAAAGAATATCACCTTTTATTTAATCAACAATTTCAATACATTCTTTCAAGATCTACAAGAAGAAGAAATCGATCGTTGACTCGGCTTCGCTCGTCTCCGTGGATCGTGGATCTACTTTGATCTCTTGCCCGATTGAAGATCGGCTTGGCTCATAAAAGGGTTGAAGGCATCTTGCTTGGCTTGCACTCAAGATCTTGAATTGTGGTTGGATTTAGGGTTAGGGTTTCCTACAAGCTCTCTCACTAAACTTGAGGAAGAGGGGATGAAGAAAGGGATTGATTCACTAATTGGATGAATAATTCCCAAGGTTGAATAATGTGGGAAGAATGAGCCTAGGGTCTTATTTATAGAACTCCCAAACCCTAGGCTTAGGTTTGAATTGGAACTTTCCCTCCCAAAGTTTGTTGAAGAGTTTCTAGAAGGAGTTTGTTAGGAGTTAGCTTAGGGTTTAAGCTAGGGTTTAGGGAAAGTTCTAGAATAATAGGCTAGTTTAGTGAAGCTCAAAGTATTTGCTGATCTGGTAGAACTATCTGGAGTCTTCTGGAAGTTTGTGTGCATTTCTGGAATGTGGGCCCTGGAACAGGAGTTGTGCACTGAAATTGAGGAGATGATGTCATCAATGAGCCGCGCATCCGCGGCCTTAGCAAGCATATGCCGCGGATCCGCGGCTATGTTGAAGGCTTGGCCTTTGGGTCTTCTTCTGTGTACTTAGACTGCTGTTTGGGGCTTTGTCTGATATGCTGAATTGTGATTGCTCCTTTGGATTAGTACCAGATTTGAATTTAGTGAGTTTACGAGCGATTGTAATGGTCGAGCAAGCTTCTCTTTTCCTGCACAGACTTCGAAACACGGGTTGCAAGATATAGAAAATATGCCATGTAATGCAATGCAGTCAATTTCCCTAGAATTGCCGGTTTTAAGGTCGAATACATGTAATCTGATATTTTGCGACCGATTTACTAATATGTGAATTATGAATACCGTACACTTCTATATGGATGCAAATGATGAGGAAATTGCCGACTAAAATATGCAATATTTTCGACTGATCAACACCCGCGCTAGCCCTGCCCCGCTCTGCCGTTAGTTACCTAACCTAACGGTGCACGAGGGGACATCGAGGCGAATGCGGATGGCATAAGTGTACGTCGTATTTATCTGTGATGTTTAGGTGATTTAAATGATGGGACTTCATTAATGTGATTAATGAAAGAAAAGAAACCTAAAAGATGTTTTAGAATCAAATTTTTCAAAAAGGGTAGCTACAGTTTTCAAAAAGGGTAGCTACAGTCTGCCGTTAGTTACCTAACCTAACGGTGCACGAGGGGACATCGAGGCGAATGCGGATGGCATAAGTGTACGTCGTATTTATCTGTGATGTTTAGGTGATTTAAATGATGGGACTTCATTAATGTGATTAATGAAAGAAAAGAAACCTAAAAGATGTTTTAGAATCAAATTTTTCAAAAAGGGTAGCTACAGTTTTCCTTTGCATAGCGATATATATGATATATCCTGCGCTTTATTCGATGAGGAAAGAGCCGAGATCCCTTCACCGGGAGTGATCTCTTTAGCAAAACTGGCAGATGCTACAACACTCGGTTTGTCTTTTGATTGCTTTTGGAGTTTTGCTTTGCATAGCGATATATATGATATATCCTGCACCTTATTCCATAAGGAAAGAGCCGAGATCCCTTCACCGGGAGTGATCTCTTTAGCAAAACTAATAAAAGCCCAAAATCACTCCATTTCAAAAATTCACTCGATTCTACAACGATATCAAGTTCATTACGCAATAGGTTTTCAGAAAAACCTGTCGTAGCCCTCCGTCATTTCAGATAGGAACTTTTTAGTATTCGTGCTGCGTTTGTTGGCCATTGTCAAGGCGTAGTGTGCGGTAGCTAAATGGTGCTTATCTGCTTATCCATATGATGCAGATTGTTTTGGGGTAGTCGTACGACCTTGTTGGCCTTTGTCAAGGGTCGTGCAGGTGGGTTTGATTCAATCAAGAAATGACGGGTTGAACTTGACTAGCATCCTATGATTTGTTGGCATTTGTCAAGGTCATAGGGGTTAGGGGTAAAATATTATCGGGAATTTCAAGTGTTGCAATTTGCGATGAGATTGCATACCTTCTATGAGATAGTTGGATCCCGATACCCACTGCGAGTAATTGTTACTCCTGGGAGAGTTTTACACAGGACGATTAGCCGATCAAGTAGGTGTCTAGAAAGGTGTCAACGGGGTTACACCTCTGGGAAAACGAGGTTTACTTTAATTAGGTCCGTACGAAAGCACGGGGAACCTCCCTAAAAGTACCGACACTGGCCTGGCTGAAAGATTGACGAAGTTGTAGGGTGTAATTAATCTCAGCTAGTCTTTCCTTTTAGGGTTTGAAGGAAGATTTGATAAAAACAGTGGGAGCCATCCTGATCAGATAAAATAATAACCAATCTGATCTTGCAAGAGCATACGCTAAAGTGTTTTATTCTCTCTCTCTCCAGGTAGCGACCATATCATGCCTTAATAAAGATAATAATATAGATGTATTGACCGAACCCGCATGTTATACTGTGCTGGGGAACGTTGGTTCCGTTCTTTCTTATAAAAGTTATAAGACTGAATAGGATATAAGGGAATACCAGGATTCCCATGCCACCCGAATGAAGAAAATACATGTTGATGCATTCTCTTCGGGTGTGTTCGTTACAGAGAACTGTTTCTCCATTTCCTCTACATCCTAGGTATTAGATACCGGGTCAGGATCCCATATATGTAATCAGTTACATGGGCTCAAGAAAGATAGAGAACTTGGAGAAGGTGATAAAGACATAAGGGTTGGAAATGGTGCAATTGTTGCAGCTAGAACCGTCGGGAAATATCACCTTGTATTGCCAACTGGTAATACATTGATTCTGAACGAATGCTATTACATGCCGAACCTGATATGCAACATTATATCGGTTTCTTTGTTAAGTAAAGAAGGATATAATTTTGTATTACAGGATAATGTTATGAACATTTTTCTAAACCAAAAGTTGGTTGGATCAGGCACGATATTCAATGGCATTTATGTTCTAAATCAATCAACAGTTCTGAGCATAACAAACACACACAAGAGAAAGAGTTCAGAACTGAACGAATCCTTCTTGTGGCATTGTAGACTGGGTCACATCAATGTGACACGACTAGCTAAGTTGCATAAGGATGGATATTTAAATCCGTTTGAATTTTCATCTTATGACACTTGCCAGTCATGTCTTAAAGGCAAGATGACCAAAACTCTGTTTACGGGACACGGAGAGAGAGTTACGGAACTCTTGGGACCGGTACATAATGATGTATGCGGCCCATGTCTACACATTCCAGGAATGGTTTTGCGTACTTCATTACATTCACTGACGATCTCTTTAGATTCGGGTATGTGTTCCTGATGAAACACAAATCAGAAGCTTTTGAGAAATTTAGAGAATATAAACAAGAAGTCGAGAACTAAACCGGGAAAAGTATTAAAATCTTTCGATCCGATCGAGGAGGTGAATACTTGAGCAATGAATTCCTGGACTTCCTAAAAGAGAATGGGATTCTCTCTCAGCTAACTCCTCCATATACACCACAGCACAACGGTGTATCGGAATGGAGGAACCGCACCCTATTAGATATGGTGCGCTCTATGATGAGCACAGCTGAGTTACCTATTTCCTTCTGGGGGTATGTGCTGGAGACAGAAGCATACCTATTAAATCAAGTTCCATCTAAATCTGTACCTACCACACCATATGAGATATGGAGTGGGAAGAGACCATGTCTTAAACGAGTTAAGATATGGGGTTGTCCGGCTTATGTCAAAAGGCAAAATCCGGACAAACTCGAGGCACGGTCAGTTCTATGCAAGTTTGTGGGATATCCCAAACATTCACATGGATATATTTTCTACCATACCGAGGAACAAAAAGTGTTTGTTTCTCGACATGCCACCTTTTTAGAAAAGGAATTTCTTACAAAAGAAATTAGTGGCGACGAGGTAGAACTGGAAGAAATTCTGGCTACACAAACTCAAAATGAAGATTTAGTGGAACCGGAGGATTCAGTAATTCCCAACGAACCTCAGCCTCTCCGCCGATCTAGTAGGGTTCCTCACCCACCTGAGAGATACTACGGTTTTCTCATGGATGGTGGGAGCGAGGATTGCATCATGGTTGATGATGACCTAACTAGCTTCGAGCAGGCCATCACGAGTGGGGACTCGGTGAAATGGCTGGATGCAATGCGGTCCGAGATGGAATCCATGTACACCAACAAAGTATGGACTTTGGAAGATGCTCCTGAAGGGGTAAAACCCATTGGGAGCAAGTGGATCTTCAAGAAAAAAACTTGGTGTGGATGGGAAAGTGGAGACTTTCAAAACCAGACTTGTTGCAAAAGGTTTTCGTCAAAGACCAGGTGTGGACTATGACGAAACCTTTTTTCCAGTGGCTATGCTTAAATCCATCCGGATCATGCTTGCCATCGCTGCATATCATGACTATGAAATCTAGCAAATGGATGTTAAGACCGCCTTTCTAAACGGTGATTCAGAAGAGTGTGTGTACATGACTCAGCCAGAGGGCTTCATAGATAGTGAGAGCAGCAGGAAGGTGTGCAAGCTGCTTAAATCCATTTATGGATTAAAGCAAGCATCGCGGAATTGGAACATCTGCTTTGACGTCGTTATCAAAGAGTTTGATTTCGTCAAAAACGTAGATGAACCTTGTATCTACAAGAAGGTGGCACAGAGTAAGGTTGTCTTCCTCGTATTGTACGTGGACGATATACTCTTGATAGGAAATGACATTCCTATGCTGCAATCGGTCAAGCTCTTCTTATCACAAAGATTCTCAATGAAAGATCTAGGTGATGCCTCCTGCATATTGGAAATTATGATCTATAGAGATAGATCTAAAAGAATATTGGGATTGTCCCAATCCAGGTACATTGACACCATACTAAAGAGGTTTAGTATGGAAGAATCCAAGCATGGGAACTTACCCACGATCTCTGGAGTCACTCTCTCCAAAGAGATGTCTCCCAAGACTAATTTGGAGAGAGCTCGCATGCAAGGGATACCCTATGCTTTAGCTGTAGGCTCTATCATGTACGCGATGCTATGTACCAGACCCGATGTAGCATACTCACTAAATATAGTGAGTAGGTATCAAGCTGATCCTGGAGAGAGTCACTGGACAGCTGTGAAGAGCATTCTCAAGTACTTACGAAGGACTAAGGAGATGCTCTTGGTGTATGGTAACGGAGAACTCTAAGTGGAGTCCTTTACCGATTCGAGCTTCCAGAGTGATAAGGACGACTCAAAGTCGCACTCGGGTTTTGTCTTTACCCTCTACGGAGGGGCGGTTAGCTGGAAGAGTTCCAAGCAGGAAACCGTGGCAGACTCGACGATGGAGGCTGAATACATCGCTGCCAACGATGCTGCCAAAGAGGCTGTCTGGATCAAGAAGTTCATTACTGAACTTGGAGTGGTTCCATCCATCGAGCATCCAATACCTTTATATTGCGATAACAATGGAGCGGTGGCTTTGGCCAAGGAACCCAGGTCCCATCAGCGATCCAGGCATATTCTGAGGCGGTATCACCTGATCCGGGAGATAGTTGATCGCCGGGAGATCGAGGTCAGGAGGGTTGACACGAAGAACAACACTGCGGATCTACTCATGAAGGCCATTCCCCAGATACAGTTTGAGAGACTCTTCGGGATGCTAGGTATGCGATACTACAGCAGCTAGCCCTAGTGCAAGTGGGAGATTGTTAGTTGTATGTATGCCCTAGAGGCCAGTATTGTACAGATGATGTATATTATATTGGATGCTTGGACATATATAGAGAGGACTTTCTTGCTCGACATGATAGTATGCTATCTGGTTTCTCTTTATCTTAACAAGTATACTTGTCTCTTTATACTGTCTTATAGTTACATGTTGGTAAAGCCCTTAGGATGTGTACTTGACTACCTGGACTATGATGCGGATCATACTAGTGGGGACATGGTAGTCCATAAGTACATCCTTTAAGGTCCCTAGTCATGGGTGTATCGAGACGGGGCATCGATATACCAGAGTAGACTAGCGTATACGCTTCTCGACCCATGAGATGGGCGATGGATGATCCCATATCCATTGGTGTTTGACATCAGAGATGGTATACGGGTACTCAGTGGAGACTGGGTACACTGGACGGACTCACCGAGAACTCCCAGATAGTATTATACCTTACGCCAGATGGCAGTTCTCTGGTGACACTTGTGCAGGTTAGTCTGTAGACCCGAGATCGTCATAGAGTCTTGTGTGATTCCCACTGTACTTTGATTTCCACTTTACCACGTCCATGAGGGCGTGCAAAACGATGGTTTTTGGGTACAGTCCCGAGTCACATGGAGGCAATGAGCGATAGGAGGGGTTTCGTCTCTCCCGGTATTGGGGGTTGATGTTGCACTGTGCTCGATTGGCCGTGACAGGGAAGTCCCTGGCCAGGGCTGATTTAGAGATTTACTGGTAAGTGTTACCAGTAGTTTCTCAGCCCATTATGAGCCTCACATCGGCACGACTTATCGGTTATTGGGGTCTGACGTTTACCACCCCTAGACTTGATATGCGACATATCAGACGAGGAGACCGGACTGTACGGGAAGTGTTACCGGCAGGCTTTTACAGGAGTTGGAGTGGGCTTGCTTGCTGATCTTTTGATCGCTCAATACCCGGGTGGCCGTTACGTCCAGCTAGTACCGCTGACGGCTTGTGGGTGCTTGATGTGATCATCACCTACTGCCGGCGTATTGACGAGTCTTTAGAGTCCTACATAGAGGTTTTACTGACTCAGGCAAAACGAAATAGGAGCACGTATGTGATATGTGCGGGACCGAAAATAATGCGTGTATGTGATACCGTATTCTATTCTCGCGACTTTTTGTATCGGTCGGTTATATATGATATAGCCGGGTTATCGAATCAAGTGTTGATTCGATAAGTCGATACAATGGATGTTAGTCGGTTATATGAGATATGACCGGATTATTAAGTCAAGTGTTGATTTAATAATTTAGTGTATAATTGTATATTTGATATACTAGTTTACATTAACTAACACTTGTTCACTTTAGTTTTTTTTTCTCACATGTACACAACTTTAATATATATGTGATATATATTAAAATGTGTTTTCTTATTGTATCATGGTTGATGATACAACATTCATGGGTGTATGAGACTTACACCATGCTATTTGTTATGTTGGGATTAATATATTTAAAGTAATTACAAAATTAGTGGAAAATTAGAAAATGCATGAAGCTTGTGGAAGCTTGTGGATGCATTGACTAAAGTCCACTAAATTTGTTCTTACTTTGGATTTTTAACCTAACCATCACACTTAGCTATGGTAATGTCTCTACATGAGTTAGTATATGATACCCACTCACCATGGTTAGCTCACTCACTTGATCATTATCCTCATCTCTTTCTTTTGTTCAGCTTCTTCTTCATTTGTTAAAAAGAAAAAGCTTGCTAGGGTTTGATCCAAAGTGAGAAAGATTGTGAGAAATAAAATTCTAAAGAGAACCCACTTCCTATTTCTCCATCCTCTACTAGGCTAGCACTTTAGTTTAGGGTGTTTGCTTCACTAATTCTCAAGTTAGTGAAGTAGAAGCTTGAGTTGGCATCCTCTCGACGTAGATCATCTTCGGCCTCGAAGACTTCAAGCAAGGACGCGTCTTTCGCCTCATGAAGCCATGCAAGGGTCCGGGAGAACCACGATCGCAGCGAAGGGACTTCAACAAGGAGCTATAGAAGTGAAGGACCGATCTACAAAGATTGTATTTCGTATTCACTTAGTCATAGATGCTATTTACATACATGTAAAACCCTAATTTTCTAGCAAAGATCTAGTTTAGGGTTGTTAGGCATGGCTAAAATTTTAATCGGGCATGGTTGATGCTTTCTTGAACATTGTTAGAGTGCCTAGTAACCCTACAGGAGGATCCTCCACGCGTTCGGCACTAACTGGCCGGGGGTCAAACCGAAGAAATTCAGAGCGGCGATGACCTCAGGAGAGAAGGGCAGGCACATTCCGCCCCAAAAAGCTTCCAAATACAGGGCAATCTCCCTGCTCCGTATCTGGTCTGCCATCTTTCCCTTCTCGGCTAGACGGAGCGTGTAGCACGGGGGAATGTGTAAGCGAGCCCGAGCTCGTCCTCATGCCTCACCCAGCACGAGGTGCTGGAGGCCACATCTGCCTCCTCTTCCCTGGAGGCAGCCCCCGCCTCACGGCCCCGGGAAGAGGGCCCAGCCCCTGCTCCCCGAGAAGACTCAGAAACATCTAAAAAGACCCTAGCATCTACTCCTATAACGTCTACTGATTCTACAGAGGAAGACATCTAACCTTGGAAAGAAATTCTCCAAAGGTTGGAAACGAAAGGGGGGAGACGAGCGCCGAGCAGCTAAGGTTTGAGAGAGGAAAATATGAGAGAGTAAGCGCCCTAGGGCGGACCCCATCCATATTTATTGCCGCATATGGCCTCATCCAACGGCGCCCATCGTCTCCCGCCGAAACGGCTCCTCGCGCCCAGCGGCTCCGATCGTTCCACGTTGCAGCCCAGTGCCGGGCCGTGTCCTATCAGACGCCGCAGACCTGCGCACGTCGTATCGGCTAATCGACACTCGACACGTGGACCGTCGCTTCGACTGCAGAGTGCACGAACTGGCGCGCCTCCTTTAAATGCAAAGATCTCGCCTTGATTCGCTAGCGGAAAAGACAACCAACGACCCGAGGGCTCGTCCCAACGAAACCATAGAAGGGATCTCACCTCGGGAGGCCTGGCAGTCCACTCCTGACCCGACCACGAGCAGGTCGGGACAAGAGTAGGGGGCTAATGATAGTGCTCGATATTGGCGATCTCCAAGATCATGACACGTGGCAGGTGACGTGTTCCAGAACTCAGAAGAAAGGGCCCGCAGGGGCCGATCGGGCCATCCCATACCCGACCAGCAAGCGCAAGCTGGCCCCCCTTGGGGCCCCTGCAAATTGGCCTCCTTGGCCTCTCAGCTCGCCCCCGAGCTACTACAGGACCAAGACTCCTCGGCCTCCTTGCTCGTCCTCGAGCTCCCCCCGAGGACGTCTTCCTCGGCCCTCCTACCTATTCCCGGGCGTAACCGCCGCTCCGTGAATCTCGCCATGCGCGGATTTTACGCCAGCAACATCCCACATTCCATGGCATCACGATCCCCATTATGGGCGATCCGCTCTTCACGCGGGCGTGCCGTCGGGAGCGTAACGGTTGGCGAGATTCCCGCGCCCGCTACTGCATGATCCACCACTATAAAAAAACCCATCACAGAGGGGTCAGGCAAGCCATTCTTGACACTTTTATGCCGTTACTCTGCTCAGATTTCCCCTCTAACTTGATCGTCGGAGGGTCCTCGATGGTACCAAACCACTCCGGGACTTCTTTGCAGGTACTCGGCGACAGCTTCCTCACCTCATCTCTTGCTCAAAAAACCCATTGAGACCCACACGCAATGAAGGATAATCAGTTAAGTTCACCGCGATATCATCAGAAGACAACATCTGACAGAGGCCCGAAAAGGAGCTCCATCACACATGCATCGATATTTTTATGTGCAGAGTGGCACAGGCGCATACTAAACCCAATTGGATCGTATTTGCATGCTAACATCGATAATCTCAGATTAAACCATAAGGTCTTTCTTGGCTTGACAAGCTTAGAAAAAACGTCAAACATTCATTTGAGCATGGCCATTCAGTTGAAACACTAGTCATTTTATGTTTTCGCCATTTACTAGCTCTCACAAAACACAAATTAAATACGTGAACTGCAAGAAGCGCATATCACCGTGTTAAATCTTTTCTCTTCAAGACGGGAGGTCAATGAATAGATTTTCACGAGGCTCACATAAAAAAGATGTGCAAAATCACTGATTAGATTTGACATTTAGATCTTTAGATTTCTGGTAAGATGTCAAAATCGGGTTCGGATCCCAGCGGGTCCACACTATTCGCCTACCACCAAAAGAACGACTAGTGATGAATGAGTTGAGTGATGAGAACAGAAGTGTGCCTTTCAATTCAATTAGAGGGCATGAAATAATAATGTTTTAAATAGCAACTGTGAAGTAGAGTGAGCATCTCACTCTACCCACCGGACCCCACCCACTCACCCACCCACGCATAGAGGGTGATTTTTCATAAAAACCCCATAAAATGTTTGCATTACTTGAGTCATTTTGAGTATGGCTCACAAGTGCCTTTCTTGAGAAAATGCGGAAAACACGGATATCCATGATAGTTCTTTGGAGTTTACAAAGGACACGACATAGTTTATTGCCAAAGCTATAAAAGGATTTTCTAAAGTTTAGCCTAGAAAACCTTAGCTTATTAAAAGTTAGCTAATCGAACATCTGCTATTTAATTAATCTAGCTACCATTTATGTACCAAAGCTTGTTTACCTTCAATCTAGTCTTATAAATTCATTCTCGAAATTTTTGTTGTAGAACTTTGGTTTAGTAAGAAGATTGCAACAAATTAATGATAAGTAAGTATTTGAAGTCCTGAAAAAATATTAACGAAGTGAAATATTCAATTTCCTATCGGTTTCCATAAACAAGAAAAGCTTAATCATTGCATCTCTTACTGATATAAATTGAACAAATTATCAAGGGAATTTTTTTTAAAGGCTAAGACATTGTTTGGGTATAGAAGGACGAAAAATAGAACATATTTTTAAGCGGAGACGAGGAGATGTAAACTATGGTTTTGCAAGTCCCAAACTCCATTTTCAAACAAACCACGGTTTTGTTTGTAAAGATGCAGTTTGGAAAATGGAGTTTACTAGACCTAGAACATATTGGAGTTTAGATAACCGTCGTTATTTAACTTTTGCAAACTTTATGAAAATCCGGTTTAAAAAACCTAACTCCATTCCCAAACAGGCCCTAAGTTGCTAGAAACCTCACTCGTGCTCTCTCTCATTAATTAACATGCACCTGGATATAAATAATTCAGTTACGAATTTTATTGAAACAACGGTAGAAAAACTAAGAAAAACTAAGGCGGATGCTAGATATAAAATTTTGATCAAATTTTTTTATGCACTTAAACTGATGCAAACTGCAGATTTTAAAAACAGGAGGAGATTTCTGCAATTTAGCCTTTTTTTTATACAATTATAAGGACTTTGAGGAGTTTTCATATACAAATATAAAGAAACAGAGTCGTTAAATTCAAAAAAAACAAACAGAAAAGAAAACCAAAGAAAGAAAGAAACATTTTAACCACCACAAAACTCTCCACTACACTCCACCCTCACCCTCTCCTGCATCCTCATTACATACATAGAGATAGAGAGATCTTGAGAGAGAAACAAGAAGAAGAAAAATAGAGAGATCTAGAGAGAGAGAGAATTAAAACACAACTAAATATTCCAAGCGAAAATGTTTGGGAGGGATCCATGGGGAGGGCCCTTGGAGATCTCGAACGCCGACTCCGCCACCGACGACGACCGCAGCCGCAACCTTCAAGACCTCGACCGCGCTGCCCTGTCCCGCCAGCTTGACGAGACGCAGCAGTCCTGGCTCCTCGCGGGGCCCGGCGACGCCGGCAAGAAGAAGAAGAGATACGTCGACCTCGGGTGCGTCGTCGTCAGCAGGAAGCTGTTCCTGTGGACCGTCGGCAGCGTGCTAGGCGTCGGGCTGCTCGTGGGGCTGATAATGCTGATCGTAAAGACGATCCCGCACCACCACAAACCGCCCCCGCCGCTGGACCAGTATACGCTCGCCTTCAGGAAGGCCCTCATGTTCTTCAATGCTCAGAGATGTAAGTTATGTACAGTTTAATTTCTACTGTGTGATAGTTCAATATACTCGTTTCTAATTAAATTAGTTCATGGTATCAATCGAATCGCAATCGCAATTGATGGTAGCTATAATTAAATTTTAAGTTAAAAATTATATGAAGATTATTAATCTAATTCAATCATGAATATGAGGCCAAAATATTTAGAATAAATGGTATATAGTCGTTATTTATATAGCTAATCTTGAAAACGATTGTATTTATTTCACAAAGAGATCTAATTTCGCACAGGGGTTTATTAAGAATTTTTTTGTAGAGTATCCAATGCAAGTAGCAACTATATAAAATATCATAAAAGGTAATATGCAAAAAAGCCCAGTCTAACTCGTTATTTCTCATCTGCAGCCGGACCTATCCCGAAACACAACAATGTAAGCTGGAGGGGCAACTCAGGGATGAGGGACGGAATGTCCGATGACACCGTCAAGAAGAACCTCGTCGGCGGATACTACGACGCGGGCGATGCCATCAAGTTCAACTTCCCGATGGCCTTCTCCATGACGCTCCTCAGCTGGAGCGTCATCGAGTACCGAGAGAAGTACGAGGCCGCCGGGGAGCTGAATCATGTCAAGGATATCATCAAGTGGGGCACTGATTATTTCCTCAAGACTTTCAATTCATCTGCTGACACCATTGATAGACTTGTTGCTCAGGTATTTTTTTTAAAAAATAAAAATTAATGTTTCTTTTAGTGTTTTGCATTTTCGGCATAGATCTAGGAGATTGAAGATTGGATTTGTCAAATGTAGATTTGTTGGGGGGGTTTAATGGCAATTATGGCCCCCACTCATGTGGTGTGTGCGAGGAGCACATAAGACATCACATGTGATGAGCCTCCATCATGTGTAGGTTATTGTTGGAGTATTAATATACCAATCAATGCTTGTTGGGCGTGGCCATGTTACTCCGCAGGTGCAACTAAATTGGTTAAGTCCTACATAAAATAATCCATAAAACGATCTTTTTCCCACGATCGGCCCTGTTCATCATGATCTTTACGATTTAAAGTATGGGTATATCAAGTTTTATGTGATTTTGATTTTGTTTATACATTGATCCTTGGTTGTAAAATGTTCTATTGTCGGAAAATGGTTCATTTTGCAAACGACAGACGTATGAACGAAAAGTTTCCAAATCACATAAGATTTGGTGCAATCATACAAAAGATGATGGAGCCAATTGTGGAAAATAATTAGTTATTGGGTTATTTTACGTAGGTATAGCTAATTACTTAATTCCACTTAGGAAGCAACATATCCGCTCCCATACTTATATACTTTGATGTTATATTATTAGTAAACTATAGTGGGGTTTTGTGCAACAAAGTATAAGTATAGACTACAGGTACCCTGTAATCTGAAACAATTTGACTTAACCGATTTTCAAATATTCCTGTTCAGGTCGGGCAAGGCGACACCTCAAAAGGCCCCACCCCGAACGACCACTACTGCTGGGTCCGACCCGAGGACATCGACTACACCCGCCCGGTCTACGAATGCCATTCCTGCTCCGACCTCGCCGCCGAAATGGCCGCCGCCCTTGCCTCCGCCTCCATCGTCTTCAAGGACAGCAAAACATACTCCCAGAAGCTCGTGCATGGCGCACGCACGCTCTTCAAGTTTGGCAGAGAGCAGCGGGGCCGATACAGCGCTGGTGGTGCCGATGCAGCGATCTTTTATAACTCGACGAGTTATTGGGACGAGTTTGTCTGGGGCGGCGCTTGGTTGTATTATGCAACGGGGAACTCGACGTATCTTACGCTGGCAACGACGCCGGGGATTGCGAAGCATGCCGGGGCGTTTTGGGGAGGGCCAGATTATGGGGTGTTTAGCTGGGATAACAAACTCATCGGTGCTCAGGTTAGTTCCGAATCGTTGTTTATGAGCAATTATACAAGTAATTAAATTGAAAACTTGGCATATAATTGATTTTTCCGTTGAAAAAGCTGAATGAGTTATAGGAATTAAATGTGGTTTTGGTTCAGACATGCACAAGAACTGTAGGGCTTATAAGAAAGAAATTAGAAATCAAGTCCTTTGAAACCACTACTTACTAAGTTTGCAATATAGATTTAAGATTCAAATAAATTGAATGCTAAATATATATTGAGCAATTTTAATTCACTTTATCCCACAAGGTTGTCATCGAAAACAGCGTGAAATATTTAATTGGAAATGCTGAAAAGCGATTGTATTTATTTGCAGTTTACAAAGTATATGTCATATGATATTTATCTGAGAAACACAGTAAAATTATGGTATTTATCGATAAAGACTGCAAGTTCATGTCGGTTTACCGAAGTTTAGATGAAGTTTAATGTAAGTGCTCTTTATGAAATAAAACAATCATTCAACGAAGTGAATCTAATTCTTGATCAGTATATGAATACGGATACCTTTGTTCTCAAAATTCCAGGTTCTTTTGAGTAGGCTGAGATTGTTCTTGAGCCCGGGCTATCCTTACGAAGAAATACTGAGGACTTTCCACAACCAAACCAGTCTCGTTATGTGCTCATTCTTACCGATGTATACATCCTTCAACCATACAAAAGGTTATGTCACCATCCTTTTTCTGCTGCGCTCGAAAAATCTTAATGTCATACATACATACATATATATTTTCCCTTTTTGCAGGCGGTTTGATACAATTAAACCATGGAAGGCCTCAACCCCTTCAGTATGCGGCGAATGCAGCTTTCTTAGCTTCGATATTTAGCGATTATCTTGATGCAGCAGATACACCTGGATGGTATTGTGGGCCCACTTTTTACTCGACTGAGGTCTTGCGGAATTTCGCTAGGAGACAGGTACATGCTTCTCTTATACGGAAAAACGTAAAATCTAAGCACTCAAAAAGCTTGTCTCAGACGTTTCGTGAAACCAATTTTACCTGCGAAATAAAAAAAAATGAAGAACTTTATACCAACTAAAATTTTCATTGCTAAAACTGCCACCATCAGTAAAATTTGATTAGTGATGATAGCTTCGATATATTCTTTCTAATTAGCATGATGTTTACCGATATAATTTTCACCACGACACAAGATTAAAGTTTTTATCCATTATCTCCTTGCAGATAAATTATATCCTCGGCGATAATCCACAGAAAATGAGCTACCTCGTGGGATACGGCAAAAAATACCCCAAGCATGTTCATCACCGAGGGGCATCGATCCCTAAGAACGGAGTAAAGTACAATTGTAAAGGAGGGTGGAAGTGGAGAGACACTCACAAGCCAAACCCCAACACTATCATCGGAGCGATGGTCGCGGGCCCTGACAAGCACGATGGGTTCCATGACGTGCGCACAAATTACAATTATACTGAACCTACACTTGCAGGAAACGCTGGTTTGGTCGCGGCTTTGATTTCTTTGTCGGGGGTCAAAACTGGAATCGATAAAAATACGATTTTTTCTGCGGTGCCTCCAATGTTTCCGACTCCACCTCCACCACCGGCAGCTTGGAAACCATGAGGCTGTTTAAATGCTGAGGATAATGAATCATAGAGATGGATTTTTGATAATGGAGTCCCAAAACAAATGGAAAAATGACAAATGACAGGTCGCAGGTTCGATATATATATTTGTGAAATGAAAACCTTGGTACCCATTGCCCCCTTGTGATTTAAATTTCCCTTTTTATTTACATTTTTATGTCGATTACTTATTTCATCAAAGATCACATTATGTGTAATATATGATATCGATAGAGGAATGTTCTTTTAGATGAAAACTCTCGTTTATATATTTTTCATTTATGCATAAGATGAAAATGGTTTTTGTAGATCATTATACAGGATGTGTACCTTTTCCTTTTCTTTTTCTGAATAACAAGTCTTTTTTTTGTTGATAAAATAGTGGTAATCCACCAAGTTTCATTACCAATATGAAACATGTGTCCAAATATAAGCGTATAACCATACTACACACCATCTTTTGTACCTGAATAACAGATTTTAACTTGATTCAAGCGTGATTCGAACCCAGACCTACAACTGGAAGAGCTTTAGCACTAGGCTATAGTGGCGCTTACAGCAGTACCTTTTCAAGTCCTTGTTTCTTGTGCATAGTGTTGAATCTTTGTTATGTATATGCATCTTGGCGGGCGGGCGGGCTCAACCGCTAAAAATTGAAGTTTGCTAAAACTAGATGTTATTAATTTTGGAAGAATTAGATGACGGTCAATTGCAAGAAATGATGATTAGTTAGTATGCTATTATTGAAACTGGAACACATACATGCGATGGTGAGCAGAAGTCAAAAGATTTGTCAAAGATTTCAATGCAACGTAAAGCATCAATAATAGTAAACCTAGAATAATCATCATGATAGAATATGTTAATTCAGAACGCAGAACACAAATGTAATATAAAACTTTTTAATTTTTAATTTGATAATAATTTATATAGTGTGGTATCAGAGGATTCATGAATCCTCCGCCTCCACTTACTCCTATCGAACAATATACTTTCATTAAAAGATTGGGAGATTCAGGCTACACTATATAAATTATGTCACGTCCCGCTTCCCAAAAGATGGGAGTAGATACGTGACGAGACCCGCGACATATTTATTTCGAGAAAATTATTTCCCAAAACAAATACACTAAGCGTTTATACGCAATATAAAATGTACAAGAATAGACAAGTGAAATCAAATCCAAAATCGATATATTTACATTCAAATTTTACAAGTTTCAAACAATTACAAAGGTCTGAACGGGGAACAACATAAAAGCCCAAACTTGTGGCTTACAGAAAGTAAAAGCTGAAGTAAAAAATTAGCAGTCGGTTGCTCTACAAAATGAGAGTAATCCTCGTGATTTGGATCGATCTCCTCAGTCCCTAAATCATCTGACGAACATTCCAAGAATAGAAAGAAAACAGACTGGAATGCCCGTCAGCGAACTTGCGCTCGGTAAGTTCCTAGGAATGTGAATGTGGTAAAGGACATCATGTAACTAGAACATGATTTCTAATTTGGTTATGTAAGGGTGTCAATTAAACCTAGTAATTATATGCACATGGCAAGATATCATGAGTATGGCAAATTATGTAAGCATGTCAATATAACATGAGCATTGCAAACGAGTATAGTATGGCCGTGTAGTGTAAGTATAGGGAGCATGTAATAAGTAAAAGTCATGAACATATAATGAATAGCAATGTGTTCTAAAGAAGCCAATAAAATGGTAAGCTAACTAATGTGAGTTCAAGTGTGAATATTAACCAATCTTAAGAGTATTTTCAAATTCAAGGGTAGGGCCTCAGGAGTAAGAAAACACGGGTCCAAGAGTAACGAGACTTCAATTGTCTTTAAAGTATTTCAAAGCCAAGAGTAGGGTCTCAAAGGCTTGAAAACACGGGCCCAAATTCATGAATTCTCGTGATTTGTAGTTATGGGACTCGTGAGATTCTTTTGGATTCATACTCAAACTACACCAACACCCGGTGTATATTAGTCTATGATTAAAATTACCAGTCTTGATCGAATGCATGAATACAAAAGATAATGTATAATATCAAGATTTTAAGATTGAGTTCATATCAAGAATCATGTAGTCATGTCAAGTGTAAGTCATGTCAATTGTATTCATAGTTCGAGCCAAGATGGATCAAGTATGAAGGTTTAGTACAAGTCATATCAAGTGTTCATGTCAAGTCATTACATATTCATGATTCGAATCAAGTTTAGTCAAGCATGTAATAGGTTTAATCGAGTCAAGAGTATTATGTCAATTGTAGTCATGTCAAGTTGTGTTCATGGTTCGAGTCGAGTCAAGTCTTAACATGAGATGGTGTAGTACAAGTCATGTAAAGTATGAGTTGATTTTCATGTGTGCGTGCGTGTGTGTGTATGTGTATAAGGGAGTGATCCATTGCAAACTGGTCCGTGTTTTTTAAAGACGGGAACACTCGGTCTATGACATATTTGAACGATCTGATACGTTCAAGTTGATCACCCTACTCTTAAATATACGTGTATGAAAAATCAAATGATTTGAAGACCTCTAACATATGCGTCAGATGAGGTTTATGTTGCATTATCGAAAGACGTTCATTTTTGCACCCATCAATGCATTGGTTAGATATTTTCAAATCCTTTGATTTTTCATACACGAACACTTGAGGGTAGGGTGATCAACTTAACGGATCGGATAGTTCAAATATATCGTAGATCGGGAGTTTCCGTTTTTAAAAAACGCGGACAGGATTACAATGAATTACTCATATATATATATATATATATATATATATATATATATATATATATATATATAGAGAGAGAGAGAGAGAGAGTAGGCAAGTGATAACGCTAATTGTCTCCGGCTTCTCGAGACTCAAGAGAGAACATGTCACTTAAACCCAATCGCTATCTATATACTAGCTAGTTTTATATATTTAGATATTTATGTGAAAATATATCATTTGGAAACTTCATGGTATTTTATGTAAAATAAGCCATTAAAATCTCGAGGGGTTTTACGTAAAATGTTATAATTTAAAATCTCAAGAATATTTTGATAAAAATATCATTTAGAAAGTCGAGGGTGTTTTGATAGAAAAATATACTTTTGATAAATGTGGGTATTTTTATCACGCCCCCGCTTTCCAAAAAACGAGAGTAAGAAACGTGAAAAAGCCCGCGACGTATTTATTCCGAGAAGGTCTCTTCTCGAAACAAATATGTTAAGCGTATATAAGTAATATAAAAGTGACAAGAAATGACAAGTGAATAAAATTCAACAACTTTATTTACATTCAGTTTCAACAAGTTTAATTACATTGATAGACTGTCTAAAAAGGAAATAACATGAAATATTATGCTTAAACAAGTGTCGTACTAAAAGGAAGATCTGAAAAGAAAAACCAAGGATGGGCTGTGAAGCTAGCTGATCGTAATTCTTTGCAGTCGGTTCCACCTCTTTAGTCTCTAGATCATCTAGCGAACATTCCAAAGAAATAAAGATATGGGTGGAATGCCCGTCAGCGAACTTTCGTTCGGTAAGCCCCCAAAAAGAGGTGTGATGTATATATATATATATTTAATGCAAGGATAGATGAAATATGAACATAAATAACATGACAGTATTAATGGCAACTATGTAAGCATGCTGATGTGACATGAGTATAGCAAGCAAGTATATTATAGTTGTAGAGTGTAGGTATAGCGTACATAAAGTGCATATAAGTGTTCTAAAATGTTTCTATTAGGTAATCTAATTAACTTAAGTTTAAGTGTGAATATTAACCAATCTCAAGAGTATTCTTAACTCAAGGATAGGGTCTCAGAAATAAGGAACACTGGCCCAAAAGTGACGGGACTTCAATTGATGTTGAAGTATTCCAAACTCAAGAGTAGGGCCCCAGAGGCTTGGAAACATGGGCCCTCATTCGTAAATTCATGAATTCGTGATTAATAGTTATGGGACTTATGAGATTCCGTTGGATTCATACTCAAACTACCCCAACATCCCGTATATATTAGTCTATAATTAAAATTACCGGCCTTGATCGAATCCATGAATACAAAAGATGATATATAATATCAAGTTTTTCAAGATTAAGTTCATATCAAGAATTATGTAGTCATGTCAAGTACAAGTCATGTCAATTGTATTCATGGTACGAGTCAAGTTGGATCAAGCATTAAGATTTAGTACAAGTCATGTCAAGTTCAAGAATTCAAGTTCAAGTTCAAGTCAAATCCATGTTTAAGTCAAGTTCAGGTTTCAATTTCAAGTTCGAGTTCAGGTTCTAATTCAAGTTCAAATGATTTGATTTTCCTGAGATTACGATCTACATTTAGAGAGAGGCAAGTGATGCATCATTTTCTCCGGCACTCCGAGGCCTGTCGAGAGAAGATGACACTCAAATTAATCTGCAATCTAAATACGTAATATAGCCTAGCTTTTTGAATTCTAAGGTATTTGTGAAATGTGTCATTTATGATTTAGTGGTATTATATAAAACAAACATTTAAATTATCGAGGAAGTTTTATGTAAAATATTCTATTTTGAAAATAATCTCTAGGGTGTTTTGGTAAAAATATATTAATTAGAATATCAAGAGTTTTATAAAAATGTATTTTAGATTTTGTGGTATTTTAGTGTTGAAACCTAGATTTTTTTTTATAGTTTATGGTATTTTAATGAAAAATCTATCTTTTGGAAATTTGAGAGTATTTTCTTAAAAACTTGCTTTCATTTAATTAAAAAGATAACCCCAGATAAATATAACTTGCTATCTTTTATTTTATTTTAAATTTATAGAAATTGTTTATGTTTCTTAAAACCGTATTTTATTTCTTTTGGGGTCGTATCTCCGTGAAGAGTTCTGCACCTCACTCCACTAAACTCCAGGATGTACGATAATCCGTACCAACCATAAACGGGTTCTCTTAACAAGAGTTGTAGAGGCTTAATTGCAAAGGAAAATTGTAGTTAAAAGTTGTTTGTTATAAAAGAGGATATTTTAGAAAAATACGATTCTTTACAAATAACGCTACAAGTATATGATCGTGCTATGTTTTCCATGTGTGCGTGAGTGGAGTAGGTTATTATCCCGTGTATATCTACATTAACATGTCATAAATAAACAAGTATCGAACAATAATAAATCATGGTATTTAATCGTTATATTGCGTTCTAATCTTGTTTAACACAGCAAGTTCCATTTTAAATAAAAAAAGAAGTTAAGTGGACTAAGTGGAGCAACGGATTGTAGGAATAGTAGGATTGGTGATTTGTGTTATTAACATTTAGTATGAAAACAAGTCAAGTTTTATGCAACGAAAATTTCAAATAAATTTAGTATGTTAACACCCGTTTCTTTTGATGATGAGAGAGGAAGAAACAAGAGAGAGATTGAAAGGGACTTCCGGGTTTTGCACAAGCAAGAGATGAAGGAGATGAGGAAGAAGAAGTCTTGGTTGGTAGAACCAAGATCGACAATGTGATGGCTGGCGAGCTTGAGGGCTTGTATGCTTCAAAATAGATTTAGCTTGAAGTAGAACTTGAGACGAACTTTGAGAGTGAAATTTTCAGAATAGTTTCAGAATGAGGACGAGGTAGGGTAGCTAGATATTTATAGGGAAAGAATGTGGGTGTATGGTGAATTAAAATATATTAAAATGAATTAAAAAGGATTTTAATTGGGTAGATGAAAAGGCAGCAGCTCTCTGTGTTAAATTGGGCAGTTTGAAATATAAAAATGAAGATTCAGGAGGCAAAGATACGCACCAACCCGGGCAGGGCCCATTTAGACTCAACTTGGCTAAGCAAACCGGCCCAATCTCAGCCCCAGGTCAGGTTCTGGCTTCGAGGTTTGGGTCTTGGTCTCAAGTCGTTTTGTTGAGTCCGTTTTCATACATCTTTTCTTCTGCAATTTTTCGTAACTCCGTGAATCGTCCGTGAAAGTTTCAAGATTCAAAAATGAAAAAAAGAAATTAAATAAAATAATTTGGAATGCAAAGATTCGAACACGCGGGCTGTATGACATCAACGTAGAGGCTTAACCAATGATCTATAAGTTATTTCTTGCACTATTTCACAAGAATTACTTATAACTCGATTTTAGAAAAATCAAACATCTTTTATTGATTAAAAGAAAAGGTACGGTATATGGAATTTAGGGTCATTACAATTTTAGTGAAAAACCTAAGTTTAGGATGGTAAAAACTAACCTTTCTAGAGTTACAGGTATTCTCTTATAAAATCTAAATTGAAAGCTTGTTTTCTTTTGAGCTAATTATAATTAATGGTACTAAACCAATTTATTTAATTATCATCTTTTATTTTATTTTAATTTTTAGTAATTGTTTTATTTTTCTAGAACCACTTTTCCTTTCGATACCACGCTCCGTGAAAAGCTCTGCGTCTCACTGCCCCAGACCCAAAACGTGTTTTAACCAGTACCATCCGTAATAGGGTTTCCCTAAAAAGGGTTGTAAAGGTGAAATTGCAAAGGAAATGTAAGGTTAAATTCCATTTAAAAATAACTAGAGGGTGTTTTAGTGAAAGTACTAATTTTTGGAAATCGACCTTCCACAAGTTTATCATCTTCTAGGAAGCCGATGGGGGTTTAAGAATTGGATAACAAACATATAAATGCTTTTTCTTTGATAGGTAGCACACAATTTAATTTATATAATCTCCACTTTTTAGTAACATATGAATAATATTATTGGAATCTAGAAACAGAAAGATATGTTAACATTTATTTTGCTAAAATTTATAAACTTCATAAGACTTAAAAGAAGTTAAGAAATTCTATTGGAATCTAGAAACAGAAAGATATTGTTCCTCGCCGAAACGCGGAGACGGGACCGCGCAGGTCCGTCTTGCCTGAATTTCGGGACAGATACTAATTGGTTCTATCCATCCACCTTTCCGAAGATGCCAAGTTGATTTATGATACCGTGTATCGAAGGTTTAAACGGATGCGGCCGATATAGCAGACTTCGTCAGATTCCCCTTCATTTGAGGGGTTTTTTGATTGCGGGGACGCTCTTCCCTGCAGGCGCAAGCCCTTGCAGTTAATTACGCTACCGCGTCGCGGTAAGCTCTTTCTCCTTCTCCAGATGGTCACTTCGTGTCGTGGGTGTTTGTTTTGTTTTTGGTTGCCCGTGGATTGTATACGGAGACTAATTTATGTTGTCGCCCGTAGGGCGTGGATTAGTCCAAATCTGTATCTTCTTAGATTTGGGTTTGGGGTTGGGTTTAAGGATACGTTAGTCTCATTTGAGACTAAGATCAACTTAAACGTTTGTTAAGGATACGTTAGTCTAATTTTAGACTAAGATCAACTTAACGGGATCATTTAGATCCAACAAGAGAGCATTTGGGCTCTATTGTCTAGTTTAGGGACATTGCGGTCCATAATTAGTTTAAGAACATTACGGTCCAGCATTAGTTTAGGGACATTACGGTCTATTGTTAGTTTAAGGATATCTCGGTCCAAGGACATCATAGTCCATGGGTTTTAAAGGACCCCACAGTCCGAGGTTAAGGACATCATAGTCCATGGGTTTTAAAGGACCCCACAGTCCGAGGTTAAGGACATCATAGTCCATGGGCTTAAGGACCCCACAGTCCAGTTTAAAGACGTCATAGTCTATGAAATGTATGGTTGTCGGGACCCGTCACCTCTCTGAAGACGTTGAAGGATTACAATGACATATATCAGAAGGGTTCAGAGATGTACCCTTGAACCAATTTTGGTTGAGATCTGTAGTCCAATTTGGGGCTAAGATCTGTTAAAAGATTTATGAGAATATGGGCTCAATTAATCTGAGTTGAGGACTTATTGTAAGTCCACGGTAGCGCTCCGGCCGTCTAACAGACGCCAAATGCGGAACAAAAACTTTTACAACTGACGCTATCGCGTACTATAACCCGGATCTGCCATTAAAGCTAAACTAACAAACTACAAAGTGGGTAGAAATGTTATACCGAACGATCCGAGTCCTTCGGTCTTCAACCATCATCCCACGCTTTGTTGTGGTTGCTCCGATCTCCTTGAACCTCCAATCTTCTTGTCCAGGTGGCACCACGTCGACGGATCTTTAAACGGGCTCCCGCCTCTGAACCGAGGCAACTCGATCATCAAATTTGCTAAAAGAGATGACCAAGATTGATGTAGAGAATGAGTAGAACACTTTGTCTCGTTATGTCCAAAGCTATGGACGAACGGTTAATGAAGTTGCCTTGTGGATCGGATTGAAATGAGATATGAAAATATATATGAACTAGATCTCTCTCTTCTCATTTTAACAACCCTTTCTTTTTCCCAAAAATCATCAACCCTCAACAAGAGGGGCCGGCCACTAAATAGAGAGGAAGGGGGTGAGTGTAGGAACAAGGGAGGGTGACCATAACCATGAAGCTTATCATCTCACTTAAAGAAAAGAATGAGTCACAAATAACATTAAATGCAAACCAATAAACATTAACCTAGTCATTAACCCAGTCACCATTCAATTAATGCTATCTATGAATCATCAAGCCTTGTCACCAAATCTAGAACCTTCTAGAACCACGACTCACCCTCATCAAGAAAAGATAAATCCGTCTTTAACCGAATATTAAAGACGGGTGATAGAAAACCGGAAACTGGCAACTTCCAAAAGTGATCCCGAAACGAATTTCAGGATAACCCCGTAACAGTATAAACATACCCGCATTTGTATTACGACCGAATACAAATGCAACTAAGACAAAGATATTATATCTACACAGTATAATACTCGGATCCGGCTTAAACCAAAGCCTACCAGTATTATCTTCCCGAAAAATGACACGTGCGTAAACGCTCGTGCATTTTCCGAACCTTGCCATAAAACCATACGGCCTCTACAACGTTTCGCCCGAACTTAGGAAACTGTCTATGGGGGACTCTAATGACTCATCAACACACTGGCGCTGGGTATAACCACTAGCATGTCAGAGGTACAAGCTGTAAGTAACGTTTGCTTATGTATTGATTGGAAGGGAAGCTGACGAGCGAACTCATCCAGAAACCCTACTGAGCCTAACAGTGACAATATACATACAGTCCGGTCCGTTCGTCTATGAGTATCGCATATCGGCCTAGGGGGCTGGTAACGTCAGACCCCCAATAGCGGTATAAGTCGTGTTAGAGAGTGGCCCAGAACACCCTGAGATACTACTGGAGTACCTACCAGTAAATCTCCTACCTCGGCCGAGGGCTTTGTGTAATGGCTCTCCTAGACACAGCGCGATCTCACCCCCAATACCGGGAGAGATGAATCCCCTGCCGATCCGCTCACTTGCCTCCATGTGGCTCGGGACTGTACCCCAAAAAGACCTGTTTGCACGACTCCTTTGAGCCGTGGTAGGGTAGAAATCAAAGCATAGTGGGAACTCACACGAGACAAATGACGACCTCAGGTCGATGAACTAACCTGTACACATGTCACCAGGGAACTGCTATCTGACGATATATATAATACCAACTAGCATGTTTCCGGCGAGTCCTGTCCGGTGTACTCATAACCCAATAAGCACCTGTATACATCTTAGGTGAACCAACTGACACCAATAGCTTGTGAGACCGGTCATTGCCCCTCGTCGGGGTCTCGACTATATACACTAGTCTACTCTGGAGTATCGATGCCCTGTTTCGAAAACTCTCACGACTAGGGACACTTTAAGGATGTGCTTACAGACCCCAGCTCCCACGTATATGATCGCCATCATACTGCTGATAGTCAAGCAAGAATCCTATGGGCTCTATTATCATGCAATAGTGAACTAAAGCATGTATATGATGATAAAGACAAACCAGATAGCATACTATCATCTCGAGCAAGACTGTCATATCGGTATAGGTCCTCCATCAATCATTGTAATCACGTACCTGCGATCCAATAATTGACTTTGAGGGCACTATATCCAACAATCTCCCACTTGCACTTAAGGCTAATTATTGCGATGTCGCATACTCACAGCCCGTGTGATACCGAACATCCAACTCCTCTACTAATCAGTTTCACAAAGCTAGTTTGTAAAACTCTTGTGTTCGAGAAATAGCCTCAGTGAGTGGATCCGCCCTGATGTTTCTTTCTATGTCTCTCTTAATCTCTAGTTCGCGGAGAAAGCCATCTCTCGAATCGAGTAATACCTTTCTTAGAATATGTATGGATATCTGATGGGACCTAGTTCATAAATGAACTCCAAATCCAAACTTCTTAGACTGTATCGATAACTGAACCTAATCAGTATCCAGCACCATGCCTCCCATAGTATCCTCTTGGACCACCTGTCCATAATACTGTCCCTCATCGGAGGGAAAACTAAAACTCTGACAATCACTCTGTCATTCATGTCACCTTTGAAGCCTGGAATGATAACCGTCTCCCTGAAGGAGGCTGCCGTTATCAAATCCGTAGAACATGCACTTATGTTCTAAAACTGCTTCCTTATGTTTCTTCAGAATTGGATTAATAAACTTATCGCATCGAGTGCAAAAATAACATCTGGTGTGGTACTTGACATATCACGATCGACTCAATTGTCTAAGCAAGTGATCTGCCAATCATGCACATCCCTCTCCCCTTTAGTCTGTAAGACACCTTTAGAGAGGGTGACTCCATCACCTGCAGGTTGTTAGTTGTATGTATGCCCTAGAGGCCAGTATTGTACAGATGATGTATATTATATTGGATGCTTGGACATATATAGAGAGGACTTTCTTGCTCGATATGATAGTATGCTATTTGGTTGCTCTTTACTTTAACATGTATACTTGTCTTTTTATACTGTCTTATCGTTACATGTTGGTAAAGCCCTTAGGATGTGTACTTGACTACCTGGACTATGATGCAGATCATACTAGTGGGGACATGGTAGTCTATAAGTACATCCTTCAAGGTCCCTAGTCATGGGTGTATCGAGACGGGGCATCGATATACCAGTGTAGACTAGCGTATACGCTTCTCGACCCATGAGATGGGCAATGGATGATCCCATATCCATTGGTGTTTGACATCAGAGATGGTATACGGGTGCTCAGTGGAGACTGGGTACACTGGACGGACTCGCCGAGAACTCCCAGATGGTATTATACTTCACGTCAGATGGCAGTTCTCTGGTGATACTTGTGCAGGTTAGTCTGTAGACCCGAGATCGTCATAGAGTCTTGTATGATTCCCACTGTGCTTTGATTTCCACCTTACCACATACATGAGGGCGTGCAAACCGGTGCTTTTTGGGTACAGTCCCGAGTCACATAGAGGCAATGAGCGATAGGAGGGGTTTCGTCTCTCCCGGTATTGGGGGTTGATGTTGCGCTGTGCTCGATTGGCCGAAACAGGGAAGTCCCTGGCCAGGGCTGATTCAGAGATTTACTGGTAAGTGTTACCAGTAGTTTCTCAACCCGTTATGAGCCTCACATCGGCACGACTTATCGGTTATTGGGGTATGACGTTTACCACCCCTAGACTCGATATGCGACATATCAGACGAGGAGACCGGACTGTACGGGAAGTGTTATCGGCAGGCTTTTACAGGAGTTGGAGCGGGCTTGCTTGCTGATCTTCTGATCGCTCAATACTCGGGTAGCCGTTACGTCCAGCTAGTACCGCTGACGGCTTGTAGGTGCATGATGTGATCATCACCTACTGCCGGCGTATTGACGAGTCTTTAGAGTCTTACATAGAGGTTTTACTGGCTCAGGCAAAACGAAATAGGGGCGCATATATAATATGTGCGGGACCGAGAATAATGCGTGTATGCGATACCGTATTCTATTCTCGCGACTTTATGTATCGGTCGGTTATATATGATATAGCCGGGTTATCGAATCAAGTGTTGATTCAATGAGTCGATACATTGGTTGCTAGTCGGTTATATGTGATATGACCGGATTATTAAGTCAAGTGTTGATTTAATAATTTATTGTATAATTGTATATTTGATATACTAGTTTACATTAACTAACACATGTTCACTTAGGGTTTTTTCTCACATGTACACATCTTTACTATATATATGATATATATTAAAATGTGTTATATTTTTGTATCATAGTTGATGATACATCATCCATGGGTGTATGAGACTTACACTATGCTAATTTTTAGTTTGGGTTTTTAATATTTAAAGTAATTACAAAATCAAGTGGAGGATTAGAAAATGCATGAAGCTTGTGAAAGCTTGTGGATGCATTGACTAATTCAACTTGAGTTTGTTTTTACTATGGATTTTTATTAACCCAACCATAACAATTAGCCTAGGGTTAAGTCTCTACAAGAGTTAGTATATGATACTCACTCACCATGGTTAGCTCACACACTTGATCATTATCCTCTCCTCTTTCTTTTGTTCATCTTCTTCATTGAACAAAAGAAAAAGCAAACTAGGGTTTTGAAAAGAGAGCAAAAGATTGTGAGAAATAAAATTTCAAAGAGAACCCACTTCCTATTTCTTCATCCTCTACTAGACTAGCACTTTAGTTTAGGGTGTTTACTTCACTAATTCTCTAGTTAGTGAAGTAGGAGCTTGAGTCGGAATTCCCTGGACGTAGATCATCTTTGGCCTCGGAGACTTCAAGCAAGGTCGCATCTTTCGCCTCGTGAAGCCATGCAAGAGCCCGGGAGAACCATGATCGCAGAGAAGGGACTACGACAAGGAGTCTTAGAAGTGAAGGACCGATCTACAAAGGTTGTATTTCGTATTCCCTTTAGAGTAAAGTTGTTTACTTGTCATATGTGTCGCCTAAACTCTAGTATACGATCTTGCTTAGGGTTGTTCGGCACATAAAAATTTAATTTTGGCATGGTCGATGCCTTGTAGAGCCTTGTTAGTGTTCCTAGTAACCCTACAGTGGTATCAGAGCCTAGCTAGAGCATTAGGCGATGTGTTAACGAAGTTAAAACCCCGATCGAACCCGACAATAGCAAAGTTAACCCCCTCTCTGTACATTTTTTTAAAATCTGTGAATTTTCCGAATTAATAATACCTAAAAAATTCAGCAGGGTTTTCTAAGAATTGTGGTGAAAAACGAACACATAATACGTCCAAACCGCCGCGGAACCGCGGCCGTACCGCGCTTGGGCCGCGGAACCGCGGCAATACAGTGGACTTATGTGCTCGTTTTCATACTGTTATTTCTATTTCTGTTATTTGTATTTTCTGGGTATTTTTAAATTAACTCAAGTGTTGAGTATTTTGGGGTTTATTTTGTAATCATCGATTCGATCGGAGAATTTAATTTTATTTTGGTATTCCGGATAATTTAGAAAGTATTAAAATGTTCGAACGGATATCATTAACTCAATTTTTCACGGCACGAAAAACATTCAAGTGTTGAATTTTTCTCGGGTTTAAATCTTTCGGAAAAATATGCATGTGATGCGATGGACCCTCTAGAAGACAACAAAGCTTAACTCGATTATGTGACCGTCTTGAACTGCCCTTTGAACCTTAGGGTTTGGGGCAGTACGGCGTGCCACATGTGTGAGGCGTTGGCTTGACCCTTCTACGGCTGGACCGTTACTACTGTGACGCATTCTGGAATTTTTTGAACTCCGCTCAAAAGTTGAGCTATTATGGAAATCTTGGGTATTTGATTATTCGATCGGAAAGTTTAATACTGTCTATTTATCTGGAATGTGATACAATATGTGGAATTCATATAGTTAGGCATGAAATGCGAAGTATGTGATATTTCGAATTTACGATGTCTAAATAGATTATGGATTCCAAATGTTGTAGTTTTACACTTTCTTTTCTGTGACCGTAAGTGTAATATGTGATATCGCCGGTTTCGTTGCTATATGTCAACGACAATTGGGATGCGCATATTTACTTACGTTGATGACATGTGATGTTATGTGTTGCTGGATATGTTATATTGGATCGTCGCGTTTTGAATAGCCAGATTTTTTTTATGTGAGATGAGAGTTTTTATTTTCATTCATGTAAAATAAAATGTATGTAATATTCTTTTATTGGGGTACTTCCGGGATGAGGTTGATGTCACCTTTTGTATATTATTTACTTTTCCGTACTAGGATAGACCCAAGGAGGAGAGCACAAGTAACCGGGTTCTGGAGTCTAGTGGGAGACCAACTCGAGGAGTCGAGTCCGGGTCTCCTAACTCTAGAATTTGTAGGGTTGCTTGCCGCTCTCGTAGAGGTCTAGGGGTGTGGGTTTGGCTATTCGTCGCGACCGTGGAATCCGTGTTTTATAGAGGCTCAAAATAAAACACGGACGTCCTAGTATATCCAATGTTTCTTCTGCTGCGATATCTGTGATGTGATCATTTGATGTTCTGTGATAAATACTGTATATAGTATATATGATATATTATATAGATGTTACTTATGTTTTACACCCGCGCTAGCCCTGCCCCGCTCTGCCATTAGTTACCTACCTAACGGTGCATGAGGGGACATCGAGACGAATGTGGATGGCATAAGTGTACGTCGTATTTATCTGTGATGTTTAGGTGACTTAAATGATGGGACTTCATTAATGTGATTAATGAAAGAAAAGAAACCTAAAAGATATTGTAGAATCAAATTTTAATAAAAAGGGGTAGCTACAGTTTTGCTTTGCATAGCGGTATATATGATATACCCTGCACCTTATTCGATGAGGAAAGAGCCGAGATCCCTTCACCGGGAGTGACCTCTTTAGCAAAACTGGCAGATGCTACAACACTCGTTTTGTTTTTGATTGCTTTTGGAGTTTTGCTTTGCATAGTGATGTATATGATATATCCTGCACCTTATTCCATAAGGAAAGAGCCGAGATCCCTTCACCGGGAGTGACCTCTTTAGCAAAACTAATAAAAGCCTCAAAATCACTCCATTTCAAAATTCACATGATTCTACGACGATATCAAGTTCATTACGCAATAGGTTTTCAGAAAAACCTGTCGTAGCCCTTCGTCATTTTAGATAAGTCCTGCTTAGTATTCGTGCTGCGTTTGTTGATCTTGTCAAGGCGTAGTGTGCGGTAGCTGACCAGTATTTATCTATTTATGCATATGATGCAGATTGTTTTAGGGTAGTCGTACGGCCTTGTTGACCTTGTCAAGGGTCGTGCGGGTAGGTTTAATTCAATCAAGAAATGACGGGTTGAACTTGACTTACGGTCTATGGTTTGTTGACCTTGTCAAGGTCATAGATCGTTTGGGGCAAAATAATATTGGGAATTTTAAGTGTTGAAATTTGCAATTGTTACAGCTAAAACCGTCGGGGAATATCACCTTGTATTGCCAACTGGTAATACATTGATTCTGAACGAATGTTATTACATGCCGAACCTAATATGCAACATTATATCAGTTTCTTTGTTGAGTAAAGAGGGATATAATTTTGTATTACAGGATAATGTTATGAACATTTTCCTTAACCAAAAGTTGGTTGGATCAAGCACGATGTGCAATGGCATTTATATTCTAAATCAATCAACAGTCCTGAGCATAACAAACACACACAAGAGGAAGAGTTCAGAAATGAACGAATCCTTCTTGTGGCATTGTAGACTGGGTCACATCAATGCGACACGACTAGCTAAGTTACATAAAGATGGATATTTGAATCCGTTTGAATTTTCATCTTATGACACTTGCCAGTCATGTCTCAAAGGCAAGATGACCAAAACTCCGTTTACGGGACACGAAGAGAGGGTTACGGAACTCTTGGGACTGGTACATAGTGATGTATGCGGCCCCATGTCTACACATGCCAGGAATGGTTCTGTGTACTTCATTACATTCACTGACGATCTTTCTAGATTCGGATATGTGTTCCTGATGAAACACAAATCAGAAGCTTTTGAGAAATTTAGAGAATATAAACAAGAAGTCGAGAACCAAACCGGGAAAAGTATTAAAATCCTTCGATCTGATCGAGGAGGTGAATACTTGAGCAATGAATTCCTGGACTTTCTAAAAGAGAATGGGATTCTCTCTCAGCTGACTCCTCCATATACACCACAGCACAACGGTGTATCGGAACGGAAGAACCGCACCCTATTAGATATGGTGCGCTCTATGATGAGCACAGCTGAGTTACCTATTTCCTTCTGGGGGTATGCGCTGGAGACAGTATCATACCTATTGAATCAAGTTCCATCTAAATCTGTACCTACCACACCATATGAGATATGGAGTGGGAAGAGGCCATATCTTAAACGAGTTAAGATATGGGGTTGTCCGACCTATGTCAAAAGACAAAATCCGGACAAACTCGAGGCACGGTCAGTTCTTTGCAAGTTTGTGGGATATCCAAAGAACTCATATAGGTAATTTTTCTACCACAGTGAGGAACAAAATGTGTTTGTTGCTCAACATGCCACCTTTTTAGAAAAGGAATTTCTTGTTAAAGAAATTAGTGGCAAAGTGGTAGAGCTGGAAGAGGTTCCAGATACACAAACTGCAACTGAAGATTTAGTAGAACCAGAGGATTCGGTAGTTCCCAATAAACCTCAGCCTCTCCGCCGATCTAGTAGGGTTCCTCACCTACCTGAGAGATACTACGGTTTTCTCATGGATGGTGGGAGCGAGGATTGCATCATTGTTGATGATGACCCAACTAGCTTCGAGCAGGCCATCACGAGTGGAGACTCAGTGAAATGGCTGGATGCGATGCGGTCCGAGATGGAATCCATGTACACCAACAAAGTGTGGACTTTGGAAGTTGCTCCTGAAGGGGTAAAACCCATTGGGAGCAAGTGGATCTTCAAGAAAAAACTTGGTGTAGATGGGAAAGTGGAGACTTTCAAAGCTAGACTTGTTGCAAAAGGTTTTCGTCAAAGACCAGGTGTGGACTATGACAAAACCTTTTCTCCAGTGGCTATGCTTAAATCCATCCGGATCATGCTTGCCATTGCTGCATATCATGACTACGAAATCTGGCAAATGGATGTTAAGACCGCCTTTCTAAACGGTGATTTAGAAGAGTGCGTGTACATGACTCAGCCAGAGGGCTTCGTAGATAGTGGGAGCAGCGGGAAGGTGTGCAAGCTGCTTAAATCCATTTATGGATTAAAGCAAGCATCGCGGAATTGGAACATCTGCTTTGACGTCGTTATCAAAGAGTTTGATTTCATCAAAAACGTAGATGAACCTTGTATCTACAAGAAGGTGGGAGAGAGTAAGGTTGTCTTCCTCGTATTGTACGTGGACGACATACTCTTGATAGGAAATGGCATTCCTATGCTGCAATCGGTCAAGCTCTTCTTATCACAAAGATTCTCAATGAAAGATCTTGGTGATGCTTCCTGCATATTGGGAATTATGATCTATAGAGATAGATCTAAACGGATATTGGGATTGTCCCAATCCAGGTACATTGACACCATACTAAAGAGGTTTAGTATAGAAGAGTCCAAACGTGGGTTTTTACCCACGATTTCAGGGCTCACTCTCTCCAAAGAGATGTCTCCCAAGACTGATTTGGAGAGAGCTCGCATGCAAGGGATACCCTATGCTTCGGCAGTAGGCTCTATCATGTACGCAATACTATGTACCAGACCCGATGTAGCATACTCACTAAGTGTAGTGAGCAGGTATCAAGCTGATCCTGGAGAGAGTCACCGGACAGCTGTGAAGAGCATTCTCAAGTACTTGCGAAGGACTAAAGAGATGCTCTTGGTGTATGGTAACGGAGAACTCCAAGTGGAGTCCTTTACCGATTCGAGCTTCCAGTGTGATAAGGACGACTCTAAGTCGCAGTCGGGATTTGTCTTTTCCCTTTACAGAGGGGCGGTTAGCTGGAAGAGTTCCAAGCAGGAAACCGTGGCAGACTCGACGATGGAGGCTGAATACATCGCTGCCAATGATACTGCCAAAGAGGCTGTCTGGATCAAGAAGTTCATTACTGAACTTGGAGTGGTTCCATCTATTGAGCATCCAATACCTTTGTATTGCGATAACAATGGAGCGGTGGCTTTGGCCAAGGAACCCAGGTCCCATCAGCGATCCAGGAATATTCTGAGGCGGTATCACCTGATCCGGGAGATAGTTGATCGCCGGGAGATCGGGATCAGAAGGGTTGACACGAAGAACAACACTGCGGATCCACTCACGAAGGCCATTCCTCAGATACAGTTTGAGAGACTCTTCGGGATTCTCGGTATGCGATACTATAGCAGCCGGCCCTAGTGCAAGTGGGAGATTGTTAGTTGTATATATGACTTAGAGGCCAGTATTGTACGGATGATGTATATTATATTGGATGCTTGGACATATATAGAGAGGACTTTCTTGCTCGATATAATAGTATGTTATCTGGTTGCTCTTTACTTTAACATGTATACTTGTCTCTTTATACTGTCTTATCGTTACATGTTGGTAAAGCCCTTAGGATGTGTACTTGAGTACCTGGACTATGATACGGATCATACTAGTGGGGACATGGTAGTCCATAAGTACATCCTTCAAGGTCCCTAGTCGTGGGTGTATCGAGACGGGGCATCGATATACCAGTGTAGACTAGCGTATACGCTTCTCGACCCATGAGATGGGCGATGGATGATCCCATATCCATTAGTGTTTGACATCAGAGATAATATACGGGTGCTCAGTGGAGACTGGGTACACTGGACGGACTCGCCAAGAACTCCCAGATGGTATTATACCTCACGTCAGATGGCAGTTCTCTAGTGACACTTGTGCAGGTTAGTCTGTAGACCCGAGATCGTCATAGAGTCTTGTATGATTCCCACTATGCTTTAATTTCCACCTTATCACGTCCATGAGGGCATGCAAAATGGTGGTTTTTGGGTACAGTCCCGAGTCACATGGAGGTAATGAGCGATAGGGGGGTTTCATCTCTTCCGGTATTGGGGGTTGATGTTGCGCTGTGCTCGATTGGCCGTAACAGGGAAGTCCCTGGCCAGGGCTGATTCAGAGATTTACTGGTAAGTGTTACCAGTAGTTTCTCAACCCGTTATGAGCCTCACATCGGTACGACTTATCGGTTATTGGGGTATGACGTTTACCACCCCTAGACTCGATATGCGACATATCAGACGAGGAGACCGGACTGTACGGGAAGTGTTACCGGCAGGCTTTTACAGGAGTTAGAGCGGGCTTGCTTGCTGATCTTCTGATCGCTCAATACCCGGATAGCCGTTACGTCCAGCTAGTACCGCTGACGGCTTGTGGGTGCGTGATGTGATCATCACCCACTGCCGGCGTATTGACGAGTCTTTAGAGTCCTACATAGAGGTTTTACTGGCTCAGGCAAAACGAAATAGGGGCGCATATGTGATATGTGCGGGACCGAGAATAATGCGTGTATGTGATACCGTATTCTATTCTCGCGACTTTATGTATCGGTCGGTTATATATGATATAGCCGGGTTATCGAATCAAGTGTTGATTCGATGAGTCGATACATTGGTTGTTAGTCGGTTATATGTGATATGACCGGATTATTAAGTCAAGTGTTGATTTAATAATTTATTGTATAATTGTATATTTGATATACTAGTTTACATTAACTAACACATGTCCACTTAGGGTTTTTTCTCACATGTACACATCTTTACTATATATATGATATATATTAAAATGTGTTATATTTTTGTATCATGGTTGATGATACATCATCCATGGGTGTATGAGACTTACACTATGCTAATTTTTAGTTTGGGTTTTTAATATTTAAAGTAATTACAAAATCAAGTGGAGGATTAGAAAATGCATGAAGCTTGTGAAAGCTTGTGGATGCATTGACTAATTCAACTTGAGTTTGTTTTTACTATGGATTTTTATTAACCCAACCATAACAATTAGCCTAGGGTTAAGTCTCTACAAGAGTTAGTATATGATACTCACTCACCATGGTTAGCTCACATACTTGATCATTATCCTCTCCTCTTTCTTTTGTTCATCTTCTTCATTGAACAAAAGAAAAAGCAAACTAGGGTTTTGAAAATAGAGCAAAAGATTGTGAGAAATAAAATTCCAAAGAGAACCCACTTCCTATTTCTTCATCCTCTACTAGACTAGCACTTTAGTTTAGGGTGTTTACTTCACTAATTCTCTAGTTAGTGAAGTAGGAGCTTGAGTCGGAATTCCCTCGACGTAGATCATCTTCGACCTCGGAGACTTCAAGCAAGGTCGCATCTTTCGCCTCGTGAAGCCATGCAAGAGCCCTGGAGAACCATGATCGCAGCGAAGGGACTATGACAAGGAGCCTTAGAAGTGAAGGACCGATCTACAATGGTTGTATTTCGTATTCCCTTTAGAGTAAAGTTGTTTACTTGCCATATGTGTCGCCTAAACTCTAGTATACGATCTTTCTTAGGGTTGTTCGGCACATAAAAATTTAATTTTGGCATGGTCGATACCTTGTAGAGCCTTGTTAGTGTGCCTAGTAACCCTACACAGGTACACCACCATGCCAGGAGTCATCTATTCTAAAATACTATTAGAATATTGTCAAAGTACCCACATTGAGAAACTACCCAAATCTAGATCTAAAACCATAGATCTAGTTACCAGAATGTTTGATATTATATCCATATCCTGTGTGAAGAAACAACTGTGTGACGACCACAGTACAACCGATCGAAGTATAGGAATTTTACTTCCTACTCTGTGTATGTCATCCAAATACCAGGACATCACACCCTACTACCTTCTTAACAGATCCATCCCCTATTCTGATGAAGTCAAACCCATGACTGTCACATCAAGAATAGATGATCTAATCTCCGCTATATTTGCTCAAGACTATAAATAGACATAAGCTACTTGCCCACTATGCTTCTGCTGCTCCCACTGACTACGACAACCCTCTGGCAGAATAATATATACGTGCACTTCTAAAGCTAGTTTAGAACGACGCTATACTAATCTTCCTGCCGGGTCTCATAGTCTGGAACAACAGTAGTGTCAAGTCTGGGTAAACAAGAACCTCCCTGTCACCGTCCTTGAGGCTACCGGAGTACCTTGTACCTAATTGAGCTTATAAATAAAAGATACAAAATTTTCGTACTGTCTTGTGTTATTTCTTGCTTTCTTCTCTTTTCTGTGTTGCCGGCATGTTACCTTAGCAAGCGCAGCCCGTAGATGATAGAGAGTATTACATCTTGAACTCTTCGAGAGGTAGTGATGGCTTAGGAAGCAAGTTCAAATCTGCTGCCTAAGGCTTTTCAACTTTATGAGCCGTGAGGGTCTCATAAAGACTTTTCTCCCTACGAGTCGTGAGGATCTCTTAGGTGTATTTTCTCCTTAGAAATCATGAGGATTCCTAAGTGCGTTTTCTCTTGGGAGTCGTAAGGATCTCACAAGAGAATTTTCTTCCTTACGGGTCGAGAGATCTCGTAAGTGATTGATGGGCTTGACCTTATCCGCATTTCACGGAGTCAGGAGTTACTCTGGGTGTTTCCCATGGGGTCAATATTGACTTTAGCCGTGTTCTACGGGACCAAGATTTGCTCTGGACACTTCCCACAGGCTCAGGATTGATATAGGCCGTATTCTGCAAGGACCAGGTTCCGCTCTGGACGCTTCCCACGGGCTCAGGATTGACATAGGCCATGTTCCACTAGACCAGGATTTGCTCTGGATGCTTCCCACGGGGTCATGATTGACATAGCCGTGTTTGTAAGTCCACGGTAGTGCCCCGGCCGTCTAACAGACGCCAAATGCGGAACAAAAACTTTTTACAACTGGCGCTATCGCGAACTATAACCTGGATCTGCCATTAAAGCTAAACTAACAAACTACAAAGTGGGAAGAAATGTTATACCGAATGATCCGAGTCCTTCGGTCTTCAACCATCATCCCATGCTTGTTGCGGCTGCTCCGATCTCCTGAATCTCTAGTCTTCTCGTCCAGGTGGTACCACGTCGACGGATCATTAAACGGGCTCCCGCCTCTGAACCGAGGCAACTCGATCGTCAAGTTTGCTAAAAGAGACGACCAAGATGTTGTAGAGAATGAGTAGAACACTTTGTCTCGTTATGTCCAAGGCTATGGACGAACGGTTAATGAAGTTGCCTTTTTTGGAATCGGGTGATGGAAAAATGAGCTATATGAAATGAAGTGAAGCTATCATAATATTTTTCCAAAACACAACCATCATTCTTCTACCAAGAGAGGGGGGCCGGCCATATATAGAGGAGGGGGTGAGTGTAGGAGCAAGGGGGTGACCACAACAATGAAGCTTATCATAACACCTTGTATGAACACATTAAAAGCAAACCAATGAACATAAACCTAGTCATTTACCTAGTCACCCTTGCATTAAATGCACTAATGAGTCACTTAACACCTCACCATCCTGTCATCATCTAGAAGCTTCCACACTCATCTTAAGAAAATATAAATCCGTATTTAACCGAATGTTAAATACGGCTGATAGAAAACTGGAAACTGGCAACTTCCAAAAGTGATCCTGATACGGATTTCAGGATAACCCCATATTAGTATAAACATACCCGTATTTGTATTACGACCGAATACAAATGCAACTGAGACAAAGATATTATATTTACACAGTATAATACTGGGTTCCGGCTTAAACCAAAGCCTACCAGTATTATCTGCCCGAAAAATAACACGTGCGAAAACGCACGTGCATTTTTCGAACCTTGCCATAAAACCATACGGCCTCTACAACGTTTCTCCCGAACTTGGGAAAGTGTCTGTGGGGGACTCTAATGACTCATCAATACACTGGCACTAGGTATAACCTCTAGCACGTCAGAGGTACAAGCTGTACGTAACGGTTTGCCTATGTATTGATGGGAAGGGAAGCTGACGAGCGAACTCATCCATAAACCCTATTGAGCCTAACAGTGACAATATACATACAGTCCGGTCTGTTCGTCTATGAGTATCGCATATCTGCTTAGGGGCTGGTAACGTCAGACCCCCAATAGCAGTATAAGTCATGTCAGAGAGTGGCCCAGAACACCCTGAGATACTACTGGAGTACCTACGAGTAAATCTCCTGCCTCGGCTGAGGGCTTTGTGTAATGGCTCTCCTAGACACAGCGCGATCTCACCCCCAATACCGGGAGAGACGAATCCCCTGCCGATCCGCTCACTTGCCTCCATGTAGCTCGGGACTGTACCTAAAAAAGACCTGTTTGCACGACTCCTTTGAGCCGTGGTAGGGTAGAAATCAAAGCACAGTGGGAACTCACACGAGAAAAATGACGACCTCAGGTCGATGAACTAACCTGTACACATGTCACCAGGGAACTGCTATCTGACAATATGTATAATACCAATTAGCAGGTTCCCGGCGAGTCCTGTCCGGTGTACTCATAACCGAATGAGCACCTGTATACATCTTAGGTGATCCTACTGACACCAATGGCTTGTGAGACCGGCCATCGCCCCTCGTCGGGGTCTCGACTGTATACACTAGTCTACTGTGGAGTATCGATGCCCTATCTCAAAAACTCCCATGACTAGGGACACTTTAAGGATGTGCTTACAGACCCCAGCTCCCACGTATATGATCGCCATCATACTGCTCTACTAATCAGTTTCACAAAGCTAGTTTGTAAAACTCTTGTGTTCGAGAAATAGCCTCAGTGAGTGGATCCGCCCTAATGTTTCTTTCTATGTCTCTCTTAATCTCAAGTTCGCGGAGAAAGCCATCTCTCGAATCGAGTAATACCTGTCTTAGAATATGTCTGGATATCTGATGGGACCTAGTTCATAAATGAACTCCAAATCCAAACTTCTTAGACTGAATTGATAACTGAACCTAATCAGTATCCAGCACCATGCTTCCCAAAGTATCCTCTTGGACCACCTGTCCATAATACTGCCCCTTGTCAGAGGGAAAACTATAACTCTGACAATCACTCTGTCATCCATGTCACCTTTGAAGCTTGGAATGATAACCGTCTCCCGAAGAAGGCTGCCGTCATTAAATCCGTAGAACATGCACTTATGTTCCAAAAACTGTTTCCTTATGTTTCTCCAGGATTGGATTAATATAAACTTATCGCATCAAGTGCAAAAACTACATCTGGTGTGGTACTTGACATCTCATGATTGACTCATTTGCCTAAGCAAGTGATCTGCCAATCATGCACATCCCTCTCTCCTTTAGTCTCTAAGACACCTTTAGAGAGGGTGACTCCATCACCTGCAGGTAGTCCACCATGCCAGGAGTCATCTATTCTAAAATACTATTAGAATACTGTCAAAGTACCCACATTGGGAAACTACCCAAATCTAGATCTAATACCATAGATCTAGTAACCAGAATGTCTGATATTATATCCATATCCTGTCTGGAGAAACAACTGTGTGACGACCACAGTACAACCGATCGTAGTATAAGAATTTTACTTCCTACTCCGTGTATGTCATCCAAATACCAGGACATCACACCCTACTACCTTCTTAATAGATCCATTCCCTATTCTGATGAAGTCAAACCTATGACTGTCATATCAAAATTAGATGATCTTATCTCCGCTATATCTGCTTAAGTCTATAAATAGACATAAACTACTTGTCCACTATGCTTCCGCTGCTCCCACTGACTATGACAATCCTCTGGCAGAATAATATATACGTCCATTTCTAAAACTAGTTTAGAACGATGCTATACATATCCTCCTGCCGGGTCTCATAGTCTGGAACAACAGTAGTGTCAAGTCTGGGTAAACAAGAACCTCCCTGTCACCGTCCTTGAGGCTACCGGAGTACCTCTCGGGTGTCTGAGGCTACCCACCATGTCTGCGGAGTGGCTAATGGAATGTCAAACCTGATTGAATATATAGGTCCTATTAAATTTTCCGTAATCGTTTGCGGTTCTGGAATCTCTTCCAGTTCTACCATACTCCCACTACTGTTTTCTGAAAATAAAATCCATTTTACTAAAACTGTGGCGAGTCAAGAACAATATCACTTATTGATCTTCCAGATGGTAGAAATGTCAACCCTCGTCAAAACCAGGGTCAACCCACAAACTGCCATTATAAAAACGTGCCTTGAGTTATCCAGTGTCTGGTTTTAAGCATAAGCTGGACAACTCTCCGTACCTTAACATCGTTAAGATATGAACCATTCTATATACAATATAGAAATAGAGGCACTAATTTAATTGGAACCAGATTCAAAAACATGCAGCTGTTTCCAGTGCATATCAACTTAATGGAGAGAGATTAATCAGCATTACTCAACTTAGGAATACATCCAATTATGAGTAACTCGAAAGAGAAACAAGTTTCTCAAAACCATTACTATCAACTGAATACCAATCACAAGAATCTACATCATCGATCTCTTTGAAGAATCCCGATACTTGTGATACCTGGTTCTCTACTTTATTCTTATACCCATAACTTCTCAAAACTTAGACATTGTATTTCTACGAAACACTTGTCTAAAAACTAGAGAAGTCATAAGTAAACAGAACATAGTACGGGGACCTACCCTTTTGTCTTGATGGACACTGGACAACATACAATACTCTGTATAAGTCCGCTGAGTTGAATAACTCAAAACCTGTGCATCGTAGGTTGAAAAACTGTACCCAGGCGATTTCCTCAAATATCACCAATTACAACGAATTCCGATATAATGAGGATCATCACCTAATTCCCAATAACTTACTCCCACTCATCATCTGTAAAAACCATACAGATATGAGAATGAAACCTGGTAAATACATACCCTTGGAGTAAGTATCTAATCGGGAAATCAGTTTTCCTTTTAACAATGCACAGTGAAACTGAAACATGAAAATGTTTCGTAGGGGTATCCTGGTATTCCTAGTAATACCTCTTCTATAATCCAATTCATGACTTTAACCGTATATTTCTTTTCCTTCTCTCCAAATCCCTTTATTTGTCTTTAGTCGTTACCTTTTGTACACCATCATTAGGCTAAATGGTTTTCTTCCTTCCCTACCGTTCGGCACCAGCTTATGGTTTGGAAGAAGACTATCCAGTAAGCATAATAGGTGTACTCTCCTAATCCTAGGAGTACTCGCAACTTGAGAGAATGTGATGATTAAAGACAACTGAATAATACCTTATTTAATTTCTCCCGAACTGGGAAAAAAGCAAAGGTGAAAAATAGGAGTGGCGATGAAGTACGCGGTTTGGTCGTGAATGATAACAGTCGCAATTTACTTTGCCCTCTTTCTAATTCCTTTATCTTGTCTTTACATATTACCTTCTGCACACCCTACTTAGGCTAATTGGTTTTCTTCATTCCCTACCTTTCGGCACCAGCCTATGGTTTGGAATAAGACTATCCAATAAGCCTAATAGGTGTACTCTCCTAAACTAAGGAGCCCTCGCAACCTGAGAGAAGGTGATAATAAAAGACAACTGAATAAACTAATTCTATTTCTCCTGAACCTGGATCCATCCTCGAAGAAGTCCCTTCGAGTTCGTATATAACCATACGATGGATCTATCCAATGGAAGTGGATATTCGTAGTTATACGGGGTGTTCTGAGAAATACAAAGGGTAAAAGAAGGAGCGGCAATGACTTATGCAACTAAGACAATCCAAAGGCCAGTATTTTAAGAAGGTTCGGTTAACTTGGTCACTGAGTCATAGTCTAGGGTCGGTCAAAGGTCGCTGCCAAAGGGAGAGAGAGAAAAGAAACATTCTGCGTGCACTCTAACCTAGATCAGAATGGTTACCAATTTATCTAATCAGGAAACCTACTGTAATCTCAAATTCTCCTCCAAACCTGAAAGAATAATTAGTCGGGATCACCCGAAGAGTAAACCAACTCATCAGTGAGAATCGGGATCCAACTATCATCGTATGATAACTTGATGGAAGCCACTCAAGTTATCACACTCCAGAAGGTATGCGCATACTTGGCAAGTTTGCTATTTGTTTGAAACTCCCGATATGATTTTTGCCTCATGCTCTTATGACCTTGACTTTGGCCAACAAATCATAAGTCACATGTCAAGTTCTACCCGTCATTATCCATGTTAATTTGAATCCACCAGCACATGCCCTTGACTTTGGCCAACAAGGAAGAACGACTGTCCCAAACCAACGCATCTATCTATGCTGCAGATGAATATTCAGCAGCTACTAAGCACTATGCCTTGACTTTGGCCAACAAACATAGCTTGAACACTACTGACTATCCATAAGAAATGACGGAGGGCTACGGCTGGTTTTTGGCGAAAAACCTTTAACGTAATGAACTTGATCTTGTTGAAAGAACCTGATAGCTTTTTATAAAATATAGTGGAGAAAATATTTTGCTAAAGAGGTCACTCCCGGTGAAGGGTGTTTCCTGATTTAAAATCAGGAAAGCCCACGGAAGAGGCTTCAGAAAAGGGTCACATGCTCACACGTGACCAGCAGTCACGTGTTGGCACGTGACAACTAAATGCATCGGCAAGGCAAATTCAGTTTCCCAACTACATCAAAGAAAAGGGCTTCAGAAAGGGTCACGTGCTCCCACGTGACCAGGGTCACGTGTTGGCACGTGACACTCGAAAGCAGCAGACTCAATTCCCTGATTGAATCAAGAAAAAGGCTCCAGGCCAGGGTCACGTGCTCACACGTGACCAGTTGTCACGTGGTGGCACGTGACAGCTAAGCAGCGACCAGAAAGCAGAGCGCAGAAAGAAAGAAGAGGGCTCATTCCAAGGGGGTCACGTGCCCACACGTGACCAAGGGTCACGTGGTCACACGTGACCGGCTTTCAAAGCCTATCTGCTAACAGAAATTAAATTCTGAGAAAAGACCTCTTAAATCTTTCCAAAGCAACCGATTAAATTAAAGATTTAAAGGTGATTAAATACCATCTATCTATGAGAAAATCTCGAATTTGGAAAGATTTCCCCTTTAAATCTAACTGAAATAACAAAGAAGAATCTCTGGATTTAAAATTCAATGGTGAATAAAATTCACCTAATAATCCAAAGGTCCAGAACAAATGGTGAATACAAATCAAATCTCTCAATGAAAGATTCGCCAAAACTAATTGATTCGGCTGCTTCTCCTATAAATAGGAGCCAAGAGACACAGCGAGAAAAAAAAAGAAAAGGAGAGAAAAAAGGCAGAAAGGAATCGAGACAAAAAGGGAGGAGCCTTGATACTTTGGAGAAATTTGGATCTTCTGCAAAAGAAAACCCTAGGTAAGAAGGGGAAGGCCTTTTTGAAAGGAAAAGAAAGTTTAATTCTCAACAGAGTTTAACTCTGATATAAAAACAGAAGAACATAGTTCTCTCTTTGGTGGAGGATCTGTAAAGTGCATATCTCCCCTTGAGTTAAGAATTTAATTCTCAATGGGTTGAGATCCTGCCATGCAGACTCAAAGCATAGAGAGGGAATGGAAGCACGAGAATTTAATTCTCACAGAACTATAGGAATTGAATTCCTTTAAAATAAAATTAGGGTTTGACCCTGTGAATGAGCAGAATCAGGGTTTAACCCTAGTTAGGAACTTAGTTCTGTTAAAACAACAGGAATTTAATTCCCTTAATCTCATTCTCCAGAATAATTCTTTAACAGAGAGTGGGAGTTTAATTCCTTAAAGCTTTTATTAGGGTTTAACCCTATTCAGTTCTTCACATATATGAGGAATTTAATTCTACGGAAAATTCAGAGTTCAACTCTATCTCAGAATATAAATCTTCAAAAGGAAGTAGGAATTTAATTCATCTGAAATTATTGCCAGGGTTCAACCCTACGAGGAATTTAATTCCTGAAAGGGATTAACAGATCTTCTAAAAAACATACATAGAGGCAGGGTCACGTGTCACCACGTGACCCCCAAAAAGATCTACAGAAAAGCCCCTTTGAGGCAGTGCCTCACGTGACCCACGTGACCCTTGGCAGAGGCTTTAACATACTCCATTTAAACACCCGTCACGTGATGGCACGTGATGCTCCAAAAGATGCGATATTCTCAGCAGAACAAATGAAGGGAGGGCGCCCTCACGTGCTACCACGTGACCCCTCTTGCCTTAGTGTCTAACGCTAAATTGGAACCCCTGAATCCAGTGTTAAAACACTGTTTGGCCTTAGTGTTTAACACTAATCAAAGAGCTTTATTTGCAGTGTTCAACACTGATTACCTTAGTGTTTAACACTAATTTGAGATCTCTGCTGCCAGTGTTTTGATCTGTTTTAGTGTTTAACACTAATTTGAAAGCCTTGTTGATGGTGTTTAACACCAACTATCTTTTAGTGTTAAACACTAACTTATCAATCTCATTCCCAGTGTTCAACACTGATTGGTCTTTAGTGTTTAACACTAGGCATTGGCCCAATTGGCTAAATGGCCAGAGGCAAAGCCTCTCCTTCAATGGACCAACAGAGGGCCAATATTTTGGACTTAGCCCAAACTGGCCATAAGTCCTCAAATCATCTTTAACTGAGCACATCTGCTCTTTCAACCCACTCATTGGTTCAAGGGAACATCTCTGAACTCCTCTGATATTTGTCGTTGTAATCCTTCAACGTCTTCAGAGAGGTGACGGGTCCCGACAACCACACATCAACACGGACTGTGGGGTCCTTAAACTCATGGACTTATGCGTCCCTAAACCAAGATACGGACTGTGGGGTCCTTAAACCCGCGGACTTATGCGTCCTTAAACTAACGGACTAATGCATCCTTAAACACACCCATATGGACTGTGGGGTCCTTAAACCCATGGACTTATGCGTCCTTAAACTACCAATGGACCACCATGTCCTTAAACTGGCGACGGACCACTATGTCCCTAAACTGGAACATGGACCACCATGTCCCTAAACTGGCGATGGACCACCATGTCCCTAAACTGGTAATGGACGACCATGTCCCTAAACTGGAACAATAGAGCCCAAACGCTCTTTTGTCGGATCTAAACGATCCCGTTAAGTCGATCTTAGTCCCAAACTGGACTAACGTATCCTTAACAACCGTTTAAGTTGATCTTAGCTTCAAATATGGCTAACGTATCCTTAAACCTTCAAACAGACTTTAGTCCCAAATTGGATTATGGATCACCCAACCAACTTTGGTCCAAGGGTACATCTCTGAAATCCTCTGACACCTGTCGTTGTAATCCTTCAACGTTGTTAGAGAGGTGACGGGTCCCGACGGCCATACATTCAATAGACCACCATATCCCTAAACTGGAACAATAGAGCCCCCAAATGCTCTTTTGTCAGATCTAAACGATCCCGTTAAGTTGATCTTAGTCTCAAATTAGACTAACGTATCCTTAACAAACGTTTGAGTTGATCTTAGCCTCAAATATGGCTAACGTATCCTCAAACCAAAACCCCAAAACCCAATCTAAGAAAATACGGATTTGGGCTAATCCACGTCCTACGGGCGACGGCATAAATTAGTCTCCGTATACAATCCACGGGCAACCAAAAACATAATAAACACCCACGACACGAAGTGACCATCTGGAGAAGGAGAAAGTTGTTACCGCGATGCGGTAGCATAATTAACTGCAGGGGCTTGCGCCTGCAGGGAAGAGCGTCCCCACAATCAAAAACCCCTCAAACGAGGGGGAATCTGACGAAGTCTGCTACATCGACCGCATCTGTTTAAACCTTCGATATATGGTGCCATAAATCAACTTGGCATCTTCGGAGAGGTGAACGGATAGCACCAATTAGCATCTACCCCGAATCTCAGTGCCAAGACATGGCAGTCTTGTGCGCCGTCTTTCGGAGGGAAACAGATTCTGGCACGCCCGGTAGGACCTTTTCCTCTTTCCACTCCACACTTCGTGTGTCGTGATTCGCGAACCAATCGCGGTTCGCTAATGGTTGCCCTTGGGTTTCAAGATACTAAGACTTGGCGTCCTGCTTATTGCAGAAATCAAAGAATCGATGGCTTCTACTTCTGCGAAATGCTCCAACTGCTCGGACTGCAATTGCAACCAACGCTCTGCCTCGCCAGGAGGTATAGCCTACGGACCCCAAGCTGCTTCGCTATTCGCAATGCCCGTGGAACAAGTCACTCGAGCCACCACAGGATTGTTTTTTGGGACCATGCTCCCGCCGACAAATTTCACCGCTCCGGTGCTGACAAAGGAAGCTCCCAAGAAGTCGGTCTTTGATCGTCTTACCCCTTCCGCGGCCTCTCTCAACGGGTCGCCCAACACCAGCACCTCGGTCTTCTCTAGATTGGGCCAAGACTCCTATGGATCCACAATGGGGCCTACAGTCCCAGAGAAGGCTGCTTCTAAGAAAGTGACCGGTCCTGCTCCTGAAGTCGCCAAGGCGGCTTCCCCGGCCAAAAAGTCGGTCTTTACAAGATTGACGGCTTCAGCTCCCGCTCCTGCTACCCAAAGGACATCGGTTTTTAACAGGCTAACACCAGCAACACCCCCCCACCTACACAGGGGGCAAGACGAAGCCATCCTCACCGCTGAACCAACGCCGTCCGCTCGACACGCTCGACGTCGCCACTGGCACCGAGTAAGGAAGGCTGGGGGCAACTTTCCCTCTGGGCTAACTCCACCAGCCCCGATGGCAGAAGTTAATGCTGCTGTTCCGATTGGGAACAGCTTTGAGATGCTAAATAAGGTGCGTAGGAATTCTCCTACCGCGGTGCTAAAAAGGTCTCCCCCTCCTCTGAAAAAGGCTGTGGAAGTAAAAACAGAACAGCCCCAATCTCCTCAAAGGCTGTCCTCCCGAATCTATAAAGTCTGGCGGCAGGCCCGAGACTCGATGATCGATCCAAACTTCGCCCGCCAGCACAAGAAGCTGAAAATCCAACAGGAAGCCAATCACCAGGCTAAACCACGAAAGGCTGTTTGGGTGCCCACTTCAACGGCCCCCTCAACTTCCACTGCTCATAAAAGGAGGAAGCCAGAGAAGATCCCCCAGCCTGCAATGACAGCTAAAGGCACTAAGCCCAGACGCCCTAAGTTTGGGGGCATGATGGTCCATACCGTATACATGGCGTCGGGGAAGGAAGTCAGCCATGCGTCTACAGGCCATAAACCGCTTACACGGTCGGTGACCAAAGCTCAGGAGCAACAGCAAAAGCTCCAGGAAATGATGAATGCTATAGCCGCACTTACCGGGCCAAAAGAAAACCCAGAAACGTCTTCGGACGAACGCCAGGAGGAAGAAATCGACGCTGAATTCCTTCGCCGAATATTGGAGAAGAAGGACAAAGAGGCTGCTGAACAAGCAGCCAACATACAGCGTATGGGCCTCCTCTTCCAAGATATGATAGGAATGATGATCCAACAGGATCCACCCGCTGAGGATCCCCCAATCGTTCTTGAAGACGACCGGGGAGAAACGTCAAATCCACATCCGGCCCTCTCAACGGCTAAGGAGGAGACAATCTCTAAGGCTGATTTGGTCGACTATATAGCCCAGCAAATCCGGGTTCATCACGCGACTGAGGCAGCTGGTCAAGTCGTAAAAACGGGCCGGCCGTATCCGAGCTGGTACGACCAAATCAGGTACCCGCCGGGTTACACAATTCCCAAGTTCCATGTTTACAAAGGGACCGGCAATCCCCACCAACATGTCGCCCAGTTCAGGGCCCTTTGCGGTAACACCGGCGGTGATGATAAACTGTTGCTTCGCCAGTTCGTGGGCAGCCTATCAGAAACAGCGTTCGAATGGTATTTGGAACTCCCGAACGATTCTATCAAGACGTTCGCTGAAATGGAGTTGCTATTCACTCAGCGATTCGCAAGCGCCAGCGAACGCACTCCAATAACGGCATTGATTAACGCCAGGGTAAAACCAGGCGAAACTTGGGTCCAGTATGCTATACGCTGGCGGAATTTGTGGTCGAAATGCGAGCAACGCATTGAGAAAGCGCCCGCGGTGGGCATGTTCGTGGGAACCCTACACCCTCACGCAACTATCTCCCAGTTTATGATGTTCTTTAAGCCGATCACATTCCAGGCTTTAATCGACAAGTTGGCTCAGATGGACCAGATGGGTCATAGACCACCTCCCCCGAAGCCAGAACCTCGGAATGACAAGGGTAAGGGAAAGGCCACCTTCGTCGCGAATGCTCAGCAGCAACCCAATGCCCCAAAGCTGATGGATCAACTGGAAGAAAGACGCCGGTATTATAATGAGAAGATGAAGCGTCCCTACTCGTTCCCACGGGACAAGACAAAGCGGCTATTCGAGCGGCAGTACGCAACAGACTTATAAACCTACCAAATCCAAGGCGACCGCCACAACCCACTGAGGTGAATAACCCTAACTATTGCCCTTATCATCAAATGGTAAGTCATCCGATTGAGGATTGCTTCGTCTTCAAAGGATGGATTGAAGATCAATACCTCCAGGGGAAGTTTGCACTGTCCGAAAAGTGGAAGGTGAACCCACCACAGCCGCATACTCCTAAGAAAGCAGATACACCGGGGGCAACCTGTTCCTTTATTGAAGAAGCTCCATGGGAGGTCGTGCTGTCAACTAAAACCAAAAGAATGCTGAGGGACCTTCATGCGTGCCCTGCAATTGAATGGAAGGACCCGCTTGAACCTCAAATTATCGAAGGGATGTTGAAGCCGTGCCCGACTACGAAGACTCGTGGTGATGGCCTAAATACTCACGCCCAACCGTCAAAATCTTTGAAGAAAAAGAAGAAGAAATCTAAGAAGCCCGTGAAGCCTGGAGACAAGCGCACGAACTTGCGGAAGCAGATCGACGTGATGGAAGAGTACAATCAAAAGGCGCGAACTCCTGTCACGCTGCAAGAGTTCCTCAACCACATCTTTCGAGAGGAAGATGATGGAGAGAGTTCGTCGGATGAATCCGAGAGATATGTGGCGAGTTGTAACGTAATCTTCCATTTGTTTACCGACGATGAAAAAACTCCTGGCACTAAGAAACTGGGGACAGAGCCTGAACCAGAGCGTGTGTGGCCAACAGATGAAATGATCGACGCCTTTCTAGACGAGATTCGTCTGAAGAGTAAAGCGGATCAGGAGCGTGAGATGGCCGCATCGGAAGGAGCCAAATGCAGGCGACTGAATGAAAGAGTTGAAGTACTCCCACCAGATCGAAAGGCATCCGAGGCAGACAAGAAGATATTCAAGACGAGGAAAAGGTTTGCCAAAGCCATGTCAATGGGAATGAAGCTACCACCCTCGGAAGAAAACACACTCAATGGGGCGGAGAGGCACCCTAATTATTGCGCATATCACCGGAAAATTTCATACCCCACGGAGGAGTGCGACGCCTTTAGGATATGGTGGCAAGGATATGTTGCTCATCGGCAACATTTTAAGCGCATGAAACGCAAGACTCGTCGGGAACGAAGAAGTACTGCCGATGGGCACAACAGAACCACTGGCAACTGTTACATGGTTAATGCCGGAGGGTCACAAGTTCTCACCTTTGGGAGCGACTCTGATGAAGAAATGGCTTGGGCCCTCTCTTTAAAGAATCCGTTTTAGGGAAAGAGGAGGAATCGGAGGCCTGCGAGAACATTCAGCTGCGCAATCGCACGCTCCCAGAAAAGAATCTCGGGCCCGCAAATAGAAAAGATAAGGAAAAGGAAAAGGTCACTGAGGATATCACTCTAGATGAACAAGTCATGAAAGAGCTGACTACCAAAGACCCTCCCAGGAAGGGTAAGGTGGACTACAATATCCTGGTACACCTAAGGAAGCTACCTTCTCAGCTTAGCATTCTCGATGCCCTCCTATTATCAAAAGAAGCGCGAGAGTCACTGATTAAGGCGTTACAACAACCTGAGCAATTCCAAGCCTTCCTCGCCACTGAAAGGATGAAGGATGAACTGGAGGAACTGCATACGGCCGACATCATTTTCGGTGACGAAGACCTTCTCCTCAGGACGTGCGACCACAACCGTCCCCTATATGTCTCCGGGTATTGCCACGATATCAAGATAGGCAAAATCCTGGTTGACAATGGATCCTCCGTCAATCTCCTTAATGTTCGAGTGTTGAAAGAAATCTGCATGAGTATGCAACACCTCGCTCGTGACAAAATTACCATCTCTGGTTTCGACTCCCAATCGTCACGGACTCTCGGATCCGTGATACTAACATTACGCTTCGGACTACTCGTCACGGACATCAAATTCCATGTCATTGATGCCAAGACCTGCTACAACGCCTTGCTCGGTCGCCCTTGGTTACACGAGTACAATATCATCCCTTCTACACAACATCAGTGTATGAAGTACTTTAAGGACGGTTTCGAGTATACCGTAACAGGTGAGCTGAACCCATTTTCCGTGAATGAAGTCCGCAAGTACGAAGATGCGAAGTACTTTTTGCCAGACTTCGAGGATACAGAAAGGTGTCGCAAGCCGGAGAACAAAGCCGCCGCCGCCATCCCTGTCTTCGGGAGCGATACCGAAGAAGAAGAAGAGATAGTTTATGCTGGGCCATCTCAACGCAACAACCCAGGACCGTCCGCCCCCATGTTGATCTTCGGAAGTGACTCGGAAGATGAGGTTAATGCCGTGTTCTCCAATCGGCCGTCAATACAAGCACCCCCTAGCGATGATCAGAGTTTGCAAATCACCATGGTGCCGCGAGAACACTACAAGGAGCTCGACACACTTCAAGCTTACAATGTGCAGGACCTGCAAACGTTTTACGTCCCTCCCAGGCAAAGGAGTGAGAAGGCAATCTTATTCTACCGATCCTCAGAGATGAAAGTAGAGAAAGAGATCTAGCATGGCGCGGATGCTACACTCGACAGGCTCCAACCCATCCGTTTGCCCAGATATTACACAAATGGACTAAAGAGGCTACTGAAGCGCCAAGGAGTACCCTTGAAACAGACTGTTCGACAAGCTCGGTTCTACAACAGGATTTGGGATGTCCCTGGGACCCAACGCAAATTGCCCAATGGGAAAATGGAAACACTTAGGCTTGGGTACGTGAGAGCCGGAAAACAGTAACGGGCTCACAGTAGCTACGCCATATATACCTTTGATGAAGAAGAGGACGCCCTGTCGGGAAATGCCAACCCCTCATCAAAACTAGAGCCCGCGATTGAAGTGCCGAGTCCGTCATTTGAAGAATGGATGGACAAGCTTATCAGGAAAGCGGGTCAAAAAGCTTGGCAAGATTACAACCGCGAGATGGCCATCTACGAGAAGGCCAGGGCGCAACGTCTATTTCAACAGGCTGCAAAAGACGAAAATGCTCATCCCTGTCAACCCGTTGTACGAAAGGCCCGACGCAGAGGCAGAAATAAATCAAGAAGCGGAAAGGGGAGCCGACAACAACGACGCAGGATTAGAGAGTTACATGATCGGATATCGCGCGGCTCGGATTTGTCCCTCATGAAGAAGATGAGTCGAGCGTACTCCTTCCCCCGAGACAAGACGGAGAGGTTACTTGAGCTCGCTATAAAACATCAAATGATCGCGCTTCCAGAGTCTAAGCACCCTGAGAAAGCTAACAAGGCATCTCATCTGAGCTATTGCTCTTATCACCGAGCCATAGGACATCCTACCGAAGACTGCTTCACCTTCAAGAACTGGGTCGAGAACTAGTACCAACAGGGCAGATTCGCTTTATCCGACGGCTGGAGGGTAACGCCGCCACAAAAGCACGAACTCAAAACCGTAAAAGCAGAATCAAATCCACCTCAGTCTTGGAAGCGGATTCGCACATGTTACACGATTACGATATTAAAAGAAGAGTCCGAGAACATGGATGACCTTCCCTGGTGCTTTGAGAACAACGATGATGAGGCGATCTCAGAATTTCCGCCAGCTTCGAAAGAACTGGAAGACGGCATACATACTACTGCAGATAACCTCAAGAAGATTGAGTTGGGAGCGGCAGATGATCCGCGACCGACATTTGTTAGCGAGCTGCTATCTGAAGAAAGGGTGGCTGCGTTAAAGAACGTGCTTCTACAACATAAAGACTGCTTCGCGTGGAACTATTCCGAAATGCCAGGATTAGATCCGGAGATTGCTGTGCATAAATTAGCAATATCCCCAGATATCAAGCCAGTCAAGCAGGCGCCGAGAAGGATGCGGCTCGAGCTTGAGATGAACATCAACGCCGAAGTCAAGAAGCTGATCGATTCTGGATTTATCCAAGAAGTCCAGTATCCTGATTGGATCGCCAACATCGTCCCGGTAATGAAGAAAAATGGGACGGTACGCATATGCGTGGATTTCAGGGATCTCAACAAAGCCTGCCCGAAGGACGATTTCCCAGTATCGGTAACCGAGCTAATGATAGATAACACGTCCACTCACGAGGTTTTCTCTTTTATGGACGGTTCATCAGGGTACAATCAGATAAAGATGCATCCCGAAGACCAGAAGCACACCACTTTCCAGACCCCTTTGGGTATATTCTGCTACAGGGTTATGCCCTTTGGTCTAAAGAACGCTGGCGCTACCTATCAAAGGGCCATGACAAAGATCTTCAACGACCTCATACATGACATCGTCGAGTGCTATATCGATGACCTTGTAGTAAAGAGCATGTCATACGAAGAGCATTTAAGGCATCTGGAGACTGTATTTCAACGCTTTCGGTAATATAATTTGAAGATGAATCCCCTCAAATGCGCGTTTGGAGTCTCCTCGGGTAAATTCCTGGGATTCATCATCCGACACCGAGGTATCGAAATAGATCCATCTAAGATCAAGGCGATCATGGAAATGCCTCCGTCAAGAACCCTCAAACAGTTGCGGTCTCTCCAAGGGAAGCTCGCATACATCCGGAGGTTTATCGCCAATCTTTCAGGCAAGTGCTGTCCTTACAGCCACCTGATGAAGAAGGGAACTCCATTCGTTTGGGATCACAAATGCCAAGGTGCACTAGACGAGATCAAGCAGTACCTGCAGAACCCTTCGGTGTTGGCTGCGCCGGTCAAGGGAAAACCCCTCATTCTTTATACAACCGCCCTCGAAGGTTCCTTAGACGCATTGTGGGCACAAGAGAACGATCAAGGAAAAGAGAGAGCACTCTACTACCTAAGTCGAGTTCTGCTGGGGGCAGAAAGTAACTACTCTCCCATTGAAAAACACTGCTTGGCGTTAATCTTCGCAATAACAAAACTCAGGCACTATGCGTTGGCGCATGAAGTCCGTCTCATCTCGAAGGTGGACCCCCTTAAATATTTGATGTCAAAGGCTATATTGATGGGTCGACTCGCTAAATGGGCTCTACTCCTGATGGAGTTCTCGATAACGTATCGACCTCTTAAGGCAGTGAAAGGCCAGGCCATTGCCGACTTCCTTGCTGAGCATCCAGTACCTGCCGGTTCTCCTCTGAATTGCGATTTACCGGACGAACATGCATTCGATGCGATCGGCGGTGGTGATACCCGATGGGAACTCTATTTTGACGGGGCATCTTCCATGAAGAAGCGCAAACAATGTACCCCCATAATCAAATCGGGAGTAGGCCTTATCTTCGTAACCCCACAAGGAGGGATAATGCGCTTTGCTTTCTCCTTAACGGAATCGAGGACGAACAATGAAGCCGAATACGAAGCTTTGATAGCAGGCCTCGAGATCGCCATTGACATAGGAATTGAAGACCTCCTTATATACGGGGATTCTCAACTGGTCGTTAGTCAAGTAAATGGCGACTACCAAACGTGCAAACCGGAGCTGGTGAAGTACGGCGAAAAGGTGCAACAACTATTGACCCAAATTCCCTCCTTCACTTTGGAAAGTATACCACGTGCGGAAAATAGCAAAGCAGACGCGCTAGCTAAGCTCGCTAAAGAACTAGCTGATGAGAACCTCGATGATGTCGAAATCATGGTGCAAAGCCGTCGAGTGCTCGCCCCGGCAGAAATATCTCCGGAATCATGCGAAGAAAAGGGAGCGACTGAGCAGACAACCCTACGAATAAAAGACCGTAAGAAGGCTGAGGACTGGAGGGAAGTCTTCATAGACTACTTTAAGTCCCACCGAATGCCCGAAGGAGCGTCCTCAAGACATCAGCTCATGAAACAAGCTCTATCTTTCGCTTTCATCAATGATACTCTGTATAAGAGGTCGTTTGATTCTCTGTGGCTAAGATGTTTAGGATCGGACGAAGCAGAAAGAGTCGTTCAAGAGGTTCATGACGAAATCTGTGGTTCTCATCAAGCAGGCCTGAAGATGAAGTTAAAAATTAAACGGATGGGTTACTACTGGTCCACGATGATTCAGGACTGCCTCGAGTATGCGAAGCAGTGCCACTCGTGCCAAATCTACAGGGATTTCATCCACCAGCATCCGAATCCACTACATCCAATGATGGTTAGCTGGCCGTTCGAAATGTGGGGGACTGACATAGTCGGCCCCATTGAACCAGCATCGTCCAGGGGACATCGTTTCATCTTCACGATGACTGATTACTTCTCCAAATGGGCGGAAGCAGTACCATTGAGGGAAGTGAAGACGGAGAATATCCTCCACTTCTTCAAGACGCACGTCATCTATCGGTTTGGAACTCCACGGCGGATTATCTCCGATAACGGACCAGCCTACAAAAGCCATAAGATTAGCCGCTTCGCGCAGCAGCACAATATAGACTGGAGATATTCTTCAGTTTACAATCCGCGAGCTAACGGTCTGGTCGAGGCCTTCAATAAGACCTTGACAAAGATCATAAAAAAGACGGTGTCCCGAAATAAGAAGGACTGGCATGAGAGGCTGCAAGAGGCCCTTTGGGCCTATCGAACTACGTTCAAGACGGCCACGAACACAACGCCGTACGCGTTGGTATTTAGGACAGAAGCAGTGCTCCCCCTCGAGATAGAGTTACCCTCTCTACGAGTGGCAGTCCACTACGAGCTGACGGACGAAGAAAATGCTCACCTTCGGCTTGAGGAGCTCGATGCCCTCGATGAAACCCGGCTCATAACGCAACAAAATCTAGAGGCCTACAAAGCAAAGATGACACGCTCGTACGAAAGATTAACCAGGCCGAGGACATTCCGCCAAGGCAAACTCGTACTAGTGGTCAAAAGACCTATGATCCCCAATCGTGCCAAGCGGGGAAAATTTGAGCTGAACTATGAAGGCCCGTATATCATAGACAAGGTCTACCAGGGTGGAGCCTATCTACTCATGGACATGCACGGTGGAAGGCCTTTCAGGCCAATAAACGACCGCTTCTTAAAAAAGTACTATGCTTAATGAGCCACAGCCTGGGTCAATGATAGATGACGACGACTATGTCCGCTCGCTATCTTCCTAAGCTCAGACCTTATAAGCAGTAGCCGACCTTCCCCTTAACGACGGACCAAAACGTCCTTAAACTAACGATGGACCGAAATGTCCTTAAACTAATAACGGACCGAAATGTCTTTAAACTAACAACGGACCGAAACGTCCCTAAACTATCGATGGACCGAAACGTCTTTAAACTATCGATGGACCGAAACGTCCTTAAACTAACGATGGACCGAAACGTCTTTAAACTAACGACGGACCAAAATATCCTCAAACTGACGAAGGACCGAAACGTCCCTAAAACTACTACCGCAGCATCCTTAGGCTGACGAGATGGAAAAAAAGAGAGTAAAAAAAATATATAAAAAAATAAATAAAAAGAATAAAAAAAAGGTATGTCCATAAGCAAAATGGGCACGGATGAAAACCTAAAAGGGCTCCGTGAGTAAAAACAGCAGGACTACCGGCGAGTATTTGTGAAAACTGTTGGAGTTAGTGCCCTCAGAGTCAATTATTGGATCACAGGCACGTGATTGCAATGATTGAGGGAGGACCTATCCCGGTAGGACAGTCTTACTCGAGATGATAGTATGCTATCTGGTTTATCTTTATCATCGTGTACTGCTTTAGGTGACCTGACATGTCGCTATTACACGTTGATAGAGCCCCTAGGATTCTTGCTTGACTGCCAGCAGTATGATGGCGATCATATACGTGGGAGCTGGTGGTCTATAAGCACATCCTTAAAAGGTCCCTAGTCGTAGGAGTTTCGAGACAGGGCATCGATACTCCGTTAGTAGACTAGTGTATACAGTCGAGACCCCGACGAGGGGCGGTGGCCGGTCTCACAAGCCACTGGTGTCAGTTGGTTCACCTAAGATGTATACAGGTGCTCATTAGGTTATGAGTACACCGGACAGGACTCGCCGGGAACCTGCTAGTTGGTCTTATACCAGATGTCAGATAGCAGTTCCCTGGTGACATGTGTACAGGTTAGTTCATCGACCTGAGATCGTCATTTGTCTCGTGTGAGTTCCCACTGTGCTTTGATTACTACCCTACCACGGCTCAAAGGAGTCGTGCAAACAGGTTTTAGTTGGGTACAGTCCCGAGCCACATGGAGGCAGTGAGCGGATCTGCAGGGGTTCGTCTCTCCCGGTATTGGGGGTGAGGTCGCGCTGTGTCTAGGAGAGCCATTACGCAAAGCCCTCGGCCGAGGCAGGAGATTTACTGGTAGGTATTCCAGTAGTATCTCAGGGCGTTCTGGGCTACGCTCCGACACGACTTGTACCGCTTTTGGGGGTCTGACTTTCACCAACCCCCTAGGCCCGCCATGCGATACTCATAGACGAACGGACCGGACTGTACGGATATTGTCACTGACAGGCTCAGTTGGGTGTCGGGGTGAGCTTCCTCATCGACGTCCCATTTGGTCAATACCTGGTGGCCCGTCACGTATTGGCTTATACCTCTGACGTGCTAGTGGTTAAATCCACAGCCAAGGTATTGACGAGTCTTTAGAGTCCACCACACTCAGTTTCAGTTACTCAAGTTTCGGGCGAAACGCTGTAGAGGCCGTATGGAGATATGGCAGGGTCCGATCAGATACGCGCGGTATTGCACGGATCAGGATCGGACAGTTTTGTACTAGTGGCCGTATAGTAATATGGCAGGGTTTGATCTGATACGTGCGGTATTGCACAGATCAGGATCGAACGGATTTAACTAGCCGGCTTTGGCTTAAGCCGGTCCTAGTCTAGTACAGTGTAGATTTTGTCTCTTTGCATTTGTGTTCAGTGGGAATACAAATGCGGGCATGTATTTGCAGCAGTGGGGTTTTCCTGTAATTTATTACGGGATCGGTTTTCTGAAGTTGCCAGTTTGCATTCCGTTCCGGCCGGTTTTCCTTCATTCCTTCTCGGTCGGACTTTCTTGTTGGAAGGGGGTTATTTGCAGTTTGCAAATAACTCTTTTGTGGAGGGTCTTGTTGCTTATGTGCCTTTGTCATGATGAGATTCCTTTTTAATCTCATCACTTGCTTTTCATTTGATGGATGGTGGAAAGGATTTGGATTGAAATGAGAGTGACCTTTTTGATAATTGATTTATTCTTTCTTATTCCTTTTTCTCTCTCCAATCTCATGCTTGAGAAAAAGAGGCCGGCCACATTCTTTTGAGGAGGAGGGGATAATTATTTTTGGTGTGGCATTTTTCCATTTCATTCCATGGTTGCAAAAGATAAGCTTAAAAGCTCATTTCTTTCTCTCCTTCTCTTCTCCATTTTTTTCCTCCACATCAAGGCAACCTCATAACCCCAAGAGACAAGTTCACTACACTATTCTATAGCAAGCCTTGGACGCGTCGGCTAGCCAACTTCGCGCCCGAGTTGCCTCGGTCAAGAGGCGGGAGCCCGTAAAAGATTCCGGCTACGTGGTGCCCTTTCCGACGAGCGAGGAGGTGACGGAGATTCCGCGGGAGATCGGAGTGGAGACGAAGACCGAAGGACACGGATCGCTTGGTATATCTCTCACCCCATCTCTAGTTAGCTAGTATAGGTTAATGGTTTACGATCCGGGTTTTTCATTGTCCGCGGTAGCGCCGTTTTGCAAAGTTCGCAAAATTTTGATTCCGCATTTTGGCCTCGAGTACGAGGCCGGGGCGCTGCCGTGGCGCAACATGGTATCAGAGCCACGCCATTAACCTTAGTCTAGCTTTGTGTAATGTGTTTTACTTATCCGATCGACCGAAATCCCGAAAACCCCATATTTGTTCACATCAGTTTCTGTTGAAAATTTTTGGCCTCAGAAAATTTTTCAGGTTGTATAAATCTAATCTACTGGACATTATAAGACTTCTGCAAAAATTCGACACATTCAGTCGACAACCCTAGCGCGGAAGCGCGGCCAAACCCCCCCTTGGGCCGCGCTTCCGCCGCGCACTGTTGTCTTCTCTGTGTCAAATTGTTACAGTGGGCTTGTGGGCTAATTTTAGGGCTTTTGGGATATTAAAATTGGGCCAATTATTTCTGTGAGTGCTACAGTTTTCTTTGGGGCCCACTTGTTAATTGTTTGATCGATCGGATATTTTTAAACACATTATTTCACAGTATTTACATTATATCTGCGACCGTGAATGTCACTCGATCGGTAAATCCGGTCTAACTGCTATAGCCCGGTTAGACGGATTTGCGAACGTGACTTTCACGTTGATGTTCTATGTTTATGCTGTGATGTTGCGGATCGGTCGTGGGGGATAGCCTGGATGCAATGCTAGTACAGTTTTGTTGTATTATGTACATTTATTATTGCGGGGCGAGCGTCCGACATGTGGACTGCCGTCACTGCCTGTTTGTATTATCTTTTGGGGCACGGCCTGGTTGCGGTCGATGTACCCGGTGTATGTATATTTTACTTTCTGTACTAGGATTACCCCGCGGAGGGGTGCACGGATAGCCGGGTTCTAGAGGGCAACAAGCCCGCATCTCATGGCATTGAGACGGAGGGGGCTTCACTCTAGGATTGGCGGGCTATTCGCCGCACTCGTAGGGGGTACAGGTTGACCCAGGAGGGGTGCCCAAGTTGCCGGATTCCGTGGAGTGCTGGGTGGTCCATTCACGGAGCTGAAGGGGGCTGCCTCGCTTCAGGTTTTGGCGGGTGACTTGCCGCGCCCGTAGGGGTCTAGGATTTTATTGCACAGGCTATCCACACGACCAGGGGAACGTCGGGTTTCAGCAGTGGCTCTGTGAAACCCGGGGCTTCCAGATATCTGTATTGTTCTGTGTTGCTATACATTTCTGTGTTGCTGCATTTTATTCACGCCTTGAGCGAAATACTATATATTGGTATATATATTAGTAGATGTTGTATATGTTTTTCATCCGCGCTAGTCCAGTCCCCGCTCTGCCGTTAGTTAGCTAACCTAACGGGTGATGACGGGACCCAGTGGCGAATGCGGATGGCATATACGTACGTCAGTATATTTTCGTTCTTTGTGGTGTGATCAATTGATGGGAATGCGTTGATTCGGATCAATGCAAGGTTAAACAAACCTATTCTGATGTTGTTGGAACATTTTTCAAGAAAAGCTGTTATTGCAAGGACGTTCACTTTTGTTTTGCATCGTGGTATTCATTTGGAATATCCTGCTCCTCAGTCGACGAGGCAAGGGCCGAGATCCCTTCACCGGGAGTGACCCCTTGGACAGAAGTTTGCGTCAGGGCATTAACTTCACTATAGCCGATTACTTTTGCTTTGCATCGTGGTATTCAGTTGGAATATCCTGCACCTCATTCTACGGGGAAAGAGCCGAGATCCCTTCACCGGGAGTGACCTCTTTAGCAAAGGCTTTCGTCACTATATTTTTATAAAAACTATGCAGTTCCTTCAACGATATCAAGTTCATTACGTTAAAGGTTTTTCGCCAAAAACCAGCCGTAGCCCTCCGTCATTTCCTACAGGTATTATTTGGTATTCGTGCTGCGTTTGTTGACCTAGTCAAGACGTAGTGTTCGGTAGCTAAGTGGTACTTGTTTGTTGCATAAGTGGGATTGGTTAGGACAGTCGTGCGGCCTTGTTGACCTAGTCAAGGGCACGTACGGGTGGGTTTAATGCAATCCAGAATAATGACGGGTTGAACTTGACTGGCGATTTATGGTTTGTTGACCTAGTCAAGGTCATAAACCGCTTGGGGTAAAAATCACATCGGGAGTTTCAAAAGAACTGAAACTTGCCAGGCATGCGCATACCTTCTGGAGTGTGGTGACGTGAGTGGATTCCGTCACGTTATCATGCGATGATAGTTGGATCCCGATTCCCACTGATGAGTTGGTTTACTCCTCGGGTGTTCCCGACTAATTCTTCTTTCAGGTTTGGAGAAGAATTTGAGGTACAGTGGGAGGCTTCCAGATTAGACAAAGTGATAACCATTCTAATCTAGGTTAGAGTGCACGTTGAGTGTTTCTTTTCTCTCTCTCTTTGGCAGCGACCATTGACCCGACCCTGGACTATGACTCAGTGACCAAGTTGACCGAACCTTCTTAACACTGGCTTTTGGATTGTCAGAGTTGCAGACCTCATTGCCACTCCTACTTTTACCCTTTTCTCCAGGACACCCCGTATTACTGCGAACGTCCACTTCCATTGGACAAAACCATCGTATGGTTATATACGAACTCGAAGGACTTCGAGGATGGTTTCTGGTTCTGGAGAAAACGGATAGGACTATTCAGTTGTCTTTTCTTTTCACCTTCTCTCAGGTTACGAGTACTCCTTGGTTTAGGAGATAGTACACCTATTACGCAAATTGGATAGTCTTCTTCCAAACCTTAGGCTGGTGCCGAACGGTGGGGAATGAAGAAAACCAATTAGCATAACGATGGTGTGCAGAAGGTATTAAGTTAAGACAAAGCAAGGGATTAATAGGAGGGCAAAGTAAATTGCGACTGATATTCACGACCAAACCAAGTATTTCTTCGCCAATCCTAAATCACCTTTGTATTTCTCCAGGACACTCCGTATCACTACGAAGATCCCATTTTATTGGATAATCCATCGTATGGTTATATACGAACTCGAAAGGAACTTGTTCCAGTTCGGGGATGGATCCTGGTTCAGGAGAAATAGGAATAAAGTACATTCAGGTGTCTTTTATCTTCACCTTCTCTCGCATTGCGAGTGCTCCTAGGATTAGGACAGTACACCCTTTATGCTTTTTGGATAGTCTTCTTCCAAACCATAGGCTGGTGCCGAACGGTAGGGAAGGAAGAAAACCATTTGGCTTAAAGGGGTATACAGAAGGTAATGACTAAAGACATATAAAGGGATTTGGAAAGGTGGCAAAGAATTATACGGTTACAGTTGTGAATCTGGATAATGGTAGAGGCATTACTAGGAATACAAGGATTCCCCACAGAAACATTTCAATGTTTCAGTTTCACTGTGTAATGTTAAAAGAAAACTGATTTCCCGATTAGACACTTACTCCAGGGTATGTATTTACCAGGTATGATTCTCACATCTGTATGGTTTTACAGATGATGAGTGGGAGTAAGTTATTGGGAATTGGGTGATCATCCTCATTATATCGGGATTCATTGTAATCGGTGATATTTGAGGAAGTCACCTGGGTTGTTTGCCGGTCGGCAAATATTTGGTTATGAATATCCGCTGTTGTGCACCAATTTCAAATTGATATATCTATACGTCTATTTTTATAGAGTGAGATATACTTTTTGATATTATGTCGATGACATTTACCTATATCAGTGGATGGTTAGGTAAGGAGCATTAAACAGCGGTGTAATTCTTCTTAACCATAAGTACAGTTTTCAACCTACGACACACAGTGAAAGAGTTGTTAGACTCAGCGGACTTATACAGAGTATTGTATGTTGTCCAGTGTCCATTAGGACAGAGGGGTTGGTCCTCATACTATATTCTGTTTACTTTTAACTTCTCTAGTTCTTAGACATGTGTTTCGTAGAAACACAGGGTCTAAGTTTTGAGGAGTTATAGGTATTTGAATAGAGTAGAGAACCAGGTGTAGCAAGTATCGAGATTCTTCAAAGAGATCGAAGATGTAGATACTTGTGTATGGTATTCAGTTGATAGTAATGATAAAGAGAAATTGCTTCTCTTTCAGGTTACTCATAATTGGAAGCATTCCTAAGTTGAGTAACGCTGATCGGCCTCCTTCCATTTAGTTAACATGCACTGGAGACAGCTGCATGATTTGAATCTGGTTCAATTAAATCAGTGCCTCTGGTTCTATATTGGATATAGAACAGTTCATATCTTAACGATGTTAAGGTACGGGGAGTTGTCCGGCTTATGCTTAAAACCAGACTCCGGATAACTCAAGGCACATTTCTGTAATGGCTGTTTGTGGGTTGACCCAGGCTATGACGAGGGTTGACTTTCTACCATCTGGCAGATCAATAGAAATATTGTTCTAGACTCACCACAGTTTTATTAAAAATGGATTTTTTCAAAAACAGTAGTGGGAGTATGGTAGAACTGGAAGTGATTCCAGAACCGCAAACGATTACTGAAGATTTAATAAGGAACCTAAAGATTCAATCTGATTTGACATTCCATTGGCCACTCCGCAGATAAGGTGGGTAACTTCAGGCACCCGAGAGGTACTCCGGTAGCCTCAAGGACGGTGACAGGGAAGTTCTTGTTTACCCACACTTGCCATTGCTGATTGTTCCAGGCTGCGAGACCCGGCAGGAGAATGAGTATAGCGTCGTTCTAAACTAGCTTTAGAACTGCACGTCTATATGACTCTGGCAGAGGGTTGTCGTAGTCAGTGGGAGCAGCGGAAGCATTGGTGGACATCAGGCTTATGTCTATTTATAGACTAAAGCAGATGTAGCGGAGATAGATCATCTATTTCTGATGTGACAGTCATAGGTTTGACGTCATCGGAATAGGGGATGGATCTGTTGAGAAGGTAGTGGGAAGTGATATTCCTATACTACGATCGGTTATACTTTGGTTGTCACACAGTGGTTTCTCCACATGGGACTTGGATATTATATCAGACATACTGGTTACTGGATCTATAGTTTTAGATCTAGATTTGGGTGGTTTCCCAATCTGGGTACTTTGACAGCATTCTATGAGTATTTAGAATGGACGACTCCTGGCATGGTAGTGTACATGCAGGTAATGGAGTCACCCTCTCTAAAGGTGTCTTACAGACTAAAGGGGAGAGGGATACGCATGATTGACAGATCACTTGCTTAGACAATTGAGTCAATCATGAGATGTCAAGTACCACACCAGATGTTGTTCTTGCACTAGATGCAATAAGTTGATATTAATCCAATCCTGGAAAACCAGTCGGAAGCAGTTTTAGAACATAAGTGAATGTTCTAGGGATATGATAACGGCTGCCTCCTTTAGGAGACGGTTATCATTCCAGGCTTCCAAGGTGACATTGACGACAAGGAGGTTGTCAGAGTTATAGTTTTCCCTCTGACGAGGGGCAGTATTTTGGACAGGTGGTCCAAGGCAATACTGAGGGAGGCATGGCGCGGGATACTGATTAAGTTCAGTTGTTGATACAGTCTAAGAAGTTTGGATTTGGAGTTCATTTATGAGCTAGGTCCCATCAGACATCCAGACATTCTAAGACAGGTATTGCTCATTTCGGGAGATGGCTTTCTCCGCGAACTTGAGATATAGAGAGACACAGAAACAAACATCACAGCGGATCCACTCACTAAGGCTATTCCTCGAACGCAATAGTTTCGCAAACGGGTTTTGTGAAACTGACTAGTAGAGGAGTTGGGTGTTCGGTATCACACGGGCTGTGAGTATGCGGCATCGCAATAATTAGCCTTGAGTGCAAGTGGGAGATTGTTGGAGTTAGTGCCCTCAGAGTCAATTATTGGATCACAGGCACGTGATTGCAATGATTGAGGGAGGACCTATCCCGGTAGGACAGTCTTACTCGAGATGATAGTATGCTATCTGGTTTATCTTTATCATCGTGTACTGCTTTAGGTGACCTGACATGTCGCTATTACACGTTGATAGAGCCCCTAGGATTCTTGCTTGACTGCCAGCAGTATGATGGCGATCATATACGTGGGAGCTGGTGGTCTATAAGCACATCCTTAAAAGGTCCCTAGTCGTAGGAGTTTCGAGACAGGGCATCGATACTCCGTTAGTAGACTAGTGTATACAGTCGAGACCCCGACGAGGGGCGGTGGCCGGTCTCACAAGCCACTGGTGTCAGTTGGTTCACCTAAGATGTATACAGGTGCTCATTAGGTTATGAGTACACCGGACAGGACTCGCCGGGAACCTGCTAGTTGGTCTTATACCAGATGTCAGATAGCAGTTCCCTGGTGACATGTGTACAGGTTAGTTCATCGACCTGAGATCGTCATTTGTCTCGTGTGAGTTCCCACTGTGCTTTGATTACTACCCTACCACGGCTCAAAGGAGTCGTGCAAACAGGTTTTAGTTGGGTACAGTCCCGAGCCACATGGAGGCAGTGAGCGGATCTGCAGGGGTTCGTCTCTCCCGGTATTGGGGGTGAGGTCGCGCTGTGTCTAGGAGAGCCATTACGCAAAGCCCTCGGCCGAGGCAGGAGATTTACTGGTAGGTATTCCAGTAGTATCTCAGGGCGTTCTGGGCTACGCTCCGACACGACTTGTACCGCTTTTGGGGGTCTGACTTTCACCAACCCCCTAGGCCCGCCATGCGATACTCATAGACGAACGGACCGGACTGTACGGATATTGTCACTGACAGGCTCAGTTGGGTGTCGGGGTGAGCTTCCTCATCGACGTCCCATTTGGTCAATACCTGGTGGCCCGTCACGTATTGGCTTATACCTCTGACGTGCTAGTGGTTAAATCCACAGCCAAGGTATTGACGAGTCTTTAGAGTCCACCACACTCAGTTTCAGTTACTCAAGTTTCGGGCGAAACGCTGTAGAGGCCGTATGGAGATATGGCAGGGTCCGATCAGATACGCGCGGTATTGCACGGATCAGGATCGGACAGTTTTGTACTAGTGGCCGTATAGTAATATGGCAGGGTTTGATCTGATACGTGCGGTATTGCACAGATCAGGATCGAACGGATTTAACTAGCCGGCTTTGGCTTAAGCCGGTCCTAGTCTAGTACAGTGTAGATTTTGTCTCTTTGCATTTGTGTTCAGTGGGAATACAAATGCGGGCATGTATTTGCAGCAGTGGGGTTTTCCTGTAATTTATTACGGGATCGGTTTTCTGAAGTTGCCAGTTTGCATTCCGTTCCGGCCGGTTTTCCTTCATTCCTTCTCGGTCGGACTTTCTTGTTGGAAGGGGGTTATTTGCAGTTTGCAAATAACTCTTTTGTGGAGGGTCTTGTTGCTTATGTGCCTTTGTCATGATGAGATTCCTTTTTAATCTCATCACTTGCTTTTCATTTGATGGATGGTGGAAAGGATTTGGATTGAAATGAGAGTGACCTTTTTGATAATTGATTTATTCTTTCTTATTCCTTTTTCTCTCTCCAATCTCATGCTTGAGAAAAAGAGGCCGGCCACATTCTTTTGAGGAGGAGGGGATAATTATTTTTGGTGTGGCATTTTTCCATTTCATTCCATGGTTGCAAAAGATAAGCTTAAAAGCTCATTTCTTTCTCTCCTTCTCTTCTCCATTTTTTTCCTCCACATCAAGGCAACCTCATAACCCCAAGAGACAAGTTCACTACACTATTCTATAGCAAGCCTTGGACGCGTCGGCTAGCCAACTTCGCGCCCGAGTTGCCTCGGTCAAGAGGCGGGAGCCCGTAAAAGATTCCGGCTACGTGGTGCCCTTTCCGACGAGCGAGGAGGTGACGGAGATTCCGCGGGAGATCGGAGTGGAGACGAAGACCGAAGGACACGGATCGCTTGGTATATCTCTCACCCCATCTCTAGTTAGCTAGTATAGGTTAATGGTTTACGATCCGGGTTTTTCATTGTCCGCGGTAGCGCCGTTTTGCAAAGTTCGCAAAATTTTGATTCCGCATTTTGGCCTCGAGTACGAGGCCGGGGCGCTGCCGTGGCGCAACAAAAACCTGAAAGGGCGCAACCTCGTTAAAAGACACTTACAGGGTCCTCTCGACCTTGTAAGGAGAAACCACCCGCGTGAGATCCTTACGACTCACAAAGGAGCAACACACTTAGGGATCCTCACGATTCCTAAGGAGAAAATACACTTGCGAGATCCTTACGACTCGTAAGGAGAATTCTCTTATGGGACCCTCACGGCTCATGAGATTTGAAAGTCTTAAGTTACAGAAACCTAAACCTGTTCTTAAGCAAATCCCCCACAACCTTCGATATTGCCCTACAAGTGGCTCAATACTGGCCCTTGTATACAATCCACGGGCGCGAATAAACATTTCCCCAGCAAAGTCACACCCGTGACTAGGGACATGTCCATATGGTGAACAACCCTTATAATTCCTCTCGACTTATAAGGAGAAAACCCTCTTGTAGGATCCTTACGACTTACAGAGGAACAAACACTTAGGAATCCTCACGATCCCTAAGGAGAAAATACACCTGCAAGATCCTCACGACTTGTAGGGAGAAATACCTTTGTGAGACCCTTACGGCTCATGAAGTCAAAAGCCTTGGTCGATAGGACCCCTAACCCTGGTCGCTAAGCCACCTTTGTTCAACATCGACAGAGGCAGATGATGATTCGCTCCTGGCAATATCCCAGTTGTAGCGGTGCTGATGCCGAAATCGGTGTCTAATTCCAGGTTTACGGCGGAAAGCCAGCAGGCCGCACATGCATACGAAATAGCCGAAATGATTGGGCAACTTGTAATAAAAAGCAGCAAGTAAAAATGTATGCATGAAAAATAGCCGAAATGATGGGGCAACTCGCAATAAAAAGCAGCGAGTAGAAAATAAATAAATAGCCGAAATGATTGGGCATCGCCAAAACTAGCCGAAATGATGGGGCAATCGCGACCTTCGCGATATAAAAGCTGAAACGATAGAGCATCATGGAAAAAGAGATAAAATAGAAATAAAATTTATGCCCTACAGACGATGTTCCATCACACCCTGTACACAATCCAAGAGCGTAAACAAAAAGGGAAGCTAAATCTCGACGGGCCACAAGTGACCTAGAGATCATCCCAATACTCGTCTCGTAACGACGGACACAACTTCAAACAAAGCGGAGCAGCGGTAGCTCCCAGTTCCATGGCTCGGTGGTATAAATATCGCCAACAGTCAAACCTCCATCCCGTGAAATGCGGATACAATCAGCAAAATTCCTGGTTACGTGGAACGCGGATAACGTCACTCTTTGACCCCGTGGAAAACGTCCAGAGCGGATCCTGGTCCTCGCAGAGCACGGCAGTGAACCCGTGTGAAGCATCCAGAGCGGAGCCTAGTCCTCGCCGAGCACGGCAGTGAACCCGTGTGAAGCATCTAGTGCAAAATTCCTGGTTACGTGGAACACGGATAACGTCACTCTTTGACCCCGTGGAAAACATCCAGAGCAGATCCTGGTCCTCGCAGAGCACGGCAGTGAACCCGTGTGAAGCATCCAGAGCGGAGCCTAGTCCTCGCCGAGCACGGCAGTGAACCCGTGTGAAGCATCTAGTGCAAAATTCCTGGTTACGTGGAACGCGGATGACGTCACTCTTTGACCCCGTGGAAAATGTCCAGAGCGGATCCTGGTCCTCGCAGAGCACGGCAGTGAACCCGTGTGAAGCATCCAGAGCGGAGCCTAGTCCTCGCCGAGCACGGCAGTGAACCCGTGTGAAGCATCCAGTGCAAAATTCCTGGTTACGTGGAACGCGGATAACGTCACTCTTTGACCCCGTGGAAAACGTCCAGAGCGGATCCTGGTCCTCGCAGAGCACGGCAGTGAACCCGTGTGAAGCATCCAGAGCGGAGCCTAGTCCTCGCCAAGCACGGCAGTGAACCCATGTGAAGCATCTAGTGCAAAATTCCTGATTACGTGGAATGTGGATAACGTCACTCTTTGACCCCGTGGAAAACGTCCAGAGCGGATCCTGGTCCTCGCAGAGCACGGCAGTGAACCCGTATGAAGCATCCAGAGCGGAGCCTAGTCCTCGCCGAGCACGGCAGTGAACCCGTGTGAAGCATCTAGTGCAAAATTCCTGGTTACGTGGAACGCGGATAACATCACTCTTTGATCCCGCGAAAAACGCCCAGAGCGGAGCCTGGTCCTCGCCAAGCACGGCAGTGAACCCGTGTGAAGCATCCAGAGCAAATACCGGACTGTGGAGTCCTTAAAATCCACGGACTATGATGTCCTTAACCTCGACCGTGATGTATTAAAACTAACGATCAACCACCCCGATTCCCTACGGATTCCGCCTTGGTTTAAGGGTACATCTCTTCACTCCTTTGATGCTTGACGTTGTAATTCCTCAACGTCTTCAAAGAGGTGACGGGTCCCTGCAACCTAACATCGGACTGTGGAGTCCTTAAATCCACGGACTATGAGGTCCTTAACCTTGACCGCGACGTCTTTAAACTACGATACCTGGAGAAACCCCTGACTCCGTAAAACACGGACAAGGGTGACCACATCCAGCACTTACAAGTCCTCACGACCTGTAAGGAAGAAAAACTCTTTTGTGAGATCCTTACAACTCTCAAGGGAAAAACTCGCCTAAGAATCCCCACGATTCTTAAGAAGAACTTACACCTATGGGACCCTCTCGACCTATAGGGAGAGAAACTCTTTATGAGACCCTCGTGGCTCATAGAGTGCAAAAGTCTTAGGAAGCGGATCTTAACCCTGAATCCTAAGCTATCGCTGTCCTGCAAGGAGATCAAGATAGAATATCCGCAGAATACATTCAATAAAAAGGGGACACACCGTTGAGAGGGAAAATGTATCTTTTATTCATAAACCAAAATAGATACAAAGTACAATCTATGAAAGAAACAAAAAAGAAAGATACTCTCATCCATGAGTATGTACAAAAAAAAGGGGAAAAGATACAAGTCCTCAAGCTGGCGGGCGGTGTAGTAATTTTACCAGCTCATCATTTTGTCGCTGAGCCACGGCTTCATGACGCAAGATCTCCAGAAGACGAGCCTCCGCCTGAGCTTGCTGAGCCTGATACGAAGCAACCCGAGCCTCGAGCTCTTTCTCGGTGGCTTTATGAGCCTCGACCCTCTCACGAGTGAACGTGGCAGCTTTATCAAGGGCCACCACCTCTTTTATGGACTCCTGGAGCACTCGCCAGAGTTCGTATGCTTTGTTGGCCTTGGCTGTGAGGCTGGCCTGAAGCTCGCTCAGTGCCTTAGAAGCCAATTCCCTCTTCGAGAATTTGCGGCCGAGCCTCTTCTCGCATGACGTCATGTTGGCCGCGCATCGGGCTATCAGACCCCGCAACTCCGCTTTTGCAGCCATGACTTCCGAGGAAAGGCGAAAACATTCAAGGGCATGCAAGCGAGCCTCCACCTGCCGACAGAACTCCACCCAGACTCGCACCACTTCTTCGCTATGGTAGATGGCGAGAAAAGGAAGAGAACCGTTAGCTTCGGCGGCAAACGCTTCAGCGGTGGTCGCGCTGCCAGCGCGGAGCTCCTCAATCAAAGATGATAAGGAGACAAGGCTTAATTGGGCCAAGCGTTCTGAAGCCCGCAAGGCATAAGGGCCGGGCGGCATCACGATGCGCGACTCCAACGCCGTGGAGATTGGCAGAGCTGTTCAAATTTGGAAGATGTCAGTAAAATTCTTAAGCAAAGAACGAATGAGAGTATGATGAAATGTGGCTTACCGACAGTTGTGCAAGTAGGAGCCGAAGGTTCCCCTGGCCCTTCGAGAACCTCGACCTCATCATCGGCCTCCAAAACTGTAGAAAATATCAATGTCAATACGCAAAATAACGACGATGCTATGAGAAGTGATGGACGACACCAACCTTGCCCGGATAAGAGGACAATACGTTAGGGGGATATCGCTTGTGGAGCTGCCATCTCCAGCAGACGCTGAAAGGATTGCCGGGGAGACAGATCGACAATAGAGGCCGCCAACTCGCGTAATTCTGAGAAAACAAAAGAGTTCAGACAACGGAAAGGCTGCTAATTTAAAATTCAGAAGGTTACCTTCAACACTTCTCCCATTCTGAGTCGGGGGGATAGCAGCTTCGATAGCCTCCGCCGGAACCTCGGGCTCCAACAGAGGGAGGGTAGTCCCCACTACCTCCATCTCAGCCTCCGGGCGGCCTTCGGGAAGAGCCGTTGGGGCAGCAATCTCTAAAGGAGCCTCCCCCAAAGGAGCAAGCGCTTCGTGATCAAGAACTGCCACTGGAGGCTCTATTGCAAGAGGAGCAGCCTCATCAGCCCCCTCCGCATCGAGCAACGCTTCATCGGGAATTTCGACAGGCTTTGACTTCAACGAGCTCGTAGGGAGCTCCCCCAGCGTCGAAGATTCTGCACAATTCACACAAGAATAAAGATGCAGGCATGCAGGCGTAAACAATCCGAAATGCTATAAAGAAGTATAGAGGCATACCAATGCGTAACGAAACCTTCAATATGGCTTCTTCAAGCCGCTGCTCCTTCTCAAGGAGGCGTGCTCGTCGGGGTTTGAGAGTGGACTCATGGCCGCCGGTCCATAAAGAAAGCGCGTCCGACGCGTCCTCTAAAACAGCCTGCTTCAAGGCCCTTTCTCCCCATTCCTCCAAAGGGCCTATAAATCTCCGCCGAATCCACGAGGGGTCCTCGTAAAAGATTACAGCAGGATAAGGCTTCTTCGGAACCCTGGCGTTCTGAGACGCGTCTTTGGAACGCCTTATAGCCTCAGCAAACTGTGCAGCTTCCTCGGCGGCTGAACTGGGAAAAAGTAGTTCAGCGTTTGATTCCGGTAAGGCCAACGGCTCATCTTCAAGGATGGGCTCAGACTCCGTTAAAGAGTCGAGCAAATTAGTAGCCACTTTCCTTCGACGCTTGGACCCAGAACCAGTCGCCGAGGACGACCGTCTCTTTCCCTTCGAAGCCTTAGTGCGGCGTTGGCCCACGTCGCCCTCAACACCCTCTCCCCGGGCTACAACTGGAGATGACACTACCATCGTCGATGACACGGAGGTTGGTGCTGCCTCGGGTGGGGGTACTGTTACTGAGCCCGTTTACCCCGCGACCGAGTACCCAGGGGCATACCAACTATTGGAGTAAGATCTACTCCTGACTCTCCAGGAATAATCGCAGTGCCGATATCCCTCAGGGGAAAGCGGACTGGGGCATGTGGTCGCAGCATGGCTCCCGGGGCCGGAACCTGAATAGGGGCGCCATGGACAAGAAGCACCCTTCTCTCCTCAATAATAACCGGGTTCACCCGATGGAGATACCAGCCCGTAAACGACCCAACACATCGGGGAATGTAGTCACCATCAGGGATCATGAACTGAGAACCGGTGTTCAACCTCACAAAGTGGTGGGCGGCATCTCGGACGGCCTCGAGCGAAGGAACCGGCGCGATTATGAAAGCTTCAAACGGGACGCCCTGATCATAGCCAAACTGCCGGGCAAAGCGATGCGGATTGTACCACATAAAGAGAGCCGCACTGTCCTGACGAAACATCAGGTAACCCGGTCTGATTGCATATAAGCGCGCGGCTTCCTGGGGTTTCAAAGTGGGCGCGTCATCTTTCGACCGGTCCCAAAGCGGCTGGGCCGAACCCGTGGAAGAAGATAAGACCCGATCATTAAATATTAATCCGCCGGCAGTAGCGTAAGGAGAAATCAACGCCCGAATAGCCCCGAATTGAGTCGGGTCAACGGCAGAAGCATCCACCAATCGCATAGCCGAGGGAAAGTGTAGGCGTCATAGAACGCAGGCCTCTGATGCATAGCGAAAGCCCCCAACACGTGCATTTCGATCCAGGACGTGAAATAATGAAGAGAAAAGTTTACCACATCCACACCAGGAGTAGAGGTATTAGCTGCGGTGCCCAACCCATGATAAAGGTGCGCCAAGGCTGGGATGCCGATGGCCAACCGCGTCCCCTCAGCAATACGATAAGCCGGATAGATAACCGAAGCTCTCATAAAGCGACGATGCATGGGGATGACAAACCAACTGAGCCAGACGCTAACAAACCCCACGAAGAATGTCTCCTCATCCATGCCGGGAGCTGCGATGGATTCGAAAGACATCGGCGACATTATGAGAATGTAGTATTGCGGCAGATCCGATTCATTAGTTGGCAGTTTCTTCGGGCCAAACCCAAAGGGGTCTTTCATGTTTGCAAACTTCGGGGCTGTCTTTGATAAGGCGTCCTATCGAAGGAAACGAGCAATGAAGCTCTTAATGTAACACCCTGATCTTCGGATTCGGTGAATAATCGGTCGAAGATACCTAGCGCCTTGATTAAACTGGGACGCTTGTGGCGGACGGCATTCTCAGCAGACAGGCCGTCAACCGGGGCGGGCTCGGGTTCAAAAATGTACTCGTCAGAAGGCAGCAACTCCTCATACAGACTACCCCTGATTGGCAACCCCGAAATGTCATAAAATTCTACCAGAGAGATCGAGACCTCGCGGTCTCCTAGAATGAAAGTGTTGGTGGGAAGATTCCATTGGTTCAAAAACGCCTTGACCCACCAGGCATGCGGGGACTTATAATGGAAGAGTGACGCGTATATTGCCTGATAAAGCCCGACCTTCTGCAGCCGCGCACGATGGGTGGCAAGGATGTAGCGAGCCCAGAGAAGGTAGCCCGTAGGGTGTCGGGGAGTGAGCCCTATCTTATAGATCTGCCCCCACGGGTGGGCCTCACCCTGGCAAATACGCCGCCCCAAGATGTCCATGGCCGGGATCGGATGGTTTGGAATACCGGTTGTCGAGGGCTCGAGCCTCCCCATTGGAGTCCAGTTGGGCATTTCAGCAAAAACCGTTCTCGGAGGGTCCATCGGTAAGAATGGGAAAGTGGGCTCCGTCGGTACCTCGCAAAGAAAACTCCGGCGACCCTGAATAATCTGACTATACCAAGATCCCAATTGAAGAAGGTTGGTGCAGTTCGGGCCATGGGCCCAGATCATCGCCATCGCTTCCTCATCAGATGGTGACTGAGGAAAAGCAGCCTCCGAGCGAGAAAAGGGAAAGCACGGAACAGAAGCCATCGCACCTGAAATCCAATAAAAGAAGACCGTTAAAAGCAAAGTCAGCGATATATATCCATGCATGAACATGAAGACTAGTTAAAGAAAGCAACAGCAGATTTTTCTGGGACCATTGGCTACAAAACACATGGGCCCCACAGAATCAGGATGACGGCTCATTAATAATGAGACCAAATAGTTACAATAAAACAAAGGGAATATCCTCATTAAATAAAGAATGGTAACCCTACACATTCCCCCAACAGGATCTGTCTCGGGCTCTATAATGGATCCAACAAGATCAAAGGAATTAAATTCCCACAGAAGACATCATTACAAAGCTCCTGTTTCATTAATTGCAGAAGGACAACCTCAGGTCAAGAGACCCCAAGAAGCCTCCGTGTGAAGAAACTGAGATCTTCATAGGAATTAAATTCCTTATTAAGAGAAGGGAATTAAATTCCCAGAAACATATTTGGAAGGAATTAAATTCCATGGAGTCGAACTGTCATCATCATCTCCCCAAGGATCATCCGACCCTAAGAGATCTACTGTTGGAGGTTAAGTGGTCTCATATTTGGTTAAAGAAATTGAAGAAAAATGGGTTCCTTGTGAAACCCTTAATGTGGATTTAAATCCAGAGAGTTCTTTTAAAACAAAGGGGCTTCGACCGTTCAACATTATTACCTGAGGAAAAGGGATCCTTCAACAGAGTTAAACTCTGGAAAATGTATGAGACAGAGAACTAAGCTCTGGAAACGAGAATTAAATTCTTAAGGGAAAAAAGTTCTCAAAGGAAGAAGATGAGCAAAGTGAAAGCTCTTCTGAGGAGACATGGGTATTTATAGGAGGTGATGGAAACGTTTCATCTCCCCAAATCCCTAGACGAATCCAACGGTCACAAAAGGTGACAGCGTTGCACTCACGTGCAGACACGTGAGAACAACGCTGTGGGGGCATTTGTTTCCTGATTTAAAATCAGGAAAGCCTACGGAAGAGGTTTCAGAAAAGGGTCACGTGCTCACACGTGACCAGCAGTCACGTGTTGGCACGTGACATCTAAATGCATCGGCAAGGCAAATTCAGTTTCCCAACTACATCAAAGAAAAGGGCTTCAGAAAGGGTCACGTGCTCCCACGTGACCAGGGTCACGTGTTGGCATGTGACACTCGAAAGCAGCAGACTCAATTCCCTGATTGAATCAAGAAAAAGGCTCCAGGCCAGGGTCACGTGCTCACACGTGACCAGTTGTCATGTGGTGGCACGTGACAGCTAAGCAGCGACCAGAAAGCAGAGCGCAGAAAGAAAGAAGAGGGCTCGTTCCAAGGGGGTCACGTGCCCACACGTGACCAAGGGTCACGTGGTCACACGTGACCGGCTTTCAAAGCCTATCTGCTAACAGAAATTAAATTCTGAGAAAAGACCTCTTAAATCTTTCCAAAGCAACCGATTAAATTAAAGATTTAAAGGTGATTAAATACCATCTATCTATGGGAAAATCTCGAATTTGGAAAGATTTCCCCTTTAAATCTAACCGAAATAACAAAGGAGAATCTCTGGATTTAAAATCCAATGGTGAATAAAATTCACCTAATAATCCAAAGGTCCAGAACAAATGGTGAATACAAATCAAATCTCTCAATGAAAGATTCGCCAAAACTAATTGATTCGGCTGCTTCTCCTATAAATAGGAGCCAAGAGACACAGCGAGAAAAAAAAAGAAAAGGAGAGAAAAAAAGGCAGAAAGGAATCGAGACAAAAAGAGGGGAGCCTTGATACTTTGGAGAAATTTGGATCTTGTGCAAAAGAAAACCTTAGGTAAGAAGGGGAAGGCCTTTTTGAAAGGAAAAGAAAGTTTAATTCTCAACAGAGTTTAACTCTGATATAAAAACAGAAGAACATAGTTCTCTCTTTGGTGGAGGATCTGTAAAGTGCATATCTCCCCTTGAGTTGAGAATTTAATTCTCAATGGGTTGAGATCCTGCCATGCAGACCCAAAGCATAGAGAGGGAATGGAAGCATGAGAATTTAATTCTCACAAAACTATAGGAATTTAATTCCTTTAAAATAAAATTAGGGTTTGACCCTGTGAATGAGCAGAATCAGGGTTTAACCCTAGTTAGGAACTTAGTTCTGTTAAAACAACAGGAATTTAATTCCCTTAATCTCATTCTCCAGAATAATTCTTTAACAGAGAGTGGGAGTTTAATTCCTTAAAGCTTTTATTAGGGTTTAACCCTATTCAGTTCTTCACATATATGAGGAATTTAATTCTACGGAAAATTCAGAGTTCAACTCTATCCCAGAATATAAATCTTCAAAAGGAAGTAGGAATTTAAATCCTCTGAAATTATTGCCAGGGTTCAACCCTACGAGGAATTTAATTCCTGAAAGGGATTAACAGATCTTCTAAAAAAACATACATAGAGGCAGGGTTACGTGTCACCACGTGACCCCCAAAAAGATCTACAGAAAAGCCCCTTTGAGGCAGTGCCTCACGTGACCCACGTGACCCTTGGCAGAGGCTTTAACATACTCCATTTAAACACCCGTCACGTGATGGCACGTGATGCTCCAAAAGATGCGATATTCTCAGCAGAACAAATGAAGGGAGGGCGCCCTCACGTGCTACCACGTGACCCCTCTTGCTTTAGCGTCTAATGCTAAATTGGAACCTCTGAATCCAGTGTTAAAACACTGTTTGGCCTTAGTGTTTAACACTAATCAAAGAGCTTTATTTTCAGTGTTCAACACTGATTACCTTAGTGTTTAACACTAATTTGAGATCTCTGCTGCCAGTGTTTTGATCTGTTTTAGTGTTTAACACTAATTTGAAAGCCTTGTTGATGGTGTTTAACACCAACTATCTTTTAGTGTTAAACACTAACTTATCAATCTCATTCCCAGTGTTCAACACTGATTGGTCTTTAGTGTTTAACACTAGGCATTGGCCCAATTGGCTAAATGGCCAGAGGCAAAGCCTCTCCTTCAATGGACCAACAGAGGGCCAATATTTTGGACTTAGCCCAAACTGGCCATAAGTCCTCAAATCATCTTGAACTGAGCACATCTGCTCTTTCAACCCACTCATTGGTTCAAGGGTACATCTCTGAACTCCTCTGATATTTGTCGTTGTAATCTTTCAACGTCTTCAGAGAGGTGACGGGTCCCGACAACCACACATCAACACGGACTGTGGGGTCCTTAAACTCATGGACTTATGCGTCCCTAAACCAAGATACGGACTGTGGGGTCCTTAAACTCGCGGACTTATGCGTCCTTAAACTAACGGACTAATGCGTCCTTAAACACATCCATATGGACTGTGGGGTCCTTAAACCCATGGAATTATGCGTCCTTAAACTACCAACGGGCCACCATGTCCCTAAACTGGCGACGGACCACTATGTCCCTAAACTGGAACATGGACCACCATGTCCCTAAACTGGCGATGGACCACCATGTCCCTAAACTGGTAATGGACCACCATGTCCCTAAACTGGAACAATAGAGCCCAAACGCTCTTTTGTCGGATCTAAACGATCCCGTTAAGTCGATCTTAGTCCCAAACTGGACTAACGTATCCTTAACAACCGTTTAAGTTGATCTTAGCTTCAAATATGGCTAACGTATCCTTAAACCTTCAAACAGACTTTAGTCCCAAATTGGACTATGGATCACCCAACCAACTTTGGTCCAAGGGTACATCTCTGAACTCCTCTGACACCTGTCGTTGTAATCCTTCAACGTCGTCAGAGAGGTGACGGGTCCCGACGGCCATACATTCAATGGACCACTATGTCCCTAAACTGGAACAATAGAGCCTCCAAATGCTCTTTTGTCAGATCTAAACGATCCCGTTAAGTTGATCTTAGTCTCAAATTAGACTAACGTATCCTTAACAAACATTTGAGTTGATCTTAGCCTCAAATATGGCTAACGTATCCTCAAACTAAAACCAAATCTAAGAAAATACGGATTTGGGCTAATCCACGTCCTACGGGCGACGACATAAATTAGTCTCCGTATACAATCCACGGGCAACCAAAAACATAATAAACACCCACGACACGAAGTGACCATCTGGAGAAGGAGAAATTTGTTACCGCGATGCGGTAGCGTAATTAACTGCAGGGGCTTGCGCCTGCAGGGAAGAGCATCCCCACAATCAAAAACCCCTTAAACGAGAGGGAATCTGACGAAGTCTGCTACATCGGCCGCATCTATTTAAACCTTCGATATATGGTGCCATAAATCAACTTGACATCTTCGGAGAGGTGAACGGATAGCACCAATTAGCATCTGCCCCGAATCTCAGTGCCAAGACATGGCAGTCTTGTCCCACCGGGCGTGCCAGAATGCTGACCGCCTGTTCCGCAGCCTCCTTTTCTTTTCTCTCGAGCATTCTTTTGAGGAATTCAACATCAGTTTCTTGTTCCTGACGCTGCTCCGAGGTCTCTGGAATTTCTTTCGCCCCAGTGAGTGTGGCCATTGAAGTCAGCATCTCCTGCAGTTTTTGCTGCTGTTGCTCCTGAGCCTTTGTTAGTCGATGACCCGAAGAAGCACGGCTTTTCTCTTTTTCAGAAGCCATATAAATAGTATGTGTTACCATGCCCCCAGGCTTGGGGCGTTTAGATTTAGCGTCCTTGCGGTTCGCCGCGGTCACAGGGGCTTTCTCCAGCCTCCTTCTCTTGTGAGCAGTTGAAGTTGAGGGAGCCGTTGCAGCGGGCACCCAGACGGATGGCATCTTTTGTGGAACCATGGGATGGCTTTTTTCTTGCCAAGCTTTAATCTTCTTTGGTCGGCGAGAGTAGTCCTGGTCAATCAATGATTCTTGGACCTGTTGCTAGACTTTGTAAATTTTGGAGGAAAGCCGCTGAAGGGGCTGCTCCGGTTTCTTTTCTGTAGCATTCTCCACAGGTGTAGGAGATCTCTTCAGCACGGCAGTCGGAGAGTTTTTGCGCACCCTCCCTAACGGTTCAAAGCTGTTCCCAGTTGGAACAGCAGCATCGATTTCCACCGTTGGAGCTGGCGGAGTCAATCCAGAAGGAGAGTTTCCCCCAGCCTTCCTCACTTGGCGCCAGTGGCGACATCGAGCGTTTTGACCCGTTAGGATTGTCTCAGCTGTAGGGGTGGCGTCCTCATACCCTTTGTTCTGGCTGAGGGTTGGTGTTGGTGCTAGCCTATTGAAAACTGACGCCCGTTGAGAAAAAAATATCCAATCTGTTAAAGACAGACCTCTGGGCGGGGGAAGCAGCTTTGTGGACTTCTCCTGGAGCGGGAGCCGGAACAGTCAGTCTTATGAAGACCGACCCTTTGGAAGGAGAAGCCGCTTTGACGACTTCGAGAGCAGGAATGGCTGTCCTTTTTGGGATAACCCTTTCTGGTATTGCGGGCTTCCCCCGTTGGAGCTTTGGCCCAGTCTGTTAAAAATTGAGGCAGTGGAGCTGGACGACCCGTTGAGAGGGGCCACAGTGGTGGTAAGTCGATTGAAGACCGACTTCTTTAGGACCTCCTGCAACGGCATTGGGGCATTGAAGTTCATGGGTGGGAGCATGGTCCCAAAGAATAGTCCAGTGGTGGCCTGAGTTACTTGCTCCACCGGCATCTTGAACAGGGAGGCCGGTTGGGGCCCGTAGGTTACACCTCCAGATGAGGCGGAACGGGAGTTGCAGTTGCAGTTGGAGCAGCCGGAGGCCATTAATGTTATTTTTTCTGCACGAGAGCAAAACCAAATCTTAGTACCTCGAACCCAAGGGCAACCATATTAAACCGTGATTCGTTCGCGAACACGACACACGAAGCCTGGAGTGGAAAGAGGAAGAGGTCCCACCAGGCGTGCCAGAATCTGTTCCCCGCTGAAACGCGGAGACGGGACCGTGCAGGTCCGTCTTGCCTGAATTTTGGGGCAGATGCTAATTGTTACTATCCGTCCACCTCTCCGAAGATACCAAGTTGATTTATGATACCGTGTATCGAAGGTTTAAACGGATGCGTCCGATGTAGCAGACTTCGTCAGATTCCCCCTCATTTGAGGGGTTTTGTGATTATGGGGACGCTCTTCCCTGCAGGCGCAAGCCCCTGCAGTTAATTACTCTACCATGTCGCGGTAGCCACTTTCTTCTTCTCCAGATGGTCACTTCGTGTCGTGGGTGTTTGTTTTGTTTTTGGTTGCCCGTGGATTGTATACGGAGACTAATTTATGTTGTCGCCCGTAGGGCGTAGATTAGTCCAAATTCGTATCTTCTTAGATTTGGGTTTGGGGTTGGGTTTAAGGATAAGTTAGTCTCAATTGAGACTAAGATCAACTTAAACGTTTGTTAAGGATACATTAGTCTAATTTTAGACTAAGATCAACTTAACAGGATCATTTACATCCAACAAGAGAGCATTTGGGCTCTATTGTCTAGTTTAGGGACATTGCGGTTCATAATTAGTTTAAGGACATTACGGTCCAGCATTAGTTTAAGGACATTACGGTCCATAATTAGTTTAAGGACATCTCGGTCCAAGGACATCATAGTCCATGGGTTTTAAAGGACCCCACAGTCTAAGGTTAAGGATATCATAGTCCATGGGTTTTAAAGAACCCCACAGTTCGAGGTTAAGGGCATCATAGTCCATGGGCTTAAGGACTCCACAGTCTAGTTTAAAGACGTCATAGTCTATGAAATGTATGGTTGTCGGGACCCGTCACCTCTCTGAAGACGTTGAAGGATTACAACGACATATATCAGAGGGGTTCAGAGATGTACCCTTGAACCAATTTTGGTTGAGATCTGTAGTCCAATTTGGGGATAAGATCTGTTAAAAGATTTATGAGTCTATGGGCTCAATTAATCTGAGTTGAGGACTTACGGCCGATCCTGGGCTAAGCCCAATCAGGCTAAAATGTTTAACATTAATTTTGGGATGTTGAGCCTTTATTTGGGCTTGGCCCTGACAGTGTTTTTGTCTTTTACTGAATGCTGAGCATTCCTCATAGCCCTGGGCTTATTTGTAGAACAATTTATGTTCTTTTAGCGCAACACATGGTGCACTTGGCGCTTTGCGCCAATCAAAGAGCGCAGTGCGCTTCTGCCGAGTAGCTCACACGTGAGAGACACGTGTTGCGCTTGGCGCTAAGCGCCAGATGATGGACGCATTGCGCCAGTTTATGAGCGCAGAGCGCTAGCTTATGAGCGCATTGTGCTATTAGTTCATTGACGCACACGTGAGTGACACGTGGTGCGCCCGGCGCTGAGCGCCAGCCCATGAGCACAGTGCGCTATTATAAAGAGCGCAAAGCGCTAACTGTTAAGTGGCGCCTACGTGAAGGACACGTGGCGCGCTTGGCGTTGAGCGCCAGTCCAAGAGCTCAGAAGCGCAGTTCAAGAGCGCAAAGCGCATCTGATCAATTTTATGATCTGAGAAATAAATTCTCATTCTATAAGAGACTTTGTCTCAAGATTCTAAGAACAAAAGTTGTTATTTTATAGGAGATATTTCAATCTCTTATATTGATGAAAGGCTTTGCCTTTATGGATCCGTGATCCTTAAGAGAATTGAATTATTCTCCCCCTTTTATAATGAGATGTTCATGATCTCTTTGAAAAAGTCTTTAGTCTTCTATATCTATGATCTGTGAGAAAGAAGTAAATTCTTCTTTTTATTTCATGATGAGATCTTTTGATCTCCTTGTAAAAGACTTTGGTCTTAATCTTTAAAGAAGTGAATTCTTCTTTTTTAATTATGAGATGATTTCAACTCTCTATTCATCATCATTCTTTTTACCTTGAAGAAAAATCTTCTTTCTTGAGAGCTTGGCTCTTCTCTTTCGATTTTCTCAAAGTTTTATGGGGGAGTTCCTCTCTATGCTTCTGTATATTTGAGACTTGAAGTCTTGGGGCCTTTTTATAGGGTAAGCTGATCAGTTCAATCAGTTAAGGAGATCTTTTCGCCAATTGATTTGGGGAATTTCCTATCGTTGGATTTTTGATCCAAGGACTTCTCATTTACAGAAGGTAATCTTCTTGTTATTAACAAGATTGGGAAATCTTTCCATACAGAATTTATTCTATATTTTGGTGATTTTTAATCACTCTTGGATTATTGATCCAACGGTGCTATGATTTACAGAGCATAATCTTGTTATTTGGGAAGATTTTGAGGAATCTTTCCTTAACAGATTTTAATTCTGCTTAATTAATGATTTATCATTATTATCAGATCTTTGATCTGACGGTGGGGAGCTTTTAGTTCCAGCGCTAGCGCACCCGTGTTTTGCACGTGGTGCGCTGCTTGGAGCGCAGCGCATGCAGCGCACCTAGCGCTAGCGCACACGTGCTTTGCACGTGGTGCGCTGCTTGGAGCGTAGCGCACCTAGCGCTAGCGCACACGTGCTTTGCACGTGGTGCGCTGCTTGGAGCCCAGCGCACCTAGCGTGTCACGTCCCGAAAGTATGGAACATGACCGGCACTTAAACTACGAAACGTCTCGAGGCGTACGTAATCTAAGTAAGCCGAAAACCCATAAATCCAAACCAAGAAAAGTAGTAGAGCGAAGGAAAACCAATTTAAATCAAGTAGTTTTAATAGCATAAACCGAATTATGCGTTTTTAAAAACAACAAATATTTCCCGAAAATTTCGGCAGAGTCTCCTTTGTAAATACTGGCCCCCAAACGGTATACAACATGAATAGTATACGAAATCAATAAAAGGCATCCCCAAGCGGGAGCTAGCTCTTCGTCAATCGACGGTCACAACCACACAAGCGATATAATATACAACGCCAAGGGCGAGGATCACAACTCAAAAGGAAACTTAAAACAACAAGAAATCCACAGAAATATAACGCGCGACTCTAAGGTCGAAAGAATAACATCACTGGTCTCTATCTCAAAAATAAATACATGTTTGGTTGATGGAACTTCTAGATACAACAGAGTAATAATATACAAGGTATATAATGGGGGGTATGATACAAATAAACCCACCTACTAGCAAATCACCCGGAAAAGGAAGTAGTGCCAGCAAACCGTAATGAAACCTGTACGGCAAAACCTGCTTGAAACTGTGGCACAACGAGGGTGAGTTGCCAACTCGTGAGTAGAAAAACATCTACGAACAGAAACCGCATGAACAACGCAATCCTAGGTCATAAGATCATAATATAGCCTCAAATATATATATAACATGCAGCCTATAACAATGGCTAGGGTAAATATCTAACCCGAGTGTAATCCCATGTGCCCGTGTCAGTGCCTCAGGTAGCGATATATCATATGGATGATGTATGAATGCATGAAACAGAATGCATGTACTGAATAAAACTGCTTTCATAAATCAGTGAGATTTCTGTATTTTAAAAATAAGGTACCATAAATGAAATCAGCATAAAATAGTGCCCAGTATCGACACAAAACAAGTGTCCAAATACCTCGATATCTCTGTATCACAATCTCTGTACCATAAAACTTAAAATCTCAATGTCTCAATCACAATATCTAGGGCGCCGTCAGTCCAGACCGGCCCCTACCATCCATCTCAAGACCACGACGGTATCCTCCGGATATCCGACGCGTCGGGTAAAACCACCGGTCGGTAGTGCTCCTCTGCCAGGCTCAACGTCAACAACACGATTCTCTTGCCCCGGGGCACCGTACCGGGCCCACCATGTACCCGAAACGGTTCCTCCACTCCTCGAATCAGGTCTCGAAATCCATCAGCAAACTCATGGTGGACGGCTCATACATCATGGGAAAAACCGCACTTTTTATTTAAAAAGAGAGAAAGCAGTTTATATAAGTTTTGCGGTCCCGCCCCCCAAATCCAGAAAATCTCATGGAAATCCGAATCCAAATCATCAATAGCATGTAAAACCATGAATATAGGCATAAGAATCCATGAATGCGGTATAACAATGAATAACAGTATGCATGAAGTGACAAGTAATAACTGCAATGTTAAGCTGGCATATAGGGCAGGTACGCTAATATCATGTCAAATTACTAACTAACAAGCTAAGTCAAGCAATAATATTTTCTAAGGTATACGTGACATGGCAATTACCGATGAAGATGTATGTGAGCCGGCAAGTAAGTGTACGTGATACATACGCATCATCGGTAATGGTGCTGGTGTCCTAACAGCATGATATCAACAATAGAATATGAATCATAATATAAGCATGCGATGCGGAGCAAACAACAATAATGAGCGGGAGCTAAATACTATACAATGGTGCCATTTGAAATAACACGAATCGTGGGGTTTTGAAAATAAGGGCTACGGTGGTTTTAAGAAAGGATATGTCTTTTGAAATATCCGTATATCCCTTGACCTGTCTTTTAAAATACCCACGATCCGTTAGTTTTGAAATAGGTAGGAGTCTAATCTAGTCTAACAACTACACTAAACTATACGGCTGAATTAAAGGTAAGGAAACCGCCTAGCATCTGAGTCGATACATATATGAATATATATTAGTCGGTGATCCGGCCTCGATACTATCTCATCCGATACCATATCTGTAATCAGATATTCCCAAGTCAAGAGTGCGGATCAATCATCAATATATAGCTCGTACGTAAATCCGTCGTACGGCATCCCCAAATCTGGGTACGGGTCAATATCATGTTCATCACATTATTCATCTGGATCTTCTTTATCAATGATCCTAATCCGGGTATTGATCTCTGTCTAGTACAATACTGATACCAGCTAAGTATGCATGCATGTGTGTGAAAACTATGCCAAAGGACCCGCTAAAACATCAGGTCGTATATCAAATACGAACCCTGTCATATCACCGATCTCACGGTCTCAAATCAATCTCATCGACTCACCTCAAATCCCCAAATACTATTCTCAAATCCAGTATGTGGACACATAGTCCCATACCGATATGAACACATAAATACATATTCCCGTATAAGCGCAATGAAAGAAGAAGGTATGCAAGTATGGGTGTGTGTGTATGTGTGGTGCAACCTCTACTCTAGGCTCTCGCAACACTAAACCTATCCAACACACCACATATCCATCTTTAACATTAATAATCTCAAACAATATATAATCAATATATGTGTGTATACGTATTTGTATACATCACCACGAACTGCGGGGGTGCTATACGCCATCCACCCGACTTCTCCCCGTAGATATAAATCTACTCACCTGGTCCTCATTCGCCGGTGCCGACGTTGCCACGCGCTTGCTTGTCGTCTCGAAGTCCACATAGGGTACCTACATATCATAACCCACCGTATCGCATTAAAACCAAATTCGAAATCGAAACGGCATACGAAAATCAAATCGGCACGCATATCACGCATAGGTCAAAACCTATCGCCTACGCATGCTAGAATAGCCAAACCAACCCTCGATGTCGATGTACAAATATCAAACCATCGAGAAAAACTCAAACACTCTCATTTGCGCATTCACGAACACTAATTATAATATAAAATAGGTTAAAATTCACAAAAACCCCAAATTCATCTTAAAAGCCATTTTTCCGAAAATCTAGGAAGCCAAAATTACCCGTTTTAGTACAAAACTCGACGTTTAAATAAATCTAGTAGCCATAATAGTTATTAAATATCTTAAATAAGTCATAAAAACAATTTCCATAATTTAATCCCAATAAATTTCATTAACCCCAAAATTCTAGTTTACAATATACCCAAATTTTAACAATTTTATAGCAAAAATGCACAAACAACAATTTAGCTTGGATTTTCATGAACTAAAATCATTAAACCACTCAATATAAAATAACTAATGATTTGAAACCATAATTATATTTTAATCTAAAGCATTTAACAATTTTCCAAAAATCCTAGTTAGCAAAATAGCTTAATTAGTAAAATTGTAAAATAACAATTAACAAACTAGTTACTAGGTAAGATTTTACATGCCATAATATGTTAATCTCCATATTAAAACCATAATCAATTTATAAAAACCCTAACTAGATTTTAAATTTCACATTTTCAATAATTTCTAAAAACCTAGTTTAGATAAAAAAAAAAGGCTTAATTTGGACATTTTACATCTAACAATTACATATTAGCAACTGGGTTAATTTTTTTCTATGGCTTAGCATGATAACCACACCATTAAACCATGATCAATGATAAAAACTCTCACTTGGTAACAATTTCCCTTTTCTTGAATTTCAAGTTTGAAACTAGAACCCACATTAAACATCAAAATTAGATAAATTCAAGTAATTAGCAACTCATTTAACATGGGGTTAGGATTATACCTCCAAGATCATGAGATCCCACATGCAACATGTCTCCAAAATGCTAAATTTTCACTAAGATCTATAATAGAATAGCCAAGAAATAATGGGTAGGGGTTAGATTTGGATTTTGTGGGATTTAATTTGGATTTTTGAAGCATGTGTGATGATTTTTTGAGATAGAATTGAGGGAAGAAGTTGGGGGGCTGATGCTGCAGGAGGAGAAGGGGGGGGGGGCTTGGCCACACATAGGAGATGGGGAGAGAGAGAGAGGTGTTGTAAAGTCAACTAAAGCCCATACATCTTTCTTCTTCTCATTTTCTTTTTATTTCATTTTAAAAGTAGTGAAAAATGAGGTGATTGGAGATAGAAAGAGAGAGAGGGCTGTCAAAAGCGGGGGGGGGGGGGCACATGGTGGGGAGGAGAGTGTGTGTGTGTGTGTGAAGCAATGAACACCAAACACCAATTCAATATGCACCAAAACCTTTTTATTTTCACAAAATAAGCCTTTTTCTTCAATATTTTCTAAAACCGATTAACAACTTCATTTCAATTCAAAAACCACATGTTAAAATTTTTCTTAATGTGTTATGATGCACAAAATTTGTTTCAACTCATTACAATTTGTAATTTTTCCTAATTAAATGTATTAGTGACAGCTTAAAATAATATTAAAATAATTAATTTCGAAAAAAATTTCAGAAAATTTGAAATTTCACCAGTGACTCAATAAACACCAAATACTAGCAATTACATAGCTAGAATATGTATATTTAATTTTATAATACATATATTTGTATTTTGACTTTTTACAGAAACCCCCTTATTTTGCCGATTTTCCGAAATTTCACCGAAACGATTTTCAAAACGTTACAATCTTCCCCCCTTAAAGAAATTCGGTCGTCGAATTTAAATTAAACCCCCCCAAATACTAAAACATCTAAGCAAAACCATCAAATCGTCGAGGCTCCGAAATCATAAATACATAAAACAAATCGTAGCGCAGCACATGCGCATGAGAAAATGAGCATGTAACTCAAAATCAAAACTCCATCCAGCATCCCGCAATCATCGGAGTCATAGTGAAGACACAATGTCTAAATCCAAAATGAAAATCAATATGATATACATCATTAAAACATCTGGAAGCAATGTATGCCAAATCTTCTTCAAATCATTGTGCGATGCTCACAACACTGCACAGTGGCGGACGTCTATTATAAGAAAATAACTACATATATATCCTTCGTTTAATATGTACGTCCCGCCGTTTTGAAAGCAATTTCAGAAGGGTTTCCTTTATAAAATGTTTCGTGTCATCTCGGACACGTAGGTAAATACTGAGACTATAGCTCTTCTTTGGAAATCCCTTCGATAACTATCAATGCATGCAAAACTATACTCAGGTACTGTCCTGTGACTAGTCCTGCTCAATATGAAAAAACATAGCAAATATCATAAAAACGTACTGCTCTATAAGAAATCAATTCCAAAATACGCATATGAATACTACGTACGTCTGGTGCGCACGGAAATCAAAATCCATATATGTGCCATACATACACACAGAAACAACATCTAAGTGCATCAGGTGTGCACACAACATCTGTCACAGGCAACGTGTGTGCCTGACAGCAAGGACATGTGCGTCTGACACGCACGAAGAATCTCGATTTAGTGCATCTGGTGTGCACCGAAATCGCTTCTCAAAACATGCGCTCAACATGCGTGAAAATCAAAACCAGGTGCATCCAACATGCACGAAATCATGAAATCCAATATCAAGCGCCGAACATGCGCAAAATAAAATCAGGTGCACAAGGTGCACAAAACAAATATCGAGTATCATAATCGAAATCGAAGTCTAGTGCATCTAAGTGCAAAAAATGTGTTTCACTGCACTGCAAGCATATGTGAACTATACCGAGTGCAAAAATCAAATCGTATATGTATATACGCACAAATCAACTCAACTGTATGAAATCCATATAATCACAACCACGAGAAACCAAGGCACGAAAACTATCTCAAGTGCAACAGCTGTGCAAAAATCGTAAATACTCAGTAGGTGCAACCATCGCGCATGAAAACAAATATCATGGAACTCCATCATCAAAATCAATCATGCAAATAGACCGCCCAAAATACAGAAATCAAATATGGCGGAATAGTCCCGCTCAAGCACATCCTCCAAGAATCTTTGGCCAACTGTCGTGGTCACTCATAGCATGTCTCGTCGACGATCTTGAACTCTGGCCTGCCGGTGTGCGCAACATGACCACTCCTGGGTCCCAGTCTCCTCGTAATTCATTCCAGAAAGGTCCTGTCGAGATCTCTCCCAAATCTCGTCTCTGCCGAACTGTCCGGAAGTCATCGTCCCTTACTAGATCTGTTCTCGTTCCGGAACGGCTGCATACTTATCGTGACTCCTTCTGGAAGGTATATCCAAGTACAATGCCTCGGCATACGTATCGCATCTCTGATGTCGGCAGAGTGGAACGTCGTCTCATCAAGATCTCGTACGAACCTCTTACTCCACTTTCTCTAATGTCGACTGCTTCGGACTCGTCTCGTCGTGGCTGCATGGACTGAGCTCCAACGGCTATCCTCGTATCTGGAGTCTCCTAAGAAATGCATCTCACCACCTGGCATCCGAATGAAGTCGAACCATTTGATCGATTCGTGAAAACCTCATAATCCCCCAAGAGCTCCACATCTTGGGTACAATTTAATAGTATCGAGTACGTACCACGGCATCGATGGTCCAGCCGTAGAAGGGCAAACCCAAGCCTCACTAATGGCGCCGCGGAACTGCCGCAAACCCTAAGGTTCAAAGGCTTTCACACGGTCATTAAGTCGAGTTAGGGTTTCATTCTTCTAGAGGGTCCATAGAATTGCCTGCATGTCTTTCCGAATACTTTAAACTTGGAATAATAGGTTGCTGACATTTGATTATCTCTGTCGACTCTCAACGTCTCCGCGTGAAGTCGTCTCTAGCTGGAATCAATCTATCTGATGACCTCGCATCGGGGTAGCGAACGAACCACATGTCCTAGTCATTCATCCTTGGTGACTAGCGACCTTCTATCATCTCTTAGTACAACTCGTACTGCAATAGCTCCAACATCTGGGGCGATATCTCGTCGTTCGCAGCAATGACTGGCTCACTCGTCTGCACGCTTAAAAGTGCCTCAATCATCAGGAGTAAGTAATACGCCAACGGTCATCAAAATCTGGCTGACCTCTATCAGTGGCGCACTCCTCTGGTACTGATCGGAACGTCCGAGAGATCTCGTAAAGGCGATCTGTCAAACGCTCATGGCGCGAAAACACAATCAGACGACGCCTCTCAATGCAATCGTATGTCCCTGGAATCACGCCCTGGTCAGTCCTCGTTCGTGATGAGCTCGTGCTGACCGCAACTCTAGCCGTAGCTCTCCCTGCCCGTAATCATGGCAGCAAAACCATGACTGGTACCGATGAGGCTAGATCAGGAATGAATATAATACTGAACAAAGAAATGTACATCCTAAGGCTCCTTAAGTGGAGTAGCGTATCGTAAGTATGCCGCGGAACATACCCACGGTACGTCACTCTACTTTAGTCACCTATTCCATCAACCAAGGGTCATCTTACGCTCCGAAGGTAAAACCTAACGCTCTGATACCAATTTTGTCACGTCCCGAAAGTACGGAACATGACCGGCACTTAAACTACGAAACGTCTTGAGGCGTACGTAATCTAAGTAAGCCGAAAACCCATAAATCCAAACCAAGAAAAGTAGTAGAGTGAAGGAAAACCAATTTAAATCAAGTAGTTTTAATAGCATAAACCGAATTATGTGTTTTTAAAAACAACAAATATTTCCCGAAAATTTCGGCAGAGTCTCCTTTGTAAATACTGGCCCCCAAACGGGATACAACATGAATAGCATACGAAATCAATAAAAGGCATCCTCAAGCGAGAGCTAGCTCTTCGTCAATCGACGGTCACAACCACACAAGCGATATAATATACAACGCCAAGGGCGAGGATCACAACTCAAAAGGAAACTCAAACCAACAAGAAATCCATAGAAATATAACGCGCGACTCTAAGGTCGAAAGAATAACATCACAGGTCTCTATCTCAAAAATAAATACATGTTTGGTTGATGGAACTTCTAGATACAACAGAGTAATAATATACAAGGTATATAATGGGGGGTACGATACAAATAAACCCACCTACTAGCAAATCACCCGGAAAAGGAAGTAGTACCAGCAAACCGTAATGAAACCTGTACGGCAAAACCTGCAAGAAACTGTGGCACAACGGGGGTGAGTTACCAACTCGTGAGTAGAAAAACATCTACGAACAGAAACCGCATGAACAACGCAATCCTAGGTCATAAGATCATAATATAGCCTCAAATATATATATAACATGCAGCCTATAACAATGGCTAGGGTAAATATCTAACCCGAGTGTAATCCCATGTGCCCGTGTCAGTGCCTCAGGTAGCGATATATCATATGGATGATGTATGAATGCATGAAACAGAATGCATGTACTGAATAAAACTGCTTTCATAAATCAGTGAGATTTCTGTATTTTAAAAATAAGGTACCATAAATGAAATCAGCATAAAATAGTGCCCAGTATCGACACAAAACAAGTGTCCAAATACCTCGATATCTCTGTATCACAATCTCTGTACCACAAATCTCAAAATCTCAATGTCTCAATCACAATATCTAGGGCGCCATCAGTACAGACCGGCCCCTACCATCCATCTCAAGACCACGACGGTATCCTCCGGATATCCGACGCGTCGGGTAAAATCACCGGTCGGTAGTGCTCCCCTGCCAGGCTCAATGTCAACAACACGATCCTCTTGCCCCGGGGTCCCGCACCGGGCCCACCATGTACCCGAAACGGTTCCTCCACTTCTCGAATCGGGTCTCGAAATCCATCAGCAAACTCATGGTGGACGGCTCATACATCATGGGAAAAACCGCACTTTTTATTTAAAAAGAGAGAAAGCAGTTTATATAAGTTTTGCGGTTTCCCCCCCCAAATCCAGAAAATCTCATGGAAATCCGAATCCAAATCATCAATAGCATGTAAAACCATGAATATAGGCATAAGAATCCATGAATGCGGTATAACAATGAATAACAGTATGCATGAAGTGACAAGTAATAACTGCAATGTTAAGCTGGCATATAAGGCAGGTACACTAATATCATGTCAAATTACTAACTAACAAGCTAAGTCAAGCAATAATATTTTCTAAGGTGTACGTGACATGGCAATTACCGATGAAGATGTATGTGAGCCGGCAAGTAAGTGTACATGGTACATACGCATCATCGGTAATGGTGCTGGTGTCCTAACAGCATGATATCAACAATAGAATATGAATCATAATAGAAGCATGCGATGCGGAGCGAACAACAATAATGAGCATGAGCTAAATACTACACAATGGTGCCATTTGAAATAACACGAATCATGGGGTTTTGAAAATAAGGGCTACGGTGGTTTTAAGAAAGGATATGTCTTTTGAAATATCCGTAGATCCCTTGACCTGTCTTTTAAAATACCCACGATCCGTTAGTTTTGAAATAGGTAGGAGTCTAATCTAGTCTAACAACTACACTAAACTATACGGCTGAATTAAAGGTAAGGAAACCGCCTAGCATCTGAGTCGATACATATATGAATATATCTTAGTCGGTGATCCGGCCTCGATACTATCTCATCCGATACCATATCTATAATCAGATATTCCCAAGTCAAGAGTGCGGATCAATCATCAATATATAGCTCGTACGTAAATTCGTCGTACGGCATCCCCAAATCTGGGTACGGGTCAATATCATGTTCATCACATTATTCATCTGGATCTTCTTTATCAATGATCCTAATCCGGGTACTGATTTCTGTCTAGTACAATATTGATACCAGCTAAGTATGCATGCACGTGTGTGAAAACTACGCTAAAGGACCCGCTAAAACATCAGGTCGTATATCAAATACGAACCCTGTCATATCACCGATCTCACGGTCTCAAATCAATCTCATCGACTCACCTCAAATCCCCAAATACTATTCTCAAATCCAGTATGTGAACACATAGTCCCATACCCATGTGAACAAATAAATACATATTCCCGTATAAGCACAATGAAAGAGAAGGTATGCAAGTATGGGTGTGTGTGTATGTGTGGTGCAACCTGTACTCTAGGCTCTCGCAACACTAAACCTATCCAACACACCACATATCCATCTTTAACATTAATAATCTCAAACAATATATAATCAATATATGTGTGTATACGTATTTGTATACATCACCACGAATTGCGGGGGTGCTATACGCCATCCACCCGACTTCTCCCCGTAGATATAAATCTACTCACCTGGTCCTCGTGTAAGTGCACGGCGGCGCCCCGGCCGTCAATCCGACGCCGGAATGCGGAAGCAGTGAAAAACTTAAATTTTGCGGACTTAGCAAACCGGCACCACCGCGCACTAAACACCCGGATCGTTACCATTAACAAGTCTAAGCTAACTAGAAGATGGGTTAGAGATATACCGACGATCCAAGTCCTCCGGTCTTCTCGTCATGGTCCCGATCTCCTGCGGAATGTTCCGTCTCCTCCTCGTCGCCGGAAGTGCACCACGTCGCCTACATCGTTTACGGGCTCCCACCTCAATGCCGAGGCAACTCGGGCACGAAGCCGGCTACTCGACGTGCCCAAGATTCGCTGTAGAATGTGTAGTAGAACTTGTGTCTCTTTTTGGGGTAGTGGAGGTTGCCATTGGTGAAGGAAAAGAGAGCTTAGAGAGAGGTGAGAAAAAAATGGAGCATACTCAAGAAGGAATGTCTCATATTTTTCTCCACACATCCAAAAATGAAAAATGAATCCCATTCCCTCTCTTGGAATGGCCGGCCCACACCCCCCCTTGTGTGATTGGAGAGAGAAAGAGAGAGCAAGGTCAAGGGGTGGGTGGAAGCAATGATGCAAGAGGGCATCAAGAAAGAATATGATCACAAGCAAAAACCACACACAACCACAACCATCATCAACAACCATGATGCTAACAAAGTCAAGCCATCATGAAGTATGAAGTCAAGCAAGTCAAAGGAGGGTGCTATCATGATACAACAAAATGCAAAGACCCCCTTCCACAAATGCCTATTTGCAACAATGCAAATAAGCCCTCCTCCACCAATCTTCGGCCAATGAACGGAACAATGGAAATCGGCCGAAACGGAAAGCAAACTGGCAACTCCAAAAACTGGTCCCGTAATAAATTACAGGAAAACCCCGATACTGTGCATACACACCCGCATTTGTATTCCGACCGAAATACAAATGCAATGAGACAAAATCTACACTGTACTATACTAGGATCCGGCTTATACCAAAGCCGGCCAGTAATATCCGTTCGATCCTGATCCGTGCAATACCGCACGTATGTGATCGAACCCTGCCATATAACCATACGGCCTATAGTACAAACTGTCCGATCCTGATCCGTGCAATACCGCACGTATCTGATCGGACCTTGCCATATCTCCATACGGCCTCTACAACCTTTCGCCCGAAAGCTGAGTAACTGAATGTGGGGGACTCTAAAGACTCGTCAACACCATGGCTGTGGATTTAACCACTAGCACGTCAGAGGTATATGCCAATACGTGACGGGCCACCAGCTATTGACCAAAAGGGACGTCGATGAGGAAGCTCACCCCGACACCCAACTGAGCCTGTCAGTGACAATATCCGTGCAGTCCGGTCCGTTCGTCTATGAGCATCGCATGGCGGGCCTAGGGGGTTGGTAAAAGTCAGACCCCCAAAAGCGGTACAAGTCGTGTCGGAGTGTAGCCCAGAACACCCTGAGATACTACTGGAATACCTACCAGTAAATCTCCTTGCCTCGGCCGAGGGCTTCGTGTAATGGCTCTCCTAGACACAGCACGACCTCACCCCCAATACCGGGAGAGACGAACCCCTGAAGATACGCTCACTGCCTCCATGTGGCTCGGGACTGCACCCAACTAAAACCTGTTTGCACGACTCCTTTGAGCCGTGGTAGGGTAGTAATCAAAGTACAGTGGGAACTCACACGAGACAAATGACGATCCCCAGGTCGATGAACTAACCTGCACACATGTCACCAGGGAACTGCCATCTGACGTCTGGTATATGACCAACTAGCATGTTCCCGGCGAGTCCTGTCCGGTGTACTCATAACCCAATGAGCACCTGTATACATCTTAGGTGATCCAACTGACACCAGTGGCTTGTGAGACCGGCCACCGCCCCTCGTCGGGGTCTCGACTGTATACACTAGTCTACTAATGGAGTATCGATGCCCGGTCTCGAAACTCCCACGACTAGGGACCTTTTAAGGATATGCTTGTAGACCCCCAGCTCCCACTTATATGATCGCCCTCATACTGCTGGTGGTCAAGCAAGAATCCTAGGGGCTCTATCAACGTGTAATAGCGACGTGTCAGGTCACCTAAAGCAGTACACGATGATAAAGGTAAACCAGATAGCATACTATCATTACGAGTAAGACTGTCCTACCGGGATAGGTCCTCCCTCAATCATTACAATCACGTACCTGTGACCTAATAATTGACTCTGAGGGCACTATCTCCAACAATCTCCCACTTGCACTCAAGGCTAATTATTGCGATGTCGCATACTCACAGCCCGTGTGATACCGAACATCCAACTCCTTTACTAGTCAGTCTCACAAAGCTCGTTTGCGGAACTATTGCGTTCGAGGAATAGCCTCAGTGAGTGGATCCGCTTAGTTGTTTCTTTCTATGTCTCTCTATATCTCAAGTTCGCGGAGAAAGCCATCTCCCGAAAAGAGCAATACCTGTCTTAGAATGTGCCTGGATGTCTGATGGGACATAGCTCATAAATGAACTCCAAATCCAAACTTCTTAGACTGTATTGTCAACTGAACTTAATCAGTATCCTGCGCCATGCCTCCCTCAGTATTGCCTTGGACCACCTGTCCAAAATACTGCCCCTCGTCAGAAGGAAAAACTATAGCTCTGACAACCTCCTTGTCGTCCATGTCACCTTGGAAGCCTGGAATGATAACTGTCTCCCACATGAGGCTGTCGTTATCATATCCCTAGAACATGCACTTATGTTCTAAAACTGCTTCCGACCGTTTCTCCAGGATTGGATTAATGTCAACTTATTGCATCTAGTGCAAGAACACCATCTGGTGTGGTACTTGACATCTCACGATTGACTCAATTGCCTGAGCAAGTGATCTGCCAATCATGCCCGTCCCTCTCCCCTTTAGTCTGTAAGACACCTTTGGAGAGGGTGACTCCGTTACCTGCAGGTACACTACCGTGCCAGGAGTCGTCCATCCTAAATACTCTTAGAATGCTGTCAAGTACCCTGATTGGGAAACCACCCAAATCTAGATCTAAAGCCATAGATCTAGTAACCAATATGTCTGATACAAAATCCATATCCCATATGGAGAAAACACTGTGTGACGACCAAAGTATAACCGATCGTAGTATAGGAGTTTCCTTTCCTATTCTGTGTATGTCATCCTAATACCAGGATGTCACACCCTACTACCTTCTCAACAGATCCATCCCCTATTCTGATGAAGTCAAACCCATGACTGTCACGTCAGAAATAGATGATCTATCTCCGCTATATCTGCTTTAGTCTATAAATAGACATAAGCTTCCTGTCCACCAATGCTTCCGCTGCTCCCACTGACTACGACAACCCTCTGGCAGAGTCATATAGACGTCCACTTCTAAAACTAGTTTAGAACGACGCTATACTCATCCTCCCGCCGGGTCTCGCAGCCTGGAACAACAACAATGGTAATTGTGGGTAAACAAGAACTTCCCTGTCACCGTCCTTGAGGCAACCGTAGTACCTCTCGGGTGCTTGAAGTTACCCACCTTATCAGCGGAGTGGCCAATGGAATGTCAATTCAGATTGAATCTTTAGGTTCCTTATCAAATCTTCAGCAATCGTTTGTGGTTCTGGAATCACTTCCAGTTCTACCATACTCCCACTACTGTTTTCTGAAAAAGTTCATTTTATTTAAAACTGTGGCGAGTCTAGAACAATATTGCTATTGTTCATCCAGATGGTAGAAAATCAACCCGCGTCATAGCCTGGGTCAACCCACAAACAGCCATTACAGAAACGTGCCTTGAGTTGTCCAGTGTCTGGTTTTAAGCATAAACCGTACAACTCCCCGTACCTTAACATCGTTAAGATATGAACTGTTCTATATCCAATATAGGACCAGAGGCACTGATTTAATTGAACCAGATTCAAATCATGCAGCTGTCTCGAGTGCATGTCAACTAAATGGAAGAAGGCCTGATCAGCGTTACTCAACTTAGGAATACTTCCAATTATGAGTAACCTGAAAGAGAAGCAAGATCTTTTTATCATTACTATTAACTGAATACCATATACAAGTATCTACATCTTCGATCACTTTGACGAATCCCGATACTTGCTACACCTGGTTCTCTACTCTATTCAAATACCTATAACTTCTCAACATTCAGACCCTGTGTTTCCACGAAACACCTGTCTAAAAACTTGAGAAGTCATAAGTAGACTGAATGTAGTACGAGGACCAACCCCTCTGTCCTGATGGACCCTGGACAACATACAATCCTTTGTATAAGTCCCTTGAGTCTGATAACTCATTCACTGTGTGTCGTAGGTTGAAAACTGTACTTATGGTTAAGAAGAATTACACCGCTGTTTAATGCTCCTTACCTAACCATCCACTGATATAGGTAAATGTCGTAGACATAATTTCAGAAAGGTATATCTCACTCTATGAAAATAGACGTACAGATATATCAATTTGAAATTGGTGCATAACAGTGGATATTCAAAACCAAATATTTGCCGACCGGCAAACAGCCCAGGTGATTTCCTCAAATATCACCGATTACAACGAATCCCGATATAATGAGGATAATCACCCAATTCCCAACAACTTACTCCCACTCATCATCTGTAAAACCATACAGATGTGAGAATCGTACCTGGTAAATACATACCCTGGAGTAAGTATCTAATCGGGAAATCAGTTTTCCTTTAACATTACACAGTGAAACTGAAACATTGAAATGTTCCGATGGGGTATTCTGGTATTCCTAGTAATGCCTCTTCCAGATTCACGACTGTAACCGTATAGTTCTTTGCCACCTCTCCAAATCCCTTCATATGTCTTTAGTCTTTACCTTCTGCACACCCTTTTAGGCCAAATGGTTTTCTTCCTTCCCTACCGTTCGGCACCAGCCTATGGTTTGGAAGAAGACTATCCAATAAGCATAATGGGTGTACTGTCCGCATCCTAGGAACACTCGCAATGAGAGAGGGTGAAGATAAAAGACAACCGAATAAACCTTATTCCTATTTCTCCTGAACCAGAATCCATCCCCGAACTGGAACAAGTTCCATTCGAGTTCGTATATAACCATACGATGGAGTAAATAAACTGTGGATCTTCGTAGTGATACGGAGTGTCCTGGAGAAATACAAAGGTGATGTGGGAGTGGTAATGAAATATTTGGTTTGGTCGTGAATATCTGTTGCAATTTACTTTGCCCTCTTACTAATCCCTTGCTTTGTCTGAACTTAATACCTTCTGCACACCATCGTTATGCTAATTGGTTTTCTTCATTCCCTACCGGTCGGCACCAGCCTAAGGTTTGGAAGAAGACAATCCAATTTGCGTAATAGGTGTACTACCCCTAAACCAAGGAGTACTCGTAACCTGAGAGAGGGTAAAAGGAAAAGACAACTGAATAATCCTATCCGTTTTCTCCAGAACCGGAAACCATCCTCGAATAAATTCTTTCGAGTTCGTATCTAACCATACGATGGTTTTGTCCAATGGAAGTGGACGTTCGTAGTAAAACGGGGTGTCCTGGAGAAAAGGGTAAAAGTAGGAGTGGCAATGAGGTTTGCAACTCTGACAATCCAAAAGCCGGTGTTTAAGAAGGTTCGGTCAACTTGGTCACTGAGTCATAGTCTTAGGGTCGGGTCAATGGTCGCTGCCAAAGAGAGAGAGAAAAGAAACACTCAGCGTGCACTCTAACCTAGATCAGAATGGTCACAATTTATCTAATCTGGAATCCTCCCACTGTACCTCAAATTCTCCTCCAAACCTGAAAGAAGAATTAGTCGGGGTTACCCGAGGAGTAAACTAACTCATCAGTGGGAATCGGGATCCAACTCTCATCGCATGACAACGTGACGGAATCCGCTCACGTCATCACACTCCAGAAGGTATGCGCATGTCTGGCAAGTTTCAGTTCTTTTGAAACTCCCGATGTGATTTCTGCCCCATGCTCTTATGACCTTGGCGAAGGTCAACAAATCATAAGTCACATGTCAAGTTCTACCCGTCATTATCCAGGTTAATTTGAATCCACCCGTACAAGCCCTTGACGAAGGTCAACAAGGCTATACGACTGTCCCAAACCAACGCATCTATCTATGCAGCAGAAAGGTAACAAGCAGCTACCATACACTATGCCTTGACGAAGGTCAACAAACACAGCATGAATACTACGTGCTACCCGTCTGAAACGACGGAGGGCTACGAATGGTTTCTGGCGAAAACCTTTAACGTAAAGAACTTGATATCGTTGAAGGAACTGATAGCTTTTAAAAATATAGTGACGAAAACCGTTGCTAAAGAGGTCACTCCCGGTGAAGGGATCTCGGCTCTTTCCCCGTAGAATGGGGTGCAGGATATTCCAACTGAATACCACGGTGCAAAGCAAAAGTAATCGGCTATAGTGAAGTTAATGCCCTGACGCAAACTTCTGTCCAAGGGGTCACTCCCGGTGAAGGGATCTCGGCCCTTGCCTCGTCGACTGAGGAGCAGGATATTCTAAATGAATACCACGATGCAAAACAAAAGTAAACGTCCTTGCAATAACAGCTTTTTGAAAAGTGTTCCAACAACATCAGATTAGGTTTGTTTTTAACTTGCAATGATCCGAATCAATGCAGTCCCATCAATTGATCACACCAAAAAGAACGAAAATATACTGATGTACGTATATGCCATCCGCATTCGCCACTAGGTCCCGTCATTACCCGTTAGGTTAGCTTACTAACGACAGAGCGGGGACTGGACTAGCGCGGATGCAAAACATATACAACATCTACTAATATATATACCAATATATTATATTCGCTCAAGGCGTGAATAAAATGCAACATCACAGAAATGTACAGCATCACAGAAACAATACAGATATCTGGGATCCCCGGGTTTCACAGAGCCGCTGAAACCCGACGTTCCCCTGGTCGTGTGGATAGCCTGTGCAATGAAATCCTAGACCCCTACGGGCGCGGCAAGTTACCCGCCAAAACCTGAAGCGAGGCAGCCCCCTTCAGCAACGTGAATGGACCACCCAGCACTTCACGGAATCCGGTAACTTGGGCACCCCTCCTGGGTCAACCTGTACCCCCTACGAGTGCGGCGAATAGCCCGCCAATCCTAGAGTGAAGCCCCCTCCGTCTCAATGCCATGAGATGCGGGCTTGTTGCCCTCCAGAACCCGGCTATCCGTGCACCCCTCCGCGGGGCAATCCTAGTACAGAAAGTAAAATATACATACAACGGGTACATCGACCGCAACCAGGTCGTGCCCCAAAACAATAATACAAACAGGCAGTGACGGCAGTCCACATGTCGGACGCTCGCCCCGCAATATCAAATGTACATAATACAACAAAACTGTACTAGCATTGCATCCAGGGTATCCCCACCGACCGATCCGCAACATCACAGCAAATACATAGAACATCAACGTGAAAGTCACGTTCGCAAATCCGTCTAACCGGGCTATAGCAGTTAGACTGGATTTACCGATCGAGTGACATTCACGGTCGCAGATATAATGTAAATATTGTGAAAAATGTGTTTAAAAAATTTCCGATTGATCAAACAATTAACAAGTGGGCCCCAAAGAAAACTGTAGCACTCACAGAAACAATTGGCCCAACTTTAATATTTCAAAGCCCATATTTTAAGCCCAGAAGGCCTCTGTAAAAAAATGGTGAAGTGATGTGAATAGTGCGCGGCGGAAGGGCCGCACAAATGGGGTTTTTGCGGCGGTTCCGCGCTCCAACTGTGGAGTTACTTCGTCAAATTTTTACAGAACTCTTAGATTTTCCAGTACATCAATATTTTATAACCTGAAAAAAATTTCGAGACCAAAAATTTTCAACAGAAACTGATGCGAACTAAAATGCAGTTTTGGAACTTTTTGATCGATCGGAAATGCAAACACATTACACAAAGTTAGACTAAGTTAATGGCGAGGCTCTGATACCACTGTAAGTGCACGGCGGCGCCCCGGCCGTCAATCCGACGCCGGAATGCGGAAGCGGTGAAAAACTTAAATTTTGCGGACTTAGCAAACCGGCACCACCGCGCACTAAACACCCGGATCGTTACCATTAACAAGTCTAAGCTAACTAGAAGATGGGTTAGAGATATACCGACGATCCAAGTCCTCCGGTCTTCTCGTCATGGTCCCGATCTCCTGCGGAATGTTCCGTCTCCTCCTCGTCGCCGGAAGTGCACCACGTCGCCTACATCGTTTACGGGCTCCCACCTCAATGCCGAGGCAACTCGGGCACGAAGCCGGCTACTCGACGTGCCCAAGATTCGCTGTAGAATGTGTAGTAGAACTTGTGTCTCTTTTTGGGGTAGTGGAGGTTGCCATTGGTGAAGGAAAAGAGAGCTTAGAGAGAGGTGAGAAAAAAATGGAGCATACTCAAGAAGGAATGTCTCATATTTTTCTCCACACATCCAAAAATGAAAAATGAATCCCATTCCCTCTCTTGGAATGGCCGGCCCACACCCCCCCTTGTGTGATTGGAGAGAGAAAGAGAGAGCAAGGTCAAGGGGTGGGTGGAAGCAATGATGCAAGAGGGCATCAAGAAAGAATATGATCACAAGCAAAAACCACACACAACCACAACCATCATCAACAACCATGATGCTAACAAAGTCAAGCCATCATGAAGTATGAAGTCAAGCAAGTCAAAGGAGGGTGCTATCATGATACAACAAAATGCAAAGACCCCCTTCCACAAATGCCTATTTGCAACAATGCAAATAAGCCCTCCTCCACCAATCTTCGGCCAATGAACGGAACAATGGAAATCGGCCGAAACGGAAAGCAAACTGGCAACTCCAAAAACTGGTCCCGTAATAAATTACAGGAAAACCCCGATACTGTGCATACACACCCGCATTTGTATTCCGACCGAAATACAAATGCAATGAGACAAAATCTACACTGTACTATACTAGGATCCGGCTTATACCAAAGCCGGCCAGTAATATCCGTTCGATCCTGATCCGTGCAATACCGCACGTATGTGATCGAACCCTGCCATATAACCATACGGCCTATAGTACAAACTGTCCGATCCTGATCCGTGCAATACCGCACGTATCTGATCGGACCTTGCCATATCTCCATACGGCCTCTACAACCTTTCGCCCGAAAGCTGAGTAACTGAATGTGGGGGACTCTAAAGACTCGTCAACACCATGGCTGTGGATTTAACCACTAGCACGTCAGAGGTATATGCCAATACGTGACGGGCCACCAGCTATTGACCAAAAGGGACGTCGATGAGGAAGCTCACCCCGACACCCAACTGAGCCTGTCAGTGACAATATCCGTGCAGTCCGGTCCGTTCGTCTATGAGCATCGCATGGCGGGCCTAGGGGGTTGGTAAAAGTCAGACCCCCAAAAGCGGTACAAGTCGTGTCGGAGTGTAGCCCAGAACACCCTGAGATACTACTGGAATACCTACCAGTAAATCTCCTTGCCTCGGCCGAGGGCTTCGTGTAATGGCTCTCCTAGACACAGCACGACCTCACCCCCAATACCGGGAGAGACGAACCCCTGAAGATACGCTCACTGCCTCCATGTGGCTCGGGACTGCACCCAACTAAAACCTGTTTGCACGACTCCTTTGAGCCGTGGTAGGGTAGTAATCAAAGTACAGTGGGAACTCACACGAGACAAATGACGATCCCCAGGTCGATGAACTAACCTGCACACATGTCACCAGGGAACTGCCATCTGACGTCTGGTATATGACCAACTAGCATGTTCCCGGCGAGTCCTGTCCGGTGTACTCATAACCCAATGAGCACCTGTATACATCTTAGGTGATCCAACTGACACCAGTGGCTTGTGAGACCGGCCACCGCCCCTCGTCGGGGTCTCGACTGTATACACTAGTCTACTAATGGAGTATCGATGCCCGGTCTCGAAACTCCCACGACTAGGGACCTTTTAAGGATATGCTTGTAGACCCCCAGCTCCCACTTATATGATCGCCCTCATACTGCTGGTGGTCAAGCAAGAATCCTAGGGGCTCTATCAACGTGTAATAGCGACGTGTCAGGTCACCTAAAGCAGTACACGATGATAAAGGTAAACCAGATAGCATACTATCATTACGAGTAAGACTGTCCTACCGGGATAGGTCCTCCCTCAATCATTACAATCACGTACCTGTGACCTAATAATTGACTCTGAGGGCACTATCTCCAACACCTCGCTCGCCGGTGCCGACGTCGCCACGCGCTTGCTTGTCGTCTCGAAGTCCACATGGGGTACCTACATATCATAACGCACCGTATCGCATTAAAACCAAATTCGAAATCAAAACGGCATACGAAAATCAAATCGGCACGCGTATCACGCATAAGTCAAAACCTATCGCCTACGCATGCTAGAATAGCCAAACCAACCCTCAATATCGATGTACAAACGTCAAACCATCGAGAAAAACTCAAACACTCTCATTTGCGCATTCACGAACACTAATTATAATATAAAATAGGTTAAAATTCACAAAAACCCCAAATTCATCTTAAAAGCCATTTTTCCGAAAATCTAGCAAGCCAAAATTACCCGTTTTAGTACAAAACTCGACGTTTAAACAAATCTAGTGGCCATAATACTTATTAAATATCTTAAATAAGTCATAAAAACAATTTCCATAATTTAATCCCAATAAATTTCATTAACCCCAAAATTCTAGTTTACAATATACCCAAATTTTAACAATTTTATAGTAAAAATGCACAAACAACAATTTAGCTTGGATTTTCATGAACTAAAAGCATTAAACCACTCAATATAAAATTACTAATGACATGAAACCATAATTATATTTTAATCTAAAGCATTTAAAAATTTTCCAAAAATCCTAGTTAGCAAAATAGCTTAATTAGTAAAATTGTAAAATAACAATTAACAAACTAGTTACTAGGTAAGATTTTACATGCCATAATATGTTAATCTCCATATTAAAACCATAATCAATTTATAAAAACCCTTACTAGATTTTAAATTTCACATTTTCAATAATTTCTAAAAACCTAGTTTAGATAAAAAAAAAGGCTTAATTTGGACATTTTACATCTAACAATTACATATTAGCAACTAGGTTAATTTTTTTCTATGGCTTAGCATGATAACCACACCATTAAACCATGATCAATGATAAAAACTCTCACTTGGTAACAATTTCCCTTTTCTTGAATTTCAAGTTTGAAACTTGAACCCACATTAAACATCAAAATTAGATAAATTCAAGTAATTAGCAACTCATTTAACATGGGGTTAGGATTATACCTCCAAGATCATGAGATCCCACATGCAACATGTCTCCAAAATGCTAACTTTTCACTAAGATCTATAATAGAATAGCCAAGGAATAATGGGTAGGGGTTAGATTTGGATTTTGTGGGATTTAATTTGGATTTTTGAAGTATGTGTGATAATTTTTTAAGATAGAATTGAGGGAAGAAGTTGGGGAGCTGATGCTGCAGGAGGAGAAGGGGGGGCTTGGCCACATATAGGAGATGGGGGAGAGAGAGAGGTGTTGTAAAGTCAACTAAAGCCCATACATCTTTCTTCTTCTCATTTTCTTTTTATTTCATTTTAAAAGTAGTGAAAAATGATATGATTGGAGAGAGAAAGAGAGAGAGGGCTGTCAGAAGAGGGGGGCACATGGTGGGGAGGTGAGAGTGTGTGTGTGTGTGAAGCAATGAACACCAAACACCAATTCAATATGCACCAAAACCCTTTTATTTTCACAAAATAAGCCTTTTTCTTCAATATTTTCTAAAACCGATTAACAACTTCATTTCAATTCAAAAACCACATGTTAAAATTTTTCTTAATGTGTTATGATGCACAAAATTTGTTTCAACTCATTATAATTTGTAATTTTCCCTAATTAAATGTATTAGTGATGGCTTAAAATAATATTAAAATAATTAATTTCGAAAAAAATTTCAGAAAATTTGAAATTTTACCAGTGACTCAATAAACACCAAATACTAGTAATTACATAGCTAGAATATGTATATTTAATTTTATAATAAATATATTTGTATTTTGACTTTTTACAGAAAACCCCCTTATTTTGCCGATTTTCCGAAATTTCACCGAAACGATTTTCAAAACGTTATATAACGCTAGCGCACACGTGCTTTGCACGTGGTGCGCTACTTAGGGCGCAGCGCTTTTGGCGCTGCTTCTGAAGCGTTGCTTCAATTTAAAATTTGAATTTTGAACAGAGCTTTGCTCAGATTGGGGGAAACAGATATGTTAACATTTATTTTGCTAAACTTTATAAACTTCATAAGACTTAAAAGAAGTTAAAAAATTCTTCATTTTTCATTGATCTACCCTAATCCTACGAACCCTATCAATTGGTGAATTATTCGCGTATGATGGAGATAGAAGAATGGATAGAGATCATGATGCAAATAAAAAAAATAAATGCAATAAGAATAAAACAACTATCTTTATTAATCAACTTGATCAATTATACTTTTTGTTCCTTTAGAAAGTGGAATAAAAAACCCTAGTTTGCTTCTCGATCTATCTTGAAGAAGATAAATGAACAGCCGATTGATCAACCTGGATGCGTGAATCAATTTGAACTTCGTGATCTCTTCGGTTTGATGATTTCTAGGTTTAGCCCTCGGTCCTTTATATAGCCCCAAAACCAGAAACTAAAGATACCAAGAATCAGGGTTTGTTGCTGCATATCAAACCTAAAAATCCCAATCCCTAATTCTTCTTTCCTGCCGCGGATCCGCCGCATTATTGCTAGTTTGGCCGCGCAACCACGACCGTTTGGTTGAATCTTGGCTTCATTTTTCTGGGGCTAAGGAATGTTGACACGTGGAGATTTTCTAAATATTTGGAATCTTCATATCTTTTTTGAGTCGCTAAAGGTATTAATTCTTTGATTTTATCTAATTTTATCGGCAGATTTTTGATTCCTGACATCTCAACATCCTGATCTCCTGACCTGAACTAAACCTTGCACAATATCTTAATGAATAATGTTATTAATCAACTTGATCAATTACCTTTTTTGTTCCTTTAGAAAGTTGAATACAAAACCCTAGTTTGCTTCTCGATCTATCTTGAAGAAGGTAAATGAACAGCCGATTGATCAACCTGGATGCATGAGTCAACTTGAACTTCGTGATCTCTTCGGTTTGATGATTTCTAGGTTTAGCCCTCGGTCCTTTATATAGCCCCAAAACCAGAAACTAAAGATCCCAAGAATCAGAGTTTGTTGTTGCAAATCAAACCTAAAAATCCCAAACCCTAAATCTTCTTTCCTGTCACGGATCCGCCGCATTATTGCTAGTTTGGCCGCGCAACCGCGGCCGTTTGGTTGAATCTAGGCTTCATTTTTCTAGGGCTAAGAAAAGTGGACACATATAGATTTTCTAGATATCTGGAATCTTCATATTTTTTTTGAGTCTCTACCAGTATTGATTCTTCGATTTTATCTAACTTTATCGGCATATTTTTGATTCCCGACATCTCAACATCTCGATCTCCTGACCTAAACTAAACCTTGCACAATATCTCAATGAATAATGTTAGTAATATTTGGTATTTTTTTGAGATATCATCCTAACCATTTGATATGATATTATATTTTGAGAATATTGTTTAAGGATATTTGATATGATATGCATATTTAAATTATCAAAATATTATATAAATATTATATGCATACATTTTCCTTTATAATGTTAATTATAATATATTAACATATGAAAATAGATATTTTGCAGATAAACCCTCATATGTTTCATATTTATAATAAACACCTTTAAATATCTAAGAAAAGTAAGGAAAATGTTATATCAAATATGCAGTATTTTTGACTGAACATTTATCTCATTGATAGAGCCTAGGACCAACAACGAAGCGTAATATGAAGCTCTCATACCTGGTCTCGAAATCGTGATCAATAGGGGAATCAAGGATCTCCACATATAAAGGATTTCTCAATTAATCGTCAGTCAAGTCAATGGCAATTACAAGACATGCAAGCCGGAGCTGATAAGGTACGGAGAAAGGGTACAACTACTAACGCAAATTCCATCCTATACATTGGAGAACGTACTGCGAGTGGAAAACAACAAAGTGGATGCATTAGCTAAATTGGCTAAAGAATTGGCAAATGAAAGTCTTGACGACATAAGGATTATTTTCCAAAGCCGTAAGATCCTAGCGCTGGCAGAAATACCTTCGGAATCTCTAGCAGATGAATCTGAAGGAAATGCCCTTCAAGTGGAAGAAGAAGACGAAAAGGAAGACCGGCGAGAAGTCTTCATAGAATACTTCAAATCCCTACAAGTGCCTGAAAATGCACCACAGAGACATCAGCTTATGAAACGAGCTCTTTCATTTGTCCTAATCGATGGAACCTTATATAGGATATCCTTCGACCATATATGGATAAGATACTTAGGACTGATGGAAACCAAAAAGGTTATCCAAGAAATTCACGACGAACTTTACGGATCCCATCAAGCCGGTCTAAAGATAAAGTTGAAGATCAAAAGAATGGCCTACTACTGGCCGACTGATCAGTCAAATTTACTGCACATTTGTATGAATATTTTTCCTATTATTATTAATTACTAAAAGGTGTTAATTGTAAATAAAGAACATATGTGGGTTTATTTGTAAAAAGATTATTGTCATATATTTCTTCATTTATAATTAATATAATTAGGGAAATATATGCATATCATATTTAAATAAAATATCCATAAGATTATTTATTATTAAAATATGCATATCATATCAAATATTCTTAACCAATATTCTTAAGATATCGTATCATTTAATTGGTTAGAATAATATCTGAAATAAAACAAATGCTACTAACAAGATGATTTGAGATATTGTGCAGGTATTATAATAAGATTAGCTCAGGTCTAAAATACAAATAGGAGATCCACAACAAATCTGTTCACCAAACCAAATCTACCAAATATTAGGAGCAAATTGAAGAATCTCGCAATGGCAGAGATTAAGAGCAATATTTTCAGAATATTTTTATTAGAAGAATCTCCAAATATCGAGAAGAAAAGGCACGAAAAATTTGGAGGCATGAACCCACCAAATGGCAGCGGAAGCGCGGTCAAAGGGTGCCATAGGCGGTGGAAGCGAGGTCGTTTGGTGGCCGTAAGATTTGAAACTTCAGGGTCTTGATCGTAATTTGACACACTTTAACATGACGTCTAGGGTTTCACATTCCAGAGCCTATATAAAGGACCGAGAGCTATCTATCAAAATTATCAAAGAATCGAACAATCAATTGACTGATCTACCAAGCAAGCTATCTAGAGAAAACTAAGGTTTTGTAATTTGGTTTTTCACCGAATAATTTTATAATGCAATAGTTGATCAATAAAGGTAGTTCTTTCTTCTAATATTATCGCATTTACTTTCTGCATTTACTTTTTGCACTTTACTTTCTGCAATTACATTCCGCATTTACTTTCTGCGTTTTAAATTTTAATTATGGGTTCTGTTTTCTTCCACTTTTTTCTATCTCGTTGATCTTCATGAGCGAGTAAATTCTTGCTTGCTAGGGTTTGTAGGATAGAGTAGAATAATGGATGAAAACTATAATTTAAATTCTTTTTAAAGTTTTAAGTTTTATAAATTTTAGCAAAATGAATATTAACCCTCTAATCAGGTGTGCTATCAATTCATGATACTCACGACCAAAATTTGAGATTTGTTAATAATCGTTTTGTTAAGAGCTTGAGATAAATAGAGAACAATGGAAGGACACGGGTCGGTAGAGAGAAACCCTAATTCCCCCCAGGAACCCTAATCTACATTCATCGCTATTTCTCTAGTATGAAATAATTAAAAGATAAAAAGAATTATTTTTAAAACTCTATCCATTAACTACTAAATTCTATAAACTCTACAAGCCCTTTTCTTATAATTTTTCACACCTTCTTAATAATACACGATAACAATCCCACCTTTCTTCTATCAACTCGTCTAAAATAAGAAAAGCAGTTCACTGTTTCTCTGTGGACGACCCGTACTCATCACGACTAGCTATTTGCGATACCGTCTTGATTGCGGTTATTTACAACATAAATAAACACACTTTTTTATGAACAATCAAATGGTGTCGTTGGCGGGGAGACGGTCGTAATTATTTTTCTTGTTATTCGGGTTGATTTCTAATATAAAATCAGAGAACATAAAAATAAAAAAAACTGCATTTTGTATTTTTAACGATTTTTGTGCGAGTTTTGCGAGAAATCTGGAGCACTTGTAGCGAACCAACATAGATTCATAGATTATCAAATAGGAGCAGAGAAGTATTAGAGTGTGGTGCCAAAATTTGAATGGGAGATTCCATCAAACGGCGGCGGAACCGCGGCCAGAGGGAGCATTGGGCGGTGGTACGCGGCCACCTTCTCAAGCCCCTAAATTCTTTTGGTATTACACTATCGTCTTCCTCTCTCCTCTAAATCTCTAATAAACTGTTTTCACCTGCAAGATTCTTTATAAACAGCGCCGCTAAAAATCTTTTTGCGTGTTTTAGATTTTGGTTTGTTTTGCATATTTAAAACGGACATTAAGAGGCAAGAAACCCAAATTCAGATTAGGTGGAGATTCCATCACCCTTTCTAGGCCCCATAAAGCACAAAAAAGCATACGCATAACCCTACATTAATAAAAAAATATCTAGACCAAGTTTCTAAGGACAATCATGCTCAATTAGGATAAAGGAGGGTCGTGGGTAATCTATTGCTTATCCGCTTTTCTCTTGTGGTGTCTAAGACAAGCGTGACTAAGGAAAGTGGTTTACTTAACTAGGCCTTCTATTTCGATGATTCGTATTGTGAACACCTCCCACTTACCTGGCACTTACCTGGCTGCAAGATTGATAAGAAAGTGATAGAGAATTGATCCTATGTTTTGTCCTCTGAAAGTCTAGGAGCGGTCTAGTGATTTGACTTAGGTAACCCTAACTTTAGGGTTTGTTTGTGCACGTTTGTGATTGGTTGAGTCGAGTCCCTCTTTCCAAGCAAAACAATTTCAAAAATCCAAAAAAAGCTTATATAAAAATTACCATTTCACCCTCTTTTCTTTTCATTCTCTTATAATGGGTAACCTAAACCGACCAACTCTTGGTGAGGTTTGCTATACACAACCAGATATTTTTTTTGTATTGTTATTGCTTTGGTATAAATTCCAACCCTACCATTTCTTTAAGGGATAGGATAGAACGCTTTAGAAATAACAGCTGGACAGCTCACTCAAAGTCTTATCAACCATGTAAAAATTCAACACTTTCTTATGTTGATAATCTTTTTAAGGCTAGTGAGGCAACTTCTAAATTTATGTCTATTACTGAGTATATTGCGAAGGCCCGTAAACAAAGTTTCATACCTTTTACTTCTCCAAAACCGTTAGGATAACAATTACAATCATTTCCATATGAAAATCTTGATACTCGTTTCGAGGCGAATACAACAACTTTTACACCCATGACCATTGCTGAGCAAATTGCAAAGCCAGTCGCCAACTAACCAACCAATCTCAATCTTCTTCATATCACAATATTGATTCTAATCATGTTTATGAAAATTGGATACACCCTTCTAACTCTTATCAATAGTACTAAACATTCACACGCTCTCATGTTGATACTTCTTTTAAAGCTAATGTGACAAGTCGTAAACCCATTTCTATTGCAGAACACATTGAACTCGCCCGTAGCCAACAATTAAACACATTCCAACAATACTCAACTGTTGCACCTTATCTAGATAGTGCTTCCGAACATCAATTAGGAAATTCCACGGCTCAAAGAGAATCCTTTATTTAAACTTCTTCACAAACCATGTCTAGTCTTGAAGTAGAGTTGGAATTGAGTAGTAAGAAAGAACCATGGATCTATCCAAATCAAACCAGAACCATTTTTTTGATCTCGACACCTTCCATCCTGAAACCTAACCAAATGTATTTGATGATCAACCGATTAATAATCTAAGTGATGAGGTGCCCGAGAATAACATGTTTGACTTTTTCAATAGTGAGTGTGAAAAAGAGCCTTACACCATTCCAAATCAAACTGATCCTTATTCGACTAAACTTGACATTTCAAACCTTCCAATTCCATCAAGTGAACCAAGTGATCCATCGATTGAGGATAATATAATTGATGAATTTTTTAAAGAACTATTTGTTTGATTTGACTCAAGGTGCTAGTAAGATCGGTGATGAGAATATCTTTGAAGATGAACTCACTATATTGTAAGAGTTGGATACTCCGACCCATCATGTCGCTTCCACTGAATGTGAATATCTTCCTATGCATTTAACCGATCCTATTCTTACCACCAACCTATCCGATATGCAAAACAATATTCAGCCTTCATCTCCTACATTTGGATCAACAATGCTTGACACCCAAGTTCATTTACCCATTTCATTACACACTCTCTTTAGTTCTTCTTCTCATCTTCTTTCAATTCCACCGAGTTTTGATGAACCATACTACGATATTTCGAGTTCTATGATTCTTGAAAGAACACTTGATTTAACCTTTTTTAAGAATAGGGAGACGAACTTTTCGAGTCTCTTACCTCCATAATTTCTTACGAATCGAGTGTTTTGAATCCTGGTGCGCAGCACATTGACTTGGAAACTTTAAACCTTCCTAGCAAATCTATTTATTCCACTAATATAGATATCAATTCCTTTCTTTCTGATGAAATTATCATTCAGAATATCGATGAAAGTTTCGAAAGTATTTTCGCCGAAGAATTCGTGTTCCTTGAAGACCTGAATGTTGTGATGAATCAACCTCCACCGGAAATTTGTGCGCCTCCCTTTGAGGCCGAAGAAGGTGAACCGCTGCCCCTTCTTCTAATCATATACGACAATACGACTATTCCACCCATTGCTTATCTTCACATTCTTGTTTTCGTTCATACTCATTTTTTCGTCTCTACCAACCGAGACGTAAAACCTTTCGATTACACCTCTTATCTTACCCCCACTTCATCTCTTCTAGTTACTCTCATTTCTATTACTTCTACTCGAGACATGGTACAACCTTCATTCTTATATAGTCTCGAGTCTTCTTCACGTCCATCCGTTTTGCATTTTTCTACCAACCATGGTGTTATCTTGATAAAATATTTGAATGGTTGGTTTTAACTTTTAGTCTTTGTAATGTTTTGTGTAGACCGATAATATTTACCCCCCCTCTTATGTTGAATTTTAATGTTAGTAATGAAAACACTGTTTTACTCAAGTTTGGGGGGAAACAAGAAAAATACTTTTAAATAGGCTCTTGACACTCAAAGAAAGTTTTGCACGATTGTGAACCAAGAACAAGTTTAGGGGAGGATTTCACTATCATTCACTCTTGACCCCTTCTTTATACCATCTCATTGAACCGTTCTTCCTAGTTTTCAGTTTTTGAGCTTATAGAACAACATCAGTGAGGATACTGATGCAAAAAAGTTTGGGGGGATGGTTTGTATATTTACGCATTATATGTAAATATTGCATTGCATAAATTTTTGAAAATAAAAGTTAGAAAGTAAAAAATACACATGAAAGAAAGGAAAAGATCTAAGAAATGCAAGAAAATTAGATGTTTTTAAAACAAAGCTAGTAACACATAGTCCTGAGTTGTTGTCCCAAGGGTTAGTAAGATGAAGAAATCACTAATCTGTGGATAGAAATAAGTCTGAAAAATAGTCCTTATTTTTGAGTCCAGACTTCTGAACGTTGATACCCTACTATATACACTTACACACATCTTGAAACTTAGGATAGTAGAGCTTACCTTGAAATACTCTTGCCTAGAAGCTTTAGTATGAGGGAAAAAATATATAAATTAAAAAAATATAAATGACACATAAAATAAATGGTGAAGAAAAATGAACACTGGTTTTGCAATTACTTAAGGCAGTATAAAAAAATACAGCAAGGGTGCCTTATCACCTAGTGCGTTAGACCAACTGGTTTGGGAGTCATTGCTAAGCCTTAAGTGTTGCAAGACGAGCATATTGCTAATTACGCCTTAATAAGTGAGCATATTTGGTAATCAGTTGGTTAGTACCTCAAAAAATATTAACGGTCGCATGAAGAATGTGTGAGCAAATCCATCTAAAATATCACCGACTAAAAAGTACTAAGAAAGATAGACAAAATGGTATGATAGCTTGAATTGAATTCTTCAAGTGTAGAGATGTCTTTTACATACACGTAGGGGTATATGATCGATATTTGGAGAAATGGTAGGGAGGAAGACTAAAGACGATATTTTATTGAGTGATGATGTGATTTCTGATATTTTTTTATGACTATTAAGATAGGGCTTATAACAACAAAAAATCTAGTGTAGTTTGAAACACTTATTTTCAAGTTTTTCTCTTATATGTTCTTCATCTTTGCATTTAATTTTTATCTTCTTTCTTTTATTTTGGGATTTTGTGGGTGTAATCCGCTGAAAACCCCTAGGAGACAACACTCCTCCTACTAGGGTCACCTAGAGTTTTAACGGTTTGTTGCACGAGCTAAGTGCAATCGTGTTGCCTATGAAAACGTGCTAGATTTTTTTCTTTTATAATAAATAGTTTTCTCGAGACGATCAAAGATAAGTTCGAGGGTATTTGATAAGTCAAATTTATTGCACATTGGTATGGACATTTTCCCTATTATTATTAATTACTAAAAGATATTAATTGTAAATAAAGAACATATGTTGGTTTATTTGTAAAAAAATATTGTCATATATTTTTTTCATTTATAATTAATATAATTAGGGAAATATATGCATATCATATTTGAATAAAATATTTATAACATTATTTATTATTAAAATATGCATATCATATCAAATATTCTTAACCAATATTCTTAAGATATCATATCATTTAATTGGTTAGAATAATATCCCAAATAAAAAAATGCTACTAGAAAGATGATTTGAGATATTGTGCAGGTATTATAATAAGAATAGCTCAGATCTAAAATACAAGTAGGAGATCCACAACAAATCGGTTCACCAAACTAAATCGGCCAAATATTAGGAGCAAATTGAAAAATCTCGCGACGGCAGAGACTAAGAGCAATATTTTCAGAATATTTTTATCAGAAGGATATCCAAATATCGAGAGGAAAAGGCACGAAAAATTTGGAGGCACGAACCCACCAAACGGCGGCGGAAGCGCGGTCAAAGGTTGCCATAGGCGGCGGAAGCGAGGTTGTTTGGTGGCCGTAAGATTTGAAAATTCATGGTCTTGATCGTAATTTGACATACTTCAACATGACATCTAGAGTTTCACATTTCAGAGCCTATATAAAGGACCGAGAGCTATCTATCAAAATTATCAAAGAATCAAACAATCAATCGACTGATCTACCAAGCAAGCTATCTAGAGAAAACTAGGATTTTGTAATTTGATTTTTCAGCGAGCAATTTTGTAATGCAATAGTTGATCAATAAAGGAAGTTCTTTCTTTTTATTTTGTCGCATTTACTTTCTGCATTTACTGTCTGCATTTACTTTCTGCACTTTACATTCTGCAATTATATTCCGCATTTACTTTCTGCGTTTTTAATTTTAATTTTGGGTTTTGTTTTCTTCCATCATTTTTCTACTTCGTTGATCTGCATGAGCAAGTAAATTCTTACTTGCTAAAGTTTGTAGGATAGAGAAGAATAATGGATGAAAAGTATAACTTAAATTATTTTTAAAGTTTTAATTTTTATAAATTTTAGCAAAATGAATATTAACTCTTTTATCGGATGTGCTATCAATTCACGATAGTCACGACCACAATTTGAGATTCGTTAATAATCGTTTTGTTAAGGGTTTGAGATAAATAGAGATCAATGGAAGAACAAGAGTCAGTAGAGGGAAATCCTAATTCTCCCTAAGAACTCTAATCCACATTCATCGATATTTCTCTAGTATTAAATAACTAAAAGATAAAAAGAATTATTTTTAAAACTCTATCCATTAACTACTAAATCTTATAAACCCTACAAGTCTTTTTCTTATAATTTTTCACACCTTCTTAATAATACACGATAACAATCCCACCTTTCTTCTATCAACTCATCTAAAACAAGAAAAGCAGTTTACCGTTTCTCTGTGTACGACCCATATTCATCGCGGCTAGTGTTCATATCATAATATTGCAGTTTATATTCCCCAAGTCTTATTCGTTTTATAAATAAACTGGTGCTTTTGACGCATCTCTGCTGCATGTTACAGGATACAGGTTCTTGGAGCGAATACAGTGAAAAAGACGAAAGTTGATACAGAAAAGAGACTTTTGACCAACAAGTAGACGGATCCTAGTCAAGCCTAGACGAAAAACAATTCACAATTGTATAAGGCAATGCAGTCCTAAATGTCAAAGTGAACGGTCAAAAGATCCTTACAAGTTTGCACTGAAGATCTGGAGAATACCCAGATATTAAATGGAGAAAAGAAGTATAAAAGTAGAATGCCCAAGAAGCATAGAAGGAAGCCCAAAAGTTTCATGCACTAAATCCCTAGTTTGGCCACGGAACCGCGGCCAAACCTAGGCTGGCACCGCGGTTCCGCGGCCATTCAGTGCCCGTGTCGGTGCAAAATTTCTGGGTCGGTGCGTCGGTGGATTTTTCATGGGCAAATCTGTAATTGCACATGTGCGAATCCCGTAACCCTAAATTTCCCTGTTTGCTTATAAATTGTAATCACAAAATTGTAAAGGCTATGCCTCTTTTTAATAAACAAATTCAGATCTGTTCTGTATTATTGCTTGGAGGGAGCCATCAATAAAAATTAGTAAGTTAATTTTATTTCTTCGCTTTTAATTATCTTTTAATTAGAATTTCTTTTAATCCCCTAATGAGCGAGTAATCTCCTCGCTTGTTAGGGTTAGCTTTAGGGAAAGGTTTGAGAGATGAGATCTCTCACCCCTTTCATGCCATTTCATACCTAAGAATTAGAACTCCATGCATGCACGCACACCCAGCTCCCTACGACACCTTATCCCTCGAGGTAATGGTGACACCGTAGTGTAAAGGACCGGTTGCGCGTGTTTTCCATGGAGGTTAGGGTAAGTATCGATAAAGGAAGGACAAGAATCTAGAGGAAGAAACATCTTCCCAAAAGATTCTAATCCACTTTATTGATAATTACTATAACATCTAATAGATAAAAAATAAGGCATTGAAAGCGGTGAGGGAACCTTTAATCTCCAACTTCCCCTAAGCCTAACCCTAGCAAGACTTTAATTTAGATTAATTTAGTTTATTGATAGATCTAGGTTTTTTTAGATTTAATAAATCAATCCAAACAACATTTGGAATCAACTCGTAAAAACACATTAAGATAATTACACATCTCTGTGGATCGACCCGTATTCACCGGCTAGCTGCAAAGCGACGCCGTTTCTGATTACGGTTAACTTAATATTTTTGGATTATCAAATGGCGCCGTTGCCGGGGATGGCGTAAAATTTCTTTTGTGTAATTTCGGGATGATATAAATTTTAAAAATTATAAAAATCTGAAAATAGAAAAAAAAATTATTATCAATTTTTATCTGTTTGAAGGGTGTATCTTTTGAATTTTGCAGGAATAGCGAAGAGTCTTGGATCTGGAATTTTACAGAGGGCAAACCAGAAAAAATCATATCAGAACAGAGGAGAAATATAACAACAGAGAGGTAGAAATTTTTTGGAGCTCTGATCGCTCCATTCCACCGCGCTTCCGCGGCGAAAGTGGGCCCCAGACCACGGTTCCGCCGCGCTATAGCCACGTCAGCACCTAAATTTTGTATGGTTTGATTTCTCCTTCTCCCCTATGTCAACCTCCATATATCTTTCTGTAAAAACTTTCTGCAGGAATTTTTTGCGCTAAAAATCTTCTCTCCCCTTCTAAATAACAGATTTTCTGCAGGTTTCTTTGCGCCGCGCTAAAAAAAATTGATTGCAAGTGAATTTAATGTTTTGCATGTTTTAATTGGACTTTAAGGGGCTAATTGACCAAATTCAGATTGGGTGGGGATTTCATCACCCTTCCCAGGACCCCAGAAAACACTTAAAGCATTTGCATTGACCACAATTAATTAAAAAATACTAGATTCAGCCCTAAGGACATCGAGCTCAATAGGAAAAGGACTAGTATAGGCATCGACCGTTTATCCTAACTGACTTTGCGGTGTTTAGGCAAGTGTGTCTAGGCTAGTGGTTATTAATTAGGCCCACTATTGTGGTTCCTTCCCACTTACCTGGCACTTACCTGGTCGTAATTGTCGGTGAAGAGGCGGTTTGAGGTCCTATTTCTAGCCCTAGTTAGGAGCTGTCTAGCAGACCTAGGTGACCCTAGATCTAGGCCTGATTGTGCATGTGTGGTTGATACATTTGTGTCATAAGTCTCTTTTCAAAAATCTCTTTGCAAAACTCTCACATAAAAAAAAAAGAAAAATCTTTTCAAAACATGCAACTTGTCGCTAAGAAAACTTACACTTCACTTCCACCGCTTCCTTTCATTGACGTTCTCTTACCTCCACATTCTGTCTTTCATTTTTTTTCCTGACTGCACCACCCCTTAGTGTATGTCACTTTAGATTAGGGATACTAACGCCCGATTAGTCCGCGTTTTGTTGGTACCGACCGACGAACCTTTCGACACCGAAGTCGAAATTCCCTCCATTTCCTTACCTCCACCTTCAAATTCTTCTTTCGAAGGTATGTCGGGATTCAACCCCAACGATACCTTACCGACGGGAATGATTCCACCTCCGTTAGGTGCGAATAACCCGAATCTTCTGCCTGTTGCAGCGCCCCCACGAGTTGCGCTCCAGGATCTCTTTTACCCCGTCCGCACGTCTTTACCTACATGTCTTTCACCCCCACCGGCAAATGGGGACAATTTTGAAATAAAACCACAATTCATCAATATGCTGCCAAAATTTCATGGTTTGGAATCTGAAGATGCATATATCTTTATCAATAAATTCCAAAATGTGTGCGCTATGATGAAAACGACCCAATTAAGTGATGACGCTATAAGGCTAAGGGTCATTCCTTTTACCTTATGTGACCTAGCCGAGAAGTGTCTATACAGCACCGCATCACATTCCATTAGAAATTAGGACGAGTTTGTGAAAGCTTTTCTGAAAATGTTCTATCCTCATCACAAAACTGCTAGAATCCGTAACGAGATTATACAATTTTCACAGCTTCCTTCCGAACCATTTTGGAAGTGCTTCGAGAGATTTAAAGGCCTACTTGTTCAATGCCCTCATCATGGGATCGAAAGTTGGCAACTTTGCCAAACATTATACGAGGGATTGAACCCGGCAACGAAGCAGTTGCTAGAAACTATTTTTCAAGGTCATTTTCTCTCCAAGTCTAGCGACGAAGCGTGGCAGTTTCTTGAGGATCTTAGTGAGCAAACAATTCAGTGGGAGAGTACCAAGACCACATCATCTTCTTCTATTGGTCAATCTAGGGCAGGCATACATCAAGTAGATATGTCGATTGCTATGAAGGCCGAGATGGCCGCACTTATGAAAAAGCTAGAAGCCATTGAGACCAAAATCTCATCGCCTTCTCCTGCCCCTGTTATGCTTCCACGAACTGTTTGTGCTTGTTGTACGGATCCATCGCATCTAACCGAAGAGTGTCCTTATAATGCATCTACTCAAGGACAGGATCAAGTCAATGCTGCATTTCAGCAACGACAAAGAAACGATCCGTACTCTTCGACATACAATCCGGGGTGGAGGAGTCACCCAAATTTCGCTTGGAACCAAAATCAACAATTCCAAGGAAATAACAATTTTCAAAGACCTCCTCCTCCACAACAACAACAAGCACCTTTACAAACTCAAAACCAGCATCCTTTCCAACAACAACCTTATACAAATCAAACGAACAATTTGGTTCAACCAAATGATGATAAGGTTATCTCGCTCGAAAAAAGTCTAGATGCATTTCTCAAGCAATCTACAGAATCCGCAGCAAGATTTGAAAATTATGTTCAGTCTTTGATGCATAACAATGCCTCACACGATCAAAGTATCAAATCTATTGAGGCAAAAATTGCACAATTAACTGCTGCGTTGAGCGAGAGAGAAAAGGGAAAGCTTCCATCTCAACCATTGCCAAATCCCGGTCACACTCAAAACGCATATCACAATCATAATGTAAATGCGGTGACCACGTTGAGATCCGGAAGTGTGTTGCAAAATAATGTGGGTATTAGTGATGACATCCCCGCCGGTGGTTCTTCTTCTTCTTCTTCTTCTCCATCGTCATCTTCCCTTTCTTCATTTTCTTCACTTTCTTCTTCATCTTTTTCTTTAGAGCCTATTCTCCACCCTTCACACGGCTCTACTTCTTCTAACTCGAACGGACCCATTTCTCACGACACGAACACATCCACACTGGGATCCGTTCCTACTCTACATTCTACTCCACAGACATTTGACTCAACAAATTTTCAAAATGCTCCATTTCCAAACAGGTTGAGTCCCAATAAACCAACTGCACAAGTGGAGAAGATTGTGGAATTATTTAAGCAGGTTAGCATAAATATACCTCTCTTGGATGCTATCCAACAAGTCCCTTCATACGCGAAAATCTTAAAGGGCTTATGCACCTCGAAGAGAAAGGAATCTCAAGTACCCAAGAATGTGCTAGTGGCTAGTGCAGTGAGCAATGCTATTAACCAACCTCAAACCTTACCCCAAAAACGAAAGGACCCAGGCTGTCCTACGATTTCAATCACAATTGGGGATAAGAAAATTAATCGAGCACTTTTAGATCTTGGGTCTAGTGTTAACCTGCTTCCCTACTCCGTGTACGAACAATTAGGGGTTGGAGAGTTGAAACCCACTCGTTGTACTCTCCAAATGGCTGATCGATCAATCACCCATCCAAGGGGTGAGCTAGAGGATGTGTTGATCAAAGTTGGGGAGTTCATATTCCCCGTTGATTTTATTGTTATGGATACACAACCTGTTGCTAACCCACGGAACCAAATTCCGGTGATCCTCGGTCGACCATTTTTGGCCACTTCCAATACTGTAATAAACCGTCGCAATGGCTCCATGACTCTATCCTTTGGGAAAATGTCTAGTGAGTTCAATATTTATAAGATGGGAAGTCTGCCCCCCGTGCCTAAAACTAGTACACGAGAAATTTGCTTTATTCACGAAATCACGCAGGATGACTGTGAGCTTGAAAGATTCTTGTTTGATGAAAACAGTTTTGACGCCACTAGTGCGTCCCTCCTTGAGCCTACCACTGTTGACACAACCGATATGGATTATGAATATTTCACTTTTTCGGATGATGATGACTCACAGCCCGAATATGAGTCTTTTGAATTTTTGGATGAGTTAGTTGAACCATCCGAATCGGTTGTTTGCAGTGATTTCGAGCCTGTGTTGGAGTCCTTTGAGTTCGAGGTAGATTCCACAATGATTCTTTCGCCTCCGAAACTCGAACTCATGTCCTTACCGCCTCACCTTAAATATGCTTACATAGGTGAGAATGAGACTTTTCCATTATAATATCATCCTCTCTAGCCTTCGAGCAAGAGAACGCTATTTTAAAAGTCTTACAAGATTGGCGGCAAGTTTTCGGTTGGACTATGGCGGACATCGAGGATATCAGTTCCCTTATAATTAAATATCATATGAAATTGATGGATGATGCCAAGTCAATAGAGGACCCACAGGAACATTTTGGGGGTATTGTGGTTAGTCAACCTCCTCCTTTAGAAGTTGAACCACCCCCATTTCTTTTAAGAAGCTACGAGAATGCCAACATTCCACTGATTGCTGATCATTCGCATTCTCATTTTGATTCATCACCACCTCCTGTTTATTCACCTCCATACCTTCCATACCACCACTTCTATCTTCCCCAATTCTTTATGGATCGCTACGACTTATTCTTCCACCAACTGATACTCTTTACTGATAAATTTTTCAACTGGTTGGTGTTAACGTTTGGTCTATGCAAGGTTTGGCAGTAATGTCTAACATAGTTTAAATGAAGTTTGGGGGAGGGCCTTTCTGTATATATTTTTGTTTTCCATAACAATAAAAAAAAATTATAAATAAATAAACAGGGAAGTGCCGGTATTTTGACCCTCTTGGTTTAGTATGACAGTGAGGACACTGTCAAGTTCAAGTTTGGGGGTATGCTCGGTACGTCTTCTTCCTTCGCATTCATTTGTACATATTTTTGCATTTGCATACTTATTTGAAAACCCATAAAAATTGAAAAAAAATTTCAAAAAATTTTAAAAATTATTGTATTCAATTTTGGCTAATTGACTTGAGTTTGAAAAATAGGTTAACTAGCTTGGAGCAACTAGATCTTAGACTTAGTGAATTAAAAACCCTAAAAATAACATTCCTTAAAGTTTAACGGTAGAAAGTATATGCCTTGTAGTTTATTTAGAAATAGGCGAATTTTGGGTTCACTTCTTGGGTTAAGTCAAAATGAGGGAAGAGTATTGATGTTCTTATTAGAGTATAAGTTTGAAAAATAGTTCCTAGCTTAAGTCTAGATTCTGAAAATGTATACCCTATAATTTGCACAATCACACACCTTGAAACTTGGAATAGTAGAAGAGACCTTGAAATGCTCTTGTCTAAAGTCCTTAGTACAATGAAAATAAAAGAAAAAAATGTGAATGAAGAATAAAAAAAATGGACACTGGTTTTTGTGATTACTTAAGGCTGCAAAAATAGAAAAATATTTAGCGAGGGTGCCTTATCACCTAGTGCCTTAGACCAACTGGTTTGGGAGTCACTGCTAAAGCCTTGGGTGTTGCAAAACTAGGAAGTACGCCTTAAAGTGCTAACACATCTTGTAATCGGTTGTTGGTACCTCAAGAAGTATTAACGGTCGCATGAAGGATGTGTAAGCAAATTTCATTTAAAAATTCACTAATTAATAAGTGCTTTAGACAAAGGACGAGAGTACGATTGCTTGATTTGAATTTCCAAGTGTAGGGGTGATCTATACACACACGTAGGGGTATGTGATTGGAATTTAGATAAGAGAGAGGAATGAAAGATAGAACTTGTATCTTTAATAGAGTTGATAGAAATTCCTAAGTGGAGATGAAACCCTAGAAGGAAGACTTAAGAGATGCCGAAAGCTAAGTAGGTCTACATAACATATATAATCTTAAGTTAGATGATTAGGAAGTGTGAAGAATGTGGGTGGATGATTCGCGAGTCAAAAGATAATAGAATTCCTTCTTAGAAAACCTAATTGGAGAACAAAATTCAATGGGCTGAGTTGATAGGATTTTGTGGGTGTAATCCGATGAAAACCCTCAGGAGACAACACTCCTCCTACTAGGGACACCTAGAGCTTTAACGGCTTGTTGCACGTGCTCAGTGTAATCGCGTTTCCCTGCGAAAGTGCGGTTAGGATTTTAGTGAATAAAAATAAGTTTGCCCGAGGACGAGCAAAAGATAAGTTTGGGGGTATTTGTTCATATCATAATATTGCAGTTTATATTCCCCAAGTCTTATTCGTTTTATAAATAAACAGGTGCTTTTGACGCATGTCTGCTGCATGTTACAGGATACAGGTTCTTGGAGCGAATACAGTGAAAAAGACGAAAGTTGATACAGAAAAGGGAATTTTGACCAACAAGTAGATGGATCCTAGTCAAGCCTAGACGAAGAACAATTCATAATTGTATAAGGCAATGCGGTCCTAAATGTCAAAGTGAACGGTCAAAAGATCCTTACAAGTTTTTACTGAAGATCTGGAGAATACCCAGATATCAAATGGAGAAAAGAAGTATAAAAGTAGAAAGCCCAAGAAGCATAGAAGGAAGCCCAAAAGTTTCATGCACTAAATCCCTAGTTTGGCCGCGGAACCGCGGCCAAACCTAGGCTGGCGCCGCGGTTCCGCGGCCATTCAGTGCCCGTGTCGGTGCAAAATTTCTGGGTCGGTGCGTCGGTGCGAGAGTTGGGATTTTTCATGGGAAAATCTGTAATTTCACATGTGCGAATCCCGTAACCCTAAATTTCCCTGTTTGCTTATAAATTGTAATCACAAAATTGTAAAGGCTATGCCTCTTTTCAATAAACAAATTTAGATCTGTTCTGTATTATTGCTTGGAGGGAGCCATCAATAAAAATTAGTAAGTTAATTTTATTTCTTCGCTTTTAATTCTCTTTTAATTAGAATGTCTTTTAATCCCCTAATGAGCGAGTAATCCTCGCTTGTTAGGGTTAGCCTTAGGGAAATGTTTGAGAGATGAGATCTCTCACCCCTTTCATGCCATTTCATACCTAAGAATTAGAACTCCATGCATGCACGCACACCCAGCTCCCTATGGCACCTTATCCCTCGAGATAATGGTGACACCGTAGTGTAAAGGACCGGTTGCGCGTGTTTTCCATGAAGGTTAGAGTAAGTATCGATAAAGGAAGGACAAGAATCTAGAGGAAGAAACATCTTCCCAAAAAATTCTAATCCACTTTATTGATAATTACTATAACATCTAATAGATCTAAAATAAGGCATTGAAAGCGGTGAGGGAACCTTTAATCTCCCAACTTCCCCTAAGCCTAACCCTAGCAAGACTTTAATTTAGATTAATTTAGTTTATTGATAGATCTAGGTTTTTTTAGATTTAATAAATCAATCCAAACAACATTTGGAATCAACTCGTAAAAACACATTAAGATAATTACACATCTCTGTGGATCGACCCGTATTCACCGGCTAGTTGCAAAGCGACGCCGTTTCTGATTACGGTTAACTTAATATTTTTGGATTAATCAGCTAGCTATTTGCGACACCGTCTTAATTGCGGATATTTACAACATACATAGACACACTTTTTCATGAGCAATCACCCACGATGGCTCAAGACTGCATCGAATATGCAAAACGATACCACTCATTCCAAATACACGGGGATTTAATTCATCAACATCCTAACCCACTAAATCCCACCGTGGTTAGCTGGCCTTTTGAGATGTGGGGAACGGTTATAGTTTGCCCTAATTAACCAGCGTCATCTAAGGGACATCGTTTCATCTTGCTGACAACCGAATACTTCTCCAAATGTGCAGAGACGATACCGTTAAAGGAAGTGAAAATGGAGAATATTATCCACTTCACTAAGACTTATGTGATATATCGGTTCGGAGTCTCACGGCGGATAGTCTCAGATAACGGATCCACATATAGAAGTTGCAAGATAAGCCGCTTCGTACAACAATACAAGATAGACTGGAGATACCCCTCCGTCTATAATACTTGAGCTAACGGTCTAGCTGAAGCTTTTTACTAAACACTAACCAAGCTCATAAGATGGTGTCCAAAAATAAATAAGGATTGGAATGAAAGGCCATATGAGACTCTTTGAGCCTAACGAATGACGTTCAAGACATCCATAAAGACGACGTCTTATGCATTGGTGTTTGGAGCCGAAGCAGTGATCCCGTTGGATATCGAGCTCCCCTCACTTCGAATGGAGATTCAATATGAGTGTACAGATGAAGAAAATACCCATCTCCAGCTTGAAGAACTTTATGCTCTTGATGAAACCCATTTCGTAGCACAACAAAGTTTGGAAGCCCATCGAGCAAGGAAGACCCAGGCATATGAAAGACTAACCAGACCAAGAACATTCCGCCAGGACGAACTCGTACTAGATGTCAAAAGACCGATGATCCCCAACCAAGCAAAACTTGGAAAGGTCAAGCCAAATTATGAAGTCCCGTACATCGTAGAAAATTTCTACCAAGGCAGGGCTTACCTACTGATGGACATGCTTGGAGAAAAACCCTTTCGGCCAATAAACAGTCATTTCCTCAAGAAATACTATGCTTGAAGAGTCCTGACTTGGGTTAATAATAGAAGACGACGCCTATGTCCGCTCCTTATCTTCCTAAGTCAAGACTTTAGAATTCCCCCCGGGAAAATATATTCCTTAAATTCCCCTTTGGACCACTATGTCCCTAAACCAGAAAATCGCCATACGGCCTGTCACCAAATTGACCACCGCATACAATTCAAGGGCACAAATGATCCCTACCCACAGAAAAGACTGCAACCCAAGTCCCACCGGAATACTATATTCCCAGATATATGCTGCCCTATGGTCAGTCTCTAAATTGGCTATCGTATACAATTCATAGGCACAAACGATCCATGTCACCCTAAAGTCCCACTAGCGAGGGATGTCAGGACATTCGTAGCGAAGTTACATCCAAGATTCCTACCAGCTATGTAACGTTAAAAAAGTAAGTCCATAAGTAAAATGAGCACAGATGAAAACCCGAAAGGGCTACGTGAGTAAAAACAGCAGGACTACCCGTGTGAAAACCAAAAAGGACGCAAACCCGTGAAAAGAAAAAAATGTACTTGCGAGATCCTCTTGACTTGCAAGAAGAAAACACCTGCGAGAGATTCTTATGACTCATAAAGGAGAAACACATTTAGGAGTCCTTACGATCTCTAAAGTAAAAATGCACTTATGAGATCCTTTCGACTCGTAAGGAAAAAATACTTCTACGAGACCCTCACGGTTCATAGAATCTAGAAGCCTTAGGTTTCAAGGATCTGAACCTGTTTCTTAAGCCATCATATCCCCAAAACTGTTCTACAAGTAGTTCAATACCAACTCTTGTATACAATCCACGGGCGCAAATAAATATGTTTCAAAAAAGGTTCCACCAAAGGCGAGCGATACTCCCATGATGGTGAACAACACTTATGAGATCTTCTCAACTTGCAAGGAAAAGACACTTTTGTAAGATCTATACGACTTATAAGAGAAAATCCCACTTAGCAGCCCTCACGACTCCTAAGGAGAAAATACACCTACGAGATTCTCTTGACTCATAGGAAGAAAACAACTTTTTGAGACCCTCACGGCTCATAAGGATTGAAAAAGATTACAGGGATTTAAACCTTTTTTCTAAGCCATTTTTCTCTAAACGGGCAATAGCAAATCATGAATCGCTCATGACATTACATTTTAGTGTTAGCGATACTGATGCCGAACGACACCCACAATTCCAAGTCTCACGCTATCGATCTCTAAGTCGTTAAACTGGGAAATAAAAAAAGAGAAATGGCCGAAATGATTGGGCAGCTCGTAATAAAAATCAGCGAGTAAAAAAATAGCGGAAATGATTAGGCACCACGAATAAACAAACGAAATGATTGGGAAATTGCGACTTTCGCGATAGGAAAAACTGAAATGATAAAGTATCACAGAAAATAAAAAAAAAAGTAAAGAAAAAAATTTCTGCTCTACAGATATGTCGATACTGACTTCTGTAGACAATCCACGGGCACAAACAAATGAATGAGAGCAACATGTTCTACCATGTTATCATCCTGAAAAACCTGGGTGTAGCGCTCCAAATTGTGATGAAAATCATTTGTAGAAGGGAGGACCTACGAGGGAGCAACCGCCCACAATGATCCTTAAAGCGACGACTTATGGCCTCACATTGGGTATCACTGTAGGTAGGCTCATAAAAGCGAATCTTAGCATGGGAAACAATCTCACTGATAGAATACAGACGACTAACCATTGTACCTTAACGGAGACAAAAGAAGCGTCAGCAACATTGATTCAAGTTCGAATTGTGGAGTCAATAGCTATAAAGCTAATAGATCCCACTAAGCCAACGTAATGGCTCATAAAGTTGAAGAACATGCTCATGAGAACATTTAAAGGACTTTCTAAAATAAATAAAAGGAGTTTAACTCCAGAAATTCCCAAAGGGAACGCTTAAAAATTAAGTATTGGAGCTAAACTCTATTAAAAAGGTGAGTTCTTACCACAAATTTGACAAGACTGGTCTATTGCTTAAACTCTTGAAGACGAAGACTAAACTTCGAAACAGAGCTAAGCTCTGAAAGAGAATCAGAATTCTCAAGAAAAGAAAATAAATGAAGGCAAAGATCTTTTTAGAGCCTAAGGCTCTATTTATAGGGACGTGGGGTCGGTTCGGAATGTCCACATGTCAAGGAAGATCCAGCGGCTATAAAGCTGGGCACCATCCCCTCACATGCAAGGCATGTGGGAACAACGGTGGGCATTTGTTCCCGTCTAAATTGTGGCATTTAATAGCCAAGCCGAAATTATCTTGGCAGTGTCCACATGCAATGTATGTGGAGCTAATGCCATCGGTTTAGGCAACGCCTCACGTGCAAGGTACATGGCACTAATGCCATCAACCTTTAGCAACACTCACGTGCAAAACACGTGACGCTAATGCCATCGACTTATACAGCGCCTCATGTGTAAGGCACGTGGGACTAATGCCACCAGCCTTCAGCAGCACTCACATGCAAAACATTTGGCGCTAATACCATCATCCTGGGCCACGCCGTATGTGCAAAACACGTGGCCCCGATACTAAATAGTTGAAGCACTTGCTTTAGATAGAGAATAATCTCTATATTTGGAACATATTTTCCATAATTTTTCTAAAACAAGAAAAATCCTCTTTGTTAAAATATAGAGCCCTTAGATCAAAAATCTAACGGTGTATAAAATTCACCGGTTGATCTTTAAAATTAATTTGGTTAATCGAGATTTCTTAAATGAGAGATTCTCTCAAACTAATTGATCCTTCTCTGCTCCTATAAATAAAAGCCTAAGAGATCAAATCACAGACATACAGACCCCCCATAAGTTTCTGCAACCGAAAATTTAATTATCTTCCAAGAACATCTTCTTCCTCCTCAAAAATTTAGGTAATATATGGATAAAGATGTACCTTACCTAATATCCCTATTTAAAAGAGGCTTAGCCTTTTATAAGAACTTGGTTCTTCCACTAGATCAAAAATGTATGAGACAAATCGTTCCTAAAACGAGAAATTATGTTCTCAGGGAGAGATCTTGATCTCAAAATCTAAGATCTGATAGAAAACTTAAGTTTTCTCATCATCAAAAGATATCAAATGGAAAAAGTCAGAGCTTTTTGCTCTGTGAGACTTGGTTCTCCATAAAAAAATATTCTTGTTTAAGAACTCGAGAGCTTAACAATGGTCAACAGACTAGCTTCTCATAAATTTTATGATTAAAATATATCATCTTCTGAAAGTTTGAATCTTTCCAAACGGTAGGGCTTAGATCCTCTAAAGAACCCTAGGTCAGTTCACCTCATGTGCTAAGCACACGCGCCGAACCGTTCAGCTCATATGGCTGCATTACATGGGAAGCACGTGAGTAAGCCAAGGATCTTATTCGGCTCAAGTCCAACCGAGTGCCAATATGCTCATGCGCTCACATGAATATCGTGAGAGCAACCCTAAAATCCTATTGGCTTGAGCTGAGCCGAGCCGTACACGTGTCGTGCACGCTCTGGGTATTGAACCGACCTATATTTAGCCAGAATGGCTTAGTCTTGAAGTATAATCTTCTGTGATGATCATATGATCAACTCAGGAGCCATATAGATTGACTTGGCTTCCAAAAAAGGACCAAGTGTCCCTAGGCCGTGCCTATACCTCTAAGTACCCTACGTTGATCTTAGTATTAAATAAGACTGAAGATCCTTAGTTAAAACTTCTAAGTTGATCTTAGTTTAAAATATGACTGACGATTTTTAGATCAAAATAAGTATTCCCTGAACTGATGGACCTCATCAATATGAGAAATGCAATCTAAGTTCACCCCCAAATCTAATATATACGGATTTTGATTAATCTGCACCCTACGGACGACGATATAAATTAGTCTCCGTATACAATTCAAGGGCAATCCAAAATAAACAAAATTAAAACACGACGTATGAAGGAATTGACCTGGAATGTAAAAAGTTATTATCGGTTTGCGATAACGTAATTAATTGCAGGGGCTTACGCCTGCAGGAAAAAGCGTCCCTACAATCAATAAACCTCTTATCTGTGAGGGAAAATCTGAAAGTCAGTTATATCGGCTGCATCCCTCCAAACCTCCAATATACGGTGCCATAAACCAACTTGGTATTTTCGGAGAGATGGATGAATATGTTCCGAATAGTATCTGGCTCCAGATTCAGGCTAGACACGCTCCTCCACGCTTTAGTCCGGTTTCCGACGGTAAACAAATTTATTTCATCCATAGGACCATATATTTAGATACAATATGGCAATTCTCTGCATCAAAAAACTAGCCAGTTGATCAATATTCCCCTCTATAAGTTCTTCAAGATTTCTAAAAGCCTAGTAGGTATATATAAAATGCTTCTATAGTTTTAAGTTTTAACTTTATCTACTGTAATTTGTTAGATGATGATAAAAATTTTAAGTTCGAGCATGGAAGCGTGCATAAAACTAGTTCCGTCAAATGTCTAATCATGCCTTATTGTTAGCCTCTAACCACACTTGGATAATGATATTCCTTTGCTATTAGGGAAAAAAAGAGATGAAGAGAAGCTTGAAGGAGTGATTGAAAATCTTAGAATTATGAGAGGAATTGTGGGGTTTTATGGTTAGATTTTTTTTAATCATCAATATAATTTAGAGAAGAGAGAAAGAGGTAAGTATAATGGCCCAGAAAAGCTTAGTTAAAGATTATTTAACCATAGCTAAATTTTAACATGATTCTCTAACTGATGAAAATGGTTGAGGAATCATAGAACATATAATGTAGTTTAGGTTATAATTTTGACCTGAGAAAAATTTTACCAGCCAACTCGGTAGATTTCACATAAACTACGGGTTAATGATTGGCTAAAAGATGGGATAAAATTACAACTTTTGAACAGGCATTTTTGTCCCTGCTTTTGAAACCCGTCATCATCTGGTAGTTTAGCCACCTGGAATCTAGTGGTAGATAAACTATTTTTCTAGAGTTAAATAAATTGAATAGAGTTAGATGGAGAAAAATCCTACAAGTTTCTTGAAGTTACAAGGGACATATGAATATTGGTTAAAAATTATTGGAAATATCATGGGATTCTGATGAGGCTCGATATCGATGACTTCCCAGATGCTGACGCGTTGCAGATGACGTATCCCAAAACCTACAAGAAAGGATCAAGAACTTCGGTTAGGACCTCATCTCGGGCCTCCGACCTGAGGGGTCTCCCGACCTTCGGTGGCCTTCCAGACCACCCCCCGGCTCGCCTCCGAGATGTCATGGTTCAAAGATGCCTCGGCCTCCCACTCGTCCCTGAGCCTCCCGCCAAGCTCATCCTCCTCGGTCTCATCCTGACCGACCCACAACGCTGATCACAGGCACGTACGCCACGGCTCCGTGAATCTCGCCATGCGCGAGATATCCGCCGCCCACGAACTAATGTTCCACGCCATCACGATCCCTCATTAACGAGCCTGTCCCGCCATTAATGCGGGATCCCGTCTATCACGCGGGCGTAACGTCAGGGGCGTAACGGCCGGCGTGATTCTCGCGCCTGCCTGCCCATTGCTGCCACTATATAAACCCTTTTCTCAGACGATCGAGGTACGCATTTCTTTCCACTAAGCCACTACTCTGCCAATTTGCACCACTAAATCGATTGTCGGAGGGTTCTCAGTGGCACAACCACCCCGGGACTTCCCTGCAGGTAGCTCGGCTCAACCTTAAATCCAAGCCCATTGAGATCCACACGCTAAAAGAGATAACCTCCAGATAAAATCTCAGCCGCCCATCAGCGCTCACAGCAGATCTATGGAAGATAACATCTCTGAAAGAGATCCAGACCTCCATTAGTTGTCGCCGTCTGTGGGAAATCTTGTTCCATTCAACGAAAATTCATCTTCCGATCCCAACTTTATGGCGAGCGATCACCGCGATGATCCAAGCGCTAGCCACCGACTCCCCCACAATAGAGGCACGGACGAATCTCCTCCCCCGAATGCCATCAATGCCCTAGCCGCTCGGATAGATCGACTCGCGTCCGTTGTCGATGTGCTCGTCGGTGTCCAAACGGCAGGGCAAGCTCCCTAGGTCGCCGCTCCCCCACCTCGGGGCCGGGACCCCTACAGAGGGAAAGAGGACTCTGCTCGCGTCGGCACTACCGACTACCGTCATGCTACCTCCGGCGGCCGAGGATCCCTTGGGCCAACATATTCTATGACACGCTGGGCGTCCCACAGTTCAACACCGAGGTCCGTTGCCAGAGCGCCTCACCCCGAGCCCTATCGCGCTCCTGTCCCTCCCAAGGAGGTGTCGGTCAGCTTGCCCGCACCCAGGCATGACCGACACCCCCTCCCTCGACGGGGTCGCGCGGATAGGACTCGTCACGGCAGCTCAAAAACTATCTCGCCAGGGGACCTAAGGAACCTCATTGAGAGGAACCGGGGCCGCGACCCGACGGAGGTCTCGGAAAGCAGAGGCCAAAGATCAGAATGTGCCGAGTCTTCGGGGTACCACGGCCGACTCGACGCCCTCGAAAAGAAAATCGAGAGTATGAATCGGGAAGGTCGTCATTCGAGTGACGGGGCTAAATATGCCGCCGGCTCGCTCACGAAGCCTTTCACCGAGGAGCTTCTCGTTGTCCACGTCTCTTCCCGAAACAAACCCCCGATAGTCTCGCTCTTCGACGGTAAGTCCGACCCAAAGGACCATTTGGACGCATTCACGGCCGGGATGAGTTTCCAAGACTGCTCTGACGCCGCCCAATGCCACGTTTTCCCGGCCACTCTCATCCGCTTCGGGCGAGACTGGTTTCGAGGACTCGTGCTACGCTCGATCTCAACCTTCAATGAGCTGGCCACCCAATTCCTCAGCCACTTTGTCGAGAACAGGCGGCATAAGCGGACCGTTGACCACCTCTTCACAATAAAAAGCGGGGACAAGGAAACCTTCAAAGGGTACATAACCCGCTTCTACAACGCCCTCCTCGAGGTCCCAGAACACTGGGACGAGATGGTCATTACGGCCCTCAGGTCAGGTCTTAGGCACAAGGAGTGGTTACGCTCCTTTGCATTAGTGCAACCTAAGACCATGGCCGAGGTAAAGGCCTGGACCGAGCAAGAGATCCAGCTCGAGTCCGAGGTGAATGCAAATCTCCCCCGGCCAAAGTAAATTGACCAGAGGAAAAGAGCGAGGGAAGAGAAAAAGAGGCTTGAGCGGCCAAATCCCTACTCCCCGAAGTTTCAGGAATACACTCCGCTCAACGTCTCCCAGACGGTACTACTAGAGGAGGCTAAGGGCGAGAGGTTCTTCAAACTCCCTCCGGTCTCGCGCATGGTGGCAAAGCGTACCCGGGTCCCCTTCTGCGGCTTCTACAGTTCGCAAGGCCACTCCACAGAGAACTGTAAGCAGCTCTGAGATTACATCGATGAGCTCATCCGTTTGGGGCACCTGGCGACATACTTGCGAGACAAGCGGCAGACGGACCGCGAGCAAGAGCAGCGTCCCCCTCCCGGTGAGTTGACAATCGCCCAAATTATGATCACATTCGTGGGGGGTACGTCGGGTGCCTACGAGCCTCAGCACCCCACGCTGGTCGTGGAGTCTAACGGCCGTCCGAGGAAAAAGGCCAGGGAGTCCGATCCAATCGTTTTCAACGATGAGTACCTCCACGGTATGTCCCTACCCCACAACGACCTTCTGGTGATTACGGCTTGAGTCCACTAATACGAAGTGCAGAGGATACTAGTTAACTCAGGAAGCTCGGCGGATATACTCTTTTACGACTGCTTTCTACGCATGGGGCTCACCTCGGAAGACCTAAGGCCGACCACCCACGTCCTGTCAGGATTCACCCACCACTTCATCCCGGCGGAAGGGGTAATCACTCTGCAGTTTAACATCGGGGAGGCTGGCCGTACGCGAACAGTGCTCGTGGAATTCATCGTAGCGAGAATCCCATCGGCCCACAACATCTTCCTCGGCCGCCCAACGCCGAACTCCCTCAGGGCCCAGATATCAACCATCCACTTGGCTATGAAATTCCTTCTCGACCAAGGTGGGGTAGGTCAGGCCTACGGAGACCAGCAGACTGCGAAGGTTTCCTTCACCGCAGCATCTTCGTCTGAATGGGCGAACAACGATGTTGAGGCCGAGAGTGAAATCAAGGGTTCTCTGGACACTCGGGACGAGCAAAAGGAAGTCTGAGGGACCCCGGTGGAGCCATTGACAGAGGTTCCCCTCGTAGAAGGGGACGTTGAACGTACCGTTCAGATCGGGTCGCTTATGATAGGAACTCAGCAAGACGACCTAGTTGGCTTCCTCAGAAACAACGCCGTCGTCTTCACCTGGGCTCCTAATGACATGCCTGAGATCGACCCTAAAATCATATCTCATAAGCTCGGGGTAGATCCTACGGCCCGACCCGTCAGGCAGAAGAAGCGAAGCTTCACCCTGGTCAAGTAGAAGGCAATCGAGGACGAGGTAGACAGGCTCCTCGCCGCCAACTTCATTCGGAATGTGCCTTACTCCGAATGGTTGGCAAACGTGGTATTGGGGAAAAAGTCAAGTGGGAAGTGGCACATGTGCGTTGACTTCACCGACCTCAACAAGGCCTGCCCGAAGGACAACTATCCCCTCCTTCGGATAGATCAGCTCGTCAGGCCATGAACTACTTAGCTTCATGGACGCCTTCTCCAGCTACAATCAGATCCGTATGAATCCGGCAGACGAAGATCTCACCGCATTCATAACGGACTGGGTGATATACTGCTATAAGGTAATGCCTTTCGGCCTCAAAAACGCCGGAGCTACGTACCAATGCTTGGTCAATCGCATGTTCAAGCCGTAGATCGGCAGGACATGGAAGTTTACGTCGACGATATGCTCGTCAAATCGGTCTCGTCAGTCGACCACGCCAAGGATCTGGGCAAGGCCTTCGAGGTACTCCGCAAGTTCAAGATGAAATGGAACCCCGCAAAGTGGGCATTCGGGGTCACCGGGGGAAAGTTCCTCGGTTTCATGGTCACTCACCGCGGGATCGATGCTAACTTGGAGAAAATCAACACCATCCTCAACATGGCCGTGCTCAAGACTAACGTCGAGATCATACGGTTGACAGGACGAGTAGCCGCTCTGTCACGTTTCATGTCGAGGTCTGGCGAGAAGTGACTCCCGTTCTTCAAAGCTCTAAGGAAAATTCCGAGGTTCGAGTGGTCGGTGGAGTGCTAGACCGCCTTTGACTAATTAAAGAGGCACCTTGCAACTCTACCTCTGCTCACCTGACCAGTGGAAGGGGACGATCTATCGCTGTATCTGGCAGTATCCGACCAAGCAGCGGGCGCAGTGCTCGTCCGCGAGGTCGATGGAGTCCAAAGGCCGGTATACTATGTGAGCCACGTCTTCACTGACACAGAAACAAGGTACCCAGCAATAGAGAAAATCGTCTTGGCACTCATCGTGGCCTCAAGGAAACTGAGGCACTATTTCCAGGCGCACACCATCCTTGTTCTTACCGAGCGCCCCTTGGGGGCTATCTTGTCTCACCCGAGTCCTCTGGCCGCCTGGAGAAGTGGAGGTAGGAGTTGTCCCAGTTCGACATAAAATACCGCCCGAGGCAGGCCATCAAAGCACAAGCCCTGGTCGATTTTGTTGTCGAGTGCACTATCCTCAACAAGGAGCCGGAGGCAGCGCCGGCCTCCGCAGCTCAGCCCTCTGTCGATGGGAAGCCCGACTCAGTCCCTGATTGGATCCTTTATGTCGACGGATCTTCGACCGAGGAAGGGTGTGGTGCCGTCCTCATCATTCGGGGCCCGAACGAGGCAGAAATGGAGTATTCCCTAAAGCTCGAGTTCAAGGCCTCAAATAACGCGGTGGAATACGAGGCCCTGCTGGCCAGACTGCGCATAGCCTCCGGGTTCGGGCTGAAAACAATTCGGATCCGCAGCGACTCAGCCCTAGTCGTTGGCCAAGTGACCGGTCATTTCGAGGCTCGGGAACCTCTGATGGTGAATTATCTGGCCGAGGTAAGAAGACTTCGAAAGAACTTCGACGAAGTCCAAGTAGAGCAGATCCCCAGACAGCTCAACGCCCAAGCCGACGCCTTGAGTAAGCTGGCCTCATCCTACTTGGCCAACAACAAGCGGTTCATCCTCTTCGAGATTTTTCCCCGGCCTAGCGTAGAAGAAGGGACAGCAACACTCCATGTATACACAGCCCAAGAAGAAGACCGGGACTGGAGGAAGCCCCTCGTGGAATTCCTGAGGGAAGGTACGCTCCTAGAAGACCGGGGAGAAGCCCTCCGTCTCCGAGCCAAAGTCCGTCACTTCGTCTGGAGCAACGAGAACCTCTACAAGAAGTCCTTCACTCAGCCCTTGCTTCGGTGCTTCGACCCCTACGAAGCCGACTACGTCCTCCGAGAGATCCACGAAGGGGTCGGCGGCGCACACCAAGGGACCTGCACTTTAATCCAGAAAGCATTGCTCCAGGGGTACTATTGTTAGTGTATATGCCCTAGAGGCCATTACTGTATCATACTAGTTTGTATATTACTTAATAGAAACTTGGGATATTCACAGTTGTATAGACAATCTTGCTCAAAAATGGTAGTATGATACTTGGTTTGTTTCTACTTCAATATGTGCATGTGTTTCTTTTAGCATATCGCTTATACATATTAGTAGAGCCCTTAGGATCTTTGCTTGATTACCAGCGTTGTGATGGCAGTCACACTTGTGGGGGCTGGGTAATCTACAAGCACATCCTTATACAGGTCTCTAGTTGTAGGATTATCGAGCCGGGGCATCGATACTCCGGAGTAGACTAGCGTATGTGCTTCTCATCCCAGCAGGGGAGATGGTCTGTCCCACAGCCATTAGTACGTCGTACTTGAGATAGTATACGGGTTCTCGTTTGGTTACGAGTACACTGGACAGGACTCGTCGGGAACTGTTGGTTGGTACTATACCTATCGTCAGATAACAGTTCCCAGGTGACAGGAGTACAGCTTAGTCCGTCGACTTGACACTGCTACTTCGCCTCGAGTGTGTTCCCACTGTACTTTGATTACTACCCTACCACGACTCAAAGGAGTCATGCAAACAGGTAGTAGTTGGGTGCAGTCCCGAAGCACTTGGAGGCAGTAGCGGTTAGATAGGATTCGTCTCTCCCGGTATTGGGGGTTGATATCGCGCTGTGTCTAGGAGAGCCATTACACAAAGTCCCTGGCCAGGGCAAGCGAGAATTACTGGTAGTGTTTTCAGTAGTTTCTCAGGGTGTTCTGGGCTACACTCCGGCATGACTTGTACCGCTATTAGGAGTCTGACGTTTACCGCCCCCCTAGGCCCACGATGCGATACTCTCAGACGAACAGACCGGACTGTATGGAGATTGTCACGTTCAGGCTCAGTAGGAGTTCAGATGGGTTTACCTCATCGTCCTTCTTATCGACATCTACCTGGGGACCGTTATGTACAGCTAGTGCCGCTTGTGGTTTGTGGTTAAACCCACTGCCAATGTAGTGTCGAGTCTTTAGAGTCCCACACAGAGAGTTTCCCTGCACGGGGCGAAAGGTGTAGAGGCCGTATGGTTTTACGGCAGGGCTACGATCACTTACGTGCACTTGTGCGCGTATGCTGTTCGGGCAGACAATACTAGTGGGCTTTGGTTTAAGCCGGATCCTAGTATTGTATGGATAGATTTGTTTTGTCTTATATCCATTTGCATTCTACGGAATACGGATGCGGGTGTGTATGCACGGTTGTGAGGAGCGAAGAAGGAGGAGGTGCCTCATTGGGGTTTTAACCGTTGGTTCGGTCAAAACCATTATGAGGTGAGGAAAATATTTACTAATATTTTTAATGATAATTATGTTATGGCTAATTTCTTTGACCTTTTGACCATGCTTGACCATGTTAACATTTTGACCATTGTTGACTTGGATCTTTCATGAGAGCACTAGACTCTTCTTCTGCTTTTTGCTTTATCAAGACATGAAAGTGGTCAAATCAATCTTAGCCATCATAATTATGATAAAAGATTGGTTTTTATTTTTCTATGGTTCATTATTCTTTTGCCATTCTCTCTTTTCATTTTAGAGCTTTCATGCTTTGTTCTTTTTCTTCCTCCTCACTAAGAAATCCTATAGTTCTTATGTGTTGAGATAATTAGGATTTAAATAGACAAATAAATCCACCATCATATTCTACATCACCTAGGACATCAAGAGTAGCACACTTGTTGTCCTAGTTACCTCGGCTTGAGGTGGAGCTCGGAATACAAACTCTCGGGTGGATCGTCTTCGACTCAAGGAGGCCGCGGAGGTGAGAAAGATCCGGATCGATCCTTACAGCTTGCATGGACGAGGAGGAAAGAGGAGAGAAGACCCGAAGGACTTAGTTCGTGAGGTATAATCTCTTGAGCATAGTAGATAGAACCTCTTGTAGTATGTTAGCAATGGTTTGGCAAAGAACCTCAAGTTATTAGTCTATGTTACCTTGTGTTAGAAAATTGTTTTTTACCTATTCCACCTCCCCGTAAGCACCGGGGTGGGTAACGTGGACTTACAGTGGTATCAGAGCCTCGCTAAACCATTACTAACTTGTTAGCGAAGTGTTAGAAAATCGATCGCCGAAAAAATCGCAAAGCACGTCGAAAAATGCACTTTTCTGTCGTTTATAAAAACTAGTCCAAATTTTTTTCAGGGAACCTTAAAAATACGTGCAGGGTTTTCTGGGGAAACTATAGAAATTTGGGCGCCTGAGTCACTCAGAAGACCGCGGATCCGCTGCCGAGTTGACTCAACCGCGCACCAAATTTCTTCAGGTGTTCTCTGTGATGGTTTTGTGATTTTTGAGATAGTTTGTTTCTGTCAAGATTTTGCTGAGTACTGTGTTGTGCTTGGGGTAGTTTCAAATCAAGTTTTCGATCGAAATTCTAAGTACTTTTGCTAATTGGATATTCTGTGATGTGATATATGTATTGAACATCTACTAATCGCTATACGTCGATTAGTAGGGGTTATACATATCTGTGATCTGTGATGTTGGTTTGTGTATATGAACTTGTTGGATTGTCACGGATGAATAGCCGGGGTTTGTGAGATGAGAGTTTTTTTTATCTTTCATTTGATGTAATATGTAAATTGATGTAATATTATTTTTATGGCCGCATATCCGGGATGAGGTTGTAGCCGCCATTGTATATTATTTCTTTTACTGTTTTTGCTCCTAGGATAGACCCAAGGTAGGGTGCATAAACTACCAGGTATTTTGAAGTGCCGAGTGGCCTACTCACGTTGTTGAGGGAGGTTGCTCCACTTCGGGTACTTGGCAGGTAGTTTTCCGCACCCGAGGGGTCTAGGGTCGGGTTTGGTTATTCATCACGACCGTGTAATCCATCTTTCGTTGCAGGCTCGAACGAAACACGGATTCCTAGTATATCCAATGTGTTCATCTGTGATCTGGAATGGCTATCATTGCATCTGACGAATGTATATATCTATATATGATATCTAGTAGGCGTTGCTTATGTTTTGCATCCGCGCTAGTCTAGCCCCCGCTCTATCGTTAGTTAAGTAACCTAACGGGTGATGACGGGCCCCGTGGCGAATGCGGATGGCATAAGCGTACGTCCTATTTTCGTTGTTTTCTTCAATGGTAGGATTAATTGATGGGACGCATTAAATTAATGCAAGAAAATAAACCAAAGTTAAAATCGTTTGAACAATTTCAAAACCACTCGGTTTCTTTTCAAAACAGAAAACTTTTAAAAATGCGGAGCTTAATCCACTCCTTTTAAAAGCTATCAGGTTCCTTCGATTATATCAAGTTCACTACGCTCACGGTTTCGCCAAAACCATTCGTAGCCCTCCGTCATTTCAGTTAAATATTCAGAAGTATTCAAGCTATGTATTTTGACCTTCGCCAAGGTATAGTGATTGGTAGCTGCTGAATATTTATCTATAGCATAGATAGATGCGTTGGTTTGGGACAGTCGTACTACTATTTTGGCCTTCGTCAAGGGTATGTACGGGTGGGTTCAAATTAACCTGGATAATGACGGGTAGAACTTGACATGCGACTTATGATATGTTGGCCTTCGTCAAGGTCATAAGAGCATGGGGCAAAAATCTACATCGGGAGTTTCTAAAGAAACTGAAACTTGCTAGTGCTGCATACCATTTGGAGTTTGATAATATTGGTAGGATTCCTTCGGCATTATCTCACAATGATATTTGGATCCCGATCCTACTGTGAGTATCCGCTACTCCTCGGGAAACTTTTCACTTAACGATCAATGCTATAAACCAAGTAGGTGTCTAGAAAGGTGTTAGCGGGGCTGCGCCCATAGGGAAAAGAGGTTATTTAATTAAGGAACTTCACGAAAGCGTCGTAAAACCTCTCTCGAAGTACCGACACTGGCCTGGCTGAACGGTTAAGCAAGATTGTACGGTGAGATTGATCCCGACTAATTCTTCTTTTATGGTTTGAGGAAGGATTCGAGAACAGTGGGAGCCATCCTGTTTAGATAAATTAAAAACCAATCTAAACTTGCAAGAGCATCATACTGAGTGTTTTCTTCTCTCTCTCGTAATTGCAGCGACCCAGTGACTACACATAGGTTACATCTAGATAATAAAATGACTGAATCTGACTATTATGACTGGCAAAGGTCTGTCCAGATGTCCATTACCCATGACAAGCTGGGACACCTCTTAACTAATCAAACCTCTGCCGTCTCAGGACCAGTTTCCACTGTCGCGGATATTGATATCCGTAAGACATCGGAAAAGGACTATGCGAATGCCAAGTGCCTCGTGTTGGCCTCAGTTGATAGTGCATACCAGAGGCAGCACGAGAAGATGGACTTAGTTTCTATCTTCCTCCATAACAAAGATTTATATGGAGAGCAATCTCGTATCGCAAGATATGAGACCTCGAACGAATTGCTTCAAGCGAGGTTGGCTTTCGGGTCATCTGTAGGGGACAATGTCCTTACAGAGACCAGCTATTTTGATGAGCTCACGGACCTGATGACCACGTTGGAGAACGGGTCAAATACTGACTTGCTTTTACAGTCTCTGCCCTCTACTTATACCCTGAAGGAAACCAGGGAAGTAGAAGGAAAGGGAAGGGCAAAAGTTTCGGGACTGGATGTAGTAAAGGAAGGACGTTCCTATTGTTACGGGAATGGACATTGGCAGAAGGATTGCAGGGCTAGCAAAGCCAGTAGCCAGGATTCGAAGCATGTTGTGGTTTCGGCTTCGGGTGTGTTTGTAGTAGAAAACTGTATGTCAATTAACCCTACTTCCTGGGTATTGGATACCGGATCAGGATCTCAAATCTGTAATTCATTACAGGCTCTGAGAAACCGTAGAGTTATCAGGATAGGTGATGTGACTCTCAGGGTTGCCAACGGAATGAGCATGGACACTGAATCCGTAGGGGAATATCATCTTGGATTGACAACTGGGCAGATATTGATTTTGCGTGACTGTTTGTATGTACCTAGTGCGACTTGTAATATCATATCTGTATCCTTACTTTTTAAGGAAGAATATGATTTTACTTTTGTAAGCGATGTGGTCCACGTCCACCTAAATCAAGTTCTGATTGGGTCAGGTACATTAGAAAATGGAATATACGTACTAAATCAAGCTCAGGTTTTCAATGTCCGGAACACGCTTAAAAGAAAGTCTCCGAATTTAAATGAGACACGGTTAACAAAGTTACATAAAGAGGGATACTTGAATCCGTTCGAGTATCAGTCTTATGATACTTGTGAATCTTGTCTCATGGGAAAGATGACAAAGACTCCGTTCACTGGACACGGAGTAAGAGCGAGCGAGCTCTTGGGACTCATACACAGTGACGTGTATGGTCCAATGTCTACACATGCGCGAAGTCGTTATTCATACTTCATTAATTTTACGGATGATTTCTCTAGGTATGGACATGTCTTCCTAATGAAGCATAAATCCGAGGCCTTTGAGAAATTTCGAGAATACAAGAATGAAGTTGAAAAAAAACAGGCAAGAGTATAAAGACACTGAGATCTGATCGAGGTGGTGAATACTTGAGTGCCGAGTTTCTGGACTACTTAAAAGAGAATGGAATTCTCTCTCAGCTTACTCTTCCATACACACCACAACACAATGGTGTATCTGAAAGGCGGAATCATACCCTATTGGATATGGTTCGTTCCATGATGAGTAAGGCTGAGTTACCGTGATCCTTCTGGGGTTATGCAATAGAATCAGCTGCATATCTTTTGAATAAGGTTCCCTCCAAGACTGTGCCTACCACACCATATCAGATGTAGTGTGGGAAGAAACCCCATCTTCAATATCTGAAGATATGGGGATGTCCAGCTTTTGTTAAAAAGAAGCATGCGGACAAACTCGAGGTACGCTCAGTACTGTGTAAGTTTGTGGGATACCCAAAGAACTCCAGGGGGTATCTTTTCTATTATGCAGATGAACAAAAGGTTTTTGTTTCTCATCATGCCCACTTTCTGGAACATCAGTTTTTAGAAAAAGGAACAAGTGGGAGCGCAATAGAACTGGAAGAAATTCCAGAACCACAAGCTATTACTGAAAGCTCGGTAGAACCAGAAGTTTCAGGAGAACCGGACATCCCAGCGTCACTCCGCAGGAGTAGTAGGCAGTCTCAACCGCCTGAGAGATACTATGGTTTTCTCATAGACGGGGATCGAGAGGATTGCGTCATGAAAATGATGAGCCTACTAGCTTCCAGCAAGCCATTCAGAGCGGTGACTCAGTAAAATGGCTGGATGCAATGCGGACCGAGATGGTGTAGGGATGCTAGGCACACGCACAAGGGTCTATAAGGCATCAACCATGCCCGATTTAAAATTTAGCCGTGCCGAACAACCCTAAACCAAGATCTTAGACTAGAGATTAGGCGAAAACAAGCATGTTAAACACTTTAACACTAAGTGAGAGGGATTACAACCTTTGTAGATCCGGTCCTTCACTTCTAAAGCTTCGTGTTGAGGTTCCTTCGCTGTAATCATCGTGTTCCGGACTCTCAAGAGGCTCCACAAAGAGAAAGATGCAAGCTTGCTTCCGATCTTCGATAACTAAGATGATCTACCTTGAAGTTTCATTAACACAAGCTCTCACTCACTAAATGAAGTGAACACCCTCATCTAAAGGGCAAGGGTAGATGAGGATGATGAAGTAGGATTTTAGCTCTCATTTATTGTAACGTTTTGAAAATCGTTTCGGTGAAATTTCGAAAAAATCGGTAAAATAAGGGGGTTTTCTGTAAAAAGTCAAAATACAAATATCTTATTATAAAAATTAAATATACATATTCTAGCAATGTAATTGCTATTATTTGGTGTTTATTGAGCCGCTGGTGAAATTTCAAATTTTCTGAAAAAAATATTATTTTATTATTATTTTAAGCCGTCACTAATACATTTTATTAGGAAAAATTACAAATTGGAATGAGTTGAAACAAATTTTGTGCATCATAAAACATTAAATGAAATTTTATCATGTAGTTTTTGGAACGAAATCATTTGCCAAAATGGTTTAGAAATTATTGAAGAAAAAAGGCTTTTTTTTGGCGTAAATAGATGTTTGGGGTATTGTATTTATCATTTTTCATCACCCCACATCCGTACCCACACCCACACACCCCCACTTACTCCTCCCCATGGCTGAATTCAGCACCCACCATATTTTTTCCCCACTTGATTTCAAAGGAAAAGAAATGAAAGAAAAGAATAGAAAATGGATAAAGTAGTTAGACTTTTGACTTTGCTTAACCTTGACTTTGTCCCCCCCATTTTCTGTACCTCCCTCTCTCTCCTCACTCCCATTTCTGGCCGAAATTCCCTTCATTCCACAGCAGCAGCCCCCCCTCCATTTTCCCCTCTCTTTTCTCTTCAAAACTTCATGAAAAATTGCTTCTAAATCCATCAAAAAAATCCCAAAACCCAAATCCGACTCCTACCCATTTTAGCTTAGCCCGTATTGCATGGATCCTTATGAAAAGAGAGCATTTTGGGAGGCCATGGATGCTTGTGGATCTTCATATATTTTTGGGTATAATTCTAAAACTTTTTGTTGCTTAAATTGTTACTAATTTCTTAAGCTAATTTAATTAAGTGTTATTTGGATATGTGAGTTTAATTGCAAGTTTTGGAATTCAAGTTGTGAAATTGAATGCAAGTTAGGGTTTATAAAATTGGTGTATGGTTGTGTGTTATAATTAGGCTTTGTTGTCATGTTAATACAAGTTTAGTAGCTAGTGCTAATGGCTAGCTTAAAAATTTTGTTATTTTGCTAATTTGCTTACTAGGTTTTTGAAATTTGTTAAATTCTTGGGATTAAAAATGTGATTAGGTTTTTCTTGGCTTCATTAACTTTATTAAGTGTGGTTTAACGCTTTGGATCATGCAATTCTAAGCTAGATTGTAGTTTGTGCATTTTTGCTTTGAAATTGTTAAAAAGGGTATTTTTGTAAACTAGAATATTAGGATTTTTGGAATTTAATGAGATTAAATTCCGGAAATTGTTTATACGACTTATTTAAGATATTTAATAAATATATTGGCCGCTACATTCATTTAAACATCGTGTTTTGTACAAAAACGGCGAATTGTGCTTGCTAGATTTTCGGAAAAATGACTTTTTAAGTGAAATTGGCGTTTCTGTGAGTTTTAACCTAGTTTATATTAAAATTAGTGTTCGTGAATGTGCAAATGAGTGTGATTGGATTTTCTCGATGGTTTGACGTTCGTACATCGACATCGAGGGTTGGTTTGACTATTCTTGCATGCGTGGGCGATAGGCTTGGACCTATGCGTGATACGCGTGACGATTTGATTTTCGTATGCCGTTTCGATTTCGAATTTAGTTTTAATGCGATATGGTACGTTATGATATGTAGGTACCCCCATGTGGACTTCGAGACGACAAGCAAGCGCGTGGCGACGTCGGCACCGGCTAGCGAGGACCAGGTGAGTAGATTTATATCTACGGGGAGAAGTCGGGTGGATGGCGTATAGCACCCCCGCAGTCCGTGGTGGTGTATACGGATGCGTATACACACCAACAATTATTATATGATATTTGGGATTAATAACGATGCTTAGGATGGATATTTTGTGTTGGATTATTTTTAGTGTTGCGAACCCTAGGGTAGTGTTGCACTACACATACACACATACATACTTGCATACATTCCTATTGATATGTGCTCATGGGATTCTTTATGGTTATGTGTTCACATGGGTATGGGACTATGTGTTCACATACGGATTGAGGATGATACTTGGGATTGAGCTGAGTCGATGAGACTTGATTTGAGGCCGTGAGATCGGTGATATAGCAGGGTTCGTATCTTAGATACGACATGACGTTGTAGCGGGTCCTTGACGTAGTGTTTCACACACGTCCATGCATACGTAGGCAGTATCAGTATGGTACTAGACGTAGATCAGTACCCCGATCATGATATTTGATAAAGAGGATACCAGGTGAATAGTATGATGAATGTGATATTGACCCGTACCCAGATTGGGATGCCGTACGACGGATTTACGTACGAGCTATATTGATGATTGATCCGCACTCTTGACTTGGGATGCCTGATTATAGATATGGTATCGGATATGATATTATTGAGGCGGGATCACCGACTATACATATACAGGTATGTATATGTATCGACTCAGATGATAGGCGGTTTCCTTACCTGTAGTTCAGCTTGTTAGTTCAGCCGTATAGTTTAGTGTAGTTGTTAGATTAGATTAGACTTCTTACCTATTTCAAAAACTAACGAATCGTGGGCATTTTTAAAGACAGCTCAAGGGAATCTACGGATATTTCAAAAACGACGTATCTTTTCATAAAAACACCGTAGCCCCTATTTTCAAAACCCCATGATTCGTGTTATTTCAAAAGGCACCATTTGTAGGACTTATATTAGATTATTGCAGATTAGTTATCGTTGTGTCTAGTATTCAGCTCCCGCACATTATTGCTGTTCGCTCTGCCTCGCATATTTATTTTGCTGCATATTCCATTCTTGATATCATGCTGTTAGGACACCAGCACCATTACCGATGATGCGTATGTACCACGTACACCTACTTGCCGGCTCACACAAATCTTCATCGGTAATTGCCATGTCACGTACACTTTAGAGAATATAATTGCTTGACTTAGATTGTTAGCTAGTAGTTTTGACATGATATTAGTGTAATTCCCTTATATGCCATATTAGACATTGTAGTTATTACCTACCACTTCATGCATACTGTTATTCAGTTGTTCATGCCTAGTTCATTATCATTGACATATGCACTTGTGATGATTTCTTGAGATTTATGATATTTCTGGATTTCGGGGAAAGCCGCAAAATTTACAACTTATGATCTTTTAAAATATAAAATGTTGCGGTTTTCTAGTGATGTAAAGTGTCGTCCACCATGAGTTTGCTGTGGTTTTCGAGATCCGTGTCGAGGAGTGGAGGAACCGTCACGGGTACATGGTGGGCCCGGTATGGTACCCCGGGGCAAGAGGAATGTGGTGTTGACGTTGAGCCTGGCTGGGGAGCACTACCTACCGGTGATATTACCCGAAGCGTTGGATATCCGGAGGATACCGTCGTGGCCTTGAGATGGATGGTAGGGGCCGGTCCGGACTGACGGCGCCCTAGATATTGAGATTGAGACATTGATATTTCGAGACAGTGAGATTTATGTTTTGTGTCGATGCTAGACACTGTTGATACTGATTTCATTATGATACCCCAGTTTAAAAATACGAAGGAAATCTCACTAATTTGTGAAAACATTTTCTTCATTTACATGTATTCTGTTTTCATGCATTCATACCTCATTCATATGATATATTGCTACCTGAGGCACTGATACGGGCACATGAGTTTACACTCGGTTAGATATTACCCTAGCCATTGTTATAGGCTGCATGTTATACATATTTTTGAGGATATATTATGATCATTGACCTAGGTTGCGTTATTTATGCGATTTCTGTGCGTAGATGTTTTTCTATTCACGAGTTGGCAACTCACCCCCGTTGTGCCCCAGTTTCTTGCAGGTTGCCGTACAGGTTCCTTACGGCTTTGCGGGCATAGTTTCATTCGGGTGATTTGCTAGTAGGTGGGTTTACTTGTATCATACCCCCATTATATATCTTGTATATCATTATTCTGTTGTATCTAGAAGTTCCATCAACCAAACATGTATTTTTGAGATAGAGACCAGTGTTGTTATTCTTTCGACCTTAGAGTCTCTCGTTATGTTTCTGGTGGTTTTGAGTTTCTGTTTGAATTTTGATCCTCGCCGTTGGCGTTGTATATTATATTGCTTGTGTGGTTGTGACCGTCGATTGACGAAGAGCTAGCTCCCGCTTGGGGATGCCTTTTTCTTGATTTCGTATACTATTCATGTTGTATCCCGTTTGGGGGCCAGTATTTACAAAGGAGACTCTGCCGAAATTTTCAGTAAATTTTTGATGTTTTTTGAAACCCGCATAATTCGGCCTATGCTATTAAAACTACTTGATTTAAATTGGTTTTCCTTCACTCTACTACTTTTCTTGGTTTGGATTTCTGGGTTTTCGGCTTACTTAGATTACGAGCGCCTCGAGACGTTTCGTAGTTTAAGTGCCGGTCATGTTCCGTACTTTCGGGTCGTGACAATTATAATCTTTTTCTCACACATAATCATCACTTAAAAAAACTAGAAAGCTTTTTCCATGAAGAACTCAAGGAAGAAGATGAATGAATAATCATTTGTGATGAATAATGAAATGTTGTCATAATCATTTATGCAACCATGGTTAATTAAACCTTTGTATAGATTTAACTAGGGCTAGGGTTTGGGTTGGGTTAAAGCATGAGTCATGTAAAAATATCAACACAAATAACTTTGTTCATGACAAAAAGAAAAGCTTCTAGAAGCTACAAGAATGTGCTAACCCAAATTAAACCCTAACCTTGTTTAATCTCCACTAAACATGTTGCATTAATAATTATAATATGTTACAATATTATATATCACATATACAATATTTATTGTAACAAAATAATACAATTAACATATATCGCATATATATCAATGTATTACTCGAGTGAGAAAAAGAATCTTTTAGTGAGCTAATATTAGTTAATGTAATTTAATATATCATATATATTATTATACATTAAATTATCGAATCAACACTTGATCCGACAATCCGGCTATATCGCATATAACCGACTAATATATCATTTACCGATTCATCGAATCAACACTTGATCCGACAACCCGGCTGATATCAAATATCGCGAGAATAGAATACGGTATCTCATATCGCATTATCCTCGGTCCCGAACATATCACATATGTGCTCCTACTCCGTTTTGCCTGAGTCAAGAAACCTCTGTGTAGGACTCTAAAGAATCGTCAATACGCGGGAAGTAGGTGATGATCATATCAAACACCCACAAGCTGCAAGCGGTCAGCTAAACGTAACAGCCACCCAGGTATTGAGCGCTCAGAAGATCAACAAGCAAGCCTGTACATTCTCCTGTGAATCCAATCAGTAACACTCCCATACAGTCCGGTCTCGTCGTCTGATATGTTGCATATCTCGCCTAGGGGTGGTAAACGTCAGACCCCAGTAGCTTGATAAGTTGTGTCGATTTGAGGTCTATAACAGTTCGAGAAACTAAATATCAGCAACCCTGGCCAGGGATTTCCAGTTATAGCCAATCGAACACAGCACAACGTCAACACCCTATACCGGGAGAGACGAATTCCCTCCTATCGCTCATTGCCTCCATGTGATTCAAGACTGTACCCAAAAGCCACCTTTTTGCACGCCCTCTTGGATATGGTATGATGGAAATCAAAGCACAGTGGGAATCACACAAGACTCTATGACGATCTCGGGTCAACAGACTACTCTGTACCAGTGTCACCGGAGAACTGCCATTTGACGTGAGGTATAATTCCATCTGGGAGTTCTCGGCGAGTCCGTCCAGTGTACCCAGTCTTTACTGAGCACCCGTACACCATCCTTGATGTCAAAAACCGATGGATATGGGATCATCCATCGCCTATCATATGGGTCAAGATGCGTATACGCTAGTCTACTCTGGTGTATCGATGCCCTGTCTCGATACACCCTTGACTAGGAACTGTTATAGGATGTACTCGTCGACTACCGTGGCCCCACTAGCATGATCTCATCATAGTCCCAGTAGTCGAGTACATATCCTAAGGGCTTTATCAACATGTAATATAGAGACAATCAAAGTACATGTTAAGATAAAGTATAACCAGATAGCATACTATCATGTCGAGCAAGAAAGTCCTCCCTATATATGTCTAAGCATCCACTACAATATACATCGTATGTATAGTAATGGTCTCTAGGGCATACATATAACTAACAATCTCCCACTTACACTAGGGCCATCTGTTGTGGTATCGCATACCCAACAATTAGCTGCGGTTGAAGTATCTCATACTCAACCATCCCGTAAGAGTCTCTACTGGAAAAAAGGCCTTTGTGAGTGGATCCGCGTTGTTGTCCTCTGTGTCTACTCTCCTAACCTCGATCTCCTTGGAGATCAACCATCTCCATGATCAGGTGATACTGCCTAAGAATTATATCTGGATTTCAGATGGGATGGGGGTTCCTTGGCATAAGCCATAACTCCATTGTCATACAATGGTAGGAACAAAGTTCATCTCATGAACTTATATATCCAGACTGCCTCTTTGGTAGCATCCTTGGTAACGATGTATCTTGCCTTTAATCGTCTAGTAAGTCACGGTATCTAGCTTGGAACTCTTCCAACATACCGTCCCTCCACTAAGGGTAAAGACAATGCCTGCGACTGACATTCAGTCGTCCTTATCACCCTGTAACCTTTCCAGTGATTCTCCCCAGGATCGATTGATACCATGTTACTATAACTAGTGAGAATCCTAACATCCAATTAGATCTATCTCATAGATCCAAAACCCAGGATTTAGGAGGTATCACTTTGATCCTATATGGAGAATCCTTGTGATAAGTGAAGATTGACTGAGCGTAGCATAGGAAACTCCTTCCCTGTCATGAGTATGTCATCCACGTACTCTACGAAGATCACCACCATACTCCCTACTACCCTTTTTGTATATATAAGGCTCACCTACCATTTTGATGAAGTCAAACTCTTTGACTACCACATCAAAAAAGATGTTCCAACTCCGCGATGCCTGCTTTATCCTATAAAGCATCTTGCACACGTTTCCGCTGCTCCCACTGTCTATGAAGCCCTCCGGCAGTGTACTTATAGACGCTCTCTTCCAAATCAATATTTAGAAAAGCAGTCATGACACCCAACCGCCAGATATCGTAGTCATGGTATGTAGCCGTGGCAAGTAGGATCTACAAAACATTATCCAACAATACAAAATTATATCCTTCTTTACTAATAAAGAGACTGATATGATGTTGTATATCAGGTTCGGTATTTAATAACATTCGTTCAGAATCAATGTATTTTGGTAATACAGGGTGATAACTACCAACAGACTTGGCTGCAACACTTGCACCGTTACTATCTCATGAAACTTATCACCCGTTCTCAGTTCTCTACCTATCTGTAGCCCATGTAACAAATTACATATGCGGGATCCTGATCCGGTATCATATACCCAGGACGTAAAGAATATTGAGAAACAGTTCTCGGTAATGAACATACCCGAAAATGATGCATCAACATGCACTTTCTCCGTTTGGGCGGCACGGGAATTCTGGTAATCCCCAATTTCCTGCTCTGTCTTATAACAATTATAAGTTCGAGCGGGACGAATGTTCCTTAGCGCAGTTTAACAATCGGGTTCGGTCAATACATCCGTATTATTATTTTGATTAAGGGGTGACATGGTCGCTACCTGGAGAGAGAGAGAGAGAGAAGAAAACACTCAGCGTATACTCTTGCAAGATTAGATTGGTTATCTAATATATCTAATCAGGATGTCTCCCACCGTTTTAGTTAAATCTTCCTTCAAACCCCTAAAAGGAAAGACTAGCCGGGATTAATTACACCCTACAAGTTCGTCAATCTTTCAGCCAGATCAGTGTCGGTACTTGAGGGAGGTTCCCTGTGCTTTCGCACGGACCTAATTAAAATAAACCCTGTCTTCCCAGAACCATAACCCCGTTAACACTTTTCTAGACACCTACTTGATCGGCTAATTGTAATGTGTAAAACTCTCCCAGGAGTAACTCTTACTCGCAGCGGGTATCGGGATCCAACTATCTCATAGAAGGTATGCAATCTCATTGCAAATTTCAACACTTGAAATTCCCAATAATATTTTGCCCCGAGCGATCTATGACCTTGACAAGGTCAACAAACTATAGACCGCAAGTCAAGTTCAACCCGTCATTTCCTGATCTGAATTAAACCCACCCGTACGACCCTTGACAAGGTCAACAAAGTCGCATGACTACCCTAATCCAATCGCATCATATGCTTATACAGATAAGCAGTAATCAGCTACCGCACACTATGCCTTGACAAGGTCAAAAAACGCAGCATGAATACTAACTATTACTTATCTGAAATGACGGAGGGCTACGACAGGTTTTTAAGAAAACCCTTTGCGTAATGAACTTGATATCATTGTTGGTGTATGGCGGAAAAGACTTCCAGATCGAGGCCTTTACTGACTCCAGCTTCTAGAGTGACAAGGATGACTCCAACTCCATGTCAGGTTATGTCTTTACCCTCAATGGAGGGGCGGTTTGCTGGAAGAGCTCCAAGCAGGAAACCGTTGATGACTCAACTATGGAAGCGGAGTACATAGCTGCTTGCGATGCCGTAAAGGAAGCTGTCTGGATGAAGAAGTTCCTCACGGAGCTTCAGGTGGTTCCTACCATTGTTGATCCAATACCGCTGTATTGTGACAACAACGGCGCTATAGCTTTAGCGAAGGAACCCAGGTCCCATCAGAAGTCCAGGAACATTTTGAGGCGGTACCACCTGATCAGGGAGATCGTAGATTGCCGGGAGATCGAGGTGAAGAGAGTAGATTCGGAGAATAACACTGCAGATCTGTTCATGAAGGCCATACCCCAGACTCAGTTCGAGTGGCTGATCGAGATGATAGGTCTTCGATACGCCAGTACATGGCCCTATTGCAAGTAGGAGATTGTTAGTGTATATGCCCTAGAGGCCATTACTGTATCATACTAGTTTGTATATTACTTAATGGAAGCTTGGGATATTCATAGTTGTATAGACAATCTTGCTCAAAAATGGTAGTATGCTACTTGGTTTGTTTCTACTTCAATATGTGCATGTGTTTCTTTTAGCATATCGCTTATACATATTAGTAGAGCCCTTAGGATCTTTGCTTGATTACCAGCGTTGTGATGGCAGTCACACTTGTGGGAGCTGGGTAATCTACAAGCACATCCTTATATAGGTCCCTAGTCGTAGGATTATCGAGATGGGGCATCGATACTCCGGAGTAGACTAGCATATGCGCTTCTCATCCCAGCAGGGGAGATGGTCTGTCCCACAGCCATTAGTACGTTGTACTTGAGATAGTATGCGGGTGCTCGTTAGGTTACGAGTACACTGGACAAGACTCGTCGGGAACTGTTAGTTGGCACTATACCTATCATCAGATAAGAGTTCCCAGGTGACAGGAGTACAGCTTAGTCCGTCGACTTGTCACTGCTACTTCGCCTCGAGTGTGTTCCCACTGTACTTTGATTACTACCCTACCACGACTCAAAGAAGTCATGCAAACAGGTAGTAGTTGGGTGCAGTTCCGAAGCACTTGGAGGCAGTAGCGGTTAGATAGGATTCTTCTCTCTTGGTATTGGGGGTTGATATCGCGCCGTGTCTAGGAGAGCCATTACACAAAGTCCTTGTCCAGGGAAAGCGAGAATTACTGGTAGTGTTTCCAGTAGTTTTTCAGGGTGTTCTGGGCTACACTCCGGCACGACTTGTACCGCTATTAGGGGTCTGACGTTTACCGCCCCCTAGGCCCGCCATGCGATACTCTCAGACGAACAGACCGGACTGTATGAAGATTGTCACGTTCAGGTTCAGTAGGAGTTCAGATGGGTTTACCTCATCGGCCTTCTTATCGACATCTACCCGGGGACCGTTACGTACAGCTAGTGCCGCTTGCGGTCTTTGGTTAAACCCACTGCCAGCGTAGTGTCGAGTCTTTAGAGTCCCACACAAAGAGTTTCCCTGCACCGAGCGAAAGGTGTAGAGGCCGTATGGTTTTACGGCAGGGCTACGATCACTTATGTGCACTTGTGCACGTATGCTATTCGGGTAGACAATACTAGTGTGATTTGGTTTAAGCCGGATCCTAGTATTGTATGGATGGATTGGTTTTGTCTTCTGTGCATTTGCATTCTACGGAATGCGGATGCGGGCGTGTATGCACGGTTGTGAGGAGCGAAGAAGGAGGAGGTGCCTCATTTGGGTTTTGACCGTTGGTTTGGTCAAAACCATTATGAGGTGAGGAAAATATTTACTAATCTTTTTAATGATAATTATGTTATGGATAATTGCTTTGACCTTTTGACCATGCTTGACCATGTTGACATTTTGACCATTGTTAACTTGGATCTTTCATGAGAGCACTAGACTTTTCTTTTGCCTTTTGCTTTATCAAGACATGATAGTGGTCAAATCAATCTTAGCCATCATAATTATGATAAAAGATTGGTTTTTATTTTTCCATGGTTCATTATTCTTTTGCCATTCTCGCTCTTCATTTTAGAGCTCTCATGCTTTGTTCTTCTTCTTCTTCCTCACTAAGAAATCCTATAGTTCTCATGTGTTGAGATAATTAGGATTTAAATAGACAAATAAATCCACCATCATATTCTACATCACCTAGGACATCAAGAGTAGCACACTTGTTGCCCTAGTTACCTCGGCTTGAGGTGGAGCTCGGAATACAAATTCTCGGGTGGATCGTCTTCGACTCAAGGAGGCCGCGGAGGTGAGCAAGATCCGGATCGATCCTTGGAGCTTGCATGGACGAGGAGGAAAGAGGAGAGAAGACCCGAAGGACTTGGTTCATGAGGTATAATCTCTTGAGCATATTAGATAGAACCTCTTGTAATATGTTAGCAATGGTTTGGCAAAGATCCTCAAGTTATTAGTCCATGTTACCTTGTGTTAGAAATTTTTTTTTACTTATTCCGCCTCCCCGTAAGCACCGGGGTGGGTAACGTGGACTTACAACTGCTGGCCAACTATTCACCAAGACGCCCATAAGCTCGTCAGGAGATGCAAAAGTTGCCAACTTCACGGAAGCGTACCTCGCCTTTCGGCTACCGAGCTAACCTCCCTAATCTCACCATGGCCATTCGCCAGTAGGGAATGGATATGATAGGCCAGTTCCCTACCGGCACGGGCGGGCACAAGTATGTCCTCGTCGCGGTGGATTACTTCATGAAGTGGATCGAGCCCATCCCCATCAGGAAACCGGATGCCACCACAACAATCAAGCTTCTGTAGAACGACGTGATACTATGGTTCGTCATCTCGAGGTGTATCATCACCGACCACGGGACAAACTTCGAAAATGAAAAAGTGAAGGAATTCTGCAATGAATATCATATCCTCATGAAGTTTTCCGCTGTCGCGCATCCCCAATGCAACGGGCAAGCCGAAATTGCTAATCGGGATATCCTCCAAGGTCTCCGGACACGCCTAGAAGGACGCCAAGGCAGTTGGGTCGAGGAATTGCCCCGAGTCCTATGGGCCCTGCATACGTCAAAGAAGACCCCCACCGGGAAAACCCCTTTCAGTCTCTGCTACGGGACCAAGGCAATGGTTCCAGCGGAGATCGGACTACCTAGTCACCGGGTTGAACACTTCGACGATGAAGCAAACATCTCGGCACTACGAACCAACCTGGATATCTTGTTAGAGAAACGAGACCGGGCTCAGATCAGAGCTGCCGCCTATCAATAACAGACCGCCCGCTACTATAATGCGTGAGTTAAGCGTCGCCTCTTTAAGGGCGGCGAATGAGAGGATGGTGAAAGGGAAAGTGTCCATTCTTACATTTTGGAGATGGAGAAAGGAGTGTTCAACAAGCCCTCCGCTTTATAGCCCTACTGTGCCCTTAAGAATCCAACAGTCGCTCGTTCCTTCCACAACTGTATTCGATTTCGCCGAGAAAGGCGGGACGCCCGCCACGTGGCGGGCGTCCCGCCTTTCTCGGCGAAATCGAAATGACGCAGCTCTTACGCTCCACCCCTCTACGCGTTAATGACACATGTCGACCACGACGATCACTCTTCTCGATGATCGAACACCGTGGAAGATCGGACAGAACCTCACGACTCAACAGAGCAGCTTCACTGCTCGGCCCGTCCTTAGCAGGCCTCTTACGGCCCCTCCCGAGCTAAGGATCAAAGCCCTCGCCGAGAGGCACCGGGCAGCAACCCTGCTCGGCCCGTCCTTAAGGATCTAAGCTCTCGCCAAGAGGCACCGGGCATCAACTCTGCTCGGCCCGTCCTTAAGGATCTAAGCCCTCGCCAAGAGGCAATCGGGCTCGCCCTTGCTTGGTTATCCCTGGCTGGTAGCTCGCTACCCCCACGATGCCAGGGATCTAAGCTCTCGCCAAGAGGCACCGGGTAGAAACCCTGCTCGGCCCATCTTTAGAAGGCCTTTTACGGCCCCTCCCACGCTAAGCATCAAAGCCCTCGCCAAGAGGCACCGGGCAGCAACCCTGCTCGGCCCGTCCTTAAAGATCAAAGCCCTCGCCAAGAGGCACCGGGCAGAAACCCTGCTCGGCCAGTCCTTAGCAGGCCTTTTATGGCCCCTCCCACGCTAAGGATCAAAGCCCTCGCCAAGAGGCACCGGGCAGCAACCCTGCTCGGCCCGTCTTTAAGGATCTAAGACCTCGCCAAGAGGCAACCGGGCTCGCCCTTGTTCGGTTATCCCCGGCTGGCAGTTTCCTATCCCAAGACGCCAGGGATTTAAGCCCTCACCAAGAGGCAATCGGGCTTGCCCTTGCTCGGTTATCCCCGGATGGCAGTTCCCTACCCTACGACGCCAGGGATCTAAGCCCTCACTAAGAGGCAACCGGGCTCGCCTTTGCTCGGTTATCCCCGGCTGGTAGTTCCCTACCCCCACAACGCCAGGGATCAAAGCCCTCGCCAAAGAGGAAACCGAGCAGCAACCCTGCTCGGTCCATCCTTAGCATGCCTCCCTATGCCCTCCCGCTAAGGATAAAAGCCCTCACCAAGAGACAACTGAGTAGCTACCCTGCTCGGTCATCCATGGTTAGTATTTACTACCCAATGATGCCAAGGACCAGATCCCTCGTCAAGAGGCCATCCACGTCTAGGCGATCCCCACCTCGACTTTAGGGCCATGGAAATACCGACCCTTCACCGGTCTTTGCACACTTGGCAAATGATCGGTTTCAACTCGACGTGCGATCGCTAGACGAAGAATCGACCTGGCATGAAAGCGCACCGTGCAAATACAAATGTTTACCACAAAAAAAGGAAAATGTGCACGCAAAGAAACTGCAAAAAGATTTTTTATTCACAAAAATCAAAAGTCTTTACAAAGGTATTATAGGCCCCCTAGCCTAACAAAAATGCCCGGAGGCTTACAAAATTTTGGCGCAAGCAAAATATAGAGAAAGGGAAGCTCAGGCCTCGAGGCTGGCCCGAACGTCGACAAGCGTCGCCTCCACTACGACAACCGGGACGGCGTCTTCAGGGTCGGCACCCGCCACAGGAGCCTTGGCACCGGGAGTCGAGGCGACCGAATTGTCCCCCATGCTCCCACCGAGGGCCTTTTCTCCCGCGACGTTTCCAGGGACGCTCCCTTGAGCGTCTTCACTACGAGGGAACTCCGCCCGAAGCTTGCTATCGGGGAACTCTGGCATCTGGGCCTTAACGGCGTCGAGGGCGTTGTGCCAAATGACGCCGGAGGCTGCAGCAAGGTCGGCGTAGAACATGTCCGACTCCTTGTAGCTCTCCACCGCCTTCGACGCCAGAAGCTCAGCTTCCGACGCCCGACGCTCGGCACGCCTCATCCTCTCCTTCGCCGCCTCATTCTCCTTTCGGAGGGTGCTCACCGTCTTCTTCAAGGTGGCGATGAGCACCTGGGAGTCTTCTAACTTGGACGCGGCGGCTTGAGTAGCCTCTCGACACCTGGTGGCCTCTTGGTCCCCGGCAGCCACGGGGTCCTTGAGGGCCGCGACGCACTCCATCGCCGCCTCCACTTCCAGCCTCGCTCTCTCCTCCAGCGAGGAGAACTCTCCCGCAACCTTCATCGCCGGGGCTATCTCCTCGTCCTCCATGTTGACGACGAAGGCGACATGCTGGAGGACCTGAAGAAAACAAGGAGGGTTAAAAAGAAAAGAGAGGCACCCAAAAACACGAGCAAAAATACCAAATGAAGAACTAAGTGGGGTGCAAACACTAACCTGCATGGCTTCTTGAGTTATGGCCGCCATCTGGGCCCGGAGGGTCCCCCGAGGGATTCTGCCTCCGGCCGACCTCTCCATCTCTGATAGCAGGCTGTCAGTGACGGAAAGCCTCGAGGGCACCTCGAAGCAAAGCTCCTCATCATCCACAAGGATTGGGGAGGCCGGGGAGCGGGGCGCCGTCCTATGAAATCTCTTGAGGGTCGGGGCGGGAGAGCCAGTCTCGACATCCGCCTCGGGAGCCTGGGGCTTTTGCTCCCGAGCACGCTTTTGGACAGGCGCATGGCTGGACTCGGGGGCCCAAGGAGTGCTTTTCCGCCTGGATGGAGCGGCCACCGGCGGAGTTGGAACTGACAACGGGCGAGAAGGGCCGGCGCCTCCGGCCTTCTTCCCCTTCTTCACGTCAGACACCGCCGCCCGGAACTTGCTTAGGTCCATGTGTTCTGCATAAGACAAAAATACAAGGAGTCAGCAATACCAAGGAAAAATGAAAAATGCATAAGTCTATAGAGGTCTCCTGAAAGCCCCTAACTTACAATCGTACTCGACGGGGCTGAGCTCGGCCCAACTGAGGGCCTGCTCAGATAGCAGCACATCGACCCGAGGAAGAGGCTCCCACTCTGACACCATCAACGCATCGGGATCATTGGACCGACCGACCCACGGAAAGATGGGCCAAATGACGCAGCTCTTATGCTCCACCCCTCCACGCGTTAATGACACATGTCGACCATGACGATCACTCTTCTCGATGATCGAACACCGTGGAAGATCGGACAGAACCTTACGACTCAACAGAGCAGCTTCACGTTGATGTTCTGTGTTGTACTGTGATGTTGTGGATTTGTCGTGGTGGATAGCTTGGCTGTAATGGTAGTGCAGTTTAGTTTTATTTATACATTTGATATCGCGGGGTGAGCATCCGGCATGTGGACTACCGTCACTGTCTGTTTGTATATTATTTCTTTGGGGCACGACCGGGTTGAGGTCGATGTCACCCTTTTATATTATTTTCTTTTCTGTACTAGGATTACCCCATGGTGGGGTGCACGGATAGCCGGGTTCTAGAGGGAAACGGTCTCGCATCTCATGGCTTTGAGACATAGGGGGCTTCACTCTAGAATTGGCGGGCTATTCACTGCACTCGTAGGAGGTATAGGTTGACACAAGGAGGGGTGCTCAAGTTACCGGATTCCGTGAAGTGCTGGGTGGTCCATTCACTTTGCTGAAGGGGGCTTCCTCGCTTCTGGTTTTGACGGGTATCTTGCTGCACTCGTAGGGGTCTAGGTTTTCATTGCACAGGCTATCCACACGACTAGGGGAACGTCGGGTTTCACTTGCGGCTTAATGAAACCCGGAGATCCCAGATTATCTGTATTGTTCTGTGATGCTTATTACATTTATGTGATGTTGCATTTATCACGCCTGGAGTGATTATTATATATTGATATATATACTAGTAGATGTTGTATATGTTTTACACCCGCGCTAGTCCAGTCCCTGCTCTATCGTTAGTTAAGTAATATAACGGATGATGACGGGACCCAGTGGCGAATGCGGATGGCATATACGTACATTATATTTTCGTTCTTTCGTGGTGTGATTAATTGATGGGACTTCACTGAATCTGATCAATGCAAGAAAAACAAACCTATTCGATGTTGTTGGAGCAATTTTCAAAAATCTGTTATTACAAGGACGTTTTCTTTTGTTTTGCACAGTGGTATTCGGTTATAAATATCCAGCACCTTATTCGACGAGGCAAGGGCTGAGATCCCTTCATCGGGAGTGACCCCTTGAGTAAAAGTTTGCGTCAGCGTAATAACTTCACTATAGTCATTTCCTTTTGCTTTGCATCGTGGTATTCAGTTTGGAATATCCTGTACCTCATTCTACGAGGAAAGAGCCGAGATCCTTTCGCCGAGAGTGACCTCTTTAGCAAAAGTTTTCGCCACTATATATTTATAAAACCACTTGGATTCCTTCAACGATATCAAGTTCATTACGTTGAAGGTTTTTTGCCAAAAACTAGCCGTAGCCCTCCGTCATTTCAGACGAGTATTGCTTAGTATTCGTACTACGTATGTTGACCTAGTCAAGGCGTAGTGATCAGTAGCTCTGTAGTACTTTTCTGCTGCATGGATATGCGATTGGTTAGGACAATCGTACGGTCATATTAACCTAGTAAAGGGCTCGTACGGGTGGGTCTAATTAATACAGGATAATGATGGGTTGAACTTGACTTGCGACTTATGATATGTTGACCTAGTCAAGGTCATAAGCCGCTTGGGGTAAAAACACACATCGGGAGTTTCAAACATACAGGAAACTTGCCAGGCATGCGCATACCTTTTGGAGTGTGGTGACTTGAGTGGCTTCCATCAAGTTATCATGCGATGATAGTTGGATCCCGATTCCCACTGATGAGTTGTTTACTCCTCGGGTGATCCCGACTAGTTCTTCTTTTGGGTTTGGAGAAGAATTTGAGGATGGAGAGGGAGACATCCATATTAGATAAAGTGATTAACCATTCTGATCTAGGTTAGAGTGCACGCAGAGTGTTTCTTTTCTCACTCTCTTTGGCAACGACCGTGGCCCGACCCTAAACTATAACTCAGTGACCAAGTTAACCGAACTTTCTAAAAATATTGGCTTTTGGATTGTCTGAGTTGCATACAGCGTTGCCACTCCTTCTTTTACCCTTTGCATTTCTCCAGAACACTCCGTATCACTACGAACATCCACTTCCATTAGATTAATCCATCGTATAGTTACATACGAACTCGAAGGAACTTGTTCCAGATTCAAGGATGGATTCTGGTTCTGGAGAGAATGAATAGGACTATTCAGTTGTCTTTTCCCTTTACTTTCTCTCAGGTTGTGGGGGCTCCTAGGATTAGGAGAGGGTACACCAATTTCTCTTATTGGATAGTCTTCTTCCAAACCATAGGCAGGTACCGAAAGGCAGGGAATGAAAAAAACCAATTAGCCTAAGTGTGGTGTACAAAAGGTATTAAGTAAAGACAAGTAAAGGGATTAGAAAGAGGGAAAAGCAAATTGAGACTGCTATCATTCACGACCAAACCGCGAATTTCATCGCCACTCCTACTTCACCTTTGCTTTTCTCCGGGTTAGAAGAAATAGAATAAGGTTTATTCAGTTTTCTTTTATCTTTACCTTCTCTCGGGTTACGAGAACTCCTATGATTAGGAGAGTACACCTGTTACGCTTATTGGATAGTCTTCTTCCAAACTATAGGCTGGTGCCGAACGGTAGGGAAGGAAGAAAACCACTTAGCCTAAGGGGGTGTACAGAAGGGAATGAATAAAGACAAATAAAGGGATTTAGAGAGATGGAAAGCAAATATACGGTTACAATCATGAATCGGATAATGGAAAAGGCATTACCAGGAATACCCGGATACCCCTTCAAAACATGTTCATGTTTCAGTTTCACTGTGCATTGTTAATTGAAAACTGATTTCCCAATTAGACCCTTGCTCCAGGGAATGTATTTACCAGGTTTGATTCTCACATATGTATGGTTTTACAGATGATGAGTGGGAGTAAATTATTGGGAATTAGGTGATCATCCTCATTATATCGGAATTCGTTGTAATTGGTGATATTTGAGGAAATCGCCTGGGTTTTTGCCGGACGACAAATATTTGGTTTTGAATATCCGTCGTTATGCACCAATTTCAAACTAATATATCTGTACATTTATTTTCTAAAGTGAGATATAACTTTTTGAAATTATTTCCATGAAATTTACCTATATCAGTTGATGGTTAGGTAAGGAGCATTCAACAGTGGTGTAATTCTTCATGACCATAGTACAGTTTTCAACCTACGACGCACATGATTTGAGTTATTAAACTCAAGGGACTTATACAAAGTATTGTATGTTGTCCAGTGTCCATTAGGACAAAGGGGTTGGTACTCGTACTGTATTCTGTTTACTTGTGACTTCCCTAGTTTTTAGACAAGTGTTTCGTAGAAATACAAAGTCTAAGTTTTGAGAAGTTATAGGTACAAGAATAAAGTAGAGAACCACGTGATGCAAGTATCGGGATTCTTCAAGGTGATCGAAAATGTAGATACTTATGTATGGTATTCAGTTGATAGTAATGGTTTTGAGAAACTTGTTTCTCTTTCAGGTTACTCATAATTGGATGCACTCCTAAGTTGAGTAATGCTGATCAGCCTCTCTCCATTTAATTGATATGCACTGGAAACAGCTACATGATTTTGAATCTGGTTCCAATTAAATTAGTGCTTTTGTTTATATATTAGAAATAAATAGAATCAATTTATATCTTAACGATGTTAAGGTATAGGGAGTTGTAAGTCCACGGTAGCGCCCCGGCCGTCTAACAGACGCCAAATGCGGAATAAAAACTTTTTACAACTGGCGCTATCGCGTACTATAACCCGGATCTGCCATTAAAGCTAAACTAAAAAGTGGGTAGAAAAGTTATACAGAACGATCCGAGTCCTTCGGTCTTCAACCATCATCCCACGCTTTGTTGCGGCTGCTTCGATCTCCTGAATCTCCAATCTTCTCGTCCAGGTGGCACCATGTCGACGGATCTTTAAACGGGCTCCCGCCTCTGAACCGAGGCAACTCGGTCGTCAAGTTTGCTAAAAGAGATGACCAAGATGAATTAGAGAATGAGTAGAACATTTTGTCTCGTTACGTCCAAGGCTATGGACGAACGGTTAATGAAGTTGCCTTTTGGATCGATATGAAATGAGAAATGGAGTATACTAATTTCCATGAACCAAAATCCTTAATCTTTTTCAAATGAACAACCATGATCTTCCACCAAGGGGTGGCCGGCCACTAAATAGGCAAGGGGGGTGAGTGTAGGAGGAGGGATGGTGACCATAAAGATAAAGCTTATCAATGACTCACTTAAACACCTACTATGAACACATTAATGTAAAGAATGACTCATTAACCTTAGTCACCCTTTCATTAATGCACCATTAATGAACAAATGAGTCACAAGCCACCTCATCATCCTAGTCACCATCTAGAAGCTTCCACACTCATCTCAAGAAAAGATAAATCCGCATTTAACCGAATGTTAAATACGGCTGATAGAAACTGGAAACTGGCAACTGGCAACTTCCAAAAGTGATCCCGAAACGGATTTCAGGATAACCCCGTAACAGTATAAACATACCTGCATTTGTATTACGACTGAATACAAATACATCTGAGACGAAGATATTATATCTACACAGTATAATACTGGGTTCCGGCTTAAACCAAAGCCTACCAGTATTATCTGCCCGAAAAATGACACGTGCGAAAACGCACGTGCATTTTCCGAACCCTGCCATAAAACCATACGGCCTCTACAACGTTTCGCCCGAACTTGGGAAACTGTCTGTGGGGGACTCTAATGACTCATCAACACACTGGCACTGGGTTAACCACTAGCACGTCAGAGGTATGAGCTGTATGTAACGGTTGCCTATGTATTGATTGGAAGGGAAGCTGACGAGCGAACTCATCCATAAACCCTACTGAGCCTAACAGTGACAATATACGTACAGTCCGGTCCGTTCGTCTATGAGTATCGCATATGTGCCTAGGGGGCTGGTAACGTCAGACCCCCATTAGTGGTATAAGTCGTGTCAGAGAGTAGCCCAGAACATCCTGAGATACTACTGGAGTACCCACCAGTAAATCTCCTACCTCGGCCTAGGGCTTTGTGTAATGGCTCTCCTAGACACAGCACGATCTCACCCCCAATACCGGGAGAGACGAATCCTATGCCGATCCGCTCACTTGCCTCCATGTGGCTCGGGACTGTACCCCAAAAAGACCTGTTTGCACGACTCCTTTGAGCCGTGGTAGGGTAGGAATCAAAGCACAGTGGGAACTCACACGAGAAAAATGACGACCTCAGGTCGATGAACTAACCTGTATTCATGTCACCAGGGAACTGCTATCTGATGATATGTATAATACCAACTAGAATGTTCCCGGCGAGTCCTGTCCGGTGTACTCATAACCTAATGAGCACCTGTATACATCTTAGGTGATCCTACTGACACCAATGGCTTGTGAGACCGGCCATCGCCCCTCGTCGGGGTCTCAACTGTATACACTGGTCTACTCTGGAGTATCGATGCCCTGTCTCGAAACTCCCATGACTAGGGACACTTTAAGGATGTGCTTACAGACCCCAGCTCCTACGTATATGATCGCCATCATACTGCTGGTAGTCAAGCAAGAATTTTATGGGCTCTATCATCATGCAATAGTGAACTAAAGCATGCATACGATGATAAAGACAAACCAGATAGCAACCTATCATCTCGAGCAAGACTGTCATATCGGTATAGGTCCTTGCAATCACGTACCTGCGATCCAATAATTGACTTTGAGGGCACTATCTCCAACAATTTTCCACTTGCACTTAAGGCTAATTATTGCGATGTCGCATACTCACAGCCCGTGTGATACCGAACATCCAACTCCTCTACTAATCAGTTTCACAAAGCTAGTTTGTAAAACTCTTGTGTTCGAGAAATAGCCTTAGTGAGTGGATCCTCCCTGATGTTTCTTTCTATGTCTCTCTTAATCTCAAGTTCACGGAGAAAGCCATCTCCCGAATTAAGTAATACCTGTCTTAGAATATGTTTGGATATCTGATGGGACCTAGTTCGTAAATGAACTCCAAATCCAAACTTCTTAGACTGTATCGATAACTGAACCTAATCAGTATCCAGCACCATGCCTCCCACAGTATCCTCTTGGACCACCTGTCCATAATACTGTCCCTCGTCAGAGGAAAAAGTATAACTCTGACAATCACTCTGTCATCCATGTCACCTTTGAAGCCTGGAATGATAACCGTCTCCCGAAGGAGGCTGCCGTCATCAAATCCGTAGAACATGCATTTATGTTCTAAAACTGTTTCCTTATGTTTCTCCAGGATTGGATTAATATAAACTTATTGCATCTAGTGCAAAAACAACATCTGGTGTGGTACTTGATATCTCACAATTGACTCAATTGCCTGAGCAAGTGATCTGCCAATCATGCACTTCCCTCTCTCCTTTAGTCTCTAAGACACCTTTAGAGAGGGTGACTCCATCACCTGCAGGTACACCATCATGCCAGGAGTCATCTATTCTAAAATACTATTAGAATACTGTCAAAGTACCTATATTGGGAAACTACCCAACTTTAGATCTAAAATCATAGATCTAGTAACCAGAATGTCAGATATTATATCCATGTCCTTTGTGGAGAAACAACTGTGTGACGACCACAGTACAACCAATCGTAGTATAGGAATTTTACTTTCTACTCTGTGTATGTCATCCAAATACCAGGACATCACACCCTACTACCTTCTTAATAGATCCATCCCCTATTCTGATGAAGTCAAACCTATGACTGTCACACCAAAATTAGATGATCTATCTCCGCTATATTTGCTCAAGTCTATAAATAGACATAAGCTATTTGCCCACTATGCTTCCGCTGCTCCCACTGACTACGACAACCCTCTGGCAGTATAATATATACGTGTACTTCTAAAGCTAGTTTAGAACGACGCTATACTTATCCTCCTGCCGGGTCTCACAGTCTGGAACAACAGTAGTGTCAAGTCTGGGTAAACAAGAACCTCACTGTCGCCGTCCTTGAGGGTATCGGAGTACCTCTCGGGTGTCTGAGGTTACCCACCATGTCTGCGGAGTGGCTATTGGAATGTCAAACCTGATTGAATATATAGGTCCTATTAAATTTTCCGTAATCGTTTGCGGTTCTGGAATCACTTCCAGTTCTACCATACTCCCACTACTGTTTTCTGAAAAAAATCATTTTACTAAAACTGTGGCGAGTCAAGAACAATATCACTATTGATCCTCCAGATGGTAGAAAGTTAACCCTCGACTAAGCCCGGGTCAACCCACAAACTGCCATTACAGAAACATGCCCTGAGTTATCCACAGTCTGGTTTTAAGCATAAACCGGACAACTCCCCGTATCTTAACATCGTTAAGATATGAACCATTCTATAAACAATATAGAAATGGAGTCACTAATTTAATCGGAACCAGATTCAAATCATGCAGCTGTCTCCAGTGCATATCAACGTAATGGAGAGAGGCTAATCAGCATTACTCAACATAGGAATCCATCCAATTATGAGTAACCTGAAAGAGAAACAAGTTTCTCAAAAACCATTACTATCATCTGAATACCAATCACAAGAATCTACATCTTCGATCTCTTTGTAGAATCCTAATACTTGCGATACCTGGTTCTCTACTTTATTCTTATACCCACAAATTCTCAAAACTTAGACATTGTATTTCTATGAAACACTTGTCCAAAAACTAGAGAAGTCATAAGTAAACAGAACATAGTACGAGGACCTACCCCTTTGTCCTGACAGACACTGGACAACATTCAATACTCTGTATAAGTCCGCTGAGTTGAATAACTCAAAACCTGTGCATCTTAGGTTGAAAACTGTACCCAGGCGATTTCCTCAAATATCACCAATTACAACGAATTCCGATATAATGAGGATATTTACCTAATTCCCAATAATTTACTCCCACTTATCATCTGTAAAACCATACAGATATGAGAATGAAATCTGGTAAATACATACCCTTGGAGTAAGTATCTAATCGGGAAATCAGTTTTCCTTTTAACAATGCACAGTGAAACTGAAACATGAAAATGTTTCGTAGGGGTATCCTGGTATTCCTAGTAATGCCTCTTCCATAATCCAATTCATGACTTTAACTGTATATTTCTTTGCCATCTCTCCAAATCCCTATATTTGTCTTTAGTTGTTACCTTCTGTACACCATCGTTAGGCTAAATGGTTTTCTTCCTTCCCTACCGTTCGGCACCAGCCTATGGTTTGGAAGAAGACAATCCAGTAAGCATAATAGGTGTACACTCCTAATCCTAGGAGTACTCGCAACTTGAGAGAAGGTGATGATTAAAGACAACTGAATAATACCTTATTCTATTTCTCCCGAACTGGGGAAAAAACAAAGGTGAAATAGGAGTGGCGATGAAGTACGCGGTTTGGTCGTGAATGATAACAGTCGCAATTTACTTTTCCCTCTTTTTAATCCCTTTATTTTTGTCTTTAGCTATTACCTTCTGTACACCCTACTTAGGCTAATTGGTTTTCTTCATTCCCTACCTTTCGGCACCAGCTTATGGTTTGGAATAAGACTATCCAATAAGCGTAATAGGTGTACTCTCCTAAACTAAGGAGCCCTCGCAACGTGAGAGAAGGTGATAATAAAAGACAACTGAATAAACTAATTTTATTTCTCCTGAACCTGGATCCATCCTCGAAGAAGTCCTTTCGAGTTCGTATATAACCATACGATGGATCTATCCAATGGAAGTGGATATCCGTAGTAATACGGGGTGTTCTGAGAAATACAAAGGGTAAAAGAAGAAGCGGCAATGACTTATGCAACTTTAGACAATCCAAAAGCCAGTATTTTAAGAAGGTTCGGTCAACTTGGTCACTGAGTCATAGTCTAGGGTCGGTCAAAGGTCGCTGCCAAAGAGAGAGAGAAAAGAAACACTCTGCGTGCACTCTAACCTAGATCTGAATGGTTATCATTTTATCTAATCAGGAAACCTTCCACTGTAATCTCAAATTCTCCTCCAAACCTGAAAGAAGAATTAGTCGGGATCACCCGAAGAGTAAACCAACTCATCAGTGAGAATCGGGATCCAACTATCATCGCATGATAACTTGATGGAAGCCACTCAAGTTATCACACTTCAGAAGGTATGCGCATGCCTGGCAAGTTTCCTGTATGTTTGAAACTCCCGATATTATTTTTGCCCTATGCTCTTATGACCTTGGCGTTAGGTCAAAATATCATGAGTCACATGTCAAGTTCTATCCATCATTATCCAGGTTAATTTGAACCCACCTGCACATGCCCTTGGCGTTAGGTCAAAATGGCAGAACGACTGTCCCAAACCAACTCATCTATCTATGCAACAATTGAATACCCAGCAGCTACCAAACACTATGCCTTAGCGTTAGGTCAAAATACATAGCTTGAATACTACTGAATACCCAAAAGAAATGACGGAGGGCTACGGCTGGTTTTTGGCGAAAAACCTTTAACGTAATGAACTTGATCTTGTTGAAGGAACCTGATAGCTTTTTATAAAAATATAGTGGCGAAAACGTTTTGCAAAAGAGGTCACTCCCGGTGAAGGGATCTCAGCTCTTTCCTCGTGGAATGAGGTGCAGGATATTCCAACTGAATACCGCGATGCAAAGCAACTTGTAATCGACTATATTGAAGTTATTACCGTGACGTAAACTTGTGCCCAAGGGGTCACTCCCGGTGAAGGGATCTCGGCCCTTGCCTCGTCGAATGAGGTGCGAGATATTCTAACTGAATATCACTATGCAAAACAAAAGGAAACATCTTTGTAATAACACCTTTTAAAATTTGTTCCAACAACATCAAATATAGGTTTGTTTTATCCTTGCATTAATAAGAATCAATGCAGTCCCATCAATCAATCACACCAGAAAAGAACGAAAATATAATGTACGTATATGCCATCCGCATTGGTCACTGGGTCCCGTCGTCACCCGTTAGGTTACTTAACTAACGACAGAGCGGGGGCTGGACTAGCGCGGGTGTAAAACATATACAACATCTAATAATATATATACCAATATACAATAATCGCTCCAGGCGTGGTAATATGCAACATTACAGAAAAGTAATAAGCATCACAGAACAATACAGATAATCTGGGATCCCTGAGTTTTACAGAGCCGCTGCTGAAACCCAACGTTCCCCTGGTCGTGTGGATAGCCTGTGCAATGAAACCTAGACCCCTACGGGTGCGGCAAGTTACCCGCCAAAACCTAAAGCGAAGTAGTCCCCCACAGCACAGTGAATGGAACACCCGGCACTTCACGGAATCCGGTAAATTGAGCACCCCTCCTTGGGTCAACCTGTACCCCTTACAAGTGCGGCGAATAGTCTGCCAATTCTAGAGTGCGGTCCCTCTGCCTCTCAAAGCCATGAGATACGGACCCGTTGCCCTCCAGAACTCGGCTATCCGTGCACTCCTTCGTGGGTTAAACTTGTAGGGTTCCTAGGCACTCTCAAGAGGTCTCACAAGACATCAACCATGCCAATTTCAAATTTTACGGGTGCCGAGAAACCTTAATACGGATCGTTGACTAGAAGTTTAGGCGAATAACGAAACTAGTTAACAATTTAACTAAAAGAGAGAGGCTACAACCTTTGTAGATCCGGTTCTCCACTTCCTTAGCTCCACGTAGGCATCTTCTCGCTGTCCATCTCGAATCCCGGACTCAATCGTCGGCTTGATCGGAGAAATGGGCGGGCTAGGTCGTCGGCTTCGTGCCGAAGATGATCTACGTCGAGGCATCACAAGTTCAAGCTCCAACTCCATCAAGTTGTGAAACTTGTGAAGAAAACACCCTATACTACTTGGCAAGAGGTAGAGGGTGAAGAAATAGGAGGTGGGTTCACTTTAGAATTGGATTTCTCACACTTTAGCTCAAGGTGCCATTAATGGTGTCAAGCTTTTTCTTTGAAGAAGAAGAAGATGAAGATAGAATATGATAAGTATTGAATAAAAATAGAAAAGAAAATAGATACTTATCATATACTAACTATGGTAGAGTGTAGAGAATAGACCATGGTTACTTGGAATGGTTAGGGTTAAGCATGAAGACAAGAATGGTTACAAAGTCAAAGCTTCATGAAGCTTCAACTAGAAACAAAGAAAGCCACCATTCTCTCCAAAACCTTTTCCAAATAAATGAATAAATAAATAAATGAATAAGCACAACCCTAATCATCTTTTTAACCATGGTTTGATTCTTTACACTTAACCAATTAAACATGCATCATCAAACATGATACAAACATGTGCACAAAAGTATATCACATATACAACTTGCACATCAAGTGAGAAAATCCATTTAAAGTGAACCAATACTAGTTAATGCAAAGTAATATATCAAATATATAATTATACATTAAATCATTAAATCAACACTTGATTTAACGATCCGGTCATATCGCATATAACCGACTAGTATCCTATGTATCGGCTTATCGAATCAATCCTTGATTCGATATCTAGGTTATATCGAATATAACCAATCGATACATTCATCGCGAGAATGGAATACGGTATCACATACACGCATTATTCTCGGTCCTGCACATATCTTATATGCGCTCCTATTTCGTTTCGCTTGAGCCAGGAAACCTCTGTGTAGGACTCTAAAGACTCGTCAATACGCCTGTAGCAGATGATGATCATATCAAGCACCCACAAGCCGCAAGCGGTCTGCTAAACATAACGGCCATCCGGGTATTGATCGATCAGAAGATCGACGAGCTAGCCCGCTCACACTCCTGTGAATCCAACCAGTAACACTTGCCGTACAGTCCGGTCTGTTCGTCTGATATGTCGCATATCAAGTCTAGGGGTGGTAAACGTCAGACCCCAATAACCGATAAGTCGTGCCGATGTGAGGCTCATAACGGGTCGAGAAACTACTGGTAACACTTACCAGCAAATCTCTGATCAGCCCTGGCCAGGGACTTCCCTGTTACGGCCAATCGAGCACTGCGCAACATCAACCCCCAATACCAGGAGAGACGAAACCCCTCCTATCGCTCATTGCCTCCATGTGACTCGGGACTGTACCCAAAGACCACCGTTTTGCACGCCCTCATGGACGTGGTAAGGTGGAGATCAAAGCACAGTGGGAATCACACAAGACTCTATGACGATCTCGGGTCTACAGACTAACCTGCACAAGTGTCACCTGAGAACTGCCATCTGACGTGAGGTGTAATACCATCTGGGAGTTCTCGGCGAGTCCGTCCAGTGTACCCAGTCTCCACTGAGAACCCGTATACCATCTCTGATGTCAAACACCAATGGATATGGGATCATCCATCGCCCATCTCATGGGTCGAGAAGCGTATACGCTAGTCTACTCTGGTATATCGATGCCCCGTCTCGATACACCCACGACTAGGGAGCTTGAAGGATGTACTTATGGACTACCATGTCCCCACTAGTATGATCTGCATCATAGTCCAGGTAGTCAAGTACACATCCTAAGGGCTTTACCAACATGTAACCATAAGACAGTTTAAAGAGACTAGTATACATGTTAAGATAAAGAGTAACCAGATAGCATACTATCATATCGAGCAAGAAAGTCATCTCTATATATGTCCAAGCATCCAATATAATATACATCGTCTGTACAATACTGGCCTCTAGGGCATACATACAACTAACAATCTCCCACTTGCACTAGGGCCAGCTGCTGTAGTATCGCATACCGAGCATCCCGAAGAGTCTCTCAAACTGTATCTGGGGAATGGCCTTCATGAGTGGATCCGTCGTGTTGTTCTTCGTGTCAACCCTCCTGACCTCGATCTCCCGGTGATCAACTATCTCCCGGATCAGGTGATACCGCCTCAGAATATGCCTGGATCGCTGATGGGACCTAGGTTCCTTGGCTAAAGCCACTGCTCCATTGTTATCGCTGTTGGGGTAAAAATTTACACCCCCGTTGACCGAGTCAAAGTCAAGGTCAACCCCAAGGCAGGTGGGCCCAAGCCCAGGGCAAGCGGGCCCATGCCCAAGTCAAGGCCGCGGCCAGCCTCCTCCATGCCAACAACAAAAATCATGTAACAAATAATTTTTATGTAATTTTTGTGCATGATTTTTGTATGCAAAATGGGCATAAAGCCAAATTTTTGTAAGCTCATGGCTTATGTGCAAAAACAAATGACACATAAGCCATGTGATAGGCAAAAAGCCATTTTGAAAAGCCCAAGGGGCTATATGTAAATGTGTAAGCCTATAAAAGGCAACATGATAATGAATAAAAAAAAAACACTTTTTATTCCCCCAAAAACTAGGGTTCTTTGTGCCTCCTGCTCCTTCTCCAAGGTTCTAAAAACCTTCCTCTTTCTTTTGAATTAAATCAAGAGTTTTACTCTTCTTTTTTCAAAACTAAATAGTTTTCCACCACAAAACCCACAAAGGGGAACTTGGATCTGTCATCAGATCTTAAAAAGGAGAGATTTTGAGATTTCACATCTCTTGATCTTCAAGATCCAGCAAGCAACAGGAGGAAGAAGAAGAACCACTCCCATTAAACCCAGAACACATTCAGGAGCCCGACTCATCTCTGATTTCTCTTTGAGAAATCTTTTTTTAGGCTAAAAGCCTCTTGTCCTCTCCAGCGCGCAGCGCAAGTGCGCAAAGCGTCCACGTGACGACACGTGGCGCGCGCGCTTGCGCAAGTGCGCAAAGCGCCCGCGTGCCGACACGTGGCGCGCGAGCGCGTTTGCGCACCTGCGCGCTTGCGCAAGTGCGCAAAGCGCCCGCGTGCCGACACGTGGCGAGCGCGCTTGCGCAAGTGCGCAAAGCGCCAGCGTGCCGACACGTGGCGCGCGCGCTTGCGCACTCGCGCGCTTGCGCAAGTGCGCAAAGCGCCCGCGTGCCGACACGTAGCGCGCGCGCGCTTGCGCACCTGCGCGCAGCGCTCATGCGCAAAGCGCCCACGTGCCGACACGTGGCGCGCTTGCGCCTGAGCGCACAGCACCTACGCGCACAGCGCCCAAGGTGCTGCCCCACGCATCCTTTGGATGCCTTTTCCCCTTTATTTATATATATATGTATATATATACATTTGTATACAAATGTACACATACACATACTCCGCAACATTCTCCCCCTCCAAAAAATTTTCGGGCCGGGGCGTTGCCCCGAACCCCGCAAGGGGGCTGCTAGCCCCCTTGACCCCCAGCCCGCTATCCAGGTAGCGGGACCCCCATAAAAACTCTGCGTGGCTCCCGATATATCCAAACCCCCCTTTCAAAACACAACACGTGTACACTGCACATTGAGTTCGCATGACCAGTTTAACCCGTTAATCGGAGGTTCCCTCGTCCCAAAGGCGAGGGGTAATTAACGGCAGCTTAGTCCGCGGCTGCCGGAGATTCGGATCCCCACAATCAATAAACCCCCGCCTACCCTAGGCAGGGGGAATCTGTAGTACGCCTGACAAGCGCGCGCGTATTCCCATCTCACTGGGGTGACGAAAAACACCCTACAGATTCTGGCACGCCCGGTGGGACCTATCTCTCCTCCCATATTTCGGGTTAAGCGTTCATGCAAACTCAATCAATATACATGTCTATATTTATACTAAAATAATGCTTTTTCGTGCAGATTTTCAAGCAATCACCTTCCGACGATGTCTTCAATGATGAACTCAGCTCCCGTCTCCTACACGATGAGGATAGACTCTAGGACGGTCCTTCCGGCCAGTCTCGGGTGACAATGGGAGGAGCCGCTGCTACCTTTCGGCTTTATTATGTTCATGCCTCTTGGCTCCATCCCAGCTCCTCAAGCCCCGGTGGCAGACAAACCGGTCTCGAAAGGCAAAAGGCCAAATGTGGTGGTCGCGAGGGCACCTCAGCCCAAGCGCAAGTCCGTTCCCGAACGACTCTCTATGGCCCCAGCTGGGGGCAAGGCCATCGACACCAACAAAACTGCAATGCGTTTCGAGCAAGCTCCAGCGGCGCCTCCGACAACTGCTCGATTGGGTGTCTTCTCAAGTCTCCCCATCACTCAGCCTATGGCGGCTCCCCGAAAAGCAGAAGCCTGCCAAGCGCTTAAGGCAAAGAAGCTGAGGCAGAAGCGGCTCAGATATATAGCCAACAAAAGGGCTAGGGCTCTGGCCATGTTAAAATTTATGAATTTCCAAAGCCCGGACCGCTCCGCGAAACTAGCTGCCAGTGGTGAAAGAATGGCTGAATGTGTTATCCACACTGTCTACATGGCCGGACATGAAGAAACGAACCATCCTCTTCTTCACAGCCATGGTGATGATATGGTTGACGCTACCCAGCATCGGCTCGATCTAAATGATGAAGAGCCCGCTCAGGCCGATAAGCCAGAGGATCCCATGGTTCCTACGGAATTGAGCTCAGGCAATAAAGATTACCCGGTTGTCATAGCCGGAACTACAGAACAAGCATTATTCCAATGGCTTCAAAGGCAATTTCAGGACAGGGATGAGAAGTTGGCCAAGGTCTATTCCAAAGTCGACGAGCTGGCAAACGTCGTGGCAGATCTCGCGACCCAAGTCGTCCGATTGCAATTACAGCAAAATCAAATTTTGGCTCATGAGCCAGTGATTGATACCCGGGGGCAGCCAACTGATATCCCTTTCAACCTAAAAGCGTAGCGCCTTCGCGAAAAACGGCCGCAATCAGCCTCCAGTCCCTCCGATACATACGCCGGGGGGGAATCGCCTCTGAAAGAGAAGCTGGAAAAGGTCTATTCCTTCAAGAGGGAAAAGGTCCACAAGATATTCAGGGACGCCCTAAGAAAAGGTCTACAACTGCCAGAATCAAAGAGACCGCAAGAAGAGAATATGACCGACGACCCAAAATATTGCCCCTATCACAGGGTGATAGGTCATGCCATTGAGGACTGCTTCGTCTTCAAAGATTGGGTCGAAAGGCAATACAGGGCGGGAGAGATAGAACTGTCTAAAGGCGCGTTGGCAAAAAGTCAAGCTACGACCGCCGATTTCATGCAAATGGAGACCGAAGCCTTTCGGGAACCTAATCCTCCCAGACACGTGCCATTATCTGAAAAGGGCGAACCAAAGACCGATCGGCCTCGAGGACCAGCACCAGTAAAGGCACCTACTCCAATAGAGAGAAAGAAGAAGGTATACTCCTTCAGGAGGGATGAAGTCCGCAAAATATTCTTGGACGCCTTGAACAACGGTCTGCAACTGCCTGTTCCAAAGAGGCCACAGGAAATGAACATGACCGGCAATCCCGTATACTGCCCATATCATAGAGTGGTGGGTCATACCATCGAAGACTGCTATATTTTCAAAGATTGGGCAGAGGACCAATATACGTTTGGAAAAACCTCACAATCCTCGGACGTATCGGCAAGCCACAGAGCTAGGTCATCAACACAGCTCCGCCAAGATCAAAGTTCAAGGAGCTGGGATAAGCACAGATGACCCCCACGTCATTAAACTGGGAACCGTCGACCACCACGTCATTAAACTGGGAATAATCGACCTCTAAGTCGTTAAACTGGAAATGTAAAAAAAAAAGAGGGTAAATAAGAAAAAAAAGAATGTGTAAATAAAAGAAAAATAAAGAAAAGCCGAAATGATGAGGCAACTCGCAATAAAAATCAGCGAGTAAAAATAAAAATGAAAATAAAGCCGAAATGATGGGGCAACCGCGAATAAATAGCCGAAATGATAGGGCAATGGCGACCTTCGCGATAAGAAAAGATGAAATGATAGAGCAATCGCGGTAAAATAAAAAAAAAAAAAAACAAAAAAAAAAACAAAGGCGGATGATGAGTTGCTCCTGGCATTCCAGTGCAGCAATGCAAACGCCAAACCAAAATCCAATTTCCAAAATTCTTCCAGCCCTACGGCCAGTCCCCAAATTGACTACCGTATACAATCCACGGGCTCAAATAATTCTCAGCATACCCATGCCTCACCGCAACCATCAGTTACGCGGCTGGTCTCCGCCTTTGGAATTATGCTTCATTGGAAAGACCCACTCATGTGTCCTCATGATGCATGAGGAGAACAAACCTTCGTGAGATCCTTACGACTCACCAAGGAAAAACACACTTAGGAGTCCTCACGACTCTTAAGGAGAAAATACACCTGCGGGATCCTTACGACTCGTAAGGAGAAAATGCTTTTATGGGACCCTCACGGCCCATAAAATTGAAAAGTCTTAGGTGATAGGGATCCAAACCTGTCTCCTAAGCCATCGCTCCCCAATCCCCAAGTGGCGAATGATGAGTCGCTCCTGGTACCATATTCCAGTGCAGCGATGCAGACGCCAACCAAATTCCAAATCCCATACCCCAACGGCGAATGATGAGTCTCTCCTGGTACCATATTCCAGTGCAGCGATGCAGACGCCAACAAAGTCCTGAAATGTTTCTGGCCCTACGGTTTGGAATCATACATCCTGCAAAACCGTATACAATCCACGGGCGTAAAACGATCCCAATCTCTCCCAAGTCCTCCCGGGCACATGATGAGTTGCTCCTGGCATTATTCCAGTGCAGCAATACAGATGCCAAACAAAAACCAAATTCAAATCCTCCCCGGGCACATGATGAGTTGCTCCTGGCATTATTCCAGTGCAGCAATGCAGATGCCAAACAAACCAAATCCAAATCCTCTCTGGGCACATGATGAGTTGCTCCTGGCATTATTCCAGTGCAGCAATGCAGATGCCAAACAAACCAAATCCAAATCCTCTCTGGGCACATGATGAGTTGCTCCTGGCATTATTCCAGTGCAGCAATGCAGATGCCAAACAAAAACCCCAATTCCCAAATCCTCTCAAAGACAGATGATGATTCGCTCCTGGTACCATATTCCAGTATAGCGATGCTAATGTCAACTCAAATCAAACAAATCAAACCAACTAATTCCAACATCGACCTCTGCGTCAACCACAGGCACTCCGTCTCGGGAAAACGTCCTACAACAGGCACCCCGTCACGGGGAAACGTCCTACAACAGACACTCCGTCTCGGGGATACGTCCTACCACAGGCATCCTACCACAGGCACTCCGTCTCAGGGAAACGTCCTACAACAGGCACCCCGTCTCGGGGATACGTCCTACAACAGGCACTCCGTCTCGGGGATACGTCCTACAACAGGCACTCCGTCTCGGGGATACGTCCTACAACAGGCACTCCGTCTCGGGGATACGTCCTACAACAGGCACTCCGTCTCGGGGATACGTCCTACAACAGGCACTCCGTCTCGGGGAAACGTCCTACAACAGGCACTCCGTCTCGGGGAAACGTCCTACAACAGACACTCCGTCTCGGGGATACGTCCTACCACAGGCACTCCGTCTCGGGGAAACGTCCTACAACAGACACTCCGTCTCGGGGATACGTCCTACCAAAGGCACTCCGTCTCGGGGATACGTCCTACCACAGGCACTCCATCTCGGGGAAACGTCCTACAACAGACACTCCGTCTCGGGGAAACGTCCTACCACAGGCACTCCGTCTCGGGGATACGTCCTACCACAGGCACTCCGCATCGGGGAAACGTCCAACACAGATACTCCGTACCGGGGAAACGTCCAACAGCAGACACTCTGCATCGGGGAAACGTCGACCAGCGACACTCCGCGCCGGGGGCACGTCAACGAAATCACTCCGGGCTTAGGAAACGTCTAACAAGGACACTCTGTCTCGGAGACGCGTCAAGCGTCGACCGTCCATGTCGTAAAAAGGGCAGTGCATCCCAAAAAGTGGGAACCAAAGCAAGTCGCCTCCATGTGAAAGAAGGTCCATCAATTTCATGCACACGACCCATATATGCTGTGTGCATTTATTGATGGGGGGCACTTTGTTGGGGTAAAAATTTACACCCCCGTTGACCGAGTCAAAGTCAAGGTCAACCCCAAGGCAGGTAGGCCCAAGCCCAGGGCAAGCGGGCCCATGCCCAAGTCAAGGCCGTGGCCAGCCTCCTCCATGCCAACAACAAAAATCATGTAACAAATAATTTTTATGTAATTTTTGTGCATGATTTTTGTATGCAAAATGGGCATAAAGCCAAATTTTTGTAAGCTCATGGCTTATGTGCAAAAACAAATGACACATAAGCCATGTGATAGGCAAAAAGCCATTTTGAAAAGCCCAAGGGGCTATATGTAAATGTGTAAGCCTATAAAAGGCAACATGATAATGAATAAAAAAAAACACTTTTTATTCCCCCAAAAACTAGGGTTCTTTGTGCCTCCTGCTCCTTCTCCAAGGTTCTAAAAACCTTCCTCTTTCTTTTGAATTAAATCAAGAGTTTTACTCTTCTTTTTTCAAAACTAAATAGTTTTCCACCACAAAACCCACAAAGGGGAACTTGGATCTGTCATCAGATCTTAAAAAGGAGAGATTTTGAGATTTCACATCTCTTGATCTTCAAGATCCAGCAAGCAACAGGAGGAAGAAGAAGAACCACTCCCATTAAACCCAGAACACATTCAGGAGCCCGACTCATCTCTGATTTCTCTTTGAGAAATCTTTTTTTAGGCTAAAAGCCTCTTGTCCTCTCCAGCGCGCAGCGCAAGTGCGCAAAGCGTCCACGTGACGACACGTGGCGCGCGCGCTTGCGCAAGTGCGCAAAGCGCCCGCGTGCCGACACGTGGCGCGCGAGCGCGTTTGCGCACCTGCGCGCTTGCGCAAGTGCGCAAAGCGCCCGCGTGCCGACACGTGGCGAGCGCGCTTGCGCAAGTGCGCAAAGCGCCAGCGTGCCGACACGTGGCGCGCGCGCTTGCGCACTCGCGCGCTTGCGCAAGTGCGCAAAGCGCCCGCGTGCCGACACGTAGCGCGCGCGCGCTTGCGCACCTGCGCGCAGCGCTCATGCGCAAAGCGCCCACGTGCCGACACGTGGCGCGCTTGCGCCTGAGCGCACAGCACCTACGCGCACAGCGCCCAAGGTGCTGCCCCACGCATCCTTTGGATGCCTTTTCCCCTTTATTTATATATATATGTATATATATACATTTGTATACAAATGTACACATACACATACTCCGCAACATTCTCCCCCTCCAAAAAATTTTCGGGCCGGGGCGTTGCCCCGAACCCCGCAAGGGGGCTGCTAGCCCCCTTGACCCCCAGCCCGCTATCCAGGTAGCGGGACCCCCATAAAAACTCTGCGTGGCTCCCGATATATCCAAACCCCCCTTTCAAAACACAACACGTGTACACTGCACATTGAGTTCGCATGACCAGTTTAACCCGTTAATCGGAGGTTCCCTCGTCCCAAAGGCGAGGGGTAATTAACGGCAGCTTAGTCCGCGGCTGCCGGAGATTCGGATCCCCACAATCAATAAACCCCCGCCTACCCTAGGCAGGGGGAATCTGTAGTACGCCTGACAAGCGCGCGCGTATTCCCATCTCACTGGGGTGACGAAAAACACCCTACAGATTCTGGCACGCCCGGTGGGACCTATCTCTCCTCCCATATTTCGGGTTAAGCGTTCATGCAAACTCAATCAATATACATGTCTATATTTATACTAAAATAATGCTTTTTCGTGCAGATTTTCAAGCAATCACCTTCCGACGATGTCTTCAATGATGAACTCAGCTCCCGTCTCCTACACGATGAGGATAGACTCTAGGACGGTCCTTCCGGCCAGTCTCGGGTGACAATGGGAGGAGCCGCTGCTACCTTTCGGCTTTATTATGTTCATGCCTCTTGGCTCCATCCCAGCTCCTCAAGCCCCGGTGGCAGACAAACCGGTCTCGAAAGGCAAAAGGCCAAATGTGGTGGTCGCGAGGGCACCTCAGCCCAAGCGCAAGTCCGTTCCCGAACGACTCTCTATGGCCCCAGCTGGGGGCAAGGCCATCGACACCAACAAAACTGCAATGCGTTTCGAGCAAGCTCCAGCGGCGCCTCCGACAACTGCTCGATTGGGTGTCTTCTCAAGTCTCCCCATCACTCAGCCTATGGCGGCTCCCCGAAAAGCAGAAGCCTGCCAAGCGCTTAAGGCAAAGAAGCTGAGGCAGAAGCGGCTCAGATATAGAGCCAACAAAAGGGCTAGGGCTCTGGCCATGTTAAAATTTATGAATTTCCAAAGCCCGGACCGCTCCGCGAAACTAGCTGCCAGTGGTGAAAGAATGGCTGAATGTGTTATCCACACTGTCTACATGGCCGGACATGAAGAAACGAACCATCCTCTTCTTCACAGCCATGGTGATGATATGGTTGACGCTACCCAGCATCGGCTCGATCTAAATGATGAAGAGCCCGCTCAGGCCGATAAGCCAGAGGATCCCATGGTTCCTACGGAATTGAGCTCAGGCAATAAAGATTACCCGGTTGTCATAGCCGGAACTACAGAACAAGCATTATTCCAATGGCTTCAAAGGCAATTTCAGGACAGGGATGAGAAGTTGGCCAAGGTCTATTCCAAAGTCGACGAGCTGGCAAACGTCGTGGCAGATCTCGCGACCCAAGTCGTCCGATTGCAATTACAGCAAAATCAAATTTTGGCTCATGAGCCAGTGATTGATACCCGGGGGCAGCCAACTGATATCCCTTTCAACCTAAAAGCGTAGCGCCTTCGCGAAAAACGGCCGCAATCAGCCTCCAGTCCCTCCGATACATACGCCGGGGGGGAATCGCCTCTGAAAGAGAAGCTGGAAAAGGTCTATTCCTTCAAGAGGGAAAAGGTCCACAAGATATTCAGGGACGCCCTAAGAAAAGGTCTACAACTGCCAGAATCAAAGAGACCGCAAGAAGAGAATATGACCGACGACCCAAAATATTGCCCCTATCACAGGGTGATAGGTCATGCCATTGAGGACTGCTTCGTCTTCAAAGATTGGGTCGAAAGGCAATACAGGGCGGGAGAGATAGAACTGTCTAAAGGCGCGTTGGCAAAAAGTCAAGCTACGACCGCCGATTTCATGCAAATGGAGACCGAAGCCTTTCGGGAACCTAATCCTCCCAGACACGTGCCATTATCTGAAAAGGGCGAACCAAAGACCGATCGGCCTCGAGGACCAGCACCAGTAAAGGCACCTACTCCAATAGAGAGAAAGAAGAAGGTATACTCCTTCAGGAGGGATGAAGTCCGCAAAATATTCTTGGACGCCTTGAACAACGGTCTGCAACTGCCTGTTCCAAAGAGGCCACAGGAAATGAACATGACCGGCAATCCCGTATACTGCCCATATCATAGAGTGGTGGGTCATACCATCGAAGACTGCTATATTTTCAAAGATTGGGCAGAGGACCAATATACGTTTGGAAAAACCTCACAATCCTCGGACGTATCGGCAAGCCACAGAGCTAGGTCATCAACACAGCTCCGCCAAGATCAAAGTTCAAGGAGCTGGGATAAGCACAGATGACCCCCACGTCATTAAACTGGGAACCGTCGACCACCACGTCATTAAACTGGGAATAATCGACCTCTAAGTCGTTAAACTGGAAATGTAAAAAAAAAAGAGGGTAAATAAGAAAAAAAAGAATGTGTAAATAAAAGAAAAATAAAGAAAAGCCGAAATGATGAGGCAACTCGCAATAAAAATCAGCGAGTAAAAATAAAAATGAAAATAAAGCCGAAATGATGGGGCAACCGCGAATAAATAGCCGAAATGATAGGGCAATGGCGACCTTCGCGATAAGAAAAGATGAAATGATAGAGCAATCGCGGTAAAATAAAAAAAAAAAAAAACAAAAAAAAAAACAAAGGCGGATGATGAGTTGCTCCTGGCATTCCAGTGCAGCAATGCAAACGCCAAACCAAAATCCAATTTCCAAAATTCTTCCAGCCCTACGGCCAGTCCCCAAATTGACTACCGTATACAATCCACGGGCTCAAATAATTCTCAGCATACCCATGCCTCACCGCAACCATCAGTTACGCGGCTGGTCTCCGCCTTTGGAATTATGCTTCATTGGAAAGACCCACTCATGTGTCCTCATGATGCATGAGGAGAACAAACCTTCGTGAGATCCTTACGACTCACCAAGGAAAAACACACTTAGGAGTCCTCACGACTCTTAAGGAGAAAATACACCTGCGGGATCCTTACGACTCGTAAGGAGAAAATGCTTTTATGGGACCCTCACGGCCCATAAAATTGAAAAGTCTTAGGTGATAGGGATCCAAACCTGTCTCCTAAGCCATCGCTCCCCAATCCCCAAGTGGCGAATGATGAGTCGCTCCTGGTACCATATTCCAGTGCAGCGATGCAGACGCCAACCAAATTCCAAATCCCATACCCCAACGGCGAATGATGAGTCTCTCCTGGTACCATATTCCAGTGCAGCGATGCAGACGCCAACAAAGTCCTGAAATGTTTCTGGCCCTACGGTTTGGAATCATACATCCTGCAAAACCGTATACAATCCACGGGCGTAAAACGATCCCAATCTCTCCCAAGTCCTCCCGGGCACATGATGAGTTGCTCCTGGCATTATTCCAGTGCAGCAATACAGATGCCAAACAAAAACCAAATTCAAATCCTCCCCGGGCACATGATGAGTTGCTCCTGGCATTATTCCAGTGCAGCAATGCAGATGCCAAACAAACCAAATCCAAATCCTCTCTGGGCACATGATGAGTTGCTCCTGGCATTATTCCAGTGCAGCAATGCAGATGCCAAACAAACCAAATCCAAATCCTCTCTGGGCACATGATGAGTTGCTCCTGGCATTATTCCAGTGCAGCAATGCAGATGCCAAACAAAAACCCCAATTCCCAAATCCTCTCAAAGACAGATGATGATTCGCTCCTGGTACCATATTCCAGTATAGCGATGCTAATGTCAACTCAAATCAAACAAATCAAACCAACTAATTCCAACATCGACCTCTGCGTCAACCACAGGCACTCCGTCTCGGGGAAACGTCCTACAACAGGCACCCCGTCACGGGGAAACGTCCTACAACAGACACTCCGTCTCGGGGATACGTCCTACCACAGGCATCCTACCACAGGCACTCCGTCTCAGGGAAACGTCCTACAACAGGCACCCCGTCTCGGGGATACGTCCTACAACAGGCACTCCGTCTCGGGGATACGTCCTACAACAGGCACTCCGTCTCGGGGATACGTCCTACAACAGGCACTCCGTCTCGGGGATACGTCCTACAACAGGCACTCCGTCTCGGGGATACGTCCTACAACAGGCACTCCGTCTCGGGGAAACGTCCTACAACAGGCACTCCGTCTCGGGGAAACGTCCTACAACAGACACTCCGTCTCGGGGATACGTCCTACCACAGGCACTCCGTCTCGGGGAAACGTCCTACAACAGACACTCCGTCTCGGGGATACGTCCTACCAAAGGCACTCCGTCTCGGGGATACGTCCTACCACAGGCACTCCATCTCGGGGAAACGTCCTACAACAGACACTCCGTCTCGGGGAAACGTCCTACCACAGGCACTCCGTCTCGGGGATACGTCCTACCACAGGCACTCCGCATCGGGGAAACGTCCAACACAGATACTCCGTACCGGGGAAACGTCCAACAGCAGACACTCTGCATCGGGGAAACGTCGACCAGCGACACTCCGCGCCGGGGGCACGTCAACGAAATCACTCCGGGCTTAGGAAACGTCTAACAAGGACACTCTGTCTCGGAGACGCGTCAAGCGTCGACCGTCCATGTCGTAAAAAGGGCAGTGCATCCCAAAAAGTGGGAACCAAAGCAAGTCGCCTCCATGTGAAAGAAGGTCCATCAATTTCATGCACACGACCCATATATGCTGTGTGCATTTATTGATGGGGGGCACTTTGTTGGGGTAAAAATTTACACCCCCGTTGACCGAGTCAAAGTCAAGGTCAACCCCAAGGCAGGTAGGCCCAAGCCCAGGGCAAGCGGGCCCATGCCCAAGTCAAGGCCGTGGCCAGCCTCCTCCATGCCAACAACAAAAATCATGTAACAAATAATTTTTATGTAATTTTTGTGCATGATTTTTGTATGCAAAATGGGCATAAAGCCAAATTTTTGTAAGCTCATGGCTTATGTGCAAAAACAAATGACACATAAGCCATGTGATAGGCAAAAAGCCATTTTGAAAAGCCCAAGGGGCTATATGTAAATGTGTAAGCCTATAAAAGGCAACATGATAATGAATAAAAAAAAACACTTTTTATTCCCCCAAAAACTAGGGTTCTTTGTGCCTCCTGCTCCTTCTCCAAGGTTCTAAAAACCTTCCTCTTTCTTTTGAATTAAATCAAGAGTTTTACTCTTCTTTTTTCAAAACTAAATAGTTTTCCACCACAAAACCCACAAAGGGGAACTTGGATCTGTCATCAGATCTTAAAAAGGAGAGATTTTGAGATTTCACATCTCTTGATCTTCAAGATCCAGCAAGCAACAGGAGGAAGAAGAAGAACCACTCCCATTAAACCCAGAACACATTCAGGAGCCCGACTCATCTCTGATTTCTCTTTGAGAAATCTTTTTTTAGGCTAAAAGCCTCTTGTCCTCTCCAGCGCGCAGCGCAAGTGCGCAAAGCGTCCACGTGACGACACGTGGCGCGCGCGCTTGCGCAAGTGCGCAAAGTGCCCGCGTGCCGACACGTGGCGCGCGAGCGCGTTTGCGCACCTGCGTGCTTGCGCAAGTGCGCAAAGCGCCCGAGTGCCGACACGTGGCGAGCGCGCTTGCGCAAGTGCGCAAAGCGCCAGCGTGCCGACACGTGGCGCGCGCGCTTGCGCACCCGCGCGCTTGCGCAAGTGCGCAAAGCGCCCGCGTGCCGACACGTGACTCGCGCGCGCTTGCGCACCTGCGCGCAGCGCTCATGCGCAAAGCGCCCACGTGCCGACACGTGGCGCGCTTGCGCCTGAGCGCACAGCACCTACGCGCACAGCGCCCAAGATGCTGCCCCACGCATCCTTTGGATGCCTTTTCCCCTTTATTTATATATATATGTATATATATACATTTGTATACAAATGTACACATACACATACTCCGCAACATTCTCCCCCTCCAAAAAATTTTCGGGCCGGGGCACTGCCCCGAACCCCGCAAGGGGGCTGCTAGCCCCCTTGACCCCCAGCCCGCTATCCGGGTAGCGGGACCCCCGTAAAAACTCTGCGTGGCTCCCGATATATCCAAACCCCCCTTTCAAAACACAACACGTGTACACTGCACATTGAGTTCGCATGACCAGTTTAACCCGTTAATCGGAGGTTCCCTCGTCCCAAAGGCGAGGGGTAATTAACGGCAGCTTAGTCCGCGGCTGCCGGAGATTCGGATCCCCACAATCAATAAACCCCCGCCTACCCTAGGCAGGGGGAATCTGTAGTACACCTGACAAGCGCGCGCGTATTCCCATCTCACTGGGGTGACGAAAAACACCCTACAATCGCAATACAAAGGTATTGGATGCTCAATGGATGGAACCACTCCAAGTTCAGTAATGAACTTCTTGATCCAGACAGCCTCTTTAGCAGCATCGTTGGCAGCGATGTATTCAGCCTCCATCGTCGAGTCTGCCACGGTTTCCTGCTTAGAACTCTTCCAGCTAACCGCCCCTCCGTAAAGGGTAAAGACAAATCCCGACTGCAACTTAGAGTCGTCTTTATCACTCTGGAAGCTCGAATCGGTAAAGGACTCCACTTGGAGTTCTCCGTTACCATACACCAAGAGCATCTCTTTAGTCCTTCGCAAGTACTTGAGGATGCTCTTCACAGCTGTCCAGTGACTCTCTCCAGGATCAGCTTGATACCTGCTCACTACACTTAGTGAGTATGCTACATCGGGTCTGGTATATAGCATCGCATACATGATAGAGCCTACAGCCGAAGCATAGGGTATCCCTTGCATGCGAGCTCTCTCCAAATCAGTCTTGGGAGACATCTCTTTGGAGAGAGTGACTCCAGAGATCGTGGGCAAGTTCCCACGCTTGGATTCTTCCATACTAAACCTCTTTAGTATGGTGTCAATGTACCTGGATTGGGACAATCCCAATATCCTTTTGGATCTATCTCTATAGATCCTAATTCCCAATATGCAGGAGGCATCACCAAGATCTTTCATTGAGAATCTTTGTGATAAGAAGAGCTTGACCGATTGCAGCATAGGAATATCATTTCCTATCAAGAGTATGTCGTCCACGTACAATACGAGGAAGACAACCTTACTCTCTGCCACCTTCTTATAGATACAAGGTTCATCTGGATTTTTGACGAAATCAAACTCTTTGATAACGACATCAAAGCAGATGTTCCAACTCCGCGATGCTTGCTTTAATCCATAAATGGATTTAAGCAGCTTGCACACCTTCCCGCTGCTCCCACTGTCTACGAAGCCCTTTGGCTGAGTCATGTACACGCACTCTTTTAAATCACCATTTAGAAAGGCGGTCTTAACATCCATTTGCCAGATTTCGTAGTCATGATAAGCAGCAATGGCAAGCATGATCCGGATGGATTTAAGCATAGCCATTGGAGAAAAGGTTTCGTCATAGTCCACACCTGGTCTTTGACGAAAACCTTTTGCAATAAGTCTAGCTTTGAAAGTCTCCACTTTCCCATCTACACCAAGTTTCTTCTTGAATATCCATTTGCTCCCAATGGGTTTTACCCCTTCAGGAGCAACATCCAAAGTCCATACTTTATTGGTGTACATGGATTCCATCTCGGACCGCATAGCATCCAGCCATTTCACTGAGTCCCTACTCGTGATGGCCTGCTCGAAGCTAGTTGGGTCATCATCCTCCATGATGCAATCCTCGCTCCCACCATCCATGAGAAAACCGTAGTATCTCTCAGGTTGGCGAGGAACCCTACTAGATCGGCGGAGAGGCTGAGGTTCATTGGGAGCTTCTGAATCTTCTGGTTCCACTAAATCTTCAGTTACTGTTTGTGTATCTGGAACTTCTTCCAGCTCTACCACTTTGCCACTAATTTCTTTTTCAAGGAATTCCTTTTCTAAAAAGGTGGCATGTTGAGCAACAAACACTTTTTGTTCCTCACTGTGGTAGAAAAAATACCCATATGAGTTCTTTGGATATCCCACAAACTTGCAAAGAACTGACCGTGCCTCGAGCTTGTCCGGATTTTGTCTTTTGACATAGGCTGGATAACCCCATATCTTAACTCGTTTAAGATATGGCCTCTTCCCACTCCATATCTCATATGGTGTGGTAGGTACAGATTTAGATGGAACTTGATTCAATAGGTATGCTGCTGTTTCCAGCGCATATCCCCAAAAGGAAATAGGTAACTCAGCTGTGCTCATCATAGAGCGCACCATATCTAATAGGGTGCGGTTCCTCCGTTCTGATACACCGTTGTGCTGTGGTGTATATGGAGAAGTCAGCTGAGAGAGAATCCCATTCTCTTTTAGGAAGTCCAGGAATTCATTGCTCAAGTATTCACCTCCTCGATCAGATCGAAGGATTTTAATACTTTTTCCGGTTTGGTTCTCGACTTCTTGTTTATATTCTCTAAATTTCTCAAAAGCTTCTGATTTGTGTTTCATCAGGAACACATATCCGAATCTAGAGAGATCGTCAGTGAATGTAATGAAGTACGAAGAACCATCCCTGGCATGTGTAGACATAGGACCGCATACATCACTGTGTATCAGTCCCAAGAGTTCGGTAACTCTTTCTCCGTGTCCCGTAAACGGAGTTTTGGTCATCTTGCCTTTGAGACATGACTGGCAAGTGTCATAAGATGAAAATTTGAATGGTTTCAAATATCCATTCTTATGTAACTTATCCAGTCGTGTCGCATTGATGTGACCCAGTCTACAATGCCACAAGAAGGATTCATTCAGTTCTGAACTCTTCCTCTTATGTGTGTTTGTTATGCTCAAAACTGTTGATTGGTTTAGAACATAAATGCCATTGCACAACGTGCCTGATCCAACCAACTTTTGGTTACGGAAAATGTTCATAACAGTATCCTGTAATACAAAATTATATCCCTCTTTACTCAACAAAGAAACCGATATAATGTTGCATATCAGGTTCGGCATGTAATAGCATTCGTTCAGAACCAATGTATTACCAGTTGGTAATACAAGGTGATATTCTCCGACAGTCTTAGCTGCAACAATTGCACCATTTCCAACTCTAATGTCTTTATCACCTTCTCCAAGTTCTCTACCTTTCCTAAGCCCATGTAACTGATTACATATATGGGATCCTGACCCGGTATCTAATACCCAGGACGTAGAGCAAATGGAGAAACAGTTCTCTGTAACGAACACACCCGAAGAAAATGCATCATCATGTACTTTCTTCATTCGGGTGGCATGGGAATCCTGGTATTCCCCTATATCCTGTTCAGTCCTATAACTCTTATAGGTAAGAACGGAACCAACGTTCCCCAGCACAGTATAACATGCGGGTTCGGTCAATACATCCATATTATTATCTTTATTAGGACATGAAATGGTCGCTACCTGGAGAGAGAGAGAAGAAAATACTTTAGCGTAAGCTCGTGCAAGATCAGATTGGTTATTATCTTATCTAATCAGGATGGCTCCCACTGGTTTTTATCAAATCTTCCTTCAAACCCTAAAAGGAAAGACTAGCCGGGATTAATTACACACTACAAGTTCGCCAATCTTTCAGCCAGGCCAGTGTCGGTACTTTGAGGGAGGTCCCCCGTGCTTTCGCACGAACCTAATTAATGTAAACCTCGTTTTCCCAGAGGCGTAACCCCGTTGACACCTTTCTAGACACCTACTTGATCGGCTAATTGTAATGTGTAAAACTCTCCCAGGAGTAACTCTTACTCGCAGTGGGTATCGGGATCCAACTATCTCATAGAAGGTATGCAATCTCATTGCAAATTTCAACACTTGAAATTCCCGATAATACTTTTGCCCCAAACGATCTATGACCTTGACAAGGTCAACAAACCATAGACCGTAAGTCAAGTTCAACCCGTCATTTCTTGATTGAATTAAACCCACCCGCATGACCCTTGACAAGGTCAACAAGGCCGTACGACTACCCTAACTCAATCTGCATCATATGCATAAGCAGATAAATACTGGTTAGCTACCGCACACTGCGCCTTGACAAGGTCAACAAACGCAGCACGAATACTAAACAGGACTTATCTGAAATGACGGAGGGCTATGACAGGTTTTTCTGAAAACCTATTGCGTAATGAACTTGATATCGTTGTAGAATCAAATGAAGTTTTGAAATGGAATGATTTTGAGGCTTTTCTAGTTTTGCTAAAGGGGTCACTCCCGGTGAAGGGATCGTCGGCCCTTTCCTCGTCGAATGAGGTGCGGGATATATCATATATATCACTGTGCAAAGCAGAAACTATAGAAGCAATCAAAAACAAACCGAGTGTGTAGCATCTGCCAGTTATTGCTAAAGGAGTCACTCCCGGTGAAGGGATCTCGGTCCTTTCCTCATCGAATAAGGTGCAGGGTATATCATATATACCGCTATGCAAAGCAAGAATGTAGCTACCTGTTTTATTTAAAATTTGATTCTACAACATCTTAGGTTTCTTTTCTTTCATTAATCACATTAATGAAGTCCCATCATTTAAGTCACCTAAACATCACAGATAAATACGACGTACACTTATGCCATCCGCATTCGCCTCGATGTCCCCTCGTGTACCGTTAGGTTAGGTAACTAACGACAGAGCAGGGCAGGGCTAGTGCGGGTGCAAAACATAAGTAACGTCTATATAATATATCATATATATTATATAAAGTATCTATCACAGAACATCACATGATCACATCACAGATATCGCAGCAGAAGAAACATATGAAACATTGGATATACTAGGACGTCCGTGTTTTCAATACGAGCCAGTATAAAACACGGATTCCACGGTCGTGATGAATAGCCAATCCCACACCCCTAGATCCCTACGAGAGCGGCAAGCAACCCTGCCAATTCTAGGGTTAGGAGACCCGGACTCGACTCCTCGAGTTGGTCTCCCACTGGACCCCAGAACCCGGTTACTTGTGCTTCCCTCCTTGGGTCTATCCTAATGCGGAAAAGTAAATAATATGCAAAGGGTGACAGCTTCCGCAACCTGGAAGTGCCCCAATAAAAGAATATTACATACAAGTTTTTACATGAATGAAAATGAAAAACACTCATCTCACATAAAAAAACCCCGGCTATTCAAACACGACAATCCAATATAACATATCCAGCAACACATAACATCACATGTCATCAACGTAAGTAAATATGCGCATCCCAATTGTCGTTGACATATAGCAACGAAACCGGCGATATCACATATTACACTTACGGTCACAGAAAAGAAAGTGTAAAACTACAACAGTTGGAATCCGCAATCTCTTTAGACATCACATGCCTAATCAAATGAAATACTTAGACATCACATGCCTAACAGTTATAAATCCCGCATTTTAGTCTCATTATGGAAAACCTTTTCAATATCAAATGAAACTAAACTGCTAGATTTATAACATTCATTCAGTTATCTCATAACTGTTTGTGAATTCCAATTATTGTATCCCATTCCGGATAAATAGAAAATATTAAACTTTCCGATCGAACATTCGAACACCCAAGTTTTCCCGAAACCGTTCAACACATGAAATAGGTTCAAAGACATTCACTTCATGCCTCAGTATCAACGGTCCAGCCGTAGAAGGGTCAAGCCAATGCCTCACATGTGGCACGCCGTACTGCCCCAAACCCGAAGGTTCAAAGGGCAGTTCAAGACGGTCACATAATCGAGTTAAGGTTTGTTGTCTTCTAGAGGGACCATCGCATTACTTGCACTACTTAGAACGTCCTTAAACCACAGAAAAATCCAACACTTGGAAATTTTCCGGCAGGGGAAAAGTTGGGTATTTATATCCGGTCGAACCTTTTAACATATTCTAAAATATCCGGAAAGCCACATAGACAAGGTTTGATAATCCGATCGAATCGTCGATTCCCAATACAACCCCAGAACACTCAACTCTTGAGTCAAATTAAAAATTCCCAGAAAATTCAGCATAATAAAATAGGAATTACTGTGTAAAAATGGACAGATGATGTCATCAGATGGCCGCGGAACCGCCGCAGAATCCAGGCTTCTGCCGCGGTTCCGCCGCGCCCTTAGCAGATCATGGGATAAATTTTGCATCGTAATTCTTAGAATTCCATGCTGAATTTTTTAAGCATTTTTAATATGGAAAAATCCCAGATTTTAGAAAAAGTCCAGAGAGCATATCGGGAATTAGGGTTTCGGTTCGATCGGGTTTCAGACGTCGTCTAGACTTCGCCTAAGGCTCTAGCTAGGCTCTGATACCACTGTAGGGTTCCTAGGCACTCTCAAGAGGTCTCACAAGGCATCAACCATGCCAATTTCAAATTTTATGGGTGCCGAGAAACCCTAATACGGATCGTTGACTAGAAGTTTAGGCGAATAACGAAACTAGTTAACAATTTAACTAAAAGAGAGAGGCTACAACCTTTGTAGATCCGGTTCTCCACTTCCTTAGCTCCACGTAGGCATCCTCTCGCTGTCCATCTCGAATCCCGGACTCAATCGTCGGCTTGATCGGAGAAATGGGCGGGCTAGGTCGTCGGCTTCGTGCCGAAGATGATCTACGTCGAGGCATCACAAGTTCAAGCTCCAACTCCATCAAGTTGTGAAACTTGTGAAGAAAACACCCTATACTACTTGGCAAGAGGTAGAGGGTGAAGAAATAGGAGGTGGGTTCACTTTAGAATTGGATTTCTCACACTTTAGCTCAAGGTGCCATTAATGGTGTCAAGCTTTTTCTTTGAAGAAGAAGAAGATGAAGATAGAATATGATAAGTATTGAATAAAAGTAGAAAAGAAAATAGATACTTATCATATACTAACTATGGTAGAGTGTAGAGAATAGACCATGGTTACTTGGAATGGTTAGGGTTAAGCATGAAGACAAGAATGGTTACAAAGTCAAAGCTTCATGAAGCTTCAACTAGAAACAAAGAAAGCCACCATTCTCTCCAAAACCTTTTCCAAATAAATGAATAAATAAATAAATGAATAAGCACAACCCTAATCATCTTTTTAACCATGGTTTGATTCTTTACACTTAACCAATTAAACATGCATCATCAAACATGATACAAACATGTGCACAAAAGTATATCACATATACAACTTGCACATCAAGTGAGAAAATCCATTTAAAGTGAACCAATACTAGTTAATGCAAAGTAATATATCAAATATATAATTATACATTAAATCATTAAATCAACACTTGATTTAACGATCCGGTCATATCGCATATAACCGACTAGTATCCTATGTATCGGCTTATCGAATCAATCCTTGATTCGATATCTAGGTTATATCGAATATAACCAATCGATACATTCATCGCGAGAATGGAATACGGTATCACATACACGCATTATTCTCGGTCCTGCATATATCTCATATGCGCTCCTATTTCGTTTCGCTTGAGCCAGGAAACCTCTGTGTAGGACTCTAAAGACTCGTCAATACGCCTGTAGCAGATGATGATCATATCAAGCACCCACAAGCCGCAAGCGGTCTGCTAAACGTAACGGCCATCCGGGTATTGATCGATCAAAAGATCGACGAGCTAGCCCGCTCACACTCCTGTGAATCCAACCAGTAACACTTGCCGTACAGTCCGGTCTGTTCGTCTGATATGTCGCATATCAAGTCTAGGGGTGGTAAACGTCAGACCCCAATAACCGATAAGTCGTGCCGATGTGAGGCTCATAACGGGTCGAGAAACTACTGGTAACACTTACCAGCAAATCTCTGATCAGCCCTGGCCAGGGACTTCCCTGTTACGGCCAATCGAGCACTGCGCAACATCAACCCCCAATACCGGGAGAGACGAAACCCCTCCTATCGCTCATTGCCTCCATGTGACTCGGGACTGTACCCAAAGACCACCGTTTTGCACGCCCTCATGGACGTGGTAAGGTGGAGATCAAAGCACAGTGGGAATCACACAAGACTCTATGACGATCTCGGGTCTACAAACTAACCTGCACAAGTGTCACCTGAGAACTGCCATCTGACGTGAGGTATAATACCATATGGGAGTTCTCGGCGAGTCCGTCCAGTGTACCCAGTCTCCACTGAGCACCCGTATACCATCTCTGATGTCAAACACCAATGGATATGGGATCATCCATCGCCCATCTCATGGGTCGAGAAGCGTATACGCTAGTCTACTCTGGTATATCGATGCCCCGTCTCGATACACCCACGACTAGGGAGCTTGAAGGATGTACTTATGGACTACCATGTCCCCACTAGTATGATCTGCATCATAGTCCAGGTAGTCAAGTACACATCCTAAGGGCTTTACCAACATGTAACCATAAGACAGTTTAAAGAGACTAGTATACATGTTAAGATAAAGAGTAACCAGATAGCATACTCTCATATCGAGCAAGAAAGTCATCTTTATATATGTCCAAGCATCCAATATAATATACATCGTCTGTACAATACTGGCCTCTAGGGCATATATACAACTAACAAAACCTAGTACAGAAATGAAAAATATGTACAACGGGTACATCGACCTCAATCCGGTCGTGCCCCAAAAGAATATTATACAACAGGCAGTGACGCCAGTCCACATGTTGGACGCTCGCCACGCAATATCAAATGTATAAATAAATCCAAACTGCACTATCATTGCACCCTGCTATCCACCACGACATATCTGCAACAGCACAGCACAACACAGAACATCAACGCGAATGTCACGTTCGCAAACCCGTCTAAAAGAACTATAGCAATTAGACGTGGTTTACCGATCGAATGACATTCCCGGTCGGAGATATAAAGTAAGTACTGTATACTAACAAGTTTAAAATTTTGATCGACTAAATTTCCCGAAGTGGGCCCCACGTACATCTGCTGTACAGTAAAAAAATCTGGGTCCAAAAGAACTATACCAAAAACCACAATTTCCACAAAAGATCCCACTGCAGAAATTTGGACCACTGGTCCCACAGATTGGCCGCGGATGCGTGGTCCAACCCTAGGTTTGACCGCGGATCCACGGTGGGCTGGTGGGGTCACGTGACCAAATTTCTACAGATAGCTCAGAAAACCCTGCACAACTTTCTGTGATATGCAAAATAATTTTTGGACCCTTTTAAAAATCGATAGAAACTTAAGCACTTCAAAATTGTGATTTTCGAAATTCGGTTCGATCGATATTTTAAACGCGTTAGCACAAGTTAGTATACCTTAATGGTGAGGCTCTGATACCACTGTAAGTCCACGGTAGCGCCCCGGCCGTCTAACAGACGCCAAATGCGGAACAAAAACTTTTTACAACTGGCGCTATCGCGTACTATAACCCGGATCTGCCATTAAAACTAAACTAACAAACTACAAAGTGGGTAGAAGAGTTATACCGAACGATTCGAGTCCTTCGGTCTTCAACCATCATCCCACGCTTTGTTGCGGCTGCTTCGATCTCCTGAATCTCCAATCTTCTCGTCCAGGTGGCACCACGTCGACGGATCTTTAAACGGGCTCCCGCCTCTGAACCGAGGCAACTCGGTCGTCAAGTTTGCTAAAAGAGACGACCAAGATGAAGTAGAGAATGAGTAGAACACTTTGTCTTGTTACGTCCAAGGCTATGGACGAACGGTTAATGAAGTTGCCTTTTGGATCGATATGAAATGAGAAATGGAGCATACTAATTTCCATGAACCAAAATCCTTAATCTTTTTCAATTGAACAACCATGATCTTCCACCAAGGGGTGGCCGGCCACTAAATAGGCAAGGGGGGTGAGTGTAGGAGGAGGGATGGTGACCATAAAGATAAATTCAATGACTCACTTAAACACCTAGTATGAACACATTAATGTAAAGAATGACTCATTAACCTTAGTCACCCTTTCATTAATGCACCATTAATGAACAAATGAGTCACAAGCCACCTCATCATCCTAGTCACCATCTAGAAGCTTCCACACTCATCTTAAGAAAAGATAAATCCGCATTTAACCGAATGTTAAATACGGCTGATAGAAACTGGAAATTGGCAACTTGATCCCAAAACGGATTTCAGGATAACCCCGTAACAGTATAAACATACCCGCATCTGTATTACGACTGAATACAAATGCATCTGAGACAAAGATATTATATCTACACAGTATAATACTGGGTTACGGCTTAAACCAAAGCCTACCAGTATTATCTGCCCGAAAAATGACACGTGCGAAAACGCACGTGCATTTTCCGAACCCTGCCATAAAACCATACGGCCTCTACAACGTTTCGCCCGAACTTGGGAAACTGTCTGTGGGGGACTTTAATGACTCATCAACACACTGGCACTGGGTATAACCACTAGCACGTCGAGGTACGAGCTGTACGTAACGGTTGCCTATGTATTGATTGGAAGGGAAGCTGACGAGCAAACTCATCCATAAACCCTACTGAGCCTAACAGTGACAATATACATACAGTCTGGTCCGTTCGTCTATGAGTATCGCATATCTGCCTAGGGGGCTGGTAACGTCAGACCCCCATTAGTGGTATAAGTCGTGTCAGAGAGTGGCCCAGAACACCCTGAGATACTACTGGAGTACCCACCAGTAAATCTCCTGCCTCGGCTTAGGGCTTTGTGTAATGGCTCTCCTAGACACAGCGCGATCTCACCCCCAATACCAGGAGAGACGAATCCCCTGCCGATCCGCTCACTTGACTCCATGTGGCTCGGGACTGTACCCCAAAAGGACCTGTTTGCACGACTCCTTTGAGCCGTGGTAGGGTAGAAATAAAAGTACAGTGGGAACTCACACGAGACAAATGACGACCTCATGTCGATGAACTAACCTGTATACATGTCACCAGGGAACTGCTATCTGACGATATGTATAATACCAACTAGCATGTTCCCGGCGAGTCCTGTCCGGTGTACTCATAACCTAATGAGCACCTGTATACATCTTAGGTGATCCTACTGACACCAATGGCTTGTGAGACCGGCCATCGCCCCTCGTCGGGGTCTCGACTGTATACACTGGTCTACTCTGGAGTATCGATGCCCTGTCTCGAAACTCCCACGACTAGGGACACTTTAAGGATGTGCTTACAGACCCCAGCTCCCACGTATATGATCGCCATCATACTGCTGGTAGTCAAGCAAGAATCCTATGGGCTCTATCATCATGCAATAGTGAACTAAAGCATGAATACGATGATAAAGACAAACCAGATAGCAAACTATCATCTCGAGCAAGACTGTCATATCAGTATAGGTCCTGCCTTAATCATTGCAATCACGTACCTGCGATCCAATAATTGACTTTGAGGGCACTATCTCCAACAAGAGTTATCCGGCTGATGCTTAAAACCAGAATCGGGATAAACTCAAGGCACGTTTCTATAATGGCTGTTTGTGGGTTAACCCGGGCTTTGATAAGGGTTAACTTTTTACCATCTGGAAGATCAATAGTGATATTGTTCTCGACTCGCCACAGTTTTAGTAAAATGGATTTTTTCAGAAAACATTAGTGGGAGTATGGTAGAACTGGAAGTGATTCCAGAACAGCAAACGATTACTGAAAATTTTTAATAGGACTGAAAGATTCAATCAGTTTTGACATTCCATTAGCCACTCCGTAGATATGGTGGATAACATCAGGTGCCCGAGAGATACTTCGGTATCCTCAAGGAGGGTGACAGGTAGGTTCTTGCTTATCCAGACTTGACACAACTGTTGTTCCAGACTATGAGACCCGGCAGGAGGATGTGTATAGCATCATTCTAAGCTAGCTTTAGAAGTGCACATGTATATGATTCTGCCAGAGGGTTGTCATAGTCAGTGGAAGCAGCGGAAGCATAGTGGACAAGTAGCTTATGTCTATTTATAGACTAAAGCAGATATAGCGGAGATAGGTCATCTATTTTTGATGTCACAGTCATAGGTTTTTGACTTCATCAGAATAGGAGATGGATCTGTTAAGAAGGTAGTAGGGTGTGATGTCCTGGTATTTGGATGACATACACAGAGTAGGAAGTGAAATTCCTATACTACTGTCGGTTATAAAGTGGTTTCTCCACAAAGGATATGGATATTATATCAGGCGTTCTGGTTACTAGATCTTTGGTTTTAGATCTAGATTTGGGAAGTGTCCCAATCTGGGTACTTAAACAGTATTCTAAAGGTGTTTTAGAATGGATAACTCCTAGCACGGTGGTGTACCTGCAGGTGATGTAGTCACCCTCTCTAAAGGTGTCTTACAGACTAAAGGGGAGAGGGATGTGCATGATTGGCATATCACATGCTTAGGCAATTGAGTCAATCATGAGATGTCAAGTACCACACCAAATGTTGTTTCTAAACTAGATGCAATAAGTTGATATATTAATCCAATCCTGTAGAAACATTCGGAAGTAGTTTTAGAACATAAGTGGATGTTCTAGGGACTTGATGACGGCAGCCTCCTTCGGGAGAAGATTATCATTCCAGGCTTCCAAGGTGACCTGGCTGACAGAGTGACTGTCAGAGTTATATATTTTTCCCTCTGACAAGGGGAAGTAGTTTGGACAGGTGGTCTAAGCGGATATTGAGGGAGGCATGGCGCATAATACTGATTAAATTCAGTTGACGATACAGTTTAAGAAGTTTGTTGGATTTGGAGTTCATTTGTGAACTGGGTCCCATCAGATATCCAGATATATTCTAAGACATGTATTGCTCATTTCGGGAGATGGCTTTCTCCATGAACATGAGATTAAGAGAGACATAGAAAGAAACATCAGGGCGGATCCACTCACTGAGGCTATTTCTCGAACGCAATAGTTTTACAAACGAGCTTTGTGAAACTGATTAGTAGAGGAGTTGGATGTTCGGTATCACACGGGATGTGAGTATGCAACATCGCAATAATTAGCCTTAAGTGCAAGTGGGAGATTGTTGGCTATAGTGCCCTCAAGTCAATTATTGGATCGCAGGCACGTGATTGCAATGATTGAGGGATGACCTATACCGGTAGGGCAATCTTACTCGAGATGATAGTATGCTATCTGGTTTGTCTTTATCATCACTATTACATGTTGATAGAGCCCATAGGATTCTTGCTTGACTACCAGCATTATGATGGCGATCATATACGTGGGAGCTGGTGGTCTATAAGCAAATCCTTAAATGTCCCTAGTCGTGGGAGTATCGAGACTGGGCATCGATACTTCAGTGTAGACTAGTGTATACTGATCGAGACCCCGACGAGGGGCGGTGGCCAGGTCTCACAAGCCATTGGTGTTAGTTTGTTCACCTAAGATAGTATACAGGTGCTCATTGGGTTATGTGTACACTGGACAGATTCGCCGGGAACCTTCTAGTTGGTATTATACCTATTTTCAGATAGCAGTTCCCAGGTGACATGTGTACAGGTTAGTCTGTCGACCTGAGATCGTCATTTGTCTCGTATGAGTTCCCTCTGTGCTTTGATTACTACACTACCACGGCTCAAAAGAGTCCTGCAAACAGGTTTTAGTTGGGTATAGTCCCGAGCCACATGGAGGCAGTGAGCGAATCGTCGGGGATTCGTCTCTCCCAGTATTGGGGGTTGATGTCGCACAGTGCACGGGTGGCCACCACCAGAAAACTTTGGCCAAGATAGTCGAGAATTACTGATTCGGATCAGTAGTTTCTCAAGACGTGATGGGCTTCATACCGACACGAATTATCGCGTTATTAGGAGTCTGACTTTATTCACCTCCTAGACTCGATATGCGATACTCTTAGACGAACAGACCGGACTGTACGGATATTGTCACTGTTAGACTCAGTAGGGTTTCTGGATGAGTTCACTCATCGGCTTCCCTTTCGCTCAATACCTCGACAGCCGTTACAGAAAGTTTCCCAAGTTCGGGCGAAACGTTGTAGAGGTCATATGGTTTTATGGCAGGGTTCGACCATATACGTGCACTTGTGCATGGATCATGATCGGACGGATCATACTAGTGGGCTTTGATTTAAGCCGGATCCTATTATTAGATTTGTTAGATTACTTTCATCTCATTGCATTCGTATTCAGTCGGAATGCGGATGAAGGTATGTATTTACAGGTGAGGGGTATTCTTGTGATCCGTCACAAGTTTACTTTAGTTGATGCCATATCCTTTTGTTGGATTAAACATTTTGGTTTAAATGTTTAATTAGGTGGAAATGGTGAGCTCAAGTCATCATGAAGAGCATTAAATGTGGCATGTGCATGGGTGGTGACTCATGGTCTTATTTTGGTGCCATGTCAAATTTTTTGATTGATTATTGTTTTGAATTTATGTGAGGAGAGAGAGGGCAGCCACTAAGTCTTGGTTTTGGCTCTTCATTTGGATGTGAATCTCTCACATTTTTCATTCTACACAATAAGCAAGCAAGCTCTTCTTCTTCCTTTTTGCTTGTGCTCACAAGTTCCTCTCCAATTGCTTCTTCTTCTACCTCCACTCTATCCATCTCATGTGTTGAGAATCCTATAGTGCCATTGAGACAAAGTTATCGCACACATTCTCTACTTCACCTTGGACATGTCGGCTAGCAAACTTCATGTTCGAGTTGCTTCGGTTTGATGCGGGAGCCCGTATAAAGATTCTTCGATGTGGTGCCACTTCGACAAGCGAGACCGGAGGGCGAACTTCTTCGGGGTAGCCGCGACAAGCATGGGACGGGGATTGAAGACCGAAGGACACAGACCGTTTAGTATAATCTCTAAACTCATTTTAAAGATTGCTAGTTAACGGTTAATGGAACGATCCGGGTATTTGGTTGTGGTAGCGCCAATTTTGAAAAGTTTTTGTTTCGTATTTGGCCTCGGAAAGACAGCCGGGGCGCTGTCGTAACCAAACACTCATACAGTCACTTGGTCGGGGCTATGGGGCGCAGCTATCTATTAAGGTTACCCGGCGAGTATTCGCGTACACTACGTAATTGCGATGGACTTTTGATCAACATTAAAATTCCGTGGCAACCGATCAAATGAGACTAAACTGCTAGATTTATAAAATTCAAACTAGTTATCTCAATATTGTATCACAATCACAGATAGCTAGACGATGTTAAACTTTTCGATCGAATAAGCAAGGACCCAAAATTTCCCAACAAGCTCAACACTTGAGCAGAGTTCAAAAAGTACCCGGAACATGCCACAGCTCCTATGAACCAGCCGTAGAAGGGTCAACCAATGCCTCACCTGTGGCACCGCTGAACTACCACAAACCCTAGGGTTTGATGGGAGTTCTGACGGTCACAGAATCGAGTTAAGGTTATGTTCTTCTAGAGGGTCCACAGAATCACTTGCAAGATTTTCTGAAAATTTTAAACTCGGAAAAATCCAACTCATGGAAAATTACAACGAGGGAAAAATTGGGTTATTAATATTCGTACGAACTTTTTAACGTCATCTAAATAACCCAAAAACATGTTAGAATTACGATTACGAAACAGTCCGAATTGCTTTTGCAGAAAGTTAACATCACATGAAAATTTAGAAAAAACAAACAACACCTGAAACACCAAAACCCAGACCCTGGAACTCTGAAAAAATTTGAAGCCCAGAAACCAACATGGGGCCAGCCTGCTCGGTTTTTTCACTGATGTGCTCGGCCAAATTCCGAGCAACTGGGTTCAAATTTCTCCTGTGTTCATATTGCATCTCATACAACATTCTGCAGTTGTTTAAAAAAATTTTTGAAGACCTTTTAAATTCGACAGAAACCAAGTTTTCGTATCGGGTGTTTCGGAGTAGTTTCGGTTTCGTAATCCTAGCAAACATCGTCTAATTTTCTAGCATGGCTCTGAAACCACTGAAGGGTTGTCTAGCACGGAAGCAAGATTTCGAGAGGCATCATCCATGCCATATTTAAATTTTTTCCATTCTAGCTAACCCTAGAATCGAAACTAGAAAATCCGACGAATAAACATGTAAACTACTTTACATACAAAGTGAATGCGGAATACAACCTTTGTAGATCGGTCCTTCACTTCTAAAGCTCCATGTTGTAGTCTCTTCACCGCGAATGGTTAACTCCCGGACTCTAGAGAGGGTTCACTTGAAGAAATGAACAAGCTTGCTCAATGCATTCGAAGCCGAAGATGATCTACGTCGAGGAGACTCGAGCTCATCCTACCTCTTCATTAATGTGTGAAATTAGTGAAGCAAACACCCTAAACTAAATGGCTAATAGTAGAGGATGATGAAGTAGGAAGTGGGCTCACTTTAGATTTATTTTTCTCACAATATTTCTTCACATCTCAAAACCCTAGAAAGCTTTTGAGCTCATGAAGAAGATGAAGAGTGAAGAAGAGAGAATGAACTCATGAGATTAGAAATGCAACCAAGGGTCAGTTAGTGTCATACACTAACTCATGTAGAGAGTTAACCATGGTGTAAGGTTAATGGTTAGGTTAGAAAATATCTTAAGCAAGACAAAGGAGTGGACTAAGTCAATGAAGACTACAAGCTTCTATAAGCTTTGAACCATGACAAATATCTCCACAATTTTGAATTTGCTTGAAATAAATATAAACCCTAGTATGGTATAAGTCTCATACATACATGTTGCATGTGTAACCTAGCATGATGCATCAATATATATCACATATTTATTTTGTGTGCAAAAAGAAATAATACAATTAACATATATCACATATATATTAATGTATCATCAAGTGAGAAAAAGTAATACTTAAGTGAGCTAATATTAGTTAATGTAATGTAATATATCAAATATATAATCATACATTAAATTATTAAATCAACACTTTATTTAACAATCCTGCTATATCACATATAACCGACTAATATCAAATGTATCCTTTTATCGAATCAACACTTGATCCGATAACCCGGCTATATCACATATAACTAATCAATACATATATCGCGAGAATAGAATGCGGTATCACATACGCGCATTAATCTCGGTCCCGCACATATTACATATGTGCTCCTACTCCATTTCACATGAACCAGGAAATCTCTGTGTAGGACTCTAAAGACTCGTCAATACGCCGGCAGTAGGTGATGAGATATTAAACACCCATAAGCCGCAAGCGGTCTATAAACGTAACGGCCACCCAGGTATTGAGCGATCAGAAGATCAGCAAGCAAGCCTACTCAAACTCATGCGAATCCAATCAGTAATACTACCGTACAGTCCGGTCTCTTCGTCTGATATGTCCCATATCACACCCTGGAGGTGGTATAACTTCAGACCCCAATAGCCTGATAAGTCATGCCGATGCAAGGTCCATAACGGTTCAAGAAACTACTAATAACACTTACCAGTAGATCTCAGCAATCCTGGCCAGGGATTTCCTGTTATGGCCAATCGAGCATAGCGCAACATCAACTCCTAATACCGGGAGAGACGAAACCCTTCCTATCGCTCATTGCCTCCATGTGACTGGGGACTGTACCCAAAAACCACCTTTTTGCACGATCTCTTGACCGTGGTATGGTGGAAATCAAAGCATAGTGGGAATCACAAAAGACTCTTTGACGATCTCGGGTTTACAGCCTAACCTGTACTAATGTCACCAGAGAACTGCTATCCGACGATAGGTATAATACCATCTAGGAGTTCTCGGCAAGTCCGTCCAGTGTACCCAGTCTCCACTGAGCACCCGTATACCTTCTCTGATGTCAAACACCAATGGATGTGGGATCATCCATCGCCCATCATATGGGTCGAGAAGCGTATACGCTAGTCTACTCTGGAGTATCGATGCCCTGTCTCGATACTCCCACGACTAGGAACATTTGAAGGATGTACTTACTGACTGCCCTGTCCCCACTAGTATGATCTCCATCATAGTCCTGGTAATCAAGTACTCATCCTATAGGCTTTATCAATATGTAATAGAGAGATAATAAGTGTACATGTTAAGATAAAGTGCAACCAGATAACATACTATCATGTCGAGTAAGAAAGTCCTCCCTATATATGTCTAAGCATCCACTACAATATGCATCCCATGTACAATAATGGCCTCTAGGGCATACATATAACTAACACCCCGGCCATCAAACCGTGGCCAAATACGGAACAGAAATTTTCAAAAACTTTGGCGCAAACAAAACCCGCACAAGATCGAACATTAACCCTAAGCTAGAAACATACAAAAAGGAGTTAGATGGTTATACCGAATGAACTAAGTCCTTCGGGTCTTCAACCATCATCCCAAGCTCCTAGTGATCGCGGATCGAATTTGGTTTCTAGTCTTCCTCCATCTACGATGATCCACCCGAGCGAAACGACGCAAGCTTCAGCCTCGCCATGCAAGGCAACCGACGCCCCAATGTTGCTAGCAATGGAGAGTGGAGGTCTGGGATTATCTCACTATTGTTTTTCTCTCATCACAAATGCTCAAAGAGCAAGCATAGAAGATCAAGAGGAGGTGAGGAAACATGTGGCATGATCAACTAAAGAAAATGGCTAAAAACTTTCTCCAAGTGAGAATGAGAAAAAATAAGCAAGTGAAGAAAAATCAAAAGCATGGCATGTGAAAAGAATGGTGGCTGCCACAATGCAATCATCCACACAAAAATATCTAATCTCATCTTACAATTAAACAAATCCATGCCATACCTCTCTACATGTCATACATTGTTCATGCCACCTCACCCCTTCCACCTCATTTCCCAAAATGATTTTCTAAAAGGAAAATCAAATGATGAGGTGTCAAATCTTCTAGAAACTCTTCTGTATAAATACGGAATACAACCTAGTATACGTATCGGAATACATATACGCGTATTTGAACAAAAATACGAATAACCAAGAGAGAAAATGAATAGTGAATAATAATACTAGAATACATACACACACATATAAATTATTAAATCAACACCTGATTTAATAATCCGGCTCAGTCCTAAGTCGCTAATATTATCAACCGTCTGATTAAAGTCTGTGCAGCCTGTACACATATTTAATCGGACACCTGTATGTACCAACATACGTCATCTACACCATATCTCCTGCCGTGAAAACCCTCTGTGTGGGAATCTAAAGACTCGTCAATATGCTGGCAGTGGATTTAACTACAAGCACGTCAGCGACACTAGTTGTACGTAACGGCTACCCAGGTATTGAGCGAAAGGAAGGCCGATGAACAAACTCATCTGTACCCCTATTGAGCCTGACAGTGACAATATCCGTACAGTCCGGTTTGTTCGTCTAAGAGTATCGCATATCGAGTCTAGGGGGTGGATAAAGTCAGACCCCTAATAACGCGATAATTCATGTCGGTATGAAACCCATCACCACCTGAGAAACTACTGATCCTAGATCAGTAATTCTTGACTACCTTGGCTAAGGATTTCTGGTGATGGCCACCCGTGCACAATGCGACATCAACCCCCAATACCGGGAGAGATAAATCCCCTAATGGTCCGCTCACTGTCTCCAGGTGGCTCGAGACTGTACCCAACTAAAACCTGTTTGCACGACTCCTTTGAGCCATGGTAGGGTAGTAATCAAAGCACAGTGGAACTCATACGAGACAAATGACGATCTCAGGTCGATAGACTAACTTGTACACATCTCACCTGGGAACTACTATCTGACAATAGGTATAATACCAACTAGCATGTTCCCGGCGAGTCCGTCTGGTGTACTCATAACCCAATGAGCACGTGTATACATCTTAGGTGAACAAACTGACACCAATGGCTTGTGAGACCGGCCACCATCCCTCGTCGGGGTCTCGATCAGTATACACTGGTCTACTCTGGAGTATCGATTCCCAGTCTCAAAACTCCCACGACTAGGGACAATTAAGGATGTGCTTATAGACCACCAGCTCCCACGTATATGATCGCCATCATAATGCTGGTAGTCAAGCAAGAATCCTATGGGCTCTATCAACATGTAATAGTGATCTGTAATGCTACATAATGTCATACATGTTGATAAAGACAAACCTGATTGCATACTATCATCTCAAGTAAGACTGTTCTACTGGTATAGGTCATCCCTCAATCATCATAATCAACTACCCGCGACTATGATAATTGCCTTGAGGGAACTATAGCCAACAGTATCTTGAGAGATCATTGGTGAATGTAATAAAGTACGAGGAACCATTCCTGGCATGTGTAGACATAGGACTGCATACATCACTATGTATCTGTCCAAAGAATTCAGTAGCTCTTTCTCCTTGTCCAGTAAACCGAGATTTGGTCATCTATCCTTTGAGACATGACTGGCAAGTTTCATAAGATGTAAATTCAAACGGATTCAAATATGCATCCTTATGAAACTCAGCCAGTCTTGTCGCATTGATATGACCTAGTCTATAATGCCACAAGAAGTCTTCGTTCATTTCTGAACTGTTCCTCTTGTGTGTGTTCTGTATACTTAAAACTGTTGTTTGATTTAGAACGTTTATACCGTTATATAACGTACCATACCTAATCAACACTTTATTTAGGAAAATATTCACAATATTTTTGGTACGGAATAATAGTCGCTCAGAATCATTGTCTTACCAGTTGGTAACACAAGGTGATATTTTCCAACTGCTTTGGCTGCAACAATTGCACCATTCCCTACTACTAGAGACATATCACCCTTTTCCAGTTCTCTACCTCTCTTTAGCCCATGTAACAAATTACATATGTAGGATCATTATCCGGTATCCAATACCCTGGACGTAGAGTTAACTGAGAGACAGTTCTTAGTAACGAACACACCCGAAGACGATGCATCAACATCTTTATTCTTCGTTTGGGTAGCGTGGGAATCCGGGTATTCCCCTATTCCTTGCTCAGACTTAAGACAATCATAAGATAAAGCGGAACCTAGCCCAGTATAATAAATGGGTTCGGTCAATATATCCATATTATTATCTTGATTAAGGCATGCCATTAGTCGCTACCAAGAGAAAGAGAAGGATAATCACTTTGCGTGCGCTCTTTGAAAGATTAGATTGGTTATTATTTTATCTAATCAGGATAGCTCCCACTGTTTTTATCAAATCTTCCTTCAAACCATAAAAGGTAAGATTAGCCGGGATTAATTACACCCTACAAGTTCGCCAATCATTCGGCCAGGCAGGTATTGGTATTCCGAGGGAGTCTCCCCATGCTTTCGCATGGAACAAATTAAATAACCTCGTTTCCGCAGGGGCATCACCCTGTTAACACCTTTCTTAGACACCTAATGGATTGGCTAATCGCAAAGTGCAAAACACTTCCAGGAGTAACTCTTACTCGTAGTGGGTATCGGGATCCAACTATCATATAGAAGGTATGCAATCTCATTGCAAATTTCAACACTTGAAATTCCCGATAATTATTTTTATCCCTAGCTTCTTATGACCTTGACGCTGGCCAACAAACCATAAGCCGCTAGTCAAGTTCAACCTGTTCGTTTCTTGATTGAATTAAACCCACCCGCACGATCCTTGACGCTGGCCAACAAAGTCGCACGACTACCCTAATCCAATCGCATTACATGCTATAGATAAGCATTAATCAGCTACCGCACACTATGCCTTGATGTTGGCCAACAAACGTAACATGAATACTAAATAGCACTTATCTGAAATGACGGGGGGCTACCCAGGTTTTTAAGAAAACCATGAGCGTAATGAATTTGATATCGTTATAGAATCTCATGATTTTGAAAAAGAATGGTTTAAGCTCCGCTTTTAAAATCGAGTAGTTTTCAAAAACAAACTGAATAGCTTTTACTAGCTTTTGCTAAAGTGGTCACTCCCGGTGAAGGCATCTCGGCTCTTTCCTCATCGAATGAGGTGCTGGATATCCATCAAGAAATACCACTGTGCAAAGCAAGAACTACAGAAGCTATAATGATAAACCAAGTGGGTTGAAGCATTTTCTAGTTTTGCTAAAGAGGTCACTCCCGGTGAAGGGATCTCGGCTCTTTCCTCATCGAATGAGGTGCTGGATATTCATCAAGGAATACCACTATGCAAAGCATGAACTAGAGCTACCTTTTTAAAAACTTTTGATTCTACAACATCTTTAGGCTTCTTTTCTTTTCATTAATCTCATTAATGAAGCTTCATCATTTAATGTTTCCTAAACATCACAGAAAATGAAACAAAAATAGAACGTATGCTTATGCCATCCATATTCACCACGGGGCCCCGTCATTCACCGTTAGGTTCCTTAACTAACGGCAGAGCGGGGGCTAGACTAGCGCGGGTGCAAAACATAAGCAACGTTTATTATTTATATCATATATATATATATATATATATATATATATAGCATTCGTCTCACGAAGTTATACGATCACATCACAAAACCAAGCAGCAGAAGCAACATATGAAATAATGGATATACTAAGAGGTCTGTGTTTTAAATTCAGCCAGTAATGTTAAACACGGATTCCACAGTCGTGATGAATAGCCAAACCCACATCCCTAGACCCCTACGAGAGCTGCAAGTAACCCTACCAATTCTAGAGTTAGGAGACTCGGTCTCGACTCCTCGAGATGATCTCCCACTGGACTCTAGAATCCGGTTACTTGTGCACCCCACCTTGGGTCTATCCTAATGCGGAAAAGTAAATAATATACATCAATGGTGACATCATCCTCAACCCGGAAGTATCACAATAAAAAAATATTACATATAGATTTTGCATGAATGAAAATGAAAAACTCTCATCTCACATAAAACCCCCCGGCTACTCAATCACGACGATCCAATAAAATATATCACAGTAACACATAATATCACATATCATCAACGTAAGTAAATACGCGTATCCCGAATGTCGTTGACATATAGCAATGATATCGGGAAACCCAACATATTACACTTACGGTCGCAGAAAAGAATTGGAAAACTACAATAATTAGAATCCGCAATATCCTTAAACATCATAAACCTGGAATATCTCATATTCCGGATTTCATGCCTAACCAGATAAATCTTGTATTTTAGTCTCAAATTGAAAACTCTTTTCAATAAACTGTCGGATAATTCAACAAGATTCCTGACTAAGTGATCGCGTACTATACGCAATTGCGACGGAATTTTGATTCGAATCAAACTCCGTGGCAATCGATCAATTGAGACTAAACGGCTAGATTTACAATATACTAACTAGTTTTCACAATACTAATTATTCGGGATTCTAAAAATTGTATCACATATCATCAAAGTCTAAACGACATTAAAAATTTCGATCGATTTAGCAAACAACCACAAAATCCATAGACCTCAACAACTTGAGATTCATTAAAAACATCCAGAAAGTGCCAAATTTACAAATGGGGTAGCACAGAAAAAATCAACCCTTGACTCTACAAAAGTACGGCGAAACCGCGGCCAAACTAGGGTTTGGGTCGCGGTTCTGCGGCTATTTGAAAGGGTCAGGGGTTCGAATTTTCTAGGGTTCTGAAAAAAAGCCTGCACAATTTTCTGAATATTTTTAAACACGAAAATTTCAACATTTGAAAAATTCGATAGAAACTACATAAGTTTGCGGTTTAGAAAACCGATCGAACACTTTAACGTCGTAACGACCTACCCAAATATTCTAGCATGGCTCTGATACCATGAAAGTGTACGCTAGCACCGCGACGGGGTTTAAACGGGCATCACACATGCAATTTTCAAAAATTCATGGTGCTAAGAGAAGGGAAGGAGGCTACAACCTTTGTAGACCGTGTCCTTCTCTTCAAATGCTCCGAGTAGTAGTCTACGCGACTCTACTATGCTCCACTTGAAGAATGAATAAGGTTCCTCCGATGATCTTCGTGCCGAAGATGATCCACCCGAAGTCCGCCAATCGAAGCTACCTCTTCACTAAACTCTTTAGTGAAGAAAACACACTATACTAGAGTGCTAATGAAGTATAGGATGGTGAAGTAGAGGTTTTGTTTAGCTCACTAGATGTCATTCAAGCCCCATGGTTCACATCACATGTAAGGCTTGGGACTTGAAACATGAAGAGGAAGAAGAAAATGAGAAGAGCTAGAGAGCTCATGAGCTCATGTGAAGAAGAATGAGCAAGTTAAGAATGATGGCAACCATGGCTCTCACATTATTTATGTATGAATATTATCTAAAAATATATCCACAACCATACTTCAATAGTGCAAGCTTTTCATTAAACAAATAAAAAGGTCATGCTTCTCACCACTCCACAATTTCCACCTCATCATTTCTATTTTCACAAAATAGAAAATGCCATGCATCATATAATATATATATATATATCATATATATTAATATATATATATATATATCATATATATTAATATATATATATATATATATATTATGAAGAATAATTAGTGAGCTAGTAATATTAGTTAATATATAATTATATCAAATATAATATATATCAAATTATTAAATCAACACTTGATTTAATAATCCGGTTATATCATATATAACCGACTAATATCATTTATTTGTATATCACATTATCTAATCAACACTTGATTCGATAATCTGGTTATATCACATATAACCTAACTGATAACAAATAACCGCCAGATTAAAATACGGTATCATATACTCGTATTTAATCAGGCCCACCACACATATCACATATGTGCCCTACTTCGTTTCGCTTGAACCAGAAAACTTCTGTGTGGGACTCTAAAGACTCGTCAATACGCCAGCAGTAGGTGATGATCACATCAGTCACCTACAAGCCGTCAGCGGTTCTAGCCGGACATAACGGCTACTCAGGTATTGAGGGATTAGAAAATCAATAAGCAAGCTTGTCCAAACTCCCATGAAGCCTATAAGCAACACTTACTGTACAGTCCGATCTCTTCGTTTGATATATCGCATATTGAGTCTGGGGGTAGAATCGTCAGACCCCAATAACTTGATAAGTCATGCCGATGTAAGGCCTATAACGGTATGAGAAACTACTGATAACACTTACTAGTAAATCTCATCAACAGCCCTGGCCATAGACTTACAGCTATAGCCAATCGAGCATAGCGCAACATCAACCCCCAATACCGGGAGAGATGAAACCCCTCCTATCGCTCAATGGCTCCATGTGACTTGGGACTGTACCCAAAATCCACTTGTTTGCATGACTCCTTTGAGCCGTGGTAGGGAGGAAATCAAAGTACAGTGGGAGCCACTCAAGACTCTATGACGATCTCTGTTCTACAGACTAACCTGTACCAGTGTCACCATAGAACTGCTATCTGACTATAGGTATATTACCATCTAGGAGTTCTCGGCAAGTCCTGTTCGGTGTACCCATTCTCTAATAAGCACCCGTGTACAATCTTTGATGTCAAATACCAATGGATATGGGATCAACCATCGCCCCATACATGGTCAAGAAACGTACACACTAGTCTACTCTGGAATATCGATGCCCTGTCTCGATATTCCCTCGACTAGGAACAATTGAAGGATGTGCTTGTGGACTACCAAGGTCCCATTAGTATGATCCATATCATAGTCCTGGTAGTCAAGCCTACATCATAAGGGCTTTATCAACATGTATATGAGAGACGGTATAATAATACCAGTGAACATGTTAAGATAAAGGAAACCAGATAGCATACTATCATGTCGAGCAAGAAAGTCCTCCATATATATGTCCAAGAATCCACTATATCATACAATAATGGCCTCTAGGGCATACATATCACTAATACTGATGTGGTTTTTACCCCTTAGACCCTAGTGACCTTGACGGAGTCAACAAATCAAAGAGTCCTAGTCATGTTCAACCCGTCATTATCTTGATTGCATTAAACCCACCCGCACGAGCCTTTGACGGAGTGAACATGGCCGCATGACTGTCCTAACCAATCGCATCGTTTGCTACAAACAAGCACCACTTAACTACCGTACACTACGTCTTGACGAAGTCAACGAACGCAACATGAATACTAAGTACTACTCGTAGGAAATGACGGAGGGCTACGGCTGGATTTTGGCAAAAAACCCTTTAACGTAATGAACTTGATATCATTGAAGGAACCGAGTGGTTTTACAAATATATAGTGGCACAAACTTTTGATAAAGAGGTCACTCCCTGTGAAGGGATCTCGGCTCTTTCCTCATCGAATGAGGTGCAGGATATTCCTAACTGAATACCACGATGCAAAACAAAAGAATCGACTATAGTGAAGTTATTACAATGACGCAAACTTTTGCTCAAGAGGTCACTCCCTGTGAAGAGATCTTGGCTCTTGCCTCTTCGAATGAGGTGCTGGATATTCATAACCGAATACCACTGTGCAAAGCAAAAGAGAACGTCTATAATGTCAGTTTTCAAAAACTTGGTTCCAACAACATCATATAGGTCTGTTTTTCTTGAATTAATCAGAATTAATGCAGTCACATCAAATAATCCGTATCACACAAGAAAAGAACGAAAATATAATGTACGTATATGCCACCCTCATTCGCCATGGGGCCCGTCATGCACCGTTAGGTTACTTAACTAACGGCAGAGTAGGGGCTGGACTATAGCGGGTGCAAAACATATATATCATCTACTAGTATATATATATATATATATATATATATAACATTCGTCCCAGGCATGATATAAGCAATATCACAGAAAAGTGATAAGCATCACAGAAACACGGATAATTTGGGAGCCCCGAGTTTCCTTTGAGCCGTAAATGAAACCCGACGTTCCCCTGATCGTGTGGATAGCCTGTGCAATGTAAACCTGGACCCCTACGAGCGCGGTAAGTTACTCGCCAATCCCAGAAGTAGGGCAACCCCAATCAACAAAGTGAATGGGCTACCCAATACTTCACGGAATACGGTAACTTGAGCACCCTTCCGTGGGTCATCCTTTACCCCCTACGAGTGCGGCGAATAGCCAGCCAATTCTAGAGTGAGGCCCCTCCATCTCAAAGCCATGAGATGCGGGTCCGTTGCCTTCTAGAATTCGGCTATTCGTGCACTCCACCGTGGGGTAATCCTAGTACAGAAAAGAAAAGTATATACAATGGCGACATCGACCTCAACCCGGTCGTGCTCCAATAAAAGAATATACAATCTGGCAGAGACGACAGTCCACATATCGGATGCTCGCCCCGTAATACTGAATATACAAATGAACCTTAACTGTACAACTACCACTGCACCATAGGCTATCCACCATGACATCCGATCCACAATATCAGCACAACTCAGAACATCGATGTGAATATCACGTTTGCAAACCCGTCTAGTTGAACATATAGCAACTAGTTGGGTTGTACCAATCAAATGATATTCATGGTCGCAGATATATCACATGCACTGATAAACACACATTTAAAATTTCAATCATCTAAACTTTTCCAAATTGGCCCCAAATGCAAACCAGCATTCAAACAAATCTGGGCTAAAACCAAATGTACCAAAAATCATATTTCCAACTTGTAGAGCGCCAGAAGAAATTTAGCGCAATGTGGCCTCAAACGAGCCGCGGAACCGCTGCCAATAGGCATCAAACGCGGCGGTTCCGCGTAACTTTGTGGGCTCACGTGCCCAATTTTCTTGTGGTGCTCTAAATTTGCCTGCACGTATATTTAAGATGCTCTGAAAGATTTTTTGAACAAGATTTAAAATCGGCAGCAAGCATGTCATTTTGGAAAAACGATTCGGAAAAATGGGTTGATCGAGATTTTAACCTTGTGAAAACTACCTAGGAATGGTTTATGGGATGGCTCTGATATCATGTTGGGTTATGCCAGCGCCCTGGCCATCTACCGTGACCGTTTGAGAATTTTTTTTTTATAAACTGGCGTTAGAACAATCCGATAACCCAGATCTACCATAAACCTATAAGCTAGCAAAACTAAAGAGGAGTTAGAATGGTTATACCGAATGATTTGTGTCCTTCGGTATTCTACCATCTTCATAAGCTCTTTGAGGCGTCTTGGATTGAGTTTGGCCTCCGGTCTTCCTCCATTGAAGATGATCCACCTGAGGATTTATAGTTCGATCTCCAACCTCAATACTGAGCTAACTAGGGTACCTAGTTCGCTAAACTGGATAGCCTAGAGGATATAGAGTCTAATGATGGATTAATATGTCTCATAACACCCTAGGATTCTCAACACATGAAACTTTTAGGGTGGAGGTAGAAGAAGGAAGCTGAGAGGATGAGAGTGTTGTGTGATGCAACCATAAAAAAATGGCTATGTATTGTGAACAATAATTCTCAAGCATACCAAAATATCTCACAACACAAATAAATCAAGCATGCTACAATAATGCAACCATCAGTCACCCCATGAGTCACCATAAAGCTATGCTTCATTTAATGCAAAGAACACCTCATCCCTCCACCTCATTAACCATTTAATCAAAATGGTTATAAACAAATAAGGTGTCTTCTTCTAGAAGCACCCTTGTAATAAATTACAAGAATACCCCTCACCGTATATACATACCCGTATCTGTATTCCGAAAAAATACGAATACAAAGAGACAAAAATAATCCAATAATCTAATACTAAGATCCGACTTAAACTAAAGCCCACTAGTATTATTTGTCCGAATCATGATACGTGCACAAATGCATGTATATGATCGAACCCTGCCATAAAACTATATGACCTCTACATCGTTTGCCCGAAGTAGGGAAACCCTCTGTGTGGGACTCTAAAGACTCGTCAATACGCTGGCAGTGGGTTTAACCACAAGCAGGTCAGCGGCACTAGCTATACGTAACGGCTACCCAGGTATTGAGCGAAAGGAAGGCCGACGAGCAAACTCATCCGAACCCCTACTGAGCTTGTCCGTGACAATCTTCGTACAGTCTGGTCTGTTCATCTAAGAGTATCACATATCGAGTCTAGGGGGTGGATAAAGTCAGAACCCTAATAACATGATATTTCGTGTCGGTATGAAGCCCATCACCAACTAAGAAACTACTGATCCAAATCAGTAATTCTCATCTACCTTGGCTAAGGATTTCTGGTGATGGCCACCCGTGCACTGCGCGACATCAACCCCCAATACTGGGAGAGACGAATCCCCGACGATTCGCTCACTGCCTCCATATGGCTCGGGACGGTACCCAACTAAAACCTGTTTGCAAGACTCCTTTGAGTCGTGGTTGGGTAGTAATCAAAGCATAGTGGGAAGTCACACGAGGCAAATGACGATTTCAGGTCGACAGACTAACCTGTACACATGTCACCTTGGAACTGCTGTCAGACAATAGATATAATACCAACTAGCATGTTCCCGGCGAGTCCGTACAGTGTACTCATAACCTAATGAGCACCTGTATACTATCTTAGGTGACTAACTGACACCAATGGCTTGTGAGACCGGCCACCGCCCCTCATCAGGGTCTCAAAAAGTATACACTAGTCTACTCCGGAATATCGATGCCCAGTCTCGATACTTCCGCAACTAGGGACATTTAAGGATGTGCTTATAGACCACCCAGCTCCCACGTATATGATCGCCATCATAATGCTGGTAGTTAAGCAAGAATCCTATGGGCTCTATCAACATGTAATTGTGATCTATAATACCACATAATGCATGTACATGATGATAATGGCAAACCAGATAGCATAATATCATTTTGAGTAAGATTGTTCTATCCGTATAGGTCCTCCCTTAATCATCATAATCACCTGCCTGTGATTACAATAATTGCCTTGAGGGCACTATAGCCAACAACTCCATGTCCAGTGAACGGAGTCTTTGTCATCTTTCCTTTGATACATGATTGACAAGTTGTATAAGATAGATATTCAAACAGATCCAAATATCACTCTTTATGCAACTTCATCAACAGTATTTCATTGATGTGACCTAGTATACAATGCCATAAGAAAGCATGATTTAATTCCGGAGTCTTTCTTTTGAGTGTGTTTTGGATATTGAAAACTGAATGTTGATTTTAGACGTATATACCGTTATCTAGTATACCAGACCCAATCAAACTATGATTAAGGTGAATGTTTACAACATCACTTACAAATATAAAATCATAACCTTCTTTAGATAGTAAAGATACAGAAATGATATTACATGTCAAATTTGGTATACAAAAATAGTTATGCAAAATTAAAATGTTTACACTTGTCAATACTCGGTGATATTCCCCTACGGAAATAACATCCACGCTTGTTCCGTTAGCAACCCTGAGGGTCATATCACCTGCCTTCAAAACTCTACGGTTTCTCAGTACCTGCAATGAATTACATGCTGGGTTCGCTTAGCACCCCCGCTATGTTTCGGCCCACATCAAGAATGCTATTTCAAAAAATCTAGGGTGTCGAGCGAGACCGACTAAGGATCTAACTAGAGAATTAGGGTTCTTAAAGAATGTAAACAACTTTACACTAAGTGAAATAGAAATACAATCTTTGTAGACCGGTCCTTCACTTCTAAAGCTCCATGTAGTAGTTCCTTTGCTCCAAGTAGTGGTGTCCCGGACTCTCCTTAGGCTCCACTAGGCGAAAGGAATGAGCTTGCTTAAGGATCTTCGAGGCCAAAGAAGATCTACGTCGAAGAATCTCTAACTCAAGCTACCACTTCACTAATTGATTAATTAGTGAAGAAAACAACCTATACTAAATGGCTAGTTTGGTATAGATTGATGAAGTATGAATTTTGCTCACTTTAAAATTATTTTTCTCTTTTTCTTTTTCACCTCACTAGAAAGCTAGAGAGAAAAGAAGGAGATGAAGAAGATGAACAAGTGATCAACCATGTGTGAAGAAAATATCACAATGATATTTGTAGAGACTTAACCATGGCTAAAAATAATCATAGGGTTAATAAATATCTAGAGTAAAACAAAATTAGTGGACTTATGTCAAGGCTTCTACATGCTTCCACAAGCATCTTTAGCCATGCTAATTTCCAGCTAATTTTGATTTTTCCCTTAATAATTAATCATCCAAATTATCATTAGTTAGGTATGAGTCACATACACCCAAGTTTAATGTATCATTTAGCATGACACAAAAACAAATACATTAATATATATCACATATATATTTAAATGTATTAGTAGAAAAGAAATTCTTAAGTGAGCTAATATTAGTTAATATATATTAATATATCAAATATATAATTATATATTAAATTATTAAATCAACACTTGATTTAATAATCCGGCTATATCAAATATAACCGACTAATATCATTTATATCAACTTACCGAATCAACACTTGATTCAATAACCCGGCAATATCTCATATAACCGACTGATATCATATATCGTGAGATTAGAATACTGTATCATATACACATATCAATCTCAGTCCCGCACATAATACATATGTGCTCTACTTCATTTCACTTGAGCTAGGAAACCTCTGTGTATGACTCTAAAGAATCGTCAATATGCCAGCAGTAGGTGATGATCATATCAGCCACCCACAAGCCGTCGGTGGTACTAGCTGGACGTAACGTCTACCCAGGTATTGAGCGATCAGAAGATCAACAAGCAAGCTTTTCCATACTCCCGTGAATCCAGTAAGTAACACTACCGTACAGTCCAGTCTCTTCCTCTGATATGTCGTATATCGATTTTGGGGGTGGTAAACGTCAGACCTCAATAACTTGATAAGTCATGCTGATATGAGGCTCATAACTGGTCAAGAAACTACTGATAACACTTACCAGTAAATTTCAGCATCATCCCTAGCCAGGGACATCCTGTTATGACCAATCGAGCATAGCGCAACAACAACTCCCAATACCGGAAGAGACGAAACCCTTCCTATCGCTCATTACCTCCATGTGACTCAGGACTGTACCCAAAATCCACCTGTTTGCACACTCACTTGAGCATGGTAGGGAGGAAATCAAAGCACAGTGGGAATCACAAAAGACTCTATGACGATCTCGGGTCTACAGACTAACCTGTACCAGTGTCACCAGAGAACTGCTATCTGACAATAGGTTTAATACCATCTAGGAGTTCTCGGCGAGTCCTGTTCGGTTTACCCATTCTCCAATGAGCACCTGTGTACAATCTTTGATGTCAAACACCAATGGATGTGGGATCATCCATCACCCCATAAAGGGTCAAGAAACGTACACACTAGTCTACTCTGGAATATCAATACCCTGTCTCGATACTCACTCGACTAGGAACAATTAAAGGATGAACTTGTGGACTACCTTGGCCCCACTAGTATGATCTCCATCATAGTCCTGGTAGTCAAGTACACATCCTAAGGACTTTATCAACATATAACGGAAAGACAGTATAATGATACAAGTGTACATGTTAAGATAAAGAGCAACCAGATAGCATACTATCATACCGAGCAAGAAAGTCCTCTCGGTTAGTGTATATGCCCTAGAGGCCATTACTGTATCATACTAGTTTGTATATTACTTAATGGAAGCTTGGGATATTCACCTTGTATAAACAATCTTGCTCAATATAGTAGTATGCTACTTGGTTTGTTTCTACTTCAATGTGTACATGTGTTTATTTTGCGATATCACCTATACGCATTAGTGGAGCCCTTAGGATCTTTGCTTGATTACCAGCGTTGTGATGGCAGTCACACTAGTGGGAGCTGGGTAATCTATAAGCACATCCTTATACAGGTCCCTAGTCGCAGGACTATCGAGACAGGGCATCGATACTCCGGAGTAGACTAGCGTATGCGTTTCTCATCCCAGTGTGGGAGATGGTCTGTCCCATAGCCATCAGTATGTCGTACTGGAGATAGTATACGGGTGCTCGTTAGGTTACGGGTACACTGGACAGGACTCGTCGGGAACTGACAGGTTGGTATTATACCTATCGTCAGTTATCAGTTCCCAGGTGATATGAGTACAGCTTAGTCCGCTGACTTGACACTGGCACTTCGCCTCGAGTGTGTTCCCGCTGCACTTTGATCACTACCCTACCACGGCTCAAAGGAGTCGTGCAAACAGGTGGTGGTTGGGTGCAGTCCCGAAGCACTTGGAGGCAGTGACGGTTAGACAGGATTCGTCTCTCCCGGTATTGGGGGTTGACATCGCGCTGTGTCTAGGAGAGCCATTACACGAGTAGTCCCTGGCCAGGGCAAGCGAGATATACTGGTAGGCTTCCAGTGTTATCTCAGGGTGTTTTGGGCTTCACTCCGACACGACTTGTACCGCTATTAGGGGACTGACGTTTTATCGCCCCCTAGGCCCGACATGCGATGTATCAGACGAACAGACCGGACTGTACGGAGACTGTCACATTCAGACTCAGTAGGAGTTCAGATGGGGTTTCACCTCGTCAGCCTTCTTGTCGGCATCTACCTGGGGACCGTTACACACAGCTAGTGCCGCTTGCGGTCTGTGGTTAAACCCACTGCCAGCGTAGTGTCGAGTCTTTAGAGTCCCACACAGAGGGTATTCGCCTCTGGGCAAAACAGAGTAGAGGTCGCATGGTTTTGCGACAGGGTTCGTTCTCATCCGCGCACTTGTGCACGTTTGGAGTCCGGACGGGTATTACTGGCTGGCTCTGGTTTGAGTCAGATACCGGTATATGTTTTGGGGTTGCTTTTATCTCTTGGTATTCATGTTCTTCGGAACAAGAATGCGGGTGTGTATGTACAGTTGATTGAGGCGGAGGAAGAGGTTTTTCATTAGGGTTTCGGAACGGGTGCGTATGCACAGTTGATAGTCGTCTTTTTCCAAACCCTAATGGAATTATGATATATCAATTAATAATATTAATAAAATGAAATTGTGTCATGGTTGGTTCTTGTTGACTTGTTGACCATGGTTGACTTGTTGACCATGGTTGAAGTTTTGACCATCATCATTACAAAAGAAAGATGCTCTTTGATTCTAGCAAATTCATTTAATGTTTGAAATGATAATGGTCATTCCTAAACCTTCCATCAACTATTCCATTTTCATTATTATTATTAATTTGATAATTCTTTTTGCTTTATGTTATGGTTGCAAAAAGAAAAGAGCTCATTCTCTCATTTAGCTTCTCTCTCCTCACTTCATCTTCTTCTTCCTCTAGCAAAAGGAGAACCCTTCTCATGTGTTGAGAATCCCTCTCCTTAAAAGAAAAGCACCCCTTGGACACTCTCTACTCACTCTAGGATCAAAGGATTAGCAAGCCGGAGATTCTAGTTCTCTCCAAGTTCGGGAAAGAGCCCGAAGGTTGAACCCTCAGGTGGATCCATCTTCGACGGAAGAAGGCGACGAGAAGAGAACCATCAACCTCTACAAAGTTTGAAGAAGAAGGAGTTCAAGTTTAGGTATAACCATCTTTCCGAGTAACTAACTCTCTTTAGCAAGTTTGCTAGTTTAGTTTAGACACGATCCCGACCTTGTTTAGTCCATGTTGCCCCTTGCGATAAAAATTTGTTTTTTATACCGTTTCCGCCTCTCCGTAAGAACCGGGGGTCGCAACGTGGACTTACAGTGGTATCAGAGCCTAACTAAACTTAAACTAGCTTGGTAGTGAATTGTAACGAAGTTCGGAACCGAAAAATCCAAAAACCAAACTTTTACAAAACCCTAGTTTCTGTTAAATTTTTTTCTGGTCAAAACGAGATTTGTTATACACCTACATTCGGCTCAGGGTTTTGTGTGAACACCCAAGAAAAACGATCCCATGATTCATTCAAACCGCCGCGGTTCCGCGGCATGAGGTAGGCATTTGCCGCGGAACCGCCGCCGTTTGTTGTCCTCTCGTCATCGTTTTTCGTGCAGTGTGTCTCTGTGTTGGTTTTGGGATTTTTAAGATATATTATATGTGCCCAGATTTTCCAGAACAGAAATTTACTTTTGGGGTCCTATAATTCCGTATTTTTTCCGAACTTCACTGCACTTTGACTATGATGGTTATATCTGTGATGTTTGCATGTATTGAACGTCGGCTAATCGCTATAAGTCGATTGGTCGGGGTTATACATGATCTGTGTTTGATATTGGATTGTGTATATGAATGTGTTGGACTGTCGCGGGTGAATAGCCGGGGTGGATGTGAGATGAGCTTTTGTTTTTCTTTCATTCATTGTAAATGTAAATTGATGTAATATTATTATTTATTTGGCCGCACAACCGGGTCGGGGTTGTAGCCATCATTGTATAATTCTTTATACTGTTTTTTTCTCTTAGGATAGACCCATGGAGGGGTGCACAAACTACCAAGTACTTGGCGGGTAGTTTGCCGCACCCGTAGGGGTCTTGGGTGGGGTATTTAGCTATTCACCGCGACCGTGTAATCCGCTTTTCGTTGCAGGCTCGAAAGGATTGCGGATTGCTAGTATATCCAATGTATTCATCTGTGATCTGTAATGTCTATCATTGCTTTCTATTTAGGCGTTGCTTATGTTTTACAGCCGCGCTAGCCCAGCCCCCGCTCTGTCGTTAGTTAAGTAACCTAACGAGTGATGACGGGACCCCGTGGCGAATGCGAATGGCATAAGCGTACGTCATATTTTGGTTGTTTTCTGCAATGGTAGGATTAAATGATGGGACGCATTAAAAGAACTAATGCAAGAATATCACGCATTAAAAGAACTAATGCAAGATAATAAACCAAGTTGAAATCGTTGGAACACTTTCGAAAAACCACTCGGTTCTTTTCAAAACTAACTTTTAAATGCGGAGCTTGAGCCACTCCTTCTAAAAGCTATCTCGTTCCATCGATTATATCAAGTTCACTACGTTCACGGTTTCGCCAAAACCATTCGTAGCCCTCCGTCGTTTCGTATGAATATTCAATAGTATTCAAGCTATGTTTGTTGACCTTCGTCAAGACATAGAGATTGGTAGCTGTTGGGTGTTCATATGTAGCATAGATAGATGCGTTGGTTTGGGACAGTCGTATTGCCTTGTTGACCTTCGTCAAGGGTATATACGGGTGGGTTCAAATTAACCTGGATAATGACGGGCAGAACTTGACATGTGACTTATGATTTGTTGACCTTCGTCAAGGTCATAAGAGCATGGGGCAAAAATCCACATCGGGAGTTTCATAAGTACTGAAACTTGCTAGATTTGCATACCATTTGGAGTGTGATGATTCTGGTAGGATTCCTTCAGTTTCGTCACGCGATGATATTTGGATCCCGATCCTACTGTGAGTATATGCTACTCCTCGGGAAATTTCTCACTAAACGATCAATGCTATAAACCTAGTAGGTGCCTAGAAAGGTGTTAGCGGGGATACACCCCCAGGGAAAAGAGGTTCTTAAATTAAGGAACTTCGCGAAAGCGTTGGAAAACCTCCCTCGAAGTACCGACACTGGCCTGGCTGAACGGTTAAGCAAGTATTGTACGGTGGGATTGATCCCGGCTAATTCTTCCTTTGTGGTTTGAGGAGGGATTCGAGAGACAGTGGGAGCCATCCTGTTTAGACAAATTAAAAACCATTCTAAACTTGCAAGAGCATCGTGCTAAAGTGTTTCTTCTCTCCCCCCTGCAGCGACCAAATTGAAATGACTGGACTTAAGTTACTTCTAGATAAAAACATACTGACAGGGCCAAACTACAAAGATTGTCTCAGGAATGTCAAATTGGCAATCACTTACGACAAGCTGGGGTATCTTCTTACCACCAAAGCTCCCCCCGTCCCAGGTCCCACCTCCAGCGTCGCGGATAAGGAAATCCGTAAGACTTGGGAGATTGATTGCGCGAAGGCCAGGTGCCTCGTGCTTGCCTCTATGGACAACGAACATCAGAGGAGGCATGAGAATATGGACCTCGAGTCCATATTTCTCCATACAAAAGAACTGTATGGAGAGCAGTCTCGTATCGCAAGATACGAAGTGTCGAAGAAGTTATTTTCGACAAAGTTGGCCGTCGGATCATCGGTAGCGGACCACGTGCTTAAGATGATTGGCTACACTGAGGAGCTCGCGGAACTTGGGACCACGTTGGACAGTGAACTTTACACGGATTTAATTCTCCAGTCCCTTCCATCCACTTACGCCCAGTTCATACTGAATTTCAACTTACAAGAAAAGGAAGTTGAACTTTCAGAACTCCTCAACATGCTGAGGAGCGCAGAGGGCACCCTACAGAAGGGTAGGGAAACACCCGCTTTGTTTGTAGGAGGATCTTCTTCCTCTAGGTCCAAGGCGAAAGCCAAGGGAAAGAGGAAGAAATCCTCCGCCAAACCAAGAGGCGGTGTTAGTAAAGTGGGTACGAAGGGAAAGGAAAAGGCAACAAAGATTGCGGGGAAGCTTGTTGGAAAGGAAGAATGCTTCTATTGTCATAAGAGTGGACACTGGAAGAAAGATTGCAGGGCTTGGAAAGCCAGGACACAGGAACTGAAGCAGGTTGCGGCTTCAGCTTCAGGTGTGTATGTTATTGAAAACTGTCTTTCTATAAACTCTACTTCCTGGGTATTGGATACCGGATCAGGATCTCATATCTGTAATTCTTTGCAGGCGTTGAGAAACCGTAGGTTTTTGAAGGCAGGTGACATGACCCTCAGAGTTGCGAACGGAGCTAGCATGGATGCTAAAGCCATGGGGGACTATCACCTGGGAATGTCAGATGGGCATGTTTTGGTTTTGCGTAATTGCTTTTTTTGTACCCAACGCAACTTGTAATATCATTTCTGTATCTTTGGTTTCTAAAGAAGGTTATGAATTTGCGTTTGTAAGTAATGTTGTAAACATTCACCTTAATCAAGTTCTGATTGGGTCAGGTACACTAAGCAATGGTATATACGTATTAAACCAACCACAGATTTTCAATGTCTAGAATACACACAAAAGAAAGTCTCCAGATATCAATCAGGCTTTCTTATGGCATTGTAGACTGGGTCACATCAATGAGACACGGTTGACTAAGTTACATAAAGAAGGATACTTGGATCCATTCGAGTATCAGTCTTATGCCACTTGTGAATCTTGTCTCATGGGAAAGATGACAAAGACTCCGTTCACTGGACACGGAGAAAGAGCGAGCGAGCTCTTGGGACTCATACACAGTGACGTGTATGGTCCAATGTCTACACATGCGCGAAGCGGTTATTCATACTTCATTACTTTCACAGACGATTTCTCTAGGTATGGACATGTCTTCTTAATGAAGCACAAATCCGAGGCCTTTGAGAAATTTCGGGATTACAAGAATGAAGTTGAAAAACAAACAGGCAAAAGTATTAAGATTCTAAGATCGGATCGAGGTAGTGAATACTTGAGTGCCGAGTTCCTGGACTATTTAAAAGAGAATGGAATTCTCTCTCAGCGTACTCCTCCATACACTCCGCAACATAATGGTGTATCGGAAAGAAGGAATCGAACCCTATTGGATATGGTTCGTTCCATGATGAGTAAGGCTGAGTTACCGCGATCTTTCTGGGGCTATGCACTAGAAGTAGCTGCATATCTCTTGAACAAGGCTCCCACCAAGACTGTGCCTACCACTCCATATCAGATGTGGAGTGGGAAGAAACCCTGTCTTAAGTACCTTAAGATATGGGGATGTCCAGCTTTTGTAAAAAAGCAGCATGCAGACAAGCTCGAGGCACGTTCAGTACAGTGTAAGTTTGTGGGATACCCAAAGAACTCCAGGGGGTATCTGTTCTATTCCGCTGAGGAACAAAAGGTTTTTGTTTCTCAACATTCCCGCTTCTTGGAAACTGAGTTTTTGGAAACCCAGATAAGTGGGAACGCAATAGAACTGGAAGAAATTCCAGAACCACAAGCTATTACTGAAAGCTTGGAAGAGCCAGTAAGTTCAAAAGAACAGGACATTCCTACGCCGCTCCGCAGGAGTAGTAGGCAGTCTCATCCGCCCGAGAGATATTACGGTTTTCTCATAGACGGGGATAGAGAGGATTGCATCATAGATTATGATGAGCCTACTAGCTTCCAGCAGGCCGTTCAGAGCGTTGACTCGGTAAAATGGCTGGATGCAATGCGGACCGAAATGGAGTCCATGTACACCAACAAAGTATGGACGTTGGACATTGCTCCAGACGGGGTAAAACCCGTAGGATGCAAGTGGATCTTCAAAAGGAAGATTGGTGTAGATGGACAGGTTGAGACCTATAAAGCTAGACTTGTAGCAAAGGGTTTCCGTCAAAGACCTGGCTTGGACTATGACGAAACCTTTTCTCCAGTGGCTATGCTGAAATCCATTCGGATCCTTCTTGCCATTGCTGCCTTCCACGATTATGAGATTTGGCAGATGGACGTAAAAACCGCTTTTCTAAATGGAAATTTAGAGGAGTGTGTCTATATGGATCAGCCAGAGGGTTTCATTCAGAGTGGGAGCAGCGGAAAGGTGTGCAAGTTGCTTAAGTCCATCTATGGACTAAAGCAGGCATCGCGGAGTTGGAACATCTGTTTTGATGAGACGGTCAAGGAATTTGACTTTATCAAAAATCCAGATGAACCATGCATCTATAGTAGATTTGTAGCGAGAACTGTAGTATTCCTTGTTTTATACGTGGATGACATTCTATTAATAGGAAATGACATTCCTATGCTACAATCTGTCAAGGGTTTCTTGTCACACAGGTTCTCCATGAAAGACCTGGGTGATGCCTCTTACATCCTGGGGATCCGGATCCATCGTGATAGATCCAAGAGGATATTAGGACTTTCACAGTCCAGGTACATCGACACCGTACTGAAAAGATTCAGTATGGAAGATTCCAAGCGCGGTAACCTACCGGCTTGTCACGGGATCACCCTCTCTAAAGAGATGTCTCCCAAGACTGATTTGGAGAGGGATCGCATGTCTATTATACCCTACGCTTCTGCGGTAGGCTCTATAATGTATGCGATGTTGTGTACCAGACCGGATGTAGCTTATGCACTGAGTGTAGTAAGCCGGTATCAGTCAAACCCTGGGGAGAAACACTGGATAGCAGTAAAGAACATTCTCAAGTACCTAAGAAGGACTAAGGAGATGTTCTTAGTGTATGGCGGAAAAGACCTCCAGATTGAGGCCTTTGCTGACTCCAGCTTCCAGAGTGACAAGGATGATTCCAAGTCCATGTCGGGTTTTGTCTTTACCCTCAATGGAGGGGCGGTGTGTTGGAAGAGTTCCAAACAGGAAACCGTTGCAGACTCGACTATGGAAGCGGAATACATCGCTGCATCTGATGCCGCAAAAGAAGCTGTCTGGATGAGGAAGTTCTTAAAAGAACTTCAGGTGGTTCCGTCCATTGTTGACCCAATACCTCTGTATTGCGACAACAACGGGGCTATAGCTTTAGCAAAGGAACCCAGGTCCCATCAGAGATCCAGGCACATCTTGAGGCGGTATCACCTGATCAGGGAGATCGTGAATCGCAAGGAGATCGAGGTTCGGAGGGTTGCTTTAGAAGAGAACACTGCAGATCCATTCACCAAGGCCCTACCCCAGACTCAGTTTGAGCGGCTGATCGAGATGATAGGTCTTCGATACGCCAGTACATGGCCTTAGTGCAAGTGGGAGATTGTTAGTGTATATGCCCTAGAGGCCATTACTGTATCATACTAGTTTGTATATTACTTAATGGAAGCTTGGGATATTCACCTTGTATAAACAATCTTGCTCAATATAGTAGTATGCCACTTGGTTTGTTTCTACTTCAATGTGTACATGTGTTTATTTTGCGATATCACCTATACGCATTAGTGGAGCCCTTAGGATCTTTGCTTGATTACCAGCGTTGTAATGGCAGTCACACTAGTGGGAGCTGGGTAATCTATAAGCACATCCTTATACAGGTCCCTAGTCGCAGGACTATCGAGACAGGGCATCGATACTCCGGAGTAGACTAGCGTATGCGTTTCTCATCCCAGTGTGGGAGATGGTCTGTCCCACAGCCATCAGTACGTCGTACTGGAGATAGTATACGGGTGCTCGTTAGGTTACGGGTACACTGGACAGGACTCGTCGGGAACTAACAGGTTGGTATTATACTTATCGTCAGTTATCAGTTCCCAGGTGACATGAGTACAGCTTAGTCCGCTGACTTGACACTGGCACTTCGCCTCGAGTGTGTTCCTACTGCACTTTGATCACTACCCTACCACGGCTCAAAGGAGTCGTGCAAACAGGTGGTGGTTGGGTGCAGTCCCGAAGCACTTGGAGGCAGTGACGGTTAGACAGGATTCGTCTCTCCCGGTATTGGGGGTTGACATCGCGCTGTGTCTAGGAGAGCCATTACACGAGTAGTCCCTGGCCAGGGCAAGCGAGATATACTGGTAGGCTTCCAGTGTTATCTCAGGGTGTTTTGGGCTTCACTCCGACACGACTTGTACCGCTATTAGGGGACTGACATTTTACCGCCCCCTAGGCCCGACATGCGATGTATCAGACGAACAGACCGGACTGTACGGAGACTGTCACATTCAGACTCAGTAGGAGTTCAGATGGGGTTTCACCTCGTCAGCCTTCTTGTCGGCATCTGCCTGGGGACCGTTACGCACAGCTAGTGCCGCTTACGGTCTGTGGTTAAACCCACTGCCAGCGTAGTGTCGAGTCTTTAGAGTCCCACACAGAGGGTATTCGCCTCTGGGCAAAACAGAGTAGAGGTCGCATGGTTTTGCGACAGGGTTCGTTCTCATCCGCGCACTTGTGCACGTTTGGAGTCCGGACGGATATTACCGGCTGGCTCTGGTTTGAGTCAGATACCGGTATATGTTTTGGGGTTGCTTTTATCTCTTGGTATTCATGTTCTTCGGAACAAGAATGCGGGTGTGTATGCACAGTTGATTGAGGCGGAGGAAGAGGTTTTTCATTAGGGTTTCGGAACGGGTGCGTATGCACAGTTGACAGTCGTCTTTTTCCAAACCCTAATGGAATTATGATATATCAATTAATAATATTAATAAAATGAAATTGTGTCATGGTTGGTTCTTGTTGACTTGTTGACCATGGTTGACTTGTTGACCATGGTTGAAGTTTTGACCATCATCATTACAAAAGAAAGATGCTCTTTGATTCTAGCAAATTCATTTAATGTTTGAAATGATAATGGTCATTCCTAAACCTTCCATCAACTATTCCATTTTCATTATTATTATTAATTTGATAATTCTTTTTGCTTTATGTTATGGTTGCAAAAAGAAAAGAGCTCATTCTCTCATTTAGCTTCTCTCTCCTCACTTCATCTTCTTCTTCCTCTAGCAAAAGGAGAACCCTTCTCATGTGTTGAGAATCCCTCTCCTTAAAAGAAAAGCACCCCTTGGACACTCTCTACTCACTCTAGGATCAAAGGATTAGCAAGCCGGAGATTCTAGTTCTGTCCAAGTTCGAGAAAGAGCCCGAAGGTTGAACCCTCAGGTGGATCCATCTTCGACGGAAGAAGGCGACGAGAAGAGAACCATCAACCTCTACAAAGTTTGAAGAAGAAGGAGTTCAAGTTTAGGTATAACCATCTTTCCGAGTAGCTAACTCTCTTTAGCAAGTTTGCTAGTTTAGTTTAGACACGATCCCGACCTTGTTTAGTCCATGTTGCCCCTTGCGATAAAAATTTATTTTTTATACCGTTTCCGCCTCCCCGTAAGAACCGGGGGTCGCAACGTGGACTTACACTCTCTATATATGTCCAAGTATCCACTATAATATACAATCATGTACAATAATTGCCTCTAGGGCATGCATATAACTAACAATCTCCCACTTGCACTAAGGCCAATTGTTGTATTATCTCATACCCAACATCCCGAAAAAGTTTCTCAAATAGCCATCGTGAGTGGATCCGCCGTGTTATTCTTCATGTCAACTCTCCTGACCTCGATCCTAAAGATCAACTATCTTCCAGATCAGGTGATACTGCCTAAGAATATGTCTGTATCGCTGATGGGACCTGGGTTCCTAGGCCAAAGCCACAGCTCCATTGTTATCACAATACACGAGTATTGGATGCTTAATGGTAGGAACCTCACCAAGTTCATCTCATGAACTTGATCATTCAGACAACCACTTTGGCAGCATCGTTGGTAGCGATGTATTCAGCCTTTATCGTTGAGTGTGCTAAGGTATCAAGCTTAAAACTCTTCCAACATACCGTCCCTCCACTGAGGGTAAAGACAAAACCTGAGACTGTTTTACAGTCTTCCTTATCACTCTGGAAGCTCGAATCGGTAAAGGACTCGACATGAAGTTCACCGTTACCATACACTAAGAACATTTCTTTATTTCTTCTCATGTACTTAAGAATGTTCTTCACAGCAGTCCAGTGTTTTCCCAGGATCCGATTGATACCTACTAATTACTCCTAGTGAGTATGATACATCCTCTTAGATCTATCTCTATAGATCTTAATTCCTGGATGTAGGAGACATCACCCAGATCTTTCATGGAGAACCTGTATGATAAGAAGAGCTTGATCGCGTGCAGCATTGGAACATCGTTTACTATCAAGAGTATGTCATCTACGTACAATATGAGGAAGACAGCCTTACTCTCTATACCCTTCTTGTATATAAAAGGTTCATCTACATTTTTGATGAAGTCAAACTCTTTGATTACCACATCAAAAAAGATGTTCCAACTCCGCGATGCTTTCTTTAATCCATAGATTAATGTAAGCAGCTTGCACACCTTTCCGCTTCACCCACTATCTACGGAGCCCTCTAGCTGTGTCATGTACACGCTCTCTTCTAAATCACTATTTAGAAAAGCGGTCTTGACATCCATCTGCCAGATTTCGTAGCCATGGTATGAAGCGATAGCAAGTAAGATCCGGATGGACTTAAGCATAGCCACCGGAGAAAAGGTCTCATCATAATCCACACTTAGTTATTGACGAAAACCTTTTGCTATAATTCTATCTTTGAAAGTCTCAACTTTTCCATCTACACCGATTATCTTCTCAAGATCCACTTGCTCCTGATGGGTTTTACCTTTTCAGGAGCAACATCCAAAGTCCATACTTTGTTGGTATACATGGATTCCATCTCAGATCGCATTGCATCCAGCCATTTCACAGAGTCCCCACTCGTGATGGCCTGCTCAAAACTAGTTGGGTCATCATCTTCCATAATGCAATCCTCGCTCCCACCGTCAATGAGAAAACCGTAGTATCTCTCAGGCGGATGAGGAACCTGTAGGGTTCCTAAGCACAATAGCAAGATTTCGGGTGGCATCATCCATGCCAAATTAAAATTTTGCCATGCTAAAAGAACCATAACCTAGGATGTTAACTAGAGAATCGTACGAAAATGATATGTAAACAACTTTACAACTAAGTGAGTAGGGATTACAACCTTTGTAGTCCTCTCCTTCACTTCATTAGCTCCAAGTAGTAGTCCCTTCGCTGCGATCAAAGAACTTCCGGACACTTGTGAAGCTCTACAAGGTGAATGATGCATGCTTGCTTCAAGTCTTCAAAATCCAAGATGATCTACTTTGAGGAAACACGGACTCAAGCTATCACTTCACTAATATGGAATTAGTGAAGCTAACACCTTAAACTATATGGCTAGTATAGAAAAGGATGATGAAGTAGGAATTTTGCTCACTTTAGAATTTATTTTCTCATAATTTTTCTTCTCTTTCTCAAGATCAAGAGAGAGCTTGAAGGAGATGAAGAAAGAAGAAGATAAAATGAATGAGATAGATTAGGTTAGAAATGCAACCATGGGTTTATGTCATGGCTAACCATTGTAGAGAATAAACTATGGCTAATTTATTTGGGTTAGGTTAATAAATATCTTAGGTAAAAACAAAACAAGTGGACTTTAGTCAATGGTTTTACAAGCTTCATCCATGCTTAACCATGACATAATTCCAAGTTGTTTTGAATTATCTAAAATAAATATAAACATAACATTATCATAAAGCATGGTATCATTCTCATACACCCAAGTAGCATGTATAACCTAGCATGTCACAATATTATATATCACATATATAATAAGAAAACAATAAATTAAACATATATTACATATATGTTAAATGTATCAAAAGTGAGAAAAAGAATTACTTAAGTGAGCATATATTAGTTAATGTAATTTAATATATCAAATATATAATTATACATTAAATTATTAAATCAACACTTGATTTACTAATCCGGCTATATCACATATAACCGACACTTGATCCGATAATCCAGCTATATCACATATAATCGGCCGATATCACATATTGCGAGAATAGAATACGGTATCACATACGCGTATTAATCTCGGTCCTGCACATATCACATATGTGCTCCTACCCCGTTTCGCCTGAACTAGGAAACCTCTGTGTAGGACACTAAAGACTCGTCAATACGCCGATAGTAGGTGGTGATCATATCAGTCACCCACAAGCCGTCAGCGGTTAGCTAAACGTAACGGCCACCCGGGTATTTAGCGATTAGAAGATCAACAAGAAAGCCTGCTCAGACTCCTGTAAATCCAATCAGTAACACTACCGTATAGTCCAGTCTCTTCATCTGATATTTCGCATATCCAGTCTAGGGGTGGTAAACGTCAGACCCCAGTAACCGATAAGTCATGTCGATGTGAGGCTCTAACGGGTCGAGAAACTACAGATAACACTTACCAGTAGATCTCCATATCAGCCCTGGCCAGGGACTTCCTGTTATAGCCAATCGAACACAGCGCAACATCAACCCCCAATACCGGGAGACACGAAACCCCTCCTATCGCTCATTGTTTCCATGTGATTCGGGACTGTACCCAAAAGCCACCGTTTTGCACGTTCTATTGAACGTGGTAATGTGGAAATCAAAGCACAGTGGGAATCACACAAGACACTATGACAATCTCGGGTCTACAGACTAACCTGTACCAGTGTCACCAGAGAACTGCTATCTGACGATAGGTATAATACTAACTGAAAGTTCTCAGCGAGTCTGTTCAGTGTACCCAGTCTCAACTGAGCACCCGTATACCATCTTTGATGTCAAACGCCAATGGATGTAGGATCATTCATCGCCCATCATATGGGTCAAGAAGCGTATACGCTAGTCTACTCTGGAATATCGATGCCCTGTCTCGATACACCCTCGACTAGGAACAATTATAGGATGTACTTGTGGACTACCCTTGGCCCCACTAGTATGATCTCCGTCATAGTCCTGGTAGTCAAGTACACATCCTAAGGGCTTTATCAACATGTGAGAGCAAGACAGTATCATAATACAAGTCAACATGTTAAGACAAAAAGCAACCAGATAGCATACTATCATGTCGAGCAAGAAAGTCCTCTCTATATATATCCAAGCATCCACTATAATATACATCACATGTACAATAATGGCTTCTAGGGCATACATATAACCAACAATCTCCCACTTGCACTAAGGACAGTTGTTGTAGTATCTCATACCCAACATCCCGAAGAGTCTCTCAAATTGTATCTGGGGTATGGCCTTCGTGAGTAGATCCGTTGTGTTGTCCTTTGTATCAACTCTCCTGACCTCAATCACCCGGCGATCAACTATCTCCCGGATCAGGTGATACCACCTCAGTATATATCTAGATCTCTGATGGGACCTGGGTTCCTTGGCTAAAGCCACTGCTCCATTGTTATCACAATACAAAGGTATTGGATGCTCAATAGACGGAACCGCACCAAGTTCGGTTATGAACTTATTCATCCAGAGAGCCCCTTTGGCAACATCGTTGGCAGCGATGTATTCGGCCTCCATCGTCGAGTCTGCCACGGTTTACTGTTTGGAACTCTTACAACAAACTGCCCTTCCATTTAGGGTAAAGACAAATCCCGAGACCGACTAGAGTCGTCCTTATCACTCTGGAAGCTCGAATCGGTAAAGGACTCTATTTGGAGTTCTCCGTTACCATACACCAAGAACATCTCTTTAGTCCTTCTCAAGTACTTGAAAATGTTCTTCACAGCTGTCCAGTGACTCTCTCCAGGATCTGCTTGATAACTACTCACTACACTTAGTGAGTATGCTACTTCGGGTCTGGTATATAGCATTGCGTACATGATAGAGCCTACTGCCGAAGCATAGGGTATCCCTTGCATGCGAGCTCTCTCCAAATCAGTCTTGGGAGATATCTCTTTGGAGAGAGTGAGTTCAGAGATCGTGGGTAAATTCCCATGCTTGGATTCTTCCATACTAAACCTTTTTAGTATGGTGTCAATGTACCTGGATTGGGACAATCCCAATATCCATTTAGATCTATCTCTATAGATCTTAATCCCCAAGATGTAGGAGACATCACCTAGATTTTCATTGAGAATCTTTATGATAAGAAGAGCTTGATCGAGTGCAGCCTAGGAACATCATTTCCTATCAAGAGTATGTCATTCACGTACAATACGAGGAATACAACCTTACTCTCTGCTACCTTCTTGTATAAACAAGGTTCATCTACATTTTTGATGAAGTCAAACTCTTTGACTACCACATCAAAACAGATGTTCCAACTCCGCGATGCCTGCTTCAACCTGCAGATGGATTTAAGGAGCTTGCACACCTTTCCACTGCTCCAACTGTCTACGAAGCCCTCTGGCTGAGTCATGTACACGCTCTCTTCTAAATCACCATTTAGAAAGGTGGTCTTAACATCCATTTGCCGGATTTCGTAGCCATGGTATGCAGCGATGGCAAGTAGGATCCGGATGGACTTAAGCATAGCCACTGGAGAAAAGGTTTTATCATAATCCACACCTGGTCGTTGACGAAAACCTTTTGCAACAAGTTTAGTTTTGAAAGTCTCAACTTTTCCATCTACACCAAGTTTCTTCTTAAAGATCCATTTGCTCCCAATGGGTTTTACCTCTTCAGGAGCAACTTCCAAAGTCCATACTTTTTTGGTGTATATGGATTCCATCTCAGATTGCATTGCATCCAGCCATTTCACAGAGTCCCCACTCATGATGGTCTGCTCGAAACTAGTTGGGTCATCATCTTCCATGATGCAATCCTCGCTCCCACCATCAACAAGAAAACCGTAGTATCTCTCAGGTGGATGAGGAACCCTACTAGATATGCGGAGAGGCTGGGGTACGTTGGGAGCTATCGAATCCTCTGATTCCACTAAATCTTCAGTTGTAGTTTGTTTTGCTGGAACTTCTTCCAGCTCTACCTCTTCGCCACTAATTTCTTTTACAAGAAATTCTTTTTCTAAAATGGTGGCATGTTGAGCAACAAACACCTTTTGTTGTTTATTGTGGTAGAATAGATATCTATTTGAATATTTAGGATATCCAACAAACTTACAAAGAACTGATCGTGTCTCGAGTTTGTCCGTATTTTGCCTTTTGACATAAGCCGGACAACCCCATATCTTAACTCGTTTAAGACATGGTCTCTTCCCACTCCATATCTCATATGGTGTGGTAGGTACATATTTTGATGGAACCTGATTCAATAGGTATGCTGCTGCTTCAAGCGCATAACCCCAAAAGGAAATAGGTAACTCAGTGGTGCTCATTATAGAGCGCACCATATCTAATAGGGTGCGATTTCTCCGTTACGATACATCGTTGTGCTGTGGTGTATACGGAGGAGTAAGCTAAGAGAGAATCCCATTCTCTTTTAGATAGTCTAGGAACTCATTTCTCAAGTATTCTCCTCCTTGATCAGATCGAAGAATTTTAATACTTTTACCCTTTTGGTTCTCGACTCCGTGCTTATATTCTTTGAATTTCTTAAAAGCTTCAGACTTGTGTTTCAATAGGAATACATGTCCGTATCTTGAGAGATCGTCGGTGAATGTAATGAAGTATGAGGAACCATCCCTGGCATGTGTAGACATGGGACCACATACATCACTATGTATCAGTCCCAAGAGTTCCGTAACTCTTTCTTCGTGTCCAGTAAATGGAGTTTTGGTCATCTTACCTTTGAGACATGACTAGCAAGTGTCATAAGATGAAAATTCGAATGGATTCAAATATCCAACCTTATATAACTTAGCTAGTCGTGTCGCATTGATATGACGTAGTCTACAATGCTACAAGAAGGATTCGTTCATTTCTGAACTCTTCCTCTTGTGTGTGTTTTGTACATTAAGAACTCTGGTTTGATTTATAACGTATATGTCATTTTTAACGAGCCTGATCCAATCAACTTTTGATTCAGGAAGATGTTCATAACATTATTCTGTACTAAAAAATTATATCCTTCTTTACTTAATAAAGAAACTGATATAAGATTGCATATCATGGTCGGTATGTAATAGCATTCGTTCAGAATCACTGTATTACCATTTGGTTAATACAAGGTGATATTCGCCAACTGCTTTGGCTGCAACATTTGCACCATTCCCTACTCTTATGGAATGATCACCCATTCCCAGTTCCTTACCTTTCCTTAGCCCATGCAATATATTACATATATGGGATCCCGATCTGGTATCTAATACACAGGACATAGGGTGAACTGAAAAACTGTTCTCGATAACTAACACACCCGAAGAATATGCATCAACATGCTTATTTTTCGTTTAGGCGGCGTGGGATTCCAGATATTCCCCTATTTCCTGCTCAGTCTATAACAATTATAAGGAAGAACGGAACCAACGTTCCCCAGCTCAGTATAACAAGCGGGTTCGGTCAATATATCCATATTATTATCTTGATTAAGGCCTTACATGGTCTCTACCTGGAGAGAGAGAGAGAGAAGAAAACACTTTAGCGTATGCTCTTGTAAGATTAGATTGGTTATTATCTTATCTAATCAGGATGGCTCCCACTGTTTTTATCAAATCTTCCTTCAAACCCTAAAAGCTAAGACTAGCCGGGATTAATTACACCTTACAAGTTCGCCAATCATTCAGCCAAGCCAGTTTTGGTACTTTGAGGGAGGTTCCTCGTGCTTTCGCACGGACCTAATTAAAATAAACCTCATTTTCCCATGGGCGTGACCTTGTTAACACCTTTCTAGACACCTACTTGATTGGCTAATTGTTATGTGTAAAACTCTCCCAGGAGTAACTCTTACTCACAGTGGGTATCGGGATCCAAATATCTCATAGAAGGTATGCAATCTCATTGCAAATTTCAACACTTGAAATTCTCGATAATTATTTTACCCCTAGCGTGCTATGACCTTGACAGAGGTCTACAAACCATAGTGCACTAGTCAAGTTCAATCCGCCATTTCATGATTGAATCCGCCATTTCATGATTGAATCAAAGCCACCCGCACGACCCTTGACATTGGTCAACAAGGTCGCACGACTACCCTAATTCAATCGCATCACATGCTTTACAGATAAGCGCTAATCAACTACCGCACACTACTGTTAGTTATATATATGCCCTAGAGGCCATTATTGTACATGTGATGTTTATTATAGTGGATGCTTGGACATACATAGGGAGGACTTTCTTGCTCGACATGATAGTATGCTATTTGGTTATTCTTTATGTTAATATGTACACTGATTGTCTTTCTGTTACATGTTGGTAAAGCCCTTAGGATGTATACTTGACTACCTGGATTATGATGCGGATCATACTAGTGGGGCCAAGGGTAGTCAGCAAGTACATCCTTTAATGTCCCGTCGTGGGTGTATCGAGACGGGGCATCGATACACCAGAGTAGACTAGCGTATAGCTTCTCGACCCATGTAGATGGGCATTAGATGATCCCATATCCATTGGTGTTTGACATCAGAGATGGTATACGGGTGCTTAGTGGAGACTGGGTATACTGGACGGATTCGCCGAGAACTCCTAGATGGTATTATACCTCACGTCAGATTGCAGTTCTCTGGTGACACTGGTACAATTTAGTCTGCCGACCCAAGGTCGTCATAGAATCTTGTGTAATTCACATTGTTCTTTGATTTCCACGTTACCACATTCAATAGAACGTGCAAAACGGTGGTTTTTGGGTACAGTCCTGAGTTACATGGAGGCAATGAGCGATAGGAGGGGATTTCGTCTCTGCCGGTATTGGGGGTTGATGTTGCGCTGTGCTCGATTGGCTATAACAGGAAGCCCTTGGCCAGGGCTGTTTATGAGATTTACTGGTAAGTGTTATCAGTAGTTTCTCGACCCGTTATGAGCCTCATATTGGAATGACTTATCGAGTTATTGGGGTTTGACGTTTACCATCCCCAGACGAGATATGCGACATTTCTGACGAAGAAACCGGAATGTACGGTAGTGTTACTGATTGAATTCACAGAAGTATGAGTAGGCATGCTTGTTGATCTTCTGATCGTTCAATACCCGGGTGGCCATTACGTTTAGCAGACCGCTTGCGGCTTGTGGGTGTTTGATATGATCATCACTTACTGCCGGCGTATTGACGAGTCTTTAGAGTCCTACACAGAGGTTTCCTGGTTCATGCGAAACGAAGTAGGAGCACATATAAGATATGTGCGAGACCGAGATTAATACGCGTATATGATACCGCATTCTATTCTCGCGATTTGTGACATCGGTTGGTTATATGTGATATAGCCGGGTTATCGGATCAAGTGCTGATTTGATAAGTTGTTGCATTTGATATTAGTCGGTTATATGTGAAATAGCCGGATTATTAAATCAAGTGTTGATTTAATAATTTAATGAATAATTGTATATTTGATATACTAGATTGCATTAACTAATATTAGCTCACTTAAATTTTTCTTTTTCTCACAAGTATGCATTAGTATATATGAGATATATATTAGTGTACATTTTATTGTGTCATGCTTGATGTCATATGCTACATGGGTGTTTGAGACTCATACCATACTAATAATATGAGGGTTTATATTTATTTAAGTAAATCAAAATTAGTGTTAATTAGTCACATGCTTGGAAGCTTGGAGAAGCTTGTAGCATCTTTGACTGAGTCCACTCCTTTTGTTTTACTTGTAGATATTTATTAAGCTAACCATTATTGTTAGCCATGGTTTAATCTCTATATGGGTTAGTGTATAAGACTAACTCACCCATGGTTTCTATTCTCACCTCATTAGTTCATTCTCATCTCTTCACTTCATCTTCTTTATTCTTGAGAAAAAGCTTTCTAGCTTTTGGAAAAGTGAGAAAATATTGTGAGAAAAAAATCTAAAGTGAGCCCATTTCCTACTTCATCATCCTCTACTACTTGCCATTTAGTTTAGGGTGTTTGCTTCACTAATATACCATTAGTGAAGAGGTAGCATGATCTTGAGTCTCCTCGACGTAGATCATCTTCGGCCTCGAAGACTTCGAGCAAGCTTGTTAATTTCTCCGGGAGAACCCTTTCTAGAGTTCGGTTGTTCATGACTTGCAGCGAAGGGACTACTACATGGAGCATTAGAAGTGATGGACCGGTCTACAAAGATTGTATTCCTCATTCACTTGGATGTAAAGTAGTTTACATATCGTATCGTCGCATTTTCTAGTAAAGATTCTATGGTAAGGGTTAGCTAGAACGGCAAATTTTTGAAATTGGCATGAACGATGCCTCCCGAAACCTTGTTGCCGTGCTAGGTAACCATGCAGTGGTATCAGAGCCTAGCTAGAGAATTCTATGATGTATTTTAGATTACGAAACCGAAATGAATCCGAAACTTGAAACCCTTTAAACTAGTTTCTGTCGAATTTAAAAGGTGCTCGAAATTTTTTTTAAACAACTACATAATGTTATATGTGATATGGCATGAACACCATGAAAATTCGAGGCAATTTAGAGATAATCTGGCAGGCCACAATGGGTTAAAATCCGGTGTGCTCGGGTCAATTTTGGACTTTGGGCTTCAAATTTTCAAGGTGTTCCAGTCTCTGGGCTTTAGGGTTTCAGGTGTTGTTTGTTTTTGCTAAAAATTGCATGTGATGTTAATTTTCTGCATAGGCAACTCGTACTGTTTCGTATTCATAATTCTAATGTTTGTTTCGGGTATTTTAGACGATGATAAAAGGTTTGAACTGATATCAATAACCCAATATTTCCTTCCCTGGAAATTATCCAAGTATTGGATTTTTCCGAGTTTAAAATTTTCAGAAAATCATGCAAGTGATTCTGTGGACCTTCTAGAAGAACGATACCCAAACTTGACTTTTTGGATCGCGGAACGGCGGTATACCCTAGGGTTTGCCGCAGTTCCGTGGCGACATGAGTGAGGCATGGGTCGGCCCTTCTACGGATGGTTCATAGAAGCTGTGGCAGTTTCTGGGTACTTTTTGAACTCTGCTCAAGTGTTGAGCTTGTTGGGAAATTTTGGGTGCTTGCTTATTCGATCGAAAAGTTTAATTTCGTCTAGTTATCTGTGATTGTGATACAGTAATTGGAATCTATTTAGTTGCGTGCAAGTTTAACATTTCGGTCTTGGGTGAAATCGGGAATCTTATTGAATTACCCGACTTCTTTTGAAAAGTGTTTTCATAGTTGAGACCTAAATGTAAGATCTGTATTGTTAGGCATGAAATCTAGAATATATGATATTCCGGATTTATGATGTCTAAGGGCAGTGACGATTCCAATTGTTGTAGTTTTTCACTTCCTTTTCTGCGACCGTAAGTGTAATATGTGTTGTATCGCCGGTTTTGTTGCTATATGTCAACGACAAGTGGGATACACATATTTACTTACGTTGATGACATGAGATGTTATGTGTTGCTATGATATGTTATATTGGGTCGTCGTGTTTTGAATAGCCGGGGGTTTTTATGTGAGATGGGAGTTTTTCATTTTCATTTTTGTAAAAACTTGTATGTAATATTCTTTTATTGGGGCACTTCCGGGTTGAGAAAGATGTCACCGTTGATATATATTATTTACTTTTCCTCATTAGGATAGACCCAAGGAGGGGAGCACAAGTAACCGGGTTCTAGAGTCTAGTGGGAGACCATCTCGAGGCGTCGAGTCCGGGTCTCCTAACTCTAGAATTGGTAGGGTTACTTGCCGCTCTCGTAGGGGTCTAGGGATGTAGGATTGGCTATTCATCACGACCGTGGAATCCGTGTTTTATACAGGCTTAATATAAAACCCGGAAATCCTATTATATCCAATATTTCATATGTTGATTTCTTCTGCGATATTCTGTGATGTGATCACTTGATATGATAAGATAGATACTGTATATAGTATATGTGATATATTATATTGACGTTGCTTATATTTTACACCCGTGCTAGCCCTGCCCCGCTCTGCCGTTAGTTACATAACCTAACGGTGCATGACGGGACATCGAGGCGAATGCGGATGGCATAAGCGTACGTTGTATTTAACTGTGATGCTTAGGTAACTTAAATGATGGGACTTCGTTAATGAGATTAATTAAAGAAAATAAACCTAAATATGTTGTGGAATCGAATTTTCAAAAACAGGTAGCTCTAGTTGTTGCTTTGCATAGCGGTATTCCTTATAGAATATCGAGCACCTTATTCGATAAGGAAAGAGCCGAGATCCCTTCACCGGGAGTGACCTCTTTAGCAATAAATGGCAGATGCTACAACCCTCGGTTTCGTCTTTTGATTGCTTTTCTAGTTCTTTCTTTGCATAATGGTATTTGTGAAATATCCTGCACCTTATTCGATAAGGAAAGAGCCGAGATCCCTTCACCAGGAGTGACCTCTTTACCAAAACCAGCAAAAGCCTAAAAAACACTCCATTTTAAATCATTTGATTCTACAACGATATCATGTTCATTACGCAAAAGGTTTTCTTAAAAACTTATCGTAGCCCTCCGTCATTTCAGATAAATACTTCATAGTATTTGTGCTACGTTTGTTGGCCTGTGTCAAGGCGTAGTGTGCGGTAGCTATTTATGCTAATCTGCTAAAGCATATGATGCGATTGAGTTAGGGTAGTCTTGCTACTTTTTTTGCCTGCATCAAGGGTCGTACGGGTGGGTTTTATTCAATCATGAAATGTACGGGTTGAACTTGACTAGTGGACTATGGCTTGTTGGCCTGCGTCAAGGTCATAGCCTGCTAAAGGCAAAATTATCGGAAATTTCAAGTGTTGAAATTTGCAATGAGATTGCATACCATCTATGAGATAGTTGGATCCCGATACCCATTGCGAGTAAAAGTCACTCCTGGGAGAGTTTTACACATTACAATTAGCCGATCAAGTAGGTGTCTAGAAAGATGTCAACGGGGTTACGCCCATGAGAAAACTAGGTTTATTTTAATTAGGTCCGTGCGAAAGCACGGGGAACCTCTCTCAAAGTACCGGCACTGGCCTGGCTGAAAAATTGACAAACTTGTAGAGTGTAATTAATCCCGGCTAGTCTTTCTATTTAGGGTTTGAAGGAAGATTTGATAAAAACAGTGGGAGCCATTCTGATTAGATAAAATTATAACCAATCTAATTTTACAAGAGCATACACTGAGTGTTTTCTTCTCTCTCTCCAGGCAGCGACCATGTCACGCCTTAATCAAGATAATAATATGGATGTATTGACCAAACCCGCTTGTTATACTGTACTGGGGAACATTGGTCCCGCTCTAACTTATAATTTTTATAAGATCGAGCAGGAAATAGGGAATTACCAGGATTCCCGTGCCGCCAAAACGAAAAAAGTGCATGATGATGCATCTTCTTCGGGTGTGTTCATTACAGATAATTGTTTCTCAGTATCCTTTGCTTCCTGGGTATGATATACCGGATCAGGATTCCACATATGTAAACTGTTACTGTTAGTTATATGTATGCCCTAGAGTCCATTGTTATAGATATGATGTATATTATAGTGGATGCTTGGACATATATAGAGAGGATTTTCTTGCTCGTCATGATAGTATGCTATCTGGTTGCTCTTTATCGTAACATGTTGACTTATATTAGAATACTGTCTTGTGATCACATGTTGATGAAGCCCTTAGTACGACTACTTAACTACTGGGATTATGATGGAGATCATACTAGTGGGGCCTGGGTAGTCCACAAGTACATCCTATAATTGTTCCTAGTCGAGGGTGTATCGAGACAGGGCATCGATACTCCAGAGTAGACTAGCGTATACGTATCTTGACCTATATGATGGGCGATGGATGATCCCACATCCATTGGTGTTTGACATCAAGGATAGTATACGGATGCTCAGTGTAGGCTGGGTATGTAGGGTTAGCTTAGCACCTTAGCAAGGTTTTGGCAAGCATTAATCATGCTACTTTAAAATTTTGGGGTGCTAAACAAACCCTAACCAAGATCATAACTAGAGAATTAGGGTTAAACATTGAATATAAACTCTTTACATCTAAGTGAATAAGGAATACAGCCTTTATAGACCGGTCCTTCACTTCAATAGCTCCGCGTAGTAGTCCCTTCGCTGCGATCACGAACTTCCGGACTCTAGAGAGGCTCCTATGAAGAAAAAAACAAGCTTGCTTCGAAATCTTTGCGGCCGAAAATGATCTACGTCGAGATGACACTAGCTCACGCTATCTCTTCACTAATTGTGTAGATTAGTGAAGCAAACACCGTAAACTAAATGGCTAATAGTAGAGGATGATGAAGTAGGAAGTGGGCTCACTTTAGATATATTTTTCTCACAAGTTATCATCACATTCACAAAAGCTAGAAAGCTTGAATGAGGAAGAAGAAGATGAAGCTCAAGTGATGAATGAATCCATTAAGGTTAGAAATGAAACCATGGTTTGTGTATGTCATCCACTAACCATTGTAGAGACTTAACCATAGCTATGAGTTAAGGGTTGGGTTGAAAAATATCTTAAGCTAGACAAACAAGTGGACCGAGTCAATGTTTTCCACAAGCTTCTCCAAGCTTCCACCATGACTCATTATCCAAGTGGTTGAATTACCTAAAACAAATAAAACCCTAACTTAACCCTAGCATGGTGTGAGTCTCATACATACATGTTGCATGTGTAACCTAGCAAGACACAACAATATATATTACATATATATTTTGTGCAAAAAGAAAACAAAACATTTAATATATATCATATATATATTAATGTATCATAAAGTGAGAAAAGAAATCTTAAGTGAGTTAATATTTGTCAATGTAATTTAATATATCAAATATATAATTATACATTAAATTATTAAATCAACTTTTGATTTAATAATCCGGCTATAATACATATAACCGACTAATATCAAATGAATCAACTTATCGAATCAACACTTGATCCGATAACCCGGCTATATCTCATATACCCGATCGATATCATATATCGCGAGAATAGAATACGGTATCACATACTCGTATTAATCTCAGTCCCGCACATATCATATATGTGCTCCTACTCCGTTTCGCATGAACCAGGAAACCTCTGTATAGGACTCTAAAGACTCGTCAATATGCCGGCAATAGGTGATGATCATATCAAACACCCACAAGCTGCAAGCGGTCTACTAAACGTAACGGCCATCCGGGTATTGAGCGATAAGAAGATCAACAAGCAAGCCTGCTATAACTCCTGCGAATCCAATCAGTAACACTACCATACAGTCCGGTCTCTTCGTCTGATATGCCGCACATCACAGCCTAGGGGCGATATAATGTCAGACCCCAATAGACCGATAAGTCATGCCGATGCAAGGTCCATAAAGGTTCGAGAAACTACTGATAACACTTACCAGTAAATCTCAGCAACCCTGGCCAGAGATTTCCTATTATGGCCAATCGAGCATAGCGCAACATCAACTCCCAATACCGGGAGAGACGAAACACCTCCTATCGCTCATTGACTCCATGTAACTCGAGCTGTCCCCAAAATCCCCCGTTTTACATGATCTCTTGACCATGGTAAGGTGGAAATCAAAGAAAAATGGGAATCATACAAGACTCTATGACGATCTCGGGTGTAACATTTTGAAAATAATTAAATAAATAATTAAATGAATAAAATTGTTTAAGTGAATTTTATGATTTTCGGTGAAGTAAAATGTATTTTTCGTAAAACTAAACCGTTATTGTTTTTCATTATAATTTCAAAAATACCTATTTTAATTATGTAATTACTAGTAAATGGTGTTTATTTAGCCACTTATAAATTTTTAGTTTAATTAAATATTTTTCCTAAATTAATTATTTTAAATATTAACATAAGCTTTATTTTTTAAACTAAATTAGTGTAAATTACAAATTTGAATGGTTTTAATTTGTAAAAATGAGCCATGGTATATTAGAATCAAGTGTGTAATATGCAAAATCTTTTCCAAAATCTCTCCATGGTTCTAGAAATTTCTAGGAAAAAGGGTTAAATTGAAAAAGTTAGATAATAAAGGGTTTAAGTGAAAAAAATGCATTATTTATGAACTTTCTACACAATAATACACATTTTTCTCTCTCTCCACCCTCCTCCCTCTCCATGGCCGGCCTCCCCTCCATGGGTAGCCCCAAAATTTTCCCCCCATCATTTTTGCAATAAAAATCATCAAAATTCATCAAAAATTCCAAAAATAAATCTCAAAAATCAACATTCAATCTCTACCATTTTCCTTTGACCTATTTAGCATGGATTTTGGAGATGGAAAGCATGAATTTTGGAGGCTCATTTTCATGTTTGGGTTTTATATTTTGAAGGTATAAATTTCCGTCTTTTGTTTTATTTCTATTAGATGTTTCTTTTAAAGCATAATTAGATTTAATATATTAATTCTAGTTGCAAATTTTAAAATTAAAGTTAGGGTTTGTAAATTCAAGTTGTGGTTTTTATTAATTAAATAAGGTTATAATAGCTAGTTTAACATCTTTTAGAGTGGAAAAATATTGCATGGTTGTTGTATAATAAATTGTTTATTCAAATTGTTTTAATTAAGCTATTTAGCTAACTAGATTTTTCAAAAATGTGTTTGTGGGTAAAATAAAATTCTTATTAAGCTTGTTATCATTAGGTGGCAGTTTTAGTGAGAATATGAGCATATTAAAGGAATGAAAAACTTAGTTTGATCACTAGTTTCTTGTGATAATTGGAAAATAGTAATAAAGTGCTAGTATTTTGTAAACTAGATTTTGGAAATTCCTAAATAAATGAAATTAAAAATATAATCATGGTTTCATTATATCATTATCATCATGAATTGTAGTTTAATACATTAATTCATGCAAAATCATGTTTTGTTGTGGAATTGTGGTATTTTGCTTGAAAAATGTTAAAAATTACTAAAGGTTGCAAACTAGAAATTTCAAATTTATATAAATTTGTGTAATAAAAATATAGTAATGGTTTGTAAAGTCTAGTTATGCTATTTAATGAGTTTTATAACCATTGGCTTCATTTAAATGTCAAGTTTTGAAGAAAAACGGTAAATTGGCGTTTTCGGGTTTTTCGAAATCGGACGATTTGATTGATTTTAGGGTTTTGATGGATTTAATCATGTTTTATAATATAAGTAAGGTGTTTTAAAACTACGAGTTAATTGTTGATGTTTATCTCGATCCATCGGAGTTTGTACGCCGATATCGAGCGATATTTGGTGCTTTTGCGTGGACGGGACATAGGTTTTAACCTATGCTTGTTCCTTGTATCGTTTGACTTTCTATGTGATTCAGTTTACGATGCTATTTATATGTTTGCGTCTAGGTATCCCTCACGTGGACTGCGGGCGATGAAGAGGAGGATGGCGACACTGTCTTCGGCAGACATGGACCAGGTGAGTAGATGCATATCTACGGGGGGAAGTCGGGTGGATGGCGTTTAGCACCCCCGCAACGTAGAATAGGAATAGTACTTATTGACATTAGGAAACAAGATGTGACCCTAGTAGGACCCTAGTATTGATCCTAGGCTGGACTAGACTGATTTAGGAAAACCATATCAGAGGATGAGTACCTTGGAAGAGGTTCGTAAGTTTCAGGTAGAAACACACCCACGCACACACTGAAACTCAACATGGGGTATACGTGTATGTGTATATATATAGAACTAGGTATAGGTATATACATATATATACAACACATATATGTGATTCATTGTGTAAGTGCACGGCGGCGCCCCGGCCGTCGATCCGACGGCCAAATGCGGAAGCGGTGATAAACTTTAAATTTTTCTTGAACTGGCAAACCGCCGTGCACTAATACCCGGATCGAACCACTAACTAGTCCTAGCTATCTACAAGAAAGGGAATAGAGATATACCGACGATCCAAGTCCTCTGGTCTTCTCGTCATGGTCCCGATCTCCTGCGGAAAAGTCCCGTCTCCTCCTCGTCGCCGGAAGTGCACCACATCGCCTACTTTGTTTACGGGCTCCCACCTCAATGCCGAGGCAACTCGGGCACGAAGCCGGCTACTCGATGTGCCCAAGGTTTGCTGTAGAATGTAGTGTAGAGATCCATGTCTCATTTTGGGGTTAAGGAGGTGCCATTTGGTGGAGGGATGAAACAAGAAAAAAATGTGGAGGAGCTTGGGGTATTTTGGAGCATCAAATGAACAACATTTCCCCACCCCCAATTTTGGACAGCCCCCCCTCAAAGAGAATGGCCGGCCAATGCTAGGTGAAGGGAGAGAATGAGAGAGAGAGTCAAGGAATGAGTGGTGCAACCATAACAATAATGCAAAAAAGGGAATCATGAAAGAAAATGATCATAAGCAAAACCACACACAACTCCACCATCAAAACCTCACAAAGTCCAACACTCAAACCTTCCATCATCAACATCCATCATGAAAACAAAAGTCAAGTCATGATGAAGACAAGAAGTCAAGGTCAAAGAATGGCTATCATGATGCAACAAAAAGCAAAAGCCCCCCTCCACAAATACTTATTTGCAACAATGCAAATAAGCCCTCCTCCACCAATCTTCGGCCAATGAACGGAACAATGGAAATTGGCCGAAACGGAAAGCAAACTGGCAACTCCAGAAAATAGGTCCCGTAATAAATTACAGGAAAACCCCGATACTGTGCATACACACCCGCATCTGTATTTCGACCGAAATACAAATGCAATGAGACAAAGTCTACACTGTACTATACTAGGATCCGGCTTAAACCAAAGCCGGCTAGTAATATCCGTTCGATCCTGATCCGTGCAATACCGCACGTATCTGATCGAACCCTGCCATATAACCATACGGCCTATAGTACAAACTGTCCGATCCTGATCCGTGCAATACCGCACGTATCTGATCGGACCTTGCCATATCTCCATACGGCCTCTACAACCTTTCGCCCGAAAGCTGAGTAACTGAAATGTGGGGGACTCAAAAGACTCATCAACACCTTGGTTGTGGATTTAACCACCAGCACGTCAGAGATATAAGCCAATACGTAACGGGCTACCAGGTACTGACTAAAAAGGGATGTCTGTGAGTGAACTCAGCCAGACAACCCTACTGAGCCTGTCAGTGACAATATCCGTACAGTCCGGTCCGTTCGTCTATGAGTATCGCATGGCGGGCCTAGGGGGTTGGTAAAAGTCAGACCCCCAAAAGCGGTACAAGTCGTGTCGGAGTGTAGCCCAGAACACCCTGAGATACTACCGGAATACCTACCAGTAAATATCCTTGCCTTGGCCAAGGACTTTGTATAATGGCTCTCCTAGACACAGCACGACCTCACCCCCAATACCGGGAGAGACGAACCCCTGAAGATACGCTCACTGCCTCCATGTGGCTCGGGACTGTACCCAACTAAAACCTGTTTGCACGACTCCTTTGAGCCGTGGTAGGGTAGTAATCAAAGTACAGTGGGAACTCACACGAGACAAATGACGATCCCCAGGTCGATGAACTAACCTGCACACATGTCACCAGGGAACTGCCATCTGACGTCTGGTATATGACCAACTAGCATGTTCCCGGCGAGTCCTGTCCGGTGTACTCATAACCCAATGAGCACCTGTATACATCTTAGGTGAACCAACTGACACCAGTGGCTTGTGAGACCGGCCACTGCCCCTCGTCGGGGTCTCGACTGTATACACTAGTCTACTATGGAGAATCGATGCCCTGTCTCGAAACTCTCACGACTAGGGACCTTTTAAGGATATGCTTATAGACCCCCAGCTCCCACTTATATGATCGCCCTCATACTGCTGGTGGTCAAGCAAGAATCCTAGGGGCTCTATCAACGTGTAATAGCAACCTGTAAGGTCACCTAAAACAGTACACGATGATAAAGATGAACCAGATAGCAAACTATCATCTCGAGTAAGACTGTCCTACCGGGATAGGTCCTCCCTTAATCATTGCAATCACGTACCTGTGATCCAATAATTGACTCTGAGGGCACTACCTCCAACAATCTCCCACTTGCACTCAAGGCTAATTATTGCGATGTCGCATACTCACAGCCCGTGTGATACCGAACACCCAACTCCTCTACTAGTCAGTCTCACAAAGCTCGTTTGCGAAACTATTGCGTTCGAGGAATAGCCTTAGTGAGTGGATCCGCCTTGATGTTTCTTTCTATGTCTCTCTAAATCTCAAGTTCGCGGAGAAAGCCATCTCCCGAAATGAGCAATACCTGTCTCAGAATATGTCTGGATGTCTGACGGGACCTAGCTCATAAATGAACTCCAAATCCAAACTTCTTAGACTGTATCGTCAACTGAACTTAATCAGTATCCTGCGCGCCATGCCTCCCTCAGTATTGCCTTGGACCACCTGTCCAAAATACTGCCCCTCATCAGAAGGAAAACTATAACTATGACAACCTCCTTGTCGTCCATGTCACCTTGGAAGCCTGGATTGATAACTGTCTCCTGAATGAGGCTGTCGTTATCATCTCCCTAGAACATCCACTTATATTCTAAAACTGCTTCCGACTGTTTCTCCAGGATTGGATTAATGTCAACTTATTGCATCCAGCTTAAGAACAACATCTGGTGTGGTACTTGACATCTCACGATTGACTCAATTGCCTGAGCAAATGATCTGCCAATCATGCCCGTCCCTCTCCCCTTTAGTCTGTAAGACACCTTTGGAGAGGGTTACTCCATTACCTGCAGGTACACTACCGTGCCAGGAGTCGTCCATCCTAAATACTCTTAGAATGCTGTCAAGTACCCTGATTGGGAAACCACCCAAATCTAGATCTAAGACCATAGATCTAGTAACCAGTATGTCTGATATAAAATCCATTTCCTTTTTGGAGAAACAACTGTGTAACGACCAAAGTATAACCGATCGTAGTGTAGGAGTTTCTTTTCCTACTCTGTGTATATCATCCAAATACCAGGATATCACACCCTACTACCTTCTCAACAGATCCATCCCCTATTCTGATGAAGTCAAACCCATGAATGTCACGTCAGAAATAGATGATCTATCTCCGCTACATCTGCTCTAGTCTATAAACAGACAGAAGCAACCTGTCCACCAATGCTTCCGCTGCTCCCACTGACTATGACAACCCTCTGGCAGAGTCATATAGACGCACACTTCTAAAACTGGTTTAGAACGACGCTATACTCATCCTCCCGCCGGGTCTCGTAACCTGGAACAACAGCAATGGCAATTGTGGGTAAACAAGAACTTCCCTGTCACCGTCCTTGAGGCTACCGTAGTGCCTCTCGGGTGCCTGAAGTTACCCACCTTATCTGCGGAGTGGCCAATGGAATGTCAATCCAGATTGAATCTTTAGGTTCCTTATCAAATCTTCAGTAATCGTTTGTGGTTCTGGAATCACTTCCAGTTCTACCATACTCCCACTACTGTTTTCTGAAAAAATCCATTTTTAATAAAACTGTGGCGAGTCTAGAACAATATCGCTATTGTTCATCCAGATGGTAGAAAGTCAACCCTCGTCATAGCCTGGGTCAACCCACAAACAGCCATTACAGAAACGTGCCTTGAGTTGTCCAGTGTCTGGTTTTAATCATAAACCGGACAACTCCCCGTACCTTAACATCGTTAAGATATGAACTGTTCTATATCCAATATAGAAACAGAGGCACTGATTTAATTGAACCAGATTCAAATCATGCAGCTGTCCCCAGCGCATGTCAATTAAATGGAAGGAGGCCGATCAGCGTTACTCAACTTAGGAATACTTCCAATTATGAGTAACCTGAAAGAGAAGCAAGATCTCTTTATCATTACTATCAACTGAATACCATACACAAGTATCTACATCTTCGATCTCTTTGAAGAATCCCGATACTTGCTATACCTGGTTCTCTACTCTATTCAAATACCTATAACTTCTCAAAATTCGGACCCTGTGTTTCCTACGAAACACCTGTCTAAAAACTAAAGAAGTCATAAGTAAACCGAATATAGTACGAGGACCAACCCCTCTGTCCTGATGGACCCTGGACAACATACAATACTCTGCATAAGTCCCTTGAGTCTGATAACTCATTCACTGTGTGTTGTAGGTTGAAATCTGTACTTATGGTTAAGAAGAATTACACCGCTGTTTAATGCTCCTTACCTAACCATCCACTGATATAGGTAAATGTCATAGACATAATTTCAAAAAGGTACATCTCACTCTATGAAAATAGACGTACAGATATATCAATTTGAAATTGGTGCATAACTGCGGATATTCAAAACCAAATATTTGCCAACCGGCAAACAGCCCAGGTGATTTCCTCAAATATCACCGATTACAACGAATCCCGATATAATGAGGATAATCACCCAATTCCCAATAACTTACTCCCACTCATCATCTGTAAAACCATACAGATGTGAGAATCGTATCTGGTAAATACATACCCTGGAGTAAGTATCTAATCGGGAAATCAGTTTTCTATTAACAGTACACAGTGAAACTGAAACATTGAAATGTTTCGATGGGGTATCCTGGTATTCTTAGTAATGCCTCTTCCAGATTCACGATTGTAACCGTATAATTCTTTGCCACCTCTCCAAATCCCTTCATATGTCTTTAGTCTTTACCTTCTGTACACCCCTTTAGGCCAAATGGTTTTCTTCATTCCCTACCGTTCGGCACCAGCCTATGGTTTGGAAGAAGACTATCCAATAAGCATAATGGGTGTAATGTCCCAATCCTAGGAACACTCGCAATGCGAGAGAAGGTGAAGATAAAAGACACCTGAATAAATCTTATTCCTATTTCTCCTGAACCAGAATCCATCCCCGAACTGGAACAAGTTCCTTTCGAGTTCGTATATAACCATACGATGGAGTATCCAAATAAACTGTGGATCTTCGTAGTGATACGGAGTGTCCTGGAGAAATACAAAGGTGATGTGGGAGTGGTAACGAAATACCTGGTTTGGTCGTGAATATCTGTTGCAATTTACTTTGCCCTCTTACTAATCCCTTGCTTTGTCTTAACTTAATACCTTCTGCACACCATCGTTATGCTAATTGGTTTTCTTCATTCCCCACCGGTCGGCACCAGCCTAAGGTTTGGAAGAAGACAATCCAATTTGCGTAATAGGTGTACTACCCCTAAACCAAGGAGTACTCGTAACCTGAGAGAGGGTAAAAGGAAAAGACAACTGAATAATCCTATCCGTTTTCTCCAGAACCGGAAACCATCCTCGAATAAATTCTTTCGAGTTCGTATCTAACCATACGATGGTTTTGTCCAATGGAAGTGGACGTTCGTAGTAATACGGGGTGTCCTGGAGAAAAGGGTAAAAGTAGGAGTGGCAATGAGGTTTGCAACTCTGACAATCCAAAAGCCGGTGTTTAAGAAGGTTCGGTCAACTTGGTCACTGAGTCAAAGTCTTAGGGTCGGGTCAAATGGTCGCTGCCAGAGAGAGAGAGAAAAGAAACACTCAGCGTGCACTCTAACCTAGATCAGAATGGTTACCAATTTATCTAATCTGGAATCCTCCCACTGTACCTCAAATTCTCCTCCAAACCTGAAAGAAGAATTAGTCGGGGTCACCCGAGGAGTAAACTAACTCATCAGTGGGAATCGGGATCCAACTATCATCGCATGATAACGTGACGGAATCCGCTCACGGTATCACACTCCAGAAGGTATGTGCATATCTGGCAAGTTTCAGTTCTTTTGAAACTCCCGATGTGATTTCTGCCCCATGCTCTTATGACCTTGGCGTGAGGTCAAAATATCATAAGTCACATGTCAAGTTTTGCCCGTCATTATCCAGGTTAATTTGAACCCACCCGTACATACCCTTGACGTAGGCCAAAATAGTAGTACGACTGTCCCAAACCAACGCATCTATCTATGCAACAGATAAATAACCGGCAGCTACCAAACACTATGCCTTGGCGTGAGGTCAAAATACATAGCTTGAATACTACCGAATATTTAACTGAAATGACGGAGGGCTACGAATGGTTTCTGGAGAAAACCTTTAACGTAATGAACTTGATATCGTCGAAGGAACGGATAGCTTTTAAAAATATAGTGACGAAAACCGTTGCTAAAGAGGTCACTCCCTGTGAAGGGATCTCGGCTCTTTCCCCGTAGAATGGGGTGCAGGATATTCCAAATGAATACCGCGATGCAAAGCAAAAGTAATCGGCTATAGTGAAGTTAATGCCCTGACGCAAACTTCTGTCCAAGGGGTCACTCCCGGTGAAGGGATCTCGGCCCTTGCCTCGTCGACTGAGGAGCAGGATATTCCAATGAATACCACGATGCAAAACAAAAGTAAACGTCCTTGCAATAACAGCTTTTTGAAAAGTGTTCCAACAACATCAGATTAGGTTTGTTTTAACTTGCATTGATCCGAATCAATGCAGTCCCATCAATTGATCACACCAAAAAGAACGAAAATATACTGATGTACGTATATGCCATCCGCATTCGCCACTGGGTCCCGTCATTACCCGTTAGGTTAGCTAACTAACGACAGAGCGGGGACTGGACTAGCGCGGATGCAAAACATATACAACATCTACTAATATATATACCAATATATTATATTTCGCTCAAGGCGTGAAAGAAATGCAACATCACAGAGAATGAACAGCATCACAGAAACAATACAGATATCTGGGATCCCCGGGTTTCACAGAGCCACTACTGAAACCCGACGTTCCCCTGGTCGTGTGGATAGCCTGTGCAATGAAATCCTAGACCCCTACGGGCGCGGCAAGTCACCCGCCAAAACCTGAAGCGAGGCAGCCCCCTTCAGCGCCGTGAATGGACCACCCAGCACTTCACGGAATCCGGCAACTTGGGCACCCCTCCTGGGTCAACCTGTACCCCCTACGAGTGCGGCGAATAGCCCGCCAATCCTAGATTGAAGCCCCCTTCGTCTCAATGCCATGAGATGCGGGCTTGTTGCCTTCTAGAATCCGGCTATCCGTGCACCCCTCCGCGGGGTAATCCTAGTACAGAAAATAAAATATACATACAACGGGTACATCGACCGCAACCAGGTCGTGCCCCAAAAATAATAATACAAACTGGCAGTGACGGAAGTCCACATGTCGGACGCTCGCCCTGCAATATCAAATGTACATAATACAACAAAACTGTACTAGCATTGCATCCAGGCTATCCCCACGACCGATCCGCAACATCACAGCAAAAACAAAACATCAACGTGAAAATCATGTTCGCAAATCCGTCTAACCGGGCTATAGCAGTTAGACCGGATTTACCGATCGAGGGACATTCACGGTCGCAGATATAATGTAAATACTGTGAAAAATGTGTTTAAAATATCCGACCGATCGAATATTAACAAGTGGGCCCCAAAACAAAACTGTAGCAGTCACAGAAATCCTGGGCCCAATTTTAATATTCCAAAACCCATATTTTAAGCCCAGAAGGCCTCTGTAAAAAATTGGTGAAGTGATCTCCACAGTGCGCGGCGGAAGGGCGGCGCGAAGGTGGTTTTCGCGGCGGTTCCGCGCTCCCACTGTGGAGTTACTTCGTCGAATTTTTACAGAGCTCTTAGATTTTCCAGTACATCAATATTTTACAACCTGAAAAATTTTTCGACACCAAAATTTCCAACAGAAAACTGATGCTAACAAAAATGTAGTTTTGGAACATTCGATCGATCGAAACAGAAAAACACACTACACCAAGCTAGACTAAGTTAATGGCGAGGCTCTGATACCACTGTAAGTGCTCGGCGGCGCCCCGGCCGTCGATCCGACGGCCAAATGCGGAAGCGGTGATAAACTTTAAATTTTTCTTGAACTGGTAAACCGCCGCGCACTAATACCCGGATCGAACCACTAACTAGTCCTAGCTATCTACAAGAAAGGGAATAGAGATATACCGACGATCCAAGTCCTCCGGTCTTCTCGTCATGGTCCCGATCTCCTGCGGAAAAGTCCCGTCTCCTCCTCGTCGCCGGAAGTGCACCACATCGCCTACTTTGTTTACGGGCTCCCACCTCAATGCCGAGGCAACTCGGGCACGAAGCCGGCTACTCGACGTGCCCAAGGTTTGCTGTAGAATGTAGTGTAGAGATCCATGTCTCATTTTGGGGTTAAGGAGGTGCCATTTGGTGGAGGGATGAAACAAGAACAAAATGTGGAGGAGCTTGGGGTATTTTGGAGCATCAAATGAACAACATTTCCCCACCCCCAATTTTGGACAGCCCCCCCTCAAAGAGAATGGCCGGCCAATGCTAGGTGAAGGGAGAGAATGAGAGAGAGAGTCAAGGAATGAGTGGTGCAACCATAACAATAATGCAAAAAAGGGAATCATGAAAGAAAATGATCATAAGCAAAACCACACACAACTCCACCATCATAACCTCACAAAGTCCAACACTCAAACCTTCCATCATCAACATCCATCATGAAAACAAAAGTCAAGTCATGATGAAGACAAGAAGTCAAGGTCAAAGAATGGCTATCATGATGCAACAAAAAGCAAAAGCCCCCCTCCACAAATACTTATTTGCAACAATGCAAATAAGCCCTCCTCCACCAATTTTCGGCCAATGAACGGAACAATGGAAATTGGCCGAAACGGAAAGCAAACTGGCAACTCCAGAAAACAGGTCCCGTAATAAATTACAGGAAAACCCCGATACTGTGTATACACACCCGCATCTGTATTTCGACCGAAATACAAATGCAATGAGACAAAGTCTACACTGTACTATACTAGGATCCGGCTTAAACCAAAGCCGGCTAGTAATATCCGTTCGATCCTGATCCGTGCAATACCGCACGTATCTGATCGAACCCTGCCATATAACCATACGGCCTATAGTACAAACTGTCCGATCCTGATCCGTGCAATACCGCACGTATCTGATCGGACCTTGCCATATCTCCATACGGCCTCTACAACCTTTCGCCCGAAAGCTGAGTAACTGAAATGTGGGGGACTCAAAAGACTCATCAACACCTTGGTTGTGGATTTAACCACCAGCACGTCAGAGGTATAAGCCAATACGTAACGGGCTACCAGGTACTGACTAAAAAGGGATGTCTGTGAGTGAACTCAGCCAGACAACCCTACTGAGCCTGTCAGTGACAATATCCGTACAGTCCGGTCCGTTCGTCTATGAGTATCGCATGGCGGGCCTAGGGGGTTGGTAAAAGTCAGACCCCCAAAAACGGTACAAGTCGTGTCGGAGTGTAGCCCAGAACACCCTGAGATACTACCGGAATACCTACCAGTAAATCTCCTTGCCTTGGCCAAGGACTTTGTGTAATGGCTCTCCTAGACACAGCACGACCTCACCCCCAATACCGTGAGAGACGAACCCCTGAAGATACGCTCACTGCCTCCATGTGGCTCGGGACTGTACCCAACTAAAACCTGTTTGCACGACTCCTTTGAGCCGTGGTAGGGTAGTAATCAAAGTACAGTGGGAACTCACACGAGACAAATGACGATCCCCAGGTCGATGAACTAACCTGCACACATGTCACCAGGGAACTGCCATCTGACGTCTGGTATATGACCAACTAGCATGTTCCCGGCGAGTCCTGTCCGGTGTACTCATAACCCAATGAGCACCTGTATACATCTTAGGTGAACCAACTGACACCAGTGGCTTGTGAGACCGGCCACTGCCCCTCGTCGGGATCTCGACTGTATACACTAGTCTACTATGGAGAATCGATGCCCTGTCTCGAAACTCTCACGACTAGGGACCTTTTAAGGATATGCTTATAGACCCCCAGCTCCCACTTATATGATCGCCCTCATACTGCTGGTGGTCAAGCAAGAATCCTAGGGGCTCTATCAACGTGTAATAGCAACCTGTAAGGTCACCTAAAACAGTACACGATGATAAAGATGAACCAGATAGCAAACTATCATCTCGAGTAAGACTGTCCTACCGGGATAGGTCCTCCCTTAATCATTGCAATCACGTACCTGTGATCCAATAATTGACTCTGAGGGCACTACCTCCAACACATTGATGTGATATGATATCCGAGGTATGATGAAATAGTGTAACTGGGCTTGATGCCGTGATTCTTGGCTATACAGTCGTATTAAGTGTTAGCGGATCATTAGAGAATGAGATAATGAACATGTATATTTAAATTATAAGGGGTAGTGATGATATTGAGGTACATGAGACTCTAAAATAGTACCCGGACTATAACTTGTGATTGATCACGATATGGGATATGTATGACTTGATTACGATATGATGCATATGACATGATATTTCTGAGGATAAACTAATGATGCATATTATGAGGGCAATGATATATGATTGATGTAGGCGATTACAGTTTAGTACCTTGATCATGAGATGTGTTGGTGATGACATTATACGAATAATGAGACACGTAGGTGATATTTGACCCGTACCCCGATATTGGGATCCCGTGCGATGGATTTTACCGTACGAGGCATAAATATGATGATTGATCCGCACTCTTGATTCGATGGAGCCGTACTACCTACTTGACGCTATTGAGGCCGGATCGCCGACTATTCGAGATATTGATTCAGACCTTAGGTAGACTCTTGTTTCTTATTGACTAGTTTCTTAGGTTAAGTTCTTTAGGAGGTTAGATGGACACTAGTTTAGGTTCGATTCATATAGTGGTAGTGATAATTGTTTATCAAATGAGTGGATAATGCACATCTGTCTTTGCATTCATACTGTAATCATCATGGTGCATGTTCTTTCATATGTTGCTATAATCAGTATAAACTTTACCTGTTAGGACACCAGCACCATTACCGATGATGCGCATATTCCACGCACACTTATTTGCCGGCTCACACACATCATCATCGGTAATTGCTATGTCACGTACACTTTAGATTATATTATCTTTTATGGATAGAATCAGTTAACAACTAGACCGATATAATATCGTGATTACTCTCTGATGTTAGTATAGACATGATATCTATTACTTGACATTCATGCTTTCATATTTTCATGTTATCCTATAGTATCATGGGCATATGCCGACACTTATCATATACTTACTCATGATTTTAAGATTTGGATTTCTATGAGATTTCTGGATTTTGGGGAAAACCGCAAGAAATTATAAAACCTTCTCTCTCTCTCTCTCCTCCTCTCTTTTTAAAATAAGATGCGGTTTTCTCGTGATGTATGCGTCGTCCACCATGAGATTTCATGTTTTCTGTTGGATTTCGAGACCCGATTCGAGGAATGGATGAACCGTCTCGGGTACATGGTCGGCCCGGTATGGTACCCCGGGGCAAGAAGATCGAGTTGTAGACGATGAGCCTGGCAGGGGAAGACTACCTACCGGTGATGTCTGGCGCGGCGGATATCCGGAGGATACCGACTATTGTCGTGAGATTTCATGATATGGGCCGATCCGGACTGACGAAGCCCGACATATTGAGACTTGAGATTACATGTGTTGTGTCGATACTTGACACGGATTTCCATGGATTTCATTGTTGAGATTTCAGATGCTTATACACACTTTACTATGATAACAGCTAAAGAGTTTTTATACATATATATCTGGATTTCAGGATTTGTTACTTTACATTCATGGTGCATGCATTTCATTTCATATGACATAGTATTATATGAGGCACTGACACGAACACGGAGTATCTGCACTTACACGTAGTATTACCCTGCTATTACTAGATGTTTGGGATATAGTAGTGTATTATTATGACCTAGGATAGCGTCGTGCATTCGATTTCTTTTCGTAGATGTCTTCTACTCACGAGTTGGCAACTCACCCCCGTTGTGCCAAATTTTATTTCAGGTTCGATGTACAGGTTTCCGTGGCAGCTTGTTGGCACATCTTTTCTTCAGGGTGATTTGCACGGTAGGTTGGTTCACTTGTATCCGAACCACCATTGTACTTTTATTCATTCAATTGTATCTAGTAAGCTCCATCAACCATACTTGTATTACTTGATAAGTTTATTGGACCAGTCTTTTATTTCGACCTTAGAGTCGCGCATGTATTATTCTGATCTGGTGGTTTTGTTTTCTTTTGAGTTTTGAGCCTCGCCCTTTGGCGTTGTATATTATTGTGTTTGTTGTGGTTGTTTCCGCCTGTTGGCATTGAGCTAGCATCCGTTTGGGGATGCTTTTTATTGTTTATTTATATTATACTTGTTGTACCCGTTTGGGGGCCAGTTTTTACCGAGGAGACTCTGCCGAAATTTCTGAGAAAATTTGCTGATGCTTTTAAACTTGTTTTCTTTTTTCTTCTTCTTCTTCTTTTATGGTTTAGATTTCTGGGCTTCGGCTTACTTAGGTTACGTGGCGCCTCTAGACGCTTCGTAATCTAAGTGCCGGTCACGTTCCGTACTTTCGGGTCGTGACAAAGTTGGTATCAGAGCGCTAGGTTTAACCTTGTATAAGTCTAGGTGACCCTTGGTTGATGGAGTTGGCGATTTAGGTAGAGTAACGTACCGTAGGTATGGTCCGCGGCATATTTACGATACGCTACTCTGCTTAAGGAGCCTTAGGATGTACAATTGTTTGCACCGTATTCCATTCGTTCTTTTGATCTATCTTCGTCAATGTTGGAGGGTGGTTTCTGTTAACCATGGGCACACTGGCAGAAGGAGCTGCGGCTCGAATGCAATAACCATTAGAGTATTGGTTATTCTTGAGGATTGAAGCATTGCTTAGCGTGCGGATAAAGGGTATTCACGTGCCGTCCGGATGAAGTTAAAAGGTTCGAACGATTATCAGAAAACCATTTTCCCAAGTTTAAGATATTCGGAAGAACATGCAGGTATTTCGATGGACCCTCTAGAAGAATGAAACCCTAACTCGACATAATGACCACGAGAACGCCCTTGAACCTTAGGGTTTACGGCAGTTCCGCGGTGCCATTAGTGAGGCTTGGGTTTGCCCTTCTTCGGCTGGATCATCGATGCTGGGGTATGTACCGGATATTTTTAAACTGTACTTGAGTGTTGAGCTCTCGGGGAATTATGGGATTTTGATGGATCGATCGAAAGGTTTAATGTAGTCCGGATATCAAGTGAAGGGATCGACTACGTGGGAGACTCTAGATATGAGGATTGTCGTTGGTAGCGCAGTCAGCACAGCTACAAAGAGACGAGTTCGAAGCAATCGACATCAGAAGAAAGAGGCGCACATTGACGATAGTGTTTACGATTGGGATTTAGTGATTTGAATTTCATATTTTCGTTGATTGGATTTTGGTATTTTGAGGACTTTGTTCTACGATTGGTATTTCTTATGTGTACCTTCATTGCATTCTATCCGTGTTTCACATATCAGCTGTATTGATGTTGCTTAGTATACAGCCGGTACACTTGATTTGGTTTTATATATTTTGAGATTTTTTTTATTTTTTGATTTCGTGCATATGGGTTACACATGATTTTGATATATGCTTCGACCTAGTTTTTATCCATTTTCGTATTGTGATTTCGATTCTGATATTCGATGTATGTTTTCGTGCACCATGTGCACCTGATTAGGATTCTTGCGCATACTTGGCACACTTGATGCGATTTTGTGCACACCAGATGCACTAAATCGGGGTTTTGTGCAGATTAGATGCACCTGATAGTGAGTCGTGCACGCCCGTTGCACTTGACAGATGTTTTGGTGCGCACATGTTGCACTTATTTTGTTTTTGTGTGTATTCATGGTATCTGTATTTGGTTTCGATTTCAGTGCGCACCGGACGCACATGATATTTTATTGATGTGATTGGGATTGATTTCAGTTTGAGCAGTATGTTTCATAATCATTATTATTTGATTTAGTAACCAGGCGGGACGTGTATGTTAAATAAAAGATATATATATATATATATATATAGTTATTTTTTTTTAAATAAACGTCCGCTACTTATGCCGTGACACGTGCATCGCACGGCGATTTTCAAGAAGGGTTTTCGTATGCTTCTTTATTATGATATTTAGGTGATTTCACTATGATACACACTATATATAAGTTGTAGATTGATGTATATTATGTTGGTTTTCATATTAGGTTTTGATATTTTATTCTCTCCATAACTTCGATGATTGCGTTATGCTTGACGGAGTTGATTTTTGTTATGTATTGATGATTTCGGAGCCCCGACCATTTGAGTGTTTTGCTAAATGTTTTAGTATTTGGAGGGGGAGTTTTAATTTAAATTTGGGGACCGAATTTATTAAAGGGGGGAAGATTGTAACGTTTTAAAAATAATTAAATAAATAATTAAATAAATAAAATTGTTTAAGTGAATTTTATGATTTTCGGTAAAGTAAAATGTATTTTTCGTAAAACTAAACCGTGATTGTTTTTCATTATAATTTCAAAAATACCTATTTTAATTATGTAATTACTAGTAAATGGTGTTTATTTAGCCACTTATAAATTTTTAGTTTAATTAAATAATTTTCCTAAATTAATTATTTTAAATATTAATATAAGCTTTATTTTTTAAACTAAATTAGTGTAAATTACAAATTTGAATGGTTTTAATTTGTAAAAATGAGCCATGGTATATTAGAATCAAGTGTGTAATATGCAAAATCTTTTCCAAAATCTCTCCATGGTTCTAGAAATTTCTAGGAAAAAGCGTTAAATTGAAAAAGTTAGATAATAAAGGGTTTAAGTGAAAAAAATGCATTATTTATGAACTTTCTACACAATACCACACATTTTTCTCTCTCTCCACCCTCCTCCCTCTCCATGGCCGGCCTCCCCTCCATGGGTAGCCCCAAAATTTTCCCCCAATCATTTTTGCAATAAAAATCATCAAAATTCATCAAAAATTCCAAAAATAAATCTCAAAAATCAACATTCAACCTTTACCATTTTCCTTTGACCTATTTAGCATGGATTTTGGAGATGGAAAGCATGCATTTTGGAGGCTCATTTTCATGTTTGGGTTTCATATTTTGAAGGTATAAATTTCCTTCTTTTGTTTTATTTCTATTAGATGTTTCTTTTAAAGCATAATTAGATTTAATATATTAATTCTAGTTGCAAATTTTAAAATTAAAGTTAGGGTTTGTAAATTCAAGTTGTGGTTTTTATTAATTAAATAAGGTTATAATAGCTAGTTTAACATCTTTTAGAGTGGAAAAATATTGCATGGTTGTTGTATAATAAATTGTTTATTCAAATTGTTTTAATTAAGCTATTTAGCTAACTAGATTTTTCAAAAATGTGTTTGTGGGTTAAATAAAATTCTTATTAAGCTTGTTATCATTAGATGGTAGTTTTAGTGAGAATATAAGCATATTAAAGGAATGAAAAACTTAGTTTGATCACTAGTTTCTTGTGATAATTGGAAAATAGTAATAAAGTGCTAGTATTTTGTAAACTAGATTTTGGAAATTCCTAAATAAATAAAATTAAAAATATAATCATGGTTTCATTATATCATTATCATCATGAATTGTAGTTTAATACATTAATTCATGCAAAATCATGTTTTGTTGTGGAATTGTGGTATTTTGCTTGAAAAATGTTAAAAATTACTAAAGGTTGCAAACTAGAAATTTCAAATTTATATAAATTTGTGTAATAAAAATATAGTAATGGTTTGTAAAGTCTAGTTATGCTATTTAATGAGTTTTATAACCATTGGCTTCATTTAAATGTCAAGTTTTGAAGAAAAACGGTAAATTGGCGTTTTCGGGTTTTTCGAAATCGGACGATTTGATTGATTTTAGGGTTTTGATGGATTTAATCATGTTTTATAATATAAGTAAGGTGTTTTAAAACTACGAGTTAATTGTTGATGTTTATCTCGATCCATCGGAGTTTGTACGCCGATATCGAGCGATATTTGGTGCTTTTGCATGGACGGGACATAGGTTTTAACCTATGCTTGTTCCTTGTATCGTTTGACTTTCGTATGTGATTCAGTTTACGATGCTATTTATATGTTTGCGTCTAGGTATCCCTCATGTGGACTGCGGGCGATGAAGAGGAGGATGGCGACACTGTCTTCGGCAGACATGGACCAGGTGAGTAGATGCATATCTACGGGGGGAAGTCGGGTGGATGGCGTTTAGCACCCCCGCAACGTAGAATAGGAATAGTACTTATTGACATTAGGAAACAAGATGTGACCCTAGTAGGACCCTAGTATTGATCCTAGGCTGGACTAGACTGATTTAGGAAAACCATATCAGAGGATGAGTACCTTGGAAGAGGTTCGTAAGTTTCAGGTAGAAACACACCCACGCACACACTGAAACTCGACATGGGGTATACGTGTATGTGTATATATATAGAACTAGGTATAGGTATATACATATATATACAACACGTATATGTAATTCATTGATGTGATATGATATCCGAGGTATGATGAAATAGTGTAACTGGGCTTGATGCCGTGATTCTTGGCTATACAGTCGTATTAAGTGTTAGCGGTGTAAGTCCACGTTGCGACCCCCGGTTCTTACGGGGAGGCGGAAACGGTATAAAAATCAAATTTTTAGCGCAAGGGGCAACATGGACTAAGCAAAGTCGGGATCTTTAACTAAACTAAAACTAGCATACTTAGCTAAAGAGAGTTAGCTACTCGGATGAAGATGGTTATACCTAAACTTGAACTCCTTCTTCTTCAAACTTTGTAGAGGTTGATGGTTCTCTTTTTGTCGCCTTCTTCCGTCGAAGATGGATCCACCTCGAGAGTTCAACCTTTAGGCTCTTCCTCGTGCTTTGAGTGAACTAGGGTTTCCGGCTTGCTAAACCTTGAACCTAGAATGAGTAGAGAGTGTCTAAGGGGTGCTTTTCTTTTTAAAGAGAAGGATTCTCAACACATGAGAAGGTTTCTCTTTTGCTAGAGGAAGAAGAAGATGAAGTGAAGAGAGAGAATGAATATGATAGAATGAGCTATCCTTTTTCTTTCTTGCAACCATAATGCAAAAGAAAAAGAATTATCAATAATAATAATAATAATGAAAATGAAAAGGTTGATGGAAAGTTTTAGAATGACCATTATCATTTCAAACATTAAATGAATTTGCTAGAATCAAAGAGCATCTTTCTTTTGTAATGATGATGGTCAAAACTTCAACCATGGTCAACAAGTCAACCATGGTCAACAAGTCAACAAAAACCAACCATGACACAATTTCATTTTATTATATATTATTAATTGATATAATACAAATCCATTAGGGTTTGGAAAAAGACGACTGTCAACTGTGCATACGCACCCGTTCCGAAACCCTAATGAAATACCTCATCCTCCGCCTCAAGCAACTGTGCATACACACCTGCATTCTCGTTCCGAGGAACAAGAATACCAAGAGATAAAAGCAACCCCAAAACATATACCAGTATCTGGCTCAAACCAGAGCCTGCTAGTATAATCCGTCCGGACTCCAAACGTGCACAAGTGCGCGGATGAGAACGAACCCTGTCGCAAAACCATGCGACCTCTACTCTGTTTTGCCCAGAGGCGAATACCCTCTGTGTGGGACTCTAAAGACTCGACACTACGCTGGCAGTGGGTTTAACCACAGACCGCAAGCGGCACTAGCTGTGCGTAACGGTCCCCAGGTAGATGCCGACAAGAAGGCTGACAAGGTGAAACCCCATCTGAACTCCTACTGAGTCTGAATGTGACATTCTCCGTACAGTCCGGTCTGTTCGTCTGATACATCGCATGTCGGGCCTAGGGGGCGGTAAAACGTCAGTCCCCCAATAGCGGTACAAGTCGTGTCGGAGTGAAGCCCAAAACACCCTGAGATAACACTGGAACCTACCAGTATATCTCGCTTGCCCTGGCCAGGGACTACTCGTGTAATGGCTCTCCTAGACACAGCGCGATGTCAACCCCCAATACCGGGAGAGACGAATCCTGTCTAACCGTCACTGCCTCCAAGTGCTTCGGGACTGCACCCAACCACCACCTGTTTGCACGACTCCTTTGAGCCGTGGTAGGGTAGTGATCAAAGTGCAGTGGGAACACACTCGAGGCGAAGTGCCAGTGTCAAGTCAGCGGACTAAGCTGTACTCATGTCACCTGGGAACTGATAACTGGCGATAGGTATAATACCAGCCTTTCAGTTCCCGACGAGTCCTGTCCAGTGTACTCGTAACCCAACGAGCACCCGTATACTATCTCCAGTACGACGTACTGATGGCTGTGGGACAGACCATCTCCCACACTGGGATGAGAAGCGCATACGCTAGTCTACTCCGGAGTATCGATGCCCTGTCTCGATAGTCCTACGACTAGGGACCTGTATAAGGATGTGCCTATAGATTACCCAGCCCCCACTAGTGTGACTGCCATCACAACGCTGGTAATCAAGCAAAGATCCTAAGGGCTCCACTAATGCGTATAAGTGATATACTGAAATAAACACAAGTACACATTGAAGTAGAAACAAACCAAGTAGCATACTACTATATTGAGCAAGATTGTTTATACAAGGTGAATATCCCAAGCTTCCATCAAGTAATATACAAACTAGTATGATACAGTAATGGCCTCTAGGGCATATACACTAACAATCTCCCACTTGCACTAAGGCCATGAACTGGCGTACCGAAGACCTATCATCTCGATCAGCCGCTCGAACTGAGTCTGGGGTAAGGCCTTGGTGAATGGATCTGCAGTGTTCTCTTCTGAAGCAACCCTCCGAACCTCGATCTCCTTGCGATCCACGATCTCCCTGATCAGGTGATACCGCCTCAAGATGTGCCTGGATCTCTGATGGGACCTGGGTTCCTTTGCTAAAGCTATAGCCCCGTTGTTGTCGCAATACAGAGGTACTGGGTCAACAATGGACGGAACCACCTGAAGTTCTTTTAAGAACTTCCTTATCCAGACAGCTTCTTTTGCGGCATCAGATGCAGCGATGTATTCCGCTTCCATAGTCGAGTCTGCAACGGTTTCCTGTTTGGAACTCTTCCAACACACCGCCCCTCCATTGAGGGTAAAGACAAAACCCGACATGGACTTGGAATCATCCTTGTCACTCTGGAAGCTGGAGTCAGCAAAGGCCTCAATTTGGAGGTCTTTTCCGCCATACACCAAGAACATCTCCTTAGTCCTTCTCAGGTACTTGAGAATGTTCTTTACTGCTATCCAATGTTTCTCCCCAGGGTTTGACTGATACCGGCTTACTACACTCAGTGCATAAGCTACATCCGGTCTGGTACACAACATCGCATACATTATAGAGCCTACCGCAGAAGCGTAGGGTATAATAGACATGCGATCCCTCTCCAAATCAGTCTTGGGAGACATCTCTTTAGAGAGGGTGATCCCGTGACAAGCCGGTAGGTTACCGCGCTTGGAATCTTCCATACTGAATCTTTTCAGTACGGTGTCGATGTACCTGGACTGTGAAAGTCCTAATATCCTCTTGGATCTATCACGATGGATCCGGATCCCCAGGTTGTAAGTGGCATCACCCAGGTCTTTCATGGAGAACCTGTGTGACAAGAAACCCTTGACAGATTGTAGCATATGAATGTCATTTCCTATTAAGAGAATGTCATCCACGTATAAAACAAGGAATACTACAGTTCTCGCTACAAATCTACTATAGATGCATGGCTCATCTGGATTTTTGATAAAGTCAAATTCCTTGACCGTCTCATCAAAACAGATGTTCCAACTCCGCGATGCCTGCTTTAGTCCATAGATGGACTTAAGCAACTTGCACACCTTTCCGCTGCTCCTACTCTGAATGAAACCCTCTGGCTGATCCATATAGACACACTCCTCTAAACTTCCATTTAGAAAAGCGGTTTTTACGTCCATCTGCCAAATCTCATAATCATGGAAGGCAGCAATGGCAAGAAGGATCCGAATGGATTTCAGCATAGCCACTGGAGAAAAGGTTTCGTCATAGTCCAAGCCAGGTCTTTGACGGAAACCCTTTGCTACAAGTCTAGCTTTATAGGTCTCAACCTGTCCATCTACACCAATCTTCCTTTTGAAGATCCACTTGCATCCTACGGGTTTTACCCCGTCTGGAGCAATGTCCAACGTCCATACTTTGTTGGTGTACATGGACTCCATTTCGGTCCGCATTGCATCCAGCCATTTTACCGAGTCAACGCTCTGAACGGCCTGCTGGAAGCTAGTAGGCTCATCATAGCCTATGATGCAATCCTCTCTATCCCCGTCTATGAGAAAACCGTAGTATCTCTCGGGCGGATGAGACTGCCTACTACTTCTGCGGAGCGGCGTAGGAATGTCCTGTTCATTTGAACCCTCTGGTTCCACTAAGCTTTCAGTAATAGTCTGTGGTTCTGGAATTTCTTCCAGTTCTACTGCGCTCCCACTTAATTCTTTTTCTAAGAACTGATGTTCTAGAAAGTGGGCATGACGAGAAACAAGAACTTTTTGTTCCTCTTCGTAGTAGAAGAGATATCCCTTGGAATTCTTTGGATATCCCACAAACTTACACAGTACTGAGCGCGCCTCGAGCTTGTCCGCATGCTGCTTTTTAACAAAAGCTGGACTTCCCCAAGTCTTAATGTGACTGAGATGGGGTCTCTTCCCGCACCACATCTCATATGGTGTAGTAGGCACAGTCTTAGTTGGAACTCGGTTCAAAAGGTACGCAGCTGATTCTAGCGCATACCCCCAGAATGATCGCGGTAACTCAGTGTTACTCATCATGGACCGTACCATATCCAATAGGGTTCGGTTCCGTCTCTCCGATACACCATTGTGTTGCAGAGTGTATGGAGGAGTAAGCTGAGAGAGAATCCCGTTCTCTTTTAAATAATTCAGGAACTCGGCACTTAAGTATTCTCCACCTCGATCCGATCTTAGAATCTTGATACTTTTGCCGGTTTGTTTTTCTACTTCATTCTTAAATTCCTGGAATTTTTCAAAAGCTTCGGACTTATGTTTCATTAAGAAGACATAACCGTATCTTGAAAAATCATCCGTAAAAGTAATGAAGTAAGAATAACCGCTTCGCGCATGTGTAGACATTGGACCGCATACGTCGCTGTGTACGAGTCCCAAGAGCTCGCTCGCTCTTACTCCGTGTCCAGTGAACGGAGTCTTTGTCATCTTTCCTTTGAGACAGGATTGACAAGTGGCATATGATTGATATTCGAACGGATCCAAATATCCTTCTGTATGTAACTTAGTCAACCTTCTCTCATTGATGTGACCCAGTCTACAATGCCATAAGAAAGTCTGATTGATATCTGGAGACTTTCTTTTGTGTGTATTCTGGATATTGAAAATCTGTGGTTGGTTTAATACGTATATACCATTGCTCAGTGTACCTGACCCAATCAGAACTTGATTAAGGTGAATGTTTACAATATTACTTACAAACGCAAATTCATAACCTTCTTTAGAAACCAAAGATACAGAAATGATATTACAAGTTGCGTTGGGTACAAAAAAGCAATTACGCAAAACCAAAACATGCCCATCTGACATTCCTAGGTGATAGTCCCCCACGGCTTTAGCATCCATGCTAGCTCCGTTCGCAACTCTGAGGGTCATGTCACCTTCCTTCAAAAACCTACGGTTTCTCAACGCCTGCAAAGAATTACAGATATGAGATCCTGATCCGGTATCCAATACCCAGGAAGTAGAGTTTATAGAAAGACAGTTTTCAATAACATACACACCTGAAGCTGAAGCCGCAACCTGCTTCAGTTCCTGTGTCCTGGCTTTCCAAGCCCTGCAATCTTTCTTCCAGTGTCCACTCTTATGACAATAGAAGCATTCTTCCTTTCCAACAAGCTTCCCCGCAATCTTTGTTGCCTTTTCCTTTCCCTTCGTACCCACTTTACTAACACCGCCTCTTGGTTTGGCGGGGGCTTTCTTCCTCTTTCCCTTGGCTTTCGCCTTGGACCTAGAGGAAGAAGATCCTCCTACAAACAAAGCGGGTGTTTCCCTACCCTCCTGTAGGGTGCCCTCTGCGCTCCTCAGCAGGTTGAGGAGTTCTGAAAGTTCAACTTCCTTTTCTTGCAAGTTGAAATTCAGTATGAACTGGGCGTAAGTGGATGGAAGGGACTGGAGAATTAAATCTGTATAGAGTTCACTATCCAACGTGGTCCCAAGTTCTGCGAGCTCCTCAGTGTAGCCAATCATCTTAAGCACGTGGTCCGCTACCGATGATCCGACGGCCAACTTTGTCGAAAACAACTTCTTCGACACTTCGTATCTTGCGATACGAGACTGCTCTCCATACAGTTCTTTTGTATGGAGAAATATGGACTCGAGGTCCATATTCTCATGCCTCCTCTGATGTTCGTTGTCCATAGAGGCAAGCACGAGGCACCTGGCCTTCGCGCAATCAATCTCCCAAGTCTTACGGATTTCCTTATCCGCGACGCTGGAGGTGGGATCTGGGACGGGGGGAGCTTTGGTGGTAAGAACATACCCCAGCTTGTCGTAAGCGATTGCCAATTTGACATTCCTGAGCCAATCTTTGTAGTTTGGCCCTGTCAGTATGTTTTTATCTAGAAGTAACTTAAGTCCAGTCATTTCGATTTGGTCGCTGCAGGGGGAGAGAAGAAACACTTAGCACGATGCTCTTGCAAGTTTAGAATGGTTTTTAATTTGTCTAAACAGGATGGCTCCCACTGTCTCTCGAATCCCTCCTCAAACCACAAAGGAAGAATTAGCCGGGATCAATCCCACCGTACAATACTTGCTTAACCGTTCAGCCAGGCCAGTGTCGGTACTTCGAGGGAGGTTTTCCAACGCTTTCGCGAAGTTCCTTAATTTAAGAACCTCTTTTCCCTGGGGGCGTAGCCCCGTTAACACCTTTCTAGGCACCTACTAGGTTTATAGCATTGATCGTTTAGTGAGAAATTTCCCGAGGAGTAGCATATACTCACAGTAGGATCGGGATCCAAATATCATTGCGTGACGAAAAATGAAGGAATCCTACCATAATCATCACACTCCAAATGGTATGCAAATCTAGCAAGTTTCAGTACTTATGAAACTCCCGATGTGGATTTTTGCCCCATGCTCTTATGACCTTGACTTTGGCCAAAATATCATAAGTCACATGTCAAGTTCTGCCCGTCACTTTCCAGGTTAATTTGGATCCATCCGTACATACCCTTGACTTTGGCCAAAATGGCAGCACGACTGTCCCAAACCAACGCATCTATCTATGCTACACATGAACACCCAATAGCTACCAATCAATGTGCCTTGACTTTGGCCAAAATACACAGCTTGAATACTATTGCCTATTCATGCGAAACGACGGAGGGCTACGAATGGTTTTGGTAAAACCGTGAACGTAGTGAACTTGATATAATCGATGGAACGAGATAGCTTTTAGAAGGAGTGGCTCAAGCTCCGCATTTAAAAGTTAGTTTCGAAAAGAACCGAGTGGTTTTTCAAAAGTGTTCCAACGATTTTAACTTGGTTTATTATCTTGCATTAGTTCTTTTAATGCGTGATATTCTTGCATTAGTTCTTTTAATGCGTCCCATCATTTAATCCTACCATTGCAGAAAACAACCAAAATATGACGTACGCTTATGCCATTCGCATTCGCCACGGGGTCCCGTCATCACTCGTTAGGTTACTTAACTAACGACAGAGCGGGGGCTGGGCTAGCGCGGCTGTAAAACATAAGCAACGCCTAAATAGAAAGCAATGATAGACATTACAGATCACAGATGAATACATTGGATATATTAGCAATCCGCAATCCTTTCGAGCCTGCAACGAAAAGCGGATTACACGGTCGCGGTGAATAGCCAAATACCCCACCCAAGACCCCTACGGGTGCGGCAAACTACCCGCCAAGTACCCGGTAGTTTGTGCACCCCTCCATGGGTCTATCCTAGGAGGAAAAACAGTAAAAAGAATTATACAATGACGGCTACAACCCCGACCCGGTTGTGCGGCCAAACAAATAATAATATTACATCAATTTACATTTACAATGAATGAAAGAAAAACAAAAGCTCATCTCACATCCATCCCGGCTATTCACCCGCGACAGTCCAACACATTCATAAACACAATCCAATATCAAACACAGATCATGTATAACCCCGACTAATCGACCTATAGCGATTAGCCGACGTTCAATACATGCAAACATCACAGATATAACCATCATAGTCAAAGTGCAGTGAAGTTCGGAAAAAAATACGGAATTATAGGACCCCAAAAGTGAATTTCAGTTCTGGAAAATCTGGGCACATATAATATATTTTAAAAAACCCAAAACCAACACAGACACACACTGCACGAAAAACGATGCACAGAAGACGACAAACCGCGGCGCTTCCGCGGCACATGCCTACCTAGTGCGGCGGAAGCGCGGCGGTTTGAATGAATCACTGCATCGTTTTTCTTGGGTGTTCACACAAAACCCTGAGCCGAATTTACAAGTATAAAGTATTTCATTTAGAGCAGAAAACATTTCAACAGAAACTTAGGGTTTTGTTTTTCCGGTTTTGTGATTTTTTTCGGTCCCGAACTTCGTTACACTTCACTACCAAGCTAGTTTAAGTTTAGTTAGGCTCTGATACCACTGTAAGTCCACGTTGCGACCCCCGGTTCTTACGGGGAGGCGGAAACGGTATAAAAATCAAATTTTTAGCGCAAGGGGCAACATGGACTAAGCAAAGTCGGGATCTTTAACTAAACTAAAACTAGCATACTTAGCTAAAGAGAGTTAGCTACTCGGATGAAGATGGTTATACCTAAACTTGAACTCCTTCTTCTTCAAACTTTGTAGAGGTTGATGGTTCTCTTTTTGTCGCCTTCTTCCGTCGAAGATGGATCCACCTCGAGAGTTCAACCTTTGGGCTCTTCCTCGTGCTTTGAGTGAACTAGGGTTTCCGGCTTGCTAAACCTTGAACCTAGAATGAGTAGAGAGTGTCTAAGGGGTGCTTTTCTTTTTAAAGAGAAGGATTCTCAACACATGAGAAGGTTTCTCTTTTGCTAGAGGAAGAAGAAGATGAAGTGAAGAGAGAGAATGAATATGATAGAATGAGCTATCCTTTTTCTTTCTTGCAACCATAATGCAAAAGAAAAAGAATTATCAATAATAATAATAATAATGAAAATGAAAAGGTTGATGGAAAGTTTTAGAATGACCATTATCATTTCAAACATTAAATGAATTTGCTAGAATCAAAGAGCATCTTTCTTTTGTAATGATGATGGTCAAAACTTCAACCATGGTCAACAAGTCAACCATGGTCAACAAGTCAACAAAAACCAACCATGACACAATTTCATTTTATTATATATTATTAATTGATATAATACAAATCCATTAGGGTTTGGAAAAAGACGACTGTCAACTGTGCATACGCACCCGTTCCGAAACCCTAATGAAATACCTCATCCTCCGCCTCAAGCAACTGTGCATACACACCTGCATTCTCGTTCCGAGGAACAAGAATACCAAGAGATAAAAGCAACCCCAAAACATATACCAGTATCTGGCTCAAACCAGAGCCTGCTAGTATAATCCGTCCGGACTCCAAACGTGCACAAGTGCGCGGATGAGAACGAACCCTGTCGCAAAACCATGCGACCTCTACTCTGTTTTGCCCAGAGGCGAATACCCTCTGTGTGGGACTCTAAAGACTCGACACTACGCTGGCAGTGGGTTTAACCACAGACCGCAAGCGGCACTAGCTGTGCGTAACGGTCCCCAGGTAGATGCCGACAAGAAGGCTGACGAGGTGAAACCCCATCTGAACTCCTACTGAGTCTGAATATGACATTCTCCGTACAGTCCAGTCTGTTCGTCTGATACATCGCATGTCGGGCCTAGGGGGCGGTAAAACGTCAGTCCCCCAATAGCGGTACAAGTCGTGTCGGAGTGAAGCCCAAAACACCCTGAGATAACACTGGAACCTACCAGTATATCTCGCTTGCCCTGGCCAGGGACTACTCGTGTAATGGCTCTCCTAGACACAGCGCGATGTCAACCCCCAATACCGGGAGAGACGAATCCTGTCTAACCGTCACTGCCTCCAAGTGCTTCGGGACTGCACCCAACCACCACCTGTTTGCACGACTCCTTTGAGCCGTGGTAGGGTAGTGATCAAAGTGCAGTGGGAACACACTCGAGGCGAAGTGCCAGTGTCAAGTCAGCGGACTAAGCTGTACTCATGTCACCTGGGAACTGATAACTGACGATAGGTATAATACCAGCCTTTCAGTTCCCGACGAGTCCTGTCCAGTGTACTCGTAACCCAACGAGCACCCGTATACTATCTCCAGTACGACGTACTGATGGCTGTGGGACAGACCATCTCCCACACTGGGATGAGAAGCGCATACGCTAGTCTACTCCGGAGTATCGATGCCCTGTCTCGATAGTCCTACGACTAGGGACCTGTATAAGGATGTGCCTATAGATTACCCAGCCCCCACTAGTGTGACTGCCATCACAACGCTGGTAATCAAGCAAAGATCCTAAGGGCTCCACTAATGCGTATAAGTGATATACTGAAATAAACACAAGTACACATTGAAGTAGAAACAAACCAAGTAGCATACTACTATATTGAGCAAGATTGTTTATACAAGGTGAATATCCCAAGCTTCCATCAAGTAATATACAAACTAGTATGATACAGTAATAGCCTCTAGGGCATATACACTAACAAGCGGATCATTAGAGAATGAGATAATGAACATGTATATTTAAATTATAAGGGGTAGTGATGATATTGAGGTACATGGGACTCTAAAATAGTACCCGGACTATAACTTGTGATTGATCACGATATGGGATATGTATGACTTGATTACGATATGATGCATATGACATGATATTTCTGAGGATAAACTAATGATGCATATTATGAGGGCAATGATATATGATTGATGTAGGCGATTAAGTTTAGTACCTTGATTATGAGATGTGTTGGTGATGACATTATACGAATAATGAGACACGTAGGTGATATTTGACCCGTACCCCGATATTGGGATGCCGTGCGATGGATTTTACTGTAAGAGGCATAAATATGATGATTGATCTGCACTCTTGATTCGATGGAGCCGTACTACGTACGTGACGCTATTGAGGCCGGATCGCCGACTATTCGAGATATTGATTCAGACCTTAGGTAGACTCTTGTTTCTTATTGACTAGTTTCTGAGGTTAAGTTCTTTAGGAGGTTAGATGGACACTGGTTTAGGTTCGATTCATATAGTGGTAGTGATAATTGTTTATCAAATGAGTGGATAATGCACATCTGTCTTTGCATTCATACTGTAATCATCATGGTGCATGTTCTTTCATATGTTGCTATAATCAGTATAAACTTTACCTGTTAGGACACCAGCACCATTACCGATGATGCGCATATTCCACGCACACTTATTTGCCGGCTCACACACATCATCATCGGTAATTGCTATGTCATGTACACTTTAGATTATATTATCTTTTATGGATAGAATCAGTTAACAACTAGACCGATATAATATCGTGATTACTCTCTGATGTTAGTATAGACATGATATCTATTACTTGACAATCATATTTTCATGTTATCCTGTAGTATCATGGGCATATGCCGACACTTATCATATACTTACTCATGATTTTAAGATTTGGATTTCTATGAGATTTTGGATTTTGGGGAAAACCGCAAGAAATTATAAAACCTTCTCTCTCTCTCTCCTCCTCTCTTTTTAAGATAAGATGCCGTTTTCTCATGATGTATGTGTCGTCCACCATGAGATTTCATGTTTTCTGTTGGATTTCGAGACCCGATTCGAGGAGTGGATGAACCGTCTCGGGTACATGGTGGGCCCGGTATGGTACCCCGGGGCAAGAAGATCGAGTTGTAGACGATGAGCCTGGCAGGGGAAGACTACCTACCGGTGATGTCTGGCGCGGCGGATATCCGGAGGATACCGACTATTGTCGTGAGATTTCATGATATGGGCCGATCCGGACTGACGGAGCCCGACATATTGAGACTTGAGATTACATGTGTTGTGTCGATACTTGACACGGATTTCCATGGATTTCATTGTTGAGATTTCAGATGCTTATACACACTTTACTATGATAACAGCTAAAGAGTTTTTATACATATATATCTGGATTTCAGGATTTGTTACTTTACATTCATGGTGCATGCATTTCATTTCATATGACATAGTATTATATGAGGCACTGACACGAACACGGAGTATCTGCACTTACACGTAGTATTACCCTGCTATTACTAGATGTTTGGGATATAGTAGTGTATTATTATGACCTACGATAGCGTCGTGCATTCGATTTCTTTTCGTAGATGTCTTCTACTCATGAGTTGGCAACTCACCCCCGTTGTGCCAAATTTTATTTCAGGTTCGATGTACAGGTTTCCATGGCAGCTTGTTGGCACATCTTTTCTTCAGGGTGATTTGCACGGTAAGTTAGTTCACTTGTATCCGAACCACCATTGTACTTTTATTCATTCAATTGTATCTAGTAATCTCCATCAACCATACTTGTATTATTTGATAAGTTTATTGGACCAGTCTTTTATTTCGACCTTAGAGTCGCGCATGTATTATTCTGATCTGGTGGTTTTGTTTTCTTTTGAGTTTTGAGCCTCGCCCTTTGGCTTTGTATATTATTGTGTTTGTTGTGGTTGTTTCCGCCTGTTGGCGTTGAGCTAGCATCCGTTTGGGGATGCTTTTTATTGTTTATTTATATTATACTTGTTGTACCCGTTTGGGGGCCAGTTTTTACAGAGGAGACTCTGCCAAAATTTCTGAGAAAATTTGCTGATGCTTTTAAACTTGTTTTCTTTTTTCTTCTTCATCTTCTTTTATGGTTTAGATTTCTGGGCTTCGGCTTACTTAGGTTACGTGGCGCCTCTAGACGCTTCGTAATCTAAGTGCCGGTCACGTTCCGTACTTTCGGGTCGTGACATCGGGTCTACAGACTAACCTGTACCAGTGTCACCAGAGAACTGCTATCCGACGATGGGTATAATACCATCTAGGAGTTCTCGGCGAGTCCGTCCATTGTACCCAGTCTCCACTGAGCACCCGTATACCTTCTCTGATGTCAAACACAAATGGATATGGGATCATCCATCGCCCATCATATGGGTCAAGAAGTGCATACGCTAGTCTACTCTGGAGTACCGATGCTCTGTCTCGATACTCCAACGCCTAGGAACATTTGAAGGATGTACTTATCGACTACCCTGTCCCTACTAGTATGATCTCCATCATAGTCCTGGCAGTCAAGTAATCATCCTAAGGGCTTTATCAACATGTGATCACAAAACAGTATTTGTTAACATGTTAAGATAAAGTGCAACCAGATAGCATACTATCTTGTCGAGCAAGAAAGTCCTCCATATATATGTCCAAGCATCTACTACAATATGCATCGCATGTACAGTAATGGCCTCTAGGACATACATATAACTAACAGGGTATACTGAACGGACTCGTCGAGAATCCTTGTTGGTATTATACCTATCGTTAGATAGTAGTTCTCTGGTGACACTGGTACAGGTTAGTCTGTAGACCCGAGATCGTCATAAAGTCTTGTGTGATTCCCACTGTGCTTTGACTTCCACCTTACCGTGTTCAAGAGAACGTGCAAAACGGTGGCTTTTGGGTACAGTCCCGAATCACATGGAGGCAATGAGTGATAGGAAGGGTTTCGTCTCTCCCAGTATTCGGTGTTGATGTTGCGCTGTGCTCGATTAGCCATAACTGGAAATCCCTGGCTAGGATTCCTGAGATTTACTGGTAAGACTTATCAGTAGTTTTTCGAACCGTTATGGACCTCACATCGGCATGACTTATCGGTTTCTGGGGTCTGACATTTACCACGCTTAGACTAGATATGTGACATATCAGAAGAAGAGACCGGACTGTACGGTAGTGTTACTGACAGGCTTTACAGGAGTTAGAGCAGGCTTGCTTGATGATCTTCTGATCGCTCAATTCCCGGGTGGCCGTTACGTTTAGCTGATCGCTTGCGGCTTGTTGGTGTTTGATATGATCATCACCTACTGCCGGTATATTGACGAGTCTTTAGAGTCCTACATAGAGGTTTCCTGGCTCAGGCGAAATGGAGTAGAAGCACATATGTGATATGTACAGGATCGAGATTGATACGCGTATGTGATACCGTATTCTATTTTCGCGATATGTGATATCGGCCGGTTATATGTGATATAGCCGGGTTATCGGATCAAGTGTTGATTCGATGAAATTATATATATATATATATATTATATGCTCACTTAAGTATTTATTATTCTTGCTTATGATACATTTAACATATCTGTGATATATCTTTATTGTATTGTTTTCTATTGTTGCATAAATAGTATATATGTGATATATAATATTGTGACATTCTAGGTTATACATGCAACAAGAATGTATGAGAATTATACCATGCTAAATATAATGTTTGGGTTTAAATTCTTAAGTAATTAAAAATTATGGAAATGAGTCATGGTGAAAGCTTCATGAAGCTTGCTGATTACCATTGACAAAGTCCACCCTTTTTATTTTTCCTAAGATATTTTCTAACCCAACCATTACACATAGCCATGGTTAACTCTCTAAATGGGTTAGGGTTTCACATATACTAACCCATGGTTGCATTTCTAACCTTATCTCATTCATTCATCTTCTTCTTCCTCATCTCAATTTTGCTCTCTTGACTTTGAGATAAAGAAGAAAAATAGTGAGAAATTAAATTCTAAAGTGAGAAAAATTCTTACTTCATCATCCTCTTCTATACTTGCCATATAGATTAGTGTGTTAGCTTCACTAATTCCATATTAGTGAAGAGAGAGCTTGAGTCCATGTTTTCTCGACGTAGATCATCATAGAATTTGAAGACTTCAAGCAAGGATGCATCATACAACTTGTGGTGCCTCTCAAGAGTTCGGGAGCTCGTTGATCGCAGCGAAGGGACCACTTCTTGGAGCTTATGAAGTGAAGGAGCGGACTAGAAAGGTTGTAATCCCTAATCACTTAGAAGTAAAGTTGTTTACATATCATGTTTAACCCTAATTCTCTATTTCGATTACTTGGTTGGTTTGTTTAGCACCCCAAAAATTTTAAATTGCATGTTTGATGCTTGCCAAAACCTTGCTAAGGTGATAAACTAACCCTGCAGTGGTATCAGAGCCAAGCTAGAGCATTAGGCGTTGTCTAGATGAAGTTAGAATTCCGATCGAACCCCGAAAACCCTAATAATACCCCCTCTCTGGAAATTTTTCCAAAAAATGGATTTTTCCATGTTAAAAATATTCAGAAAAACATGCATGGAATTCTATAGACACACCTGAACAACGAAACCCTAACTCGTCTAAGTGACAGCGGATCCATGGCCAAAACATGGTTTTGGCGGCGGATCCGCGACGCCACTTGAGAGGCTTGGGTCGGGCCTTCAGCTGTAGGTCCGTAGGAACTGTGGTATGTCTCTGGTTAACTTTAACTGTGCACAAGTGTTGAGCTCTCTAGGAAATTTGTGAATTCGTTGATTCAATCGAATTGTTTAAACTTCACCTAGCTTTTTGAGATTGTGATAGAATAACTAGAATTGATTTGATGCGTGCAAGCTTAATATTACGGTCTCGGGTGAAATTGGGAATCATGTTGAATTACCCGACTTTTTTGAAAAATGTTTGCATGGATGAGACCTAAATGTAAAATTTGCATTGTTAGGCATGAAATCCTGAATATGTGATATTCCGGGTTTATGATGTGTAAGGGCAGTGTCGATTCCAATTGTTGTAGTTTTTCATTTTCTTTTCTACGACCGTAAGTGTAATATGTGGTGTATCGCCGGTTTCGTTGCTATAGATCAACGACAATTGGGATGCACATATTTACTTACGTTGATGACATGTGTTGTTATGTGTTGCTGTGATATGTTTTATTGGAACGTCGTGTTTTGAATAGCCGCGGGTTTTATGTGAGATGAGATTTTTTATTTTCATTCATGTAAAATTTATGGTATGTAATATTCTTTTATTGAGGCACTTCCGGGTTGAGGATGATGTCACCATTGTATATTATTTACTTTTCCGCATTAGGATAGACCCAAGGAGGAAAGCATAAGTAACTGGGTTCTAGGGTCCAGTGGGAGGTTATCTCGAGGAGTCGGGACCGGGTCTCCTAACCCTAGAATTGGTAGGGTTGCTTGCCGCTCTCGTAGGGGTCTAGGGATGTGGGTTTGGCTGTTCATCGCGACCGTGGAATCCGTGTTTTATAAAAGGCTCAAAATAAAACACGGACCTCCTAGTATATCCAATATTTCATATGTTATCTTCTGCTGCTAATGTTCTGTGATGAGATCATATTACTGCCTGAGACGAATATTTTATTATTATATATGAGATATATAATAGATGTTGCTTATGTTTTGTACCCGCGCTAGTCCCGTCCCGGTATGCCGTCAGTTAAGTAACCTAGCGGAACATAACGGAACATTGTGGCGAATACAGATTGCATAAGCGTACGTTGTATTTTCATTTCTTCTGTGATACTTAGGAAGCTTAAATGATCGGACTTCATTAATGAGATTAATGAAAGAAAAGAAACCGAAAAGATATTGTGGAATCATATTTTCAAAAAGGGTAGCTCTAGTTTCTGCTTTGCATAGTGGTATTCTTTGTAGAATATTCAGCACCTTTTCGATAAGGAAAGAGTCGAGACCTCTTTACCGGGAGTGACCTCTTTAGTGAAACTAGCAGATGCTACAACTCACTCGGTTTTGTTTTTGATTGCTTCTATAATTCATTCTTTGCATAGTAGTATTTGTGAAATATCCTGCACCTTATTCGATAAGGAAAGAGCCGAGATCCCTTTACCAGGAGTGACCTTTTTAGCAAAACTAGTAAAAATCTCAAAAACACTCCTTTTCAAAATCACTTGTTTTCTACAACGATATCAAGTTCATTACGCAAAAGGTTTTCTGAAAAACCTGTCGTAGCTCTCCGTCATTTCAGATAAGAATTATTTAGTATTCGTGCTGCGTTTGTTGACCTCTGTTAAGGCGTAGTGTGCGGTAGCGTATTAGCACTTATCTGTAAAGCATGTGATGCGATTGGATTACGGTAGTCGTACGACCTTGTTGACCTTTGTCAAGGGTCGTGCGGGTAGGTTTGATTCAATCATGAAATGACGGGTTGAACTTGACTAGTGCACTATGGTTTGTTGACCTCTGTCAAGGTCATAGCACGCTAGGGGCAAAACTATTATCAGGAATTTCAAGTGTTGAAATTTGCAATGAGATTGCATACCTTCTATTAGATAGTTGGATCCCGATACCCGCTGCGAGCAAGAGTTGCTCCTGGGAGAGTTTTACATTTTACAATTTACTAACCCATTAGGTGTCTAGAAAGGTGTTAATGGGGCTACCCCTAAGGGAAGACGAGGTTTATCTTAATTAGGTCCGTGCGAAACCACGAGGAACCTCCCTCAAAGTACCGGCACTAGCCTGGCTGAACGGTTAGCAAAGTTATAGACTCTAATTAATCCCGGCTAGTCTTTCCTTTTTAAGGTTTTTTGAAGGAAGATTTGATTAAAACAGTGGGAGCCATCCTGATTAGATAAGATAATAACCAATTTAATCTTGCAAGAGCATATGCTAAACTGTTTTCTTCTCTCTCTCTCTAGGTAGCGACCATGTCACATCTTAATCAAGATAATAACATTGATGTATTGACCGAACCCGCTTGTTATACTGAGCAGGGGAACGTTGGTTCCGTTTTTTTTCTTATAATTGTTATAAGTCTGAGCAGGAAATAGGGGAATATCTGGATTCCCAAGCTGCCCAAACGAAGAATAAGCATGTTGATGCATCTTCTTCGGGTGTGTTTGTTATCGAGAACTGTTTCTCAGTTCACTCTATGTCCTGGGTATTAGATACCGGATCAGGATCCCACATATATAATATGTTGCATGGGCTAAAGAGAGGTAGAGAACTGGGAATGGGTTATCATTCTGTAAAAGTAGGGAATGGTGCAAATGTTGCAGCAAAAACAGTTGGCGAATATCACCTTGTATTACCAAGTGGTAATACATTGATTCTGAACGAATGCTATTACATACCGAACATGATATACGACATTATATCAGTTTCTTTATTAAGTAAAGAAGGATATAATTTTGTAGTACAGGATAATGTTATGAACATCTTCCTGAATCAAAGTTGATTGGATCAGGCTCATTAAATAATGGCATATACATTCTAAATCAAACCACAGTTCTTAACGTACAAAACACACACAAGAGGAAGAGTTCAGAAATGAACGAATCCTTTTTGTGGCATTGTAGACTAGGTCATATCGATGCGACACGACCAGCTAAGTTACATAAGGATGGATATTTAAATCCGTTCGAATTTTCATCTTATGACACTTGCCAGTCATGTCTCAAAGGCAAGATGACCAAAACTCCATTTAGTAGACACGAAGAAAGAGTTGCAGAACTCTTGGGACTGATACATAGTGATGTATGTGGTCCCATGTCTACACATGCCAGGAATGGTTTCTCGTACTTCATTACATTCACTGACGATCTCTCAAGATACGGAAATGTGTTCTTATTGAAACACAAGTCTGAATCTTTTGAGAAATTCAAAGAATATAAGCACGAAGTAGAGAACCAAATGGGTAAAAGTATTAAGATCCTTCGATCTGATCGAGGAGGAGAATACTTGAGCAATGAGTTCCTGGACTATCTAAAAGAGAATGAGAGACTCTTTCAACTTACTCCTCCGTATACACCATAGCACAACGGTGTATCAGAACGGAGGAATCGCACCCTAATTGATATGGTGCGCTCTATGATGAGCACCGCTGAGTTATCTATTTTCTTTTGGGGTTATGCGCTTGAAGCAGCAGTATACCTATTGAATCAAGTTCCATCAAAATCTGTACTTACCACACCATATGAGATATGGAGTGGGAAGAGACCATGTCTTAAAAGAGTTTGAAAGGTCTATGTTACCCATCCCGGCTCTTTCGGGGAGGCAGAATAGGTAAAAATCAAAATTTTCTCACAAGGAAATATAGACCAACCATGAAGGATCTTTGCTAAAAAAACTAACATACTAACTACAAGTTCTAGATACTAGGTTGAATGGTTATACCGAGATATTGAACTCCTTCTCTTCTTGTTGTGGTCCTCCTTCTTGCTTGCTCCTTGTAGTGGCGTAGACGGCTCCTTCTCGTCGTCTTCTCTTTGCTGAAGATAGATCCACCCGAAGGCCTCTACCTTGAGCTCCTACCTCAACCAAGAGGTAACTAGAGTGCTTGGATTGCTAAACTAAGAACTCTAGAATGAGTAGAGTGATGTCTTGATGGTTTTATCTCACAAAACTCATGGTTTTCAACACATGAAAGATGAGAGCTTTGAGAGAGGAAGAGGGAGAGCTTTGCATGAGAGAGAAAGAGCAAGTGAGAATGAACTAGCAAAACTACAACCAAGCTCTCAAATGAGAATAATAATAATAATAATAATAACTAAGGAAAATATGATGGTTAGTTTTGAATGACCATTATCATTTCAACATTAAATGCATTTTGCAAGAAACAAGAAGTATCTTGCAAATGAAATGATGATGGTCAAAAGGTCAAGAAAAGTCAACCGGTCAACCAAAGTCAAAAGGTCAACAAAATTCAAATGGTCAACCTAACCATGGCACAATTATCCTTAATTAATATTATTAATCATATTTCTCATTCTCATTAGGGTTTAGAAAAAGTCAACTGTCAAAAAACCCTAATGAGATTTCTCTGCTTCTGTCAACTGTGCATACACACCCGCATCCGTATTCCGAGGAACACGAATACAATGAGACAAAACCAATCCCAAAACAAATACTAGGATCTGGCTTAAACCAAAACCCGCTAGTAAAAACTGCCCGGACACCAAACGTGCACAAGTGCGCGTATGTGAACGAACCCTGTCGCAAAACCATGCGACCTCTACTCTGTTTTGCCCAAAGGAGAACAACCCTCTGTGTGGGACTCTAAACACTCAACACTACGCTGGCAGTGGGTTTAACCACAGGCCGCAAGCGGTACTAGCTGTACGTAACGGTCCCCAGGTAGATGCCGATAAGAAGACCGATGAGGTGAACCCATCCGAACTCCTACTGAGCCTGAATGTGACAATCTCCGTACAGTCCGGTCTGTTCGTCTGAGAGTATCGCATGTCGGGCCTATGGGGGCGGTAAATGTCAGTCCCCTAATAGCGATACAAGTCGTGTCGGAATGTACCCCAGAACACCCTGAGAAACTACTGGAAACACTACCAGTAAATCTCGCTTGCCTTGGCCAGGGACGACTATATGTAATGGCTCTCCTAGACACAGTGCGATATCAACTCCCAATACCAGAAGAGATGAACCCTGTCTAACCGTCGCCTCCTCCAAGTGCTTCGGGACTGCACCCAACTACTACCTGTTTGCACGACTCAATAGAGCCGTGGTAGGGTAGCAATCTAAGCATAGTGGGAACACACTTGAGGCGAAGTGACAGTGTCAAGTCAACGGACTAAGCTGTACTCATGTCACCTGGGAACTGTTAACTGACGATAGGTATAATACCAACCAACAGTTCCCGACGAGTCCTGTCCAGTGTACTCGTAACCTAACGAGAACCTGCATACCATCTCCAGTACAACGTACTGATGGCTGTGGGACAGACCATCTCCCCTGCTGGGATAAGAAGCGTATACACCAGTCTACTCTAGAGTATTGATGACCTGTCTCGATAATCCTACGACTAGGGACCAAAATAAGGATGTGCTTACAGACTACCCAGCCCCCACTAGTGTGATCGCTATCACAACGCCGGTAGTCAAGCAAGGATCCTAAGGGCTCCATCAATATGTATTAGCGATGTGTTAAAAGAAACATATACATATATTAAGATAGAAACAAACCAAGTAGCATACTACTATATTGAGCAAGATTGTCGCAAACCCGTGTATATATCGTAAACTTCCAAAATGTATTATAAAAACTAGTACTATACAATAATGGCCTCTAGGGCATACATATCCAACAATTTCCCACTTGCACTAAAGGCCAGTAATTGGTGTATCGCATACCCAACGTCTGCCTTATGGCCAGCTACTGGCGTACCGCATACCCAATAGCTCAAAAAGTCGCTTGAACTGTGTTTGAGGGAGGGCCTTTGTGAATGGATCCGTTGTGTTGTCTTTTGTATCCACTCTCCGTACCTCGATCTCCCGGCGATCAATGATCTCCCTGATCAGGTGATACCGCCTTAAGATGTGTCTGGATTTCTGATGGGACCTTGGTTCCTTTGCTAAAGCTATAGCCCCATTGTTATCGCAATACAAAGGTATTGGGTCAACGATAGACGGAACCACCTGAAGTTCACTAATGAACTTCTTCATCCAGACCGCCTTTTTTGCGACATCGCTTGCAGCAATGTATTCAGCCTCCAACGTCGAGTCTGTGACGGTATCCTATTTGGAACTCCTCCTACACACCGCCCCTCCGTTGAGGGTAAACACAAAACCCGAGACAGACTTGTTGTCATCCTTGTCACTTTGGAAGCTTGAATCGGTAAAGGACTCGACCCTGAGGTCTCCATTACTGTAAACCAGGAGCATCTCCTTAGTCCTTCTCAGGTACTTGAGAATGTTCTTCACTGCCGTCCAGTGGTTCTCACCTAGGTCTTACTTGTTGGATATATATGCCCTAGAGGCCTACATTGTATAGGATGCTTAGGATATGTATGTACATGACAGTCTTGCTTGATATGATAGTACGCTATTTGGTTTGACTTTGTCTTAACATATAATATATTTTACTTGGTATTTATATATATATGTTGATAAAGCCTATAGGGTGATTGTCTGACTACTGGCGTTGTGATGGCAGTCATACTAGTGGGAGCTGGATAGTCAATAGGCACACCCTTAGATGTCCCTGGTCGCAGGAGTATCGAGATTGGGCATCGATACTCCGGAGTAGACTAGTGTATACATATCTAGACCCTGACGAGGGGCAATGGATTGGTCCCGCAACCATTGGTGGTGTTCACCTAAGATTGTATACAGATGCTCACTGGGTGTGAGTACACCGGACAGGACTCGCCGAGAACTGACTGGATGGTATTATACCTAACGTCAGATAGCAGTTCTCAGGTGACATGTGTGCAGATAGTCCGTTGACTTAAGGTCATCATTTGTCTCGTGTGAGTTCCCACTGTGCTTTGATTGTTACCCTACCACGGCTCAAAGGAGTCGTGCAAACAGGTTTCAGTTGGGCACAGTCCCGAGCCACATGGAGGCAGTGAGCGACTGTTAGGGATTCGTCTCTCCCGGTATAGGGAGTTGATATCGCACTGTGGTCGTTTGGTCATTACCATAAGTCCCTGGCCAGGGCTGATTGAGAATTACTGATAGGTTCATCAGTAGATTCTCGGATGGTGATAAAGCCATACCGACACGACTTGTATGGTTATTAGGGGTCTGACGTCCACCACCTCCCTAGACCGTACATGTGATACTCTTAGACGAACAGACCGGACTGCGCGGATATTGTCACAGACAGGCTCAGTAGGATTTCAGATGGGTTACCTCATCAGCTTTCTTATCGACAACTACTTGGGGACCGTTACGTACAGCTAGTGCCGCTTGCGGTCTGTGGTTAAACCCACTGCCAGCGTAGTAGTCGAGTCTTTAGAGTCCCACACAGAGATTTCCCAAACCCAGGCGAAAAGATATAGAGGTCGTATGGTTTTACGACAAAGGTTCGGACGCATACGTGTTTAAACGCACGTACGACATTCGGACAGTTTTTACTAGCCGGCTTTGGTTTAAGCCAGATTCTAGTATCAGGTTATTGGATTTATACAGTCTAAAGTTTTTCCATGTTTTCACGGATAAGAGGGGCGTTCTCGTAATTTTCCGAGAAGCTTCTAGAAGGATGTGACATAAAGTGAGAGATGGCATTTTCATTTAATGATTAAGTGACTCATTGTGAGTGATTCATCATATCATTAATGCATCATTAATTTCTTAATGACTCACATGATGAATCACCTACTTGATTAAATGAAACATGATGAATATTCACTTATTATTCATTTCTTTTAAATTCATTATGTTTCATATATATCAAGTGAGAAGCTTTATTCATTATAATAATATCATTATCATCTTCTCACTCTCTCTCTTCAAGTTCTCTCTCCTTCACCAAGCCCTAATCCTACCCCTCATGAGTTGAGAACAAGGATTAGGAAAGACTAATTACTCCATAACCTATCTCTACATCATCTTAGCTACTCTATTTAGCAACTAGAGAAACTACGTAACCTCAAGTTTAGAGGTTATAGCTTGGATTAGGGTTCTCGGGTAGATCGTCTATCACGGGAGAAAGCCGAAGAGGACGTGGAGATCCAAAGAGGCCGTAGACAACATCAAGACGAAGGACTAGAACCGTTTGGTATAATCTCTTCGCATAGTAGATTAAAACTCTATAGCTTTTGTTAAAACTTGTTTAGCAAACGATTCGTACGGTTAATCGATGTTTGATCATAGAACTTGATTGTTATTCATATTTCCGCCTCCCCACAAGTATTGGGGTGTTGAACATCGACTTACAGTGGTATCAGAGCCTAGCTAAACAAGATTTAACTTAATCGCAAATTTGTATGAATTTCGAACGGAAAAACGAAGCCGGAAAACCCCAAAAACATCAAGTTTCTGTCGAAATTTAAATGAAGTCCAAAAATTTTTCAGGTAAGTTCAGAAAGCTTAAGAAGACACCAGAAGAACACCCAAGAAATTTGGGCTCCTGAATCGGCAACACGGCCGCGGAACCGCGGCGGATCGCACCGATCCGCCGCGCTTCCACCGCCGAGTTGCCGAGTCAGGAACTCAAATTTCCTGTGCTGCTTCTCTGTGTAATTTGGGATTTTCTGGGATATTTAATATTTGCTCAGGTTTAAGTTTTACAGAGCAGTTTTTGGAGCAATATTAAAGATGGTTAATCGATCGATATTGTACAGTATTTGCATGTTGGATTATATCTGTGATTGTATAATGTGTTCGTAAACCTCCCCTAACTGCTAGTATGTCAGTTGGCAGGGGGTTGCACATTTCTGAAATGGATTTTATCTGTTTGTGCATATAAACTGTATTGGACTGTTGTGGTGATTAGCCGGGTTTTGTGATGGGTTATTGTATTAATCATTTGATGTAATTGTAACAAGTTGTAATATTATTTTGCGGGGCACATCCAGGTTGCGGTTGTAGCCACCGTTGTATTATTTCTTTTTACTGTTTTTGCTCCTAGGACAGACCCAAGGTGGGGTGCACAAACTGCCGGGAGGGTAGTTTGCCGCACCCGTAGGGGTCGTGGGTGGGGTAATGGCTATTCATCACAACTGTGTAATCTGTCTTTTCTTGCAGGCTCAAAAGAAATACAGATTGCTTGCAAATCCAATATTGTTTATCTGTGTTCTGGAATGTATATCATTGCGTCAGACGAATGTAAAATATCTAGATATATGATAGCTATTTAGACGTCGCTTATGTTTTTCACCCGCGCTAGCCCAGCCCCCGCTCTGTCGTTAGTTAAGTAACCTAACGGGTGATGACGGGACCCAGTGGCGAATGCGGATGGCATAAGAGGACGTCATATTTTCGTTGTTATCTGTAATGATAGGTTAAAGATGGGACGCATTATTAATGCAAAGAAAATAAAACCTAAACTGAATCGTTGGAACAATTTCTAAAAACCACTCGGTTTTCTTGAAAAAGCAAATTTTAAATGCGGAGCTTAAACCACTCCTTTTAATAAAAGCTATCTTAGTTCCTTCGATCAAATCAAGTTCATTACGTTAACGGTTTTTTGCCAAAAACCAGCCGTAACCCTCCGTCGTTTCAGATAGACAGCACATCGTATTCATGCTATGCTTGTTGGCCTACGTCAAGGCATAGTGTATGGTTGCAGTGTGTGTGCCTATTTGTTGCATAGATAGATGCATTAGTTTAATACAGACGTACACCTTGTTGGCCTACGTCAAGGGCTTGTACGATGTATTTAAATTGATCAGGACAACGACGGGTAGAACTTGACTTGCGTCTTATGACTTGTTGGCCTACGTCAAGGTCTATAAGAGCTTGGGGTAAAAATCACATCGGGAGTTTCAAACATAAAGGAAACTTGCAGATTTAGCTTACCTTCTGGAGTGTGGTGACTAGAGTGGCTTCCATCTAGGGCATCATGCAATGATAGTTGGATCCCGATCCCACTCATGAGTAGGATTACTCTCGGGAATTTCTCTCACTTAACTATCAATGCTATAAACTAAGTAGGTGCCTAGAAAGGTGTTAGAGGGGCTACGCCTCCAGGGAAAAGAGGTTATTTAATTAAGGAACTTCGCGAAAGCGTTGGAAAACCTCCCTCGAAGTACCAACACCAGCCTGGCTGAAAGGTTAAGCAAGTATTGTGACGTGTGATTAAATCCTGACTAGTTCTTCTTTTAGGTTTTGAAGAAGGATTTGAGGAAACAGTGGGAGCCATCCTGTTTAGATAAATTAATAAACCAATCTAAACTTGCAAGAGCATATGCTGAGTGTTTTCTTTTCTCTCTCTCTGGCAGCTACCATGACTGGACTAAAACTATTACTTGAAAAGAATATACTAACCGGGCAGAACTATAAAGACTGGCTAAGAAACGTCAATATTGCGCTGACTTATGACAAAGTTGCATATGTTACCACCGCTGTTCCTCCCCTTATCCCAGGACCAGATTCCTCAGTTGCGGACAAGGAAGTTCGTAAAACCTGGGATCTAGACTGTGAGCGAGCTAAGTGTATCGTGCTGGCGTCCATGAATAATGAACTCCAGAAACAGCACGAGAGTATGGATATTGCATCCATATTCCTCCATTGCAAGGAATTGTATGGTGAACACTCCCGTATCGCGAGGTACGAAACCTCAAGGAAACTCTTCCAGATGAGGTTAGCTCCAGGATCTCCTGTTGGAGAGCACGTCCTCAAAATGATCACCCTCATTGAGGAACTCGCAAACCTGGGATGCGTGCTAGAGAATGATTTGTATATCGACTTGATTTTGCAGTCCCTTCCCCACACCTTCTCTCAGTTCGTGCTGAACTTCAACATGCACGAAATGGAAGCGGATCTCCCAAAGCTCCTCAATATGTTGAGGGTGGCAGAGACCTCCTTGAAAACGGAGAAGACCCCCGTTCTGTATGTTGGCCAATCATCTTCTTCTAAATCTAAAGCGAAAGCAAAAGGGAAGAAGAAGATGAAAGCTACCAAACCGAAGGGTGGGGTCAAGAAGGTGCAGGGAACGAACAAGGCAGGAAGGGTGAAGGCAGAAAAGAACGAGTGTTTCTATTGTCACAAGCAGGGGCACTGGAAGAAGGATTGTCAGGCCTTCAAAGCCAAGGACATGAAGCAAGTTGTTGCTTCTACTTCAGGTGTGTTCGTAATCGAAAATTGTCTTTCAGTTAACTCTACTTCATGGGTACTTGATACCGGTTCTGGTTCTCACATCTGTAATTCTTTGCAGGATCTGAGAAATAGTAGAGTACTGGGGGCAGGTGATATGACTCTCCGGATGGGCAATGGAATGCATGTAGATGCAGTTGCAATAGGGGAATATCACCTAGGGTTGAATAGTGGAAACATTTTGGTATTGTATAACTGTTTTTGTATTCCCAGTATGTTGTGTAATATTATATCAGTGTCTTTATTGTCTAATAAAGGATATAATTTTGTGCTTGAAAGAAATGCCATGAACATTCTCCTAAATCAAGAACTGATTGGGTTTGGCACACTGGAAAACGGCATATACATACTTAATCAACCACAAATTTTCAATATTCAAAACACGCGTAAAAGAAAGGCTCCAGATTCGAATCAAGCCTTCCTATGGCATTGTAGACTTGGTCATATAAATGAAACAAGGTTGACTAAGTTACATAAAGATGGATATTTAGATTCGTTTGAATATTCATCATATGCAACTTGTCAATCATGTATCAAAGGAAAGATGACCAAATCTCCGTTCACCGCACACGGAGAAAGAGCCACCGAACTCTTGGGACTAGTACACAGTGATGTATGTGGTCCAATGTCTATACATGCACGAAGTGGTCGCTCCTACTTCATCACTTTTACTGATGACTTCTCTAGGTATGGACATGTGTTCTTAATAAAACATAAATCCGAGGCTTTTGAGAAGTTTAAGGAGTATAAAAATGAAGTAGAGAAACAAACTGGTAAAAGCATCAAGACACTTCGATCTGATCGAGGTGGAGAATACTTAAGTACCAGTTTCCTTGAATACCTGAAAGCAAATGGAATACTCTCTCAGCTTACTCCACCTTATACACCTCAGCATAATGGTGTATCAGAAAGAAGGAATCGCACGCTATCAGATATGGTGCGATCAATGATAAGTAGTGCTGAGTTGCCACTTTCCTTCTGGGGATTTGCTCTAGAATCAGCCGCATATCTATTAAATAGAGTTCCAACTAAATCCGTACCTACCACTCCATATGAAATGTGGTGTGGGAAGAGACCATATCTCAAGTATATCAAGATATGGGGGTGTCCGGTATATGTTAAAAAGCATAATCCGGACAAGCTCGAGGCACGATCGGTTTTGTGCAAGTTTGTAGGATACCCCAAGCATTCAAGGAGGTACATGGTCTACCACACTGAAGAACAAAAGGTGTTTGTCGCTCGTCACATTGTCTTCTTAGAAAGCGAATTTCTTGCAAAAGAAATTAGTGGGAGCGCGGTAGAACTGGAAGAAATTCCAAAACCTCAAACTGCAACCGAGGACTTAGAAGAATCTCAGATTTCAATAGAACATGACGAACCAACGCCACTCCGCAGATCTAGTAGGCTTTCTCATCCTCCTGAAAGATACTATGGTTTTCTTCTTGATGGGGATCGAGAGGATTGCATCATCGATGATGATGAGTCTACTAGTTTTCAGCAGGCTATCACAAGTAGCGACTCAGTAAAGTGGCTGGATGCAATGAGATCCGAAATGGAATCCATGTATACCAATAAAGTATGGACTTTAGAAGTTGCTCCTCCTGGGGTAAAACCAGTTGGGTGCAAATGGATCTTCAAAAAGAAGATTGGTACATTTGGACAAGTGGAAACGTAGAAAGCTAGACTAGTAGCAAAAGGTTTTCGTCAAAGACCAGGATTGGACTATGATGAAACTTTTTCGCCAGTAGCTATGCTTAAATCCATTCGGATCATGCTTGCCATTGCTGCCTTCCATGACTATGAAATCTGGCAAATGGATGTAAAAACAACTTTTCTAAATGGACATCTAGAAGAGAGTATTTACATGGATCAACCAGAAGGTTTCTTGGACAGTGGGAGCAGCGGAAGTGTGTGCAAATTGCTTAAATCCATTTATGGGTTAAAGCAAGCATCGCGGAGTTGGAACATCTGCTTTGATGAAACAGTCAAGGAATTTGACTTTATCAAAAATGTAGATGAACCATGTGTTTATAGGAAGATTGTAGAAGGAGCAGTAGTCTTCCTCGTTTTATACGTCGACGACATACTACTAATAGGGAATGATATCCCTATACTACAATCAGTAAAGCTCTTCTTGTCACAGAAATTCTCTATGAAAGACTTGGGAGATGCATCATACATTCTGGGCATTAAGATCTATCGTGATAGATCTAATAAAATATTGGGACTTTCACAGTCCAGGTATATAGACACTATACTAAAGAGATTTAGTATGGAAGATTCCAAGCGCGGCAATATGCCCGCTTGTCACGGAATCACCCTCTCCAAAGAGATGTCTCCAAAGACTGATGAAGAGAGGGCTCGCATGGGCATTATACCCTACACTTCGGCGGTAGGATCAATAATGTATGCGATGTTATGTACCAGACCAGATGTAGCTTACGCACTTAGTGTGGTAAGCAGGTATCAATCGGACCCAGGTGAGAAACATTGGATAGCGGTGAAGAACATTCTCAAGTACCTGAGAAGGACTAAGGAGATGTTCTTGATTTACGGCAATAAGGACCTCCAGGTAGAGGCTTTTACCGACTCCGGCTTCCAAAGTGACAAGGATGATTCTAAATCTATTTTGGGTTTTGTGTTTACCCTCAATGGAGGAGCGGTAAGTTGGAAGAGTTCCAAACAAGATACCGTCGCAGACTCAATCTGGAGGCTGAGTATATAGCTGCTAGTGAAGCCGCAAAAGAGGCTGTCTGGATAAGGAAGTTCATTTCTGAACTTCAGGTGGTTCCGTCCATTGCTAATCCAATACCTTTGTATTGCGATAACAATGGCGCTATAGCTTTAGCGAAGGAACCAAGGTCCCATCAGAAATCCAGGCATATCTTAAGGCGGTTTCACCTGATCAGGGAGATCGTGGATCGTCGGGAGAACGAGATACAGAGAGTAGACACAAAAGACAACACGGCAGATCCATTCACCAAGGCCATTCCTCAAGTACAGTTCGAGAGGCTTTTTGAGATGTTGGGCATGCGGTACGCAAGCAACTGGATCTGGTAGAGACAGTGGGTACTCATTGCGCCAATTATAGGCCTTAGTGCAAGTGGGAGATTGTTGGATATATATGCCCTAGAGGCCTACATTGTATAGGATGCTTGGGATATGTATGTACATGACAGTCTTGCTTGATATGATAGTACGCTATTTGGTTTGACTTTGTCTTAACGTATAATATATTTTACTTGGTATTTATATATATATGTTGATAAAGCCCATAGGGTGATTGTCTGACTACCAGCGTTGTGATGGCAGTCATACTAGTGGGAGCTGGATAGTCAATAGGCACACCCTTAGATGTCCCTGGTCGCAGGAGTATCGAGATTGGGCATCGATACTCCGGAGTAGACTAGTGTATACATATCTAGACCCTGACGAGGGGCAATGGATTGGTCCCGCAACCATTGGTGGTGTTCACCTAAGATTGTATACAGATGCTCACTGGGTGTGAGTACACCGGACAGGACTCGCCGAGAACTGACTGGATGGTATTATACCTAACGTCAGATAGCAGTTCTCAGGTGACATGTGTGCAGATAGTCCGTTGACTTAAGGTCATCATTTGTCTCGTGTGAGTTCCCACTGTGCTTTGATTGTTACCCTACCACGGCTCAAAGGAGTCGTGCAAACAGGTTTCAGTTGGGCACAGTCCCGAGCCACATGGAGGCAGTGAGCGACTGTTAGGGATTCGTCTCTCCCGGTATAGGGAGTTGATATCGCACTGTGGTCGTTTGGTCATTACCATAAGTCCCTGGCCAGGGCTGATTGAGAATTACTGATAGGTTCATCAGTAGATTCTCGGATGGTGATAAAGCCATACCGACACGACTTGTATGGTTATTAGGGGTCTGACGTCTACCACCTCCCTAGACCGTACATGTGATACTCTTAGACGAACAGACCGGACTGCGCGGATATTGTCACAGACAGGCTCAGTAGGATTTCAGATGGGTTACCTCATCAGCTTTCTTATCGACAACTACCTGGGGACTGTTACGTATAGCTAGTGCCGCTTGCGGTCTGTGGTTAAACCCACTGCCAGCGTAGTAGTCGAGTCTTTAGAGTCCCACACAGAGATTTCCTAAACCCAGGCGAAAAGATATAGAGGTCGTATGGTTTTACGACAAAGGTTCGGACGCATACGTGTTTAAACGCACGTACGACATTCGGACAGTTTTTACTAGCCGGCTTTGGTTTAAGCCAGATTCTAGTATCAGGTTATTGGATTTATACAGTCTAAAGTTTTTCCATGTTTTCACGGATGAGAGGGGCGTTCTCGTAATTTTCCGAGAAGCTTCTAGAAGGATGTGACATAAAGAGAGAGGTGGCATTTTCATTTAATGATTAAGTGACTCATTGTGAGTGATTCGTCATATCATTAATGCATCATTAATTGCTTAATGACTCACATGATGAATCACCCACTTGATTAAATGAAACATGATGAATATTCACTTATTATTCATTTCTTTTAAATTCATTATGTTTCATATATATCAAGTGAGAAGCTTTATTCATTATAATAATATCATTATCATCTTCTCACTCTCTCTCTTCAAGTTCTCTCTCCTTCACCAAGCCCTAATCCTACCCCTCATGAGTTGAGAACAAGGATTAGGAAAGACTAATTACTCCATAACCTATCTCTACATCATCTTAGCTACTCTATTTAGCAACTAGAGAAACTAAGTAACCTCAAGTTTAGAGGTTATAGCTTGGATTAGGGTTCTCGGGTGGATCGTCTATCACGGGAGAAAGCCGAAGAGGATGTGGAGATCCAAAGAGGCCGTAGACAACATCAAGACGAAGGACTAGAACCGTTTGGTATAATCTCTTCGCATAGTAGATTAAAACTCTATAGCTTTTGTTAAAACTTGTTTAGCAAACGATTCGTACGGTTAATCGATGTTTGATCATAGAACTTGATTGTTATTCATATTTCCGCCTCCCCACAAGTATTGGGGTGTTGAACATCGACTTACATGACTGATACCGGCTCACCACGCTTAGCGCGTAAGCTACATCTGGCCTTGTACATAGCATCACATACATTATAGATCCTACCACCGAAGCGTAGGGTATAGTGCTCATGCGAACCCTCTCTTCGTCAGTCTTGGGAGACATCTTCTTGGAGAGCGTGATTCCGTGCAATGCGGGTATATTACCGCGCTTGGAATCTTCCATACTAAATCTCTTTAGTACGGTCTCTATGTACCTGGACTGCGAAAGTCCCAGTAATCTCTTGGATCTATCTCTGTAGATCTTGATCCCCAGAATGTATGAGGCATCACCCAGGTCTTTCATAGAGAACCGTTGTGACAAAAACAACTTGACCAATTGTAGCATAGGAACATCATTTCCTATCAAAAGAATGCCGTCCAAGTACAAGACTAGGAACACGACAGTTCGTCCTACAATCTTCTTATAGATACAAGGTTCATCTTCGTTCTTGACGAAATCAAATTCCTTGATTGCCTCATCAAAACAGATGTTCCATCTCCGTGATACCTGCTTTAATCCATAAATGGATTTAAGCAACTTGCACACCTTCCCGCTACTCCCACTGTCTACAAAACCTTTTCGCTGATCCATATAAACGCATTCTTCAAAACTGCCATTTAGAAAAGCCGTTTTTACGTCCATCTGCCAGATTTCATAGTCATGGAAGGCAGCAATGGCAAGTAGGATCCAGATGGATTTGAGTATAGCCACATGAGAAAAGGTTTCGTCATAGTCTACACCAGGTCTTTGACGAAAACCTTTTGCAACGAATCTAGCCTTATAGGTTTCCACCTGCCCATCTACACCAAGTTTTCTTTTGTAGATCCATTTGCATCCAACGGGTTTTATCCCAAGTGGAGCAATATCCAAGGTCCACACTTTATTGGTGTACATGGACTCCATTTCGGATCGCATAGCATCCAGCCACTTATCAGAGTCCCTACTGATAATGGCCTGCCTGAAACTGGTAGGATCATCTTTTTCAAAGATGCAATCCTCTCGATCCTCGTCTATGAGAAAACCGTAGTATCTCTCGGGCGGATGATAAATCCTACCAGATCTGCGGAGTGGCTGAGGTTCGTTGTGTAGGGATGCTAGGCACTGCCACAAGGGTATACGAGGCATCAACCATGCCCGATTAAAAATTTAGCCGTGCCGAACAACCCTAAACAAGATTTTTAAACTAGAGATTAGGCGAAAACAAGCATGTTAAACACTTTAACACTAAGTGAGAGGGATTACAACCTTTGTAGATCCGGTCCTTCACTTCATAAGCTCCGTGTTGTGGTCCCTTCGCTGCGATCATCGTGTTCCGGACTCTTGAGAGGCTCCACGAACAGAAAGATGCAAGCTTGCTTCCGATCTTCGATAACAAAGATGATCTACCTTGAAGTTTCATTAACACAAGCTCTCACTCACAAAATGAAGTGAACACCCTCATCTAAATGACAAGGGTAGATGAGGATGATGAAATAGGATTTTTGCTCTCATCTGTTTTCTTATTCTCACTCACTTTCATCACTTAGAAAAAAACTAGAAAGCTTTTTCCATGAAGAACTCAAGCAAGAAGAAGATGAATAATCATTAGAATCCTTTTGTGATGAATAATGAAAAGAAGATAATGATTAATTATGCAACCATGGTCAACTAAACCTTTGTAGAGATTTAACTAAGGCTAGGGTTTGGGTTGGGTTAAGTATGAGTCACTTGAAAATATCTTACACAAAACAAAAAGGAAAACCTTCTAGAAGGTTCATGAATGAACTAACCCAAATCAAACCCTAATCTTGTTTAATCTCCAATAAATATGATGCATTAGTAATCATATCATGTTACAATATTCTATATCATATATATAATATTTATTGTAACAAAATAAAATAATACAATTAACATATATCGCATATATATATCAATGTATTACCCGAGTGAGAAAAAGAATCTTTTAGTGAGCTAATATTAGTTAATGTAATTTAATATATCATATATATTATTATACATTAAATTATCGAATCAACACTTGATCCGACAATCCGGCTATATCGCATATAACCGACTAATTTATCATTTACCGATTCATCGAATCAACACTTGATCCGATGACCCGGCTGATATCAAATATCGCGAGAATATAATACGGTATCTCATATCGCATTATCCTCGGTCCCGTACATATCACATATGTGCTCCTACTCCATTTTTCCTGAACCAAGAAACCTTTGTGTAGGACTCTAAAGAATCGTCAATACGCCGGCAGTAGGTGATGATCATATCAAACACCTACAAGCTGCAAGGGTCAGCTAAACGTAACAGCCACCCAAGTATTGAGCGCTCAGAAGATCAACAAGCAAGCCTGTACATTCTCCTGCGAATCCAATCAGTAACACTCCTGTACAGTCCGGTCTCGTCGTCTGGTATGTCGCATATCTCGCCTAGGGGTGGTAAACGTCAGACCCCTGTAGCTTGATAAGTCGTGTCGATATGAGGTCTATAACAGTTCGAGAAACTACTGATAACACTTACCAGTAAATCTCAGCAACCCTGGCCAGGGATTTCCAGTTATAGCCAATCGAACACTGCACAACATCAACTCCCTATACCGGGAGAGAAGAATCCCCTCATATCGCTCATTGCCTCCATAGGATTTGGGACTGTACCCAAAAGCCACCTTTTTGCACGCCCTCTTGGACGTGGTATGATGGAAATCAAAGCACAGTGGGAATCACACAAGACTCTTTGACGATGTCGGGTCAACAGACTACTCTGTTCCAGTGTCACCGGAGAACTGCCATCTGACGTGAGGTATAATACCAGCTGGGAGTTCTCGGCGAGTCCGTCCAGTGTACCCAGTCTCTACTGAGCACCCGTACACCATCCTTGATGTCAAACACCGATGGATATGGGATCATCCATCGCCCATCATATGGGTCAAGATGCGTATATGCTAGTCTACTCTGGTGTATTGATGCCCTGTCTCTACACGCTCGACTAGGAACAGTTATAGGATGTACTCGTCGACTATCGTGGCCCCACTAGTATGATCTCATCATAGTCCATATATATCCTAAGTGCTTTATCAACATGTAACATAGAGACAATCAGAGTACATGTTAAGATAAAGTACAACCAGATAGCATACTATCATGTCGAGCAAGAATGTCCTCCCTATATATGTCCAAGCATCCACTACAATATAAATCGTATATACAGTAATGGCCTCTAGGGCATACATATAACTAACAATCTCCCACTTGCACTAGGGCCATCTGTTGTGTCGCATACCCAATAATTAGCCGCGGTTGAAGTATCTCATACTCAACCATCCCATAAAAAGTCTCTACTGGGAAAAAGGCCTTTGTGAGTGGATCCGCGCTGTTGTCCACTGTGTCTACTCTCCTAACCTCGATCCCCCTGGAGATCAACCATCTCCATGATCAGGTGTTACTGCCTAAGAATTATATCTGGATTTCTGATGGGACGGGGGGGGGGGTTTAGCATAAGCCACAACTCTATTGTCACACAATGGTTGGAACGATGTTCATCTCATGAACTTATATATCCAGACTGCCTCTTTGGTAGCATCCTTGGTAACGATGTATCTTGCCTTTAATCGTCTAGTAAGTCATGGTATCTAGCTTGGAACTCTTCCAATATACCGTCCCTCCACTGAGGGTAAAGACAATGCCTGCGACTGACATTCAGTCGTCCTTATCACCCTGGAACATTTCCATTGATTCTCCCTAGGATCGATTGATACCATCTTACTACAACTAGTGAGAATCCTAACATCCAATTAGATCTATCTCATAGATCCAAAACCCAGGATTTAGGAGGTATCGCTTTGATCCTATATGGAGAATCCTTGTGATAAGCGGAGATTGACCGAGTGTAGCATAGGAAACTCCTTCCCTATCAAGAGTATGTCATCCACGTACTCTACGAGGATCACCACCATACTCCCCACTACCCTTTTGTATATACAAGGTTCATCTACCATTTTGATGAAGTCAAACTCTGTGACTACCACATCAAAACAGACGTTCCAACTCTGCGATGCCTGCTTTATCATATAAAACATCTTGCACACGTTTCCGCTGCTCCCACTGTCTACGAAGCCCTCTGGCTGTGTACTTATAGACACTCTCTTCTAAAACATCATTTAGAAAAGCAGTCATGACACCCAACCACCTGATATCGTTGTTATGGTATGTAGCCGTGGCAAGTAGGATCTGGATGGACTTTAAGCATAGCTTTGAAAGTCAACTCTTTTCCATGTACACCAAGTAATCTTCTCAAGATATACTTGCTCCTGATGGGGATTTAACCCTTCAGATAAAGCAACCAAAGTCCATACTTTGTTGGTGTATAAGGATTCCATCTCAGATCGCTAAGCATCCAGCCATTCTTATACAGTCCCACTCCTGATGGCCAGCTCGAAAATAGTTGGGTCATCATCTCATGATGCAATCCTCACTCCCACTGTCATAGAGAAACTAAAGTATCTCTCAGGTGGGTGAGGAACCCTACTAGATCGGCGGAGAGGCTGAGGTTCGTTAGAATCTATTGAATCCTTTGGTTCTACTAAATCATCTGCTGTAGTTTGTATAGCTGGAACTCCTTCCAGTTCTACTTCATGACCACTAATTTCTTTACAAGAAATTCCCTTTCACAAAGGTGGCATGTTGAGAAACAAAACATCTTTTGTTCCTCGGTTAGGTAAAAGATATTCCCTTGCGAATGCTTGGGATATCCAACAAACTCCTACAGAACTGATTTTGCTTCGAGCTTGTCCGGATTTTGCTTTTAGACATAGGCCGGACAACCCCAAATCTTAACATCTGTAAGAGATGGGCTCTTCCCATACCATATCACATATGGAGTGGTAGGCGTCTGATTTGATTAGAACCCTATTCAATAGGTATGCAGCTTCTCAAGTGCATAACTCCCAAAAGGAAATAGGAAACTCAGTAATAGTACTCATCATAGAGCACACCATATCACATAGGGTGCTTTTGCTCCGCCCCGATATACCATTGTGCTATGGTGTATACGGAGGAATAATGCTGAGAGAGAATCTCATTCTCCTTTAGAATATTCCAGGAATCCCGTGCTCAAGTATTCTCCTCCTTAATCTCATCAAAGAACATAATACTTATACCCAATTTTTGGTTCTCTACTTCTATCTTATATTCATTGAATTTCTCAAAAGTTCCAGACTTGTGTTTCAACAGGAACATATTTCTGGATCTTGAGAGATAATCAGCGAATGTAATGAAGTACAAAGAATCAGTCTTGGTATGTGTAGACAGGGGACCTTCATACATCAGCATGTATCAATCCCAAGAGTTCACTAACTCTTTCTCTGTTTCCAATAAACGGAGCTGTGGTCATCTTATCTCTGTGACATGACCGGCAAGTTTCACAAGATGTAAATTCAAACTAATTTAAATATGCATCTATATGTAACTTCATCTAGTCGGGTCGTATTGATATGACCTAGCCTACAATGCCTCAAGAAGGATTCGTTCATTTCTGAACTCTTTCTCTTGTGTGTGTTCTGTACACTAAGAACCATGGTTTGATTTAGAACGTCTATGCTTTTAGATAACGTGCCTGAATCGATCAACTCTTGATATAGGAAATGTTCAAAACATTATCCAACAATACAAAATTATATCCTTCTTTACTAATAAAGAGACTGATATGATTTTGTATATCAGGTTCGGTATCTAATAACATTTGTTCAGAATCAATGTATTCTGATAATACAGGGTGATAACTGCGAACAGACTTGGCTGCAACACTTGCATCATTTCCAACTCTTGAAACTTATCACCCGTTCTCAGTTCTCTACCTAACTGTAGCCCATGTAATAGATTACATATGCGGGATCCTCATCCGGTATCTCATACCCAGGACGTAAAGGATACTGAGAAACAGTTCTCGGTAATGAACACACCCGAAGAAGATGCATCAGCATGCACTTTCTTCGTTTGGGTGCACGGGAATTCTGGTAATCCTTTATTTTCTGCTCTGTCTTATAACAATTATAAGTTGGAGCGGGACCAACGTTCCTTAGCGCAGTATAACAAGCGGGTTCTGTCAATACATCCGTATTATTATCTTGATTAAGGCATGACCTAGTCGTAACCAGAAGAGAGAGAGAAGAAAACACTCAGCGTGCGCTTTTACAGGATTAGATTGGTTATCAATTTTATCTAATCAGGATATCTCCCACTGTTTTAGTCAAATCTTCCTTCAAACCCTAAAAAGAATAACTAGCCGGGATTAATTACACTCTACAAGTTCGCCAATCTTTCATCCAGGCCAGTGTCGGCACATTGAGGGAGGTTCTCCGCGCTTTCGCACGGACCTAATTAAAATAAACTTCGTTTTCCCAGGGGCGTAACCCCGTTAACACCTTTCTAGACACCTACTTGATCGGCTAATTGTAATGTGTAAAAACTTTCCCAGGAGTAACTCTTACTCACAGCGGGTATCGGGATCCAACTATCTCATAGAAGGTATGCAATTTCATTGCAAATTTCAACACTTGAATTCCCAATAATATTTTACCCCTAGCGTCCTATGACCTTGACGGAGGTCAACAAAGCATAGGCTACTAGTCAAGTTCAACCCGTCACTTCCTGATTGAATTAAACCCACCCGTACGACCCTTGACGGAGGTCAACAAGGCCGCACGACTACTCTAAAACAGATAAATACTAGTTAGCTACCGCACACTACGCCTTGACGGAGGTCAACAAACGTAGCACGAATACTAAGGACTTATTTGAAATGATGGAGGGCTACGACAGGTTTTTAAGAAAAACCCTTTGCGTAATGAACTTGATATCGTTGTAGAATCGAGCGATTTTAAATGGAATGTTTTTGAGGCCTTTTCTAGTTTTGCTAAAGAGGTCACTCCCGGTGAAGGGATCGTCGGCTCTTTCTTCATCGAATAAGGTGCAGGATATTTCGCAAATACTACTATGCAAAGCAAAAACTATAGAAGCAATCAAAAGACAAACCGAGTTTGTAGCATCTGCTAGTTTCACTAAAGAGGTCACTCCCGGTGAAGGGATCTCGTCGCTTTCCTTATCGAATAAGGTGCAGGATATTCTACAAGGAACACCGCTATGCAAAGCAAGAACTAGAGCTACCAGTTTTTAAACAAGTTTCTACAACATCTTTAGGTTTCATTTAATTCATTAATCTCATTAATGAAGTCCCATTTTAATATGCTTCACAAGCATCACATTTGAAACGAAATCTATATTATAACATATATCTCATATATATAATATAAACATTCGTCTCAGGCAGTAATATGATCTCATCACAGAACATTGCAGCAGAAGAACATATATGAAATATTGGATATACTAGGACGTCCGTGTTTTAATACGAGCCTGTATAAAACACGGATTCCACGGTCGCGTTGAATAGCCAAACTCACATCCCTAGACCCCTACGAGAGCGGTAAGCAACACTGCCAATTCTAGGGTTAGGAGACCTGGTCTCGACTCCTCGAGATGGTCTCCCACTGGACCCTAGAACCCGGTTACTTGTGCTCCCCGCCTTGGGTCTACCTAATGCGGAAAAGTAAAAATTATACAATGGTGACATCATCCTCAACCCGGATGTGCCCCAATAAAAGAATATTACATACAAATGAATTTTACATGAATGAAAAAGAAAACTCTCATCTCACATAAAACCCCCGGCTATTCAGAATGCGACGATCCGATATAACATATCACAGCAACACATAATATCTCATATCATCAACATAAGCAAGTATGCGTTTCCCGATTGTCGTTGATGTATAGCAACGAAGTCGGCGATACACCACATACTACGCTTACGGTCACAGAAAAGAAAGTGTAAAACTACAACAATTGGAATCCGCAACTTCCTTAGACATCGCATGCTTAACCAAATGAATTCCTTAGACATCGCATGCCTAACAATTATAAACCCCGCATTTTAGTCTTATTATCGAAAACTCTTTTCAATATCAAGTCGGGCAATTCAACAAGATTCCCGACATCCTGATCGAATGCTCCTCGCAAACTTTAGTAGACGGCCACACCACCGGATGCCGTCGACGAAGTGCACTAAGGCGGAACACCGATGTCGCGAGCAACCGAACGGACGCTTTTGGCGACAGGGTTCTCCTACAGTCACTTGGTCGGGGCTATGGGGTGTGGCTATCTATTAAGTTTACCCGGTGAGTATCCGCGTACGCTGCGTGATTGCAACGGACTTTTGATCACATCAAAATTCCGTGGCAACCGATCATCTGAGACTGAAGTGCTAGATTTATAACATTCAAATTAGTTATCTCATAACTACTTGTGGATTCCAAATATTGTATCACATTCCAGATAAATAGACAATGTTAAACTTTCCGAACGAATAATCAAACACTCAAGTTTTCCCAAATAGTTCTCAACACTTGAAATTAGTTTAAAAATATCCATCACATGCCACAGTACTAATTGTCCAGCCGTAGAAGGGTCAAGACAACGCCTCACATGTGGCACGCCGTACTGTCCCAAACCCTAAGGTTCAAAGGCAGTTCAAGACGGTTACATAATCGATTTAAGGTTTGTTGTCTTCTAGAGGGTCCACCACGTTACTTGCACGACTCAGAATGTTCTTAAACTACGGAAAAATCCAACGCTTGGAAATTTTCCAGTAGGGGAAAAAGTGAGTTATTGATATCCGTTCGAACTTTTTAACACGTTCTAAAAAATTACCCGGACAAACCAAACGAAGTTAAATTATCCGATCGAATCAACGAGTCCCCAATACACCCCAGAAAACTCAATACTTGAGTAGATTTAAAAATTCTGAGAATAATCAGGAAGTACCAACGGTTATTACTGTGCAAACCCTATCACTCAATCCTCATTTCTTGCCGCGGAACCCCCGCCAATACCCTGGTTTGGTCGCGGTTCCTCGGCGCTTTGGGTAATTTAGGGGGTCGGGTTTCACAGTAATTCCTAAAATACCCTGCTTATTTTTTTGAGTATTTTTAATGCAGAAAAAATCACATTTTTGAAAAATGTCCAGAGAAGGGTATATATCGGGGTTTCCGGGTTCGATCGGACTTTAAACTTCGCCTAGACTTTGCCTAAACCTCTAGCTTGGCTCTAATACCACTGTAGGGATGCTAGGCACTGCCACAAGGGTCTACGAGGCATCAACCATGCCCGATTAAAAATTTAGCCGTGCCGAACAACCCTGAACAAGATCTTTAAACTAGAGATTAGGCGAAAACAAGCATGTTAAACACTTTAACACTAAGTGAGAAGGATTACAACCTTTGTAGATCCGGTCCTTCACTTCATAAGCTCCGTGTTGAGGTGCCTTCGCTGCGATCATCATGTTCCGGAAACTCGAGAGGCTCCACGAAGAGAAAGATGCAAGCTTGCTTCCGATCTTCGATAACAAAGATGATCTACCATGAAGTTTCATTAACACAAGCTCTCACTCAAAAAATGAAGTGAACACCCTCATCTAAATGGCAAGGATAGATGAGGATGATGAAGTAGGATTTTTTCTCTCATTTGTTTTCTTATTCTCACTCACTTTCATCACTTAGAAAAAAACTAGAAAGCTTTTTCCATGATGAACTCAAGCAAGAAGAAGATGAATAATCATTAGAATTCTTTTGTGATGAATAATGAAAAGAAGATAATGATTAATTATGCAACCATGGTCAACTAAACCTTTGTAGAGATTTAACTAGGGCTAGGGTTTGGGTTGGGTTAAGTATGAGTCACTTGAAAATATCTTACACAAAACAAAAAGGAAAACCTTCTAGAAGGTTTATGAATGAACTAACCCAAATCAAACCATAATCTTATTTAATCTCCACTAAACATGTTGCATTAGTAATCATATCATGTTACAATATTATATATCACATATATAATATTTATTGTAACAAAATAAAATAATACAATTAACATATATCGCATATATATCAATATATTACCCGTGTGAGAAAAAGAATCTTTTAGTGAGCTAATATTAGTTAATGTAATTTAATATATCATATATATTATTATACATTAAATTATCGAATCAACACTTGATCCGACAATCCGGCTATATCGCATATAACCGACTAATATATCATTTACCGTTTCATCGAATCAACACTTGATCCGATAACCCTGCTGATATCAAATATTGCGAGAATATAATACGGTATCTCATATCGCATTATCCTCGGTCCCGCACATATCACATATGTGCTACTACTCCGTTTTGCCTGAACCAAGAAACCTCTGTGTAGGACTCTAAAGAATCGTCAATACGCCGGTAGTAGGTGATGATCATATCAAACACCCACAAGCTGCAAGCGGTCAGCTGAACGTAACAGCCACCCAGGTATTGAGCGCTCAGAAGATCAACAAGCAAGCCTGTATATTCTCCTGCGAATCCAATCAGTAACACTCCCGTACAGTCCGGTCTCGTCGTTTGATATGTCGTATATCTCGCCTAGGGGTGGTAAACGTCAGACCCCAGTAGCTTGATAAGTCATGTGGATATGAGGTCTATAACAGTTCGAGAAACTACTGATAACACTTACCAGTAAATCTCAGCAACCCTGGCCAGGGATTTTCAGTTATAGCCAATCGAACACTGCACAACATCAACTCCCTATACCGGGAGAGACGAATCCCCTCCTATCGCTCATTGCCTCCATGTGATTCGGGACTGTACCCAAAAGCCACATTTTTGCACGCCCTCTTGGATGTGGTATGATGAAAATCAAAGCACAGTGGGAATCACACAAGACTCTGTGACGATCTCGGGTCAACAGACTACTCTGTACCAGTGTCACGGGAGAACTGCCATCTGACGTGATGTATAATACCATCTGGGAGTTCTCGGCGAGTCCGTCCAGTGTACCCAGTCTCTATTGAGCACCCTTATACCATCCTTGATGTCAAACACCGATGGATATGGGATCATCCATCGCCCATCATATGGGTCAAGATGCATATACGCTAGTCTACTCTGGTGTATCGATGCCCTGTCTCGATACACCCTCGACTAGGAACAGTTATAGGATGTACTCGTCGACTACCGTGGCCCCACTAGTATGATCTCATCATAGTCCCAGTAGTCGAGTACATATCCTAAGGGCTTTATCAACATATAACATAGAGACAATCAGAGTACATGTTAAAATAAAGTACAACCAGATAGCATACTATCATATCGAGCAAGAAAGTCCTCCCTATATATGTCCAAGCATCCACTACAATATACATCGTATGTACAGTAATGGCCTCTAAAGCATACATATAACTAACACGTTGGGTATAACTGAATCTAGCGGTTCCACCAAATTTTCAGTTATAGTTTGTGTCTCTGGAATTTCATCCAGTTCTACCGTACTGCCACTAACATTTTTAATAAGAAATTCTTTTTCCAAAAATATGGCGTTCCTGGAAACAATAATCTTCTGTTCCTCTGCATGGTAGAATAGATACCCACTTGAATCTTTTAGGTATCCCACAAACTTACACAAAACTGACCGTGCCTCAAGTTTGTCCGGGTTCTGCTTTTTGACATAAGCTGGGCAACCCCAAATCATAATACGTTTAAGATACAAACTCTTAACGCTCCATATTTCATACGGAGTCTTAGGCACAGATTTGGATGGAACTTGATTCAATAGACGTGCTGCTGTTTGAAGCGCATATCCCCAGAATGAAAGAGGCAACTCAGCACTACTCATCATGGAGCGAACCATATCCAATAGGGTACGATTCCTCCGCTCCGATACACCGTTGTGCTGTGGTGTATAAGGAGGAGTAAGCTGAGAGAGAATTCCATTCTCTTAAAAGTAATCTAGGAATTCCTTGCTTAAGTACTCCCCTCCCCTATCCGATCGGAGGATCTTGATACTTTTGCCAGTCTGGTTCTCTACTTCATTTCTGAATTCCTTAAATTTCTCAAAAGCTTCAGATTTGTGTTTCATAAGATACACATATCTGAATCTAGAGAGATCGTCAGTGAATGTGATGAAGTACGAGAACCCACCCCTTGCATGTATAGACATCGGACCACACACATCACTGTGTATGAGTCCCAAGAGCTCTGGTGCCCTTTCTCCATGTCCGGTGAACGGAGATTTGGTCATCTTTCATTTGAGACAAGATTGACAAGTTTCATAAGATGAAAATTCGAACGTATTCAAGAGTCCATCTTTATGCAACTTACTTATTCTTTTCTCTCCGATATGACCAAGTCTACAATGTCACAAGTAGGATTCGTTCGTATCTGAACTCTTCCTCTTGCATGTGTTTTGTATATTGAGAACTGTATTCTGATTTAGAACATAGATACCATTACACAGTGTACCTTCTGCAACTAGTACCTTAGCAAGGTAAATGTTCATGATATTTCTATCAAGAACAAAGTTATATCCATCTTTATCAAGTAAAGATACTGATATTATGTTGCAAACCATGGAAGGTACATAGTAGTAATTGTTCAAAATCATAGTATTGCTATTTGGCAACACTAGGTGATATTCACCGACGGCTGCATCGTTAACTTGTGCTCCGTTCCCTACCCTGAGGGACATATCACCAGGTGCAACTTTCCTACTTTTTCTCAGTCCCTGCAATAAATTACAGATATGAGATCCTGATCCGGTATCAAGTACCCAGGAGGTAGGGCAGACCGAAAACAGTTCTCAATTACAAGAACACCTGAAGTAGATGCAATACTATGCTTCTTCTTCAACTGGGTATCCTTGGAATCCATACAATCCTCTTTCTCTTGATCATACTTACGACTGTTGTCGTAAGTTAGAGCTGAATCGACGTTTCCCAGCCCCGAATAAGAATTTGGATCGGTCAAGCAATACATTTTATTATCTTGATTAGGGCGTGAAATGGTTGCTACCTAGAGAGAGAGAAAAGAAACACTCAGCGTGTGCTTTTGCAAGATCATATTGGTTATTAATTTATCTAACCAGGATGGCTCCCACCGTTTCCTCAAATTCTTCTTCAAACCCTAAAAAAAGAACTAGTCAGGATTAATCTCACGTCACAATACTTGCTTAACCTTTCAGCCAGGCTAGTGTTGGTACTTCGAGGGAGGTTTTCCAACGCTTTTGCGAAGTTCCTTAATTATATAACCTCTTTTCCCTGAAGGCGTAGCCCCGCTAACACCGTTCTAGACACCTACTTGGTTTATAGCATTGATTGTTAAGTGAAATAATCTCCCGAGAGTAATCAAACGCATCAGTGGGATCGGGATCCAACTATCATTGTGTGATGACCTAGATAGAATCCACTCTAGTCACCACACTCTAGAAGGTATGCTGAATCTGGAAGTTTCCTGTATGTTTGAAACTCCCGATGTGGTTTTTGCCCCTAGGACCCAAGTGACCTTGACACAGTCAACAAATCAAAGAGTCCTAGTCAGGTTCAACCTGTCATTATCTTGATTGCATTAAACCCACCCGCATAACCCTTGACACAGTCAACAAGGTTACACGACTGTCCTAACCAATCACATTGTATGCTATAGATAAGCAATACTCAGCTACCGTTCACTGCGCCTTGACACAGTCAACAAACGCAGCACGAATACTAAGTATAACTTATAAGAAATGACGGAGGGCTACGACTGGGTTTTTGGCGAAAAACCCGTTAACGTAATGAACTTGATATCGTTGAAGGAACTTGATAACCCTTTTAAAAATATAGTGGCTAAAACTTTTGCGAAAGAGGTCACTCCCTGTGAAGGGATCTTGGCTCTTTCCTCGTCGAATGAGGTGCAGGATATTCCAAACTGAATATCTCGATGCAAAGCAACAATAATCGACTATAGTGAAGTTATTACCCTGACGCAAACTTCTGTCTAAGGGGTCACTCCCGATAAAGGGATCTCGGCCCTTGCCTCGTTGAATGAGGTGCTGGGTATTCATAACCGAATACCTCTGTGCAAAACAAAAGAGAACGTCCTTGCAATAACAGCTTTTTGAAAATTGTTCCAACAACATCTTTTAGGTTTGTTTTTCTTTGCATTAATATAATGCGTCCCATCAGTTAATCCTACCATTGCAGAAAACAATGAAAATATAACGTACGCTTATGCCATCCGCATTCGCCACTGGGCCCCGTCATCACCCGTTAGGTTACTTAACTAACGACAAAGCGAGGGCTGGACTAGCGCGGATGCAAAACATAAGCAACGCCTACTAGATATCATATATAGATATATACATTCGTCAGATGCAATGATAGCCATTCCAGATCACAGATGAACACATTGGATATGCTAGGAATCCGCGTTTCGTTCGATCCTGCAACGAAAGACGGATTACACGGTCGCGATGAATAGCCAAACCCCACCCTAGACCCCTATGGGTGTGGCAAACTACCCGCCAAGTACCCGAACTAAAGCAACCTCCCTCAACAACATTAGTAGGCCACTCGGCACTTCAAAGTACCCGGTAGTTTGTGCACCCCTCCTTGGGTCTATCGTAGGAACAAAAACAGTAAAAGAAATAATATACAATGGCGGCTACAACCTTAACCTGGATGTGCGGCCATAAAAATAATATTACATCACTTTACAATTTACATCAAATGAAAGACAAATAAACTCTCATCTCACAAACCCCGGCTATTCATCCGCGACAATCCAACAAGTTCATATACACAAACCAACATCACAGATCACAGATATGTATAACCCCCACTAATCGACGTATAGATTAGTAGACGTTCAATACATGTATCACATCACAGATATAACCAATTTAGCAAAAGTTTATAGAATTTCGATCAATATTCCAATTTGAAACTACCCCAAACACAACTCTGTTCTCTGAAGAATCTGGGCAGAAACAAGTCATCTTAAAAATCACAAAACATCATACTGAACACACTGCAGGAAAAATGAGTCACGACCGAGTCGACTTGGCCGCGGATCCGCGGCGAAACGCATGGTTTCGCCGCGCTTCCGCGGCGGTCTGATCAAGCCAGGGGCTCATTTTTCTTGGTTGTTCCTAAAAAACCCTGCACGTATTTTTCAGGTCTGTGGAAATATTTTTGGACCTGTTTTTAAAATCGGCAGAAAACACTAAAATTTGACGTATTTTGTGATTTTTTCCGGATCGAAGTTCTAATCACTTTGCTAACATGTTAGTTGTTGTTTAGCTAGGCTCTGATACCACTGAAAGGTCTATGTTACCCACCCCGGTTCTTTCGAGGAGGCGGAATAGGTAAAAATCAAAATTTTCTCACAAGGAAATATAGACCAACCATGAAGGATCTTTGCTAAACAAAAACTAACATACAAACTACAAGTTCTAGCTACTAAGTTGAATGGTTATACCTAGATCTTGAACTCCTTCTCTTCTTGTTGTGGTCCTCCTTCTTGCTTGCTCCTTGGAGTGGCGTAGACGGCTCCTCCTCGTCGTCTTCTCTTTGCCGAAGATAGATCCACCCGAAGGCCTCTACCTTGAGCTCCTACCTCAACCAAGAGGTAACTAGAGTGCTTGGCTTGCTAAACTAAGAACCCTAGAATGAGTAGAGTGATGTCTCGATGGTTTATCTCACAAAACTCATGGTTTTCAACACATGAAAGATGAGAGCTTTGAGAGAGGAAGAGGGAGAGCTTTGCATGAGAGAGCAAGAGCAAGTGAGAATGAACTAGCAAAACTACAACCATGCTCTCAAATGATAATAATAATAATAATAATAATAACAACAACAACAACAACAACTAAGGAAAATGTGATGGTTAGTTTAGAATGACCATTATCATTTCAACATTAAATGCATTTTGCAAGAAACAAGAAGCATCTTGCAAATGAAATGATGATGGTCAAAAGGTCAACAAAAGTCAACCGGTCAACCAAAGTCAAAAGGTCAACAAAAGTCAAATGGTCAACCTAACCATGGCACAATTATCCTTAATTAATATTATTAATCATATTTGTCATTCTCATTAGGGTTTAGAAAAAGTCAACTGTCAAAAAACCCTAATGAGATTCCTCTGCCTCTGTCAACTGTGCATACACACCCGCATCCGTGTTCTGAGGAACACGAATATAATGAGACAAAACCAATCCCAAAACAAATATTAGGATCTGGCTTAAACTAAAGCCCGCTAGTAAAAACTGCCCGGACACCAAACGTGCACAAGTGCACGTATGCGAACGAACCCTGTCGCAAAACCATACGACCTCTACTCTATTTTGCCCAAAGGTGAACAACCCTCTGTGTGGGTCTCTAAAGACTCGACACTACGCTGGCAGTGGGTTTAACCATAGGCCGCAAGCGGTACTAGCTGTATGTAACGGTCCCCAGGTAAATGCCGATAAGAAGACCGATGAGGTGAACCCATCCGAACTCCTACTGAGCCTGAATGTGACAATCTCCGTACAGTCCGGTCTGTTCCTCTTAGAGTATCGCATGTCGGGCCTAGAGGGCGGTAAACGTCAGTCCCCTAATAGCGGTATAAGTCATGTCGGAGTGTAGCCCAGAACATCCTGAGAAACTACTGGAAACACTACCAGTAAATCTCACTTGCCATGGCCAGGGACGACTATATGTAATGGCTCTCCTAGACACAGCGCGATATCAACTCCCAATACCGGGAGAGATGAATCCTGTCTAACCATCACTGCTTCCAAGTGCTTCGGGACTGCACCCAACTACTACCTGTTTGCACGACTCAATAAAGCCGTAGTAGGGTAGCAATCTAAGAACAGTGGGAACACACTTGAGGCGAAGTGACAGTGTCAAGTCAACGGAATAAGCTGTACTCATGTCACCTGGGAACTGTTAACTGACGATAGGTATAATACCAACCAACAGTTCCCGACGAGTCCTGTCCAGTGTACTCGTAACCTAACGAGCACCTGCATACTATCTTCAGTACGACGTACTGATGGCTGTGGGACAGACCATCTCCCCTGCTGGGATAAGAAGCGTATGCACCAGTCTACTCTGGAGTATCGATGCCCTGTCTCGATAATCCTATGACTAGGGACCAAAATAAGGATGTGCTTATAGACTACCCAGCCCCTACTAGTGTGATCGCCATCACAACGCCGGTAGTCAAGCAAGGATCCTAAGGGCTCCATCAAATGTATTAGCGATGTGTTAAAAGAAACATATACACATATTAAGATAGAAACAAACCAAGTAGCATACTACTATATTGAGCAAGACTGTAGCAAACCCATGTATATATCCCAAGCTTCCAAAATATATTATACAAACTAGTACTATAAAATAATAGCCTCTAGGGCATACATATCCAACAGAGTTAAGATATGGGGTTGTCCGTCCTATGTCAAAAGGAAAAATACGGACAAACTCGAGGCACGATCAGTTCTTTGTAAGTTTGTTGGATATCCTAAACATTCAAATAGATATCTTTTCTACCATAGTGAACAACAAAAGGTGTTTGTTGCTCAACATGCCACCGTTTTAGAAAAGGAATTTCTTGCGAAAGAAATTAGTGGCGAAGAGGTAGAGCTGGAAGAAGTTCCAGCAGAACAAATTATAACTGAAGATTTAATGGAACCAGAGGATTCAATAGTTCCCAACAAACACCAGCCTCTCCGTCGATCTAGTAGGGTTCCTCATCCACCTAAGAGATACTACGGTTTTCTCATTGATGGTGGGAGCGAGGATTGCATAATGGAAGATAATGACCCAACTAGTTTCGAGCAGGTCATCACGAGTGTGACTCTTTGAAATGGCTGGATGCAATGCGATCTGAGATGGAATCTATGTACACCAACAAAGTATGGACTTTGGAAGATGCTCCTGAAAGTGTAAAACCCATTGGGAGCAAATGGATCTTTAAGAAGAAACTTGGTGTAGATGGGAAAGTGGAGACTTTCAAAGCTGGACTTGTTGCAAAAGGTTTTCGTCAATGACCAGGTGTGGATTATGATGAAAACTTTTCTCCAGTGGCTATGTTTAAATCCATCCGGATCCTACTTGCCATTGCTGCATACCATGACTGAAATCTGGCAGATGGATGTTAAGACCGCCTTTCTAAATGGTGATTTAGAAGAGAGAGTGTACATGACTCAGCTAGAGGGCTTCGTAGACAGTGGGAGCAGCGGAAAGGTCTGCAAGCTGCTTAAATCTATCTACGGGTTGAAGCAGGCATCGCGGAGTTGGAACATCTGTTTTGATGATGTAATCAATGAGTTTGACTTCGTCAAAAATGTAGATGAACCTTGTATATACAAGAAGGTGGCAGAGAGTAAGGTTTTCTTCCTCGTATTGTATGTCGATGACATACTCTTGATAGGATATGATGTTCCTATGCTGCACTCGGTCAAGCTTTTCTTATCACAAAGATTCTCAATGAAAGATCTAGGTGATGCCTTCTATATATTGGGAATTAAGATCTATAGAGATAGATCTAAAATGATACTGGTATTGTCCCAATCCAGGTATATTGACAGCATACTAAAAAGGTTTAGTATGGAAGAATCCAAGCGTGGGAATTTACCCACGATCTCAGGACTCACTCTCTCCAAAGAGATGTCTCCTAAGACTGATTTAGAGAGAGCTCGCATGCAAGAGATACCCTATGCTTCGGAAGTAGGCTCTATCATGTATGCGATGTTGTGTACCAGACACGATGTAGCATACTCACTAAGTGTAGTGAGAAGGTATCAAGCAGATCCTGGAAAGAATCACAGGACAGCTATGAAGAACATTCTTAAGTACTTGAGAAGGGATAAAGAGATGTTCTTGGAGTATGGTAAAGGTGAACTCCAAGTGGAGTCCTTTACCGATTCAAGTTTCCAGAGTGATAAGGACGACTCTAAGTCGGTCTCGGGATTTGTCTTTACCCTCAATAGAGGGGCGGTATGTTGGAAGACTTCCAAACAGAAAATAGTTGCAGACTCGATGATGAAGGCTGAATACATCGCTGCCAACGATGCTGCCAAAGAGGCTGTCTGGATAAATAAGTTCATTACCGAACTTGGTGTGGTTCCGTCCATCGAGCATCCAATACCTTTGTATTGTGATAACAATGGAGCTGTGGCTTTGGGCAAGGAACCCAGGTCTCATCAGCGATCCAGGCATATTCTGAGGCGGTATCACCTGATCCGGGAGATAGTTGATCGTCGGGAGATCGAGGTTAGGAGAGTAGACGCGAATGATAACACTGCGGATCCATTCACCAAGGCCATTCCCCAGATACAATTTGAGAGACTCTTCAGGATGTTGGGTATGAGACACTACAACAGCTGGCCTTAGTGCAAGTGGGAGATTGTTAGTTACATGTATGCCCTAGAGGCCATTGTTGTACATATGATGTATATTATAGTGGATGCTTGGACATATATAGAGAGGACTTTCTTGCTTGTCATGATAGTATGCTATCTGGTTGCTCTGTATCTTAACATTTTGACTTTTATCAGAATATTGTCTTGTGATCACATGTTAATAAAGCCCTTAAGATGACTACTTAACTACTGGGATTATGATGGAGATCATACTAGTGGGGCCTGGGTAGTCCACAAGTACATCCTATAATTGTTCCTAGTCGAGGGTGTATCGAGACGGGCATAGATACTCTAGAGTAGAATAGCGTATACGTAACTTGACCCATATAATGGGCGATGGATGATCCTACATCCATTGGTGTTTGACATCAAGGATAGTATTTGGGTGCTCAGTGGAGGCTGGGTACACTGAACGGACTCGCCGAGAACTCCTTGTTGGTATTATACCTATCGTCAGATAGCAGTTCTCTGGTGACACTTGTACAGGTTAGTCTGTAGACCCGAGATTGTCATAGAGTCTTGTATGATTCCCACTGTGCATTGATTTCCATCTTACCACGTTCAAGAGAATGTCCAAAACGGTGGCTTTTGGATACAGTCCCAAATCACATGGAGGCAATGAGTGATAGGAGGGGTTTCGTCTCTCCCGGTATTGGGGGTTGATGTTGCGCTGTGCTTGATTGGCCATAACTGGAAATCACTGGCCAGGGTTGCTGAGATTTACTGGTAAGAGTTATCACTAATTTCTCAAACCGTTATGGACCTCACATTGGCACGACTTATCGGTTACTGGGGTCTGACATTTACCACCCCCAGACTAGATATGCGACATATCAGACGAAGAGACCGGACTGTACGGTAGTGTTACTGACAGGCTTTACAGGAGTTAGAGCAGACTTGCTTGTTGATCTTCTGATCGCTCAATACCCGGGTGGCCGTTACGTTTAGCTGACCGCTTGCGGCTTGTTGGTGTTTGATATGATCATCACCTACTGTCGACGTATTGACGAGTCTTTAAAGTCCTACATAGAGGTTTTCTGGCTCAGGCGAAATGGAGTAGGAGCACATATATGATATGTGGGGATCGAGATTGATATGTGTATGTGATACCGTATTCTATTCTCGCGATATGTGATATCGGCCGGTTATATGTTATATAGCCGGGTTATCGGGTCAAGTGTTGATTCGATGAAATGATATATATATATATATATATATATATATATATTATATGCTCACTTAAGTATTTATTATTCTCACTTATGATACATTTATCATATATATGATATATGTTTATTATATTGTTTTCTATTGTTACATAAATATTATATATGTGATATATAATATTGTGGCATGCTAGGTTATACTTACAATAAGGATGTATGAGAATTATACCATGCTAAATATAATGTTTGGGTTTAAATTCTTAAGTAATTAAAAATTGTGGAAATGAGTCATGGTGGAAGCTTCATGAAGCTTGTTGATAACCATTGACAAAGTCCACCCTTTTTGTTTTTCCTAAGATATTTTCTAACCTAACCATTACACATAGCCATGGTTAACTCTCTACATGGGTTAGGGTTTCACATATACTAACCCATGGTTGCATTTCTAACCTTATCTCATTCATTCATTCATCTTCTTCTTCCTCATCTCAATTTTGCTCTCTTGACTTTGAGATAAAGAAGAAAAATAGTGAGAAATTAAATTCTAAAGTGAGCGAAATTCCTACTTCATCATCCTCTTCTATACTAGCCACATAGATTAGTGTGTTAGCTTCACCAATTCCATTTTAGTGAAGAGAGAGCATGAATCCGTGTTTCCTCGACGTAGATCATCATAGACTTTGAAGACTTCAAGCAAGGATGCATCATACATCTTGTGGAGCCTCTCAAGAGTTCGGGAGCTCGTTGATCGCATCGAAGAGACCACTACTTGGAGCTTATGAAGTGAAGGAGCGGACTACAAAAGTTGTAATCCCTAATCATTTAGAAGTAAAGTTGTTTACATATCATTTTTAACCCTAATTCGCTAGTTCGATTACTTGGTTGGTTTGTTTAGCACCCCCAAAATTTTAAATTGCATGTTTGATGCTTGCCAAATCCTTGCTTAGGTGCTAAGCTAACCCTGCAGTTACATAGGCTACTGATAAGTAGAGAGCTGAGAATGGGTGATAAGTTTTAAGAGTTGAAAACGGTGCAATTGTTACATCCAAGATGTTGTCAATTATCACCCTGTATTACCAAATACATTGATTTTGAACGAATGTTATTAGATACCGAACCTGATATGCAACATTATATCAGTCTCTATATTTAGTAAAGAAGGATATAATTTTATATTGTTGGATAATGTTTTGAACATTTTCTATATCAAGAGTTGATCAGTTCAGGCACGTTATCTAAAAGAATATACGTTCTAAATCAAACTACAATTCTCAACATACAGAACACACACAAGAGAAAGAGTTCAGAAATGAACGAATCCCTCTTGAGGTATTGTAGACTAGGTCATATCAATACGACCCAACTAGCTAAGTTACATTAAGATGCATATTTAAATCAGTTTGAATCTGCATCTTGTGAAACTTGCCAGTCATGTCACAAAGATAAAATGACCATAGCTCCGTTTACTGGAAACAGAGAAAGAGTTAGTGAACTCTTGGGATTGATACATGATGGTGTATGTAAGTCCCCTGTATACACATGTCAGGACCGGTTCTTTGTACTTCATTATATTCACTGATGATCTATCAAGATTTGGACATATGTTCCTATTGAAACACAAGTCTGAAGCTTTTGAGAAATTCAAAGAATATAAATCTGAAGTAGAGAACCAAAACGGGTATAGGTATTATGTCTTTTGATGTGATCAGGGAGGAGAATACTTGAGCATGGAGTTCCTGGACAATTCAAAAGGAGAATGAGATTCTCTCTCGGCATTACTCCTCTACATACACCACAGCACAACGGTGTATCGGGGAGGAGCAATCGCACCCTATTAGATATGGTGCGTTCTATGATGAGTACTACTGAGTTGCCTATTTCCTTTTGGAGTTATGCACTTGAGAAGCTGCATACCTATTGAATTGGGTTCCAACCAAATCAGGTGCCTACCACACCATATGTGATATGGTATGGGAAGAGCCCATGGCTTAAGCAAGTTAAGATTTGGGTTGTCCGGCCTATGTCTAAAAGCAAAATCTGGACAAGCTCGAGGAATGGTCAGTTCTGTGGAAGTTTGTTGGATATCCCAAGCATTCGCAAGGGAATATCTTCTACCGCACCAAGGAATAAAAGGTGTTTTCTTTCTCGACGTGCCACCATTTTAGAAAAGAAATTTCTTGTGAAGAAATTAGTGGTCATGAGGTAGAACTGGAATAAGTTCCAGCTATACAAACTACAACTGATTATTTGATAGAACCCGTCACGACCCGAAATTTGGCACATGACGGCACTTAAACCACGTAACGTCTACAGGCGTAACGCAATTCAAGCAAGCCGAAAACCCAGAAATCTAAACCATCAAAAGTAGTAAGTGATAAGAACATTGTTAAAGACTTTTGGAAATCTCAATGTAAAAATATTTAATTTAAGTTTCTTTCTTAAAAATTTCGGCAGCACCTCCTTTGTAAAAACTAGCCCCAAAATGGGTACAACATATAATATAAATAAAGTATCCCCAAACGGGAGCAAATCTCGCCCAACGGCGGAAACAAACACCACAAGCATATATACGACGCTGTAGCGAAGAAATATAAATGAAAACAGCATAAGGTGGTAAAACTACATAACAAGACCGGCTCCCACGAGCACGGCACCCAAGTTACAAAAAAAATACAATATCGATCCTCACAACTCGTCTCTAAGTCAAATACATGAAGGTTGTAGATGGAGAGTATTAGATAAAACAAAATATATACGATGTACATAAACGGATAACCGCGAAACCCACCTATAGCAAAGGCTCAAGCCAACCGTAGCGGTATCCGCAAAAGTGGAGATAGTATGAAGCCATGCTGCGACTAGTTTGAGGGTCTAACCTGCAAAACACTGTGGCACAACGGGGGTGGGTTGACAACTCGTGAATAGTAAACAACATCATGCAGGTAATCGCAGGTATGCACATACTGCGATAATCCATCATATGCAACTGATAGTATAATATGGCAATATGTATACGCAATAATCATGAAAGGAACTCTATTAGGTACTACTAAAACATGAAACAATGCATATCAAATTAATGCTGAGTATAGAATAAAACATAACATCATCATGTTAGTTATATGTATGCCCTAGAGGCCATTACTATACATAGGATGTATATTGTAGTGGATGCTGGGACATATATAGGGAGGACTTTCTTGCTCGACATGATAGTATGCTATCTGGTTAATCTTTACCTTAACATGTACACTGATTGTCTCCCTGTTACATGTTGGTAAAGCCCTTAGGATCTGTACTTGACTACCTGGACTATGATGCGGATCATACTAGTGGGGACATGGTAGTCCATAAGTACATCCTTCAAAGTCCCTAGTCATGGGTGTATCGAGACGGGGCATCGATATACCAGAGTAGACTAGCGTGTACCTTCTCGACCCATACAGATAGGCGATGGATGATCCCATATCCATTGGTGTTTGACATCAGAGATGATATACGGGTGCTCAGTGGAGACTGGGTACACTGGACGGACTCGCCGAGAACTCCCAAATGGTATTATACCTTACGTCAGATGGCAGTTCTCTGGTGACACTGGTACAGAGTAGTCTGTTGACCCGAGATCGTCATAGAGTCTTGTGTGGTTCCCACTGTGCTTTGATTTCCATCTTACCACGTCCAAGAGGGCGTGCAAAACGGTGGTTTTTGGGTACAGTCCCGAGTCACATGGAGGCAATGAGCGATAGGAGGGGATTCGTCTCTCCCGGTATAGGGGGTTGATGTTGCGCTGTGTTCGATTGGCTATAACAGGAAATCCCTGGCCAGGGTTGCTGAGATTTACTGGTAAGTGTTACCAGTAGTTTCTCGAATTGTTATAGACCTCATATCGACACGACTTATCGAGCTATTGGGGTCTGACGTTTACCACCCCTAGGCGAGATATGCGACATATCAGACGATCAGACCGGACTGTACGGTAGTGTTACTGGTTGGATTCACTAGAGTGTGAGCGGGCTTGCTCGTCGATCTTCAGATCGCTCAATACCCGGGTGGCCGTTACGTTTAGCAGACCGCTTGCGGCTTGTGGGTGTTTGATATGATCATCATCTGCTGCCGGCGTATTGACGAGCCTTTAGAGTCCTACACAGAGGTTTCCTGGCTCAAGCGAAACGAAATAGGAGCGCATATGAGATATGTGCGGGACCGAGAATAATGCGTGTATGTGATACCGTATTCCATTCTCGCGATGAATGTATCGATTGGTTATATTCGATATAACCTAGATATCGAATCAAGGATTGATTCGATAAGCCGATACATTGGATACTAGTCGGTTATGTGCGACATGACCGGATCATTGAATCAAGTGTTGATTTAATGATTTAGTGTATAATTATGTATTTGATATATTACTTTGCATTAACTAGTATTGGTTCACTTTATATGGATTTTCTCACTTGGATTGCACAAGTTGTATATGTGATATACTTTTGTGCACTTGATTGTATCATGTTTGATGATACATGTTTACTTGGTTAAGTGTATAGAATAAAACCATGGTTAAACTTATGATTAGGGTTTTATTTCCTTTTCTCATTTAATTATCTATTTATTCATTTTGGAAATAAATAAAAAATGCATAATGAGAAAATGGTGGCTTTCTTTGTATGTATTATGGAGCTTCATGAAGACTTTGACCAAGTGACCATTTTGTCTCATGCTTAACCCTAACCATTCCATTCAACCATGATTAACTCTCTACACATTACCATGGTTACATTATGATAAGTATTATTATTATTTCCTTTTTGATAAGAACTTATCATAATATGCATCTTCTTCTTCTTCATCTTCTTCACTTGAAGAAGCTTGCTTCATCAATGGTGATTGATGAAAACAAGTGAGAAATCCAATTCTAAAGTCTACCCACTTCCTATTTCTTCATCCTCTACCTCTTGCCCAGTAGTAGAGTGTGTTTTCTTCACAAGTTTCATCACTTGGTGAAGTTGGAGCTTGATCTAGCGATGCCTCGACGTAGATCATCTTCGGCACGAAGCCGACGACCTTGCCCGCTCTTTCTCCGATGAAGCCGACGCTAGAGCCCGGATTTTGATTTGAACAGCGGAGATGACTTCATCACGGAGCCGTGGAGGTGGAGGACCGAATCTACAAAGGTTGTATTTCCGATTCTTATAGTTAAGTGTTAACTAGTTACTTTGTTCGCCTAGACATCTAGCCAACGATCCGTAGTTTAGGGTTTCTCGGCACCGTAAAATTTTAAATTGGCATGGTTGATGCCTTGTGAGACCTCATTAGGGTGCCTAAGAACCCTACAGTGGTATCAGAGCCTAGCTAGAGCCTTAGGCGAAGTCCAGACGAAGTTTGAAACCCGAACGAACCCGAAACCCCAACTCAAAAGTGCTCTCTGGACTTTTTCTAAAAACAGGGTTTTTTATGAATTAAAAATTGCCAAAAAATTCAGCAGGGAATCGTAAGAGTTACTGTGAAGCACGTGGCTCTAAATCGACCAAAGAGCCACGGAACCGCGGCCCCACCCTGGGTTTCGCGGCGGTTCCGCGGCCATGTTGGTGATTTAGACCACGTGTCGTGCACAGTAATTCTTGTGACAAAGTGCTGAGTCTTCTGGAAATTTTTATATTTTATTCAAGAGTTGAATTTTCTGGGGTTGTTTTGGGGATTCGTATGTTCGATCGGATTATCAAATTTTGTCTGTGTGGCTTTCCGGATAATTTTAGAATATGTTAAAAAGTTCGACCGGATATAAATACCCAATTTTCCCCCTGTCGGGAAATTTCCAAGTGTTGGATTTTCCGTAGTTTAACGACGTTCTAAGTAGTGCAAGTAACGCGATGGTCCCTCTAGAAGACAACAAACCTTAACTCGATTATGTGACCGTCTTGAACTGCCCTTTGAACCTTAGGGTTTTGGGCAGTACGGCGTGCCACATGTGAGGCGTTGGCTTGACCCTTCTACGGCTGGACCGTTGGTACTAGGGCACGAACTGAATGTTGTTAGACTTATTTCATGTGTTGAGCTGTGTCGGGAAAACTTGGGTGTTAGAATGTTTGATCGGAAAGTTTAACATTTTCTATTTATCTGGAATGGGATACAATAATTGGAATTCACAAAAGGTTATGAGATAACTGAATGAATATTATAAACATAGCAGTTTAGTCTCACTTGATCGGTTGCCACGGAATTTTGATGCGATCAAAAGTCCGTCGCAATCACGTAGCGTACGCGGATACTCGCCGGGTAAACTTAATAGACATCCTCGCTCCACAGCCCCGACCAAGTGACTGTAGGAGAACCCCGTCGCCGAAAGCATCCGTTCGGGTGCTCGCGGCAGCGGTGTTCCGCCTTGGTGCACTTCGTCGACGGTATCAGGGGTGCAGCCGTCTACTGAAGTTTGCGACGAGCATTCGATCAGGATGTCGGGAATCTTGTTGAATTGCCCGACTTGATATTGAAAAGTGTTTTCGATTTTGAGACTAAAATGCGGGGTTTATAATTGTTAGGCAATCGATGTCTAAGAAATTCATTTGGTCAGGCATGTGATGTCTGAGGTGGTTGCGGATTCCAACTGTTGTAGTTTTACACTTTCTTTTCTGTGACCGTAAGTGTAATATGTGATATCGCCGGTTTCGTTGCTATATGTCAACGACAATTGGGATGCGCATATTTACTTACGTTGATGACATGTGATGTTATGTGTTGCTGGATATGTTATATTGGATCGTCGTGTTTGAATAGCCGGGGGTTTTTTTATGTGAGATGAGTGTTTTTCATTTTCATTCATGTAAAAACTTGTATGTAATATTCTTTTATTGGGGCACTTCCAGGCTGTGGAAGTTGTCACCGTTGATGTATATTATTTACTTTTCTGCACTAGGATAGACCCAAGGAGGGGAGCACAAGTAACCGGGTTCTGGGGTCCAGTGGGAGACCAACTCGAGGAGTCGAGTCCGGGTCTCCTAACCCTAGAATTGGTAGGGTTGCTTGCCGCTCTCGTAGGGGTCTAGGGGTTGGGCTTGGCTATTCATCACGACCGTGGAATCCGTGTTTTATACTGGCTCGTATTGAAAACACGAACGTCCTAGTATATCCAATATTTCATATGTTTCTTCTGCTGCGATATCTGTGATGTGATCATGTGATGTTCTGTGATAGATACAGCATATAGTATATATGATATATTATATATAGACGTTACTTATGTTTTACACCCGTGCTAACCCTGCCCCGCTCTGCCGTTAGTTACCTAACCTAACGGTGCACGAGGGGACATCGAGGCGAATGCGGATGGCATAAGTGTACGTCGTATTTATCTGTGATGTTTAGGTACTTAAATGATTGGACTTCATTAATGAGATTAATGAAATAAAAGAAACCTAAGATGTTGTAGAATCGAATTTCAAAATAAAACAGGTAGCTACAGTTCTTGCTTTGCACAGCGGTATATATGATATATCCTGCACCTTATTCGATGAGGAAAGGACCGAGATCCCTTCACCGGGAGTGACTCCTTTAGCAATAACTGGCAGATGCTACACACTCGGTTTGTCTTTTGATTGCTTTTAAGAGTTTTTGCTTTGCACAGTGATATATATGATATATCCCGCACCTCATTCGACGAGGAAAGGGCCGACGATCCCTTCACCGGGAGTGACCCCTTTAGCAAAACTAGAAAAGCCTAAAAAACACTCCATTTTAAAATCATTCGATCCTATAACGATATCAAGTTCATTACGCAATAGGTTTTCATAAAAACCTGTCGTAGCCCTCCGTCATTTCAGATAAATGGTAGTTAGTATTCGTGCTACGTTTGTTGGCCTACGTCAAGGCGTAGTGTGCGGTAGCTAACTAGTATTTATCTGCTTATGCATATGATGCAGATTGGATTAGGGTAGTCGTGCGACTTTGTTGGCCTGCGTCAAGGGTCGTGCGGGTGGGTTTAATTCAATCAGGAAATGACGGGTTGAACTTGACTAGCACACTATGGTTTGTTGGCCTGCGTCAAGGTCATAGGACGCTAGGGGCAAATTTATCGGGAATTTCAAGTGTTGAAATTTGCAATGAGATTGCATACCTCCTATGAGATAGTTGGATCCCGATACCCGCTGCGAGTAAGAGTTACTCCTGGGAGAGTTTTACACATTACAATTAGCCGATCAAGTAGGTGTCTAGAAAGGTGTCAACGGGGTTACGCCTCTGGGAAAACGAGGTTTACATTAATTAGGTTCGTGCGAAAGCACGGGGGACCTCCCTCAAAGTACCGACACTGGCCTGGCTGAAAGATTGGCGAACTTGTAGTGTGTAATTAATCCCGGCTAGTCTTTCCTTTTAGGGTTTGAAGGAAGATTTGATAAAAAGCAGTGGGAGCCATCCTGATTAGATAAAATAATAACCAATCTATTCTTGCAAGAGCGCACGCTGAGTGTTTTCTTCTCTCTCTCTCCAGGTAGCGACCATATCACGCCTTAATCAAGATAATAATACGGAATATTGACCGAACCCGCTTGTTATACTGAGCTGGGGAACGTTGGTCCCGCTCCAACTTATAATTGTTATAAGACAGAGCAGGAAATTGGGGAATACCAGATTTCCCGTGCCGCCCAAACGAAGAGAGTGCATGCTGATGCATCATCTTCGGGTGTGTTCATTATACAGAACTGTTTCTCAGTATCCTCCGCATCCTGGGTATATGATACCGGATCAGGATCCCAGATATGTAATATGTTACATAGGGCTACAGAAAGGTAGAGAACTGAGAACGGGTGATAAGTTTCATGAGACAGAAAACGGGGCATGTGTTGCAGCCAAGTCTGTTGGTCACTGTCACCCTGTATTATCAGTACATTGATTCTGAACAAATGCTATTAGATACCGAACCTGATATACAAAATCATATCAGTCTCTTTATCAGTAAAGAAATGATAAAATTTTGTATAGTTGGATAATGTTTTGAACATTTCCTATATCAAAAGTTGATCGGTTCAGGCACGTTATCTAAAAGCGTTGATGTTCTAAATCAAACTACAGTTCTTAGTATACGGAACACACACAAGAGGAAGAGTTCAGAAATGAACGAATCCTTCTTGAGGCATTGTAGACTAGGTCATATCAATGTGACCCGACTAGCTGAAGTTACATTTAGATGCATATTTAAATCAGTTTGAATTTACATCTTGTGAAACTCGCCAGTCATGTCACAAAGATAAGATGACCACAGCTCCGTTTACTGGAAACAGAGAAAGAGTTAGTGAACTCTTGGGACTGATACATGATGATGTATGTAAGGTCTCCTGTCTACACATGCCAGGACTGGTTCTTTATACTTCATTACGTTCTCTGATGATCTTTCGAGTTTCAGACCTATGTTCCTGTTGAAACACAAGTCCGAACCTTTTGAGATATTCACAGAATATAAGTTAGAAGTAGAGAACCAAAATACGGGTATAAGTATTATGTCCTTTGATGTGATCAAGGAGGAGAATACTTGAGCACGGAAATACTGGACTATTCTAAAGGAGAATGAGATTCTCTCTCAGCATTACTCCTCTGTATACACCATAGCACGATGGTATATCGGGGCGGAGCAATCACACCCTATATGATATGGTGTGCTCTATGATGAGTATTACTGAGTGACCTATTTCCTTTTGGGAGTTATGCACTTGAGAAGCTGCATACCTATTGAAAAGGGTTCAAATCAAATCAGTTGCCTACCACTTCATATGTGATATAGAAAGGGAAGAGCCCATGTCTTAAGATAATTAAGATTTGGGGTTGTCCGGCCTATGTCTAAAAGCAAAATCCGGACAAGCTCGAGGCAAGGTCTGTAATGTACAACTGGAAAGGTTCCAGCTATACAATTTGCAGCCGATGATTTGATAAAACCAAAGGATTCAGTAGATTCTAACGAACCTCAGCCTCTCCGCCGATCTAGTAGGGTTTCTCACCCACCTGAGAGATACTTCGGTTTCTCTATGACAGTGGGAGCGAGGATTGCATCATGAGATGATGACCCAACTAGTTTCGAGCTGGCCATCAGGAGTGAGACTCTGTAAGAATGGCTGGATGTGTATCGATCTGAGATGGAATCCTTATACACCAACAAAGTATGGACTTTGGTTGCTATATCTGAAGGGTTAAATCCCCATCAGGAGCAAGTATATCTTGAGAAGATTACTTGGTGTAGATGGAAAAGTTGAGACTTTCAAAGCTAGACTTGTTAAAGTTTGCATCATTGACCAGGTGTGGATAATGATGAAACCTTTTCAAGCAACTATGCTTAAGTCCATCCAGATCCTACTTGTCACGGCTTCATACCATGACTACGATATCTGGTGGTTGGGTGTCATGACTGCTTTTCTAAATGATGTTTTAGAAGAGAGCGTCTGTAAGTACACAGCCAGAGGGCCTCGTAGACAATGGGAGCAGCGGAAATGTGTACAAGATGCTTTATAGGATAAAGCAGGCATCGCGGAGTTGGAACATCTGTTTTGATTAAGTAGTCAAAGAGTTTGACATCATCAAAATGGTAGATGAACCTTGTATAAACAAAAGGGTAGTAGGGAGTATGGTAGTGATCCTCGTAGAGTACGTGGATGACATACTCTTGATAAGAAAGGAGTTTCTTATGCTACGCTTGATCAATCTCCGTTTATCACATGGATTCTCCATATAGGATCAAAATGATACCTCCTAAATCCTGAGTTTTGGATCTATGAGATAGATTTAATTGGATGTTAGGATTCTCACTAGTTGTAGTGAGATGGTATCAATCGATCCTGGGGAGAATCACTGGAAGGGTTCCAGGATGATAAACACGACTGAATGTCAGTCGCAGGCATTGTCTTTACCCTCAGTAAAGGGACGGTATGTTGGAAGAGTTCCAAACTAGATACCGTGGCATACTAGACGATAAAGGCTGGATACATCGCTACTTAAGACGCTACCAAAGAGGCTGTTTGGGTATATATTGGTTCATGAGATGAACTACGTTCCAACCATTGTGAGACAATGGAGTTGTGGCTTATGCCAAGGAACGTCGGTCCCATCAGTGATCCAGACATATTCTAAGGCAGTGTTACCTGATCATGGAGATGGTTGATCTCCAGGGAGATCGAGGTTAGGAGAGTAGACTCAGAAGACAACACAGCGGATCCACTCACAAAGGCCTGTTCCCAGAGAGAGACTTTTATGGGATGGTTGAGTATGAGATACTGCAACCACTGCTATCAGATGGCCCTAGTGCAAGTGGGAGATTGTTAGTTATATGTATGCCCTAGAGGCCATTACTATACATAGGATGTATATTGTAGTGGATGCTGGGACATATATAGGGAGGACTTTCTTGCTCGACATGATAGTATGCTATCTGGTTAATCTTTACCTTAACGTGTACACTGATTGTCTCCCTGTTACATGTTGGTAAAGCCCTTACGATCTGTACTTGACTACCTGGACTATGATGCGGATCATACTAGTGGGGACATGGTAGTCCATAAGTACATCCTTCAAAGTCCCTAGTCGTGGGTGTATCGAGACGGGGCATCGATATACCAAAGTAGACTAGCGTGTACCTTCTCGACCCATACAGATGGGCGATGGATGATCCCATATCCATTGGTGTTTGACATCAGAGATGATATACGGGTGCTCAGTGGAGACTGGGTACACTGGACGGACTCGCCGAGAAATCCCAGATGGTATTATACCTTACGTCAGATGGCAGTTCTCTGGTGACACTGGTACAGAGTAGTCTGTTGACCCGAGATCGTCATAGAGTCTTGTGTGGTTCCCACTGTGCTTTGATTTCCATCTTACCACGTCCAAGAGGGCGTGCAAAACGGTGGTTTTTGGGTACAGTCCCGAGTCACATGGAGGCAATGAGCGATAGGAGGGGATTCGTCTCTCCCGGTATAGGGGGTTGATGTTGCGCTGTGTTCGATTGGCTATAACAGGAAATCCCTGGCCAGGGTTGCTGAGATTTACTGGTAAGTGTTACCAGTAGTTTCTCGAATTGTTATAGACCTCATATCGACACGACTTATCGAGCTATTGGGGTCTGACGTTTACCATCCCTAGGCGAGATATGCGACATATCAGACGATCAGACCGGACTGTACGGTAGTGTTACTGGTTGGATTCACTAGAGTGTGAGCGGGCTTGCTCGTCGATCTTCAGATCGCTCAATACCCGGGTGGCCATTACGTTTAGCAGACCGCTTGCGGCTTGTGGGTGTTTGATATGATCATCATCTGCTGCCGGCGTATTGACGAGTCTTTAGAGTCTTACACAGAGGTTTCCTGGCTCAAGCGAAACGAAATGGGAGCGCATATGAGATATGTGCAGGACCGAGAATAATGCGTGTATGTGATACCGTATTCCATTCTCGCGATGAATGTATCGATTGGTTATATTCGATATAACCTAGATATCGAATCAAGGATTGATTCGATAAGCCGATACATTGGATACTAGTCGGTTATGTGCGACATGACCGGATCATTGAATCAAGTGTTGATTTAATGATTTAATGTATAATTATGTATTTGATATATTACTTTGCATTAACTAGTATTGGTTCACTTTATATGGATTTTCTCACTTGGATTGCACAAGTTGTATATGTGATATACTTTTGTGCACTTGATTGTATCATGTTTGATGATACATGTTTACTTGGTTAAGTGTATAGAATAAAACCATGGTTAAACTTATGATTAGGGTTTTATTTCCTTTTCTCATTTAATTATCTATTTATTCATTTTGGAAATAAATAAAAAAAAGCATAATGAGAAAATGGTGGTTTTCTTTGTATGTATTATGGAGCTTCATGAAGACTTTGACCAAGTGACCATTTTGTCTCATGCTTAACCCTAACCATTCCATTCAACCATGATTAACTCTCTACACATTTCCATGGTTACATTATTATAAGTATTATTATTATTTCCTTTTTGATAAGAACTTATCATAATATTCATCTTCTTCTTCTTCATCTTCTTCACTTGAAGAAGCTTGCTTCATCAATGGTGATTGATGAAAACAAGTGAGAAATCCAATTCTAAAGTCTACCCACTTCCTATTTCTTCATCCTCTACCTCTTGCCCAGTAGTAGAGTGTGTTTTCTTCACAAGTTTCATCACTTGGTGAAGTTGGAGCTTGATCTAGCGATGCCTCGACGTAGATCATCTTCGGCACGAAGCCGACGACCTTGCCCGCTCTTTCTCCGATGAAGCCGACGCTAGAGCCCGGATTTTGATTTGGACAGCGGAGATGACTTCATCACGGAGCCATGGAGGTGGAGGACCGGATCTACAAAGGTTGTATTTCCGATTCTTATAGTTAAGTGTTAACTAGTTACTTTGTTCGCCTAGACATCTAGCCAACGATCCATAGTTTAGGGTTTCTCGGCACCGTAAAATTTTAAATTGGCATGGTTGATGCCTTGTGAGACCTAATTAGGGTGCCTAGGAACCCTACACATCAATGAATCATCATTGTCGAAAATCCTGGTGTCTATCAACGACACCCCAAATCCCAATACCTCAGGCGTCGTCACTCTGATCGGCCCTCAATCTGTAAATCTCATGGAACCTGAGTGCCCAACATCGATACTCAAAATCTCATGAAAACATATGCCTGTATATATATGTGTGTGTGTTTGTGTGTGTGTGTCCCTCAACGACACATCAAAATCATAGAACCTGAGTGTCCAACATCGACACTCAAAACATTATGAAACCCTTGTCCTGCATCGACACGTAAATACTCATCTCTCAGACGCCGTCACCGGGACCGGCCCTCATGTCCGTATATCTCATGGAACCTGAGTTTCCATATCGACACTCGCAATCCATAAATCATGTACGTACATAACTCCGGCCGATATCCCCCAGATAACCGCTGAATCCAAATACGATCACCGGTAGATACTAGCCCTCCTGCCAGGCTCATCGTCTATACCATGAAAATCACCTCTTGCCCCGGGGAACCATACCGGGTCCACCATATACCCGCAGACGGTGCCTACCGCTCCTCAAATCAGGTTTCTAACACAAGTCTCAGAACCGAGAAAACTCATGGTGGACGCACTGAAATATCATATCAAGAGAAACCGGGTTTTCGAACAATACATATGTTCTTGAAATACCCCCACTGTTCTCAAATCCATAGATCACATGAAATCCATATCTCAATGCGTAAATACATGAAAAGCATGATATATGCAACATAGAACAGTAATATGAGCATATCAAGGGAAAACCGCTATTTAAATGCATCAAGTTATTAAATATATCACGCGGTTCCCAATTTCTTCGAAATCAAGTGCAGCATCTTATGAGGTGTACATGTAACTATAGCAAGATATGTGTATCTACATGTAAGCATGTATGTATGATGCATTTGTAATGTGCAATAGCACAATAATCACATCTCAATGTCAATGACAATACAATACCACATAGGGGTATTTGCAGCTATAGCAAGGTATGTGTGTGTACATGTAAGTTTGTATGCATGATGTACATGTAGCTGTAGCAAGGTATGTGGGTGTACATGTAAGTATGTATGCATGATGTACATGTAGCTATAGCAAGGTATATGTGTAAGCATGTAGGTATAGCATGTATACTACATTTCATATGTACAATGAAATAAGAATCAATATCTCAATTTTCCCTAACCAATACAATATCACGTATGTATATGTGTTAGCTATATCTCATATACATAATGGAATAAGAATTAATGTCTCAATTGTCCCTAACCAATACAACATCACATATGTTAGGGGTTGTGCAAGTCATGGCAATTACTGGTACAATATCACATATGTATATGGGTTGCGCGTGTCATGGCAATTACTGACAGTGTGTGTGTAGCATACAATTTTTGCTCGTGCAGCATAAACCGTCAATAATAGTGTTGTGTCTCATAATACTATGTCCATATGCAATAGGAAAATGAGGTATGCAACAATGGTACACATGCACAATCAATGTTCATATACTTATAACTAATAATCATGTCATTGAATTTAGCCCAGACACAAAACGCCATGCGGAAGATTCCCCTGTAGATGTTAAATCTACTCACCGATGATCTCGAGCTAAGTAAAGCCAACCACTTGCTTTCCCTTATTCGCAGCGTCCGAAGTCCCTGCTCGCGATCTTAAATTTTCACAAACACAATATATAAGACTAAATATCTTGCGCCGACACAAAGAGAACGAAACGCAAGGATAACGTCCACAAGATATACACGCTGTGCACCCAGTGCACAAAACGCGTACGACATCGGTACAATCTTAGCTAGGAACGCAAAACGACACAACCACCAAGCCTAGATCCTGATCGTACCGATCGCGCAATCACAACACAATATATATCGTGGAAGATAATATATATAACATCGCAACGTCAAAAGAAACCCATGCCTAATTTATCCGAAAACCTAGCAAGCATATTTTAATCATTTTAGCTCAAATCTAGAAGTTTAACAAAATCTAGTGGCCAAAATCATCACATAATAGCTTGATTAAACCACACAAACCTTTACTACAATTTTAATCTCACCCATATAAGATTTAGTAAAAGTTAGCTTGCAATTAAGCTTAATTAGACAATTAGGAAAAATATCATTTAATAATCTCACAACTAGGTTAAGTTTTCCCAAGTCTAAACTACTCAATTAACCATTCCAAACAATAAAAACCCTAACTTGATCTTCATAACTCTTTCTAGAAATCCAAAACATGCAAATTAAAGCTTTATTTAAACATCTAATAACTAGATTAATGTATTTTAACAACAACTAAAGGTTAGGGTTAGGATTTTATACCTCAAAACTTGATTCTAAACTTGCAAAAAGATTTCCAAAATAGCCTCCAAAATGCTAACTTTCAAGAAGATCCAAGCTAGATTTAGGCTAAAGAATAATGGTTATGGATTTGTTTTAGAGTTTGTGGGATTCTTGGTTGATTTTTGATGAATTATTGAAGCTTGAAGGAGTGGAAATGGGTGGAGAAAAAGATGGGGCAGCCAGGGGGTCGGCCAACATAGAAGAAATGGGGAATGTGTGGAAGTGTGTGGAAAAAATCTTGGTCAAAACACTATTAAAGCTTAATTAAAACACTTATCTTTATGCCACCTCACATCCTTTTAACTAAAACCTTCATCAACCTTCAAAATATCTAGATATTTTTCCAAGATATTTTGGAAAAAAGAAAATTGCTTAATCTTGTGATTAAGTTAGCATGGATTCACATTAGCATAATTAACCCAATCCAAATTGTAATTACCACTAATTAAGTGCATAATTAAAAGCTTATAATAATATTTTAATTAAGGAAAAATATTTAAGTGAACTAAAAATTTACATGCGACTAACTAAATACCGCAACTAGCAATTTCCTAGTTAAATTAGGTGCAGTTAAATCTATACTGAAAAATGACCACTTCAAGGTTTTTAGGGCCAATAAAATTTATTTTACCTATTAACGGAAAATTCGCATAAATGATTTCTAAAACGTTATAATCTTCCCCCTTAAAGAAATTCGGTCCCTGCATTTAAAATTTTATCTACACATACTTTCGAAGAGATGAGGGAAAATTCTTCCGCATCTCGCTCGCAGCCTCCCAAGTGATCTCTTCACTAGACGGGCTACGCTAAAGAACCTTCACAGATGGTATGACCTTTGACGGAAGTTTCTCCACCTACCGATTCAATAAAATTATCGGCTGCTTGGTGAACGAAAGATCGCGTTCTAGTTGAATAGTCTGGTGCTGAATCATGTGAGAAGGGTCATAAAGGTATTTGCGAAGTATCGACACAATGAATACGGGGTGAACATCCGGAAATCTGGGTGGAAGTGCAAGACGATAGGCAACGGTACCAACTTGTTCAAGGATCTCAAAAGGACCAACAATTCTAGGACTAAGTTTCCCTTCATCGGAGAAATCCGTAGCAACACATGATCCCCCACTGTGAATTCAAGTCTGCGACGACGACGGTCGGCATAAGACTTCTGTCTGCACTGGGCTGCTCTCATCCTGTCCTGAATCAACTGGATCTTCTCCGTAGTCTCTTGATTAGATGGGGTCCAAAAATCCTGCTCTCGCTAAGTCGATCAAACAGACTGGCGATCGATACAATCTACCATACAAAGCCTAAAACGTTGCCATCCGAATCGTCTCCTGATAACTGTTATTGTAGAAGAACTCCATCAATAGCATATGACGATCCCAACTGCCAACACAATTAAGCACGAATGCACGAGCATATCCTCCAGAGTCTGTATATTCCGCTCTGACTGACCATCGATCTATGGATGGGAAGCGGTGCTAAAGCTTAATGAGGTATCCAAGGCTTCCTGAACCTTCTGCCAAAGACAGCTAATGAACTGGGTGCCTCTATTGCATACAATGCATGAAGGAACTCCGTGCAAACGCACAAACTTATCAACGTACAAATGAGCAAACTGAAGATACTGAGCATAACCGAAAGGGGTCTTCACTAGAAGGAAGTGAGCCGCTTTCGTTTACCGGACAACAAAATCACCCAAATGGAGTCATACCCTTGACTAGACCTGGGTAGATCCACAACGAAATCCATGGAGATTTGCTCCCATTCCCACTCTGGAATGGTTAAAGGTTGCAACTCTCCTGCCGGTCTCAAATGCTCAACCTAATCTCGCTAACAAGTTAGACACCTCAAAATGAAATCCGAAACATCACTCTTCACCCCTGCCCACCCGTAACTATCCCTAAAGTCATGTTACAACTTGGTGGAACTTGGGTGAACACTAAAAGCTAACTGATGTGCCTACTCTAGGATCTCGCATCTCTACCCATCGATATCTGGTACACACAAGAGAGTCCCGTAACGTAGCAAACCCTGGTCATCGATCAAGAACTCTGAATCTTTATCCTACTGAACATGCTCAAGAATCTCAGAGAAAGGGGCATCGGCGGGCTGTGCCTCATGAAAATGATTAAGTAGAAGTGGACGGGCGCGGACGTGAGCAAGATATCCCTCAGTAGAGGTGAACTTAATTGTACTCAGGTGTCGCACAACAACTGCAAATCTGCAGAAGACTGTCTCTGAACTGCGTTCATCTGGGACAAGCTAACCCCGGGCCTACGACTCAAAGCATCAGCTACCACAATCGCTTTGTCCCGGGAAATAAAGGATGTCACAATCATAATCCTTCACAAGATCTATCCAACGGTGCTGTCTCAAACTCAGATCCCGCTGCAGGAAGATGTACACTAAGCTCTGGTGGTCCGTAAAAATCTGACACGACTCTCTGCACAAGTAGTGTCTCCAAATCATCAACGCAAAGACCACCGCGGCCATCTCAAGATCATAAGGAGGATAATCCTGCTCGTTCTCCTTCAATTGTCGGGAAGCATAAGCGATAACTCTGTCATGCTGCATCGATATACAATCGAGCCCCACTCGCGAAACATCACAGCAAACGACAAGGTCACCCGATCCAGAAGGCAAAGATAAAACTGGTGCAGTCATCAACCGAGTCTTCAACTGCTGAAAACTCAGCTCGCACGCCTCATTCCAAAGAAAATGAACCCCCTTCTTGGTCAGTCCGGTCAGCGGTGCAGCGATACTCGAGAAATCCTGCATGAAACGACGGTAAAAACCGGCTAAGCCCAAAAGCTACGGACCTCTGTCACAGATACAGGTCTGGGCTAAAGCTGTACGGCCTCGATCTTCCTCAGGTCCATACGAATACCGTCTCCCATAACCATATGAACTAGGAAGTCAACACAATCAAGCCAGAAGGAACACTTCGAGAATTTAGCAAACAGCTGGTGCTCTCTCAATGTCTGCAAAGCCATCCTCAAGTGCTACTCATGTTCCTCTCGACTCTTGGAATAGACCAGAATGTCATCAATAACACAATAATAAACAGGTCGAGGAACGGCCTGAAAAAAAAACCTGGTTCATCACATCCATGAACGCCTGCTGGGGCATTGGTGAGTCCAAACGACATCACCAAAAACTCATAATGCCTATAGCACGTACAAAAAGCAACCTTCGGAATGTCCTCATTCCGAACCCGCAACTGATAATGACCGGATCACAAATCAAACTTAGAAAAATGTCCCGCACCGTGGAGCTGATCAAACAAATCGTCAATGCGAGGTAAAGGATACCTATTCTGCACCGTAAATCGGTTCAATTGACGAAAGTCCAAACACAACCTCAAACTGCCGTCCTTCTTCTTGACTAATAGAAAAGGTTCTCCCCAAAGCGAAACACTTGGACGTACAAGTCCCCCAACAAGAAACTCTGCAGCTGATCCTTAATCTCCCTAAGCTTCACCGGCTCATCTAGAATAACGTCGGAAAACTCTCGCATGATAGGAACCCGGTCCAACGAATCTACTGTGGCTCCGGTATCACGAATGAAAGACAAGAATCCTCGACATCCTCTCCTCAAAAGCTGACTAGCGAAAAAGGCTGAAATCAAGCGATGAGGGGCGGCACCACGGTTCCCCTAAGAACTGACTCGCCGGGAAAACAAAACCCGACTGTCTTCTCAAGGAAGTCCACAGACGCATAGCACGTAGCTAACCAGTCCGTACCTAGGAGAATATCAAAGTCCAACATATCTAGAAGGATCAAATCGACGGAAGAATCGCTATCTCCTATCCGATTGGCACTCGACCGAAACACGTGTCGCGCAACCAAAGAATCGCCAACAGGAGTAAACACAACAAACGGCTGATCTAGAAAACACAACTCTCGGCCCAACCTCGGCACGAAGTGTGTAGAAACATACGAGTGCATAGATCCTGGATTAAACAAAACATGTGCATTAAAAGAACATACGAAAAAGAATACCTGAAAACTCTGTATTGGGCGCCTGCGCGTCTCGATGAGTAGAAGCAAATGCTCGTGCATGCCCTCTACCTGCAACTGGCTGTCCTACTCCTCTGCCATCCTGTTCTCTCTGAAAAAGCCCTCCGTGACCCTGACCTCTCTGAACATAAGTCTGACGCGGATCAACAACAGGCGCAAAAGGCGACTCTCCCTGAGGTGAAGGTGGTAAGGTAACATATGGTACGGCTACCTTTCTCTGGCGTACCACGGTACAATTCCTGACGAGGTGATGGAAACTCCCGCACAAGAAACATCCAGACGATGTCTGCTGACCCTCCTGGGGATAAGAGCTAAACAATTGACCTCGTCCCAAGCCTCGGCTACTCTCGTGACCCGAACGAAATCTGTCGCGGCGTCTAAACATCTGTCTCTGGGCTGATACACCTGTACGAGCCATCCTTTGTTCTGGAACTTCCAAAGTCTCTGGAAGACGCTCCTCATCTAATAGGGCTGCGTCTACTGCTGCGGTATACGTGATAAAATGCTGTGTGCTGAAAGCAAGGAATAACTGGGTAACACGAGTGGCAACCTCCTGTCGTTGCGCTCGACTGGCCTCAACTAACGATCCCATCATTTGGCGCAAATCCTGCATATCTGTCTCTAGCCTAGCGATACGATCTATCGAAGGCGGATCAATCTGCTCTTGTACAGTGAGCGTACCATCCTGGTCAGTCCTTATCTCAAACGAGTCAACTTTGACCTCAGCTCTCGCTGCCTCTCTCTGAGCCCCATAGTCTTCGGCGGCATAATGGCTAGAATTGGAAACAGGATCGGATAAGAACACGGAAATCGAATCACAAGGATATATATAATCATGGAAGGAATTTCAAGCAATAAGTACTAAAGTCACTTAGGCGGAGTACCGTGTCGTAAGTATGCCGCGGACATACACACACTACGTCACTCTGCTTAAGCTACCTACTCCATCATACCAAGGTCATCCTACACTCCGAAAGGTTAAACCTAGCGCTCTGATACCAACTTTGTCACGACCCGAAATTTGGCACGTGACGGCACTTAAACCACGTAACGTCTACAGGCATAATGCAATTCAAGTAAGCCGAAAACCCAGAAATCTAAACTATCAAAAGTAGTAAGTGATAAGAACATTGTTAAAAACTTTTGGAAATCTCAATGTAAAAATATTGAACTTAAGTTTCTTTCTTAAAAATTTTGGCAGCATCACCTTTGTAAAAACTAGCCCCGAAACGGATACAACATAGAATATAAATAAAGCATCCCCAAATGGGAGCAAATCTCGCCCAATGGCGCAAACAAACACCACAAGCATATATACGACGCCGTAGCGAAGAAATATAAATGAAAACAACATAAGCAGGTAAAACTACATAAAAAGACCGGCTCCTACGAGCACGGCACCCAAGCCATAAAAATAATACAACATCGATCCTCACAACTCGTCTCTAAGTCAAATACATGAAGGTGGTAGATGGAGAGTACTAGATACAACAAAAGATATACAATATACATAAACGGATAACCGTGAAACCCACCTATAGTAAACGCTCAAGCTAACCGTAGCGGTATACGCAAAAATGGAGATAGTATGAAGCCCTGCCGTGACTACTCTAAGGGTCTAACCTGCAAAACACTGTGGCATAACGGGGGTGAGTTGCCAACTCGTGAATAGTAAATAACATCATGCAGGTAATCGCAGGTATGCACGTACTGCGATAATCTATCACATGCAACTGATAGTATAATATGGCAATATGTATATGCAATAATCATGAAAGGTACTCTATCAGGTACTACTAAAACATGAAGCAATGCATATCAAATAAATGCTGAGTATGGGATAAAACATAACATCATCAATGAATCATCATCGTCGAAAATCCTGTTGTCTATCAACGACACCCCAAATCCCAATACCTCAGGCGCCGTCACTCTGATCGGCCCTCAATCTGTAAATCTCATGGAACCTGAGTGCCCAACATCGACAATCGAAATCTCATGAAAACATATGCCTGTATATATGTGTGTGTGTGTGTGTGTGTGTGTCCTTCAACGACACATCAAAATCATGGAACCTGAGTGTCCAACATCGACACTCGAAACATCATGAAACCCGTGTCCAGCATCGATACGTAAATACTCATCTCTCAGGCACCGTCACCAGGACTGGCCCTCATGTCCGTACATCTCATGGAAACTGAGTGTCCACATCGACACTCACAATCCACATATCTTGTCCGTACATAATTCCGGTCGGTATCCCCCAGATAACTGCCGAGTTCAAATACTATCACCGGTAGGTACTGGCCCTCCCGCTAGGCTTATCATCTATACCATGAAAATCACCTCTTGCCTCGGGGAACCATACCTGGTCCACCATGTACTCGCAGACGGTGCCTACCGCTCCTCGAATTGGGTTTCTAACACAAGTCTCAGAACTAAGAAAACTCATGGTGGACGTACTGAAATATCATATCAAGAGAAACCGGGTTTTCAAACAATACATAAGTTCTTGAAATACCCCCACGGTTCTCAAATCTATAAATCACATGAAATCTATATCTCAATGCATAAATCCATGAAAAACATGATATATGCAACATAGAACAGTAATATGAGCATATCAAAGGAAAACCGCTATTTAAATGCATCAAGTTATTAAATATATGATGCGTTTCATAATTTCTCCGAAATCAAGTGCAGCATCATATGAGGTGGACATATAACTATAGCAAAATATGTGTATCTACATGTAAGCATGTATGTATGATGCATTTCAAATGCGCAATAGCACAATAATCACATCTCAATATCAATGACAATACATACCAGATAGGGGTATATGTAGCTATAGTAAGGTATGTGAGTGTACATGTAAGTATGTATGCATGATGTACATATAGCTGTAGCAAGCTATGTGGCTGTACATGTAAGTATGTATACATGATATACATGTAGCTGTAGCAAGGTATATGTGTAAGTATGTAGGTATAGCATGTATACTATATTTCATATGTGCAATGAAATAAGAATCAATGTCTCAATTGTCCCTAACCAATACAATATCACGTATGTATATGTGTTGGCTATATCTCATATGCAGAATGGAATAAGGATCAATGTCTCAATTGTCCCTAACCAATACAACATCACATATGTATAGGGGTTGTGCATGTCATTGCAATTACTGATACAATATCACATATGTATATGGGTTGTGCGTGTCGTGGCAATTACTGACAGTGTGTGTAGCATACAATTTGTGCTCGTGCAGCATGAACCGTCAATAATAGTGTTGTGTCTCATTAATACTATGTCCATATGCAATAGGAAAATGAGGTATGCAACAATGGTACACATGCACAATCAATGTCCATAAACTTATAACTAATAATCATGTCATTGAATCTAGCCCAGACGCATAACGTCATGCGGGAGATTCCCTTGTAGATATTAAATCTACTCACCGATGACCTCAAGCTAAGTAAAGTCAACCACTTGCTTTCCCTTCTTCGCAGCGTCCGAAGTCCCTGCTCGCGATCCTAAAATTTTACAAACAAAACACATAAAACTAAATATCTTACACCGACACAAAGACAACGAAACATAAGGATAACGTCCACAAGATATACACACTGTGCACCTAGTGCACAAAACGCGTACAACATTGGTACAACCTTAGCTAGAAACGCAAAACGACACAACCACCAAGCCTAGACCCTAATTGTACCGATCGCGCAATCACAACAGAATATATATCGTGGAAGATAATATATATAATATCGCAACGTCAGAGGAAACCCACGCCTAATTTATCCGAAAACCTAGTAAGCATATTTTAATCATTTTAGCTTAAATCTAGAAATTTAACAAAATCTAGTCGCCACAATCATCACATAATAGCTTGATTAAGCCACACAAACCTTTACTACAATTTTAATCTCACCCATATAAGATTTAGTAAAATTTAGTTTGCAATTAAGCTTAATTAGACAATTAGGAAAAATATCATTTAACAATCTCACAACTAGGTTAAGTTTTCCCAAGTCTAAACTACTCAATTAACCATTTCAAACAATAAAAACCCTAACTTGATCTTCATAACTCTTTCTAGAAATGCCAAACATGCAAATTAAAGCTTTATTTAAACATCTAATAACTAGATTAAGGTATTTAAACAATAACTAAACCTTAGGGTTATGATTTTATACCTCAAAACTTGCAAAAAGATTTCCAAAATAGCCTCAAAAATGCTAACTTTCATGAAGATCCAAGCTAGATTTAGGCTAAAGAATAATGGGTATGAATTTGTTTTAGAGTTTGTGGTATTATTTGTTGATTTTTGATGAATTATTGAAGCTTGAAGGAGTGGAAATGGGTGGAGAAAAAGATGGGGCAGCCAGGGGGGTCGGCCAACATAGAAGAAATGGGGAACGTGTGGAAAAAATATTGGTCAAAACACCATTAAAGCTTAATTAAAACACTTATCTTTATGCCACCTCAAATCCTTTTAACTAAAACCTTCATTATCCTTCAAAATATCTAGATATTTTTCCAAGATATTTTGGAAAAAAACAAAGTTGCTTAATTTTGGGATTAAGTTAGCATGGATCACATTAGTATAATAAACCCAATCCAAATTGTAATTACCACTAATTAAGTGCATAATTAAAAGCTTATAATAATATTTTAATTAAGGAAAAATATTTAAGTAAACTAAAAATTTACAAGTGACTAACTAAATACCGCAACTAGAAATTTCCTAGTTAAACTAGGTGCAGTTAAATCTATACTGAAAAATGATCACTTCAAGGTTTTTACGGCCAACACAATTTATTTTACCTATTAACGGAAAATTCGCATAAACGATTTCTAAAACGTTACAGAACCGGAGGATTCAATAGATCCCGACGAACCTCAGCCTCTCCGCCGATCTGGTAGGCTTCCTCATCCGTCTAAGATATACTTTGGTTTTCTTAATGACAGTGGGAGCGAGGATTGCATCATGAGATGATGACTCAACTAAGTTTCGAGCAGTCCATCAAGAATGGGGACACTGTAAGAATGGCTGGATGCTAAGCGATCTAAGATGGAATCCATATACACCAATAAAGTATGGACTTTGGTTTCTATATTTGAAGGGTTAAACCCCTATCAAGAGCAAGTATATCTTGAGAAGATTACTTGGTGTAGATGGAAAAGTTGAGACTTTCAAAGCTATACTTGTTGTAAAAGGTTTTCGTCATCGACCAGGTGTGGATTATGATGAAACCTTTTCTCCAGTGGCTATGCTTAAGTCCATCCGGATTCTACTTGCCATTGCTACATACCATGACTACGATATCTAGCGGTTGGGTGTCATGACTACTTTTCTAAATAGGGCCAGAGGGCTTCGTAGACAGTGTGAGCAGCGGAAACGTGTGCAAGTTGCTTTACGGGTTAAAGAAGGCATCGCGGAGTTGGAACATCCGTTTTGATGTGGTAGTCAAAGCGTTTGACTTCATCAAAATGGTAGATAGACCTTGTATATACAAAAACATAGTAGAGAGTAAAGTGGTCATCTTCGTATTGTACGTAAATGACATACTCTTGATAGGGAAGGTGTTTCCTATGCTACACTCGGTCAATCTCCTCTTATCACAAGGATTCTCCAAAAAGGATCAAGGTGATTCATCCTAAATCCTGAGTTTTGGATCTATGAGATAGATCTAAGTGGATGTTACGATTCTCACTAGGTGTAGTGTATCCTGGGGAGAATCACTGGATAGCTTCCAGAGTGGTAAAGTCGACGGAATGTCAGTCACAGGCATTGTCTTTACCCTCAGTGGAGGAACGGTACATTGGAAGAGTTCCAAGATAGATACCGTGGCAAACTAGCGATAAAAGCTAGATACATCGCTACCAAAGATGCTACCGAAGAGGAAGTCTGGGTGTATACAAGTTCATGATATGAACTTCGTTCCTACCATTGTGTGACAATAGAGTTGTGGTTTAGGCGTAGGAACTCCTATCCCATCAGTGACCCAGATATATTCTAAGGCAGTATCACCTGATCATGGAGATGGTTGATCTCCAGGGGATCAAGGTTAGGAGAATAGACTTTGAGGTTAACACGGCGGATCCACTCACAAAGGCCTTTTCCCAAAAGAGTCTTTTATGGGATGGTTGAGTAAGGAATACTACAACCACTACTATAGATGGCCCTAGTGCAAATGGGAGATTTTTTGTTATATGTATGACCTAGAGCCCATTATTGTACATGTGATGTATATTATAGTGGATGCTTGGACATACATAGGGAGGACTTTCTTTCTCGACATGATAGTATGCTATCTGGTTACCTTTTATCTTAACATGTACACTGATTGTCTCTCTGTTACATGTTGGTAAAGTCCTTAGGATGTGTACTTGACTACCTGGATTATGATGCGGATCATACTAGTGGGACAAAGGTAGTCAGCAAGTACATCTTTTAATGTCCCTAGTCATGGATGTATCGAGACGGGGAATCGATATACCAGAGTAGAATAGCGTATAGCTTCTCGACCCATGTAGATGAGCATTAGATGATCCCATATCCATTGATGTTTGACATCAGAGATGGTATACGGATGCTCAGTAGAGACTGGGTACACTGGACGGACTCACCGAGAAATCCTAGATGGTATTATACCTCATGTCAGATGGTAGTTCTCTGGTGACACTGGTACAAGTTAGTCTGTCGACCCGAGATCGTTATAGAGTCTTGTGTGATTCCCACTGTACTTTAATTTCCACCTTACCACGTTCAAGAGAACGTGTAAAACAGTGGTTTTAGGTACAGTCCCGAGTCACATGGAGACAATGAGCGATAGGAGGGGATTTCGTCTCTCCCAGTATTGGGGGTTGATGTTGCGCTAAGCTCGATTGGCTATAACAAGAAGTCCCTGGCCAGGACTGTTTATGAGATTTACTGGTAAGTGTTATCGGTAGTTTCTCAACCCGTTATGAGCCTCATATTGGCACGACTTATCGACTTATTGGGGTCTGACGTTTACCACCCTCAGACGAGATATGCGACATATCTGACGAAGAGACCAGACTGTACGGTAATGTTACTGATTAGATTCTCAGGAGTATGAGCAGGCATGCTTGTTGATCTTCTAATCGCTCAATACCCGGGTGGCCGTTATGTTTAGCAGACCACTTGCGGCTTGTGGGTGTTTGATATGATCATCACCTACCGCCGGCGTATTGACGAGTCTTTAGAGTCCTACACAGAGGTTTCCTGGTTCATGCGAAATGAAGTAGGAGCACATATGAGATATGTGCAGGACCGAGATTAATGCGCGTATGCGATACCGCATTCTATTCTCGCGATTTGTGACATTGGTCGGTTATATGTGATATAGTCGGGTTATCGGATCAAGTGTTGATTCGATAAGTTGTTGCATTTGTTATTAGTCGGTTATATGTGATATAGCCGGATTATTAAATCAAGTGTTGATTTAATAATTTAATGTATAATTGTATATTTGATATACAAGATTGCATTAACTAATATTAGCTCACTTAATCTTTTCTTTTTCTTACAAGTGTGCATTAGTATATATGAGATATATATTAGTGTACATTTTATTGTATCATGCTTGATGTCACATGATATATGGGTGTATGAGACTCACACCATACTAATAATAATGTGAGGGTTTATATTTATTTAAGTAAATCAAAATTTGTGTTAATTAGTCACATGCTTGGAATCTTGGAGAAGCTTGTAGCATCTTTGACTAAGTCCACTCCTTTTATTTTACTTGTAGATATTTATTAAGCTAACCATTATTGTTAGCCATGGTTTAATCTCTACATGGGTTAGTGTATGACACTAACTCACCCATGGTTGCTATTCTCACCTCATTAGTTCATTCTCATCTCTTCACTTCATCTTCTTCATCCTTGAGAAAAAGCTTTCTAGCTTTTGGAAAAGTGAGAAAATATTGTGAGAAAAATAAATCTAAAGTGAGCCCATTTCCTACTTCATCATTCTCTACTAATTTTCATTTAGTTTAGGGTGTTTGCTTCACTAATCTACCATTAGTGAAGAGGTAGCAAGAGCTTGAGTCTCCTTGACGTAGATCATCTTCGGCCTCGAAGATTTCGAGCAAGCTTGTTCATTTCTCCGGGAGAACCCTTTCTAGAGTTCGGTTGTTCATGACTTGCAGCGAAGGGACTACTACACGGAGCATTAGAAGTGAAGGACCAGTCTACAAAGATTGTATTCCTCATTCACTTAGATGTAAAGTAGTTTACATATCGTATCGTCGCATTTTCTAGTAAAGATTCTATGGTAAGGGTTAGCTAGAATGGTAAATTTTTGAAATTGGCATGGACGATGCCTCCCGAAACCTTGCTGCCGTGCTAGGCAACCCTACAACTACGCCTTGACAGAGGTCAACAAGCGCAACACGAATATTAACTAAAACTTATCTGAAATGACGGAGGCCTACGACAGGTTTTTATGAAAACCTTTTGCGTAATGAACTTGATATCGTTGCAGAATCAAGTGATTTTGAAAAGGAGTGTTTTTTAGGCTTTTACTAGTTTTGCTAAAGAGGTCACTCCCGGTGAAGGGATCTCGACTCTTTCCTTATCGAATAAGGTGCAGGATATTTCACAAATATCACCATGCAAAGTAAGAACTATAGAAGCAGTCAAAAACAAAACTGAGTAAGTTGTAGCATCTGCTAGTTTCGCTAAAGAGGTCACTCCCGGTTAAGAGATCTCAGCTCTTTCCTTATCGAATAAGGTGTTCGATATTCTACAAGGAATATCGCTACGCAAAGCAAAAACTAAAGCTATCCTTTTTGAAAATTTGATTCTACAACATATTTTAGGTTTCTTTTCTTTCATTAATATCATTAATGAAGTCCCATCATTTATGCTTCCTAAGAATCATAGAAGAAACAAAAATACAATGTACGCTTATGCCATTCGCATTCACCACAGTGTCCCGTTGTGCACCGTTAGGTTACATAACTAACGGCATAGCGGGACCGGACTAGCGTAGGTGCAAAACATAAGCAACGTTTATTATATATCATACATATAATAATAAAGCATTCGTCTCAAACATATAAAGTGATCACATCACAGAATATCAGCAGCAGAAGATAACATATGAAATATTGGATATACTAGGAGGTCCGTGTTTTATTTTAAGCCTGCATAAAACACGGATTCCACGGTCGCGATGAATAGCCAAACCCACATCCCTAGAACCCTATTGGAGCGGCAAGCAACCCTTCCAATTCTAGAGTTAGGAGACCTGGACTCGACTCCTCGAGATGGTCTCCTACTGGACTCTAGAACCCTGTTACTTATGCTCCCCACCTTGGGTCTATCCTAATGCGATAAAGTAAATAATATACAACAATGGTGACATCATCCTCAACCCGAAAGCGCCCCAATAAAAGAATATTACATACAATAAATTTCACATCAATGAAAATAAAAACTCTCATCTCACATAAAACTCCAGGCTGATCAAAACACGATGATCCAATATAACATATCACAGCAACACATAACATCATATGTCATCAATATAAGTATATATGCATATCCCAATTATCGTTGACATATAGCAATGAAACCGGCGATACACCACATATTACACTTGCGGTTGCAGAAAAGAAAATGTTAAACTACAACATTTGGAATCCACAATCAGCTTAGACATCATAAACCCGAAATATCACATATCTCGGATTTCATGCCTAACAATATGAATTCCAAATATTGTATCACATTCCATAAAAAGCTAGACGATTTTAAACATTCTGATCGAATCAAAAAACACCCAAAATTTCCCAAAAAGCTTAACACTTGAGCACGGTTTGAAAATACTCAGTGCATGCCACAGTACCTATGGACCAACAGTAGAAGGGTCAACCCTTGCCTCACCTATGGTGCCGCGGAACTACCGCAAACCCTAGGGTTTAGCAGCGGTTCTTACGGTCACAGAATCGACTTAGGGTTTCGTTCTTCTAGAGGGTCCATCGAATCACATGCACGATATTTGAATGTTCTTTAACTATGAAAAAATCCAACTCTTGGAAAATTTTCCGGCGAGGGTTAAAGTGGGTATTTGATATCCGTTCGAACTTTTTAACACCGTCTGAATAACCCGAAACAAACCTAGAATTACGAATACGAAACACTCCGAGTAGCCAATGCATAAAGATAACATCACATGCAAATTTAGCAAAAACAAGCAACACCTGAAATACCAAACCCCAGAGACTGGAACACTGTAAAAAGTTTAACCCATATTTCCTCAAGATGGCCGAGCAGGCCGGTTTTACATGCAAAGTAGCCGGCCAGATTCCGGCGAGGGGGGCTGAATTTTTCACTGTGTTCATGTTGCATCTCATACAACATTCTGCAGTTGTTTAAAAAAATTTTGACTACTTAAAAAATTCGACAGAAACTAGGGTTTTAAATCGGGTGTATCGGAGTTGTTTCGGTATCGTAATCCTACAATATCCGTCTAATTCTCTAGCTTGGCTCTGATACCATTGTAGGGTTCCTAAGTACAACAGCAAGGTTTCGGGTGGCATCATCCATGCCAAATTAAAATTTTGCCATGCTAAAAGAACCCTAACCTAGGTTATTAACTAGAGAATCATACGTAAACGATATGTAAACAACTTTACAACTAAGTGAGTAGGGATTACAATCTTTGTAGTGCGTTCCTTCACTTCATTAGCTCCAAGTAGTTGTCCATTTGCTGCGATCAAAGAATTCCCTGACTCTTGAGAGGCTCTACAAGGTGAATGATGCATGCTTGCTTAAATTCTTTAAAATCCAAGATGATTTATTTTGAGGAAATACAGACTCAAGCTATCACTTCACTAATATGGAATTAGTGAAGCTAACACCCTAAACTATATGGCTAGTATAGAAGAGAATGATAAAGTAGGAATTTTTCTTACTTTAGAATTTATTTTCTCACAATTTTTCTTCTCTTTCTCAAGATCAAGAGAGAGCTTGAAGGAGATGAAGAAAGAAGAAGATAAAATGAATGAGATAGATTAGGTTAGAAATGCAACCATGGGTTTATGTCATGGCTAACCATTGTAGAGAATAAACCATGGCTAATTGATTAGGGTTAGATTAATAAATATCTAGGTAAAAACAAAAAAGTGGACTTTAGTCAATGGTTCTACAAGATTCATCCAAGCTTAACCATGACATAATTCTAAGTTGTTTTGAATTATCTAAAATAAATATAAACATAACATTATCATAAAAGCATGGTATCATTCTCATACACCTATGTAGCATGTATAACCTAGCATGTCACAATATTATATATCACATATATAATTTGTGAACAAAAGAAAACAATACATTAAACATATATCACATATATGTTAAATGTATCAAAAGTGAGAAAAGAATTACTTAAGTGAGCATATATTAGTTAATGGAATTTAATATATCAAATATATAATTATACATTAAATTATTAAATCAACACTTGATTTAATAATCCGGCTATATCACATATAACTGACTAATATAATATGTATCATTTCATCGAATCAATACTTAATCCGATAACCCGGCTACATCACATATAATCGGCCAATATCACATATTACGAGAATAGAATACGGTATCACATACGCGTATTAATCTCGGTCCCGCACATATCACATATATGCTCCTACTCTGTTTTGCCTGAGCCAGGAAACCTCTGTGTAGGACTCTAAAGACTCGTTAATACGCCGGCAATAGGTGGTGATCATATCAGTCACCCACAAGCAATCAGCGGTCAGCTAAACGTAACGGCTACCTGGTATTGAGCGATCAGAAGATCAACAAGCAAGCCTTCTCAGACTCCTGTGAATCCAATCAGTAACACTACCGTACAGTCCGGTCTCTTCGTCTGATATGTCGCATATCCAGTCTAGGGGTGGTAAACGTCAAACCCCAGTAACCGATAAGTCGTGTCGATATGAGGCTCTAACGGGTCGAGAAACTACTGATAACACTTACCAGTAGATCTCTATATCATCCTTGGTCAGGGACTTCCTGTTATAGCCAATCGAACACAGCGCAACATCAACCCCCAATACCGGGAGAGACGAAACCCCTCCTATCGCTCATTGCCTCCATGTGATTCGGGACTGTACCCAAAACCCACCGTTTTGCACGCTGTCTTGAACGTGGTAAGGTGGAAATCAAAGCACAGTGGGAATCACCCAAGACTCTATTACGACATCGGGTCTACAGACTAACTTGTACCAGTGTCACCAGAGAACTGCTATCTGACGATATGTATAATACCAACTAGGAGTTCTCGGCGAGTCTGTTCAGTGTACCCAGTCTCCACTGAGCACCCGTATACCATCTTTGATGTCAAACACCAATGGATATGGGATCATCCATCTGAAAGGTTCCTAGGCACCCTATAGTGGTTTCACAAGGCATCGAACATGCCAATTTAAATTTTTTGGTGCCGAGAAACCCTAGACTACAGATCTTAAACTAGATGTTTAGGCGAAATGAAAACTTAGTTAACACTTAACTACTGGGATACGGAAATTACAACCTTTGTAGATCCGGATATCCACCTCCACGGCTCCGCAAGGGCGTCCTCTCGCTGTCCATCTTGAAGCTTGAACTCTCGTGACGGCTTCATCGGAGAAACGTGCGGAATAGGTCATCGGCTTCGTGTCAAAGACGATCTACGTCGACGTTGCACAAACTCAAGCTCCGACTTCACAAACTTGTGAAACTTGTGAAGTAAACACCCAAAACAACTTGGCAAGAGGTAGAGGATGAAGAAATAGGAGGTGGGTTCACTTTAGATTTGGATTTCTCTCACTAGATCTCAAGTTGCCATTGTTGTAGCAAGCTTGAAGAAGAAGAAGAAGATGAGCTCAAGAAAAGAATATGATAAGTCTTGTGATAAAATAAATTTAAATCAAATAGTTATCATAACTTGAACTAGGGTTAAGTGTAGAGAATTAACCATGGTCACTTGGATGGGTTAGGGTTAAGCATGAAGATAAGGATGGTTAGCAAAGTCAAATCTTCATGAAGCTTCAATATAAAACAAATAAAGCCACCATTCTTATCTTAATCCATTTCAAATAAATAAATAAACAAATAAATAAATAAATGAATATGCAAAACCCTAATTATCAAATTAACCATGGATTAATTCTATAAACTTAACTATATGATCAAGTATCATCAAACATGATACAAAGTAGTGCACTAAAGCATATCACATATACAATGTGCATCAAGTGAGAAAAATCCGTTTAAAGTGAACCAATACTAGTTAATGCAATGCAATATATCAAATATATAATTATGCATTAAATCATTAAATCAACATTTGATTCAATGATCCGGTCATGTCGCACATGATCGACTAGAATGTAATGTATCGATTTATCGAATCAATGATTCGATAACTAGGTCATATCGAATATAACCAATCGAAACATATATCGCGAGAATGAAATGCGGTATCACATACACGCATTATTCTCGGTCCCGCACATATCTCATATGCGCTCCTATTTCGTTTCGCTTGAGCCAGGAAACCTCTGTGTAGGACTCTAAAGACTCGTCAATACGCCGGTAGCAGATGATGATCATATCAAGCACCCACAAGCCGCAAGCGGTCTGCTAAACGTAACGGCCACCCGGGTATTGAGCGATCAGAAGATCGACGAGCTAGCCCGCTCACACTCCTGCGAATCCGACCAGTAACACTTACCATACAGTCCGGTCTCTTCGTCTGATATGTCGCATATCAAGTCTAGGGGTGGTAAACGTCAGACCCCAATAACCCGATAAGTCGTGCTGATGTGAGGCTCGTAACGGGTCGAGAAACTACTGGTAACACTTACCAGCAAATCTCTGATCAGCCCTGGCCAGGGACTTCCCTGTTACGGCCAATCGAGCACAGCGCAACATCAACCCCCAATACCGGGAGAGACGAAACCCCTCCTATCGCTCATTGCCTCCATGTGACTCGGGACTGTGCCCAAAGACCACCGTTTTGCACGCCCTCATGGACGTGGTAAGGTGGAGATCAAAGCACAGTGGGAATCACACAAGACTCTATGACGATCTCGGGTCTACAGACTAACCTGTACAAGTGTCACCTGAGAACTGCCATCTGACGTGAGGTATAATACCATCTGGGAGTTCTCGGCGAGTCCGTCCAGTGTACTCAGTCTCCACTGAGCACCCGTATACCATCTCTGATGTCAAACACCAATGGATATGGGATCATCCATCGCCCATCACATGGGTCGAGAAGCGTATACGCTAGTCTACTCTGGTATATCGATGCCCCGTCTCGATACACCCACGACTAGGGACCTTGAAGGATGTACTTATAGACTACCATGTCCCCACTAGTATGATCTGCATCATAGTCCAGGTAGTCAAGTACAAATCCTAAGGGCTTTACCAACATGTAACTATAAGACAGTATAAAGAGACTAGTGTACATGTTAAGATAAATAGCAACCAGATAGCATACTATCATGTCGAGCAAGAAAGTCATCTCTATATATGTCCAAGCATCCAATATAATATACATAATCTGTACAATACTGGCCTCTAGGGCATACATACAACTAACACCATCGCCCATCTACATGTGTCAAGAAGCTATATGCTAGTCTACTCTGGTATATCAATGCCCTGTCTCGATACTGTAAGTGCACGGCGGCGCCCCGGCCGTCTTTCCGAGGCCAAAATGCGGAAGCGATAATTTGCTTTAACTTTTGAACCGGCACCACCGCGCACAAAATTCCCGGATCGGGCCATTAATCTAGTTCTAGCTAACTAAAGAACGGGTAGAGAGATATACCGAGCGATCCGTGTCCTTCGGTCTTCTCGTCGTCGTCCCGATCTTCCCGCGGAATCTCCGGTCTCCATCACGTCCCCGGAAGGGCACCACGTCGCCGACTTCTTTTACGGGCTCCTACCTCTTGACCGAGGCAACTCGGGCACGAAGTTGGCGAGCCGACGTGCCCAAGGATTGCTGTAGAATACGTGTAGTGCTCTATATCTCATTTGGGGTTACTAGAAGTTGCCTTTGGTGGAGGATTGATATGATAACATTTTGGAGATGAAATTTGGGATTTTTGCAAGCACAATAGAACCAAAAATCCCCACCCAAATATTGGGCAGCCCCTCCCTCTATCATGGCCGGCCAAAAATTGGTGAGGGGAGGAAGAGAATGAGGGAGAGTGTGGAGTGTGTATTAAAAATGAGAGAGAGAGAGAGTCTCATAATGCAAGAGAGAGAAAAATGGTTATCATGAAAAGAAATGATCACCCACCAAAACCCACACTCCACCAACCATCATGAAAACCATGTCCCACAAAAGTCAAGCCATGATGAAGATAGAAGTCAAGGTCAAACAAGATCTATCATGAAGCAACCATATGCAAAGACCACCCTCCACAATGCTTATTTGCACAATTGCAAATAAGCCCTCCTCCACCAATCTTCAGCCAATGAAAGATACAAAGAAATATGGCCGAAACGGAAAACAAACTGGCAACTTCGGAAAACTGATCCCATAATAAATTACAGGAAAACCCCGCTACTGTATATACATACCCGCATTTGTATTCCGACCGAAATACAAATGCAATGAGACAAAAGTACAATACTAGGATCCGGCTTAAACCAAAGCCCGCTAGTATTATCCGTCCGATCATGATCCGTGCAATACCGCACGTATCAGATCGAACCCTGCCATATCTCCATACGGCCTCTACAGCGTTTCGCCCGAAACTTGAGAAACTGGTCTGTGGGGGACTCTAAAGACTCGTCAACACCTTGGTTGTGGATTTAACCACTAGCACGTCAGAGGTATTAGCCTATACGTAACGGGCTACCAGGTACTGACTAAAAGGGACGTCGATGAGCGAACTCATCCTGACACCCTACTGAGCCTGTCAGTGACAATATCCGTACAGTCCGGTCCGTTCGTCTATGAGCATCGCATGGCGGGCCTAAGGGGTTGGTAAAAGTCAGACCCCCAAAAGTGGTACAAGTCGTGTCGGAGTGTAGCCCAGAACACCCTGAGATACTACTGGAATACCTACCAGTAAATCTCCTGCTTCGGCCGAGGGCTTTATGTAATGGCTTTCCTAGACACAGCGCAACCTCACCCCCAATACCGGGAGAGACGAACCCCTAAAGATCCGCTCACTGCCTCCTTGTGGCTCGGGACTGTACCCAACTAAAACCAGTTTGCACGTCTCCTTTGAGCATGGTAGGGTAGTAATCAAAGTACAGTGGGAACTCACACGAGACAAATGACGATCCTCAGGTCGATGAACTAACCTGTACACATGTCACCAGGGAACTGCTATCTGACGTCAGGTATAAGACCAGCTAGCATGTTCCTGGCGAGTCCTGTCCGGTGTACTCATAACCCAATGAGCACCTGTATACATCTTAGATGAACCAACTGACACCAGTGGCTTGTGAGACCGGCCACCGCCCCTCGTCGGGGTCTCGACTGTATACACTAGTCTACTCTGGAGTATCGATGCCCTGTCTCGAAACTCCCACGACTAGGGACCTTTTAAGGATGTGCTTATAAACTACCAGCTCCAATGTATATGATCGCCCTCATACTGCTAGCAGTCAAGCAAGAATCCTAGGGGCTCTATCAACGTGTAATAGCGACCTGTCAGGTCACCTAAAGCAGTACACGATGATAAAGATAAACCAGATAGCATACTATCATCTTGAGTAAGATTATCCTACTGGGATAGGCCCTCCCTCAATCATTGCAATCACGTGCCTGTGATCCAATAATTGAGTCTGAGGGTACTATCTCCAACAATCTCCCACTTGCACTCATGGCTAATTATTGTGATGTCGCATACTCACAGCCCGTGTGATACCGAACACCCAACTCCTCTACTAATCAGTCTCACAAAACCCGTTTGCGAAACTATTGCGTTCGATGAATAGCCTCAGTGAGTGGATCCGCTCTAATGTTTCTTTCTATGTCTCTCTTTATCTCAAGTTCGCGGAGAAATCTATCTCCCGAAATGAGCAATACCTGTCTTAGAGTATGTCAGTATATCTGATGGGACCTAGCTTATAAATGAACTCCAAATCCAAACTTCATAGACTGTATCGTCAACTGAACTTAATCAGTATCCTGCGCCATTCTTCCCTCAGTATCCACCTGGACCACCTGTCCAAAATACTGCCCCTCGTCAGAAGGAAAACTATAACTCTGACAATCACTATGTCATCCAGGTCATCTTGGAAGCCTGAAATGATAACTGTCTCCCGAATGAGGCTGTCGTTATCATATCCCTAGAACATTCACTTATGTTCTAAAACTGCTTCCGTTCGTTTCTCCAGGATTGGATCAATACCATTTTATTGCATCCACTGCAAAAACAACATCTGGCGTGGTACTTGACATCTCATGATTGACTCAATTGCCTAAGCAAGTGATCTGCCAATCATGCACATCCCTCTCCACTTTAGTCTGTAAGACACCTTTAGAGAGGGTGACTCCATCACCTGCAGGTACACTACCGTGCCAGGAGTCGTCCATTCTAAAAACTCTTAGAATGCTGTCTAAGTACCCTGATTGGGAAACCACCCAAATCTAGATCTATAGATCTAGTAACCAGAATGTCTGATATAATATCCAATTCCCATATGGAGAAACCACTGTGTGACAACCAAAGTATAACCGATCGTAGTATAGGAATATCACTTCCTACTCTGTGTATGTCATCCAAATACCAGGACATCACACCCTACTACCTTCTTAACAGATCCATCCCCTATTCTGATGAAGTCAAACCTATGACTGTCACGTCAGAAATAGATGATCTATCTCCGCTACATCTGCTTTAGTCTATAAATAGACATAAGCCACTTGTCCACCATGCTTCCGCTGCTCCCACTGACTATGACAACCCTCTGGCAGAGTCATATACACGTACACTTCTAAAGCTAGTTTAGAACGACGCTATACTCATCCTCCTGCCGGGTCTCGCAGCCTGGAACAACAGCAATGGCAAGTCTGGGTAAATAAGAACCCCCTGCCACCGTCCTTGAGGCTACCGGAGTACCTCTCGGGTGCCTGAGGTTACCCACCGTATTTGCGGAGTGGCCAATGGAATGTCAAACATGATTGAATCTTTAGGTTCTTATGAAATCTTCAGTAATCGTTTGCGGTTCTGGAATCACTTCCAGTTCTACCATACTCCCACTACTATTTTCTGAAAAAATCCATTTTTATTAAAACTGTGGCGAGTCAAGAACAATATCACTATTGATCTTCCAGATGGTAGAAAGTCAACCCTCGTCATAGCCTGGGTCAACCCACAAACAGCCATTACAGAAACGTGCCTTGAGTTATCCAGAGTCTGGTTTTAAGCATAAGCCGGACAACTCCCCGTACCCTAACATCGTTAAGATACGAACTGTTCTATATCCAATATAGGACCAGGGGCACTGATTTAATTGAACCAGATTCAAATCATGCAGCTATCTCCAGTGCATGTCAACTAAATGGAAGGAGGCGGATCAGCGTTACTCAACTTAGGAATGCTTCCAATTATGAGTAACCTGAAAGAGAAGCAAGTTCTCTTAATCATTACTATCAACTGAATACCCTACACAAGTATCTACATCTTCGATCACCTTGAAGAATCCTGATTTTTGCAACACCTGGTTCTCTACTTTATTCATATACCTATAACTTCTCAAAACTCAGACCCTGTGTTTCTACGAAACACATGTCTAAGAACCAGAGAAGTCACAAGTAAACAGAATCTAGTACGAGTACCAACCCCTCTGTCCTAATGGACACTGGACAACATACAATACTCTGTATATGTCCCCTGAGTCTAATAACTCATTCACTGTGTGTCGTAGGTTGAAAACTGTACTTATGGTTAAGAAGAATTACACTGCTGTTTAATGCTCCTTACCTAACCATCCAATGATATAGGTAAATGTCATAGACACAATTTCAAAAAGGTATATCCCACTCTATAAAAATAGACGTACAGATATATCAATTTGAAATTGGTGCATAACAACGGATATTCAAAACCAAATATTTGCCGTCTGGCAAACAACCCAGGTGATTTCCTCAAATATCACCGATTACAACGAATCCCAATATAATGAGGATGATCACCCAATTCCCAATAACTTACTCCCACTCGTCATCTGTAAAACCATACAGATGTGAGAATCAAACCTGGTAAATACATACCCTGGAGCAAGTGTTTAATTGGGAAATCAGTTTTCTTTTAACAGTACACAGTGAAACTGAAACATTGAAATGTTTCGTAGGGGTATCCGGGTATTCCTAGTAATGCCTCTTCCATTATCCAAATTCACGAATGTAACCGTATATTTCTTTGCCACCTATCCAAATCCCTTTATATGTCTTTAGTCATTACTTTCTGCACACCCCTTTAGGCCAAATGGTTTTCTTCCTTCCCTACCGTTCGGCACCAGCCTATGGTTTGGAAGAAGACTATCTAATAAGCATAATGGGTGTACTGTCCAAATCCTAGGAGCACTCGCAATGCGAGAGAAGGTGAAGATAAAAGACAACTGAATAAACCTTATTCCTGTTTCTCCTGAACCAGAATCCATCCCCGAACTGGAATAAGTTCCTTTCGAGTTCGTATATAACCATACGATGGAGTATCCAATAAACTGTGGATCTTCGTAGTGATACGGAGTGTCCTAGAGAAATACAAAGGTCAAGTGGGAGTGGTAATGAAATACCTGGTTTGGTCGTGAATATCAGTCGCAATTTACTTTGCCCTCTTACTAATCCCTTAATATGTCTTTACTTAATACCTTTTGTACACCATCGTTAGGCTAATTGGTTTTCTTCATTCCCTACCGTTTGGCACCAGCCTAAGGTTTGGAAGAAGACTATCCAATTTACGTAATAGGTGTACTATCTCCTAAACCAAGGAGTACTCGCGACCTGAGAGAAGGTAAAAGGAAAAAACAACTGAATAGTCCTATTCGTTTTCTCTAGAACTGGAAACCATCCTTGAATAAATTCCTTCGAGTTCGTATATAACCATACGATGGTTTTGTCCAATGGAAGTGGACATTCGTAGTAATACGGGGTGTCCTGGAGAAAAGGGTAAAAGTAGGAATGGCAATGAGGTATGCAACTCTGACAATCCAAAAGCCAGTGTTTAAGAAGGTTCGGTTAGTTTTGGTCGCTGAGTCATAGTCTTAGGGTCGGGTCATGGTCGCTGCCAAAGAGAGAGAGAAAAGAAACACTCAGCATGCACTCTAACCTAGATCAGAATTGTTACCAATTTATCTAATCTGGAAACCTCCCACTGTACCGTCAAATTCTCCTCCAAACCTGAAAGAAGAATTAGTCGGGATCACCCGAGGAGTAAACCAACTCATCAGTGGGAATCGGGATCCAACTATCATCGCATGATAACGTGACGGAATCCACTCACGTTATCACACTCCAGAAGTTATGCGCATATCTGGCAAGTTTCAGTTTCATTAGAAACTCCCGATGTGATTTTTGCCCCATGCTCTTATGACCTTGACTTTGGCCAACATATCATAAGTCACATGTCAAGTTCTACCCGTCATTCTCCAGGTTAATTTGAGCCCTCCCGTACATACCCTTGACTTTGGCCAAAATAGTAGTACGACTGCCCCAAACCAACGCATCTATCTATGCTGCATATGAATACCCAATAGCTACCAATCACTGTGCCTTGACTTTGGCCAACATACACAGCTTGAATACTTATTGACTATCCATATGAAACGACGGAGCGCTACGAATGATTTCTGGCGAAAACCTTTAACGTAATGAACTTGATATCGTTGAAGGAACTGGATAGCTTTATAAAAATATAGCGACGAAAACCTTTGCTAAAGAGGTCATTCCCGGTGAAGGGATCTCGGCTCTTTCCCCGTAGAATGAGGTGCAGGATATTCCAACTGAATACCATGATGCAAAGCAAAAGTAATCGGCTATAGTGAAGTTATTGCCCTGATGCAAACTTTTGTCCAAGGGGTCACTCTCGGTGAAGGGATCTCGGCCCTTGCCTCGTCGACTGAGGAGCAGGATATTCCAACTGAATACCACTGTGCAAAACAAAAGTGAACGTCCTTGCAATAACAGCTTTTTGAAAAGTGTTCCAACAACATCAGATTAGGTTTGTTTAACTTGCATTGATCCGAATCAACGCAGTCCCATCAATTGATCACACCAATAAAGAACGAAAATAATGATGTACGTATATGCCATCCCCATTCGCCACTGGGTCCCGTCATTACCCGTTAGGTTAGTTAACTAACGACAGAGTGGGGACTGGACTAGCGCGGATGCAAAATATATACAACATCTACTAGTATATATATCAATATATAATATTTCGCTCAAGGCGTGATAAAATGCAACATCACAGAAATGTAATAAGCATCACAAAACAATACAGATATCTGGGATCCCGGGGTTTCACAGAGCTGCTACTGAAACCCGACGTTCCCCTGGTAGTGTGGATAGCCTGTGCAATGAAATCCTAGACCCCTACGGGTGCGGCAAGTTACCCGCCAAAACCTGAGGCGAGGCAGCCCCCTTCAGCAACGTGAATGGACCACCCAGCACTTCACGGAATCCAGTAACTTGGGCACCCCTCCTGGGTCAACCTGTACCCCCTACGAGTGCGGCGAATAGCCCGCCAATTCTAGAGTAAAGCCCCCTCCGTCTCAATGCCATGAGATGCGGGCCCGTTGCCCTCTAGAACCCGGCTATCCGTGCACCCCTCCTTGGGGTAATCCTAGTACAGAAAGTAAAATATACATACAACGGGTACATCGACCTCACCCCGGTCGTGCCCCAAAAGAATAATATACAAACAGACAGTGACGGCAGTCCACATGTCGGACGCTCTCCCCGCATTATCAAATGTACATAATACAACCAAAACTGTACTAGCATTGCATCCAGGCTATCCCCCACGACCAATTCGCAACATCACAGCACAATCACAGAACATCAACGTGAATGTCACGTTCGCAAATCTGTCTAACCGGGCTATAGCAGTAAGACAGGATTTACCGATCAAGTGACATTCACGGTCGCAGATATAATGTAAATACTGTGAACTAATGTGTTTAAAATTTTCGATCGATCAAATTTACCCAAGTGGGCCCCCAAGCACTACTGTAGCACTTAAAGAAATTCTGGACCCAAAAAGAATATTCCAAAACCCCAATTTCCCTGTTTAAAGAGCTCTGTACAAAATTGGTGCAGTCAGGGCACTGTACTGCGGCGGAATCGTGTCCCCAAGGGGGTTTTGGCCGCGGTTCCGCGGTGGTTCTACAGTGTCACGCCACCATTTTTCTCAAGAATTCTTAAAACTTCCTGCATGTCATTCTGCAACAACCTGAAAAATTTTTAGAGCCCAAAAAATTTCGACAGAGAACTGATGCATGGAAAAATGCGGTTTTGGAATATTTGTTCGATCGAAGCTTTAAACATACTAGTGCAAGCTAGACTAGGTTAATGGCGTGGCTCTGATACCAGTGTAAGTGCAGGGCGGCGCCTCGGCCGTCTTTCCGAGGCCAAAATGCGGAAGCGATAATTTACTTTAACTTTTGAACCGGCACCACCGTGCACAAAATTCCCGGATCGGGCCATTAATCTAGTTCTAGCTAACTGAAGAACGGGTAGAGAGATATACCGAGCGATCCGTGTCCTTCGGTCTTCTCGTCGTTGTCCCGATCTCCCCGCGGAATCTCCGGTCTCCACCACGTCGCCGGAAGGGCACCACGTCGCCGGCTTCTTTTACGGGCTCCCACCTCTTGACCGAGGCAACTCGGGCATGAAGTTGGCGAGCCGACGTACCCAAGGATTGCTATAGAATACTTGTAGTGCTCTACGTCTCATTTAGGGTTACTAGAAGTTGCCTTTGGTGGATGATTGATATGATAACATTTTGGAGATGAAATTGGGGATTTTTGCAAGCACAATAAAACCAAAAATCCCTCCCAAATATTGGGCAGCCCCTCCCTCTATCATGGCCGGCCAAAAATTGGTGAGGGGATGAAGAGAATGAGGGAGAGTGTGGAGTGTGTATCAAAAATGAGAGAGAGAGAGGGAGTCTCATAATGCAAGAGAGAGAAAAAGGGTTATCATGAAAAGAAATGATCACCCACCAAAACCCACACTCCACCAACCATCATGAAAACCATGTCCCACAAAAGTCAAGCCATGATGAAGATAGATGTCAAGGTCAAACAAGATCTATCATGAAGCAACCATATGCAAAGACCACCCTCCATAATTCTTATTTGCACAATTGCAAATAAGCCCTCCTCCACCAATCTTCAGCCAATGAAAGATACAAAGAAATATGGCCGAAACGGAAAACAAACTGGCAACTTCGGAAAACTGATCCTGTAATAAATTACAGGAAAACCCTGCTACTGTATATACATACCCGCATTTGTATTCCGACCGAAATACAAATGCAATGAGACAAAATCTACACTGTACAATACTAGGATCCAGCTTAAACCATAGCCCGCTAGTATTATCCGTCCGATCATGATCCGTGCAATACCGCACATTTCAGATCGAACCCTGCCATATCTCCATACGGCCTCTACAGCGTTTCGCCCGAAACTTGAGAAACTGGTTTTTGGGGGACTCTAAAGACTCGTCAACACCTTGGTTGTGGATTTAACCACTAGCACGTCAGAGGTATTAGCCTATACGTAACGGGCTACCAGGTACTGACTAAAAGGGACGTCGATGAGCGAACTCATCCTGACACCCTACTGAGCCTGTCAGTGACAATATCCGTACAGTCCGGTCCGTTCGTCTATGAGCATCGCATGGCGGGCCTAGGGGGTTGGTAAAAGTCAGACCCCTAAAAGCGGTACAAGTCGTGTCGGAGTGTAGCCCAGAACACCCTGAGATACTACTGGAATACCTACCAATAAATCTCCTGCCTCGGCCGAGTGCTTTGTGTAATGGCTCTCCTAGACACAGCGCGACCTCACCCCCAATACCGGGAGAGACGAACCCCTAAAGATCCGCTTACTGCCTCCATGTGGCTCGGGACTGTACCCAACTAAAACCTGTTTGCACGTCTCCTTTGAGCGTGGTAGGGTAGTAATCAAAGTACAGTGGGAACTCACACGAGACAAATGATGATCCTCAGGTCGATGAACTAACCTGTACACATGTCACCAGGGAACTGCTATCTGACGTCAGGTATAAGACCAACTAGCATGTTCCCGGCGAGTCCTGTCCGGTGTACTCATAACCCAATGAGCACCTGTATACATCTTAGGTGAACCAACTGACACCAGTGGCTTGTGAGACCGGCCACCACCCCTCGTCGGGGTCTCGACTGTATACACTAGTCTACTCTGGAGTATCGATGCCCTGTCTCGAAACTCCCACGACTAGGGACCTTTTAAGGATGTGCTTATAGACTACCAGCCCCCACGTATATGATCGCCCTCATACTGCTGGCAGTCAAGCAAGAATCCTAGGGGCTCTATCAACGTGTAATAGCGACCTGTCAGGTCACCTAAAGCAGTACACGATGATAAGGATAAACCAGATAGCATACTATCATCTTGAGTAAGACTGTCCAACTGGGACAGGTCCTCCCTCAATCATTACAATCACGTGCCTGTGATCCAATAATTGAGTCTGGGGGCACTATCTCCAACAGATACACCCACGACTATGAACATTTGAAGGATGTACTTAGTGACTACACTGTCCCCACTAGTATGATCTGCATCATAGTCCTAATAGTCAAGTACCTATCTTAAGGGCTTTATCAACATGTGAGAGCAAGACAGTATCACAATAAAAGTCAACATGTTAAGACAAAGAGCAACCAGATAGCATACTATCATGTCGAGTAAGAAAGTCCTCTCTAAATATATCCAAGCATCCTCTATAATATACATAACATGTACAATAATGGCCTCTACGACATACATATAACTAACAGAACCCTACTAGATCAGCGGAGTGGCTGAGGTCCGTCATGGACTATTGAATCCTCCGGTTCTACCAAATCATCAGCTGGAACTTCTTCCAGTTCTACCTCATGATCACTAATTTCTTTCATAAGAAATTCCTTTTCTAAAAATATGGCATTCCGAGATACAAAACACCTTTTTTCCTCAGTGTGGTAAAAGATATACTCTCGCGAATGCTTGGGATATCCTACAAACTTGCACAGAACTGACCTTGCCTCGTGCTTGTCCGGATTTTGCTTTTTCACATAGGCCGAAAACCCCCATATCTTAACTCGTTTAAGAGATATTCTATTCCTATTCCATATCTCATATGGAGTGGTAGACACTGATTTGGTTGGAACTCTATTCAATAGGTATGCAGTTGTCTCAAATGCATAACCCCAAAAGAAAATAGGCATCTCAGCAGTACTCATCATAGAGTGCACCATATTTTATAGGGTGTGATCCCTCCGCTCCTATACACCATTGTGCTATGGTGTATACGGAGGAGTAAGCTGAGAGAGAATCCCAATCTCTTTTAAATAATCAGGAACTACGTGCTCAAGTATTCTCCTCCCCGATCAGATCGAAAGATTTTAATACTTCTGCCCGTTTGGTTCTCTACTTCGCACTTATATTTCTTGAATTTCTCAAAAGCTTCAGATTTATATTTCAACAAGAACATGTGTCCGAAACTTGAGAAATTATTGGTGAATGTAATGAAGTACGGGGAACCATTTCTGACATGTGTAGACATAGGACCACATACATCACTATGTATCAGTCCCAAGAGTTCAGTAGCTCTTTCTCCGTGTTCTGTAAACTGAGTTTTTGTCATTTTGCCTTTGAGACATGACGGCAGGTTTCATAAGATGTAAATTTGAACAGGTTCAAATATCCATCCTTATATAACTTAGCTAGTCGTGTCGCATTGATATGACTTAGTCTACAATGCCACATGAAGGATTCGTTCATTTCTGAACTTTTTCTCTTGTGTGTGTTCTGTACGTTAAGAACTGTATTTTGATTCAGAACGTATAAACTGTTACATAACGTACCAAACCCAATCAACACTTGATCTAGGAAAATGTTCATAACATTTTTCTCTACTACAAAGTTATATCCTTCTTTATCTAATAAAGAAATCGATATTAAATTTTATATCATAGATGGTTCATAATAACAGTCGTTCGAGATCAATGTATTCCCATTTGGTAATACAAGGTGATATTCTCCAACTGCTTTGGCTGCAACATTTGCACCATTCCCTACTTTTAGAAAATGATCACCTATTCCCAGTTCTCCACCTTTATTTAGCCCATGTAACATATTACATATATGGGATCCTGATCCGGTATCTAATACCCAGGATATAGAGTGTACTGAGAAAAAGTTCTCGGTAACGAACACCCCCAAAGAAGATGTATCAACAAGCTCATTCCTCGTTCGGGTCTCGTGGGAATCCGGATATTTCCCTATTTCCTGCTCAGACTTATAACAGTTATAAGATAGAGTAGAACCAACGTTCCCCAGCTTAGTATAATAAGCGGGTTCGGTCAATACATCCATATTATTATCTTGATTAAGGCATGTCATGGTCGCTATCTGGAGAGAGAGAAGAAGAAAACACTTTAGCGTATGCTCTTGCAAAATTAGATTGGTTATTATCTTATCTAATCAGGATGGCTTCCATTGTTTTTATCAAATCATCCTTCAAACTCTAAAAGGTAAGACTAGCCGGGATTAATTACATTCTACAAGTTTGCTAATCGGTCAGTCAGGCCAGTGTCGGTACTTTGTGGGAGGTTCCCCGTGCTTTCGCACGGACCTAATTAAAATAAACCTCTTTTTTCTAGAGGCATAACTCCGTTGACACCTTTCTAGACACCTACTGGATTAGCTAATTATAAAGTGTAAAACTCTCTCAAGAGTAACTCTTACTCGTAGTGGGAATCGGGATCCAACTATCTCATAGAAGACATGCAATCTCATTGCAACTTTTTCAATACTTGAAATTCCCAATAATGTTTTTTCCCCTAGTAAATTATGACCTTGGCTATGGTCAACAAATCATAAGCGCTAGCTATGTTCAACCCGTCATTTCCTGATTGAATTAAACCCACCCGTACGACCCTTGGTTATGGTCAACAAAGCCGTACGACTACCCTAATCCAATCGCATTATATGCTTACAGATAAGCACTAATTAGCTATCGCACACTATGCCTTTGCTATGGTCAACAAACGTAGCATGAATACTAAATAGCGCTTATCTGAAATGAAGGAGGGCTATGACAGGTTTTTAAGAAAACCTTTTGCGTAATGAACTTGATATCGTTGTACAATCGAGTGATTTGAAAAGGAGTGGTTTAAGCTCCGCTTTTTAAATTGAGTTTTTCAAAATAAACCAAGTGGGTGTAGCATCTGCTAGCTTTTGTTAAAGAGTGTTGGATATATATGCCCTAGAGGCCTTCATTGTATAGGATGCTAGGGATATGTATGTACATGACAATCTTGCTTGATATGATAGTATGCTATTTGGTTTGTCTTTATCTTAACGTGTGATATATTTTACTTTGTATACATGTTGATAAAGCCCGTAGGGTGTGTGCCTGACTACCAGCGTTGTGATGGCAGTCATACTTGTGGGAGCTGGATGGTCAATAGGCACATCCTTAAATGTCCCTAGTCGCAGGAGTATCGAGACTGGGCATCGATGCTCCAGAGTAGACTAGTGTATACATATCTATACCCTGCCGAGAGGCGATGGATTGGTCCCGCAGCCATTGGTGATGTGCACCTAAGATTGTATACAGATGCTCACTGGGTATGAGTGTTGGGTTAACCTAGCACCTCATGAAGAGATTGGAAGCATCACATGTACCAAAGATTAAAATTTTAGGGTGCTAAGTGAACACACAATGAATCAATCCTAGAAAAATTAGGGTTTCATAAACTACACTTCATCACATGAAAGAAATGCTAGGGTTTTGAGAGTACAACCTTTGTAGCTCCCTACGCTAGACTCTTCGGCTACTTGGGGTTTGGAAAAAGGCCCGCTTGAACTCCTCTAGGTCAACGATGATCCACCCGGAGTCCGCTTTGTCCAAGCTAGCTACTTCACTTTATCAAGAGATTGAAATGAAGCTAACACTCTAAACAAAAGGGCTAAACTCGTGTAGAATGATATTGTGGTTCTTATTCTCACTTCAAAATCCTATCTTGTTGAGTATTTTGCTCACTTGAAAGATCTAGAGAGCAAAAGGTGAAGAGGAAGAAGATGATGGCTTTTGAACAAGAGTGAAAAGAAAAGCTCTCTTGAGAAAAAGAAAAATATATGTATATATATATTTTCTATTTCTCATCTCAAACCATGGTTAAATATTTAAGATATTATTTACTTTGAGTTAAAACATAAAGAGAAGGTTAATCTATGGTTAGAAGTAGGTGAGCATGGTTAGGTTAAGGAAGTGTGCAGAAAACAACCATTTATTAACCTTTTTTTTTCCATTTTGTTTTAACACAAATATAAACAATAATCTATATATTTAAACCATGATGTGAGTCTTATATTGCCACCATTTTCCATGTATGTACAACCATGAAGGATGTATGTATGTATGTATGTATGTGTGTATGCATATCAATATGTACATGAATCTAAAAAGAAACATACATGCATGCATACATCCATCAAATACAAGAAAGGATTTCTAGTGAGAAACTAATGGTTAAATGACATATCAACACTTGATTTATCAATCCGGCCATATCACATATGACCCTAACCAAAAGCAAGCCGCTCGATCAATATACGGTATCTCATATGCGCATCTAAACCGGGCCCATCTGCATATCGCATACGCGCTCCACAACGTTTCGCCTGGACTAGGTAACTCCTTTGTGGGACTCTATGACTCGTCAATACGCCGGCAGTGGGTGATGATCATATCAAGCACCCCCAATCCGCACGTCAGATGGCAGTTCTCAGGTGACACTTGTGCAGGTTAGTCTGTAGACCCGAAATCGTCATAGAGTCTTATGTGATTCCCACTGTGCTTTGATTTCCACCTTACCACGTCCATGAGGGCATGCAAAACGGTGGTTTTTGGGTACATTCCCGAGTCACATGGAGACAATGAGCGATAGGAGGGGTTTCGTCTCTCCCGGTATTGGGGGTTGATGTTGCACTGTGCTCGATTGGCCGTAACAGGGAAGTCCCTGGCCAGGGCTGATTGGAGATTTACTGGTAAGTGTTACAAGTAGTTTCTTGACCCGTTATGAGCCTCACATTGGCATGACTTATCGGTTATTGGGGTTTGAAGTTTACCACCCCTAGACTTGATATGCGACATATTAGACGAGGAGACCGGACTGCACGGTAGGGTTGCCGGTTGGCTCGACGGAAGTTGTAGCAGGTTCGCTTGTTCTCTTCTGATCATATCAAGCACCCCCAAGCCGCAAGCGGTCAGCTAAACGTAACGGCCACCCGGGTATTGAACGATCAGAAGAGAACAAGCGAACCTGCTACAACTCCCGTCGAGCCAACCGGCAACACTACCGTGCAGTCCGGTCTCCTCGTCTGATATGTCGCATATCAAGTCTAGGGGTGGTAAACGTCAGACCCCAATAACCGATAAGTCGTGTCGATGTGAGGCTCATAACGGGTCGAGAAACAACTGGTAACACTTACCAGTAAATCACCAATCAGCCCTGGCCAGGGACTTCCCTGTTACGGCCAATCGAGCATAGTGCAACATCAACCCCCAATACCGGGAAAGACGAAACCTCTCCTATCGCTCATTACCTCCATCTGACTCGGGACTGTACCCAAAAACCACCGTTTTGCACGCCCTCATGGACGTGGTAAGGTGGAAATCAAAGCACAGTGGGAATCACACAAGACTCTATGACGATCTCGGGTCTACAGACTAACCTGCACAAGTGTCACCTGAGAACTGCCATTTGACGTGAGGTATAATACCATCTGGGAGTTCTCTCGAGTCCATCCAGTGTATCCAGTCTCCACTGAGCACCCGTATACGATCTCTGATGTCAAACACCAATGGATATGGGATCATCCATCGCCCATCTCATGGGTCGAGAAGCGTATACGCTAGTCTACTCTGGTATATCGATGCCCTGTCTCGATACACCCACGACTAGGGACCTTGAAGGATGTACTTATGGACTACCATGTCCCCACTAGTATGATTCGCATCATAGTCCAGGTAGTCAAGTACACATCCTAAGGGCTTTACCAACATGTAACTATAAGACAGTATAAAGAAACAAGTATACATGTTAAGATAAAGAGCAACCAGATAGCATACTATCATATCGAGCAAGAAAGTTATCTCTATATATGTCCAAGCATCCAATATAATATACATCATCTGTACAATACTGGCCTCTAGGGCATACATACAACTAACAATCTCCCACTTGCACTAGGGCCAGCTGCTGTAGTATCGCATACCGAGCATCCCGAAGAGTCCCTCAAACTGTATCTGGGGAATGGCCTTCGTGAGTGGATCTGCTGTGTTATTCTTCGTGTCAACCCTCCTGACCTCGATCTCCCGGCGATCAACTATCTCCTGGATCAGGTGATACCGCCTCAGAATATGCCTGGATCGCTGATGGGACCTGGGTTCCTTGGCCAAAGCCACCGCTCCATTGTTATCGCAATACAAAGGTATTGGATGCTCAATGGATGGAACCACTCCAAGTTCAGTAATGAACTTCTTGATCCAAACAGCCTCTTTGGCAGCATCGTTGGCAGCGATGTATTCAGCCTCCATCGTCGAGTCTGCCACGGTTTCTTGCTTGGAACTCTTCCAGCTAACCGCCCCTCCGTAAAGGGTAAAGAAAAATCCGGACTGCGACTTGGAGTCGTCCTTATCACTCTGGAAGCTCGAATCGGTAAAGGACTCCACTTGGAGTTCTCCGTTACCATACACCAAGAGCATCTCCTTAGTCCTTCGTAAGTACTTGAGAATGCTCTTCACAGCTGTCCAGTGACTCTCTCCAGGATCAGCTTGATACCTGCTCACTACACTTAGTGAGTATGCGACATCGGGTCTGGTACATAGCATCGCATACATGATAGAGCCTACAGTCGAAGCATAGGGTATCTCTTGCATGCTAGCTCTCTCCAAATCAGTCTTGGGAGACATCTCTTTGGAGAGAGTGACGCCAGACATCGTGGGTAAGTTCCCACGCTTGGATCCTTCCATACTAAACCTCTTTAGTATGGTGTCAATGTACCTGGATTGGGACAATCCTAATATCCGTTTGGATCTATCTCTATAGATCCTAATTCCCAATATGCAGGAGACATCACCAAGATCTTTCATTGCGAATCTTTGTGATAAGAAGAGCTTGACCGATTGCAGCATAGGAAAGTCATTTCCTATCAAGAGTATGTCGTCCACGTACAATACGAGGAAGACAACCTTACTCTCTGCTACCTTCTTGTAGATACAAGGTTCATCTACATTTTTGATGAAATCAAACTCTTTGATAACGACGTCAAAGCAGATGTTCCAACTCCGCGATGCTTGCTTTAATCCATAAATGGATTTAAGCATCTTGCACACCTTCCCGCTGCTCCCACTATCTACGAAGCCCTCTGGCTGAGTCATGTACACGCACTCTTCTAAATCACCGTTTAGAAAGGCGGTCTTAACATCCATTTGCCAGATTTCGTAATCATGATATGCAGCGATGGCAAGCATGATCCGGATGGATTTAAGCATAGCCACTGGAGAAAAGGTTTCGTCATAGTCCACACCTGGTCTTTGATGAAAACCCTTTGCAACAAGTCTAGATTTGAAAGTCTCCACTTTCCCATCTACACTAAGTTTTTTCTTGAAGATCCACTTACTCCCAATGGGTTTTACCCCTTCAGGAGCATCTTCCAAAGTCCATACTTTGTTGGTGTACATGGATTCCATCTTAGACCGCATTGCATCCAGCCATTTCACTGAGTCCCCACTCGTGATGGCCTGCTCGAAGCTAGTTGGGTCATCATCCTCCATGATGCAATCCTCGCTCCCACCATCCATAAGAAAACTGTAGTATCTCTCAGGTGGGCGAGGAACCCTACTAGATCGGCGGAGTGGCTGGGGTTCATTGGGAACTACGGAATCCTCTGGTTCCACCAAATCTTCTGTTGCAACTTTTGTAGCTGGAACCTCTTCCAGTTCTACCTCATGACCACTAATCTCTTTTGCAAGAAATTCCTTTTCTAAAAAGGTGGCGTGCCGAGAAACAAACACTCTTTGTTCCTCAGGGTGGTAGAAGATATACCCTTGTGAATTCTTGGGATATCCTATAAATTTGCATAGAACAGACCATGCCTCGAATTTGTCCGGATTTTATCGTTTGACATAGGCTAGACAACCCCATATCTTAACATAGTTAAGACATAGTCTCTTCGCTTTCCATATCTCATATAGAGTGGTAGGCACAGATTTGGTGGGGACCATATTCAATAGATGTATGGCTGTTTCAAGCGCATACCCCCAGAAGGAAATAGGTAACTCGGCTGTTCTCATCATAGAGCGCACCATATCTAATAGGGTGCGGTTCCTCCGTTCTGATACACCGTTGTGCTGTGGTGTATATGGAGGAGTCAGCTGAGAGAGAATCCCATTCTTTTTTATGAAGTCCAGGAATTCACTGCTCAAGTATTCACCTCCTCGATCAGATCGAAGGATTTTAATACTTTTTCCGGTTTGGTTCTCGACTTCTTGTTTATATTCTCTAAATTTCTCAAAAGCTTCAGACTTGTGTCTTATCAAGAACACATGTCCGTTTCTTGAGAGATCGTCAGTGAATGTAATGAAGTACAAAGAACCATCCCTGGCATGTGTGGACATGGGACCGCATACATTACTATGTATCAGTCCCAAGAGTTCGGTAACTCTTTCTCCGTGTCCCGTAAACGGAGTTTTGGTCATCTTGCCTTTGAGACATGACTGGCAAGTGTCATAAGATGAAAATTCGAACGGTTTCAAATATCCATCCTTATGCAACTTAGCTAGTCGTGTCGCATTGATGTGACCCAGTCTACAATGCCATAAGAAGGATTCGTTCAGTTCTGAACTCTTCCTCTTGTGTGTGTTTGTTATGCTCAGAACTGTTGATTGATTTAGAACATAAATGCCATTGCATAACGTGCCTGATCCAACCAACTTTTGGTTACGGAAATTGTTCATAACATTATCCTGTAATACAAAATTATATCCCTCTTTACTCAACAAAGAAACCGATATAATTTGCATATCAGGTTCGGCATGTAATAGCATTTGTTCAGAATCAATGTATTACCAGTTGGTAATACAAGGTGATATTCCCCAACGGTCTTAGCTGCAACAATTGCACCATTTCCAACTCTTATGTTTTTATCACCTTCTCCAAATTCTCTACCTTTCCTAAGCCCGTGTAACTGATTACATATATGGGATCCTGACCCGGTATCTAATACCCAGGACGTAGGGCAAATGGAGAAACAGTTCTCTGTAACGAACACACCCGAAGAAAATGCATCAATATGTACTTTCTTCATTCGGGTGGCATGGGAATCCTGGTATTCCCCTATGTCCTGTTCAGTCCTATAACTTTTATAAGAAAGAACGGAACCAACGTTCCCCAGCACAGTATAACTTGCGGGTTCGGTCAATACATCCATATTATTATCTTGATTAAGGCATGACATGGTCGCTACCTGGAGAGAGAAAGAAGAAAACACTTTAGCGTATGCTCTTGCAAGATCAGATTGGTTATTATCTTATCTAATCAGGATGGTTCCCACTATTTTTATCAAATCTTCCTTCAAACCCTAAAAGGAAAGACTAGCCGGGATTAATTACACCCTACAACTTCGCCGATCTTTCTGCCAGGCCAGCGTCGGTACTTTGAAGGAGGTTCCCCGTGCTTTCGCACGGACCTAATTAAATTAAACCTCGTTTTCCCAGAGGCGTAACCCCGTTGACACCTTTCTAGACACTTACTTGATCGGCTAATTGTCCTGTGTAAAACTCTCCCAGGAGTAACAATTACTCGCAGTGGGTATTAGGATCCAACTATCTCATAGAAGGTATGCAATCTCATTGCAAATTTCAACACTTGAAATTCCCGATAATATTTTGCCCCTAACGTGCTATGACCTTGATGAAAGCCAACAAACCATAGCGCGCTAGTCAAGTTCAACCCGTACATTTCTTGACTGAATTAAACCCACCCGCACGACCCTTGACGAAAGCCAACAAAGCCGTACGACTACCCTAATCCAGTCGCATCATATGCAACAGATAAGCAGCATATAGCTACCGCACACTACACCTTGACGAAAGCCAACAAATGTAGCACGAATACTATATACGACTTATCTGAAATGACCGAGGGCTACGACAAGTTTTTCTGAAAAGCTATTGCGTAATGAACTTGATATCGTTGTAGAATCTAGTGAATTTTGAAATGGAGTGATTTTGAGGCTTTTATTAGTTTTGCTAAAGAGGTCACTCCCGGTGAAGGGATCTCGGCTCTTTCCTCATCGAATAAGGTGCGGGATATATCATATATATCACTGTGCAAAGCAAAAACTCCAAAAGCAGTCAAAAAGTCAAACCGAGTTTTGTAGCATCTGCCAGTTTTGCTAAAGAGGTCACTCCCGGTAAAGGGATCTTGGCTCTTTCCCCATCGAATAAGGTGCAGGGTATATCATATATACCACTATGCAAAGCAAAACTGTAGCTACCCTTTTTTTTGAAAATTTGATTCTACAACATCTATTAGGTTTCTTTTCTTTCATTAATCACATTAATGAAGTCCTATCATTTAAGTCACCTAAACATCACAGATAAATACGGCGTACACTTATGCCATCCGCATTCGCCTCGATGTCCCCTCGTGCACCGTTAGGTTAGGTAACTAACGACAGAGCAGGGCAGGGCTAGTGCGGGTGTAAAACATAAGTAACGTCTATATAATATATCATATATATTATATACTGTATCCATCACAACATATCAAATGATCACATCACAGATATCGCAGCAGAAACATGGATATAATGTGGGATATACTAGGACGTCCGTATTTATTATTTAGCCAACAATAGAAAATACGGATTCCATAGTCGCGATGAATAGCCAAGCCCACACCCTGGACCCCTACGGGAGCGGCAAGCGACCCTACCAATTCTGGAGTTTAGGAGACCCGGTCTCGACTCCTCGAGATGGCCTCCCACTGAACCCCAGAGCCCGGTCACCTGTGCTCCCCTCCTTGGGTCCATCCTAATGCGGAAAAGTAAATAATATACAACACTGGTGGCATCAACCTCAACCCGGAAGTGCCCCAAATAAAAGAATATTACATTACATTTGAATTTACAAGAATGAAAATATAAAACTCTCATCTCACATAAAACCCCCCGGCTATTCAATCGCGACAATCCTGCACATCAAATCTCAGCAACACATAATATCTCATATCATCAACGTAAGTAAGTATGCATACACCGATTGTCGTCGACGTATAGTAACGACAATCGGCAATACCACTACATACTACACTTACGGTCACAGAAAAGAAAGTGTAAAACTGCAATATCTGGAATCCACATTCTCTTTAGACATCGTAAATGCGAAATATCACATACCTCGTATTTCATGTCTTATAATATGAATTCCACACATTGCATCACATTCCAGATAAATAGATAGTATTAAAGTTTTCGAACGAACGATCAAATACCCAAGATTCCCTAAAGCTCAACACTTGAGCGGAGTTCAAAAACCCGGAGTGTGACACAGTAGTAGCGGTCCAGCCGTAGAAGGGTCAAGCCAACGCCTCACATGTGGCACGCCGTACTGCCCCAAATCCTAAGATTCAAAGGGCAGTTCAAGACGGTCACATAATCAAGTTAAGGTTTGTTGTCTTCTAGAGGGTCCACCACAAAACTTGCACGTATCTTCGAAAGATTTAAACCCCGTGAAAAGTGAGCAAATGATACTCGTTCGAACACTTCAATACTTTCTAATTTACCCGGAAATGACACGAAATCAAAATTCCGATCGAATCGTCGAGTCCAAAAACATCTCCAGAATTTGCAGTACTAAATTCAGATTAAAAATACTCCAAAACAATATACAAGTAGATAAATTAGTTACTGCACAAAAACGACACGATGAAGCAACAGAACGGCCGCGGAAACGCGGCCTAAGCAGGCTATTGCCGCGGTTCCGCGGTAGAATTAACTGTTCATGGCATCGTTTTTCACAGTAATTCTTATATTTACCAGCTGAATTTTTTTTCATATTTTTAATTCTGAAAATAACCAGGTTTTAAAAAATGTCCAGAGAGTGTCCGAAAAGGTCGTATTTTTGTTCGATCGGAGTTTTGACTTCGCTAAAGTGTCGCCTAATATTCTAGGTCGGCTCTGATACCAATGTTGGGTTAACCTAGCACCTCATGAAGAGATTGGAAGCATCACATGTACCAAAGATTAAAATTTTAGGGTGCTAAGTGAACACACAATGAATCAATCCTAGAAAAATTAGGGTTTCATAAACTACACTTCATCATATGAAAGAAATGCTAGGGTTTTGAGAGTACAACCTTTGTAGCTCCTTACGCTGGACTCTTCGTCTACTTGGGGTTTGGAAAAAGGTCCGCTTGAACTCCTCTAGGTCAACGATGATCCACCCGGAGTCCACTTTGTCCAAGCTAGCAACTTCACTTTATCAAGAGATTGAAATGAAGCTAACACTCTAAACAAGTGGGCTAAACTTATGTAGAATGATGTTGTGGTTCTTATTCTCACTTCAAAATCCTATCTTGTTGAGTATTTTTCTCACTTGAAAGATCTAGAGAGCAAAATGTGAAGGAGGAAGAAGATGATGGCTTTTGAACAAGAGTGAAAAGAAAAGCTCTCTTGAGAAAAAGAAAAATATATGTATATATATATATATTTTCTATTTCTCATCTCAAACCATGGTTAAATATTTAAGATATTATTTACTTTGAGTTAAAACACAAAGAGAAGGTTAATCTATGGTTAGAAGTAGGTGAGCATGGTTAGGTTAAGGAAGTGTGTAGGAAACAACCATTTATTAACCTTTTCTTTTCCATTTTGTTTTAACGCAAATATAAACAATAATCCATATATTTAAACCATGATGTGAGTCTTATATTGCCACCATTTTCCATGTATGTACAACCATGAAGGATGTATGTATGTATGTATGTGTGTATGCATATCAATATGTGCATGAATCTAAAAAGAAAACATACATGCATGCATACATCCATCAAATACAAGAAAGGATTTCTAGTGAGAAACTAATGGTTAAATGACATATCAACACTTGATTTATCAATCCGGCCATATCACATATGACCCTAACCAAAAGCAAGCCGCCCGATCAATATACGGTATCTCATACGCGCATCTAAACCGGGCCCATGCGCATATCGCATACGCTCTCCACAACGTTTCGCCTGGACTAGGTAACTCCTTTGTGGGACTCTAAGACTCGTCAATACGCCGGCAGTGGGTGATGATCATATCAAGCACCCCCAAGCCGCAAGCGGTCAGCTAAACGTAACGGCCACCCAGGTATTGAACGATCAGAAGAGAACAAGCGAACCTGCTACAACTCCCGTCGAGCCAACCGGCAACACTACCGTGCAGTCCGCTCTCCTTGTCTGATATGTCGCATATCAAGTCTAAGGGTGGTAAACTTCAGACCCAAATAACCGATAAGTCGTGCCAATGTGAGGCTCATAACGGATCGAGAAACTACTGGTAACACTTACCAGTAAATCTCCAATCAGCCCTGGCCAGGGACTTCCCTGTTACGGCCAATCGAGCACAGTGCAACATCAACCCCCAATACCGGGAGAGACGAAACCCCTCCTATCGCTCATTGCCTCCATGTGACTCGGGACTGTACCCAAAAACCACCATTTTGCACGCCCTCATGGACGTGGTAAGGTGGAAATCAAAGCACAGTGGGAATCACACAAGACTCTATGACGATCTCGGGTCTACAGACTAACCTGCACAAGTGTCACCTGAGAACTGCCATCTGACGTGAGGTATAATACCATCTGAGAGTTCTCGGCGAGTCCGTCCAGTGTACCCAGTCTCCATTGAGCACCCGTATACGATCTCTGATGTCAAACACCAATGGATATGGGATCATCCATCGCCTATCTCATGGGTCAAGAAGCGTATACGCTAGTCTACTCTGGTATATCGATGCCCTGTCTCGATACACCCATGATTAGGGACCTTGAAAGATGTACTTATGGACTACCATGTCCCCACTAGTATGATCCGCATCATAGTCCAGGCAGTCAAGTACACATCCTAAGGGCTTTACCGACATGTAACTATAAGACAGTATAAAGAGACAAGTATACATGTTAAGATAAAGAGCAACCAGATAGCATACTATCATATCGAGCAAGAAAGTCATCTCTATATATGTCCAAGCATCCAATATAATATACATCATCTGTACAATACTGGCCTCTAGGGCATACATACAACTAACAGTGAGTATACCGGACAGGACTCGCCGAGAACTGATTAGATGGGATTATACCTAGCGTCAGATAGCAGTTCTCAGGTGACATGTATGTAGATAGTCTGTCGACTTAAGGTCGTCATTTGTCTCGTGTGAGTTCCCACTATGCTTTGATTACTATCCTACCACGGCTCAAAGGAGTCGTGTAAATAGGTTTTAGTTGGGTACAGTCCCGAGCCACATGGAGGCAGTGAGTGACTGTTAGGGATTCGTCTCTCCCGGTATAGGGAGTCGATATCGCACTGTGATCGGTTGGTCATTACCATAAGTCCCTGGCTAGGGCTGATTGAGAATTGCTGGTGGACGGACCAGTAGATTCTTGGATGGTCTTGAGCCACACCGGCACGACTTGTACGGTTGTTAGGGGTCTGACGTTCTCCACCACCCTAGACATTACATCCGATACTCTCAGACGAACAGACCGGACTGCACGGATATTGTCACGGACAGGCTCAGTAGGGGTTACGGACGAGTTCGCTCGTCGGCCTCCTTTTCGACAGGTACCTGGGTTGTCGTTACGTACAGCTAGTGCCACTGACGGACTTGTGGTTAAACCCACTGCCAGCGTACTATCGAGTCTTTAGAGTGCCACACAGAGGGTTTTCCTAGATCAGGCGAGACGATGTAGACGTTGTATGGTCTTACGGCAGGGTTTCGATCGCATTCGTGTACTGGCTGCTCGAATGACGTTCGGACAAACAATACTAGTAGGCTTTGATTTAAGCCGGATCCTGGTATTGTTGTATTGGATTATACTGATCTCGGTGTATCCGTATTTTTCGGAATACGGATACGGGTATGAAAATACGGAAAAGGGCATTCGTGTAATTTCACAAGAATGAGCTTCTAGAAGTAGACACCTCATTATTGTTTTATTCTTTTTTAATAAAGGATTAATGAGGTGGAAATGAGGAGATTTTTGAGGCATGGGTTGAAAGCATGGCTAAGCATTTGTTTATTCACTTTGGATCTACTATTCAAGTAAGGTTGTAATTGATGAGACTAAATAATTCCATGGTTGAATTATTAGCCAAAAATATTTAGCCATTCTCACAACTCATTCTCTACTCATTCTAAAAATTGCATTCTCTCTCCTAGGTTTTCTTATCTCCTTCTTCCTCAAACTCATAAACTTGCATGTGTTGCAAAACAATGAGCTTTGAGATCAACTAGTCCAATACACATTCTCTCTACATCTACTTAGTCATCTTCCCTAGCAAGAAAGATCACTAAGTTAGCTCATGGAGGTTGGAGCTTGACCATAGGCCCTCGGGTGGATCCATCTTCGACACAAAGGAGACCGACAACCGAGTTCATTCAAAAGCCAAGAAGAAACCAAAGCAAGGAGATCAAGAAGAAGGAGCTTGAACCAAGGAGCAAGGAACCACTTGAAGAACCGAAGGACTAGACACGAGGGTATAACTTCTCAACCTAGTAGTTAGCACTCTCTAGTAGCTTAACTATTTTGTTAACTAAGGTTTAATCAAGATCCAAAAGGTGGAACAAGTCTATGTTGCAAAGCAAAAACAAGTTTTGTTATGAGAAAAACCATTTTTAAAGTATTCCGCCTCCCCGCGAGCCGTGGGGTGTGCATCATGGACATACAAAGAGGTCATTCCCGGTGAACGGATCTCGGCTCTTTCCTCATCGAATGAGGTGCTGGATATTCATCAAGGAGTACCACTTTACAAAGCAAGAACTAGAGCTACCTTTTTGAAAATTTGATTCTACAACATCATTAGGTTTCTTTCTTTTTTGTTAATCTCATTAATGAAGTCCCATCATTTATACATCCTAAGCATCATAAATAATGTCACGACCCAAATTTTGGCACATGACCGGCACTTAGACTATGTAACGTCAACAGGCGTAACGCAATTTAAGTAAGCCGAAAACCAAGCAATCTAAACCATCACTAGAAGGAAAAGATAGAACACATTAAAAACTCGATGCAAAACTTTAAACTTAAGTTTGTTTTTCATAAAAATTTCGGCAGCACCTCCTTGTAAAAGCTAGCCCCGAAATGGGTACAAACATAAGATAAAAGTAAAACATCCCCAGACTGGAGAAAATCTCGTCCAACGGTGGAAACAACCACCATAATAGATATACAACGCCGTAGCGAAGAAATGAGATAATCCACATATATAAAGGCTGGCTCACACAAGCACGACAACCAGAGTCATAAGAATAAACAACATCGATCCTCACAACTCGTCTCTAAGTCAATACATGAAGGTGGTAGATAGAGAGTACTAGATATAAGAAATATACAATGTATGTCATCGGATAACCGCAACCCACCTATAGCAAACGGCTTCACAGCCAACCGTAGCGGTATCCGTAAAAGTAGAGATAATAAGGCGCCCTGCCGCGACCACTCTGATGATCAGACCTGAAAACCCCTGCGGCACAACGGGGTGAGTTGCCAACTCGTGAATAGTAAATAACATCATACTGTAATCGCAAGTATATACTAACAGCGATAATCTATTACAGGTAATCTGATAGCATAAGTATGACAATATGTATATGCAACAGTCATGAAAGGTACTCTATTAGGTACTACTAATACATGAAGCAAATGCATATCAAATAAATGTGGAGTATGGGATAAAACATTTCATCCTCACGAAATCCTCATTGTGGCGGACCAGTGTCCATCAAGACAATCTAAATCCCAAATTCCCTCAACTCAGCCCCCATTTCGGCCCTCAGATCGGCCCTCACATCGGCCCTCACATCGGGCACATCGGCCCCTCACATCGTAATGAATAAGAATACATGCACAGATCATTATGATGATATATATATTATATAAGTGTACATATATAACAGCATCCCATACCACTGATATATATATATACATGCATAAATATCAGCGTCCCATACCACTGATATATATACCCAGGAGTAAAACCTCCAGAAAACATCATATAAAAAACCATATATAAATGCAAAATCCATGAAATATAATATATGCAACATGAAACAGTAATATGAGCATATAAAGGAGAAACCGCTATTTAACTGCAACAAGTTATTAAATATATCATGCGGTTCCTAATTTCTCCGAAATCCAACGCGATATCATATAAAGGTGAACATGTAGCTATAGCCAGGTATGCGTAACCATATCGGTATAGCAAGATATGTGTATCTACCTATCAATAATGATGTAATACCTTCCAGGTATATGTGTAGCTATATCAAGGTATCCGGGTGTACATGTAAGTATGTATGCAAGATGTACATGTAGCTATGTCTCATATGTGTATATATCTATCTCTAATGGAACAATACCATATAGGTCTATAGGAAGGTAACATGTAGGCATGGAAAGGCATATGTGTAAGCATGTAGGTATACAGGTATGCTATATGCCATATGCATAATGGAATATGAATCAAGATCTCAATGTCCCTAACCAACCAATATCATATATGTATGCGTGTTGTGCGTATCATGGCAATTATCGACGGTATGGGTGGCATACAATCAATGCTCGTGCAACATGAACCGTCAATAATAGTGCGGTGTCCAAGAACATCAAATAATAGTATGCAATTAAGTTTTATGCGCAATCTTTATATGTGCAATATAAAAATACGGATAATATCATATCATATCTAGCCCTGACGCAAAACGCCATACGGGCGAATTCCCCGTAGATGTTAAATCTACTCACCGACAATCGCACGCTAGGTAAATCCAATCACCTGCTTTCCTTTCTTCGCAGCGTCCGAAGTCCCCGCCTGTGATCCTATTAACACAAAACATAGACAGTGCAAAAATCTCAGAAATCGATCAATATCACGTACACACTACGTATGACCAACGCACCAACTCCAATCCAACCCACAAGTGTTCGTCTAATGGCTAACGTGCATGGCGACACACCAACACCAGACCAAGTGTAGCAGCACACCAGATCACGAACTGTGTCGGATAACGTAACACGCGTACTCAAAACACTAGAATATAGCAAAGTGATCCCAGATTTTGATACACAAACAATTGGTGAATGTTGCAAGTACCACGAGACCACAAACAACCCCAGAGACCCCACGACAAAGACTCAACTCCCCAGCCCCCACTCTGGCCGCAATTTGCGGCCAGAACCATTAAATTTGCGGCCCAAAGATGAAGGGATGATCTCAGGTTTTTATGGTAGGTTCTATACCTCAACACTAAGCCACTGTGATGGAAACTTTTCCAACAAACACCTGGTTCTACAGCAGATCACAGAGACACAAAGTTGACACTAAAAATACGATATTTTGCAAAAAATGCTAGCTTTATTGTCCCAATCCATAACAACAAGGCAACACAACAATATAACTCCTAAATATCAGTTTGAGGTCATTACCTAGCGACTCTTGCTAAAAAATCCTTGCTTCCAAGCTCCAAGGAAACCAAGTGGCTAATTCAAGACATTTGAAGTGTTTTCCATAGATTTTTGTGAAGTTTAGCAAGGTTTTTGTGATAAGTGAGTGAGGGTTCAGTTTGGGGTTGAGGGAAATGAACAATAATTGAGAGTGAGAGAGAATGAGAGAGTGAGAGAGATTAATTGGTGAGAGGTGAGTGTAGGGTGAACCTTTTCCCTTACACTCACTCTCCTCCCCTCACCTCATTAATGCACCATTAATGCCTCATGACTCATTGGCCACCTCTCTAAATCCAAACAAGATATTTCTCATACACCAAAATATCTTCGGAAGGTTAAGGCAAGGTTAATTAGGACATGGATTGCTTAAGGTGTCATGGTCACCTAACGAAATTAACACTAACTCACATTAACGTGCACGTGTGTGTGCAAGTCATATAAAATAATAATAAAATAATAATAAAATTGTAACGTTTTGAAAATCGTTTCGGTGGAATTTCGAAAAAAACGGTAAAATAAGGGGGTTTTCTGTAAAAAGTCAAAATACAAATATTTTATTATAAAAATTAAATATATATATTCTAGCTATGTAATTGCTATTATTTGTTGTTTATTGAGCCGCTGGTGAAATTTCAAATTTTCTGAAAAAAATATTATTTTATTATTATTTTAAGCCGTCACTAATATATTTAATTAGGGAAAATTACAAATTGGAATGAGTTGAAACAAATTTTGTACATCATAAAACATTAAATAAAAATTTATCATGTGGTTTTTGGAACGAAATCATTTGCCAAAACGGTTTAGAAATTATTGAAGAAAAAAAGGCTTTTTTTAGCGTAAATGGATGTTTGGGGTACTGTATTTATCATTTTTCCTCACCCCACACCCGTACCCACACCCACACACACCCACTTACTCCCCCCCATGGCTGAATTCAGCAGCCCCTCCTCTTGTCCCCACTTGGTTTGCAAAGGAAAGAAAAGGAAAAGAAAAGAAAAGAAAAGAGTAGAAATGATATAAATTGAGTTGACTTTGACTTGGACTAACTTTCTCCACCTCACTCTCTCTCCTCCCTCACCCAAACCCCCAAAATTCTGGCCGAAACCAGCAACCCCTCAACAGCCCACTATTCTTCTTCTCTTCTCTTTGTTCCATCAAAGAAAATCCAAAGAAAAATCCACAAAAAATCAAGCAAAAATCCAAATCAAAATCCAACTCCTACCCATTATTTCTTTGCCTTGGCTAGCATGAATCAAGGAGCAAGATGATGATTTAGGAGGCTAAGATTTCATGCTAAATCTCAAGATTCTAGGAGGTATAAATCATAACCCTATAATGAAATTGTTAGTTTTTGCTTAAAGCAAATTGATTTAAGTGTTAATTATAGTTTAATTTCATGTTTGGAAATTTAAGAGAAGGGTTTAAATACTAAGTTAGGGTTTATGTCATTTGATCATGATCTAATTGTGTGGTTAATATCTAGTGGGCTTGCTAAAGCAAAGCTAATTACTAGGTTACTAATTGTTTTATTAAATTGTTCTAATTATACTAATTTGCTAACTAGGTTTTAATGAAATACTTATATAATGGAGATTAAAATCTAATTAGGTTTTGCATGGTATTAATAACATTTTAAAGTGTAGTTTAATACTTTATTTCATGCAAATTCAAACTAGTTTGTTGTATGTGCATTTTTGCTATAAATGGTCGAAATTGGTTAAAATTGCAAACTAGTTTTTGTAAATATTGTGTTAAATCGAGAATTAAAATATGGTTAGGGTTTCATCATATCTTAAAAATTATATTGAGTGGTTTAACCATTTAAAATATGCAAAACCAAGTTTAATTGTAAAATTATGAATTTTACATTAAAAAGTGTTAAAATTGATATTTTTGCAAACTAGGATTTTGGAAATTATGCAAATTTATGTGATTAAATTATGGAAATGGTTTTATTGACTTATTTAAGATATTTAATAAATATATTGGCCGCGACATTCATTTAAACATCGTGTTTTGTACAAAAACGGCGAATTGTGCTTGCTAGATTTTCGGAAAAATGACTTTTTAAGTGAAATTGGCGTTTTTGTGAGTTTTAACCTAGTTTATATTAAAATTAGTGTTCGTGAATGTGCAAATGAGTGTGATTGGCTTTTCTCGATGGTTTGACGTTCGTACATCGACATCGAGGGTTGGTTTGACTATTCTTGCATGTGTAGGCGATAGGTTTTGACCTATGCATGATACGCGTGCCGATTTAGTTTTCGTATGCCGTTTCGATTTTGAATTGGGTTTTTATGCGATACGATACGTTGTGTTATGTAGGTACCCCATGTGGACTTCGAGACGGCAAGCAAGCGCGTGGCGACGTCGGCACCGGCGAGCGAGGACCAAGTGAGTAGATTTATATCTACGGGGAGAAGTCGGGTGGATGGCGTATAGCACCCCCGCAGTTTGTGGTGATGTATACGAATACGTATACACACATATATATATATATATATATATTTTGACTATAATTTGTTTGATATTACCAATGATATAGACATTTGGTGTTCTCGGATGATTTGGTGTCGCGAAACCCTAGAGTAGTGGTCGCACCACACATGCACACACACACCCATACTTGCTTACTTTCTTCTTTCATTTGCGCTTATACGGGATTATATAGTTATGTGTTCACATGGGTATGGGACTATGTGTTCACATACGGATTGAGGATGATAGTACTTGGGATTTATAATGAGTCGATGAGATTTGATTTGAGGCCGTGAGATCGGTGATATAGCAGGGTTCGTTTCTTAGATACGACATGACGTTGTAGCGGGTCCTTGACGTAGTGTTTCCCACACGTCCATGCATACGTAGGCGGTATCAGTATGGTACTAGACGTAGATCAGTACCCCGATCATGATATTTGATAAAGAGGATACCAGGTGAATAGTATGATGAATGTGATATTGACCCGTACCCAGATTGGGATGCCGTACGACGGATTTACGTACGAGCTATATTGATGATTGATCCGCACTCTTGACTTGGGATGCCTGATTATAGATATGGTATAGGATATGATATTATTGAGGCGAGATCACCGACTATACATATACAGGTATATGTATCGACTCAGATGATAGGCGGTTTCCTTACCTGTAGTTCAGCTTGTAGTTCAGCCGTATAGTTTAGTGTAGTTGCTAGATTAGATTAGACTTATTACCTATTTCAAAAACTAACGAATCGTGGGCATTTTTAAAGACAGCTCAAGGGAATCTACGGATATTTCAAAAATGACGTATCTTTTCATAAAAACACCGTAGCCCCTATTTTCAAAACCCCATGATTCGTGTTATTTCAAAAGGCACCATTCGTAGGACTTATATCAGATTAGTTATCATTGTGTCTAGTTTTCAGCTCCCGCACATTATTGCTGTTCGCTCTGCCTCGCATATTTATTTTGCTGCATATTCCATTATTGATATCATGCTGTTAGGACACCAGCACCATTACCGATGATGCGTATGTACCACGTACACCTACTTGCCGGCTCACACACATCTTCATCGGTAATTGCCATGTCACGTACACTTTAGAGAATATAACTGCTTGACTTAGATTGTTAGCTGGTAGTTTTGACATGATATTAGTGTATTTCCCTTATATGCCATATTAGACATTGTAGTTATTACCTACCACTTCATGCATACTGTTATTCAGTTGTTCATGCCTAGTTCATTATCATTGACATATGCACTTGTGATGATTTCTTGAGATTTATGATATTTCTGGATTTCGGGGAAAGCCGCAAAATTTACAACTTATGATCTTTTAAAATATAAAATGTTGCGGTTTTCTAATGATGTAAAGTGTCGTCCACCATGAGTTTGCTGTGGTTTTGGAGATCCGTGTCGAGGAGTGGAGGAACCGTCACGGGTACATGGTGGGCCCGGTATGGTACCCCGGGGCAAGAGGAATGTGGTGTTGACGTTGAGCCTGGCTGGGGAGCACTACCTACCGGTGATATTACCCGACGCGTCGGATATCCGGAGGATACCGTCGTGGTCTTGAGATGGATGGTAGGGGCCGGTCTGGACTGACGGCGCCCTAGATATTGAGATTGAGACATTGATATTTCGAGACAGTGAGATTCATGTTTTGTGTCGATGCTAGACACTGTTGATACTGATTTCATTATGATACCTCAGTTTTAAAAATACGAAGGAAATCTCACTAATTTATGAAAACAGTTTCTTCATTTACATGTATTCTGTTTCATGCATTCATACCTCATTCATATGATATATTGCTCCCTGAGGCACTGACACGGGCACATGAAATTATACTCGGGTTAGATATTACCCTAGACATTGTCATAGGCTGCCTGTTATACTTATATTTGAGGATATATTATGATCATTGACCTAGGTTGCGTTATTTATGCGATTTCTGTGCGTAGATGTTTTTCTATTCACGAGTTGGCAACTCACCCCCGTTGTGCCCCAGTTTCTTGCAGGTTTGCCATACCGGTTTCATTACGGCTTGCGGGCTCAGTTTCATTCGGGTGATTTGCTAGTAGGTGGGTTTACTTGTATCATACCCCCATTATATACTTTGTATATCATTATTCTGTTGTATCTAGAAGTTCCATCAACCAAACATGTATTCTTTTTGAGATAGAGACCAGTGTTGTTTATTCTTTCGACCTTAGAGTCGCTCGTTATGTTTCTGGTGGTTTTGAGTTTCCTTTTGAGTTTTGATCCTCGCCGTTGGCGTTGTATATTATACTGCTTGTGTGGTTGTGACCGTCGATTGACGAAGAGCTAGCTCCCGCTTGGGGATGCCTTTTTCTTGTTTTCGTATACTATTCATGTTGTATCCCGTTTGGGAGCCAGTATTTACAAAGGAGACTCTGCCGAAATTTTCAGTAAATTTTTTTGATGTTTTTAAAAAACCGCATATTCGGCTTATGCTATTGAAACTACTTGCTTTAAGTTGGTTTTCCTGCTCTCTACTACTTTTCTTGGTTTGGATTTCTGGGTTTTCGGTTTACTTAGATTACGTACACCTCGAGACGTTCGTAGTTTAAGTGCCGGTCATGTTCCGTACTTTCGGGTCGTGACAAAGTTGGTATCAGAGCGTTAGGTTTTAACCTTCGGAGCGTAGGATGACCCTTGGTTGATGGAATAGGTGACTAAAGTAGAGTGACGTACTGTTGGTATGTTCCGCGGCATATTTACGACACGCCACTCCACTTATGAAGCCTTAGGATGTACATTTCCTTGTTCAGTATTATATTCCTTCCTGATCTAGCCTCATCGGTACTAGTTTGGTTTTGCTGCTACGGTTACCGGCAGGGAGAGCTACGGCTAGAGTTGCGGTCAGCACAAGCTCGTCACGAACGAGGACTGACCAGGACGAAATTCCGGCGACACACGATTGCAGAGATGTGTCTTTTTACTGTGTTTCCGCGCCGCGAGCGTTTGGCGGATCGCCTTTATGAGGTTACTCGGATGTGCTGATCGACACTAAAGGATTGAGCCACTGACAGAGGCCAGCCAGATTTTGATGACCGTTGATATATTGCCTATTCTTGATGATTGAGGCACGGTTCAGCGTGCAGACGAGTGAGCCCGTTATTGCTGCGAACGACGAGATATCGCCCCAGATGTTGGAGCTATTGCCGTACGAGTTGTACTAAGAGATGATTGAAGGTCGCTAGTCACCGAGGATGAATGACTAGGACATGTGGTTCGTTCGCTACCCCGATGCGAGGTCATCAGATAGATTGATTCCAGCTAGAGACGACTTCACGCGGAGACGTTGGGAGTCGACAGAGACGATCGAATGTCAGAAACCTACTATTCCAAGTTTAAAGTATTCGGAAAGACATGCAGGCAATTCTATGGTCCCTCTAGAAGAATGAAACCCTAACTCGACTTAATGACCGTATGAAAGCCTTTGAACCTTAGGGTTTGCGGCAGTTCTGCGGCACCATTAGTGAGGCTTGGGTTTGCCCTTCTACGGCTGGACCACCGATGCTGTGGTATGTACTCGATACTATTAAACTGTACCCAAGATGTTGAGCTCTTGGGGGATTATGAGGTTCTGACGACTCGATCGGATGGCTTGACTTAATTCGGATGCTAGGTGGTGAGATGGATTCTTGGGAGACTCCAGATACGAGGATAGTCGTTGGAGCTCAATCCATGCAGCCGCGACGAGACGAGTCCAAAGCAGACGACATTAGAGAAAAGTGAAGTAAGAGGTTCGTACCAGATCTAGATGAGATGATGTTCCACTCCGCCGACATCAGAGATGCGATGCGCATGCCGAGACAGAGTACTGGATATACCTTCCAGAAGGAGTCGCGATGGGTATGCAGCCGTTACAGAGCAAGATGCAGATATAGGAAAGGACAATGACTTCCGGACAGTTGGCAGAGACAAGACATGGAAGAGACCGTGAGCAGGATTCCTTTCAGGACACTGCTGCAATGATACTTGCACCCAGGATCAGATGTATCACGTACATTCAGAGAGCCAGAGGCCGACGCCAGTGATATGCTGTCTTACGAGTGGTCGCGATGATTGACCAAGAGATGACCAGAGAAGTGCCAGAACGGAATCGTCCCCGTTAGCACACCTGACAGGACCGATGAGCCGATGGACCAAAAGATTGGTAATTCACAGTGAAGACCTTGACCCAGGAGTGGTCATGGTTACGCACGCCAGCAGGACAGAGTTCATGATCATCGACGAGACGTCCCACTAGTGACCGCGACAGTTGGCCGAGATTCTTAGAGAATGCAATTGAGCGGTACTATTCCGCCATTATTGATTCCGATGTTTTGGGTGATTTATTCGTATGATTTGATTTTTGATGATTGAGGATTTACGATCTTTGCACAGTGTTGCACTTGATATCGTTTTCGTTCTTTAGTTTCACATGTTTGCGATTTTACGGTTTTAGACATTTGAGTTGATTGTGTGCATATGCACGCACACGATTTGGTTCCTGCACTCTGTATAGTTTATATATGCTTGCAGTGCAGTGATACGCCTTTTGTGCACTTAGATGCACTGGACTTTGATTTCGATTGTGATACTCGATATTTGTTTTGTGCACCTTGTGCACCTGAGTGATTTTGCGCACGTTCGGCGCTTGATATTGGATTTCATGATTTCATGCACGATGGATGCACCTGATTTAGATTTTCGCGCATGTTGAGCGTATGTCTTGAGATGCGATTTTGGTGCACACCAGATGCACTAAATCGAGATTTTCGTGCATGTCAGATGCACCTGATTTTGCTGTCAGGCACACACGTTGCCTACGACAGATGTTTCGTGCACACCCGATGCACTTAGATGTTGTTTCGGTGCGCATGTATAGCATATTCATGGATTTTGATTTCCGTGCGCACCAGACGCACGTAGCATTCATGTGCATATTTTGGGGATTGATTTCGTATAGAGCAGTACGTTTTTATGATATTGCTATGTGTTTCCGTACTGAGCAGGGCTAGTCAAAGGACAGTACCTGAATACATTTTGCATGCATTGATAGTTATTGAAGGGATTTCCAAAAGCGAGCTATAGCCTCAGTATTTACCTACGTGTCTGATATGACACGAAATGTTTAAAACAAGGAGACCCTTCTAAATTGGTTACAAAACGGCGGAACGTACAATTCAAACAAAAGTATATATGTATATAGTTATTTTCTTATGGTAGACGTCCGCCACTGTGCAGTGTTATACGCGTTGCACAGCGACTTAAAGAGATTTGGCATGCATTTCCTTCAGATGCTTACAGATATAGATTCGATATTTACATTTATAGTTTGAGTTATATCATATTGGTTTTGATTTGGATTTGGCATTGATGTCTTCTCCACGACTCCGATGATCGCGGGATGCTTGGAGGAGTTTTGATTTGAGTTATATACTCATTTTTCAAGCGCATGCGCTGCGCTACGACTTGTTTTATGTATTTATAATTTCGGAGCCCCGACGACTTGATGGGTTTTCTTAGATGTTTTGGTATTTGGGGGAGTTTGAATTTAAATTCGGGGACCGAATTTCTTTAAGGGGGGAAGATTGTAACGTTTTGAAAATCGTTTCGGTGGAATTTCGAAAAAAACGGTAAAATAAGGGGGTTTTCTGTAAAAAGTCAAAATACAAATATTTTATTATAAAAATTAAATATATATATTCTAGCTATGTAATTGCTATTATTTGTTGTTTATTGAGCCGCTGGTGAAATTTCAAATTTTCTGAAAAAAATATTATTTTATTATTATTTTAAGCCGTCACTAATATATTTAATTAGGGAAAATTACAAATTGGAATGAGTTGAAATAAATTTTGTACATCATAAAACATTAAATAAAAATTTATCATGTGGTTTTTGGAACGAAATCATTTGCCAAAACGGTTTAGAAATTATTGAAGAAAAAAAGGCTTTTTTTAGCGTAAATGGATGTTTGGGGTACTGTATTTATCATTTTTCCTCACCCCACACCCGTACCCACACCCACACACACCCACTTACTCCCCCCCCATGGCTGAATTCAGCAGCCCCTCCTCTTGTCCCCACTTGGTTTGCAAAGGAAAGAAAAGGAAAAGAAAAGAAAAGAAAAGAGTAGAAATGATATAAATTGAGTTGACTTTGACTTGGACTAACTTTCTCCACCTCACTCTCTCTCCTCCCTCACCCAAACCCCCAAAATTCTGGCCGAAACCAGCAACCCCTCAACAGCCCACTATTCTTCTTCTCTTCTCTTTGTTCCATCAAAGAAAATCCAAAGAAAAATCCACAAAAAATCAAGCAAAAATCCAAATCAAAATCCAACTCCTACCCATTATTTCTTTGCCTTGGCTAGCATGAATCAAGGAGCAAGATGATGATTTAGGAGGCTAAGATTTCATGCTAAATCTCAAGATTCTAGGAGGTATAAATCATAACCCTATAATGAAATTGTTAGTTTTTGCTTAAAGCAAATTGATTTAAGTGTTAATTATAGTTTAATTTCATGTTTGGAAATTTAAGAGAAGGGTTTAAATACTAAGTTAGGGTTTATGTCATTTGATCATGATCTAATTGTGTGGTTAATATCTAGTGGGCTTGCTAAAGCAAAGCTAATTACTAGGTTACTAATTGTTTTATTAAATTGTTCTAATTATACTAATTTGCTAACTAGGTTTTAATGAAATACTTATATAATGGAGATTAAAATCTAATTAGGTTTTGCATGGTATTAATAACATTTTAAAGTGTAGTTTAATACTTTATTTCATGCAAATTCAAACTAGTTTGTTGTATGTGCATTTTTGCTATAAATGGTCGAAATTGGTTAAAATTGCAAACTAGTTTTTGTAAATATTGTGTTAAATCGAGAATTAAAATATGGTTAGGGTTTCATCATATCTTAAAAATTATATTGAGTGGTTTAACCATTTAAAATATGCAAAACCAAGTTTAATTGTAAAATTATGAATTTTACATTAAAAAGTGTTAAAATTGATATTTTTGCAAACTAGGATTTTGGAAATTATGCAAATTTATGTGATTAAATTATGGAAATGGTTTTATTGACTTATTTAAGATATTTAATAAATATATTGGCCGCGACATTCATTTAAACATCGTGTTTTGTACAAAAACGGCGAATTGTGCTTGCTAGATTTTCGGAAAAATGACTTTTTAAGTGAAATTGGCGTTTTTGTGAGTTTTAACCTAGTTTATATTAAAATTAGTGTTCGTGAATGTGCAAATGAGTGTGATTGGCTTTTCTCGATGGTTTGACGTTCGTACATCGACATCGAGGGTTGGTTTGACTATTCTTGCATGTGTAGGCGATAGGTTTTGACCTATGCATGATACGCGTGCCGATTTAGTTTTCGTATGCCGTTTCGATTTTGAATTGGGTTTTTATGCGATACGATACGTTGTGTTATGTAGGTACCCCATGTGGACTTCGAGACGGCAAGCAAGCGCGTGGCGACGTCGGCACCGGCGAGCGAGGACCAAGTGAGTAGATTTATATCTACGGGGAGAAGTCGGGTGGATGGCGTATAGCACCCCCGCAGTTTGTGGTGATGTATACGAATACGTATACACACATATATATATATATATATATATATTTTGACTATAATTTGTTTGATATTACCAATGATATAGACATTTGGTGTTCTCGGATGATTTGGTGTCGCGAAACCCTAGAGTAGTGGTCGCACCACACATGCACACACACACCCATACTTGCTTACTTTCTTCTTTCATTTGCGCTTATACGGGATTATATAGTTATGTGTTCACATGGGTATGGGACTATGTGTTCACATACGGATTGAGGATGATAGTACTTGGGATTTATAATGAGTCGATGAGATTTGATTTGAGGCCGTGAGATCGGTGATATAGCAGGGTTCGTTTCTTAGATACGACATGACGTTGTAGCGGGTCCTTGACGTAGTGTTTCCCACACGTCCATGCATACGTAGGCGGTATCAGTATGGTACTAGACGTAGATCAGTACCCCGATCATGATATTTGATAAAGAGGATACCAGGTGAATAGTATGATGAATGTGATATTGACCCGTACCCAGATTGGGATGCCGTACGACGGATTTACGTACGAGCTATATTGATGATTGATCCGCACTCTTGACTTGGGATGCCTGATTATAGATATGGTATAGGATATGATATTATTGAGGCGAGATCACCGACTATACATATACAGGTATATGTATCGACTCAGATGATAGGCGGTTTCCTTACCTGTAGTTCAGCTTGTAGTTCAGCCGTATAGTTTAGTGTAGTTGCTAGATTAGATTAGACTTATTACCTATTTCAAAAACTAACGAATCGTGGGCATTTTTAAAGACAGCTCAAGGGAATCTACGGATATTTCAAAAATGACGTATCTTTTCATAAAAACACCGTAGCCCCTATTTTCAAAACCCCATGATTCGTGTTATTTCAAAAGGCACCATTCGTAGGACTTATATCAGATTAGTTATCATTGTGTCTAGTTTTCAGCTCCCGCACATTATTGCTGTTCGCTCTGCCTCGCATATTTATTTTGCTGCATATTCCATTATTGATATCATGCTGTTAGGACACCAGCACCATTACCGATGATGCGTATGTACCACGTACACCTACTTGCCGGCTCACACACATCTTCATCGGTAATTGCCATGTCACGTACACTTTAGAGAATATAACTGCTTGACTTAGATTGTTAGCTGGTAGTTTTGACATGATATTAGTGTATTTCCCTTATATGCCATATTAGACATTGTAGTTATTACCTACCACTTCATGCATACTGTTATTCAGTTGTTCATGCCTAGTTCATTATCATTGACATATGCACTTGTGATGATTTCTTGAGATTTATGATATTTCTGGATTTCGGGGAAAGCCGCAAAATTTACAACTTATGATCTTTTAAAATATAAAATGTTGCGGTTTTCTAATGATGTAAAGTGTCGTCCACCATGAGTTTGCTGTGGTTTTGGAGATCCGTGTCGAGGAGTGGAGGAACCGTCACGGGTACATGGTGGGCCCGGTATGGTACCCCGGGGCAAGAGGAATGTGGTGTTGACGTTGAGCCTGGCTGGGGAGCACTACCTACCGGTGATATTACCCGACGCGTCGGATATCCGGAGGATACCGTCGTGGTCTTGAGATGGATGGTAGGGGCCGGTCTGGACTGACGGCGCCCTAGATATTGAGATTGAGACATTGATATTTCGAGACAGTGAGATTCATGTTTTGTGTCGATGCTAGACACTGTTGATACTGATTTCATTATGATACCTCAGTTTTAAAAATACGAAGGAAATCTCACTAATTTATGAAAACAGTTTCTTCATTTACATGTATTCTGTTTCATGCATTCATACCTCATTCATATGATATATTGCTCCCTGAGGCACTGACACGGGCACATGAAATTATACTCGGGTTAGATATTACCCTAGACATTGTCATAGGCTGCCTGTTATACTTATATTTGAGGATATATTATGATCATTGACCTAGGTTGCGTTATTTATGCGATTTCTGTGCGTAGATGTTTTTCTATTCACGAGTTGGCAACTCACCCCCGTTGTGCCCCAGTTTCTTGCAGGTTTGCCATACCGGTTTCATTACGGCTTGCGGGCTCAGTTTCATTCGGGTGATTTGCTAGTAGGTGGGTTTACTTGTATCATACCCCCATTATATACTTTGTATATCATTATTCTGTTGTATCTAGAAGTTCCATCAACCAAACATGTATTCTTTTTGAGATAGAGACCAGTGTTGTTTATTCTTTCGACCTTAGAGTCGCTCGTTATGTTTCTGGTGGTTTTGAGTTTCCTTTTGAGTTTTGATCCTCGCCGTTGGCGTTGTATATTATACTGCTTGTGTGGTTGTGACCGTCGATTGACGAAGAGCTAGCTCCCGCTTGGGGATGCCTTTTTCTTGTTTTCGTATACTATTCATGTTGTATCCCGTTTGGGAGCCAGTATTTACAAAGGAGACTCTGCCGAAATTTTCAGTAAATTTTTTTGATGTTTTTAAAAAACCGCATATTCGGCTTATGCTATTGAAACTACTTGCTTTAAGTTGGTTTTCCTGCTCTCTACTACTTTTCTTGGTTTGGATTTCTGGGTTTTCGGTTTACTTAGATTACGTACACCTCGAGACGTTCGTAGTTTAAGTGCCGGTCATGTTCCGTACTTTCGGGTCGTGACAAAAATAATAATTAATTGATATAAAATATGAGGAACCCGATTTGGTAAACTTTTCCTTAAAAACCCGCATTATCGCTTAATTAACACTAATCGCATTCCAAGGTGTTACAATCTCCTTCCCTTAAAGAAAATTCATCCCCGAATTAAAATTTTATACAGCGTACCTTCAAAGAGATGAGGGAACTTCTTCCGCATCTCGCTCTCGGCCTCCCAAGTGATCTTCTCACTAGTCGGGCTACGCCAAAGAACCTTCACAGATGGCAAGACCTTTGACCGAAGTTTCTTCACCTGCTGATCCAATATAACTACCGGCTGCTCGGTGAACGAAATATCGCGCTCAAGCTGAACAGTTTCGTGCTGAATCATGTGAGAAGGGTCATGAAGGTATCTACGAAGCATTGACACATGGAATACAGGGTGAACATCCAGAAAACTGGGCGGGAGCGCCAAACGGTAAGCAACGGTACCAACTCGCTCAAGGATCTCGAAGGGACCTACAAATCTGGGACCGAGCTTCCCCTTCCTCCCAAATCTCATAACGCCCATCATCGGAGAAATCCGCAGGAATACATGATCTCCCACCGCGAACTCAAGTCTGCGACGACGACGGTCGGCATAAGACTTCTGTCTGCACTGGGCTGCTCTCATCCTGTCCTGAATCAGCTGGATCATCTCTGTAGTCTCCTGAACTAGCTGGGGTCCCGAAACCCTACTCTCATAGAGTTCGGTCTAACAGACTGGCGATCGACACTTCCTACCATATAAAGCCTCAAAAGGTGCCATCTGAATAGTCTCCTGAAAGCTGATGTTGTAGGAGAACTCAATCAACGGCAAGTGACGATCCCAACTGCCACCCAAATAAAGCACGCATGCCCGAAGCATATCCTCTAGAGTTTGTATCATCCGCTGTGACTGACCATCGGTCTGCGGATGGAAAGCGGTGCTAAAACTCAACCAGTTATCCAAAGCTTCCTGTAGCTTCTGCCAAAGACGGCTAGTAAACTGGGTTCCCCTGTCAGATACAATGCATGTGGGGACGCCGTGCAAACGCACAATCTCATCTATATACAACTGAGCATAACCAAAAGTGGTCTTCACTGGAAAGAAGTGAGCCGCTTTCGTCAACCAGCCAACAATCACCCAAATGGAGTCATACCCCCGACTGGTCCTGGGTAGACCCACAACAAAGTCTATGAAAATCTGCTCCCATTTCCACTCAGGAACGGGTAAAGGCTGCAGCTCTCCAGCCGGTCTCTGATGCTCAACCTTGACTTGCTGACAAGTGATGCACCTCAACACGAAGTCTAAAACATCACGCTTCATCCCTTCCTACCAGTAAATTCTCTCAAGTCACGGTACATCATGGTGGAACCTGGATGAACGCTTAAGGCTGACTGATGTGCCTGCTCTAGGATTTCGCGTCTCAACCCACCAATATCCGTTACACACAAGCGAGCCCCGCAACGTAGCACACCCTGGTCATCAATCAAGAACTCCGAATCTGTACCCTGCTGAACAAGCTCAAGAATCTAAAAAAAACGGGTATCACTGGGCCGCGCCTCATGGATACGATCCAGTAGAAGCGGACGGGCGCGGACATGAGCAAGCTGTTCCCCAATGGAAGTGAACTCAAACTGTACTCTACCATCGCACAAGGTCTGCCAATCCGCAGAAGACTTCCTCTGAACTGCGCTCAACTGGGACAAGCTACCCTCGGGCCAACGACTCAAAGCGTCAGCTACCACATTTGCCTTGCCCGGGTGATAAAGGATCTCACAATCATAATCCTTCACAAGCTGCATCCACCGGCGCTGTCTCAGATTCAGATCCCGCTGCTAGAAGATGCACTTCAAGCTCTTGTGGTCCGTGAAAATCTGACCCGATTCCCCATACAAGTAGTGTTTCCAAATCTTCAACACAAAGACCACCACAGCCATCTCAAGATCGTGAGTGGGGTAATTCTGCTCATGCTTTTTCAGCTGTCTAGAATCATATGCAATCACTCTATCATGCTGCATCAGCACACAACTGAGCCCCACTCGAGACGCATCACAGTAAACTACAAAGCCACCTGATCCAGAAGGCAAAGATAGAACGGGTGCAGTTGTCAACCGAGTCTTCAACTGCTGAAAACTCTTCTCGCACGCATCAATCCAAAGAAAAGAAACCCCCTTCTGGGTCAGTTCGGTCAGCGGTGCAGCGATACTCGAAAAATCCTGCATGAAACGGCGGTAATAACCAGCTAAGCCCAAAAAGCTGCGGGCCTCTGTCATGGATACAGGTATGGGCCAAAGCTGCACAGCCTCGATCTTCCTCGGGTCCATAAGAATACCGTCTCCCGTCACCACATGACCCAGGAAGTCAACTCTATCAAGACAAAATGCGCACTTTGAGAATCCGAACGACATCACTAGAAACTCATAATGCCCATAGCGTGTACGAAAAGTAGTCTTCGGAATGTCATCATTTCGAACCCGCAACTGATGATAACCCGAACGCAAATCAATCTTAGAAAAATGTTTCGCACCCTGGAGATGATCAAACAAGTCATTAATGTGAGGTAAAGGATACCTGTTCTGTACCGTAACTCGGTTCAATTGACGATAATCAATACACAACCTTAAACTGTCGTCCTTCTTCTTGACGAACAGAACAGGAGCTCCCCACGGCGAAACACTCGGATACACAAGTCCTTTATCAAGCAACTCTTGCAATTGATCCTTAAGCTCTCTAAGCTCTGCCGGAGCCATCTGGTAAGGCGGTATAGAAATAGGCCCCGTGCCAGGAATCAGATCAATGCAAAACTCAATATCGCACTCTGGCGGTAAACCAGGTAACTCATCGGGAAAAACGTCGGGAAACTCTCGCACGATAGGAACCCGGTCCAACGACCCTACTGTGGCCCCAGTATCAAATATGAAAGCCAAGAATCCCCGACATCCCCTCCTCAAAAGCCGACTAGCGCAAAGGGCAGAAATCAAACTGTGAGGGGCGGCACCATGGTCCCCGTGCACAACCCGAACAGACTCGCCCAGAAAACTGAAACCGACTGTCTTCTCACGGCAGTCCACCGACGCAAAAAAAGCTGCCGACCAGTCCATGCCAAGGAGAACGTCGAAGTCCAACATATCTAGAAGGATCAAATCAACGGACGACTCTCTATCTCCAATCTGAACGGCACACGACTGAAACACGTAACACGCGATAAAAGAATCGCCAACAGGTGTAATCATGACAAGTGGCTGATCTAGCAAATACGACTCTCGGCCCAAACTCGGCACGAAGTGCATAGAAACATACGAATGCGTAGATCCCGGATCAAACAAAACATGTGTATCAAAAGAATATACAGAAAGAGTACCTGAAACCACTGCATTGGACGCCTGCGCGTCCTGATGAGTCAAGGCAAACACCCGAGCCTGCCCTCTACCGACGACTGGCTGACCTCCGCCTCTACCACCCTGCCCTCTCGGTACAAAACCACCGCGTCCCCGACCTCTCGGAACATGATTCTGACTCGGAGCAACAACATGCATAAGGGGAAATTGTAACATTTCAAAAAAATAAAATATTATTTTTTGGGAATTTTTACAATTTAATATTATTTTATTGAATATTTTAATATTTTGGTATAATTAAATACAGAAAATTTTAGAAAAATTATGGAAAATTCTAAAATAGGGTATTTTATGGAATTATTCCATTTTAAGTTTTTATGATTAGTTATATGCTAATTTAGTGCTAATCGCGATTAAAAATCGCTAATCGGTTTTTTAGCAATTTTGTGCAAAACATGCACATACCTTTTTCTACACTTGTGTTACATTTTTCTTGTCATGGTTTATTTTGGGGTTACTATTTATTTCAGAAGGATTTTGAAGAGAAAAAGAAAAGAAAAGAAATGGGAAAGGATTATAATATTGGGTATGGCTAAGTGAGAGAATGAGAGGGTAAGATGTGTTGACCAAGACTTAGCCATTTCCTCTTCAACCTTCACTCATTTCACTCCCTCTCACTCTTGCTGCTGCTGCTGCTGCTGCTCCTCACCTCCCCTCCCCTCTTCAAGCCCCAAATCATCTCACAAAAATCACCAAAACCCCACTCTCATTTCATTAAAAGTATGCATAAGCTTAAGATCTACACATTGGACCAAGGAAGTAAGGATTTTGTCCACTAGGGCAACTCAAGAAAATTCTTGAGTTGCCAAATGAGGTATTTTCTGGACCTTAAGCTTATTTTATGGATTACCATTACCCCATGTTTAGATTGAACCGATATTGTTTGATATTGTGGAGTTAAGGAAAACCTAGTTAGGGTTATGGGAAATTTTGTGTTGTAATATGAAATTGAGCTCAGTAGAGGTTATATAAATACCCTAGTGCATGAATGGAGACCCAAACCTGAGACTTAAGACCCAGAATACGGATTTAAAAACCGATATCGTAAAATTTCTGAAATCTGTGAAGGTTATTTGAGATCTGCTATCAACCCGAGACTCTGAAAATTATATTGAATGGACAGTGATATGTGCAGGCACCCAGGAAGCTACCACTAAGACCCTAGCCCTTACCTCCATGACCCGGCCGCAGATATATTCATATTGGCCGCAATTTGCGGCCAGACCAGCACCAAAATGTCTCGTTTTTGTTCCAGAGCTCCTACATGTATAGATTAGACCCCTGGCATGTATAAATTTGTCTAATTTGACCTAGGGTGAAATCTGGAGCCTATTTCCTTGGTTGCTGTTTTGGATTCGTGTTTCCGTATTCTGTATTTTAATTCTGAATTTACGTATTGTGTTTTACCTCGAATACTTGGCGTTTGTATGATGATATCGAGGATTGATTGCTTGTTTTGAAGGCATGCCCATAGGTTCTAACCTATAGGCGCCTTATCGTATCGTTTTGGGTTTCGTTTGCCATTTTAGCTTTGATTTGCTTTTAATGCGCATATACGATATTTTGATGTGTTGGTACCCCATGAAGACTTCGGGACGACAAGCAAACGCGTGGTGACGTCGACAATGAAGACGCAAGGTGAGTAGATTATATCTACAGGGGAAGTCGGGTGGATGGCGTATAGCACCCCCGCAGTCCGTAGTTGATATATTATATTATGGATAGTTAGGGTTAGAAGTAAACTAGTGTAGTTCCTAATCGTGAACCCTAGAATAGATTTACACCCACGTGCACACCCTTGCATATTCACTTTACTTACACTGGGTTGATGATGATATTGGATGACATTGGAGATGAGTCGATGATTTTGGGCATTGTGCCGCGAGATCAGTAATTTGATATGATTCGTATTTGGGATACGACATGTGATCTCTAGCGGGCCTTTGGACGTGTGCTTACACACACAGTATATAGATGGTATCAGTTGTACTAGACATAGATCAGTACCCCAGATTATGTGATATGATGATAATGATACCTGATATTTGTTGAGAGGAATGTGATATTGACCCGTACCCAGCTATTGGGATGCCGTACGACGATTTACCGTACGAGCTTTATATTGATGATAGATCCGCACTCATGACTTGAGAATGTCATATAATATACTGTATCGTACGCGATACTACTGAGGCGGGATCACCGACTACTATATATACATATCGACTCAGATTTAGGTGGTTTCCATACCCCTCCCGATTTACTTGATACTTAGATCTGTAGTTTGCATAGTAGATGTTAGACTAGACCCGAGTCATACCTATTTCAAAAACTACGAATCAAGAATATCTTAAAGGACAAGTAAAGGGATTCTACGGGTATTTTTCAAAGGACGTATCTTTCTTAAAAATACCGTAGCCCTTATTTTACTAAAAATCCTAATTCGTCTTATTTCAAATGACATAACTGCATGACAAATACATATTGATGTAGATTCTTCACCGTGGTGTTGATTATTTGATTTCCGCATGTTCATTCTATTCACATTGCTTTGCATATGTTTATTGCTATATTACTATCATGTTGCCAGGACACCAGCACCATTATCGATGATGCATATGTTCCACGTACATTTGCTTGCCGGCTCACACACTTCATTATCGATAATTGCCATGTCACTACACAGTAGTATTATTGCATCAGGATATGACCCTTGTATGTGCATACTGTTATTTCTTGTTGCATGATATACTGTTATACTTGCATTTCATTTATATGTCACATACATCATGCTTTATGATTATGCGCATTGAGACATTTGTTGTTTCTATGATATTTCTGGATTTGGGAACCGTGGGTATTTCAAAAGATTATGCAAATGCTTTATAAAACCCGGTTACCCTTGATATGATATTTCAGCTTCCACCATGAGTTTTATCGGTTCTGATATATATATACCCTATGCGAGGAGGCGTAGAGGCCGTATGAGGGTACATGGTGGGGCCCGGAGGTACCCCGGGGCGAGAACGGATCGCTGGATTTGTTAGACGGTGAGCCTGTCAGGGGAACCATACCGTCCGGTGACATTACCTTTTTCTCGGCGGTTATCTTGGGGATACCGACCGGAGCTTTGTGGGTATGATACGTCGAAATTCGAGGGTCGAAGCTGGGCACTAGGGTTTCGAGGGAGCGTATGATACGTACCTATCAGGGCTAGTCTTGGTGACAGTGCCTGATAGATGAGGATTTACGTGCCGATGCTAGGCACAGGTTTCATGATGATCTCCATGATTTTGATTATATCCTCATATTTGCATGCATGATGCTTATTGTCATTGGGTGACAGGTGGACGGGATCCACATATATACAGACATTGATTACATACAGACTTTGACTACATTGATCACACTTCATTTGTATATATATCTGGGTATGAAGGGGCTGTTATATATACCTTTACACCAATATTAGTGGAATGGGACGCTAATATATGTGTATTGATATTTATTTTGATACTTCATCATGTTTACTTCATGCAGACATACCTTATATTTATGACATGTTATTACCTGAGGCACTGGCACGAGTATTTGGTACTACCTACATGTTTAGATGTTATATTGCCACCTTATCATACTTCAGACTTACTCTTGAGGTTTATATCATATACTGATCGTATTGACCTAGGATTATGTCTTGCATTCGGTTTCTGCTTGTAGATGTTTTCTATTCACGAGTTGGCAACTCACCCCCGTTGTGCCACAGCTTCTTGCAGGTTTTGCCGTACAGGTTCCATAGCGGCATTTCTGGCACACTGCTTCCTTTGCGGGTGAATTGCTTTTGGTAGGTGGGTTCTTTGCATCAGAACCACCCTTGTATATGTATTATTCATTGTATCTAGAATTCCATCAACCAAAACTTGTATATTGTTTCAGACTTAGACACCAGTGATGTATTATTTCGACCTTAGAGTCGCGTGTAGCTGTATGACGGTTTTCATATTATTGTGAGTTTTGATCCTCGCCATTCGGCGTTGTATATTATATTGCCTGTGTGGTTTTAACCGTCGATTGACGAAGAGCTTGCTCCCGCTTGGGGATGCCTTTTATCAATGCATATATATTGTTCTTGTTGTACCCCTTTCGGGGCTAGTATTTAAAAAAGAAACTCTGCCGAAATTTTTAGAAATGACTTTACATTTTTAAAATGCATATTCGGCTTAGTTATTTAAAAACCTTGACTTCAAACATGTTTTTCTTCACTTCTTTAAACCAGTTTTCTTTATTTACTCTTAAAATGGTATTAGATTTCTGGGCATTTGGCTTACTTGGATTAGATGGAGTCCTATAGACTTCATATGGTTCAAGGGCCAGTCACGTGCTCTTTCGGGTCGTGACAAAGTTGGTATCAGAGCGCTAGGTTAACCTTGGTTCGAGTCTAAGTTTGACTATGTGGAGCCTAAGGCATCTATATATACACGGAACTTAGGCTTGACCTTACGGAACTTAGACTTAGTCGAGGGGGTATTAGACCCGAACTTTCGTCGCGTAAGATGACCCTTGGTTGATAGAATAGTTGACTAAAGTAGAGTGACGTACCGTGGGTATGTTCCGCTGCATACTAACGATACGCTACTCCGCTTAAGGAGCCTTAGGATGTACATTTCCTTGCACAGTATTATATTCATTCCTATGATCTATCCTCATCGATACTGGTTGTGTTTTGCTGCCATGATTGCACGGGCAGAGTGAGCTACGGCTTGAGTTGCGTCAGCATGAGCTCGTCGTGGACGAGGACTGACCAGGGCATGATTCCAGAGATTTACGATTTCATTGAGAGGCGTCGTCTTATTGTGTTTTCGCGCCATGAGCCTTTGGTGGATGACCTTTATGGGATTTCTCGGACGTGCTGATTGGTACCAGAGGATCAGGCTACTGCTAGAGGCCTGCCAGATGTGATGACCATTGATATATCGCTTATTCAGGATGATAGAGGCGCTGTTCGGCGTACAGACGAATGAGCCAGTTTTTGCTGCAAATGACGAGATATCATCCAGATGATTGGAGCTACTGCAGCATGAGTATAAACTTAGAGTGATGATGGTGAGTCGCTAGTCACCCGAGGATGAATGACTAGGACAGGTGGTTCGTTCGCTTACCGATGCGAGGTCATCAGATATATTGATTCCATCTAGAGACGACTTCACGCAGGTTCGTTGAGAGTCGATAGAGACGATCGAATGTCAGGAGCCCATTTTTTCAAGTTTAAAGTATACGGAAATACATGCAGGCGATTCCATGGACCCTCTAGAAGAATGAAACCCTAACTCGACTTAATGACCGTGTGAAAGCCTTTGAACCTTAGGGTTTGCGGCAGTTCCGCGGCGCCATTAGTGAGGCTTGGGTTTGCCCTTCTAGGCTGGACCACCGATGCTGTGGCATGTACTCGATACTATTAAACTGTACTTAAGATGTTGATCTCTTGGGGGATTATGAGGTTCTGACGAGTGGATCGAATGATTCGACATCATTCGGATATCATGTGATGGGATGCTTTGCTTGGGAGACTCCAGATACGAGTATAGCCGTTGGAGCACAGTCCATGCAGCCACGATGAGACGAGTCCGAATCAGTCGACCTTGAAGCAGAGTGAAGAAAAGAGTTCGCTGGAGATTTCGACGACATGACGTTCCTCTCCGCTGACATCAGAGATGCGATACACATGCAGAGGCATTGTTTATGGGTATATCTTCCAGAAAAAGGCGTGATGAGTATGCAGCCGTTCTGGAACAAGATTTAGCTTCGGCAATGGACGATGACTTCTGGGCAATTCGGCAGAAAAGAGATATGCAAGAGACTTCAGATCGACCGTAGCCGAGAACATTGCAGTGCGCCGATAGAGACGTGACGTCGAAGTGGACGGTAATACAGACAAGCGGACAAGAGGTTCGTGCGAGACGCTGACGAGCTGTCATTACTTTCCGTCGAGACCGGAGACCTGATATGCTTATAGAGGCGTTGGGATGCAACCAATTTCCGAGGGAATGCTATGATGAGGACACAGATGTCCATCGAGCGAGAAGAGATTATGCATGAGTACCAGCCTCCGTACAGTTCGGCATAAGCAAAATCGGAAGAGACCTTGAGCAGGATTCCTTCCAGGACACTGTTGCAATGATGTTTGCACCCAGGATCAGATATGTGATGTGCATTTAGAGAGCCAGAGGCCGACGCCAGTGAGATGCCGCTTTACGAGTAGTCATGATGATTGACCAAGAGATGACCAGAGAAGTGCCAAAACGGAATCGTCCCCGTTAGCACACCTGACAGGGCTGATGAGCCGATTGATTAAGAGATAGGTAATCCGCAGAGAAGATAAGGACCCAAAGACAGAGGACGCCAGACCGTGAGCAAGAGACAAGTAGATATCTTGTGCTGCTAGCATTGGATACACCGACACCTTCTCGACCTTGAAGGAGGAACTACCGACGATGGTATTTATGATTTGTGATTTTGTGATTCGATTATCACGTATCCGTCATCTTGGATTTCGGTATTTTGGGCGTTCTGTTTACATGATTTAGTTTTGATGACTGAGTTTCATGATATTTGTTTTCTTGCACCCACTGGGTATTTATATTTTGCGCATAGTTATTACATTTGAGATATTGATTGTGATTTCATGCCTACTTTATGCCAGTGATGTGATTTACGTTTCCAGCATAGTTTTCATGCACCTTTAGTGTTTTGATATACGATTTTGGTGCAGGCCAGATGCACTAAATCGAAATTCTCCGTGCATGTCAAATGCACCTGATTTTGCTGTCAGGCACACACGTTGCCTATGACAGATGTTTCGTGCACACCCGTTACACCTAGATGTTGTTTTGGGCCCATGTATGGCACATATATGGATTTTGATTTCCGTGCGCACCAGACGCACGGGGTATTCTTATATACATTTTTGGGGATTGATTTCTTATAGAGCAGTACATTTTTTATGATATTCGCTATGTATTGATGTTTTCGGAGCCTCGACAATTTGGATTTTTACTGAAATGTTTTAGTATTGGGGGTTTAAATTTAAATTCGGGGACCGAATTTATTTAAGGGGGAAGATTGTAATATTTCAAAAAAATAAAATATTATTTTTTGTGAATTTTTATAATTTAATATTATTTTAATGAATATTTTAATATTTTGGTATAATTAAATACAGAAAAATTTGGAAAAATTATGGAAAATTCTAAAATAGGGTATTTTATGGAATTATGTCATTTTAAGTTTTTATGATTAGTTATATGCTAATTTAGTGCTAATCGCGATTAAAAATCGCTAATCGGTTTTTTAGCAATTTTGTGCAAAACATGCACATACTTTTTTCTACACTTGTGTTACATTTTTCTTGCCATGGTTTGTTTTGGGGTTACTATTTATGTGAGAAAGATTTTTAAGAGAAAAAGAAAAGAAAAGAAATGGGAAAGGATTATAATATTGGGTATGGGCAAGTGAGAGAATGAGAGGGTAAGATGTGTTGACCAAGACTTAGCCATTTCCTCTTCAACCTTCACTCATTTCTCTCCCTCTCCCTCTTGCTGCTGATGCTGCTTGATTAATCCAAAAAATTGTAGTTTACCGTAATCAGAAACGGCGTCGCTTTACAGCTAGCCGGTGAATACGGGTCGATCCGCAGGGATGTGTTAGTTTCTGTTTTTGTGTTATAACGAGTTGATTCAAATTGTTGTTTGGTTTTTTTGTCGATTGAATTAAAGATGAACTTATGTGATATGAAAGGACTCGTTAGGGTTAGGTCGAAGGTAAGGGTGTTGAGATCAATGTTTTCACCTCTTTCAATGCCGTGATTTAAGCTTTTAGAAAAAAATCACAACAATCATTAGCAAAAGGGATTAGGATGATCGGGAAGAAACAAAGTTTCTTCCTCTAGATCCTTGTCCGTCCTTTCCTATTAATTGATGTGATCTTCATGGACGTCATATATGTCCGGCCTTTTATACTACGGTTCACCGTTACCTTGTAGGTAGGGTGCCGTAGGGGGCGGATCATATATGCGTGCATGAAGATTTCGTTTTAAAAATAAGTTGGCATTGAAGGAGGTGAGAGACATCCATCTCTCACTCACTCCCTTGTTCCTAACCCTAACGAACGAGGATTTTACTCGCTCATTAGGGAATTATTACAACTAGACATTTTTTTTGTTTATGTTTTAAAGAGTTACCTTACGACAGATTAAAAATAGCTAACTAGTGAACTACAACAAACAATGGATAACTAGGGCAAGTAGAATAATTATACTAAGGCAGGAATTTAAAAACTTACAAGAAAAGATGATGCTCTGAATTCTCCAACAAATCTCACTTTTATTGATTGAAAAGAGGCATACATTTTACAGATCTTGAGTACAATTTATAAGCAACTAGTGAAGCTAGGGTTACAGACTCTCGTATACATGAAATTACTGATTTGCCCCCTAAAAATCCCAACATATGAACTGACACACCGACACAAGAAGTCGGTGCCGACACGGGCACCATATGGCCGCGGATCCGCGGAAAAGACATGCCTTTGGCCGCGGTTCCGCGGCCCATTGGTGAGGTCATCTCACCAATTTTCTGTGACTGTTTTGTCTTCCCTTGGGCTCCCTATTTTCATTGTCCTTTTCTCTGTTGGGCTTCTTAGTATTCTCCAGATCCTCAGTGAAACTTGTAAGGATCTTTTTGACCGTTTCACTTGTTTTTCGTCTCGGCTTGAGTAAGATCCGTGTGCTGGTTGGTCAAAAGTCCATTCTTTGTATCATCTTTGTCTTTTTCACTGTATTTGCTCCGAGATCCTGTAATCCTGTAACATGCAACAAACGATCGTCAAAAGCATCTGTTTACTTATAAAATGCACAAAAGTGGGGCGTATGAATTGCAATATTATGATGTGAACAAATACCCCCAAACTTACCTTTTGCTCGTCCTCGAGCAAACTTATTATTTTATTCTGACCTAGCCACACTTTCGCAGGGAAACGCGATTGCACTGAGCACGTGCAACAAGCCGTTAAACCTCTAGGTGTCCCTAGTAGGAGGAGTGTTGTCTCCTGAGGGTTTTCAGCGGATTACACCCACAAAATCCTATCAACTTGGTTTTTTGACTTTTATTTTCCAATCAGGTTTTCTAATAAGGAATTCTATTATCGTCGCCCCGCAAATTATCCACCCATATTCTTCACACTTCCTTATTATGTAACTTAAGATTGTACATGTTCTATAGAATTACTTAGAATTCAGCATTTCTTAAGTTTTTCTTCTAGAGTTTTATCTCCACTTAGGAATTTCTATCAACTCTATTAAAGATACAAGTTGTATTTTTCATTCCTTTCTCTTATCTAAACTCTAATCACATATCCCCACGTGTATGTAATTTTCACCCCTACACTTGGAAATTCAAATCAAGCAATCGTACTCTCGTCCATTGTCCAAAGCACTTAACTTTCGCTTACACATCCTTCATGCGACCGTTACTACTTCTTGAGGTACCAATAGCCGATTACAAGATGCGTTAGGCCTTTAAAGCGTATTTCCTAATTTTTGCAACACCCAAGGCTTTTAGCAGTGACTCCCAAACCAGTTGGTCTAAGGCACTAGGTGATGAAGCACCCTCGCTAATTAATTTTCTAGCCCTAAGTAATCATAAAAACCAGTGTCCATTTTTTTTTTATTCACCCCTTTTTTTTTCTTTTTTTTTCATTGTGCTAAGGACTTTAGACAAGAGTAATTCAAGCTCTCTTCTACTAATCCAAGTTTCAAGGTGCGTGATTGTGCATTTTGTAGGGTACATGTTTTCAGAATCTAAACTCAAGCTAGGAACTATCTTTCGAACTTATACTTTAATGAGAGCATTAATACTCTTCCCTCGTTTTGGCTTAACCCACGAAGTGAACCCAAAATTTGCCTATTCCTAAATAACCTATAAAGACATACACTTTCTACCGTTAAACTTTAAGCAAGGTTATTTTTAGGGTTTTTAATTTACTAAGTCTAAGATCTAGTTTTTCCTAGCTAGTTAACCTTTTTATCAACTCAAGTCAATTAACCAAAATTGAATACAATAATTTTTATAATTTTTGAAATTTTCTCAATTTTTATGGGTTTTTCAGTTTTCTAATTTTTTTATTTTTCAAATTTCTAAATTTTTTTGATTTTTATATAAAAATGCAATGCAGAAATTAAATATGCAAAAGGAAAACAAAGATATATACAATATGCAATACGAAGGATAACTATATACATCACCCTCTAATACCCCCAAACTTGAGCAAAGCAGTGCCCTCACTGCCCGGCCCCACGTCGCGCTCGTGAGCGTGAACGTGATCTCTCCCCTCTAGCCAAAAGTGTTTGGATCTCTCGCTCAATTTCCGTCAACCGACGGTCGTGCTCTCGTGCAGTTGCCCGAAACTCATCTCTCAAAGAGTCTATTCTTCTCACTGTTCTTCGCATTAATCGCGCATGCTCCTGGGGAGTTAGCTCTTCCCCACTCGAAGTCGAGCTCGAGCTAGGGGTGTGTGCAGGTACATTCTCTGCCGGTTCTGTTCGTGTCCAGATATCCGTAAGTCTAGAGTAGGACGACGAAACGCCCTCTAACAGTGGTCGAACCGGGGCATCGTCTATCATAATTGAGTCAAATTCCTCGGCTGGGAGGAAATAACGGCAGAGTTGGGTAACGAGCATGGGACATGGGTATACACTATCTCGTTTCCCCGTACCTATGGATTGCAGCAAAACCGTGCACATGTCGAACCTAGGATTTTTCGTCATTAAAGTGTGGACGACATGTAACGATGGGGTGAAAAAGGTCATGTTGTGAGAACTTCCAAAAATATTGTTTTGTGCCCACCGGCACACAGTTAAAACATTTGCGAAAAGGGTCCGTGCTTGGATCCCCTTACGCGGTTCTCGTGCACAGTCATTACCCATTAATGGCATATAATCTTCAAAGTGAAGTGGGTGTTCATGTGCAGGTACACATGGTATGAGTGTAACCTCGTGTATCATGTCCCTATCGATACGAATTTCACGGTTTCCCCAATTCAGTTTAATGTACCCTAAGTTGTCTAGGCTATTGTCTTCCATGGATTCGTAAAATAGAGCAACTAGGTTTGGTAAAGCAAATGCAGATGCATGATTATAGAGGAGGAAATTCCAGCCCCTTTGTACGATTTCGTGTGGGAAATATGTACCGTAAATCTCGTGTGCGAAAACAGGGGAAAAATCCCTTTCATACTGCATTTTGTGAGCCATCACGATTTTACAGAGAAAATATAAGCAGAAATAGAGAGTATGGGTTCAGATTTACCTCCCCTGAAAAATTCAGGGGGTGAAGACTCAGAGCGGCGGCGGAAGCGCGGCGGGAGACGGCGTATGCGGTGGTTCCGCGGCGATCTGGAGGCGGCGCGTCTGGAAATTTCTGCAGAGGGCAGGGGCGGCGGCTAGGGTTTTATGAGGAGGAAATTTTTTTAGGGTAAACAAACAGAGGGCTCGGTTCCTTTAAATAGGGTCGTGAGAGGGTGATTTACATAAAACTCCCTCTAAAACGAGGGTTTTATTTGTAAAAACAGCTTGTAATCTGCAAATTTGCAATTAGGTCCAAAAATTATATATTTTTTATTTTATTTTATTTTATATTTTATTTTTATTTTATTTTATTTTTTACTATTTTTTATAGTATTTGGGAAATATGTACACAAAAAATATACACACCCCCAAACTTATTTGAAATAGTGTCTTCGGGAAACGAAGTTTGGGTGTGAAATCGGAGGAAGATCAATCAGTGTAAATCGGCTCCTGCAAAAACAGGAGCTCCTCCGAAGGATCCGCTGTGAAGAACGGTTTTAGTCGATGCCCATTTACCTTGAATAAGGTACCGTCTTCAGGGTTCTCAAGATCAACCGCACCGTGCGGATAAACGGTGCGGACTACAAAAGGTCCTCTCCATCTGGACCTGAGCTTACCAGGATGAAAATGTAACCGAGTGTCATAAAGTAGAACCTGTTGACCAGGTTCAAAAGTCTTTCGTAAAAGGTGTTTATCGTGGAACACCTTGGCTCGGTTTTTAGCAGTTATGGCATTATCATATGCCTCATCCCTCAGCTCCTCCAACTCATTCAATTGCAGCTTTCTGTTGCTGCCCGCATCTCCTAAAGACAAATTCAGCTCTTTGATAGCCCAAAATGCTTTGTGCTCGATCTCCACTGGAAGGTGGCAAGCCTTCCCGTACACAAGCCGGTATGGAGACATACCAAGATCGGTCTTATATGCAGTACGGAAAGCCCATAGTGCATCTATCAGTTTTAGTGATCAATCCTTACGGTTTTTGGAAACCGTTTTCTCCAAAATTTGCTTTATCTGCCGATTTGAAACCTCGGCTTGCCCACATGTTTGGGGGTGATATGGCGTTGACAATTTGTGGGTGATAGAATATTTACGCATTAAGGACTCGAAAGTCCTATTGCAGAAGTGAGAACCATTATCACTTATTATCGCCCGAAGGTGCCCGAATCGAGAAAATATGTGTTCTTTAAGGAATCGAACGACAACTTTATTATCGTTCGTTCGGCTCGGCACAGCCTCGACCCACTTAGAAACGTAGTCAACCGCCAACAGAATATACACATTTCCAAAAGAGTTAGGAAATGGTCCCATGAAATCTATACCCCAAACATAAAAAATGTCCACTACCAAAATGGGTTGGAGTGGCATTTCGTTTCTCCGTGAAATCCGGCCCAAATGTTGGCACCGGGAGCAAGTTTTGCAGTATTCAAATGCATCCTTGAAGAGTCGTGGCCAATAGAACCCACACTGCAAAACTTTCTCGGCTGTCTTCTTTGGGCCAAAGTGCCCGCCACATGCTTGATCGTGGCAGAAAGACAGCACGCTCTTGACCTCACTCTCGGGCACACACCGACGAATGATTTGGTCGGAACGGTATTGAAAAAGATAGGGCTCATCCCAGTAAAAATGCTTTACTTGAGACAAAAATCGAAGCTTATCCTGTTTCGACCAATCATTAGGAATCAGGCCGGTGGCTAAATAGTTTACAATATCGGCGAACCATGGTTCGGAAGAAACTGTCAAGAGTTGCTCGTCGGGAAAAACGTCAGTGATAGGAAGATCGAGCGTGGGCGAAGAAGGAAGTCGTGATAGGTGATCAGCTACTACGTTTTCACATCCCTTTTTGTCCTTAATGACAAGATCAAATTCTTGCAATAGAAGGATCCAACGTATTAGCCTTGACTTAGCATCCTTCTTCGCAAAAAGGTGGCGAAGAGCCGAGTGATCAGTATAAACAACGACTGGAGAGCCGATTAAATAATGCCGAAATTTTTCGAGTGCAAACACAACAGCTAAAAATTCTTTCTCTGTTGTTGTGTAATTAAGTTGGGCCTCATTTAGTGTTCGGCTGGCATAATAAATCACGTGCGGCATCTTATTAATGTGCTGTCTAAGAACAGCGCCAATAGCAAAGTCTGATGCGTCGCACATGATTTCAAAAGGATGCGTCCAGTCGGGAGATGAGAGGATGGGCGCAGTGATGAGTGAATGTTTTAAAGACTCGAATGCTTCAGTGCACGTGGAGTCGAAAGCGAAGGTCGTGTCCTTGGCCAGTAAGAGAGTCAAGGGTCTAGCAATCTTGCTAAAGTCCTTGATAAACCGTCTGTAAAAACCGGCATGGCCAAGGAAGGCTCTGATATCTTTGACGCATTTTGGGGGAGGTAGGTTAGAAATCACTTCGATTTTGGCTCTGTCTACCTCGATGCCGTTTTGCGAAATGACATGTCCTAAGACAATGCCCTCTCGCACCCTGAAATGGCACTTCTCCCAATTTAATGTTAGGTTCTTATGCCTGCAGCGGGTAAGAACAGCGTCAAGATGGCGTAAACACTCGTCGAAGGAGTCGCCAAAGATGGAGAAATCGTCCATAAAGATCTCCAAGAACTTTTCAACCATGTCTGAAAAGATCCCCATCATACACCGCTGAAATGTCGCGGGTGCATTGCATAACCCGAAGGGCATGCAATGATAAGCAAAGGTGCCAAAGGGACAAGTGAATGTTGTCTTGTCTTGGTCCTCTTTGGTGATGGGGACTTGATTGTAACCGGAATAGCCATCGAGAAAACAATAGAACTCGTGCCCTGCCAATCGCTCGAGCATTTGGTCAATGAAGGGTAAAGGAAAATGGTCTTTCCTTGTTGCGGCATTGAGTTTCCTATAGTCTATGCAGACTCGCCACCCAGTTTGGGTACGAGTGGGAATCAACTCATTTGCCTCATTTGTAATGACCGTAATGCCCGATTTCTTTGGCACGACGTGGATTGGGCTAATCCATTGGCTATCCGAGATAGGGTAAATGATACCGCTATCCAGACATTTGACAATTTCCTTCTTAACAGACTCTTTCATGATGGGGTTGAGGCGCCTTTGTGGATCTCGTGCTGGCTTGGCATCATCCATTAAGTGTATATGATGTTCGACTATGAGGGGACTAATCCCCTTAATGTCCGCCATAGACCAGCCGAAAGCTTGCCGATTATTATGTAAGACCATCAAGAGAGCCTTCTCTTGCTCAAGAGCTAGAGAGGCTGATATAATGACAGGTAAGGTCTCATTATCACCTAGATATGCATATTTTAGGTGTGTCGGCAAAAGCTTTAATTCGAGTTTAGGAGGTGAAACAATAGATGGCAACAATGGGGTAGTTGTTTCAAACTCGAATGATTCCATCAAAGGTTCGAACCGAGTGTACGCAACAGTGTCGGATGGTTCAACTAACTCATCCGAAAAAGCAAAAGACTCCAATTCAGGTGACGAGTCTTCAAAGTCATCGACGAATGTAAAACATTCAAAATCGTTATCCGCCGTGAAAGCTGTGTCGGATTCTAGGAGGAACGCACTAGTGGCGTTAACATTGTTGTGGTCGAACAAAAAATTCTCGAACTCACAGTCCTCCTCCGCGATCTCATTGATCGAGCAAACATCGAGTACGCTAGCATTGGGCTCAGCAGGCTGACTTCCTAACTTGAAAATATTGAGCTCAATTGTCATATTGCCGAAAGATAGGTTCATTGAACCATTACGACAATTGATCACTGCGTTGGAAGTAGCCAAAAATGGTCGACCAAGTATTACCGGAATTTGGTTCCGGGGGTTAGCAACAGGTTGTGTATCCATCACAATAAAGTCAACGGGGAAAATGAAATCCCCTACTCTTATTAACACATCCTCCAGCTCTTCCCTAGGATGGGTTATTGACCGGTCAGCCATTTGGAGAGTACAGTGAGTGGGCTTAAGCTCTCCAACGCCCAATTGCTCGTACACAGAATAGGGTAGCAAATTGACGCTCGCGCCAAGATCTAATAGTGCTCTATTGATGTTCTTGTCCCCAATTGTTATCGAAATGGTAGGACACCCGGGGTCCTTTTGTTTTGGGGGAAGGGAATTTACAAGAGCATCACTAATAGCACTAGCCAAAAAAACGTTCTTTGGCACCTGCGACTTCCTCTTTTGGGTGCACAAGTCCTTTAAAATTTTGGCATATGAAGGAACTTGCTGAATTGCATCCAAAAGAGGGATGTTTATGCTAACCTGTTTGAACAACTCGACAATCTCCTCCATTTGAGGAGTTGGTTTATTGGATCTCAACCGATTAGGAAAAGGAACATTTTGAAAAGTGGTTGAGTCTAATTTTTGTGGATCAGATTGTCGAGTTGGAACGGTACCTCGTGTAGATGTGTTCGTGTCGTGAGAATTAGGTCCGTTCAAGCTAGAAGAGGTAGAGCCATGTGAAGAGTGGAGAATAGGCTCTAAAGAAGAAGAAGATGGTGGAGAAGATGAAGAAGGACCACCGGCAGGGGAGTCATTGTTAATGCCCACATTGTTTCGCAACACTTTTCCCAATCTCAACGTGGTCACAGCATTTACGTTATGATTTTGCTGATTGTGTGCAGCATGTGCGTGACCGGGGTTGGGCAATGGTTGAGACGGGAGTTTTCCTTTTTCGCGCTCGCTCAAAGCTGCATTGAGTTGTGCAATTTGTGCCTCAATAGATTTGATGCTCTGATCGTGTGAGGCACTATTTTGCACTAAAGATTGAATAAAAGTCTCAAGTCTTGCTGTAGACTGTGTAGATTGCTTAAGGAACGCATCTAGACTTCTTTCAAGCGAGCTAACCTTATCATTATTAGATTGAACATAATTGTTTGGCTGGTAAGCATTGTTCGGCACAAAATTGCTCACCTGATTAGGGTAAGGTTGTTGTTGAAATTGTTGCGGTTGATATTGAGTTTGAGAGGGTGCTTGTTGTTGTTGTTGTGGAGGAGGAGGTCTTTGAAAATTATTATTATTTCCTTGGAATTGTTGATTTTGGTTCCAAGCGAAATTTGGGTGACTTCTCCACCCTGGATTATACGTCGAAGAGTACGGATCGTTTCTTTGTCGTTGCTGAAATGCAGCATTGACTTGATCCTGTCCTTGTGTAGATGCATTATAAGGACACTCTTCGGTCAGGTGCGATGGATCCGCACAACAAGCATATACAGTTCGTGGGGGCATAGCAGGGGCAGGAGAAGACGATGAGATTTTGGTCTCGATCGCTTCTAGCTTTTTCGTAAGAGCGGCCATCTCGGCCTTCATAGCAATCGACATCTCTACTTGATGTATGCCTGCCCTAGATTGACCACTAGAAGATGACGTGGTCTTGGTGCTCTCCCACTGTATTGTCTGCTCACTAAGATCCTCGAGAAACTGCCACGCTTCATCACTAGACTTAGAAAGAAAATGACCTTGACAGATGGTTTCTAGCAACTGCTTCGTTGCCGAGTTCAATCCCTCGTATAATGTTTGGCAAAGTTGCCAACTTTCTATCCCATGATGAGGGCATTGAACTAGTAGGTCCTTGAATCTCTCGAAGCACTTCCAGAATGGTTCGGAAGGAAGTTGTGAGAATTGAATTATTTCATTGCGGATTCTGGCAGTTTTATGGTGAGGATAAAACTTTTTTAGAAAGGCTTTCACAAACTCATCCCAATTTCTAATAGAATGTGATGCGGTGCTATATAGCCACTTCTCGGCTAGGTTACATAAGGTGAAAGGAATGACCCTTAGCCTTATAGCGTCATCACTCAATTGGGTCGTTTTCATCATAGCGCACACATTTTGGAATTTATTAATGAAGATATATGCGTCTTCAGTTTCCAAACCATGAAATTTCGGCAGCATATTGATGAAATGTGGTTTAATCTCAAAATTGTCCCCATTTGCCGGTGGGGGTGAAAGACAGGTGGGTAAAGAAGTGCGGATGGGGTAAAAGAGGTCCTGGAGCGCAACTCGTGCGGGCGCTTCAACAGGAGGCTGGTTCGGGTTATTCGCACCTGGTGGAGGCGGAATCATTCCCGTCGGCAAGGTATTATTGTGGTTGAATCCCGACATACCTTCGGTGAAAGAAGTTGAAGGTGAAGGTAAGAAAGTGGACGGATTTTCGACTTCGGTGTCGAAGGGTTCGTTGGTCGGTACCAACGAAACGCGGACTAATCGGGCGTCTGTATCCCTAGTCCAAATTGACATACACTAAAAGGGATAGTGCAGTCAGAAAAAAAAGAAAAAAAACAGAATGTGGGGGTAAGATAACGTCAGTGAGGGAAAGTGGTGTGGTGAATTTGCAGGTTTTCTTTTTGCGACAAGTTGCAAGTTTTGAAAAGTTTTATTTGTTTTCTCTTTTTTTTTATGTTTTATGTGGGAGTTTTGCAAAGAGGTTTTTGAAAAAAAACTCATGACACAACTGTATCAACCACACATGCACAATCAGGCCTAGATCTAGGGTCACCTAGGTCTACTAGACAGCTCCTAACTAGGGCTAGAAATAGACCTCAAACCGCCTCTTCACGGACAAGTACGGCCAGGTAAGTGGGAAGGAACCACCACTACAGTGGGCCTAATTAAAAACCACTAGCCTAGACACCGCAATGTCGGTTAGGATAAACGGCCGATGCCTACCCTAGTCCTTTTCCTATTGAGCTCGCTGTCCTTAGGTCTGAGTCTAATCTTTTTTTAATTAAAGGTGGTCGATGCAAGATGCTTTAGGTATTTTCTGGGGTCCTGGGAAGGGTGATGAAATCCCCACCCAATCTGAGTTTGGTCAAATAGCCCCTTAAGTCCGATTAAATTATGCAAAACAAAAATTCACTTGCAATCAATTTTAGCGCGGCGCAAAGAAACCTGCTGCAAATCTGTTATTTAGAAGGGGGAAGAAGAAATTTTTTTAGCGCAAAGAAACCTGCAGAAAATTTTACAGTGGAGATATGGAAGTTGCAGAGGGGAAGAAAAGAGAGCAAACCGTGCAAAAATGATGTGCTGACGTGGTAAGAGGAGCGCGGAACCGCGGCAGATGTCCTAGTTGTGCGGCGGAAGCGCGGCACCTTGGTGGATTCAGCCTCTGGAAAATTTTGTGATGTTCTGTGCTTGCAATTCCTCTCTGTTCTTATGTTCCTTTTTCTGTTTTGACCTTCTGTAAAACTCCAGATCCAAAAGTCTTTGCTGTTCCTGCAAGATTCCAACGAAAAACCCTTCAAACAGATAAAGATAATGAAAAGAATATTTTTGTATTTTGTATTTTCTGATTTTTATAATTTTTCAAAATTTATATCAACCCGAAATCCTACAAAAACGAGAAAATTACGCCATCCCCGGCAACGGCGCCATTTGATTAATCCAAAAAATTGTAGTTTACCGTAATCAGAAACGGCGTCGCTTTGCAGCTAGCCGGTGAATACGGGTCGATCCGCAGGGATGTGTTAGTTTCTGTTTTTGTGTTATAACGAGTTGATTCAAATTGTTGTTTGGTTTTTTTGTCGATTGAATTAAAGATGAACTTATGTGATATGAAAGGACTCGTTAGGGTTAGGTCGAAGGTAGGGGTGTTGAGATCAATGTTTTCACCTCTTTCAATGCCGTGATTTAAGCTTTTAGAAAAAAATCACAACAATCATTAGCAAAAGGGATTAGGATGATCGGGAAGAAACAAAGTTTCTTCCTCTAGATCCTTGTCCGTCCTTTCCTATTAATTGATGTAATCTTCATGGATGTCATATATGTCCGGCCTTTTATACTACGGATCACCGTTACCTTGTAGGTAGGGTACTGTAGGGGGCGGATCATATATGCGTGCATGAAGATTTCGTTTTAAAAATAAGTTGGCATTGAAGGAGGTGAGAGACATCCATCTCTCACTCACTCCCTTGTTCCTAACCCTAACGAGCGAGGATTTTACTCGCTCATTAGGGAATTATTACAACTAGATATTTTTTATGTTTATGTTTTAAAGAGTTACCTTACGACAAATTAAAAATAGCTAACTAGTGAACTACAGCAAACAATGGATAACTAGGGCAAGTAGAATAATTATACTAAGGCAGGAATTTAAAAACTTACAAGAAAAGATGATGCTCTGAATTCTCCAACAAATCTCACTTTTATTGATTGAAAAGAGGCATACATTTTACAGATCTTGAGTACAATTTATAAGCAACTAGTGAAGCTAGGGTTACAGACTCTCGTATACATGAAATTACTGATTTGCCCCCTAAAAATCCCAACATATGAACTGACACACCGACACAAGAAGTCGGTGCCGACACGGGCACCATATGGCCGCGGATCCGCGGCAAAGACATGCCTTTGGCCGCGGTTCCGCGGCCCATTGGTGAGGTCATCTCACCAATTTTCTGTGACTGTTTTGTCTTCCCTTGGGCTCCCTATTTTCATTGTCCTTTTCTCTGTTGGGCTTCTTAGTATTCTCCAGTCCTCAGTGAAACTTGTAAGGATCTTTTTGACCGTTTCACTTGTTTTTCGTCTCGGCTTGAGTAAGATCCGTGTGCTGGTTGGTCAAAAGTCCATTCTTTGTATCATCTTTGTCTTTTTCACTGTATTTGCTCCGAGATCCTGTAATCCTGTAACATGCAACAAACGATCGATAAAAGCATCTGTTTACTTATAAAATGCACAAAAGTGGGGCGTATGAATTGCAATATTATGATGTGAACACTGCTCCTGCTCCTCACCTCACCTCCCCTCTTCAAGCCCCAAATCATCTCACAAACATCACCAAAACCCCATACTCATTTCATTAAAAGTGTGCATAAGCTCAAGATCTACAAATTGGACCAAGGAAGCAATGATTTTGGCCACTAGGGGCAACTCAAGAAAATTCTTGAGTTGCCAAATGAGATATTTTCTGGACCTTAAGCTTAGTTTATGGATTACCATTACCCTATGTTTAGATTGAACCGATATTGTTTGATATTGTGGAGTTAAGGAAAACCTAGTTAGGGTTATGGGAAATTTTATGTTGTAATATGAAATTGAGCTCAGTAGAGGTTATATCAATACCCTAGGGCATGAATGGAGACCCTAACCTGAGACTTAAGACCCGGAATACGGATTTAGAAACCGATATCGGAAAATTTTTGAAAATCTGTGAAGGTTATTTTAGATCTGCTATCAACCCGAGACTCTGAAAATTATATTGAATGGACAGTGACATGTGCAGGCACCCAGAAAGCGACCACCAAGACCCTAGCCCCTAACTTTATGACCCGGCTGCAGATATATTCCTATTGGCCGCAATTTGCAGCCAGACCAGCACCAAAATGTCTCGTTTTTGTTCCAGAGCTCCTACACGTATAGATTAGACCTCTGGCATGTATAGATTTGTCTAATTTGACCTAGGGTGAAATCTGGAGCCTATTTCCTTAGTTGCTGTTTTGGATTCGTGTTTCCGTATTCCGTATTTTAATTCTGAATTTACGTATTGTGTTTTACCTCGAATACTTGGCGTTTGTACGATGATATCGAGGATTGATTGTTGGTTTTGAAGGCGTGCCCATAGATTCTAACCTATAGGCCCCTTATCGTATCGTTTTGGGTTTCGTGTGCCGTTTTATCTTTGATTTGCTTTTAATGCGCATATACGATACTTTGATGTTTAGTTACCCCATGAAGACTTCGGGACGACAAGCAAATGCGTGGTGACGTCAATAATGAAGACGCAAGGTACGTAGATTATATCTACATGGGGAAGTCGGGTGGATGGCGTATAGCACCCCCGTAGTCCGTAGTTGATATATTATATTATGGATAGTTAGGGTTAAAAGTAAACTAGTGTAGTTCCTAGTCACGAACCCTAGAATAGATTTACACCCACACGCACTCCCTTGCATATTCACTTTACTTACGCTGGGCTGATGATGATATTGGATGACATTGGAGATGAGTCGATGATTTTGGGCATTGTGCCGCGAGATCGGTGATTTGATATGATTCGTATTTGGGATACGACATGTGATCTCTAGCGGGCCTTTGGACGTGTGCTTACACACGCAGTATATAGATGGTATCAGTTGTACTAGACTTAGATCAGTACCCCAGATTATGTGATATGATGATAATGATACCTGATATTTGTTGAGAGGAATGTGATATTGACCCGTACCCAGCTATTGGGATGCCGTACGACGATTTACCGTACGAGCTTTATATTGATGATAGATCTGCACTCATGACTTGAGGATGTCATATAATATACTGTATCGTACGCGATACTATTGAGGCGGGATCACCGACTACTATATATACATATCGACTTAGATTTAGGTGGTTTCCATACCCCTCCCGATTTACTTGATACTTAGATCTGTAGTTTGCATAGTAGATGTTAGACCAGACCCGAGTCATACCTATTTCAAAAACTACGAATCAGGAATATCTTAAAGGACAAGTAAAGGGATTCTACGAGTATTTTTCAAAGGACGTATCTTTCTTTAAAATACCGTAGCCCTTATTTTACTAAAAATCCTGATTCGTCTTATTTCAAATGACATAACTGCATGACATATACATATTGATGTAGATTCTTCACCGTGGTGTTGATTATTTGATTTCCGCATGTTCATGCTATTCACATTGCTTTGCATATGTTTATTGCTATATTACTATCATGTTGCTAGGACACCAGCACTATTATCGATGACGCGTATGTTCCACGTACACTTGCTTGCCGGCTCACACACTTCATTATCGATAATTGCCATGTCACTACACAGTAGTATTATTGCATCAGGATATGACCCTTGTATGTGCATACTGTTATTTCATGTTGCATGATATACTGTTATACTTGCATTTCATTTATATATCACATACATCATGCTTTATGATTATGCGCATTGAGACATTTGTTGTTTCTATGATATTTCTGGATTTGGGAACCGTGGGTATTTCAAAAGATTATGCAAATGCTTTATAAAACCCGGTTACCTTTGATATGATATTTCAGCTTCCACCATGAGTTTTATCGGTTCTGATATATATATATACCCTATGCGAGGAGGCGTAGAGGCCGTATGAGGGTACATGGTGGGGCCCGGAGGTACCCCGGGGCGAGAACGGATCGCTGGATTTGTTAGACGGTGAGCCTGTCAGGGGCACCATACCGTCCGGTGACATTACCTTTTTCTCGGCGGTTATCTTGGGGATACCGACCGGAGCTTTGTGCGTATGATACGTCGAAATTCGAGGGTCGAAGCTGGGCACTCGGGTTTCGAGGGAGCGTATGATACGTACCTATCAGGGCTAGTTTTGGTGACAGTGCCTGATAGATGAGGATTTACGTGCCGATGCTAGGCACAGGTTTCATGATGATCTCCATGATTTTGATTATATCCTCATATTTGCATGCATGATGCTTATTGTCATTGGGTGACAGGTGGACGGGATCCACATATATAGAAACATTGATTACATACAGACTTTGACTATATTGATCACACTTCATTTGTATATATAACAGGGTATGAAGGCGCTGTTATATATACCTTTACACCAATATTAGTGGAATGGGATGCTAATATATGTGTATTGATATTTATTTTGATACTTCATCATGTTTACTTCATGCAGACATACCTTATATTTATGACATGTTATTACCTGAGGCACTAGCACGAGTATTTGGCACTACCTACATGTTTAGATGTTACATTGCCACCTTATCATACTTCAGACTTACTCTTGAGGTTTATATCATATACTGATCGTATTGACCTAGGATTATGTCTTGCATTCGGTTTCTGCTTATAGATGTTTTCTATTCACGAGTTGGCAACTCACCCCCGTTGTGCCACAACTTCTTGCAGGTTTTGCCGTACAGGTTCCATAGCGGCATTTCTGGCACACTGCTTCCTTTGCGGGTGAATTGTTTTTGGTAGGTGGGTTCTTTGCATCAGAACCACCCTTGTATATGTATTATTCATTGTATCTAGAATTCCATCAACCAAAACTTGTATATTGTTTCAGACTTAGACACCAGTGATGTATTATTTCGACCTTAGAGTCGCGTGTAGCTGTATGACGGTTTTCATATTATTGTGAGTTTTGATCCTCGCCATTCGGCGTCATATTTTATATTGCTTGTGTGGTTTTGACCGTCGATTGACAAAGAGCTTGCTCCCGCTTGGGGATGCCTTTTATCAATGCATATATATTGTTCTTGTTGTACCCCTTTCGGGGCTAGTATTTAAAAAAGAAACTCTACCGAAATTTTTAGAAAAGACTTTACATTTTTAAAATGCATATTCGGCTTAGTTATTTAAAATCCTTGACTTCAAACATGTTTTTCTTCACTTCTTTAAACCAGTTTTCTTTATTTACTCTTAAAATGGTTTTAGATTTCTGGGCTTTTGGCTTACTTGGATTAGATGGAGTCCTATAGACTTCATATGGTTCAAGGGCCAGTCACGTGCTCTTTCGGGTCGTGACAAAGTTGGTATCAGAGCGCTAGGTTAACCTTGGTTCGAGTCTAAGTTTGACTATGTGGAGCCTAGGGCATCTATATATACACGGAACTTAGGCTTGACCTTACGGAACTTAGACTTAGTCGAGGGGGTATTAGACCCAAACTTTCGTCGCGTAAGATGACCCTTGGTTGATAGAATAGGTGACTAAAGTAGAGTGACGTACCGTGGGTATGTTCCGCGGCATACTAACGATACGCTACTCCGCTTAAGGAGCCTTAGGATGTACATTTCCTTGCACAGTATTATATTCATTCCTATGATCTATCCTCATCGATACTGGTTGTGTTTTGCTGCCACGATTGCATGGGCAGAGTGAGCTACGGCTTGAGTTGCGTCAGCATGAGCTCGTCATGGACGAGGACTGACCAGGGCATGATTCCAGAGATTTACGATTTCATTGAGAGGCGTCGTCTTATTGTGTTTTCGCGCCATGAGCCTTTGGTGGATCACCTTTACGGGATTTCTCGGACGTGCCGATTGGTACCAGAGGATCAGGCTACTGCTAGAGGCCAGCCAGATGTGATGACCATTGATATATCGCTTATTCAGGATGATAGAGGCGCTGTTCAGCGTACAGACGAATGAGCCAGTTGTTGCTGCAAACGACGAGATATCATCCAGATGATTGGAGCTACTGCAGCATGAGTATATACTTAGAGTGGTGATGGTGAGTCGCTAGTCACCCGAGGATGAATGACTAGGACAGGTGGTTCGTTCGCTTACCGATGCGAGGTCTTCAGATAGATTGATTCCAGCTAGAGACGACTTCACGCAGGTTCGTTGAGAGTCGATAGAGACGATCGAATGTCAGGAGCCCATTTTTTCAAGTTTAAAGTATACGGAAATACATGCAGGCGATTCCATGGACCCTCTAGAAGAATGAAACCCTAACTCGACTTAATGACCGTGTGAAAGACTTTGAACCTTAAGGTTTGCGGCAGTTCCGCGGCGCCATTAGTGAGGCTTGGGTTTGCCCTTCTAGGCTGGACCACCGACGCTGTGGCATGTACTCGATACTATTAAACTGTACTCAAGATGTTGATCTCTTGAGGGATTATGAGGTTCTGACGAGTCGATCGAATGTTTCGACATCATTCGGATATCTTGTGATGGGATGCTTTGCTTAGGAGACTCCAGATACGAGTATAGCCGTTGGAGCACAGTCCATGCAGCCACGATGAGACGAGTCCGAATCAGTCGACCTTGAAGCAGAGTGAAGAAAAGAGTTCGCTGGAGATTTCGACGAGATGACGTTCCTCTCCGCTGACATCAGAGATGCGATACTCACGCAGAGGCATTGTTTTTGGGTATATCTTCCAGAAAAAGGCGCGATGAGTATGCAGCCGTTCTGGAACAAGATTTAGCTTCGGCAATGGACGATGACTTGCGGGCAATTCGGCAGAAAAGAGATATGCAAGAGACTTCGGATCGACCGTAGCCGAGAACATTGCAGTGCGCCGATAGAGACGTGACGTCGAAGTGGACGGTAATACAGACAAGCAGACAAGAGGTTCGTGCGAGACGCTGACGAGCTGTCATTACTTTCCGTCGAGACCAGATACCTGATATGCTTACAGAGGCGTTGGGATGCGACCAATTTCCGAGGAAATGCTATGATGAGGACGCAGATGTCCATCGAGCGAGAAGAGATTATGCAAGAGTACCAGCCTCCGTACAGTTCGGCATAGGCAAGATCGGTAGAGACCTTAAGCAGGATTCCTTCCAGGACACTGCTGCAATTATGTTTGCACCCAGGATCAGATATGTGATGTGCATTTAGAGAGCCAGAGGCCGACGCCAGTGAGATGCCGCTTTACGAGTAGTCATGATGATTGACCAAGAGATGACCAGAGAAGTGCCAAAACGGAATCGTCCCCGTTAGCACACCTGACAGGGCTGATGAGCCGATTGATTGCGAGATAGGTAATCCGCAGAGAAGATAAGGACCCAGAGACAGAGGACGCCAGACTGTGAGCAAGAGGCAAGTAGATATCTTGTGCTGCTAGCATTAGATGCACCGACACCTTCTCGACCTTGAAGGAGGAACTACCGACGATGGTATTTATGATTTGTGATTTTGTGATTCGATTATCACGTATCCGTCATTTTGGATTTCGGTATTTTGGGCGTTCTGTTTACATGATTTAGTTTTGATGACTGAGTTTCATGATATTTGTTTTCTTGCACCCACTGGGTATTTATATTTTGCGCATAGTTATTAATTTGAGATATTGATTGTGATTTCATGCCTATTTTATGCCAGTGATGCGATTTACGTTTCCAGCATAGTTTTCATACACCTTTAGTGTTTTGATATACGATTTTGGTGCAGGCCAGATTCACTAAATCGAAATTCTTCGTGCATGTCAAATGCACCTGATTTTGCTGTCAGGCACACACGTTGCCTATGACAGATGTTTCGTGCACACCCGTTGCACCTAGATATTGTTTTGGGCCCATGTATGGCACATATATGGATTTTGATTTCCGTGCGCACCAGACGCACGGGGTATTCTTATATACATTTTTGGGGATTGATTTCTTATAGAGCAGTACATTTTTTATGATATTCGTTATGTATTGATGTTTTCGGAGCCCCGACAATTTGGATTTTTACTGAAATGTTTTAGTATTGGGGGTTTAAATTTAAATTCGGGGACCGAATTTATTTAAGGGGGAAGATTGTAATATTTCAAAAAAATAAAATATTATTTTTTGTGAATTTTTATAATTTAATATTATTTTATTGAATATTTTAATATTTTGGTATAATTAAATACAGAAAATTTGGAAAAATTATGTAAAATTCTAAAATAGGGTATTTTATGGAATTATGTCATTTTAAGTTTTTATGATTAGTTATATGCTAATTTAGTGCTAATCGCGATTAAAAATCGCTAATCGGTTTTTTAGCAATTTTGTGCAAAACATGCACATACCTTTTTCTACACTTGTGTTACATTTTTCTTGCCATGGTTTGTTTTGGGGTTACTATTTATGTGAGAAGGATTTTGAAGAGAAAAAGAAAAGAAAAAAAAGGGAAAGGATTATAATATTGGGTATGGGCAAGTGAGAGAATGAGAGAGTAAGATGTGTTGACCAAGACTTAGCCATTTCCTCTTCAACCTTTACTCATTTCTCTCCCTCTCACTTTTGTTGCTGCTGCTGCTCCTGCTCCTCACCTCACCTCCCTTCTTCAAGCTCCAAATCATCTTACAAATATCACCAAAATCCCACTCTCATTTCATTAAAAGTGTGCATAAGCTCAAGATCTACACATTGGACCAAGGAAGCAAGGATTTTGGCCACTAGGGGCAACTCAAGAAAATTTTAGAGTTGACAAATGAGGTTTTTTCTGGACCTTAAGCTTAGTTTATGGATTACCATTACCCCATGTTTAGATTGAACCGATATTGTTTGATATTGTGGAGTTAAGGAAAACCTAGTTAGGGTTATGGGAAATTTTGTGTTGTAATATAAAATTGAGCTCAGTAGAGGTTATATAAATACCCTAGTGCATGAATGGAGACCCAAACCTGAGACTTAAGACCCGGAATATGGATTTAGAAACCGATATCGAAAAATTTCTGAAAATCTGTGAAGGTTATTTGAGATCTGCTATCAACCCGAGACTCTGAAAATTATATTGAATGGACAGTGACATGTGCAGGCACCCAGGAAGCTACCACCAAGACCCTAGCCCCTAACTCCATGACCCGGCTGCAGATATATTCCTGTTGGCCGCAATTTGCGTCCAGACCAGCCCCAAAATGTCTCGTTTTTGTTCCAGAGCTCCTATTAGACCCCTGGCATGTATAGATTTGTCTAATTTGACCTAGGGTGAAATCTGGAGCCTATTTCCTTAGTTGCTGTTTTGGATTCGTGTTTCCGTATTCCGTATTTTAAGTCTGAATTTACGTATTATGTTTTACCTCGAATACTTGGCGTTTGTATGACGATATCGAGGATTGATTGTTGGTTTTGAAGGCGTGACCATAGACTTATAGGCCCCTTATCGTATCGTTTGGGTTTCGTGTGCCGTTTTAGCTTTGATTTGCTTTTAATGCGCATATACGATACTTTGATGTGTAGGTACCCCATGAAGACTTCGGGACGACAAGCAAACGCGTGGTGACGTCGACAATGAAGATGCAAGGTGAGTAGATTATATCTACAGGGGAAAGTCGGGTGGATGGCGTATAGCACCCCCGCAGTCCGTAGTTGATATATTATATTATGGATAGTTAGGGTTAGAAGTAAACTAGTGTAGTTCCTAGTCGCGAACCCTATAATAAATTTGCACCCACGCGCACACCCTTGCATATTCACTTTACTTACACTGGGTTGATGATGATATTGGATGACATTGGAGATGAGTCGATGATTTTGGGCATTGTGCCGCGAGATCGGTGATTTGATATGATTCGTATTTGGGATACGACATGTGATCTCTAGCGGGCCTTTGGACGTGTGCTTACACACGCAGTATATAGATGGTATCAGTTGTACTAGATTTAGATTAGTACCCCAGATTATGTGATATGATGATAATGATACCTGATATTTGTTGAGAGGAATGTGATATTGACCCGTACCCAGCTATTGGGATGCCGTACGACGATTTACCGTACGAGCTTTATATTGATGATAGATCCGCACTCATGACTTGAGGATGTCATATAATATACTGTATCGTACGCGATACTATTGAGGCGGGATCACCGACTACTATATATACATATCGACTCAGATTTAGGTGGTTTCTATACCCCCCCCCGATTTACTTGATACTTAGATCTGTAGTTTGCATAGTAGATGTTAGACTAGACCCGAGTCATACCTATTTCAAAAACTACGAATCAGGAATATCTTAAAGGACAAGTAAAGGGATTCTACGGGTATTTTTCAAAGGACGTATCTTTCTTAAAAATACCGTAGCCCTTATTTTACTAAAAATCCTGATTCGTCTTATTTCAAATGACATAACTGCATGACATATACATATTGATGTAGATTCTTCACCGTGGTGTTGATTATTTGATTTCCGTATGTTCATGCTATTCACATTGCTTTGCATATGTTTATTGCTATATTACTATCATGTTGCTAGGACACCAGCACCATTATCGATGATGCGTATGTTCCACGTACACTTGCTTGCCGGCTCACACAATTCATCATCGATAATTGCCATGTCACTATACAGTAGTATTATTGCATCAGGATATGACCCTTGTATGTGCATACTTTTATTTCATGTTGCATGATATACTGTTATACTTGCATTTCATTTATATGTTACATACATCATGCTTTATGATTATGCGCATTGAGACATTTGTTGTTTCTATGATATTTCTAGATTTGGAAACCGTGCGTATTTCAAAAGATTATGCAAATGCTTTATAAAACCCGGTTACCCTTGATATGATATTTCAGCTTCCACCATGAGTTTTATCGGTTCTGATATATATACCCTATGCGAGGAGGCGTAGAGGCCCTATGGGGGTACATGGTGGGGCCCGGAGGTACCCGGGGCGAGAACGGATCGCGGGATTTGTTAGACGGTGAGCCTGTCAGGGGAACCATACCATCCGGTGACATTACCTTTTTCTCGGCGGTTATCTTGGGGATACCGACCGGAGCTTTGTGCGTATGATACGTCGAAATTCGAGGGTCGAAGCTGGGCACTCGGGTTTCGAGGGAGCGTATGATACGTACCTATCAGGGCTAGTCTTGGTGACAGTGCCTGATAGATGAGGATTTACGTGCCGATGCTAGGCACTGGTTTCATGATGATCTCCATGATTTTTATTATATCCTCATATTTGCATGCATGATTCTTATTGTCATTGGGTGACAGGTGGACGGGATCCACATATATACAGACATTGATTACATACAGACTTTGACTACATTGATCACACTTCATTCGTATATATAACAGGGTATGAGGGCGCTGTTATATATACCCTTACACCAATATTAGTGGAATGGGACGCTAATATATGTGTATTGATATTCATTTTGATACTTCATCATATTTACTTCAAGCAGACATACCTTATATTTATGACATGTTATTACCTGAGGCACTGGCACGAATTTTGGCACTACCTACATGTTTAGATGTTACATTGCCACCTTATCATGCTTCAGACTTACTCTTGAGTTTTATATCATATACTGATCGTATTGACCTAAGATTATGTCTTGCATTCGGTTTCTTCTTGTAGATGTTTTCTATTCACGAGTTGGCAACTCACCCCCGTTGTGCCACAGCTTCCTGCAGGTTTTGCCGTACAGGTTCCATAGCGGCATTTCTGGCACACTGCTTCCTTTGCGGGTGAATTTCTTTTGGTATGTGGGTTCTTTGCATCAGAACCACCCCTGTATATGTATTATTCATTGTATCTATAATTCCATCAACCAAAACTTGTATATTGTTTCAGAATTAGACACTAGTGATGTATTATTTCGACCTTAGAGTCGTGTGTAGCAGTATGACGGTTTTCATGTTATTGTGAGTTTTGATCCTCTCCATTCGGCGTTGTATATTATATTGCTTATGTGGTTTTGACCGTCGATTGACGAAGAGCTAGCTCCCGCCTGGGGATGCCTTTTATCATTGCATATATATTATTCTTGTTGTACCCCGTTCGGGGCCAGTATTTACAAAAGAAACTCTGCCGAAATTTTTAGAAAAGACTTTACATTTTTAAAATGCATATTTGGCTTAGTTATTTAAAAACCTTGACTTCAAACATGTTTTTCTTCACTTCTTTAAACCAGTTTTCTTTATTTACTCTTAAAATGGTTTTAGATTTCTGGGCTTTTGGCTTACTTGGATCAGATGGAGTCCTGTAGACTTCATATGGTTCAAGAGCCAGTCACGTGCTCTTTCGGGTCATGACAGAAACGCCCTCGGCGGTGGAGAATGTGGTAATGTAACCTGCGGTACAGCTGCCTCGCGCTCACGTGGCTCGGTACAATCTCTAACCCGATGACCCAAACTCCCGTACCGGTAACATCCAGATGAAAACTGCTGACTCCTCTAAGAATAAGAGCTAAAAAGCTGTCCTCGTCCCGGACCCCTACTACCCCTAGTATCTGAACGGGAACTGTCACTACGTCTAAATGCCTGCCTCTGTTCTGAAACACCAGTATGAACCCTCTTCGGTTCCGAAGCAACCGACGTCTCAGAAAGACGCTCCTTAACCAACAGGGCTGCGTCCACCGCTGCTGCATAGGTGTCACAATGCTGAACGCTAATAGCGAGGAACAAATGGGTAAGCAAGCCTCAAACAAACCTCTTGACCCGCATCTCCTCTTTAGCTATCAAATACAGAGCATACACAGACAGCTCGGTAAACAACACATCATACTCGGCCACTGTCATACCCTGATGCTGAAGTAACGACTCGAATCTACGCGCTCGAGTATCCCTGATGCTCAGTGGAAGAAAACGTGCAAGAAACACCGTCACGAACCCAGCCCAGGTCAAAGGAGAAAGACCTGCGGCTCTGCCCTTCTCTAAGGACTCGCACCACTTCTGGGCCAGACCCTCCAGATGAAAGCTCGTGAACTCCACCCATCTTGTCTCGGAGCATCTAAGCGAACGACATATCCTGGCCATCCGGTCGATAAACGACTGCGGATCCTCAGCTGCATCGCTACCAGTTAAAACCGGAGGCCTCAGCCTCATGAACTTCGATAACGATATGGTGCTCACCTCCATAGCTGCAGGTACAACCGACTGAATAGCAAGCACCAACACGGTCCCCGTAACGGGTGGAACAACCGCCTTCCCCTACGCTCGAATGGCCTCAACTAACCACCCCATCATCTGGTGCAAATCCTGCATACCAGCCCCTAGAATAGCCATATGGTCTGTCGAAGGTGGAACAATCTGCTTCTGCACAACGGGCGTACCGCCCTGGTCAGTCCTCGTCTCAGACGAGTCAACTCTGACCTCAGCCCTCACGGCCGCTCTCTGCGCCCTTGTATTCTTCGGCAGCATAAAGGCTGGAAACGGAAATAGGATTCGATAAGGACACAGAAATCGGATCACAAGGATATATATCACGGAAGGAATTTCAAGCAATAAGTCCTAAGGTCACTTAGGCGGAGCAACGTATCGTAAGTATGCCACGGAACATACACACGCTGCGTCGCTCTGCTTAATCTACCTGCTCCATCATACCAAGGTCATGCTACACTCCGAAAGGTAAAACCTAGCGCTCTGATACCAACTTTGTCACGACCCAAATTTGGGCACATGACCTGCAATTAGACTACGTAACGTCAACAGGCGTAACGCAATTTAAGTAGGCCGAAAACCTAACAATCTAAACCATTACTTGAAGGAAAAGATAGAACACTTTAAAAACCCGATGCAAAACTTTAAACTTAAGTTTGTTTTTCATAAAATTTCGGCAGCACTTCCTTGTAAAAGCTAGCCCCGAAACGGGTACAAATATAAGATAAAAGTAAAACATCCCTAAACGGGAGCAAATCTCGTCCAACGGCGGAAACAACCACCACAACAGATATACGATGCCGTAGCGAAGAAATGAGATAATCCACATATATAAAGGCTGGCTCACATAAGCACGACAACCAGAGTCATAAGAATAAACAACATCGGTCCTCACAACTCATCTCTAAGTCAATACATGAAGGTGGTAGATGGAGAGTACTAGATACAAGAAATATACAATGTACTTCATCGGAAAACCGCAACCCACTTATAGCAAATGTCTTCACAGCCAACCGTAGCGGTATCCGCAATAGTAGAGATAATAAAGGGCCCTGATGATCAGACCTGAAAAACCCTGTGGCACAACGGGGGTGGGTTGCCAACTCGTGAATAGTAAATAACATCATACTGTAATCGCAAGTATGTACTAACAGCGATAATCTATCACAGGTAATCTGATAGCATATGTATGACAATATGTATATGCAACAGTCATGAAAGGTACTCTATCAGGTACTACTAATACATGAAGCAAATGCATATCAAATAAATGTGGAGTATGGGATAAAACATGTCATCCTCACGGAATCCTCATCGTGGCTGACCAGTGTCCATCAAGACAATCTAAATCCTAAATTCCCTCAAATCGGCCCCCATTTCGGCCCTCACATCGGCCCTTATATCGGGCACATCGGCCCCCTCACATCGTAATAAATAAGAATACATACAGAGATCATTATGATGATATGTATATTATATAGGTGTACATATATAACAGCGACCCATACCACTGATATATATATATATATATATATATATATATATATATCAACGTCCCATACCACTGATATATATACCCAGGAGTAAAACCTCCAGAAAACAACATATGAAAATCCATATATAAATGCGAAATCCATGAAATATAATATATGCAACATGAAACAGTAATATGAGCATATAAAGGAAAAACCGCTATTTAACTGCAACAAGTTATTAAATATATCATGCGGTTCCTAATTTCTCTGAAATCCAACGCAACATCATATAGAGGTGAACATGTAGCTATAACCAGGTATGCATAACCATGTCGGTATAGAAAGATATGTGTATCTACCTATCAATAATGATGTAATACCCTCCAGGTATATGTGTAGCTATATCAAGATATCAAGGTGTACATGTAAGTATGTATGCAAGATGTACATGTAGCTATGTCTCATATGTGTATATATCTATCTCTAATGGTACAATACCATTTAGGTCTATAGGAAGCTAACATGTAGGCATAACAAGGCATATATGTAAGCATATAGGTATACACGTATGCTATATGCCATATGCATAATGGAATATGAATCAAGATCTTAATATCCCTAACCAACCAATATCATATATGTATTTGTGTTGTGCGTATCATGGCAATTATCGACGGTGTGGGTGGCATACAATCTGTGCTCGTGCAATATGAACCGTCAATAATAGTGCAGTGTCCAAGCACATCAAATAATAGTATGCAATGAAGTTCTATGCACAATCTTTATATGTGCAATATAAAAATGCGGCTAATATCATATCATATCTAACCCTGACGCATAACGCCATGCGGGCGAATTCCCCGTAGATGTTAAATCTACTCACCGACAATCACGGGCTAGGTAAATCCAATCACCTGCTTCCCTTTCTTCGCAGCGTCCGAAGTCCCCGCCTGCGATCCTATTAACACAAAACATAGTGTAAGGATTGTCTAGAACCCTATGAAGAGTTTTAAAGCATCACATGCCTTAAAGTTTTAATTTTGATGATGCTAAACAAGCATGCAAAGGAATCGATCCTAGAAAATTAGGGTTTCGAAACTTAAGAATTATAAAGTTAGGGTTTCGAGACTACAACCTTTGTAGCTCCCTATTGCTGGACTCCTTGGTGTCTTGGGTGTTGAATGGAGGTCCTCTTGAAGTCCTCTCGCGTCCACGACGATCCACCACGGAGTTCTCCGTCCAAGCTCGCAACTTCGTAAAACCGAAGAGAACACTCTAAACAAGTCGGCTTAACTTGTGTAGAATGAAGTTGTGGTTTAGAATCTCACTTCAAAAACCTTTCTTTAAGTGTGTATTACTCACTAGAAAAAACTAGAGAGCAAAAGGAAGAAGGAGGATGAAGATGGAGGCTTTCTTTTAACAAGGGTTAATACGATAACCTAGAAAAGAAATGAAATATATGTTTATATAATTTATTTCCTCTCATGACCAACCATGGTTAAGTGATGGAGACATAATTTAACTTGAGTTTTAAATGATAAAGAGAAGGATAACACAAGGTTAGAGGTAGGTGAGCTTGGTTAGGTTAGAAGAAGAATGTAGAAGCTAGTGAAGATTATCCTTTTCTTTTCAATTTTGGTTTTAAACACAAAATCAAATAATAATCCATCATTTAATCCATGGTGTGAGTCTTATATTGCCACCATTTCCATGTGCTAACAACCATGATAGATGGGTGTATGTATGTATGCATGTATGCACATCCACATGTGCATGAAACTAGAATGAAAGAAAGAAACACATGCATGCATGCATGCATACATCCATCATATACTAGAAATGTTTTAAGTGAGAAAACTAATGGTTAAATGATAAATCAACACTTGATTCATCAATCCGGCCATATCACATATGACCCCACCAAAAGCAAGCCGCCCGATCAATGTTCGGTATCCTATACGCGCAATTTAATCGGGTGCATGCGCATATAGCATACGCGCACCACAACGTTTCGTCTGGACTGGGTAACTCCTTTGTGGGACTCTAAGACTCGTCAATACACCGGCAGAGGGTGATGATCATATCAGGTACCCTCAAGCCGCAAGCGGTCATCTAAACGTAACGGCCACCCGGGTATTGAGCGATCAGAAGAAAACAAGCGAACCTGCTACAACTCCCGTCGAGCCAACCGGCAACACTACCGTACAGTTCGGTCTCTTCGTCAGATATGCTGCATATCGAGCCTAGGGATGGTCACGTCGACCCTAATAACTCAATAAGTCATGCCGGTGAATCGTCTATAACAGATCGAGAAACTACTGATAACACTTATCAGCAATTCTCAGCAGCCCTGGCCAGGGACTTACTGATATAACCAGTCGGGCACAGTACAGCATCAACTCCCAATACCGGGAGAGTCGAAACCCCTCCTATCGCTCATTGCCTTCGTGTATCTCGGGACTGTACCCAACAGCCACCTGTTTGCATGACTCAGTAGAGCCGTGGTAGGGTGGCAATCAAAGTACAGTGGGAGAACACACAAGACTCCATGACGATCTCGGGTCTAGAGACTAACCTGTACCAGTGTCACCTGAGAACTGCTATCCGACGATAGATATAATTCCATATAGGAGTTCTCGGTGAGTCCGTCCAGTGTACCCAGTCACTACTGAGCACCCATATATGATCTTGATGTCAAACATCGATGAATGTGGGAACATTCATCGCCCATCGTATGGGTCTAGTTTCATATACGCTAGTCTACTCTGGTATATCAATGCCCCGTCTCGATATACCTACGACTAGGGACTTTTCAGGATATGCTTATAGACTACAGATGTCCCACTAGTATGATCTTCATCATAATCAGAGCAGTCAAGCCAATATCCTCAGGGCTTTATCAGCATGTATGAGTGAATAATAAGCATGATCAAATCAACATGTCAGATAAAGAAGAACCAGATAGCATACTATCATGTCGAGCAAGAATGCATACTGAATATATATACATGTATAGATACATCCACTATCACATAATGGCCTCTACGGCATACATATATCCAACAATCTCCCACTTGCATTAAGGCCAATTATTGGCGTATCTCATACCCAACATCTCAAAAAGTCGCTCATGCTGCGGCTGAGGGAGGGCCTTGGTGAATGGATCCGCGGCGTTATTCTTTGTGTCTACCCTCCTAATCTCGATCTCGCGGCGATCTACAATCTCCCGGATCAAATGAAAACGCCTCAGGATGTGTCTGGACCGCTGATGGGATCTGGGCTCCTTGGCCAACGCCATAGCCCCATTATTGTCACAATACAGAGGTATTGGATCAATAATGGTTGGAACTACTCCTAGCTCCGAGACGAACTTCTTCATCCAGACGGCTTCCTTGGCGGCATCATTTGCAGCAATATACTCAGCTTCCATCGTAGAGTCTGCAACGGTATCTTGTTTGGAACTCTTCCAACTCACCGCCCCTCCACTGAGGGTAAATACAAACCCAGAGATAGATTTGCTGTCGTCCTTATCGCTCTGGAAGCTCGAATCGGTAAAGGCCTCCATTTGGAGATCTCCATTACCATACACCAAGAACAATTCTTTAGTCCTTCACAAGTACTTAAGAATGTTCTTCACAGCTGTCCAGTGATTCTCCCCTGGGTTGGATTGATACCTGCTTACAACACTAAGTGCATAAGCTACATCTGGGCGTGTACATAACATCGCATACATTATAGATCCTACTGCCGAAGCATAGGGTATAATACTCATGCGAGCTCTCTCTTCATCGGTCTTTGGGCAAGAATCCTTGGAGAGAGTGACCCCATGGCAAGCGGGTAAGGCACCCCGTTTGGAGTCTTCCATACTAAACCTTTTTAGGATGGTGTCAATGTACCTGGTTTGGGACAATCCCAATAACCTTTTGGATCTATCCCTATAGATCCTTATGCCCAGAATGTATGTGGCATCACCCAGGTCCTTCATGGAGAACCTCAGTGATAAGAAAGATTTGACCGACTGTAGCATAGGAATATCATTTCCTATCAGAAGAATGTCGTCCACGTACAATACGAGGAATGTGACAGCTCTCCCTACAGCCTTTTTATAAACACAAAGTTCATCTGGATTTTTGATGAAATCAAACTCTTTGATGACATCATCGAAACAGATGTTCCAACTCCGTGATGCCTGTTTTAACCCATATATGGATTTAAGCAATTTACATGCTTTCCCGCTGCTCCCACTGTCAATGAAGCCCTCTGGCTGATCCATATAAATGCATTCTTCTAAATTTCCATTTAGAAATGCAGTTTTAACGTCCATCTGCCAGATTTCATAGTCGTAGTGAGCAGCAATAGCAAGTAGGATCCGAATGGATTTAAGCATGGCAACGGGAGAAAAAGTCTCGTCATAGTTCAAACCTGGTCTTTGACGAAAACCCTTCGCCACAAGTCTTGCCTTATAGGTCTCTACCTGCCCATCTACACCAATCTTTCTTTTAAAGATCCATTTGCACCCCACAGGTTTTACCCCAGGGGGCACAGCGTCCAAAGTCCATACTTTGTTGGTGTACATAGACTCCATTTCGGATCTCATGGTATCCAGCCACTTCACAGAGTCTTTACTCGTGATAGCTTGCTGAAAACTGGTAGGATCATCATCATCCATGATGCAATCTTCTCCGTTACCATCAATGAGGAAACCGTAGTATCTCTCCGGTGGGCGAGAAGTCCTACCAGACCTACGGAGTGGCCGAGGTTCTTCAGTTTCTGCTGCAACAGCCAGTTAAACCAGATCGTCATTTGTAGTTTGTGTCTCTAGAACCTCTTCTAGATCTACCACCTTGCCATCATCTTTATCTGTGAAAAACTCTTTTTCTAAGAATGTGGCATACTGAGAAACGAACACTTTTTGTTCCTCTTTGTGGTAGAATAGATATCCATAAGAATTCTTTGGATATCCTACAAAGTTACACATGACTGACCGTGTCTCGAGTTTGTCCGGATTCTGCTTTTTAACATAGGCCGGGCAACCCCAAATCTTAATTCTTTTAAGAGATGGTCTCTTCCCATGCCATATCCCATATGGTGTGGTGGACATGGTTTTGGTTAGAACCCTGTTTAGCAGAAATGCTGCAGTCTCCAATGCATGCCCCCAAAACGAGACGGGTAACTCAGCGTCACTCATCATGGACCGGACCATATCTAATAGGGTCCTATTCCTTCGTTCTGACACACCGTTGTGCTGTGGTGTGTAAGGAGGAGTGAGCTGAGAGAGAATCCCATTCTCTTTTAAGAAGTTTGCAAATTCTGCACTGAGATACTCACCACCTCGATCTGATCGAAGCATCTTGATACTCAAGCCGGTTTGTTTTTCTACTTCTTGTTTATATTCAATGAATTTCTCGAAAGCTTCAGACTTGTGTTTTAATAAAAATACATGACCGAATCTTGAGAAATCGTCAGTGAATGTAATGAAGTATGAAAAACCGCCTCTAGCCTGTGTAGACATAGGCCCACATACATCACTATGAATGAGGCTCAGGAGCTGAGTAGCTCTTTCTCCGTGTCCGGTAAACGGAGTTTTGGTCATTTTACCCTTGATACAAGACTGGCAAGTCGCATAAGATTTATATTCAAAAGAATTTAAATATCCATCTTTTTGTAACTTGTTTAGTCTTGATTCGTTAATATGACCAAGTCTACAGTGCTAAAGAAAAGCTTCATTTAATTCTGAAAGTTTTCTTTTATTAGTGTGTTGTATACTGAAAACTGTGTGTTGATTTAAGACATATATTCCGTTGTTAAGCGTACCATACCTAACCAACATTTGATTCAGGTTAATGTTCATAACATTGTTCTGCAATACAAAATTATACCCTTCATTGTCCAACAAAGAAACGGATATTATATTACATAGCATACTTGGTACAAAATAACATGGCTTTAAAACCAAAATACATCCAGATGGCAACCCCAAGTGATACTCTCCCACTGCGACTGTATGTACATTGGAACCATTTCCAACGCGGAGAGTATGGTCACATGTCCTCAAAACCTTGCTATTTCTCAGCCCCTGCATAGAATTGCAAATGTGAGAACCCGAACCGGTATCCAATACCCAGGAAGCAGAGTTTATAGAAAAACAGTTTTCAGTCACAAACGCACCTGAAGCAGAAGAATCACCATGCTTCTTCTTGAGACTTAAGTACTCCATGCAATTGCGCTTCCAATGTCCTGTCTTGTGGCAACGAAAACATTCGCCTTCCCCCGGGTCTCCAGCTTTGGACTTTCCCTTTCCCTTCACCTTTTTAACTCCGCCCTTAGGATTAGTGTGTTTCTTCTTTTTCTTTCCCTTGGCCTTAGCTTTCGGGCGAGAAGAAGAAGACTGTCCAATAGTCATAACGGGAGTTTTTGCTAACTTCATAGTGCTCTCTGCACTCCTTAACATATTAAGGAGTTCAGGGAGTTCCTTCTCCATGCCATGCATGTTAAAGTTCACTATGAACTGAGCAAAGGTGGAGGGCAGGGACTGCAGAATAATATCTATATATTGTTCATTGTCCATCGTCCATCCAAGGTCCTTAAGCTCTTCAATAAGAGCTATCATCTTCAGAACGTGGTCTCCTACTGGTGTGCCAGGGACCATCCGCATCTGAAACAATTTCTTTGATGCTTCGTATCGTAATACGCGGGATTGCTCCCCATACAACTCCTTTGTATGGAGCAATATACCGTGAATGTCCATGTCCTCGTGCTGCTTTTGATGTGTGTTGTCCATCGATGCAAGCGCGAGGCATTTGGCCGTAGCACAGTCAGCGTCCCATGTCTTGCGGACTTCAATGTCCGCAACTGAGGATTTTGGACCAGGGACGGGCGGGGCTGAAGCCGTGAGGACATATGATACTTTATCATAAGTCAAGGCGATTTTCAGATTCCTCAGCCAGTCTTTATAGTTGGTCCCATTCAGTTTGTTTTTATCTAGTAGAAGCTTGAGTCCAGTCATGGGTATCTGCCATTAAGAGAGAGAAAAGAATACACTCAGCGAAAGCTCTTGCATAGATTAGATTGGTTATTATCTTGTCTAATCGATGTTTCCCACTGCTTTTATCGAGTTTTTCTTTCAAACCATAAAAAGAAAAACTAGCCAGGATTAATTACAGTCTACAACTTCGCTAACCGTTCAGCCAGGCCAGTGTCGGTACTTGAAGGAGGTTCCCCGTGCTTTCGCACGGACCTAATTAGAGTAAACCTCGTTTTCCCAGAGGCGGAGCCCCGTTAACACTTTTCTAGACACCTAATGAGTTAGCTAATTGTAAATTGTAAAACTCTCCTAAGAGCAACTATTGCCCACAGTGGGATCGGGATCCAACCATCACATGGAAGGTATGCAATCTCATTGCAAATTTCAACTATTGAAATTCCCGATGTGGTTTTTACCCCTGGCACTTATGACCTTAACTAAGGTCAACAAATCATAAGTACCAGTCAAGTTCTACCCGTCATTTCTTGATTAATTAGACCCACTCATATGACCCTTAACTAAGGTCAACAAAGTCATAAGAATGTCCTAATTAATCTGCATCATATGCAATGTAGGAAGACATCACTTAGCTACCGTACACTACGCCTTAACTATAGTCAACAAACATAGCACGAATACTAAGTACTCTACTTCCTAAAATGACGGAGGGTTGCGGATGATTTTTAAGAAAATCTTTAACACTTTGAACTTGATATCGTTGTAGAATCAAATGGTTTTCAAAAGGAGTGGCTTAAGATCCGTAGTTTTGAAATATAGCTTTTTCATAAATAGCCGAGTAGTTTTCAAATCCGATTCTACAACATCTTTTTAGGTTTATTTTCTTTACATTAATCACATTAATGTAATCCCATCATTTAAGTCCTTAAGCCAATCACAGAAAAGAAACGAAAATAACACGTACGCTTATGCCATCCGCATTCGCCGCAATGTTCCGTTATGCACCGTTAGGTTACTTAACTAACGGCATACCGGGACGGGACTAGCGCGGGTGTAAAACATAAGCAACGTCTACTATATATCATATATATAATATGTCATTCGTCTCAGATATCACAGAACACAGGCAGCAGAAATATTGATATAACGTGGGATATACTAGGACGTCCGTATTTAGTATTTAGCCAGAATAGAAAATACGGATTCCACAGTCGCGATGAATAGCCAAGCCCACACCCTGGACCCCTACGAGAGCGGCAAGTGACCCTACCAATTCTGGAGTTTAGGAGACCCGGTCTCGACTCCTCGAGATGGCCTCCCACTGAACCCCAAAACCCGGTCACCTGTGCTCCCCTCCTTGGGTCCATCCTAATGCGGAAAAGTAAATAATATACAACACTAGTGACACAACCTCAACCCGGGTGTGCCCCAAATAAAAGAATATTACATTACATTTGAATTTACATGAATGAAAATATAAAACTCTCATCTCACATAAAACCCCCCCCCGGCTATTCTATCACGACAATCCTGCACATCATATCTCAACAACACATAATATCTCATATCATCAACGTAAGTAAGTATGCATACCCCAATTGTCGTTGATGTATAGCAACGAAACCGGCGATATCGTACATACTACACTTACGGTCACAGAAAAGAAAGTGTAAAACTACAATACTTAGAATCCACATTCTCTTTAGACATCATAAATGCGAAATATCATATATTTCGTATTTCATGCCTAAACTATATGAATTCCACATATTGTATCACATTCCAGATAAACAGACAGTATTAAAGTTTTCGAACGAACGATCAAGTACTCAAGATTCACTAAAGCTCAACACTTGAGCAGGGTTCAAAAATCCGGAGTGTGACACAGTAGTGGCGGTCCAGCCGTAGAAGGGTCAAGCCAACGCCTCACATGTGGTACGCCGTACTGCCCCAAACCCTAAGGTTCAAAGGGCAGTTCAACACGGTCACATAATCGAGTTAAGGTTTGTTGTCTTCTAGAGGGTCCACCACAAAAAGACTTGCACGTATCTCCAAAATATTTAAACCCCGTGAATAGTGAGCAAATGATATTCGTTCAAACACTTCAATACTTTCTACTTTACCCGGAAAAGCCACGAAATCAAAATTCCGATCGAATCGACGAGTCCAAAACTATCTCCAGAATTTTTCAAAACTAAATACCGATTAAAAATACCAAAAAAAATATACAAGCAGATTCCAGAATTACTGTAAAAAAATTATCCATGAATTGATGTATATGGCCGCGGAACCGCGGCCTAAGCAAGCTTAGGCCGCGTTTCCGCGGCAACAATTACTGTTCATGGAATAAATTTTGTACCGTAATCCTTATTTTTACCTGCTGAATTTTTTTACATATTTTTAATTCTGAAAAATGTCAAATTTTAGAAAATTTCCAGAGAGCACTTTAAAATGCCGTATTTCGGTTCGATCGGAGTTTTAACTTCGTAAAAAGGTCGCCTAATGTTCTAGGTCGGCTCTGATACCAATGTAAGGATTGTCTAGCACCCTATGAAGAGTTTTGAAGCATCACATGCCCTAAAGTTTTAATTTTGATGATGCTAAACAAGCATGCAAAGGAATCGATCTTAGAAAATTAGGGTTTCGAAACTTAAGACTTATAAAGTTAGGGTTTCGAGACTACAACCTTTGTAGCTCCCTATTGCTGGACTCCTTGGTGTCTTGGGTGTTGAATGGAGGTCCTCTTGAAGTCCTCTCGCGTCCACGACGATCCACCACGGAGTTCTCCGTCCAAGCTCGCAACTTCGTAAAACCGAAGAGAACACTCTAAACAAGTCGGCTTAACTTGTGTAGAATGAAGTTGTGGTTTAGAATCTCACTTCAAAAACCTTTCTTTAAGTGTGTATTACTCACTAGAAAAAACTAGAGAGCAAAAGGAAGAAGGAGGATGAAGATGGAGGCTTTCTTTTAACAAGGGTTAATATGATAACCTAGAAAAGAAATGAAATATATCTTTATATATTGTATTTCTTCTCATGACCAACCATGGTTAAGTGATGGAGACATAATTTAACTTGAGTTTTAAATGATAAAGAGAAGGATAACTCAAGGTTAGAGGTGGGTGAGCTTGGTTAGGTTAGAAGAAGAATGTAGAAGCTAGTGAAGATTATCCTTTTCTTTTCAATTTTGGTTTTAAACACAAAATCAAATAATAATCCATCATTTAATCCATGGTGTGAGTCTTATATTGCCACCATTTCCATGTGCTAACAACCATGATAGATGGGTGTATGTATGTATGGATGTATGCACATCCACATGTGCATGAAACTAGAATGAAAGCAAGAAACACATGCATGCATGCATACATCCATCATATACTAGAAAGGTTTTAAGTGAGAAAACTAATGGTTAAATGATAAATCAACACTTGATTCATCAACCCGGCCATATCACATATGACCCCACAAAAAGCAAGCCGCCCGATCAATGTTCGGTATCCTATACGCGCAATTTAATCGGGTGCATGCGCATATCGCATACGCGCACCACAACGTTTCGTCTGGACTGGGTAACTCCTTTGTGGGACTCTAAGACTCATCAATATACCGGCAGAGAGTGATGATCATATCAGGTACCCTCAAGCCGCAAGCGGTCAGCTAAACGTAACGACCATCCGGGTATTGAGCGATCAGAAGAAAACAAGCGAACCTGCTACAACTCCCGTCGAGCCAACCGGCAACACTACCGTACAGTCCGGTCTCTTCGTCAGATATGCTGCATATCAGGCCTAGGGATGGTCACGTCGACCCTAATAACTCAATAAGTCATGCCGGTGAATGGTCTATAACAGATCGAGAAACTACTGATAACACTTATCAGCAATTCTCAGTAGCCATGGCCAGGGACTTACTGATATAACCAGTCAGGCACAGTACAGCATCAACTCCCAATACCGGGAGAGACGAAACCCTTCCTATCGCTCATTGCCTTCGTGTATCTCGGGACTGTACCCAACGGCCACCTGTTTGCACGACTCAGTAGAGCCGTGGTAGGGTGGCAATCAAAGTACCGTGGGAGAACATACAAGACTCCATGACGATCTCGGGTCTAGAGACTAACCTGTCCCAGTGTCACCTGAGAACTGCTATCCGACGATAGATATAATTCCATATAGGAGTTCTCGATGAGTCCGTCCAGTGTACCCAGTCACCACTGAGCACCCGTATATGATCTTGATGTCAAACATCGATGAATGTGGGAACATTCATCGCCCATCGTATGGGTCTAGTATCATATACGCTAGTCTACTCTGGTATATCAATGCCCCGTCTCGATATACCTACGACTAGGGACTTTCCAGGATATGCTTATAGACTACAGATGTCCCACTAGTATGATCTTCATCATAATCAGAGCAGTCAAGCCAATATCCTCAGGGCTTTATCAGCATGTATGAGTGAATAATAAGCATGATCAAATCAACATGTCAGATAAAGAAGAACCAGATAGCATACTATCATGTCGAGCAAGAATGCATACTGAATATATATACATGTATAGATACATCCACTATCACATAATGGCCTCTAGGGCATATATATATCCAACACATAGCCGGTGCAAAAATCTCAGAAATCGATCAATATCACGTACACACTACGTGTGACCAACGCACTAACTCTAATCCAACCCACAAGTGTTCGTCTAACGGCTAACGTGCGTGGGGACACACCAACACCAGCCCAAGTGTAGCAGCGCACCAGATCACGAACCGTGTTGGATAACGTAACACGCGTACTCAAAACACTAGAATATAGAAAAGTGATCCCAGATTTTGATACACTAACAATTGGTGAAAGTTGCAAGTACCACGAGACCACAAACAACCCCAGAGACCCCACGACAAAGACTCAACTCCCCAGCCCTTACTCTGGCTGAAATTTGCGGCCAGAACCATTAAATTTGCGGCCCAAAGATGAAGGGTGTAGGGTTCCTAGGCACACTAATGAGGTCTCACAAGGCATCAACCATGCTAAATTCAAATTTTTCATGTGCCTACAAACCCTAATACGGATCGTTAACTAGAGGATAGGCGATAAAGATTGCAAGTTAACAACTTAACTAAGAGTGAACGGAAAATACAACCTTTGTAGATTCGGTCCTCCACCTCCATAGCTCCGCGTTGACGTCCCTCCGCTGCGATCATCGGATCCCGGACTCTAGCGATGGTTTCGTTGAAGAAATGATCGGGCTAGGTCGTCGACTTCGATGCCGAAGATGATCTACGTCGAGGCAACTCAAGATCAAGCTCCAACTTCACCAAGTCATGAAACTTGTGAAGAAAACACCCTATACTACTTGGCAAGTGGTAGAGGATGAAGAAATAGGAAGTGGGTTCACTTTGGATTTGGATTTCTCACTTGGAATCATCACTTAGACATTTTCAAGCAAGCTTTTCTTTTTCTCCATGAAGAAGAAGAAGAAGATGATAGAAAAAGAATTATTTCAAAAAGAAAATTTAAGTGATTCTTATCATTTTGCAACCATGGTTGAATGTAGAGAATAAACTAGGGTTAGGTGAATGGTTAGGTTAAGAATAAAACAAAAGGCTTAGACTTAGTCAAAGGTGCTTTGAAGCTGCATGAAGCTTCAAGCCAAAGTAAGAAAAGCCACCACCTTTTGTTTTTGTTTCTTGCCAAAAGTAAATAAATGAAATAAATAAATAAGGCAAAAGAAACCCTAACCATTAACCAAACATGGTTTATTCAAACATACACCCAAGTTTGCATGTATCATCAAACATGATACAATCTTGTGCACAAAAAAATATATCACATATACAATGTGCACAAACAAGTGAGAAAAACATCTTAAGTGAACCAATATTAGTTAATGTAAAGTAATATATCAAATATATAATTATACATTAAATCATTAAATCAACACTTGATTTAACGATCCGGTCATATCGCATATGACCGACTAATATCCAATGTATCGACTTATCGAATCAATTCTTGATTCGATAACTAGGTTATATCGCATACAACCAATCGATACATTCATCGCGAGAATAGAATACGATATCACATACATGTATTATTCTCGGTCTCGCACATATCTCATATGTGCTCCCATTTCGTTTCGCTTGAGCCAGGAAACCTCTGTGTAGGACTCTAAAGACTCGTCAATACGCCGGCAGCAGGTGATGATCATATCAAACACCCACAAGCCGCAAGCGGTCTGCTAAACGTAATGTCCACCCGGGTATTGAGCGATCAGAAGATCGACGAGCAAGCCCGCTCACACTCCTGTGAATCCAACCAGTAACACTTACCGTACAGTCCGGTCTGTTCATCTGATATGTCGCATATCTTTCCTAGGGGTGGTAAACGTCAGACCCCGGTAGCTCGATAAGTCGTGTCGATATGAGGTCTATAACAAATCGAGAAACTACTAGTAACACTTACCAGTAAATATCAGCAACCCTGGCCAGGGATTTCCGGTTATAGCCAATCGAACACAGCGCAACATCAACTCCCTATACCGGGAGAGACAAATCCCCTCCTATCGCTCATTTCCTCCATGTGACTCGGGACTGTACCCAAAAACCACCGCTTTGCACGCCCTCTTGGACGTGGTAAGGTGGAAATCAAAGCACAGTGGGAATCACACAAGACTCTATTACGATCTCGGGTCTACAGACTAACCTGTACCAGTGTCACCAGAGAACTGCCATCTGACGTAAGGTATAATACCATCTGGGAGTTCTCGGCGAGTCCGTACAGTGTACCCAGTCTCCACTGAGCACCCGTATATCATCTCTGATATCAAACACCAATGGATATGGGATCATCCATCGCCTATCTGTATGGGTCGAGAAGGTATACGCTAGTCTACTCTGGTATATCGATGCCCCGTCTCGATACACCCACGACCAGGGACCTTGAAGGATGTACTTATGGACTACCATGTCCCTACTAGTATGATCCGCATCATAGTCCAGGTAGTCAAGTACACATCCTAAGGGCTTTACCAACATGTAACAGAGAGACAATCAGTGTACACGTTAAGCTAAAGAGCAACCAGATAGCATACTATCATGTCGAGCAAGAAAGTCCTCCCTATATATGTCCAAGCATCCACTACAATATACATCCTATGTATAGTAATGGCCTCTAGGACATACATATAACTAACAATCTCCCACTTGCACTAAGGCCATCTGTAACAGTGGTTGCTGTATCTCATACTCAACCATCCCATAAAAGTCTCTCTCTGGGAAAAGGCCTTTGTGAGTGGATCCGCCGTGTTTTCCTCTGAGTCTACTCTCCTAACCTCGATCCCCTGGAGATCAACCATCTCTATGATCAGGTGATACTGCCTTAGAATATGTCTGGATCACTGATGGGACGGTCGTTCCCTGGGACAAGCCATAACTCCATTGTCACACAATGGGAGGAACGAAGTTCATCTCATGAACTAATATACACCCAGACAGCTTCTTTGGTAGCATCTTAAGTAGCAATGTATCCAGCCTTTATCGTCTAGTATGCCACCGTATCTAGCTTGGAACTCTTCCAACATACCGTCCCTTTACTGAAGGTAAAGACAATGCCTGTGACTAACATTCAGTCGTCCTTATCACCCTGGTACCTTTCCAGTGATTCTCCCCAGGATCGATTGATACCATCTCACTACATCTAGTGAGTATCCTAACATCCAATTACATCTATCTCATAGATAAAAACTCAGGATTCAGGAGGTATCACTTTGATCCTATATGGGGAATCATTGTGATAAGCGGAGATTGACCGAGCGTAGCATAGGAAACTCCCTTCTTATCAAGAGTATGTCATCCACGTACTTTACGAGGATCACCACCATACTCCCTACTACTTTTTTGTATATACAAGGTTCATCTACCATTTTGATGAAGTCAAACTCTTTGACTATCACATCAAAACAGACGTTCCAACGCCGCGATGCCTGCTTTATCACATAAAATATCTTGCACACGTTTCCGCTGCTCCCACTATCTACGAAGCCCTCTGGTTGTGTACTTATAGACGCTCTCTTTCAAAACCATCATTTAGATAAGCAGTCATGACACCCAACCACCAGATATCGTAGTCATGGTATGTAGCCGTGGCAAGTAGGATCCGGATGGACTTAAGCATAGCCACTGGAAAAGGTTTCATCACCCTGGTCGATGACGAAAACTTTTAACAAGTCTAGCTTTGAAAGTCTCAACTTTTCCATCTACACCAAGTAATCTTCTCAAGATATACTTGCTTCTGATGGGGATTTAACCCTTCAGATAAAGCAACCAAAGTCCATACTTTGTTGGTGTATAAGGATTCCATCTCAGATCGCTAATCATCAAGCCATTCTTACAGAGTCCCACTCCCGATTGCCAGCTAGAAACTAGTTGGGTCATCATCTCATGATGCAATCCTCGCTCCCACTGTCATCGAGAAACTAAAGTATCTCTCAGGTGGGTGAGAAACCCTACTAGATCGGCGGAGTGGCTGAGGTTCGTTGGTAACTATTGAATCCTTTGGTTCTACCAAATCATTAGCTGCAGTTTGTATAGCTGAAACATTTCCAGTTATACATAACAGATCTTGCCTCGAGCTTATCCGGATTTTGCTTTTAGACATAGGCCGGACAACCCCAAATCTTAACTAACTTAAGATATGGGCTCTTCCCTTTCCATATCACATATGAAGTGGTAGGCAACTGATTTGATTTGAACCCTATTCAATAGGTATGCAGCTTCTCAAGTGCATAACTCCTAAAAGAAAATTGGAAACTCAGTAGTACTCATCATAGAGCACACCATAACACATAGGGTGCAATTGCTCCACCCCGATTCACCATCGTGCTATAGTGTATACGGAGGAGTAATGCTGAGAGAGAATCTCATTCTCCTTTAGAATAATCCAGGAATTCCATGCACAAGTATTCTCCTCCCTGATCTCATCATAGGACATAATACTTATACCCGTATTTTGGTTCTCTACTTCTAACTTATATTCTGTGAATATCTCAAAAGGTTCGGACTTGTGTTTCAACAGGAACATATGTCTGAATCTAAAGAGATCATCAGAGAATGTAATGAAGTACAAAGAACCGGTGTTGGCATGTGTAGACAGGGGACCTACATACATCAACATGTATCATCCCAAGAGTTCACTAACTCTTTCTCTGTTTCCAGTAAACAGAGCTATGGTCATCTTATCTCTGTGACATGACTGGAAAGTTTCACAAGATGTAAATTCAAACAGATTTAAATATGCATCTATGTGCAACTTAGCTAGTCGGGTCGCATTGATATGACCTAGTCTACAATACCTCAAGAAGGATCCGTTCATTTCTGAACTCTTCCTCTTGTGTGTGTTCCATATACTAAGAACTGTAGTTTGATTTAGAACATCAATGCTTTTAGATAACGTGCCTGAACCGATCAACTTTTGATATAGGAAATGTTCAAAACATTATCCAACAAAACAAAATTATATCCTTTCTTTACTAACAAAGAGACTGATATGATTTTGTATATCAGGTTCGGTATCTAATAACATTCGTTCAGAATCAATGTATTTGGAATACAGGGTGACAATGACCAACAGACTTGGCTGCAACACTTGCACCGTTTTCTGCCTCATGAAACTTATCACCCGTTCTCAGTTCTCTACCTTTCTGTAGCCCATGTAACAAATTACCTATGCGGGATCCTGATCTGGTATCACATACCCAGGACGTAAAGGATACTGAGAAACAGTTCTCTGTAATGAACACACCCGAAGATGATGCATCAACATGCACTTTCTTCATTTGGGCGGCACGGGAAATCTGGTATTCCCCAATTTCCTACTCTGTCTTATAACTATTATAAGTTGGAGCAGGACCAACGTTCCCCAGCTCAGTATAACAAGCGGGTACGGTCAATATATCCGTATTATTATCTTGATTAAGGCGTGACATGGTCGCTACCTGGAGAGAGAGAAGAAAACACTCTGCGTGCGCTCTTGCAAGATTAGATTGGTTATTTATTTTATCTAATCAGGATGGCTCCCACTGTTTTGATCAAATCTTCCTTCAAACCCTAAAAGGAAAGACTAGCCGGGATTAATTACACGCTACAAGTTCCCCAATCTTTCAGCCAGGCCAGTGTCGGTACTTTGAGGGAGGTCCCCTGTGCTTTCGCACGAACCTAATTATAGTAAACCTCGTTTTCCCAGAGGCGTAACCTCGTTAACACCTTTCTAGACACCTACTTGATCGGCTAATTGTAATGTGTAAAACTTTTCCAGGAGTAACTCTTACTCACAGTGGGTATCGGGATCCAACTATCTCATAGAAGGTATGTAATCTCATTGCAAATTTCAACACTTGAAATTCCCGAAAATTTTGCCCCTAGCGTCCTATGACCTTGACGCAGGCCAACAAACCATAGTGCACTAGTCAAGTTCAACCCGTCATTTCCTGATTGAATTAAACCCACCCGCACGACCCTTGACGCAGGCCAACAAAGTCGCACGACTACCCTAATCCAATCTGCATCATATGCATAAACAGATAAATACTAGTTAGCTACTGCACACTACGCCTTGACGCAGGCCAACAAACGTAGCACGAATACTAACTACTACTTATCTGAAATGACGGAGGGCTACGACAGGTTTTTCTGAAAACCTATTTTGTAATGAACTTGATATCGTTGTAGAATCAAATGATTTTAAAATGGAGTGTTTTTTAGGCTTTTCTTGTTTTGCTAAAGGGGTCACTCCCGGTGAAGGGATCGCCGGCCCTTTTCTCGTCGAATGAGGTGCGGGATATATCATTTATATCACTGTGCAAAGCAGAAACTATAGAAGCAATCAAAAGACAAACCGAGTGTGTAGCATCTGCCAGTTATTGCTAAAGGGGTCACTCCCGGTGAAGGGATCGTCGGCCCTTTCCTCATCGAATAAGGTGCAGGATATATCATATATACCGCTGTGCAAAGAAAGAACTGTAGCTACCTGTTTTATTTTTGAAATTCGACTCCACAATATCTTTAGGTTTCTTTTCTTTCATTAATCATATTAATGAAGTCCCATCATTTAAGCACCTAAACATCACAGATAAATACGACGTACACTTATGCCATCCGCATTCGCCTCGATGTCCCCTCGTGCACCGTTAGGTTAGGTAACTAACGGCAGAGTGGGGCAGGGCTAGCGCGGGTGTAAAACATAAGTAACGTCTATATAATATATCATATATACTATATACAGTATCTATCACAGAACATCACATGATCACATCACAGATATCGCAGCAGAAGAAACATATGAAATATTGGATATACTAGGACGTCCGTGTTTTCAATACGAGCCAGTATAAAACACGGATTCTACGGTCGCGATGAATAGCCAAACCTACACCCCTAGACCCCTACGAGAGCGGCAAGCAACCCTACCAATTCTAGAGTTAGGAGACCCGGACTCGACTCCTCGAGTTGGTCTCCCACTGGACTCCAGACCCCGGTTACTTGTGCCCTCCTCCTTGGGTCTATCCTAGTGCGGAAAAGTAAATAATATACAATGGGTGACATCTTCCACAACCTGGAAGTGCCCCAATAAAAGAATATTACATACAAGTTTTTACATGAATGAAAATGAAAAACACTCATCTCACATAAAAACCCCCGGCTATTCAAACACGACGATCCAATATAACATATCCAGTAACACATAACATCACATGTCATCAACGTAAGTAAATATGCGTATCCCAATTGTCGTTGACATATAGCAACGAAACCGGCGATATCACATATTACTCTTACGGTCGCAGAAAAGAAAGTGTAAAACTACAACAGTTGGAATCCGCAAACTTCATAGACATCACATGCCTAATCAATTGAATTCCTTAGACATCGCATGCCTAACAATTATAAACCCCGCATTTTAGTCTCATTATCGAAAACTCTTTTCAATATCAAGTCGGGAAATTCAACAAGATTCCCGACATCCTGATCGAATGCTCGTCATAAACTTTAGTAGGCGGCCGCACCCCCGATGCCGTCGACGAAGTGCACTAAGGCGGAACACCGCTGCCGCGAGTACTCGAACGGATGCTTTCGGCGACGGGGTTCTCCTACAGTCACTTGGTCGGGGCTATGGGGCGTGGCTGTCTATTAAGTTTACTCGGCGAATATCCGCGTACGCTACGTGATTGCGACGGACTTTTGATCGCATCAAAATTCCGTGGCAACCGATCAAGTGAGACTAAACTGCTATGTTTATAACATTCATATTAGTTATCTCATAACTACTTGTGGATTCCAAATATTGTATCACATTCCAGATAAATAGAAAATGTTAAACTTTCCGATCGAACAATCAAACACCCAATTTTCCCGAAACAGCTCAACACATGAAATAAGTTTATAAACATTCACTTCATGCCTCAGTACCAACGGTCCAGCCGTAGAAGGGTCAAGCCAACGCCTCACATGTGGCACGCCGTACTGCCCCAAACCCTAAGGTTCAAAGGGCAGTTCAAGACGGTCACATAATCGAGTTAAGGTTTGTTGTCTTCTAGAGGGTCCATCGCGTTACTTGCACTACTTAGAACATTCTTAAACTACGGAAAGATCCAACAATTGGAAATTTCCCGGCAAGGGAAAAAGTGGGTATTTATATCCAGTCGAACTTTTCAACATTTTCAAAAAATTATCCGGAAAAACACGGACGAAGTTAAACTTCCCGATCGAAACACCGAGTCCCCAATACAACCCAGAAAACTCAACTCTTGAGTACAGATTAAAAATTTCCAGAAAAAATAGCACTACAACATAGGAATTACTGTGCAAAAATCTATGAAAAAGGCGACCGTACGGCCGCGGAACCGCCGCAATAGCCTTCTATTGCCGCGGTTCCGCGGCGCTTTGATCGATTTAGGCTCTCGTTTTGCACAGTAACTCATAGAAAACCCTGCTGATTTTTCTGCATATTTTTAATTTGGAAAAAACCCAGTTTTGAAAAAATGTACAGAGAAGGGTTTTAAACTAGGGTTTCGGGTTCGATCGAACTTCTAATATCGTCAACATTTCGCCTAAGGCTCTAGCTAGGCTCTGATACCACTATAGGGTTCCTAGGCACACTAATGAGGTCTCACAAGGCATCAACCATGCCAAATTCAAATTTTTCATGTGCCTACAAACCCTAATACGGATCGTTAACTAGAGGATAGGCGATAAAGATTGCAAGTTAACAACTTAACTAAGAGTGAACGGAAAATACAACCTTTGTAGATCCGGTCCTCCACCTCCATAGCTCCGCGTTGACGTCCCTCCGCTGTGATCATCGGATCCCGGACTTTAGCGATGGTTTCGTCGAAGAAATGATCGGGCTAGGTCGTCGACTTCGATACCGAAGATGATCTACGTCGAGGCAACTCAAGATCAAGCTCCAACTTCACCAAGTCATGAAACTTGTGAAGAAAACACCCTATACTACTTGGAAAGTGGTAGAGGATGAAGAAATAGGAAGTGGGTTGTTCAGTTGATAAAACTGCACATTTGTATTACATTTTTCCTACCATTTTTATATTAAAAAAAGGACTTTAATATGATATATTATACATATGAGGGTTTATGTGTAAAAACATTATTTTCCATGTGTTAATATATTTTTATTATCATTTGGTAGGAAAATGTATGCAAATAAATCTATTGACCAAATCCTAGTAGAACTAAGTCTACTAAATATTATTTGAGATTAGGTGCAGAATTTTCCAAGTTGTTATGCAGAATTTACCAAACAAATCAATTTGTTGAAGAAAACTTGCCAAATTAAGAAGCAAAACTTGGAGACCAAGTCTGGAAGCAACCGAGAGAAGATTTCTGAATTCTAAAGGTGCTTAGGATTGCTAAATGTCAAAATCAGATAGCCCAAGAATATTGATCAAGAGATCTCACCCATTAGCCGCGGATCCGTGGCCATACCCCCCCTTTGGCCACGGATCCGCCGCAATATTATGGAGTTTGAAGGAAAGATTTTGGGGCATGATTCTCTGCTATATTTTATCAACTTTTGAAGCAAAAGATTCTGGCTTTGCAATATAGAAAGGCACCGAAAGCCTCTTGGAAAAGCTATCAAGCCGAAGAGATCACGAAGCTCCAGACGCTCACGCATCCAGGCTGATCATCGACTGTTCGACTACCTCCTTAGGAAAGATCGAGAAGAAACTAGTTTTGTAATCATTTCCTACGGAATAAAAGTGTAGATTGTTCAAGTTGATTAATAAAGGTAGTTATTTTATTTAATTCTTTTTACATTTTACATTATGTTTCCCCTCTCTGTCTTTTCATCTTCTTCTCCCAACATGCGCGAGTAATTCTCCGCTTGTTAGGGTTCGTAGGATTAGGGTAGGCTAATGGACGATGAAAATAATTAAACCCTTTTTAAGTCCTATAAAGTTTAGGAACTTTATCAAAAGAATCATTAACATCCTAATCGGGCGCGCTAGCAATTCTTTGCTAGTTCCGGCCACGATTAGAGATTAGATTAATGATTGTTTTGGTAAAGGCTAGATATGAACGGAGTTCCGTGTCGAGATAAGGGTTAAGAGTGGGATTCCTTTTCCCTCCAGAAACCCTAATCTACACGCATCACCGTCGTTCTAGTTCTAAATCTATTAATGGATAAAAAGGGTAACTTTTAATTAATCGTCCATAACTACTAAATCCTAACGAACCCTACAAGCCTTCTTATTATATTATCTAAGTCTCTAAAATAATCTAGATCTATATTTTACATTCTTGTTTAACGTAGATCTAGAAACCATTCTATAAAATTCTTTATCCCTCCTCTCTTTCTCAACACATCTAAAGTAAAAGTAAAAGGTTCCACGTTTCCCAGAAGACGACCCGTACTCATCTCGGTCTAGCTACACGCGACACCGTTATTGATTGCGGTTAACTATAAACAAAAACACTTTTCCCTGCCAATCAAATGGCGCCGTTGCCGGGGATACGTGCGTAATTTTTTATTTTTACTATTTGTGTTGATTTCTTAGACGAATCATATCATTATTAACACAAAACTGCAAATTGCATATTTAACGATTTATGCGTGAATTTTTGCAAAGAGATCTGGAGTCACAGACTTGAGGAAGCAGGAGATCTAGGGTTCCGAACTTCTCTGGTATATTTCTTAACTCCTTCTCTCTCCTCTAAATCCAATAAAATCTATTTTCTGCAGGATTCTTTGCAAAATTGCGCCGCTAAAAAAATTCATTTTGCAAAAGTTTTGTGATTGGTTTTGTTTTGCATATTTAATACAGACTTTAAGGGGCAAAGACCAAATCAAGATTAGGTGGGGATTTCATCACCCTTCTTAAGCCCCACAAATCACAAACCGAGCATATAGATCAGCCCTTCCTTAATTTAAAAAATATCTAGACCAGACTCTAAGGACTGTCGCGCTCAATAAGGACAGAGGAAGGTCGTGGGTAATCTATCGTTTATCCGCATTACTTTTGTAGTGCCTAGGCAAGTGTGACAAAGGCTAGTGGTTTTTAATTAGGCCCACGACGTGGTTCCTTCCCACTTACCTGGCACTTACCTGGCTACAAGGGTAGTACGGAGGCGGTAGAGGATTTATCCTGCGGCTTGTCCTTTGGAAGTCTAGGAGCGGTCTAGAGACTGGACCTAGGTGACCTTAGTTCTAGGGTTGCTTGTGCATCTTAGGGTGATTTGTCTTGAGTCCCACATTTTTCAAAACAAGCCAATTTTAAAACCACACACACGTTGCCACTTGCACTAAACCCTCTTAGTGCATGCTCGGCTGGACACGGGATCTTAGTGCCCGTCTTGTCCGCGTTCCTGCTATCGATGCCGAAATCGGTACTTCTTCATCTTCTTTTCCCCCACCACACACCACATCGACCGTGATGGACGGCACTCCATCTAATTATAACACCACGCTGCCACCGTCCGAAGGTGCGCAGAATCCACCGCGCATCTCTCTCCAAGAGAGATGCTATCCTATTCGTGGTCCCCTTCCTACTTGTCTATCTCTTCCACCACCTAACGAGGATAATTTTGAAATTAAACCCCACTACATCAACCTGCTGCCCAAATTTCACGGGCTTGAGTCAGAAGATGCGTACGTTTTCATCACCAAATTCGAAAACGTATGCGCAATGATGGGTACTTCACAATTGACTTTAGATGCTATGCGCTTACGTCTTCTCCCATTCACACTGTGCGACTTGGCAGAAAAATGGCTTTACAATACTGCCGCACACTCTATCACTAATTGGGACGAATTCGTCATAGCATTTCTTAAGAAGTTTTACCCAAATCATAAGACTGCCCACATTAGGAGCGAGATCAACCAGTTCACCCAGATTCCCAATGAATCATTTTGGAAGTGTTTTGAACGTTTCAAAGATCTGCTTGTCCAATGCCCCCATCACGGAATACAAAGATGGGATTTATGTCGGATTATATATGAGGGCATTAATCCAGCGACAAAGCAGATGCTTGAAACAATGTGTCAATGCAATTTCATGTCTAAAGATGATGGTGAAGCATGGAAATATCTGGAAGATCTCGCTGAACACACGTTGCAGTGGGAAAGCGTAAGACCACCTACAACTAAGGGAGGTATTCACCAGCTCAATGTTTCCATCGCAGTAAAAGCCGAAATGGCAGCGATGCAGAAGAAACTCGATTCTATTGAGAACAAACTTTCATCAGTCTCCCTAAATCAGGTCACGCTTCCCAAGACTGTCTATGGTTGCTGTTCGGATTCTTCACACTTAACGGAAGAATGTCCTATGAATGCATCGTTTCAAGCTAATGCTGCTTTTCAGCAGCGACCTAGAAACGGCCCTTATTCTTCCACATATAATCAAGGATGGAGGAATCATCCTAACTTTTCTTGGAATCAAAACCGACAAAGTAATTTTCAAAGACCTCCTCCACAGCAACCACAACCACAGAATCAGCCCCCCTTTCAGTCACAGAATTTCCAAAATCCGGCCAACATTTCTACACACAAGTGGCCGGTACTGACAACTCACTTGCTATGTTCATGAAACAATCCATGCAAATTTCGGCTGAGATGATGTCTTCTATTGATACCCTAACGAAAAACTCCTCCTCCCATGGTGAGAGTATCAAATCAATAGAAAACCAAATCGCACAGTTAAACGCCGCAATGAGTGCGAGAGAGAAAGGGAAACTCCCATCTCAACCCCTACCGAATCCTGGCCATTCACAAAGTCATAATGTGAATGCCATTACTACGTTGAGATCGGGGAGAGTGCTGAACAACCGAGTGGGTGAGCAATTTGATGATAGTGATACATTTGATACCCCAGCTTCTTCTTCTTCTTCCCCTAATTCATCTAGTCTTCCACCTTCATCCGAGCCTATTCTCCGTTTTCCCCAAGGCTCAAACATTTCACCAAATCTATCTAAGTCGATTCCCATTCCAATTTTGGGATCGAATCCGTCGCCACAATCTTCTCCACAAATGTTGGACCCAAAACTTATTGATCGAGCTCCATTTCCAAACCGATTAAGGGCCAACCGACCTAACCCGCAAATGGAGAAGATTGTGGAAATGTTTAAGCAAGTTAGCGTGAATATTCATCTCCTAGATTGTTGGAGATAGTGCCCTCAGAGTCAATTATTGGATCACAGGCACGTGATTGCAATGATTGAGGGAGGACCAATCCCGGTAGGACAGTCTTACTCAAGATGATAGTATGCTATCTGGTTTACCTTTATCATCGTGTACTGCTTTAGGTGAACTGACAGGTCGCTATTACACGTTGATAGAGCCCCTAGGATTCTTTCTTGACCACCAGCAGTATGAGGGCGATCATATAAGTGGGAGCCGGGGTCTATAAGCACATCCTTAAATGGTCCCTAGTCATGGGAGTTTCGAGACAGGGCATCGATTCTCCAGAGTAGACTAGTGTATACAGTCGAGACCCCGATGAGGGGCGGTGGCCGGTCTCACAAGCCACTGGTGTCAGTTGGTTCACCTAAGATGTATACAGGTGCTCATTGGGTTATGAGTACACCGGACAGGACTCGCTGGGAACATGCTAGTTGGTCTTATACCTGACGTCAGATAGCAGTTCCCTGGTGACATGTGTACAGGTTAGTTCATCGACCTGGGGATCGTCATTTGTCTCGTGTGAGTTCCCACTGTGCTTTGATTACTACCCTACCACGGCTCAAAGGAGTCGTGCAAACAGGTTTTAGTTGGGTACAGTCCCGAGCCACATGGAGGCAGTGAGCGGATCTTCAGGGGTTCGTCTCTCCCGGTATTGGGGGTGAGGTCACGCTGTGTCTAGGAGAGCCATTACACGAAGTCCTTGGACAAGGCAGGAGATTTACTGGTAGGTATTCCAGTAGTATCTCAGGGTGTTCTGGGCTACACTCCGACACGACTTGTACCGCTTTTGGGGGTCTGACTTTTACCAACCCCCTAGGCCCGACATGCGATGCTCATAGACGAACGGACCGGACTGTACGGATATTGTCACTGACAGGCTCAGTAGGGTGTCAGGATGAGTTCGCTCATCGTCGTCTTTTTTAGTCAATAGCTGGTAGCCCGTCACATATGGCTAATACCTCTGACGTGCTAGTGGTTAAATCCACGGCCATAGTATTGACGAGTCTTTAGAGTCCACCACACACAGTTACTCAAGTTTCGGGCGAAACGCTGTAGAGGCCGTATGGAGATATGGCAGGGTTCGATCAGATACGTGCGGTATTGCACGGATCGTGATCGGACGGTTTTTACTTGCCGGCTTTGGCTTAAGCCGGATTCTAGTTTTAGATAGTGTAGTTTTGTCTCTTTGCATTTGTGTTCAGTGGGAATACAAATGCGGGCATGTATTTGCAGTAGCGGGGTTTTCCTGTAATTTATTACGGGATCGGTTTTCTGGGGTTGCCAGTTTGCATTCCGTTCCGGCCGGTTTTCTCTTTTTCCTTCGTGGCCGGACTTTCCGTTGGAGGGTGTTATTTGCACATTTGCAGATAACATTTTGTGGAGGGGTTTCTTGCATAATTGTAGCCTCTTCATCATGAGATTCTTTTTTGGTCATTCCATTGCCATTATGAGATTTGAAATGGATGGAAAATTGATTTGATCAATTTTCTTTTGTTTATCTTTTTTTCCTTTTTCACCATCTTGCATGTGATTTCTTTTTTCACCACCATGTTTTCTTTTTGGGCCGGCCACTTTTCCAGAGAGGGAAAATTGATTTTTGAGGGAGTGGTTTTATTTTTGTGTGGAATAATTTCCTTCATGTTAATTGGTGGACCCCCCCATTATGTGTGTGCTGTGGAGGTGAAATTTTCCTTGGGCATGGTTTTTATAATTTATGCCACCCACCCACTATTTCCAGTGAGCACAAAAGTTTGTTTGGCCGAGCTCCTTTTTCATGGATGCTCATTTTTCTTAGCATCCATCCATGAAAATTCTTGTGCAAAATTCCTCCATAAATGGCAACCTCATAAACCCCAAAGAGACATGGCTACTACACTATTCTACAGCATCCCTTGGACGCGTCGGCTGGCCAACTTCGCGCTCGAGTTGCCTCGGTCAAGAGGTGGGAGCCCGTAAAAGATTCCGGCTACGTGGTGCCCTTTCCGACGAGGACGTGACGGACGGAGATTCCACGGGAGATCGGAGTGGAGACGAAGACCGAAGGACACGGATCGTTTGGTATACATCTCTAACCCGTATTGTAGTTAGCTAGGACTAGTTTAATGGTCCGATCCGGGTGTTTAGTGCGCGGTGGTGTCGGTTTGCTAAGTTCGCAAAATTAAAGTTTATCACCGCTTCCGCATTTGGCCGTCGGATTGACGGCCGGGACGCCGCCGTGCACTTACAGTGGTATCAGAGCCTCGCCATTAACTTCGTCTAGCTTTGTTTGATGTGTTTGCATTTCCGATCGACCAAAATTCCAAAAACCAGCGTTTTTCCTTACATCAGTTTTCTGTCGAAATTTTTTGAAGTCCAAAAATTTTTCAGGTTGTAAAAAACTAATGTACTGAAAATTCTAAGAATACTGGAAAAATTCGACACAGTGAGTCGACCACTGAAGCGCGGAACTGCGGCCAAACCTCCCTTGGGCCGCGGTTCCGCCGCACATTGGTGTCCTCACTGCATCATTTTTTTCCAGTGGGCTTCTGGGCTAATTTTAGGGGTTTTGGAATATTAATATTGGGCCCAGAATTTCTGTGAGTGCTACAGTATTGCTTTGGGGCCCACTTGTTAATTTTTGATCGATCGGATATTTTAAACACATTATTTCACAGTATTTACATTATATCTGCGACCGTGAATGTCACTTGATCGGTAAATCCAGTCTAACTGCTATAGCCCGGTTAGACGGATTTGCGAACGTGACTTTCACGTTGATGTTCTGTGATTTTGCTGTGATGTTGCGGATCGGTCGTGGGGGATAGCCTGGATGCAATGCTAGTACAGTGTTGTTGTATTATGTACATTTGATATTGCGGGACGAGCGTCCGACATGTGGACTGCCGTCACTGCCTGTTTGTATTATTCTTTTGGGGCACGACCTGGTTGCGGTCGATGTACCCGTTGTATGTATATTTTACTTTCTGTACTAGGATTACCCCGCGGTGGGGTGCACGGATAGCCGGGTTCTGGAGGGCAACAAGCCCGCATCTCATGGCATTGGGACGGAGGGGGCTTCACTCTAGAATTGGCGGGCTATTCGCCGCACTCGTAGGGGGTACAGGTTGACCCAGGAGGGGTGCCCAAGTTACCGGATTTCGTAAAGTGCTGGGTGGTCCATTCGTTGTGCTGAAGGGGGCTGCCTCGCTTCAGGTTTTGGCGGGTAACTTGCCGCGCCCGTAGGGGTCTAGGATTTCATTGCACAGGCTATCCACACGACCAGGGGAACGTCAGGTTTCAGTAGTGGCTCTGTGAAACCCGGGGATCCCAGATATCTGTATTGTTCTGTGATGCTGTACATTTCTGTGATGTTGCATTTCTTATCATGCCTTGAGCGAATATAATATATTGGTATATATATTAGTAGATGATGTATATGTTTTACATCCGCGCTAGTCCAGTCCCCGCTCTGTCGTTAGTTAGCTAACCTAACGGGTAATGACGGGACCCAGTGGCGAATGCGGATGGCATATACATACATCAGTATATTTTCGTTCTTTGTGGTGTGATCAATTGATGGGACTGCGTTGATTCGGATCAATGCAAGTTAAAACAAACCTATTCTGATGTTGTTGGAACACTTTTCAAAAAGCTGTTATTGCAAGGACGCTCTCTTTTGTTTTGCATCGTGGTATTCATTTGGAATATCCTGCTCCTCAGTTGACGAGGCAAGGGCCGAGATCCCTTCACCGGGAGTGACCCCTTGGACAGAAGTTTGCGTCAGGGCATTAACTTCACTATAGCCGATTACTTTTGCTTTGCATCGTGGTATTCATTTGGAATATCCTGCACCCCATTCTACGGGGAAAGAGCCGAGATCCCTTCACCGGGAGTGACCTCTTTAGTAAAGGTTTTCGTCACTATATTTTCTAAAAAGCTATCCGTTCCTTCAATGATATCAAGTCCATTACTTTAAAGGTTTTCGCCAGAAACCATTCGTAGCCCTCCGTCATTTCAGACGGGTAGCACGTAGTATTCATACTATGTTTGTTGACCTTCGTCAAGGCATAGTGTATGGTAGCTGCTTGTTGCTTTTCTGTTGCATAGATAGATGCGTTGGTTTGGGACAGTCGTATAGCCTTGTTGACCTTCGTCAAGGGCTTGTACGGGTGGGTTCAAATTAACCTGGACAATGACGGATAGAACTTGACATGTGACTTATGATTTGTTGACCTTCGTCAAGGTCATAAGAGCATGGGGTAAAAATCCACATCGGGAGTTTCAAAAGAACTGAAACTTGCCAGATATGCGCATACCTTCTGGAGTGTGATAGCATGAGCGGATTCCGTCACGTTATCATGCGATGATAGTTGGATCCCGATTCCCACTGATGAGTTAGTTTACTCCTCGGGTGACCCCGACTAATTCTTCTTTCAGGTTTGGAGGAGAATTTGAGGTACAGTGGGAGGTTTCCAGATTAGATAAAGTGATAACCATTCTGATCTAGGTTAGAGTGCACGCTGAGTGTTTCTTTTCTCTCTCTTTGGCAGCGACCATTGACCCGACCCTAGACTATGACTCGGTGACCAAGTTGACCGAACCTTCTTAACACTGGCTTTTGGATTGTCAGAGTTGCAAACCTCATTGCCACTCCTACTTTTACCCTTTTCTCCAGGACACCCCGTATTACTACGAACGTCCACTTCCATTGGACAAAACTATCGTATGGTTATATACGAACTCGAAGGAATTCGAGGATGGTTTCCGGTTCTGGAGAAAACGAATAGGACTATTCAGTTGTCTTTTCCTTTTACCTTCTCTCTCAGATTGCGAGTACTCCTTAGCTTAGGAGATAGTACACCTATTACGCAAATTGGATAGTCTTCTTCCAAACCTTAGGCTGGTGCCGACCGGTAGGGAATGAAGAAAGCCAATTAGCCTAAACGGTGTACAGAAGGTATTAAGTTAAGACAAAGTAAGAGATTAGTAAGAGGGCAAAGTAAATTGCGACTGCTATTCACGACCAAACCAAGTATTTCTTCGCCAATCCTAAATCACCTATTTCTAAGGTTTATTCGGTTGTCTTTTATCTTCACCTTCTCTCGCATTGTGAGTGTTTCCTAGGACTGGGACAGTACACCCATTACGCTTATTGGATAGACTTCTTCCAAACCATAGGCTGGTGCCGAACGGTAGGGAAGGAAGAAAACCATTTGGGCTAAAGGGGTGTACAGAAGGTAATGACTAAAGACATATAAAGGGATTTAGAGAAGAGGCAAAGAATTATACGGTTACAGTTGTGAATCTGGATAATGGAAGAGGCATTACCAGGAATACCAGGATACCCCATCGAAATATTTCAATGTTTCAGTTTCACTGTATACTGTTAAAAGAAAACTGATTTCCCAATTAAATACTTGCTCCAGGGTATGTATTTACCAGGTAGGATTCTTACATCTCTATGGTTTTACAGATGATGAGTGGGAGTAAGTTGTTGGAAATTGGGTGATCATCCTTATTATATCAGGATTCGTTGTAATTGGTGATATTTGAGGAAGTCACCTGGGCTGTTTGCCGGTCGGCAAATATTTGGTTTTGAATATCCGTTGTTGTGCACCAATTTCAAATTGATATATCTGTACGTCTATTTTTATAGAGTGAGACATACCTTTTTGAAATTATGTCTATGACATTTACCTATACCAGTGGATGGTTAGGTAAGGAGTATTGAACAGCGGTATAATTCTTCTTAACCAAAAGTACAGTTTTCGACCTACGACACACAGTGAATGAGTCACTAGACTCAGGGGACTTATACAGAGTATTGTATATTGTCCAGTGTCCATTAGGACAGAGGGGTTGGTCCTCGTACTGTATTCTGTTTATTTATGACTTCTCTAGTTCTTAGACAGGTGTTTCGTAGAAACACAGGGTCGAAGTTTTGAGAAGTTATAGGTATAAGAATAAAGTAGAGAACCAGGTATTGCAAGTATCGGGATTCTTCAAAGTGGTCGAAGATGTAGATACTTGTATATGGTATTCAGTTGATAGTAATGATTAAGAGAACTTGCTTCTCTTTCAGGTTACTCATAATTGGAAGTACTCCTAAGTTGAGTAACGCTGATCGGCCTCCTTCCATTTAGTTGACATGCGCTGGAGACAGCTGCATGATTTGAATCTGGTTCAATCAAATCAGTGCCTCTGTTCCTATATTGGATATAGAACAGTTCGTATCTTAACAATGTTAAGGTACGGGGAGTTGTCCGGCTTATGCTTAAAACCAGACTCTGGATAACTCAAGGCACGTTTCTGTAATGGCTGTTTGTGGGTTGACCCTGGCTATGACGAGGGTTGACTTTCTACCATCTGGAAGATCAATAGTGATATTGTTCTTGACTCGCCACATTTTTAAAAGAAATGGATTTTTCAGAAAACAGTAGTGGGAGTATGGTAGAACTGGAAGTGATTCCAGAACCGCAAACGATTACTGAAGATTTGATAAGAACCTAAAGATTCAATCTGGTTTGACATTTCATTGGCCACTCCGCAGATATGGTGGGTAACCTCAGGCACTCGAGAGGTACTTCGGTATGCTCAAGGACTGTGGCAGGGAGGTTCTTGTTCACCCAGACTTGCCATTGCTGTTGTTCCAGACTGTGAGACCCGGTAGGAGGATGAGTATAGCGTCGTTCTAAACTAGCTTTAGAAGTGTACGTCTATATGACTCTGCCAGAGAGTTGTCGTAGTCAGTGGGAGCAGCGGAAGCATTGGTGGACAGGTGGCTTATGTCTATTTATAGACTAAAGCAGATATAGCGGAGATAGATCATCTATTTCTGATGTGACAGTCATAGATTTGACTTCATCAGAATAGGGGATGGATCTGTTGAGAAGGTAGTAGGGTGTGATGTCCTGGTATTTGGATGACATACACAGAGTAGGAAAAGAAACTCCTATACTACGATCGGTTATACTTTGGTCGTCACACAGTGGTTTCTCCACATAGGACTTGGATATTATATCAAACATTCTGGTTACTGGATCTATGGTTTTAGATCTAGATTTGGGTGGTTTCCCAATCAGGGTACTTAGACAGCATTCTAAGAGTATTTAGAATGGACGACTCCTGGCACGGTAGTGTACCTGCAGGTAATGGAGTCACCCTCTCTAAAGGTGTCTTACAGACTATAAAGGAGAGGGATGTGCATGATTGACAGATCACTTGCTTAGGCAATTGAGTCAATCATGAGATGTCAAGTACCACACCAGATGTTGTTCTTGCACTAGATGCAATAAGTTCACATTGATCCTATCCTGGACAAACAGACGGAAGCAGTTTTAGAACATAAGTGGATGTTCTAGGGATATGATAACGACAGCCTCATTTGGGAGACAATTATCATTCCAGGCTTCCAAGGTGACATCGACGACAAGGATGTTGTCAGAGTTATAGTTTTCCTTCTGACGAGGGGCAGTGTTTTGGACAGGTGGTCCAAGGAAATACTGAGGGTGGCATGGCGCAGGATACTGATTAAGTTCAGTTGACGATACAGTCTAAGAAGTTTGGATTTGGAGTTCATTTATGAGCTCGGTCCCATCAGACATCCAGACATTCTAAGACAGGTATTGCTCATTTCAGGAGATGGCTTTCTCCGCGAACTTGAGATATAGAGAGACATAGAAAGAAACATCAAGGCGGATCCACTCACTGAGGCTATTCCTCGAACGCAATAGTCTCACAAACGGATTTTGTGAGACTGACTAGTAGGGGAGTTGAGTGTTCGGTATCACACAGGCTGTGAGTATGCGACATCGCAATAATTAGCCTTGAGTGCAAGTGGGAGATTGTTGGAGATAGTGCCCTCAGAGTCAATTATTGGATCACAGGCACGTGATTGCAATGATTGAGGGAGGACCTATCCCGGTAGGACAGTCTTACTCAAGATGATAGTATGCTATCTGGTTTACCTTTATCATCGTGTACTGCTTTAGGTGAACTGAAAGGTTGCTATTACACGTTGATAGAGCCCCTAGGATTCTTGCTTGACCACCAGCAGTATGAGGGCGATCATATAAGTGGGAGCCGGGGTCTATAAGCACATCCTTAAATGGTCCCTAGTCGTGGGAGTTTCGAGACAGGGCATCGATTCTCCAGAGTAGACTAGTGTATATAGTCGAGACCCCGACGAGGGGCGGTGGCCGGTCTCACAAGCCACTGGTGTCAGTTGGTTCACCTAAGATGTATACAGGTGCTCATTGGGTTATGAGTACACCGGACAGGACTCGCTGGGAACATGCTAGTTGGTCTTATACCTGACTTCAGATAGCAGTTCCCTGGTGACATGTGTACATGTTAGTTCATCGACCTGGGGATCGTCATTTGTCTCGTGTGAGTTCCTACTGTGCTTTGATTACTACCCTACCACGGCTCAAAGGAGTCGTGCAAACAGGTTTTAGTTGGGTACAGTCCCGAGCCACATGGAGGCAGTGAGCGGATCTTCAGGGGTTCGTCTCTCCCGGTATTGGGGGTGAGGTCGCGCTGTGTCTAGGAGAGCCATTACACGAAGTCCTTGGCCAAGGCAGGAGATTTACTGGTAGGTATTCCAGTAGTATCTCAGGGTGTTCTGGGCTACACTCCGACACGACTTGTACCGCTTTTGGGGGTCTGACTTTTACCAACCCCCTAGGCCCGACATGCGATGCTCATAGACGAACGGACCGGACTGTACGGATATTGTCACTGACAGGCTCAGTAGGGTGTCAGGATGAGTTCGCTCATCGACGTCTTTTTTAGTCAATAGCTGGTAGCCCGTCACGTATGGCTAATACCTCTGACGTGCTAGTGGTTAAATCCACAGCCATAGTATTGACGAGTCTTTAGAGTCCACCACACACAGTTACTCAAGTTTCGGGCGAAACGCTGTAGAGGCCGTATGGAGATATGGCAGGGTTCGAGCAGATACGTGCGGTATTGCACGGATCGTGATCGGACGGTTTTTACTTGCCGGCTTTGGCTTAAGCCGGATTCTAGTTTTAGATAGTGTAGTTTTGTCTCTTTGCATTTGTGTTCAGTGGGAATACAAATGCGGGCATGTATTTGCAGTAGCGGGGTTTTCCTGTAATTTATTACGGGATCGGTTTTCTGGGGTTGCCAGTTTGCATTCCGTTCCGGCCGGTTTTCTCTTTTTCCTTCGTGGCCGGACTTTCCGTTGGAGGGTGTTATTTGCACATTTGCAGATAACATTTTGTGGAGGGGTTTCTTGCATAATTGTAGCCTCTTCATCATGAGATTCTTTTTTGGTCATTCCATTGCCATTATGAGATTTGAAATGGATGGAAAATTGATTTGATCAATTTTCTTTTGTTTATCTTTTTTTCCTTTTTCACCATCTTGCATGTGATTTCTTTTTTCACCACTGTGTTTTCTTTTTGGGCCGGCCACTTTTCCAGAGAGGGAAAATTGATTTTTGAGGGAGTGGTTTTATTTTTGTGTGGAATAATTTCCTTCATGTTAATTGGTGGACCCCCCCATTATGTGTGTGCTGTGGAGGTGAAATTTTCCTTGGGCATGGTTTTTATAATTTATGCCACCCACCCACTATTTCCAGTGAGCACAAAAGTTTGTTTGGCCGAGCTCCTTTTTCATGGATGCTCATTTTTCTTAGCATCCATCCATGAAAATTCTTGTGCAAAATTCCTCCATAAATGGCAACCTCATAAACCCCAAAGAGACATGGCTACTACACTATTCTACAGCATCCCTTAGACGCGTCGGCTGGCCAACTTCACGCCCGAGTTGCCTCGGTCAAGAGGTGGGAGCCCGTAAAAGATTCCGGCTACATGGTGCCCTTTCCGACGAGGACGTGACGGACGGAGATTCCGCGGGAGATCGGAGTGGAGACGAAGACCGAAGGACACGGATCGTTTGGTATACATCTCTAACCCGTCTTGTAGTTAGCTAGGACTAGTTTAATGGTCCGATCCGGGTGTTTAGTGCGCGGTGGTGCCGGTTTGCTAAGTTCGCAAAATTAAAGTTTATCACCGCTTCCGCATTTGGCCGTCGGATTGACGGCCGGGGCGCCGCCGTGCACTTACATAGATGCTATTCAACAAGTCCCATCTTATGCAAGAATCCTTAAAGACTTGTGCACTCGGAAGAGAAAAACTCAAGTGCCTAAAAAGGTTTTCATGACGAGTAATGTTAGCACAGCTTTTACCCAACAAATACCAAAGAAACGTAAGGACCCCGGCTGTCCTACAATCTCTATTTCTATTGGGAGTAAAAATATAAATCGTGCTTTACTCGATCTAGGCGCTAGCGTCAACTTGCTTCCTTATTCAGTATACGAGCAGTTAGGAATTAGAGAGTTAAAACCCGCCCATTGTACTCTCCAAATGGCAGACCGATCTATCACCAAACCTCGGGGCGAACTCGAGGATGTGTTAATTAAAGTCGGGGAATTCATATTTCCCGTGGACTTTATTGTTTTAGATACACAACCTGTAGCAAACCCACGCAATCAAATCCCGGTGATACTTGGTCGACCCTTCCTAGCAACTTCTAACGCTGTAATTAATTGTCGTAACGGTTCTATGAACTTATCCTTCAGGAAAATGACAATTGAGCTTAATATTTACAAGCTAGGAAGTCAGCCATCAGAACCTTCTGCTCAATTGCTGGATGTTTGTTCCATCCACGAAATAGCTTCCGAAAGCTGCATGGATGAGGAGCTTTGGTTTGATGTTCTCGACAACATTAATGAGACATCGTTTGATCTTGCACCACTTTACAGTGAGGATATGTTCAATGAGTCCAACCTTGAGATTGAACCCGTTGACTCATTGCAAAAGTCAGCAGCACTTTCCGAGTCAATATCTTATGCAAGTTTTGAACCTCTTCGGGAGTCCGAATATCATTCGCTTACCCCACCTTCTATAGTCTCTCCGCCAATTCTTGATCTCAAACCGCTACCTTCTCATCTTAAATATGCATATTTAGGAGAGAATGAGACTTTGCCAGTAATTATTTCCGCTTCTCTAGCCTTAGAGCAAGAGAATGCACTTTTGGCAGTGTTGAGATCGAATCGGGAAGCATTTCGTTGGACAATGGCTGACATCAAAGGGATTAGTCCCTTGATTGTTGAGCATTACATATATTTGATGGATGAAGCCAAACCAACCCGAGACCCACAAAGACAGTTAAATCCCGTTATGAAGGAGGCGGTAAAGAAAGAAATCGTCAAGTGCCTTGACAGTAGAATAATTTACCCCATATCTGATAGTCAATGGGTAAGTCCAATTCATGTGGTCCCTAAAAAGTCTGACATCACGGTCATCACTAACGAGGCTAATGAGTTAATTCAAACACGCACCCAAACTGGGTGGCGCGTATGTATCGATTACAGGAAACTCAATGCCGCGACGAGAAAAGATCACTTCCCTCTATCTTTTATTGACCAGATGTTAGAACGATTAGAGGGACACGAATACTACTGTTTCTTGGACGGATATTCTGGTTATAACCAGGTCCCCATCGCCGAAAAGGATCAAGATAAAACCACTTTTACTTGTCCTTTCGGAACTTTTGCTTATAGACGCATGCCCTTTGGGTTATGCAACGCTCCCGCTACATTTCAGCGGTGCATGATGGGGATATTTTCAGATATGGCGGAAAATTTTCTGGAAATTCTTATGGACGATTTCTCCATTTTTGGGGACTCCTTTGAGGACTGCCTTCGTAATCTTGACGCTGTTCTTATCCGCTGTAAGGATAAGAACTTGACTTTGAATTGGGAAAAATGCCATTTTATGGTCCAAGAAGGTATTGTACTTGGACATATAATTTCACATAAAGGCATTGAGGTTGACAGAGCTAAAATAGATGTTATTCAAAACCTCCCTCATCCCAATTGCGTTAAAGATATACGATCCTTCCTTGGTCATGCAGGATTTTATAGGAGATTTATTAAGGACTTTAGCAAAATTGCTAGACCCTTAACCCTTCTATTGGCCAAGGACACTACTTTTCACTTCGATTCGGATTGTGAGGCTGCTTTTGAATCGATTAAAGAATCACTCACTACAGCCCCTGTTTTATCATCTCCGGATTGGAACCACCCGTTCGAGCTTATGTGTGATGCATCAGATTTTGCTATTGGTGCGGTCTTAGGACAGTACATTGATAAGATGCCACATGTAATTTACTATGCAAGTAGGACCTTGAATGATGCACAAATAAATTACACAACTACTGAGAAAGAACTCTTGGCGGTTATATTTGCATTAGAGAAATTCAGGCCCTACTTGATTGGCTCGCCTATTGTGGTTTACACAGATCATTCCACCCTACGACATCTTTTATCGAAGAAGGATGCGAAGGCCAGGCTAATACGTTGGATCCTATTGTTACAAGAATTTGATCTTGTCATCAAAGACAAGAGTGGATGTGAAAACGTTGTAGCCGACCATCTTTCACGCATCACTTCTTCGCCAACTGTGACCGTGCCGATAAATGACTCATTTCCCGACGAACAGCTCTTGAATGTATCTTACGAACCTTGGTTCGTGGATATCGTGAACTATCTTGCGATGGGACTTATACCAAGCGATTGGTCCAAACAAGACAAACTTCGATTTTTATCCCAAGTAAAATATTTTTACTGGGATGAACCATATCTATTCATGTATTGTTCCGATCAAATCATTCGCAGGTGTGTCCCTAACGATGAATTCAAGAGCGTGTTATCATTTTGTCACGATCAGGCATGCGGCGGTCATTTTGGACCTCGAAAAACGGCTGAGAAAGTTTTGCAATGTGGCTTTTATTAGCCAACATTATTTAAAGATGCATTTGAACATTGCAAAACTTGTCCGCGATGTCAGCATTTGGGTCGGATTTCACGAAGAAATGAGATGCCGCTCCAACCTATATTGGTTGTGGAAATATTTGATGTTTGGGGTATTGATTTTATGGGCCGTTTTCCCAACTCCTTTGGGAATCTATATATCTTGTTAGCGGTTGATTATGTCTCGAAGTAGGTGGAAGCTATACCGTGTCGCACTAATGACAACAAAGTTGTTATTAAGTTCCTTAAAGAAAATATCTTCTCGCGATTCGGACACCCTCGCGCTATAATTAGCGATAACGGGACACATTTCTGCAATAGGTCTTTCGACGCCTTGATGCGGAAATATTCAATCACTCACAAGCTTTCTACGCCCTATCATCCCCAAACGAGCAGGTAGGCTGAGATCTCAAATAGGCAGATCAAACAGATATTGGAGAAGACGGTTTCGAAAAACCGTAAGGATTGGTCAACCAATTTGACGGATGCTCTTTGGGCATTCCGCACCGCTTATAAGACCGATCTTGGCATGTCTCTATACCGTCTTGTGTTTGGGAAGGCATGCCACCTCCTTGTCGAGATTGAACATAAGGCAATGTGGGCTATTAAAGAGCTTAATTTTGATCTTGAGCATGCAGGCAGCTATCGGAAGCTGCAATTGAATGAGCTAAGCGAACTCCGCGATGAAGCTTACGATAATGTGGTGATAGTAAAGAACAGGACTAAAGTGTTCCACGATAAAAATCTTTTTAGAAAAACCTTCACATCGGGGCAACAAGTCATTCTTTACGATTCCCGTCTCCATCTTCATCCGGGTAAGCTTAAATCTCGTTGGAAAGGACCTTTTGTGGTGCGGTATGTACACCCGCACGGGGCAGTTGAAGTCGAAAATTTGAAAAACGGTTCAATTTTTAAAGTAAATGGGCATAGATTAAAACCGTATTTTTCTGCTGACCCCATAGAGGAGCTCCTGTTTTTTCAGGAGCCGCTTTATCAAAATTAAATTTCCTCCGCCTCACCTCCATGTTTTTGTAACATTTTCTCATTTTAAGAATGGAGGTGAGTAAAAATGGATTTGATTGAATATCTGTGCGTGTCAAAGAATAAGTTTGGGGGAATTTTTCATTTAACTATTATTTTACCCCTTGTATCTCTCCCTTAGTATACAGGTCCTTGGGCTACATCAGTGAGGACACTGCTGAAAACAGGTTTGGGGGGGGAGGTTTGTATTCACTAAATTATCTTTGACACCGGGCATTAAAATTTTTTATATAACAAAAGAGTAGAAAGTGAAAAATTACATCCAAAAGATAGGAATAGTTTAAGAAAACTAAGAAAATTAGAAGTTTTCGTACACGAACTAGTAATAAGTAGTTATGAGCTGTTGTCCTAAGGGTTAGTAAAATGAAGGAAGTCACTAATCTGAGGATAAAAATAAGTCTGAAAAATAGTTTCTATTCTGGAAGCCAAACATTTGAATGTTGATACCCTACTATATGCACTTACACACGTCTTGAAACTCGGGATAGTAGAGGATACCTTGATATGCTCTTGTCTAAAAGCCAAAGCATGAAGGAAATGAAAAAAAAATGAAGAAAATATAAAAGTAGTGAAAAGAAAAAAATGAACACTGGTTTTGTATCGCCAAGGCAGCAATAAAAAAATATAGCGAGGGTGCCTCTTCACCTAGTGCCCTAAGGCCAACTGGTCTGGGAGTCACTGCTAACCCTTAGGTGGTGCAAGACGAGGAAAATATTATCACCTAATCAGCAAGCACATGAGTAATCGGTTGGTTAGTACCTCAAGAAGTATTAACGGTCGCATGAAAATGTGTGAGCAAATCTAAATATTCATCAAGTTAAAAAGTACTGAGGTAGATGGACAAGAGTATGATAGCTTGAATTGAATTCTCCGAGTATAGGGATGTTCTTTACACACACGTGGGGTTATATGATCAATGTTTGGATGAAAGGTAGGAATGAAGAATAAAGACGATCTTTTATTGAGGGATGATGTGATTTCTAACATTTTTTCATGACTATTAAGACAGGGCTCACGAAAACTGAAAAGCTAGTATAGCTGGAAACTCTTATTTTCAAAGTCTTTCTTTTATGGTTCTTATCTTTATATGTAAATTTCACCATCTCTCTTTTATTATAGGATTTTGTGGGTGTAATCCGCTGAAAACCCTCAGGAGACAACACTCCTCCTACTAGGGACACCTAGAGGTTTAACGGCTTGTTGCACATGCTCAGTGCAATCGTGTCTGCTTACGAAAGTGTGCTTAGTTTTCTCCTTTCTTTTTCTCCTCTTAAATAAACTAGTTTGCTCGGGACGATCAAAGATAAGTTTGGGGGTATTTGTTCAGTTGATAAAACTGCACATTTTTATTACATTTTTCCTACCATTTTTATATTAAAAAAAGGACTTTAATATGATATATTATACATATGAGGGTTTATGTGTAAAAACATTATTTTCCATGTGTTAATATATTTTTATTATCATTTGGTAGGAAAATGTATGCAAATAAATCTATTGACCAAATCCTAGTAGAACTAAGTCTACTAAATATTATTTGAGATTATGGTGCAGAATTTTCCAAGTTGTTATGCAGAATTTATCAAACAAATCAATTTGTTGAAGAAAACTTGCCAAATTAAGAAGCAAAACTTGGAGACCAAGTCTGGAAGCAACCGAGAGAAGATTTCTGAATTCTAAAGGTGCCTAGGATTGCCAAATATCAAAATCAGAGAGCCCAAGAAAATTGATCAAGAGATCTCACCAATTGGCCGCGGATCCGCCGCCATACCCCCCCTTTGGCCGCTGATCCGCCGCAATATTATGGAGTTGGAAGGAAAGATTTTGGGGCATGATTCTCTGCTATATTTTATCAACTTTTGAAGCAAAAGATTCTGGCTTTGCACTATAAAAAGGCACCGAGAGCCTCTTGGAAAAGCTATCAAGCCGAAGAGATCACGAAGCTCCCGACGCTCACGCATCCAGGCTGATCATCGACTGTTCGACTACCTCCTTAGGAAAGATCGAGAAGCAACTAGTTTGTAATCATTTTCTACGGATTAAAGTTTAGTTTGTTCAAGTCGATTAATAAAGGTAGTTATTTTATTTAATTGTTTTTGCATTTTACATTATGTTTTCCCTCTTTGTCTTTTCATCTTCTTATCCCAACATGCGCGAGTAATTCTCCGCTTGTTAGGGTTCGTAGGATTAGGGTAGGCTAATGGACGATAAAAATAATTAAACCCTTTTTAAGTCCTATAAAGTTTAGGAACTTTATCAAAAGAATCATTAACATCCTAATCGGGCGCGCTAGCAATTCTTTGCTAGTTCCAACCGCGATTAGAGATTAGATTAATGATTGATTTGGTAAAGGCTAGATATGAACGGAGTTCCGTGTCGAGATAAAGGTTAAGAGTGGGATTCCTTTTCACTCCAGAAACCCTAATCTATACGCATCACCGTCGTTCTAGTTCTAAATCTATTAATGGATAAAAAGGGTAACTTTTAATTAATCGTCCATAACTAATAAATCCTAACGAACCCTACAAGCCTTCTTATTATATTATCTAAGTCTCTAAAATAATCTAGATCTATATTTTACATTCTTATTTAACGTAGATCTAGAAACCATTCTATAAAGTTCTTTATCCCTCATCTCTTTCTCAGCACATCTAAAGTAAAAGTAAAAGGTTCCACGTTTCCCAGAGGACGACCCGTACTCATCTCGGTCTAGCTACACGCGACACCGTTATTGATTGCGGTTAACTATAAACAAAAACACTCTTTCGTAATAATCATGGGTTCACTTTGGATTTGGATTTCTCACTTGGAATCATCACTTAGACATTTTCAAGCAAGCTTTTCTTTTTCTCCATGAAGAAGAAGAAGAAGATGATAGAAAAAGAATTATTTCAAAAAGAAAATCTAAGTGATTCTTATCATTTTGCAACCATGGTTGAATGTAGAGAATAAACTAGGGTTAGGTGAATGGTTAGGTTAAGAATAAAACAAAAGGCTTAAACTTAGTCAAAGGTGCTTTGAAGCTTCATGAAGCTTCAAGCCAAAGTGAGAAAAGCCACCACCTTTTGTTTTTGTTTCTTGCCAAAAGTAAATAAATGAAATAAATAAATAAGGCAAAAGAAACCCTAACCATTAACCAAACATGGTTTATTCAAACACACACCCAAATTTGCATGTATCATCAAACATGATACAATCTTATGCACAAAAAAATATATCACATATACAATGTGCACAAATAAGTGAGAAAAACATCTTAAGTGAACCAATATTACTTAATGTAAAGTAATATATCAAATATATAATTATACATTAAATCATTAAATCAACACTTGATTTAACGATCCGGTCATATCGTATATGACCGACTAATATCCAATGTATCGACTTATCGAATCAATCCTTGATTCGATAACTAGGTTATATCGCATACAACCAATCGATACATTCATCGCGAGAATAGAATACGGTATCACATACACGTATTATTCTCGGTCCCGCACATATCTCATATGTGCTCCCATTTCGTTTCGCTTGAGCCAGGAAACCTCTGTGTAGGACTCTAAAGACTCATCAATACGCCGGCAGCAGGTGATGATCATATCAAACACCCACAAGCCGCAAGCGGTCTGCTAAACGTAACGGCCACCCGGGTATTGAGCGATCAGAAGATCGACAAGCAAGCCCGCTCACACTCCTGTGAATCCAACCAGTGACACTTACCGTACAGTCCGGTCTGTTCGTCTGATATGTCGCATATCTTGCCTAGGGGTGGTAAACGTCAGACCCCAGTAGCTCGATAAGTCGTGTCTATATGAGGTCTATAACAGTTCGAGAAACTACTGGTAACACTTACCAGTAAATCTCAGCAACCCTGTCTAGGGATTTCTGGTTATAGCCAATCGAACACAGTGCAACATCAACTCCCTATACCGGGATAGACGAATCCCCTCCTATCGCTCATTGCCTCCATGTGACTCGGGACTGTACCCAAAAACCACCGTTTTGCCCGCCCTCTTGGACGTGGTAAGGTGGAAATCAAAGCACGGTGGGAATCACACAAGACTCTATGACGATCTCAGGTCTATAGACTAACCTGTACCAGTGTCACCAGAGAACTGCCATCTGACGTAAGGTATAATACCATCTGGGAGTTCTCGGCGAGTCCGTCCAGTGTACCTAGTCTCCACTGAGCACCCGCATATCATCTCTGATGTCAAACACCAATGGATATGGGATCATCCATCGCCCATCTGTATGGGTCGAGAGGGTATACGCTAGTCTACTCTGGTATATCGATGCCCCGTCTCGATACACCCACGACTAGGGACCTTGAAGGATGTACTTATGGACTACCATGTCCCCACTAGTATGATCCGCATCATACTCCAGGTAGTCAAGTACACATCCTAAGGGCTTTACCAACATGTAACAGAGAGACAATCAGTGTACACGTTAAGGTAAAGAGCAACCAGATAGCATACTATCATGTCGAGCAAGAAAGTCCTCCCTATATATGTCCAAGCATCCAATACAATATACATCCTATGTATAGTAATGGCCTCTAGGGCATACATATAACTAACAAAGGGATGATCTCAGGTTTTTATGGTGGGTTCTATACCTCAACACTAAGCCACTGTGATGGGAACTTTTCCAACAAACACCTGGTTTTACAGCAGATCACAGAGACACAAAGTTGACACTAAAAATACAATATTTTGCACAAAATGCTACCTTTAGTGTCCCAATCCATGACAATAAGGCAACACAACAATATAACTCCTAAATATCAGTTTGAGGTCATTACCTAGCCACTCTTGCTAAAAAATCCTAGCTTTCCAAGCTTCAAGGCAACCAAGTGGCTAATTCAAGACATTTCAAGTGTTTTCCATAGATTTTTATGAAGTTTAGCAATGTTTTTGTGATAAGTGAGTGAGGGTTCTGTTTGGGGTTGAGGGAAATGAACAATAATTGAGAGTGAGAGAATGAGAGAGATTAATTGGTGAGAGGTGAGTGTAGGGTGAACCTTTTCCCTTACACTCACTCTCCTCCCCTCACCTCATTAATGCACCATTAATGCCTCATGACTCACTAGCCACCTCTCTCAATCCAAACAATATATTTCTCATACATCAAAATATCTTGGGAAGGTTAAGGCAAGGTTAATTAGGACATGGATTGCTTAAGGTGTCATGGTCACCTAACGAAATTAACACTAACTAACTCTCACATTAACGTGCACGTGTGTGTGCAAGTCATATAAAATAATAATAAAATAAAAATTAATTGATATAAAATGTGAGGAACCTGATTTGGTAAACTTTTTCTTAAAAACCAGCATTATCGCTTAATTAACACTAATCGCATTCCATGGTGTTACAGATAAAGAAACGAAAATACAACGTATGCTTATGCCATCTGCGTTCGCCACGGGGTCCCGTCATGCACCGTTAGGTTAGCTAACTAACGGCAGAGCAGGGGAAGGACTAGCGCAGATGCAAAACATAAGCAACGTTTATTATATATCATATATATATATATATATAATATAAAGCATTCGTCTTACGCAGTTATATGATCTCATCATAGAACATTGGAGCAGAAGTCAACATATGAAATATATGATATACTAGGAGGTCCGTGTTTTAAATCATGCCAGTAAAAAAACATGGATTCCACGGTCATGATGAATAGCCATACCCACATCCCTAGACCCCTACGAGAGCGGCAAGCAACCCTACCAATTCTAGAGTCAGGAGATCCGTTCTCGACTCCTTGAGATGGTCTCCCACTGGACTCTAGAACCCGATTACTTATGCTCCCCGCCTTGGGTCTATCCTAATATGGAAAAGTAAAAAATATACATCAATGGTGACATCATCCTCAACCTGGAAGTGTCCCAATAAAAGAATATTATATACAAATTTTTACATGAATGAAAATGAAAAACTCTCATCTCACACAAAAACCCCCGGCTATTCGAACATGACGATCCAATATAATATATCGCAGCAACACATAACATCACATGTCATCAACGTAAGTAAATATGCGTATCCCAATTGTCATTGACGTATAGCAACGAAACCGGCGATACACCACATATTACACTTACGGTAGCAGAAAAGAAAGTGAAAACTACAATAATTGGAATCGGCAACCACCTTAGACATCATAAACTCGAAATATCACATACTTCGGATTTCATGTCTAACCATATAAATTCCTTAGACATCATAAACCCGGAATATCATATATTTCGAATCTCATGCCTTACGTTATAAACCCGACATTTTAGTCTCAAATTGAAAACACTTTTCAATATCTAGTCGGGAAATTCAACAAGATTCCCGACAAATGATCGAATGCTCGTCGAAAACATTAGTAGATGGCCACATCCCCGATGCCGTCGACGAAGCGCACTTAGGCGGAACAATGCGGCTGCAAGCACCCGAACGAATGCTTTTGGCTACGGGGTTCTCTTACAATCACTTGGTCGGGCTATGGGCGTGGCTATCCATTAGTGTTACCTGGTGAACATTCACGTACTATATGAAATTTCGACGGAGTTTTGATCCGAAGCAGAACCCTGTGGCAACCGATCAACAGAGACTAAATTGCTAGATTTATAAAACACTAATTAGTTTTCACAAAACTAATTATTGTAGAATCCAAATATTGTATCACAAATCACAGATTTCTAGACGATGTTAAACATTTCGATCGATTCATCAAACACCCACAAATCTCAGAGACCTCAACACTTGAGTCACTGTTAAAAATACCCAGAGAGTGCCCCAAGTACTAACTGACCAATATAAGAAAGCACGCTTCCTGCCTCACCAACGACGCCGCGGAACCGCCGCCAAAACCATGTTTTGGCTGCGCTTCTGCGGTCGTTTGGTCGAATTGGGCCGTCGTTTTTCTTGGTGATTTATAGATAACCTTACACAATTTTCTGAATATTTTTAATTTGAAAAATTCCAACTTTTGAAAAATTTCCAAAAAGCATGTAAAAACCCAGTTTCGATGTTCGATCGAACAGTTTAACTTCGCCTAGACAACTCCTAATGCTCTAACCTGGTTTTGATACCACTGCTGGGTTTGCTTAGCATCCCCGCTATGTTTCGGCACGCATCAAGTATGCAATTTCAAAAAATCTTGGGTGCCGAGCGAGCCCGACCAAGGATCTAACTAGAGAATTAGGGTTCTTAAAGTATGTAAACAACTTTACACTAAGTGAAATAGGAATACAACCTTTGTAGACCGGTCCTTCACTTCTAAAGCTCTGTGTAGTAGTCCCTTTACTCCAAGTAGTTGTGTCTCGGACTCTCCTTAGGCTCTACTAGGCGAAAGGAATGAGCTTGCTTAAGGATCTTCGAGGCGGAAGATGATCTACGTCGAAGAATCTCTAACCCAAGCTACCTCTTCACTAATTGATGAATTAGTGAAGCAAACAACCTATACTAAATAGCTAGTTTGGTATAGATTGATGAAGTAGGAATTTTGCTCACTTTAGAATTTTTTCTTTTTTTTCTTTTTCACCTCACTAGAAAGCTAGAGAGCAAAGAAGGAGATGAAGAATATGAACAAGTGATCAATCATGGGTAAAGAAAATAGCACAATGATATTTGTAGAGATTTAACTATGGCTAAAGATAATGGTCAGGTTAATAAATATCTAGAGTGAAACAAAATTTGTGGACTTAAGTCAAGGCTTCTACATGCTTCCACAAGCATCTTTAGCCATGCTAATTTCCATATAATTTTGATTTTTCCCTTAATAATTAATAACCCAAATTATCTTTAGTTAGGTATGTGTCTCATACACCCAAGTCTAATGTATCATCTAGCATGAAACAAAAACAAATACATTAATATATATCACATATATATTTAAATGTATTAGTAGAAAAGAAATTCTTAAGTAAATTAATATTAGTTAATATATATATTAATATATCAAATATATAATTATATATTAAATTATTAAATCAACACTTGATTTAATAATCCGGCTATATCACATATAACCGACTAATATCATTTATATCAACTTATCGAATCAACATTTGATTCAATAATCCGGCTATATCTCATATAACCGACTAATATCATATATCGCGAGATTAGAACACTGTATCACATACATGTATCAATCTCGATCCCGCACATATCACATATGTACCCTACTTCGTTTCTCTTGAGCCAGGAAACCTCTCTGTAGGACTCTAAAAACTCGTCAATACACCAGCAGTAATTGATGATCATATCAGTCACCCATAAGCCGTCAGCGGTACTAGCTGGACATAACGGCTACCCAGGTATTGAGCGATCAAAAGATCAACAAGCAAGCTTGTCCATACTCTCGTAAATCCAGTAAGTAGCACTACCGTACAGTCCAGTCTCTTCGTCTGATATGTCGCATATCGAGTCTGGGGGTGGTAAACGTCAAACCCCAATAACTTGATAAGTCATGCCGATATGAGGCTCATAACGGGTCGAGAAACTACTGATAACACTTACCAGTAAATCTCAGTATCGGCCCTGGCCAAGGACTTCCTGTTATGGCCAATCAAGCATAGCGCAACATCAACTCCCAATACCGGGAGAGAAGAAACCCCTCCTATCGCTCATTTCTTCCATGTGACTCGGGACTGTACCCAAAATCCACCTGTTTGCACACTCTCTTAATCGTGGTAGGGAGGAAATCAAAACACAGTAGGAATCACACAAGACTGTATGACGATCTCGGGTCTACGATCTATCCTATACCAGTGTCCCCAGAGAACTGCTATCTGACGATAGGTATAATACCATCTAGGAGTTCTTGGTGAGTCTTGTTCGGTGTACCCATTCTCCAATGAGCACCGGTGTACAATATTTGATGTTAAACACTAACGGATGTAGGATCATCCATCGCCCCATACAGGGTCAAGAAACGTACATACTAGTCTACTCTGGAATATCGATGCCCTGCAATGATAATCCGTCGACTAGGAACAATTAAAGGACGAACTTGTGGAATACCCTCCATCATAGTCCTGGTAGTCAAGTACACATCCTAAGGGCTTTATCAACATGTAACGGAGAGACGGTATAATTGTTGGATATGGTGCCCTCAAAGTCAATTATTGGATCGCAGGCACATGATTACAATGACTGAGGGAGGACCTATACCGGTAGGACAGTCTTACTCGAGAAGATAGTATTCTATCTGGTTTGTCTTTATCATCACTATTACATGTTGATAGAGCTTAGAGGATTCTTGCTTGACTACCAACATTATGATGGCGATCATATACGTGGGAGCTGGTGGTCTATAAGCGCATCCTTAAATGTCTCTAGTCGTAGGAGTTTCGAGACTGGGCATCGATACTCCAGAGTAGACTAGTGTATACTGATCGAGACCCCGACGAGGGGTGGTGTCCAGGTCTCACAAGCCATTGGTGTTAGTTTGTTCACCTAAGATAGTATACAGGTACTCAATGGATTATGAGTACACTGGACGGACTCGCCGGGAACCTGCTAGTTGGTATTATACCTATTGTCAGATAGCAGTTCCCAGGTGACATTGTTCATACCAGAATATTGCATTTAATACCGCTCATTCTTATGCTCGTTTGTTTATAGGTAGGTGCTTTTAATCCGTGTTTGCTACATATTTACAGGCTACAGGTTCCTAGTCCAAAATAATGCAAATGATACAAAATCTCCACTATTTTGCCAAAATACAGAACATCTGTTGTCAACAGATAAAAGTCGAGTTTCGGTCATCCGTATCCGTCCAGTGCCGCGTACCAGTTCCAGAGACAAGACAAATGACAGTGGTCATTCGTGTCTTGGACATGCAAAAAGCACGAGAGGGGCAGCACATGATTCAATGGGTGCGCGGAGCTCGAGGGAGAAAGGTCAAATCAATCAAAAGTGAAGCTATGTTTGGACTGTGCAGATCTGAAGAAATTGTGAAGGTAATTTGCAATTTGGAGCATATAGAACAAGAGAAGAGAGCAACACAAGAAAACCCAGAAAAAAACGACAACCCAACTCCTTCAAAGAAGCGCGGATCCGCGGCCAAAATGGCCGATTCGCGGCGGATCCGCGGCCGAGTTGACTCGGTGCCAACACGGGTTTTGGGGGTAGTTTGGACATTTCATTTGGGCTCAGAATCTTACCCTAGGGTTTCAGCACTCAGCCGATAAATAGCCCAGTTTTGTGCCAAGCCAAGGGTCTTTTTTTCATGCTTCTTTTTGTTAGGATTTAGTGTGGTTTAGTTTAGCTTCTTCTTCTTCTTCATTCTTTCCTCCATGAAAATTGTAGTGAGAGCTTTTTGAGTGGAAGATCAATGAAGATGGGGTTTTTTATTATCTTGTATTTTTCATTTCTTGTCTTGTAATTTTATTATCTTGTATTGTAATTTTAATTCTTGTTGTTAATTAGTTGTTGTTATTTCTTTTCTTGTTTTATTTTCCTTCTCTTCTGATCCGTATTATTTTCAAGCGATGATACTTGACGGAGTTCCTTGCTAAGGTGAGGACCCAAGAGTTAGCACGCTTCACTTGTAAAACCATATTTTCCTTTTCTCTCTTTTCTTCCTTCTTGTTTTGTTTTATTTTCTTTTATAATGTGTGAATAATTGCACACTTGTTAAGGCTAAGGAAGGTGGTATGAGGGACGGAAAAATCTCTTGTACCTATCTTCGCCAAATATCTTGAAACAAACCCCGACCAAACAAACGCAACCCCCTCACTTAGGCGCGCTATACGTGATATATAGCCGTGACCTAAGTCGAGAAGTCCTTTAAGTGCACTACAACGTGACATGTAGTTGTGACTTAATTAGATACATGGTTGTGGGTGTTTGGCCGAGGGTTGGAAATAAGCGCATTTAGCGGACGGACAAGGCGCACCAGGAATGGATTTAGTGTTGAGAAGCTCACTTAAACTCGCAAATCCCATTCCTATGTCCTCCTAATCCCCGCTACTTTCGATTATCCCAACATCGTTTTAAGAATGGCAAAAGATAAGTACAAGACTAATCCTAACTCTACTAACCAACCTTAACCTTAACAAGCTTACTTGAACATAAAATACGAACACTTAGGATAGAACTGAGCATACACATATACATTCTTTATTGACTCGTCTAAGATAAGAATGGACATACTACCATCTTCCTGCGGATCGACCCATGCTCAACCGGCAAGCTGCGAAGCGGCACCGTCTTAATCGCGGTTATAACTTTAGAATTTTGAACTCCGACACGCTGAAAGCGTGCAATCAAAATAGCGCCATTACCGAGAAGACGGTAACGTATTCTCTTTCCTGTTATTCGGGTTAATATTCTTTTTGTATATATATAAAATTATAAATATAACAATAAAAAAATCATTTTGTAATTTTTGATATTTTTTTGTGTGCAGGTGTGCAGGTGATCTGGAGCAAGTACAGTAATATAATCAAGAGATAGAGGTTTTTATACTGTCATACAGAGAAAGAGGAGTGCAGGGACCAAAGTTTTAGGCGCCAATACAACATTTTGACAGCCGAACCGCGGTCAAAGCATGGATTGTGCGGCGGTTCCGCGCTTCTATTGTGGGTTCTTGGCCCCAATTTTTTTCCACCCCTTATTTTCCTTCTATTTTTCTCTGTGAATTCCACTAAACTGTATTTTCTGCAGGTTTCGTTGCACAGATTGCGCTGCCGCCAAATAAATTTTTTGTTGTTTTAGATTTTGTTTGTTTACCGCTTTGCATATAATAATACGGACATTAAGGGGCTATAACACCAATTATGATTGGGTGGGGATTTCATCACCCTTCCTAAGACCCCACAAATCACTAATTGCATACGCATTACCTTGAGCTAATAAAAAAATATTTAGACCAAACCTATAAGGACTTGTCGCGCTCAATTAGGACAAGTGAAGGTTGCGGGGAATCGGTCGTTTATCTTGTCACGTCCCGAAAGTACGGAACATGACCGGCACTTAAATTACAAAACGTCTCGAGGCGTACGTAATCTAAATAAGCCTAAAACCCAGAAATCCAAACTAAGAAAAGTAGTAGAGTGAAGGAAAAAAACCAATTTAAATCAAGTAGTTTGCAACATACGCCGAAATATGCATTTTAAAATCACAAGTCTTTTCTAAAAATATCGGCAGAGTTTCCTTTGTAAATACTGACCCCAAACGGGTACAAAACCTGATAAAGCAAATATAATGAATAAAAGCATCCCCAAGAGGGAGCTAGCTCTTCGTCAATCGACAGTCATCACCACGCAAGCAATATAATATACAACGCCGAAGGGTGAGGATCACAAAAGAAAAGGAAACTCAAACAGCATGAAATCCATAGAAATACAACGCGCGGCTCTAAGGTCGAAAGAATAAACATCACTGGTCTCTATCTCTGAAATAAATACATGTTTGGTTGATGGAGTTTACTAGATACAACTGAATAATAATATACAAAGAATAATGATGGTCACGATGCAAGTGAACCCACCTACCAGGCAAATCACCTGGAAAGGAAGCAGTGTGTCAGCAAAGCCGTAATGAAACCTGTACGGCAAAACTTGCAGGAAACTGTGGCACAACGGGGGTGAGTTGCCAACTCATGAGTAAAAAATATCCATGAGCAGAAATCGCATGAATAACGCAATCCTAGGTCATACGATCACTATATATATAATCCTCAAAATGTAAGTCTGAAGCATGAAAAGGTTGCAAGGGTAAACATCTAACCCAAGTATAATCCTATGAGCTCGTGTCAGTGCCTCAGGTAGCAATATATCATATGGATGAGGTATGATGCATGAAAACAGAATACATGTAAATGAAGAAACTGCTTCCATAACTTAGTGAGATTTCTGTATATTTAAAACGATGTATCATAAATGAAATCAGCATAAACAGTGTCTAGCATTGACACAAAACATAAATCCCAATATCCCAATATCTCAGGCTCTGGCTATCCGGACAGGCCTGTATCATCAAATCTCAGTACCTCAATATCTCAAAATCTCAGTGTCTCAATCTCACTATCTAGGGCGCCGTCAGTCCAGACCGGCCCCTAACATCAATCACAGGACCACGACGGTATCCTCCGGATATCCGACGCGTCAGATAAAATCACCGGTAGGTAGTCTTCCCTAGCCAGGCTCATCGTCTACTACTCGATCTTCTTGCCCCGGGGTACCTTACCGGGCCCACCATGTACCCGAGATGGTTCATCCGGCTCCTCGAATCGGGTCTCGAAATCCAACAGAAAACTCATGGTGGACAACTCATACATCATGAGAAAACCGCATTTTTTATTTTAAAAAGAGAGAGAGAGTTTATAAATATTCTTGCGGTTTTCCCCCAAATCCAGGAAATCTCAGGAAAATCCGAAATCCAATCATCAATAGCACGTAACCCGTGAATGTAGGCATAAAACTCCATAATACGGCATGACAATGAATAATATGCATGAAGTAGCAAGTAATAACAGCAATGTCTAAACTAGCATATAAAGCAAGTACACTAATATTATGTCGAAACTATCAGCTAACAAGGTATGTTGATGAAATAGTATTGTCTAAAGTGTACATGACATGGCAATTACCGATGGGAATTTGTCCAAGAAAAACGGGCCTTTAAAAAGCCAAGGTCGTGGGTGACCAAGAGGGCCCACTTGGAGACTTGGGATCTCAGCAGGAAATGCGAAGGTTGCTGTGTGTGAGCCGGCAAGTAAGTGTACGTGGAACATACGCATCATCGGTAATGGTGCTGGTGTCCTAACAGCATGATATCAATAATGGTATATGAAATCACAATATAAGTATGCGATGCGGAGCGAACAGCAATAAGGTGCGGGAGCTGAATAATAAACACAATGATAACTAATCTGCATTCAATATAAATATAAGTCATACAGTAGTGCTTTTTGAAATAATACGAATCGCGGTGTTTTGGAAATAAGGGCTACGGTGTTTTTAAGAAATGATATGTCCTTTGAAATATCCGCAGAATCTCTTGGCCTGTCTTTAAAATACCCATGATTCGTTAGTTTTTGAAATAGGTAGGAATCAAATCTAGTCTAACAACTACCCTAAAGTATAGGGCTGAGCTAATAGGCTAAACAAAAGGTAAGGAAACCGCCTATCATCTGAGTCGATACACACACACACACCCACACCCACACACATATATATATATATATATATATTAGTCGGTGATCCCGCCTCAATAGTATCGCAGACGACACAATATCTATAATATGACATTCTCAAGTCAAGAGTGCGGATCTATCATCAATATATAGCTCGTACGTAAATCCGTCGTACGGCATCCCAAATTTGGGTACGGGTCAAAATCACATTCATCATATTATTCATCTGGTATCCTCTTTATCAAAGATCATAATCTGGCGTACTGATCTATGTCTAGTACAATACTAATATCATCAATATAACCACGATCTGACTATTGATCTACAGCCTTATACAAACCGATGTCATCAACACATATCATCATAAAGAAGTATACATCGCCCAATGCGACCTATTATAAATATCTTAACATATCTGATCTCATATCTCGATCACAAGTCAACTATTCTATATATATCACTATTCACATGGTATCGTCGTCCAAAAATCCGCTATAATATCATGACGTAACTCAAATACGAACCCTGCCATATCACCGATCTCACGGCCTCAAATCAAATCTCATCGACTCATCTCAAATCTTAAGTACTATCCTCAAATCCAGTATATGAACACATAGTCCCATACCCATGTGAACACATAAATATATATTCCCATATACGCATATGTGAAAGAAAGAATGTATGCAAGTATGTGTGTGCGTGTGGGTGTGGTTGCAACCACTACTCTAGGGTTTCGCAACTAACACCAAACCAATCCAAGAACACCAAAAATCCATCTTTATCATCAATCAACTCAAACAACATATAATAAATATATGTGTGTATACGTATTCGTATACATCACCACGAACTGCGGGGTGCTATACGCCATCCACCCGACTTCTCCCCGTAGATATAAATCTACTCACTTTGCTCCTTGTGTGCCGATGTCGATGTCGCCATCTTCATCTTCAACACCTCGACGTCATGTGGGGTACCTACAAAGATAACACAATCGCAAAAGCACATGAAAATCACATCGGAAAACCAAAACGGCACACGCTACTCTCATAGGTAAAAACCTATAGTCTCGCATGCAAACACGACTAATAACCCTTTGCCGTTGACGTTCAAACGCCACCCGACAGAAAAAAATCATCAAATACTAAAATCCATGCTAAAACAAGTCGTAAACCATGCGCCAACACAAGAAAATTATCCCAGATTCTACCCTATGTGGAACCAGTCAAAATTGCATATGCTAAGGGTCTAGTTTATAGGGGATAAAGCTAATGAACCAACACGGATCCCAGAACCCATGCTGTAGCCGCAAATTGAGGCCAGAATGGATTAATTGGCGGCCTGAAGGAGGGGGTAGGGGCTAGGGTTTTGGGTGATGGTTCCTAGGTGCCTGCTTGTATCACTGTCAATCCAAAATAATTTTCAGGTGACTCAGGTGTTGGCAGATTTCCAAATACAATCACAGAATCACAGTTTTTCCCGATATCGTTTTTCTAAATCCGTATTCCGGGTTCTAGTTTCTAGTTTGGGTCTCCAATCAATCACCACAGGGTTGTTGTCCCTAATTACACCTCAATTCACCTTTGATTTCAATTCAAACCCTAAACCCTAACTTGGAATTCCAAAGTTCATCAAAACCACACAATATCGACATGAAACAAGTATGGATGCAAAAGTAATTGAAACACTACTCTAATGGTGCAGAAATTACCTCCTTTGGCAACTCAAGAAGTTTCTTGAGTTGCTCAAAGTCCTCAAAATCCTCTCTTTCTTGGTCCAATGTGTTTCTCTCGAGCTTGTGCACCTTTTTTGTGAAGTGGTGATAGGGTTTTGGAGTTGTATTCATGGTGTTTTGAGCTTGAAGATGGAGGAGGAAGAGAGAAGGAGGCAGCAGCAGCAGCATATGAGGGAGAGGGAGAGGAATGAGAAGAAGAAATGATGGGGATGGCTCACAACAAAAGGGTTGACCACTTACCTACTCTTTCTCTCTCTTAATCATTCTTACTTTTTCTTTTCTTTTCCTTTTCCTTTTATTTCCTTCTCTTTGCAATAGTAAACCCAAAACAAACCATGCACCCAAGACATGTAAGAAAATGTAACAGTATGGAAAAAGACATGCGCACAAAACAGGCTCAAAGTCCGATTAGCGATTTTTAATCGCGATTAGCACTAAATTAGTGTCAAATATATCATAAAAACTTAAAAATAGCATAATTCCATAAAACACCCTCTTTTAAATAATTTCCATAATTTTTCCAAAATTTTCCCCATTTATCGGTATTTAATTATACCGCAATATTAAAATATTCATTAAAAATTATTATTAAATTATAAAAATTCCCAAAAATAATATTTTATTTTTCTGAAATGTTACAATCTTCCCCCCTTAAAGAAATTCGGTCCCCGGATTTAAATTTAAACCCCCAAATTCTAAAACATTTCAAATGAAAGTCCAAGTCGTCGGGGCTCCGAAATCATCAATACATAAAACGCATCATAGCGCAATACATGCGCATGATTAATGAGCAGATAACTCAAAATCGAAACTCCGTCAAGCGTCCCGCAATCATCGGAGTCATGGTAAAGACACAAATGTCAAATCCAACATAAACCAACATGATCTAAACCAGAACTATACATGTAAATATCTGAAGGAAATGCATGCCAAATCTTTTTAAGTCGTTGTGCAATGCGCATAACACTGCACAGTGGCGGACGTCTATTATAAGAAAATAATCATATATGTATATAACCTTTGTTTAATATGTATGTTCCGCCGTTTTGAAAACAATTTAGAAGGGTTTCCTTATTTTAAACGTTTCGTGTCATGTCGGACACGTAGGTAAATACTGAGACTATAGGTCGCTTTTTGGAAATCCCTTTGGTAATTATCAATGCATGCAAAATATACTCAAGTACAGTCATCTGACTAGTCCTGCTCAGTACGAAAACAATAATAAACATCATAAAAACGTACTGCCCCATAAGAAATCAATCCCAAAATGTGCATATGAATACTACGTGCGTCCGGTGCGCACGGAAATCAAAATCCATGAATGTGCCACATACATGCGCACAGAAACAATATCTAAGTGGATTGGGTGTGCACGAAACATCTGTCAAGGGCAACAGGTGTGCCTGACAGCAAAAACAGGTGCATTTGACATGCACGAAGAATCTCGATTTAGTGCATCTGGTGTGCACCAAAATCGCATCTCATAACATGCGCCCAACGTGCGCGAAAACCCAAATCAGGTGCATCCATCCTGCAGGAAGTCATGAAATCCAATATCAAGCGCCGAACATCCGCAAAATCCAATCAGGTGCACAAAACAAATATCGAACATCATAATCGAAATCGAAGTCCAGTGCAACTGTGGTGCACAAAATGCGTATCACTGCACTGCAAGCATATGTGAACTATACCGAGTGCAAAAACCAAATCGTGTGCGTACATATGCACAAAATCAACTCAGCTGTATGAAACCCATAAAATCATAAACATGTGAAACCAAGGCACGAAAATGATATCAAGTGCAACAACTGTGCAAGATCGTAAATACTCAGTAGGTGCAACCATGGTGCATGAAAACAAATATCATGAAACTCAATCATCAAAATCAATCATGCGAATAGATCGCCCAAAATACCGAAATCAAATATGGCGGAATAGTCCCGCTCAAGCACATCCTCTATGAATCTCTGGACAACTGTCATGGTCACTCATAGCATGTCTTGTCGACGATCATGAACTCTGGCCGGCCGGTGTGCGTAACATGACCACTCCTGGGTCCAAGTCTTCTCGTAATTTATTCCAGAAAGGTCATGTCGAGGTCTCTCCCAAATCTCGTCTCTGCCGAACTGTCCGGAAGTCATCGTCCTTTACTATATCTGTTTCTTGTTCCAGAACGGCTGCATACTCATTGCGACTCCTTCTGGAAGGTATATCCAAGTACAATGCCTCGGCATGCGTATCGCATCTCTGATGTCGGCGGAGTGGAACGTCATATTATCCAGATCTTGTACGAACCTCTTACTCCACTTTTCTCTAATGTCGACTGCTTCGGACTCGTCTCGTCGTGGCTGCATGGACTGAGCTCAAACGGCTATCCTCGTATCTGGAGTCTCCCAAGAAGTGCATCTCACCACCTAGCATCCGAAAGAATTCGAACCATCCGATCGATTCGTCAAAACCTCATAATCCCCCAAGAGCTCAACATCTTGGGTACAGTTTAATAGTATCGAGTACATACCACAGCATCGGTGGTCCAGCCATAGAAGGGCAAACCCAAGCCTCACTAATGGCACCGCGGAACTGCCGCAAACCCTATGGTTCAAAGGCTTTCACACGGTCATTATGTCGAGTTAGGGTTTCATTCTTCTAGAGGGTCCATAGAATTGCCTACATGTCTTTCCGAATACTTTAAACTTGGAATAATAGGTTTCTGACATTCGATCGTCGCTGTCGACTCTCAACGTATCCGCGTGAAGTCGTCTCTAGCTGGAATCAATCTATCTGATGACCTCACATCGGGGTAGGCGAACGAACCACATGTCCTAGTCATTCATCCTCGATGACTAGCGACCTTCTATCATCTCTTAGTACCACTCATACTGCAATAGCTCCAACATCTGGGGCGATACTTCGCCGTTCGCAGCAATAACTGGCTCACTTGTCTGCACGCTGAACAGTGCCTCAATCATCATGAATACGCAATACATCAACGGTCATCAAAATCTGGTTGGCCTCTATCAGTGGCCCAATCCTCTGGTGCTGATCTGCACGTCCGAGTAATCTCATACAGCGATCCATCAAACGCTCGTGGCGCAAAAACACCATAAAAAGACACATCTCTGCAATCGTGTGTCGCCGGAATTACGCCCTGGTCAGTCCTCGTTCGTGACGAGCTCGTGCTTACCGCAACTCTAGCCGTAGCTTTCCCTGCCCGTAATCATGGCAGCAAAACCATAACTGGTACCGTTGAGGCTAGATCATGAATGAATATAATACTGAACAAAAAAATGTACATCCTAAGGTTTCTTAAGTGGAGTAGCGTATCGTAAATATGCCGCGGAACATACGTACGGTACGTCACTCTACTCAAGCTACCCACTCCATCAACCAAGGGTCATCCTACGCTCCGAAGGTAAAACCTAACGCTTTGATACCAACTTTGTCACATCCCGAAAGTACGGAACATGACCGACACTTAAATTACGAAACGTCTCGAGGCGTACGTAATCTAAGTAAGCCGAAAACCCAGAAATCCAAACCAAGAAAAGTAGTAGAGTGAAGGAAAAACCAATTTAAATCAAGTAGTTTGCAACATATGCCGAAATATGCATTTTAAAATCACAAGTCTTTTCTAAAAATTTCGGCAGAGTTTCCTTTGTAAATACTGACCCCAAACGGGTACAAAACCTGATAAAGCATATATAATGAATAAAGGCATCCCCAAGCGGGAGCTAGCTCTTCGTCAATCGACGGTCACCACCACGCAAGCAATATAATATACAACGCCGAAGGGTGAGGATCACAACAGAAAAGGAAACTCAAACAGCATGAAATCCATAGAAATACAACGCGCGACTCTAAGGTCGAAAGAATAAACATCACTGGTCTCTATCTCTGAAATAAATACATGTTTGGTTGATAGAGTTTACTAGATACAACTGAATAATAATATACAAAGTATAATGATGGTCACGATGCTAGTGAACCCACCTACCAAGCAAATCACCCGGAAAAGAAGCAGTGTCCCAGCAAAGCCATAATGAAACCTGTACGGCAAAACCTGCAAGAAACTGTGGCACAACGGGGGTGAGTTGCCAACTCGTGAGTAGAAAACATCCACGAGCAGAAATCGCATGAATAACGCAATCCTAGGTCATACGATCACTATATATATAATCCTCAAAATGTAAGTCTGAAGCATGAAAAGGTTGCAAGGGTAAACATCTAACCCAAGTATAATCCCATGTGCTCGTGACAGTGCCTCAGGTAGCAATATATCATATGGATGAGGTTTGATGCATGAAAACAGAATACATGCAAATGAAGAAACTGCTTCCATAACTTAGTGAGATTTCTGTATATTTAAAACGAGGTATCATAAATGAAATCAGCATAAACAGTGTCTAGCATCGACACAAAACATAAATCCCAATATCTCAATATTTCAGGCTCCGGCTATCCGGACTGGCCTGTATCATCAAATCTCAGTACCTCAATATCTCAAAATTTCAGTGTCTCAATCTCACTATCTAGGGCGCCATCAGTCCAGATCGTCCCCTAACATCAATCACAGGACCACGACGGTATCCTCCGAATATCCGACGCGTCAGATAAAATCACCGGTAGGTAGTCTTCCCCAGCCAGGCTCATCGGCTACTACTCGATCTTCTTGCCCCGGGGTACCTTACCGGCCCCACCATGTACCCGAGACGGTTCATCCAGCTTCTCGAATCGGGTCTCGAAATCCAACAGAAAACTCATGGTGGACGACTCATACATCCTGAGAAAACCGCAGTTTTTATTTTAAAAAGAGAGAGTTTATAAATATTCTTGCGGTTTTCCCCCAAATCCAGGAAATCTCAGGAAAATCCGAAATCCAATCATCAATAGCACGTAACCCGTGAATGTAGGCATAAAACTCCATAATACGGCATGACAGTGAATAATATGCATTAAGTAGGAAGTAATAACAGCAATGTCTAAACTAGCATATAAGGCAAGTACACTAATATTATGTCGAAACTATCAGCTAACAAGCTATGTCGATGAAATAGTATTGTCTAAAGTGTACGTGACATGGCAATTACCGATGAGGATGTGTGTGAGCTGGCAAGTAAGTGTACGTGGATCATACGCATCATCGGTAATGGTGCTGGTGTCCTAACAGTATGATATCAATAATGGTATATGAAATCACAATATAAGTATGCGATGGGGAGCGAACAGCAATAAGGTGCGGGAGCAGAATAATAAACACAATGATAACTAATCTGCATTCAATATAAATATAAGGCATACAGTAGTGCCTTTTGAAATAACACGAATCGCGGTGTTTTGGAAATAAGGGCTACGGTGTTTTTAAGAAAAGATACGTCCTTTGAAATATCCGCAGAATCCCTTGGCCTGTCTTTAAAATACCCACGATTCGTTAGTTTTTGAAATAGGTAGAAATCAAATCTAGTCTAACAACTACCCTAAACTATAGGGCTGAGCTAACAGGCTAAACAAAAGGTAAGGAAACCGCCTATCATCTGAGTCGATACATATATATATATATATATATATATATATATATATATATATATTAGTCGGTGATCTCGCCTCAATAGTATCACATACGACACAATATCTATAATATGACATCTTCAAGTCAAGAGTGCGGATCTATCATCAATATATAGCACGTACGTAAATCCGTCGTAAGGCATCCCAAATCTAGGTACGGGTCAAAATCACATTCATCATATTATTCATCTGGTATCCTCTTTATCAAAGATCATAATCCGACGTACTGATCTACTTCTAGTACAATACTAATATCATCAGTAAACCACGATCTGACTACTGATCTACAGCCTCATACAAACCGATGTCATCATCACATATCATCATAAAGAAGTATACATCGCTCAATGCGACCTATTATAAATATCTTAACATATCTGATCTCATATCTCGATCACAAGTCAATTATTCTATGTATATCACTATTCACATGGTATCGTCATCCAAACATCCGCTATAACATCATGACGTATCTCAAATACGAACCCTGCCATATCACCAATCTCACGGGCTCAAATCAAATCTCATCGACTCATCTCAAATCCCAAGTACTATCCTCAAATCCAGTATATGAACACATAGTCCCATACCCATGTGAACACATAAATATATATTCCCATATACGCACATGTGAAAGAAAGAATGAATGCAAGTATGTGTGTGCGTGTGGGTGTCGGTGCAACCGCTACTCTGGGGTTTCGCAACTAACACTAAACCAATCCAAGAACACCAAAAATCCTTCTTTATCATCAATCAACTCAAACAACATAAAATAAATATATGTGTGTATACGAATTCGTATACATCACCACGAACTGCGGAGGTGCTATACGCCATCCACCCGACTTCTCCCCGTAGATATAAATCTACTCACCTTGCTCCTTGTGTGCCGATGCCGATGTCTCCATCTTCATCTTCAATGCCTCGACGTCATGTGGGGTACCTACAAAGATAACACAATCGCAAAAGCACATGAAAATCACATCGGAAAACCAAAACGGCACACGCTACTCTCATAGGTAAAAACCTATAGTCTCGCATGCAAACACGACCAATAACCCTTTGCCGTTGACGTTCAAACGCCACCAGACAGAAACAAATCACCAAATACTAAAATCCATGCTAAAACAAGTCGTAAACCATGCGACAACACGGGAAAATTATCCCAGATTCTACCCTATGTGGAACCAGTCAAAATTGCATATGCCAAGGGTCTAGTTTATAGGGGATAAAGCTACAGAACCAACACGGATCCCAGAACCCAAGCTCTGGCCGCAAATTGCAGCCAGAATGGATTAATTGGTGGCCTGAAGGAGGGGCTAGGGGCTAGGGTTTTGGGTGATGGTTCCTAGGTGCCTGCTTGTATCACTGTCAATCCAAAATAATTTTCAGGTGACTCGGGTGTTAGCAGATTTCCAAATACAATCACAGAATCACAGTTTTTCCCGATATCGTTTTTCTAAATCCGTATTCCGGGTTCTAGTTTCTGGTTTGGGTCTCCAATCAATCACCACAGGGGTTGTATTCCATAATTACACCTCAATTCACCTTTGATTTCAATTCAAGCCCTAAACCCTAACTTGGAATTCCAAAGTTCATCAAAACCACACAATATCGACATGAAACAAGTATGGATGCATAAGGAATTGAAACACTACTCTAATGGTGCAGAAATTACCTCCTTTGGCAACTCAAGAAATTTCTTGAGTTGCTCAAAGTCCTCAAAATCCTATCTTTCTTGGTCCAATGCGTTTCTCTCGAGCTTGTGCACCTTTTTTGTGAAGTGGTGATAGGGTTTTGGAGTTGTATTCATGGTGTTTTGGGCTTGAAGATGGAGGAGGAAGAGGGAAGGAGGCAGCAGCAGCAGCATATGAGGGAGAGGGAGAGGAATGAGAAGAAGAAATGATGGGGATGGCTCACAACAAAAGGGTTGACCCCTTACCTACTCTTTCTCTCTCTTAATCATTCTTACGTTTTCTTTTCTTTTCCATTTCCTTTTATTTCCTTCTCCTTGCAATAGTAAACCCAAAACAAACCATGCACCCAAGACATGTAAGAAAATATAACAAGTGTGGAAAAAGACATGTGCACAAAACACGCTTAAAGTCCGATTAGCGATTTTTAATCGCGATTAGCACAAAATTAGTGTCAAATAAATCATAAAAACTTTAGAACGGCATAATTCCATTAAACACTCTCTTTTAAATAATTTCCATAATTTTTCCTAATTTTTCCCCATTTATCCGTATTTAATTATACCGCAATATTAAAATATTCATTAAAAATTAATATTAAATTATAAAAATTCCCAAAAATAATATTTTATTTTTCTGAAATGTTACATATCTAAACTTGACTTTGTGGTGCCTAGGCTAGACAAGTGAGGAGGTAATTTTAAATGGCCCGTCTCATGGTGATTCGTGAGCCGAACCCTCCTTACCTCACTTGTGCTTACCTGGACACAATTGGCAGTGAAGAGGCGATTCGAGAGTTATCCTGCAACTTGTTGCTTGGAAGTCTAGGAGCGGTCTAGTTGGACTTTGAAGACCCTAGCTCTAGGTATTGTTTGTGTATATTGTGATTGTGATTGTGATTGTATAAAATTTAGTCCCATAATTCCGTATTCTTTCTACAACAAACAATTTCAAAACTCCAAAAACAAACATTTAAAAATAAATAAAAAATAAATAAAAATAAAAAAATAAAATATAAAAAACAAAAAAATATATCTTCCTTCCCTCCCTACCTTTTCACTCTTCTAACATGGGTACCCCACCTCGCAAAACTCTTGCCGAACTTTGGTACCCATAACCATACATTACTTCTTACAATTCTTGCTTTGGTCGAACTTCGAACGATCCCTCCATGCCTAAACTTTCATTGAAAGATCAGATAGATGCGTTTAGGACGAACAATTGGACTCCCCAATCCACTTTGGATCAACCATTTTAACCTTCACCACCTTCTTACGTTGATTCCCCTTTTGAGAGTCCAGTTGTAACTTGCAAACCCATGTCCCTCGTTGACCGAATTGAACAATCTCGTAGCCGATCATTCACTCCTTTTACCACTACAACTTCTTTTAATCAACAATACCATTTACCTTCTTATCCAAATGTTGATCCTACCCCTGCCCATCCATTCAATTCCTACCAATCCTACCCGACTTTTACACCTTCCCTAGACATTGCTTCTGAACAGCCATTTGGGACTTTCTAGTATCCAAACAACTTTGAATGTTTTACTGAAACCCCTTCACAACCCATGTATAGTCTAGAACAGTCGTTGGAAGACTTCCGGGTAGCGTCTTACCAACAGATGATGGATTTGAATGTGTCCATGGCCGCCCTCATACAACCTAGTGACCCGGTATCTAGTTTTCAACTAGCTCCACATTTTCCAATGTATGATAAGTTAGTAGGACATGTTGATAATTTGAGTGGAGAGAGTGAGCTGTACACCCTTCCAAATCAAACCTACCCATTCCAAATTGAATCCCACAACTCCGGATTTGAATGTCTATCTAGTGTCCTAGAGGATTTATCAATTGAAGATAGAATAATTAATGAGTTGTGCGACTTTGTAGTGTTTGATTTGCCCGATTGTGAAGGGAGCCTTTCGAGTGACACCACACCCAATCCCTTTGATCTCTACACCTCTATCTTAGAACCTGAATTGATTAATATCCATGTTTTTGATGAGGTGTATGAGAATATTGATTTTCACTTGATTGAGGATATCGACGCTGGGAATATTTCGGATGGTGAACCCACAGCTTTGGATGAGTTTGTTTCTCAAATTCATCATTTACTTTCACTTCCATGTGGACATCATCCTTAGTCATTAAATATTTTTCCCGAACCCCATATGCGTCTGGAATTTGATGATAAATGCATGGATGAGCTAATTTTTGAGGAGAACATTGAGGAAATTTTTGAGCATGAACCAGTTTTAATTGATGAGTCGGATTTTCCAATTCATCATGTCCCTTCCATTGACTGTGTATACCCTCCTGAACCTTTACCTGATACCCCTCCTCGATCATTCCCCTCCATCCTTTCCATCGTTCCGACCTTGCAAGAAACCATATCGCTTTCATTTTATATGTCTGATTTACCAAGTTCGGCGTACCCATGGTTTCTCACGAATCTTGAGGAATTTGACCCAATTTTTCGACATATTGATAGATTAGTACAATCCATCTTTTCACATCGATCATTACAGATTGTACTAATTTATTCAATCTATTTCCATCCTCAGGTTCGTATTCCACTTCTTTCAACCTTCCACCATTCTTCTCCTCCACCGAGACCGGACACCGCTTCTATCCCCATACGGTCTTGCGTGTTTCTTATTTCTTTTCTCTACACTCCATTCTTTCACCAACCGCTGCTTTATAATGAAAAGATTTTTGAATGGTTGGTGCTCACTTTTGGCCTGTGTAAGACCTTGTATAGATTAATACTGTTCTTTTCCCCTTAATCCTGAACTTCAACGCTTAACAGTGGAAACATTGTTTCACTTAAGTTTGGGAGGAACCTTTTTGTGTATATATTTTTGTTTTTTTTGTTTTGTATAAATTTTTTTAGGGAGCGCCGACAATTTTTACCCTCTTGGTATAACCTGACAGTGAGGGCACTGCCAAGTTTAAGTTTGGGGGTGTGTTCTGTAAGCTTTCTTCTTTCGCATTTATATGTATATTTTGCATTTGCATACTTATTAAAAACCCATAAAAATCGAAAAAAAATTCCAAAAAATATAAAAACTTTGTCGTCAAGTTAGCTAATAGGGTAACTTAGATTTTTATTCCGCTAGTTTAGTTGATACGTTAGAAACAACTAAATCCTGGGCTTTAGAATTGAAAACCCTAAAAATAACCCTCCTTCTATTTAACTTTAGAAAATATACATCCTTACAGTTTTTTTTTTGAGAAATAGGTAATCTTGAGTTAAGTTCTTGAGTTAAGTCAAGATGAAGGGAAAGTATTGAAGCTTTACTGAAGGATAAGTCCGGAAAATAGTTTCTATTCTTGAGTTCAAATTTAGAAAGTATATACCCTACAAACTGCACATACACGCACCTTGAAACTTAGGATAGTAGAGGATACCTAGAAATACTCTTGCCTGAAAACCTAGTATGAAAGAAAAAACAATATTTAAAGCTAAAAACCAAAAGAGCATATTGAAAAATATTTCCGGTCTTGAAAAAGAAAAAGAAAAAGAAAAAGAAAAAATAAATAAATAAAGTCAAGACATGGAAACTGCTATTTACGGTTTAAGCTCATATATTCAGTAATCGATCGTTAGTGCCTCAAGAAGCATTAATAGTCGCATGAAAGGTGTGTGAGCAACACCGTCCATCATTAATGAAAAGAAGTAGTATTAGGTATTAGGGCAAGGGTACTATAGCTTGAATTGAATTCTTAAGTGTAGGGGTGAATATTTTACACACACGTGGGGGTATACAATCGATATTTGGAGGAAAGATAGAAATAAAGAATAAGACTTATGTTTTCCGTAAAACTGATAAAAATCCCTGATTAGAGACCGCACTTTAGAAGGAAAACTTAGGAGGTACCAATATCTTTCTAAACTTTTTTGGAACGTATAGGATCTAAGGTTAAATAAATAGGAGGTGTGAAACATAAGGGTAGGATATTCCTAACTTAGGATAATAGAATTTTTAACCTAGATACTAAACCGTAGGAGTAGAATCGACGTTAACTTATGAAACTAGCTTGACGGGATTTTGTGGGTAGTATCCGCTGAAAACCCTCAGAAGACAACACTCCCCTACTAGGGACACCTAAAGGTTTAACGGCTTGTTGCACGAGCTCAGTGCAATCGCGTTCCCGGCGAAAGTGAGGTTAGGACTTTTTATGAATAATTGGTTTTGCTCGGGACTAGCAAAAGTTAATTTTGGGGGTATTTGTTCATGCCGGAATATTGCATTTAATACCGCTCATTCTTATGCTCGTTTGTTTATAGGTAGTGCTTTTAATCCGTGTTTACTACATATTTACAAGCTACAGATTCTTAGTCCAAAATAACGCAAATGAAATAAAATCTCCACTGTTTCGCCAAAATACAGAACATCTGTTGTCAACAGATAAAAGCCGGGTTCCGGTCATCCGTATCCGTCCAGTGTCACGTACCAGTTCCAGAGACAAGACAAATGACAGTGGTCATTCGTGTCTTGGACATGCACAAAGCACGAGAGGGGCAGCACATGATTCAATAGGTGCGCGGAGCTCTAGGGAGAAAGGTCAAATCAATCAAAAGTGAAGCTATGTTTGAACTGTGCAGATCTGAAGAAATTGTGAAGGCAATTTGCAATTTGGAGCATATAGAACAACATAAGAGAGCAACACAAGAAAACCTAGAAAAAATGGCAACCCAACTCTCTCAAAGAAGCGCGGATCCGTGGCCAAAATGGCCGATTCGCGGCGGATCCGCGGCCGAGTTGACTCAGTGTCAACTCGGATTTTGGGGGTAGTTTGGACATTTCATTTGGGCTCAGAATCTTGCCCTTAGGTTTCAGCACTCAGCCTATAAATAGCCCTATTTTGTGCCAAGCCAAGGGTCTTTTTTTCATTCTTCTTTTTGTTAGGATTTAGTGTAGTTTAGTTTAGCTTCTTCTTCTTCTACATTCTTTCCTCCATGAAAATTGTAGTGAGTGCTTTTTGAGTGGAAGATCAATGAAGATGAGGGTTTTTATTATCTTTTCTTTTTTATTTCTTGTCTTGTAATTTTATTATCTTGTATTGTAACTTAATTTCTTTTTGTTAATTAGTTGTTGTTATTTCTTTGCTTGTTTTATTTTCCTTCTCTTCTTATCCATATTATTTTCAAGCGATGATACTTGACGGAGTTCCTTGCTAAGGTGAGGACCCAAGAGTTAGTTTGCTTCATATGTAAAACCGTATTTTCCTTTTCTCTCTTTTCTTCCTTCTTTTTTTTTAATTTTTTTTATAATGTGTGAATAATTCCACACTTGTTAAGGCTATGGAAGGTGGTATGAGAGACGGAAAAATCCCTTGTGCCTATCTTCGCCAAATATCTTGAAACGAACCCCGACCAAACAAATGCAACCCCCTCATTTAGGCGCGCTATACATGATATATAGCCGCGACCTAAGTCGAGAAGTCCTTTAAGCGCACTACAACGTGACATGTAGTTGTGACTTAATTGGATACATGGTTGCAGGTGTTTGACCGAGGGTTGGAAATAAGCGTATTTAGCGGATGGACAATAGGCCCCAGGAATGGATTTTGCGTTGGAAAGCTCGCTTAAACTCGCAAATCCCATTCCTATGTCCTCCTAATCCCCGCTACTTTCGATTATCCCAACATCGTTTTAAGAATGGCAAAAGATAAGTACAAAACTAATCCTAACTCTACTAACCAACCTTAACCTTAACAAGCTAACTTGAACATAAAATACGAACGCTTAGGATAGACCTGAACATACACATATACATTCTTTATTGACTCGTCTAAGATAAGAACGGACATACTACCATCTCCCTGCGGATCGACCCGTACTCAACCGGCTAGCTGCGAAGCGACACCGTCTTGATCGCTGTTATAACTTTAGAATTTTGAACTCCGACACACCGAAAGCGTGCGATCAGACATGTGTACAGGTTAGTCTGTTGACCTAAGATCGTCATTTGTCTAGTGTGAGTTCCTACTATGCATTGATTACTACCCTACCACAGCTCAAAGGAGTCGTGCAAACAGGTTTTAGTTGGGTACAGTCCCAAGCCATATGGAGGCAGAGAGCGGATCGTCGGGGTTCGTCTTTCCCGGTATTGGGGGTTGATGTAGCACAGTGCATGGGTGGCTGTTGGGATTCTGTAGCACCTTGAGTAGGGTTCGCTAGCAACACACATGCTACAATAAAAAATTTTAAGGTGCTAAGTAATCTTAACCTAGAATCAAATTAGATGTTTAGGGTAACAAGATAGTATTACATACTAAAACAAGTGTCTAACACTAAGTGAGGGAAAATACAACCTTCGTAGACCTCCTTGCTAGACTCCTTGGATCAACTTAAATTTGCACTGGCTTGCTTGAGATCTTCCAAGTCCACGATGATCTACCCGGGGTCCCTTTTCACAAGCACCAAGCTTTACTTTATCTAGGATGAAGATGAAGCCAACACTCTAATCTAGTGGGCTAAACTAAAGTAGAATGGTGATGTGGATTGTATGCTCACTTAAAAACCTTTTCTCTTTGAGTTCCTCACTCACTATGAAACTCAAGAGAGCAAAAGAGAGAGGAAGAAGAAGATGAAAATGGCTAGAGCTCAAGATAATATCTTTCCCTTTTCTAATAATAATAAGAGAAAAGAATAATGAGGATAAATATGAGAGTCACACTCTCAAGTAACCATGGTAATTTTATATCTAGATATTTTGCTTTGAGTTAAAACCCAAATGGAAAACTAAATCATGGTTAATAGTTAGGTGAGGTCAAAGTCAATGAAGAAGGGTGTAGAAACTCATAACCATGAATTAATCCCATTTCATTTTCTCAAAAACAAATAAATCTATATATTAACTTCCATGTGAGTCTTGCATTGCCACCATCCATGTATCATCAACCATGATACTAAGCATATATGTGTGCATACACATCAGTATGTGTACATACACCAAATCATGCAAACACCAAATAGAAAAGGGTTCAAGTGAAATCCAATGGTCACAATATCAAATCAACGATTGATTTAATAAACCAGTCATATCACATACAACCCGACCAACAGAAAACGCCAGATTACAATGCGGTATCCTATACACGCATTTAATCAAGCACCCGCGTATATCCCCATATGCACCCACATCGTTTCTTCTGAACTAGGTAACCCCATTGTGGGACTCTAAGACTCATCAATATGCTGGCAGTAGGTGATGATCACATCAAGCACCCATAAGCCGTCAGCGGTAATAGCTTGACATAACGGCTGCCCGGGTATTGAACGATCAGAAGATCAGCAAGCAAGCCCGCTCTAACTCCATCAAAATCCTGACAGTAACACTACCATATAGTCCGGTCTCCTCGTCTGATATGTCGCATATCAAGTTTAAGGGTGGTAAACGTCAGACCCAAATAACTCGATAAGTCATGCCGATATGAGGCTCATAACGGGTCAAGAAACTACTGATAACACTTACCAGTAAATCTCTAAATTAGCCCTGGCCAGGGACTTCCCTGTTATGGCCAATCGAGCAAAGCACAACATCAACCCCCAATACCGAGAGAGACAAAACCCCTCCTATCGCTCGTTGCCTCCATATGACTCGGGACTGTATCCAAAAACTACTGTTTTGCACGTCCTCTTGAACGTGGTAAGGTGGAAATCAAAGCATAGTGGGAATCACACAAGACTCTATGACGATCTCAGGTCTACAGACTAACCTATACCAGTGTCACCAGAGAACTGCTATCTGACGATAGTTATAATACCAACTAGGAGTTCTCGGCGAGTCTGTCCAGTGTACTCAGTCTCCACTGAGCACATGTATACTATCTTTGATGTCAAACACCAATGGATATGGGATCATCCATCGCCCATCAAATGGGTCGAGAAGCATATACGCTAGTCTACTCTGGTATATCGATTCCCCGTCTCGATATACCCATGACTGGGAACATTAAAGGATGAACTTATGGACTACCATGGCCCCACTAGTATGATCTGTATCATAATCCTGGTAGTCAAGTACTTATCCTAAGGGCTTTACCAACATGTAACCATAAGACAGTATCAAGAGACAAGTATACATGTTAAGATAAAGAGCAACCAGATAGCATACTATCATGTCGAGCAAGAAAGTCCTCTCTATATATTTCCAAGCATCCAATATAATATACATCATATGTACAATAATGGCCTCTAGGGCATATATACAACTAACAATCTCCAACTTGCACTAGGACCAGCTGCTGTAGTATCTCATACCCAACATCCCGAAGTGTCTCTCGAAATGTATCTGGGGAATAGCCTTCGTGAGTGGATCCGCTGTGTTGTTCTTCGTGTCAACACTCCTGACCTCGATCTCCCGGCGATCAACTATCTCCCGGATCAGGTAATACCGCCTTAGAATATGCCTAGATCGCTGATGGGACCTGGGTTCCTTGGCCAAAGCCACCGCTCTATTGTTATCACAATACAAAGGTATTGGATACTCAATGGATGGAACCACTCCAAGTTCAGTTATAAACTTCTTCATCCAGACAGCCTCTTTGGCAGCATCATTGGCAGCGATGTATTCAGCCTCCATCGTCGAGTCTGCCACGGTTTCCTGCTTGGAACTCTTCCAGCATACCGCCCCTCCATTGAGGGTAAAGACAAATCCCGAGTGCGACTTAGAGTTGTCCTTATCACTCTGGAAGTTCGAATCGGTAAAGGACTCCACTTAGAGTTCTCCATTACCATACACCAAGAGCATCTCTTTAGTCCTTCTCAAGTACTTGAGAATACTTTTCATAGCTGTCCAGTGGCTCTCTCCAGGATCTGCTTGATACCTACTCACTACACATAGTGAGTATGCTACATCGGGTCTGGTACATAGCATCGCGTACATGATAGAGCCTACTGATGAAGCATAGGGTATCCCTTGCATGTGAGCTCTCTCCAAATCAGTCTTGGAAGACATCTCTTTGGAAAGAGTGAGTCCTGAGATCATGAGTAAAAACCCACACTTAGATTCTTCCATACTAAACCTCTTTAGTATGGTGTCAATGTACCTGGACTGGGAAAATCCCAGTATCCATTTAGATCTATCTCTATAGATCTTAATCCCCAAGATGTAGGAGGCATCATATAGATCTTTCATTGAGAATCTTTGTGATAAGAAGAGCATGACTGATTGCAGCATAGGAATGCCATTTCCTATTAAGAGTATGTCAACCACGTACAATATGAGGAAGACAACCTTACTCTCTGCTACCTTCTTGTATATACAAGGTTCATCTACGTTTTTGACGAAATCAAACTCTTTGATAACGACATCAAAATAGATGTTCCAACTCCACGATGGTTGCTTTAACCCGTACATGGATTTAAGCAGCTTGCACACCTTTTCGCTACTCCCACTATCTACGAAGCCCTCTGGCTGAGTCATGTACACGCACTCTTCCAAATCACCATTTAGAAAGGCGGTCTTGACATTCATTTACCAGATTTCATAGTCATGGTATGCAGCGATGGCAAGCATGATCCGAATGGATTTAAGCATAGCTACTGGAGAAAAGGTTTCATCATAATCCACACCTGGTCGTTGACGAAAACCCTTTGCAACAAGTCTAGCTTTGAAAGTCTCCACTTTCCCATCTACACCAAGTTTTTTCTTGAAGATCCACTTGCTCCTAATGGGTTTTACCCCTTCAGGAGCATCTTCCAAAGTCCATACTTTGTTGGTTTACATGGATTCCATCTCGGACCGCATTGCATCCAGCCATTTCACAGAGTCCCCACTCATGATGGCCTGCTCGAAGCTAGTTGGGTCATCATCCTCCATGATGCAATCCTCGCTTCCACCATCAACGAGAAAACCATAGTATCTCTTAGGTGGATGAGGAACCCTACTGGATTGGCGGAGAGGCCGAGGTTCATTGGGAACTACTGAATCTTCTGATTCCACCAAATCTTCTGTCGTAGTTTGTACAGCTGGAACTTCTTCCAGTTATACCTCCTTGCCACTAATTTCTTTTTCAACAAATTCTTTTTCTAAAAAGGTGGCATGTCGAGAAACAAACACCTTTTGTCCCTCGGCGTGGTAAAAGATATACCCGCGCGAATGTTTGGGATATCCAACAAACTTACACAGAAAAGATCTTGCCATGAGCTTTTCTGGATTTTGTGTTTTCACATATGCCGGACAACCCCATATCTTAATATAATTAAGATATGGCCTCTTTCTATAACATTTCAAAAAAATAAAATATTATTTTTGAGAATTTTTATAATTTAATATTAATTTTAATGAATATTTTAATAAGGCGGTATAATTAAATACCGATAAATTGGGAAAAAATTTGGAAAATTATGGAAATTTCTAAAAGAGGGTGTTTTATGTGAATTATGCAAATTTTAAGTTTTATGATTAATTATACACTAATTTTGTGCTAATCGCGATTAAAAATCGCTAATCGGGCTTTAAACGTGTTTTCTGCATATGACATGCACATGTCATTTTTAACACTTGTTACATTTTTGTTCATGATTCATGCATGTCTATTTGTTTTGGAGAGGAGAGAAGAAAAGAAAATAGAAAAGAAAAGAAAAAGGAAATTGATTAAACAATAAGGGATGGGTGAGAGAGAGTGAGGTGGGGGGGTCAAACCTTAGTCTTGGCTTTGTTTCATTCACCATTTTCATCCCTATCCTCTCTCTCTTCAGCCCATGGCAGCACCTCTCCTCCCTCCTCTTCAAAACCCCCACTTCATCACTAAAAATCCATCAAAAGTCCATCCTCACTTCACAAAATTTGTGCACAAGCCTTCTAGCTACCCATTGGACCAAGAAAGTTCGCATTTTGGTGCTGTAGGGGATTCTTGGGTCCCAAATGAGGTAATCCCTTCAAAAATAGCATAGTATTTCATTGGCTTATACATCTATTCAAGTTTAATTTCGATTTAGTGGTGATTTGTTAACTTTGGAGATCCCTAGTGAGGGTTAAGGGTTTCTTTGAGTTGTGATGGTGTAGGTTAGTGCTATTGGTGACCTTAAACCCCCATAGATGATAGGAAACCCAGACTAACCCAACTGAATCAAAAAATACGGAAAAACAGAACTTTCATGTCGGTTTTGTGAGTTTTAGGGTGTGCAGGGAGATCTGGAATGAACCGGGGAATTTACTAGAAAAGTAAACAATACCAGAGACCTAGTGGGACCCATAGGAAGACACCCTACTAATACGAGACATTTCCACCATTCCAAAACCGAGGAGGCCAGTTTTACTGGGTATGTGGCCGGCCATGGGGTAGGGGTTAGGGCCCAAGTTGCTTCAGTAGCTCACATATACCCTATATATCACCCTAGTGTTGTTTGCTCACATTGTTTTCACTCTATACAAAATCTGGGACTAAAGACTTGATTTTCTGTTTTGATTCGAGTTATGTTTTCGCGTATTTTAAATTTTGTATTTTTGTATTTGTGCTTTATCTCGATCACGTGACGTTTGTACGTCTATATCGAGTGATATCGGGTTGTTTTGCGAGGGCAAACCGTAGGTTTTGACTTATATGAGTTCCGCGTATCGTTTTGGTTTCGATTTAGTTTTAATGCGATACGATGCGTGTGATATTTAGGTACCCCCACGATGATTTGAGAAGATAATAGAGATGATGTCGACATCAACATCGGCAAGCAAGATCAAAGTGAGTAGATTATATCTGCGGGGGAAGTCGGGTGGATAGCGTATAGCACTCCCGCAGTTCGATGTTTAGTATGCTATATATACTATATATATGATAGCTTTATGTGTGACATGGATATTCAGGATATGATTAGGTGTTCAATGGTTAGTTTAGGGTTATTAGAAGTGAACTAGTATAGCTTCTTAGTTGCAAACCCTAGAATAGGTTTACACCCGCACGCACACACATGCTTACTGTTATATACTTGTGCGCATATGGGGATACGTGTATATATATATACACACACATAGGTATAGGACGATGTGTATATATATACGTTTGCCTACACTTGGATGATGAGGATAGTGGACGATATTTGGAGATGAGTCGATGAGTTTTGGCATGGTGCCATGAGATCGGTGATATGATGTGGTTCATATTTTGAGGTACGACATGAGATTTTAGCGGGCGTTTGGGCGTGTGTTTTCATACACGCATATATATATATATCGATGGTATCGGTTTGTACTAGACTTAGATCAGTACCCCAGTTCATAAGATATGATGATAAGGATACCAGATAAATTATGACATGAATGTGATATTTGACCCGTACCCAGATTTGGGATGCCGTACGATGGATTTACGTACGAGCTTTATATTGATGATAGATCCGCACTCTACTCGAGGACTTTATATTGTATATTGTATCGTAGGTGATACTGTTGAGGCGGGATCACCAACTATTATATTTATATATATATCGACTCAGATTTAGGCGGTTTCCAAACCCCTTTCGATTAGCTTGTTATTCAGATTTGTAGTTTACTTAGTAGATGTTAGACTAGACCCGAGTCATACCTATTTCAAAACTAACGAATCGTGAGTATTTTTAAGACAGGTCAAGGGATTCTACGGATATTTTCAAAAGACGCATCTTTTCTGAAAAACACCGTAGCACTTATTTTTCTAAACCCCACGATTCGTGTTATTTCAAATGGCAAAACTGTATGACATTTACAAATTGATGTAGATTCTTCACTGTTGCGTTTATTATTCGATTTCCGTATATTCTTTCTATTCGCATCGCATTGCATGTGTAAATGTGTTTATTGTTATATTAAACCCATGCTGTCAGAACACCAGCACCATTATCGATGATGCGTATGTTCTACGTACACCTGCTTGCCGGCTCATACACTTCATCATCGATAATTGCCATGTCACTACACAGTAGGATTTTTGCATCAGGATATGACATACTTGTGTACATACATACTGTACACTCATACCTGCGTACACACACATTGTACACCATACTTACGTACATACATATTTGCATATACATAGATGATTCTGGCACGATTTTTGAGATTTGGGAACCGCAAGATGTATTTTAAAACTGGATTCATTTCAAAAAGCGGTTTTCCCTTGATATGTGCATATTACTATTCCATGTTGCATGATGTACTGATATGCTTACATTCTATCATATGTCACATACATCATACTTTATGGTTTTACGCATTGAGATATGCTGTTTTCATGAGATTTCTGGATTTGAGAACCGTGGCGATTTCGAATAAAGCATGTACTGTTTTAAAAACCCGGTTTCTCTTGATATGATATTTCAGTGCGTCCACCATGTGTTTTCTCGGTTCTGAGAGCGACATGTGAAACCCGATTTGAGGAGGCGGATGAGGCCGATTGCGGGTACATGGTGGACCCGGTATGGTACCCCGGGGCGAGAGAGAGATTTCGTGTGGATGACGATGAGCCTGCCAGTGGGACCACTACCTACCGGTGATTGTATTTGGGCTCGGCGGATATCCGGAGGATACCGACCGGAGTCGAAAGATGATATGGGCTGATCCGGACTGACGGAGCCCGTGGGCCAATCCGGACTGACGGAGCCCGATGAGGATTCACGTGCCGATGCTGGGCACGGATTTCATGATATTTTCGAGTGTCGATGCTAGACACTCAGGTTCCAGGATTTTGATATGTCGCGAGGGACACATGTTGATTTATATCATCATACTTTCATGCATATGCTTTCATGACTTTTACACGCATGATGTTGTTATGTCATTGGTTGACACATGGACGAGATCCACATGCATACAGACATGATTACATTGATGATATCTCATATTTATGATATGCTGCTACCTGAGGCACTGGCACGAGCAATTGGTACTACACTTATTTATAGATGTTTACCCTTGCCACCTTATCATGCTTCAGACTTTATCATATTGAGGATATATATATATATATATATTTGATCGTATTGACCTAGGATGAGTCATACATATGATTTTTGCTCTGTGATGTTTTCTATTCACGAGTTGGCAACTCACCCCCGTTGTGCCACAGTTCTTGCAGGTTTTGCCGTACAGGTTTCGTTACGGCTTTTCTGGCATGCTGCTTCCTTTCTGGGTGATTGCTTTGGTAGGTGGGTTCACTCGCATCGTGACCGCCATTGTACTCATTTATTTTCAGTTGTATCTAGTAAATTCCATCAACCAGACTTGTATATTATTTCAGACTTAGAAAATCAGTTGTGTATTATTTCGACCTTAGAGTCGCGCGTTGTAGTATTATGGTTTTCTTGATGATCTTGACTTTCCTTTTGAGTTTTGATCCTCGCCCTTCGGCGTTGTATATTATATTGCTTGCTTGGTTGTGACCGTCGATTAACGAAGAGCTAGCTCCCGCTTGGGGATGCCTTTTATCATTATGCACATATTATTCTTGTTGTACCCCGTTTGGGGCCAGTTTTTACAAAGGAAACTCAGCCGAAATTTTCAGAAAAGACTTGGGATTTTTAAAATGCATATTCGGCTTACTTATTTAAAAACCTTGTTTTTAATACATGTTTTCTTCACTTCTTTAAAACTAGTTTTCCTTCATATTTTATTTAAAATGGTTTTAGATTTCTGGGATTTTGGCTTACTTGAATTAGATGAGGTCCTATAGACTTCATATGATTCAAGAGCCAGTCACGTGCTATTTCGGGTCATGACACTATCCTTTCCATATCTCATATGGAGTGGTTGGTACAGATTTAGTGGGAACCATATTCAATAGGTCTGCAGCTATCTCCAGTGCATATCCCCAAAAGAAAATAGGTAACTCAGCAGGGCTCATCATAGCGCGCACCATATCTAATAGGGTGTGATTCCTGCACTTCAATACACCGTTGTGCTGTGGTGTATACGGAGGAGTAAGCTGAGAGAGAATCCCATTCTCTTTTAGATAGTCCAGGAACTCCGTGCTCAAGTATTCACCTCCTCGATCAGATCGTAGGATTTTAATACTTTTACCCGTTTGGTTCTCGACTTCGTGATAATATTATTTAAATTTCTCAAAAGTTTCAGACTTGTGTTTCATCAGGAACACATATCCGAATCTTGAGAGATCGTAAGTGAATGTAATGAAGTACGAAGTTTTGTTCATCTTGCCTTTGAGACATCACTATGTATCAGTCCCAAGAGCTCACTAGCTCTTTCTCCGTGTCCTGTAAATGGAGTTTTGGTCATCTTTTCTTTGAGACATGACTGGCAAGTGTCATAAGATAAAAATTTGAACGTATTCAAATATCCATCCTTATGCAACTTAGCCAGTCGTGTCGCATTGATATGACCTAGTCTACAATGCCACAGGAAGGATTCATTCATTTCTAAACTCTTCCTCTTGTGTGTGTTTTATACGCTAAGAACTGTGGTTTGATTTAAAACGTATATTCTATTAATTAACGAGCTTGATCCGATCAACTTTTGATTCAGGAAGATATTCATAACATTGTCTAGTACTACAAAATTATATCCTTCTTTACTTAATAAGGAAACTGATATAAGATTGCATATCAGGGTTGGAATGTAATAATATTCGTTCAGAATAAATGTATTACTATTTGGTAATACAAAGTGATATTCGCCAACGGTTTTGGCTGCAACATTTGCTTCATTCTCTACTCTTACAGAATGATCACCCAGTCCCAGTTCTCTACCTTTTCTTAGCCCATGTAACATATTACATATGTGGGATCCTGATCCGGTATCTAATATCTAGGACGTAGAGTGAACCGAGAAACAGTTCTCAACAACCAACACACCCGAAGAAAATGCATCAACATACTTATTCATTGTTTGGACGGCATGGGAATCCGGATATGTCCCTATTCTCTATTCAGTCTTATAACAATTATAAGAAAGAACGGAACCAACGTTCCCCTACACAGTATAACAAGCGGGTTCGGTCAATACATCCATATTATTATCTTGATTAAAACGTGACATGGTCGCTATCTGGAGAGAGAGAAGAAAACACTTTAGCGTATGCTGTTGCAAGATCAGATTGGTTATTATTTTATCTAATCAGGATGGATCCCACTATTTTTATCAAATTTTCCTTCAAACCCTAAAAGGAAAGACTAGCCGGGATTAACTATACCCTACAATTTCGCCAATCTTTCAGCCAGGCCAGTGCCGGTACTTTGAGGCAGGTTCCCCGTGCTTTCGCACAGACCTAATTAAAATAAAGCTCGTTTTCCCATAGGCATAACCTCGTTGACACCTTTCTAGACACCTACTTGATCGGCTAATTGTCCTGTGTAAAAGTCTCCCAGGAGTAACACTTACTCGCAGTGGGTATCGGGATCCAACTATCTCATAGAAGGTATGGAATCTCATTGCAAATTTCAACACTTGAAATTCCCGATAATATTTTACCCCTAAAGTCCTATGACCTTGACGCAGGCCAACAAAACATAGTCCGCTAGTCAAGTTCAACCCGTCATTTCCTGATTGAATTAAACCCACCCGCACGACCCTTGACGCAGGCCAACAAAGTCGCACGACTACCCTAATCCAATCTCATCTTATGTTGCAGATAAGTATTAGTTAGCTACCGCACACTACGCCTTGACGCAGGCCAACAAACGTAGCACGAATACTAAGTAGGACTTATCTGAAATGACGGAGGGTTACGACAGGTTTTTCAGAAAATCTTTTGCGTAATGAACTTGATATCGTTGTAGAATCGAGTGAATTTTGAAAAGGAGTGTTTTTTAGGCTTTTCTTAGTTTTGCTAAAGAGGTCACTCCCGGTGAAGGGATCTCGGCTCTTTCCTCATCGAATAAGGTGTGGGATATATCACATATATCACTATGCAAAGCAAGAAACTCTAAAAGCAATTAAAAGACAAACCGAGTGTTGTAGCATCTGCCAGTTATTTCTAAAGAGGTCACTCCCGGTGAAGGAATCTCGGCTCTTTCCTTATCGAATAGGGTGCAGGATATATCACATATATCACTATACAAAGCAAAAAACTGTAGCTGCCCTTTTTAAAAATTTGATTCCACAACATCTTTTAGGTTTCTTTCTTTTCATTAATCATATTAATGAAGTCTCATCATTTAAGCTTCCTAAGTATCACAGAAGAAACGAAAATACAACGTACGCTTATGCCATCCTCATTCGCCACAGTGTCTCGTTATGCACCGTTAGGTTACTTAACTAACGGCATACCGGGACAGGACTAGCGCGGGTGCAAAACATAAGCAACGTCTACTATATATCTCATATATAATGTATATCCATTCGTCTCAGAATCCACAGTGATCATATCACAGAGCAGCAGAAGAAACATATGAAATATTGGATATACTAGGAGGTCCGTGTTTTATTTTGAGCCTATATAAAACACAGATTCCACGGTCGCGATGAATAGCCAAACCCACATCCCTAGACCCCTACGATAGCGACAAGCAACCCTACCAATTCTAGAGTTAGGAGACCCGGACTCGACTCCTCGAGTTGGTCTCCCACTGGACTCTAGAACCCGGTTACTTATGCTCCCCTCCTTGGGTTTATCCTAATGCAAAAAAGTAAATAATATACAATAATGGTGACAACATCCTCAACCCGGAAGTTCCCCAATAAAAGAATATTACATACATTGAATTTTACATGAATGAAAATAAAAACTCTCATCTCACATAAAACCTCCAATTATTCAAAACGCGACGATCCAATATAACATATCACAGCAACACATAACATCACATGTCATCAACGTAAGCAAGTATGCGTACCCCAATTGCCGTTGACATATAGCAACGAAACCGGCGATACACCACATACTACACTTACGGTCGCAGAAATAAGTATCATATAAATCTAGGCGATGTTAAACCCTTCGATCGAATCAACAAGCACCCATATTTCCCAGCAAGCTCAACACTTGAGCAACGTTAAACAATACCCAAAAAGTTATGCCACAGTACTTTACGGACCAACTGTAGAAGGGCAAACCCAAGCCTCATCTGTGGCGCCACTAACTATGGTAAACCCTAAGGTTTAGCCACGGTTCCGTGGTCACAGAATCGAGTTAGGGTTTCATTCTTCTAGAGGGTCCATATGATTACCTGCATGATACATTGAGTACATTTAATCTTGAAAATACCAGTGTTTGATATTCCTTCGACCTGTTTAACGTCGACTAGATTACCAATACAATGTTAAAATTACGATAACGAATAGCTCCGAATTATTCCCACAGCAAATTAACATCTCATGAAATTTATGGACTAAACAAACAATACCAGAAACCCCAAAATAAACAGAGTAGAGCACAGTGTGAAAACGAGGCAGAGGGGAGGCCACTTAGGCGAGCTCGCCGGCCCAGGAGCTCATGTGATCCGAGCTGGGGGCCCATGTTCATACTGTGTTCTATTTATGTCATTTTCAAGCTTCTGCAACCGTTTAAATAATTTTTAAACGACTTTTAAAAAAATTTACAGAGAGAAAATTAGGGTTTCATAATATCGCATTTTTCAGAGTTGATTTCGTTTTCGTAATTGTTTTAACATCGTGTCTAAAATTCTAGCTTGGCTCTAATACCATGTTGGGATTCCGTAGCACCTTGAGTAGGGTTCACTAGAAACACACATGCCACAATAAAATTTTTTAAGGTGCTAAGTAATCTTAACCTAGGATCAAACGAGATGTTTAGGGTAACAAAATAGTATTACATACTAAAAAAAGTTTCTAACACTAAGTGAGGGAAAATACAATCTTCGTAGACCTCCTAGCTAGACTCCTTGGATCAACTTGAATTTGCACCGGCTTGCTTGAGATCTTCCAAGTCCACGATGATCCACCCGGGATCCCTTTTCACAAGCTCCAACCTTTACTTTATCTAGGATGAAGATGAAGCCAACGCTCTAATCTAGTGGGCTAAACTAAAGTAGAATGGTGATGTGGGTTGTATGCTCACTTAAAAACCTTTTCTTTTTGAGTTCCTCACTCACTATGAAACTCAAGAGAGCAAAAGAGAGAGGAAGAAGAAGATGGCAATGGTTAGAGCTCAAGATAATATCTTTCTCTTTCTAATAATAATAAGAGAAAAGAATAATGAGGATAAATATGAAAGTCACACTCTCAAGTAACCATGGTAATTTTATATCTAGATATTTTGCTTTGAGTTAAAACCCAAATGGAAAACTAAATCATGGTTAATAGTTAAGTGAGGTCAAAGTCAATGAAGAAGGGTGTAGAAACTCTTAACCATGAATTAATCCCATTTAATTTTCTAGAAAACAAATAAATCTATATATTAACTTCCATGTGAGTCTTGCATTGCCACCATCCATGTATCATCAACCATGATACATGTGTAAGCATATATGTGTGCATACACATCACTATGTGTACATACACCAAATCATGTAAACACCAAATAGAAAAGGGTTCAAGTGAAATCCAATGGTCACAATATCAAATCAACAATTGACTTAATAAACCGGTCATATCACATACGACCCGACCAACAGAAAATGCCAGATTACAATGCAGTATCCTATACACGCATTTAATCAAGCACCCGCGCATATCCCCATATGCACCCTACATCATTTCGCCTGAGCTAGGTAACCCCATTGTGGGACTCTAAGACTCGTCAATACGCTGGCAGTAGGTAATGATCACGTCAAGTACTTACAAGCCGTCAGCGGTACTAGCTGGACATAACGGCTACCCGGATATTGAACGATCAAAAGATCAGCAAGCAAGCCCGCTCTAACTCCATCAAATTCCTGACAGTAACACTACCATACAGTCCGGTCTCCTCGTCTGATATGTCGCATATCACGTCTAAGGGTGGTAAACATCAGACCCAAATAACTCGATAAGTCATGCCGATACGAGGCTTATAACGTGTCGAGAAATTACTGATAACACTTACCAGTAAATCTCTAAATCAGCCCTGGCCAGGGACTTCCCTGTTATGGCCAATCGAGTACAGCGCAACATCAACCCCCAATACCGGGAGAGAGGAAACCCCTCCTATCGCTCATTGCCTCCATATGACTCGGGACTGTACCCAAAAACCAACGTTTTGCACGTCCTCTTGAACGTAGTAAGGTGGAAATCAAAGCACAGTGGGAATCACACAACACTCTATGACGATCTCGGGTCTACAGACTAACCTGTACCAGTGTCACCAGAGAACTGCTATCTGACGATAGGTATAATATCAACTAGGAGTTCTCGGTGAGTCCGTCCAGTGTACTCAATCTCCACTGATCACCCGTATACCATCTTTGATGTCAAACACCAATGGATATGGGATCATCCACCGCCCATCAAATGGGTCGAGAAGCGTATACGCTAGTCTACTCTGGTATATCGATGCCCCGTCTCGATACACCCATGACTAGGAACATTAAAGGATGAACTTATAGACTACCATGGCCCCACTAGTATGATCTGCATCATAATCCTGGTAGTCAAGTACTCGTCCTAAGGGCTTTACTAACATGTAACCATAAGACAGTATCAAGAGACAAGTATACATGTTAAGATAAAGAGCAACCAGATAACATACTATCATATCGAGCAAGAAAGTCCTCTCTATATATGTCCAAGCATCCAATATAATATACATCATATGTACAATAATAGCCTCTAGGGCACAGATACAATTAACTGTGGCTATCACCAGAAAACCTTGGCTAAGGCAGTCGAGAATTACCGATTCGGATCAGTAGTTTCTCAAGAGATGATGGGCTTCATACCGACATGAATTATCGCTTTATTAGGGGTCTGAGTTTATCCACCCCTAGACTCGATATGCGATACTCTTAGACGAACAGACCGGACTGTACGTATACTGTCACTGTTAGGCTCAGTAGGGTTCCTGGATGAGTCCGCTCATCGGCATCTCTTTCGCTCAATAACTTGGCAGTCGTTACGCACAACTAGTGCCACTGACATGCTTGTAGTTAAATCCACAGCCAGCGTATTGATGAGTCATTAGAGTCTCCCGACAGAAAGTTTTCCAAGTTCGGGCGAAACGTTGTAGAGGTCGTAAAGTGTTATGGCAGGGTTCGATCATATACGTGCACTTGTGCACGGATCATGATCGGACGGATCATACTAGTGGTCTTTAGTTTAAGCCAGATCCTAGTATTAGATTAGTTGGATTACTTTCGTCTCATTGTATTTGCATTCAGTCGGAATGCGGATGCAAGTATGTATATATAGATGAGGAGTATTCTTGTGATCCATCACGAGTATACTTAAGAAGACACCATTCTATTTATTGTTCTAAACATTTGGATTAATGTTTATTAGGTGGAAATTGTGAGTGCTTGTCATGATCAAGAGCATTAAATATGGCATGTGCTTTGTTGATGACTCATGGTGTTATTTTTTTTGCAATGTCCATTTATTTGATTGATTATTGTGTGGGATTGATGGGTGAAGAGAGAAAGGGCAGCCACATATAGTGTGGGGCTTGGTATTGTGGTTATTATGAGAGCTCTCACATTTTCATCCCACACAACAAGCAAGCTCTTCTTCTTCTTCACTAGCTTTCTTCTTGTGCTCACAAATTCCTCCAATGGCTTCTTTTTCAACTTCCATCCATACTATCTCATGTGTTGAGAATCAATGGATGTATTGAGACAAAGTTATCACACACATTTTCTACTTCACCTTGGACATGTCGGCTAGCAAACTTCATGTCCGAGCTTCTTCGGTTTGAATCGGGAGCCCGTATAAAGATTCCTCGATGTGGTGCCACTTCAACAAGCGAGACCGAAGAGCGAACTTCGTCGGGGCAGCCGCAACAAGCATGGGACGGAAATTGAAGACCGAAGGACACGGATCGATCAGTATAATCTTTGAAACCCCTTTACAGTTTTTCTAGTTAACGGTTAACGGTTTGTGATTGATTCGTTTTCCGGTATGTATATAAGAAAAGTGTAGAAATCACAACCAAAGAATTTTTTTGACCGCAATCAATAACGGTGTGGTATGTAGCGCATTAGCGAGTGCGGATCGTCCACAGGGAAAGTGAGATCCATTCGAATTTGAATTAGATGAATTGAAAATTAAAGAAAAGAGAAAAGACAATTCAATTCAAGATTTATAAAATTGAAGTTCAAGAATTATCTAGATCTAAATCTAAATCAAGAAAACATTTAAAATCAAGAATTAAGAATTGATGATTTCCAATCCAATAATCAAGAATCAAAGTGAGGCTCGTAGGAATCAATCGAATCTATAGACGTGACGAAAACTATTGAATACGTTTTCTTATCCACTAATGAATTGATGCTAGATCGATGACGATCTATCGAGGTTTAAGGATCTTTTAAAGAAACTAGGGTTTCTTCATCTCATCCTTTGTCCTTTCGATGAACCTCATTCACAAACTAGCCTCTAGTAAATTCAAGAATTGATTGTGGATCCCTAATTAAGAGCGAACACAACCAAGAAAGCATCGCTCGAAACTAGGTTGTCGATTCTTCAATTTACAAGAGTTTACAAAACTTATAGGAATTAAGAATCGTTTCAAGAATTGTAAACATCATCATCTATTGATTCTCTCGACTCCTTCAGGAGCGGAGTTTTACTCAAATATCATATCAAAGAACACAATCACAAATCGAGATCTAATCATGATGAAAGAATGTAAAGAAAGCAAGATTAAAGAATTTTCACCTTTATTATTCAACAATTTGTTACACTTCGCTCAAAGACTACAAGAAATTGAGGAGAGAATGAGATCGTCAAATTTAGCATCACATCGTCTCCGTGAGTCGCGGATCGTCTTGGATCACTTGCTCGGTTGAAGATCGGCTTCGCTCCAAAAGGATGGTTGATTTCTCGCTTGATTTAGTACTCGGTATTCTTGATTTTTGGCTTGGATTTGATTGGATTAGGGTTACAAGTTGTGTCACTCAACTTATGTTGGGGAATTGTTGAACAACGAACAACAACCTCGAGAGTGAAGCCTTAGGGTCCCTTTTATAGCCTTGATTAGGATTAGCTTCCTTTAGAAGCTAGGTTTAGTTTAGCTTCCCTTGTATGCTTGGTAGTTAAGTAGAAGGTTCTAGAGGTAGTTAGTTAGGGTTAGCTTCCTTCATAAGCTTGGAGGTTAGGGAGATGCTTTTAGGCTTAGGTTGTTAAGTAGCTTGTTTTGGAAGCTTGAGGGTGTTTAGCTTGAACCCAAAGCTTTGCTGTTCTGGCAGAAGATTCTGGAGTTGTCTGGAATTTGCAGTGGCTTGAAGAGGTGTAGGCCTTGAAATAAGAATACTGCAGAAGAGCGACGCTGACGTCACCTCCATGTGGCCGCGGATCCGCCTCGCATGCCATGCTCCGGCCGTGGATCCGCGGCCGTTTAGGAGCTTTGGAGCATGTAAATTCCTGTACTACTGGCTGTTGGCTTTAGTGATGTTTACTGATGTGTGGAATCTTTTAATTATTTCTTGATCACTGCCAGATTTCAAGTCTTGGACTTGGCGTATTTTTCTCAGCACTTTTAACTGTTTTGGCTCTTTTCCTGCAATTTCCTGCACAGATTCTCGAGACAAGTGTTGCGCTACACAAAGATAATGCGATGCAATGATAAACACTCAATTTCCCTCAGAAGTGTCGGTTTTAATACATAACACAAGTAATTTGGTATTTTACGACTGTTTTGCTAATATGTGCTATATTAATACCGAACACCTCTAGATGAGTGCAAATGGTAGGGAATTGTCGTGTTAAAAATGCAATATTTTCGACTGATCAAATTCCCCCAAACTTATCTTCGGTCGTCTCGAGCGAATTGTTTTATTAAAAAGAGAAGGAGAAAATAAAGAAAGAGAAAAACTAACTAGCACACTTTCGTAGGCAACACGATTGCACTGAGCATGTGCAACAAGCCTTTAAACCTTTAGGTGTCCCTAGTAGGAGGAGTGTTGTCTCCTGAGGGTTTTCAGCGGATTGTACCCAAAAAATCCAATAATAAAAGGAAGACCGTGAAAGTTATATATAAAGATAAGAATTATAAAAGAAAGACTTTGAAAATTAGAGTTTCCAACTATATTAGCTTTTCGGTTGTCATGAGCCCTATCTTAATAGTCATGAAAAGATGTTAGAAATCATATCATCCCTCAATAAAACATCGTCTTTATTCTTCATTCCTATCTTTCTTCCAAACATCGATCATATAACCCTACGTGTGTGTAAAGAACATCCCTACACCCAGAGAATTCAATTCAAGCTATCATACTCTTGTCCATCTACCTCAGTACTTTTTAATTTGATGAATATTTAGATGGATTTGCTCACACAGTTTTCATGTGACCGTTAATACTTCTTGAGGTACTAACCGACCGATTACTCATGTGCTTGCTTATTAGGTGTATTTTCCTCGTCTTGCACCACCTAAGGCTTAGCAGTGACTCCCAGACCAGTTGGTCTAAGGCACAAGGTAATGAAGCACCATCGCTATATTTTTTTATTGCTCCCTTAGCGATAACAAAACCAGTGTTCATTTTTCTCACCACTTTATATTTTATTCATATTTTTATTTCCTTCATACTTTGGCTTTTAGACAAGAGCATTTCAAGGTATCCTCTACTATCCCGAGTTTCAAGATGTGTGTAAGTGCGAATAGCAGGGTATCAACGTTCAAAATGTTTGGTTTCTAGAATAGGAACTATTTTTCAGACTTATTTTTATCCTCAGATTAGTGACTTCCTTCATCTTACTAACCCTTGGGACAACGGCTCATAACTACTTATTACTAGTTTGTTTAAGAAAACTTCTAATTTTCTTGGTTTTCTTAAATTTTTCCAATCTTTTGGATGTAATTTTTCACTATCTAATCTTTTATTATCTTATTTATGTACAAAAAAATTTTATTTTTATTTTTGAAATTTTTGAAATTTTTATAGGTTTTAAATGTTTTGTGCTTATGCAAAGTGATATGCAAATGATGCGAAAAATAAGTACAAACCTCCCCCAAACTTGTTTTCAACAGTTTCCTCACTGTTACCATCCGCTAAATCTTGAAAACCTGTAAGCTTGGGAGGAAATTTATTAACGGGGGCATAATATTTAAGTGAAGATCCTCCCCCAAACTTATTCTTTTCACTCACCTCCATTCAAAAGATGATGCAGTAATTTACAGGACATGGTGGTGAGACGGAGGAATTTTAATCAAGATAAAATGGCTCCTGTAAGAACAGGAGCTCCTCCGTGGGGTCAGTGGAAAAATACGATTTTAATCTATGTCCATTCACTTTGAAAAATGTACCGTTTTTAACATTTTCTACCTCAACTGCCCCGTGTGGGTATACAGACCGCACAATAAAGGTCCCTTCCACCGAGATCGTAGCTTACCCGTGTGAAGGTGTAATCGTGAATCATAAAGAAGGACTTGTTGACCAGGTGTAAAAGTTTTCCTCAAAATATTTTTATCGTGAAATACCTTAGTCCGATTCTTTACAATTATAGCGTTATCATAAGCTTCATCGCGGAGTTCGCTTAGCTCGTTTAATTGCAGCTTCCGAAAGTTGTAGGCTTGATCTAAGTCAAAGTTGATTTCTTTGATAGCCCACATTGCTTTGTACTCAATCTTGACTGGCAAGTGACAAGCCTTACCAAACACTAACCTATAAGGAGACATCTCGAGATCGGTTTTATATGCAGTTCGGAATGCCCAAAGAGCATCCGTCAATTTGGTCGACCGATCTTTTCTATTCTTCGCAACAGTCTTCTCCAAGATTTGTTTGATATGTCTATTTGAAATCTCAGCCTGCTCGCTCGTTTGGGGATGATAGGGTGTGGAAAGTTTGTGGTTGATTGCGTATTTCCGCATCAAAGTCTCGAAAGACCTGTTGCAGAAATGTGTCCCGTTATCGCTAATGATAGCGCGTGGGTGTCCAAATCGTGAAAAAATGTTTTCTTTTAAGAACTTAATGACAACCTTCTTGTCATTAGTGCGACAAGGAATAGCTTCAACCCACTTTGAGACGTAATCAACCGCAAGCAGTATGTACAGATTCCCAAAGGATTTGGGAAAGGGACCCATAAAGTCAATTCCCCAAACATTGAAAATTTCAACCACTAAGATGGGTTGCTGTGGAATCTCATTTCTCCGGGAAATCCTACCCGTGTGTTGACACTGTGTACGGGTTTTGCAATGATCAAATGCGTCTTTGAACAAGGTCGGCCAATAAAAACCGCATTGCAAAACCTTCTCCGCTGTCTTTTAGGACCGAAGTGACCCCCACATGCCTGATCATGACTAAAAGATAGAACACTCTTGAATTCCTCATTCGGGACACATCGGCGAATGATCTGGTCAGGACAGTACTTAAACAGATAGGGTTCATCCCAGTAAAAGTGTTTACTTGGGATAGAAAACGATGTTTGTCCTGTTTTGACAAATCGCTGGGTATTAGTCCCATAGCAAGATAGTTCACAATATCCCTGAACCACGGTTCATCAGATACATTCAAGAGTTGTTCATCTAGAAACGAATCATTGATCGGTAGGGTCACAGGTGAAGAAGAGATGCGTGAAAGATGGTCGGCTACAACGTTTTCATATCCTTTCTTATCTTTGATAACAAGATCAAATTCTTATAATAGAAGGATCCAATGTATTAGCCTACCTTTAGCATCCTTCTTCGCCAAAAGATGTTTCAAGGCGGAGTGGTCAGTGTACACAACAATTGGTGAGCCAATCAAGTAAGGCCTGAATTTTTCTAATGCAAATACAACCGCCAAAAGTTCTTTTTCGGTAGTTGTATAGTTAATTTGAGCATCGTTCAGGGTCTTACTTGCGTAATAGATCACGTGTGGTATCTTTTCAATGTGCTGTCCAAAAACTGCATCAACTGCAAAATCCGATGCATCACACATAAGCTCAAAAGGGTGGTCCCAATCTGGAGACGATAGAACGGGGGCTGTAGTGAGGGAGGGTTTGAGTGAGTCAAATGCTGCCTCACAATCCGAGTCAAAGTGGAAGGTCGTATCCTTGGCCAAGATAAGAGTTAAGGGTCTAGCAATTTTGCTGAAATCCTTAATGAATCTCCTGTAAAAGCCTGCATGGCCAAGAAAAGATCGGATATCCTTGACGCTTTTGGGATGAAGAAGGTTTTGAATGGCATCTATCTTAGCTCTGTCAACCTCAATGCCTTTTCGTGAAATAACATGTCCAAGCACAATTCCCACTTGGACCATGAAGTGGCATTTTTCCCAATTCAAGGTTAAGTTCTTCTCTTTGCAACGAGTAAGAACTGCATCAAGATTCGATAGGCAGTTAGAAAAAGAGTCTCCGAAAATCGAGAAATCGTCCATGAAAATCTCCAAAAAATTCTCGACCATGTCCGAGAATATCCCCATCATACACCGCTGAAATGTAGCGGGAGCATTGCATAACCCAAAGGGCATGCACCTATAAGCAAAGGTACCAAAAGGACAAGTAAATATGGTTTTATCTTGATCCTTTTTGGCAATGGGGACCTGATTATAGCCAGAGTATCTGTCCAAAAAGCAATAATACTCACGTCCAGCTAAGTGTTCCAGCATCTTATCAATGAAAGGTAGAGGAAAGTGGTCTTTCCTCATAGCGGCATTGAGTTTTCTGTAATCAATACATACACGCCACTCAGTTTGAGCGCGTGTCTGAATTAACTCATTTGCCTCATTGGTAATGATTGTGATGCCAGATTTCTTAGGGACGACATGAATTGGACTCACCCATTGGCTATCGGAGATTGGGTAAATGATATCATTGTCATGGCATTTGACGATCTTTTTCTTCATCGCATCCTTCATGATGGGGTTCAACCGTCTCTGTGGTTCTCGGGTTGGTTTGGCATCATCTATCAAGTGTATATGATGTTCTACTATCAAGGGACTAATCCCTTTGATGTCCGCCATGGTCCAACCAAACACCTGCCTATTAGATCTCAATACCGTCAAAAGTGCATTCTCTTGATCTGATGCTAGAGAAGCGGATATGATAACCGGTAAAGATTCATTCTCACCTAAATATGCATATTTAAGATGAGAAGGTAAAAGTTTGAGATCTAATGCTGGCGGAGAAATAATAGAAGGTGGGATCATCGAATGATTTTCGGAGTCACAAAGAAGCCCATAGCCTGTGAAAGATACGAACTCGGATGGTGATGAGTCAAGAGTGTTAGACTCAAGCGTGGAAAATGTATCCTCACTAGGATGTGCAAGATCAAACATTGTTGTGATGGTGTCGTCGAGATCTTCAAAGCAAAGTTCCTCAACTCCGCAACTTTCGGGAGCAATCTCGTGGACAAAGCACACATCAAGTATATGAGCAGAGGATTCAGATGGCTGACTTCAAATTTTGTAGATGTTCAGTTCAATTGTCATATTTCCAAATGATAGGTTCATTGAACCGTTTCTACAGTTAATGGCAGCAATGGAAGTGGCAAGGAATGGTAGACCCAAAATCACCGGAATTTGACTCCGTGGGTTTGCTACAGGTTGTATATCGAGAACAATGAAGTCCATAGGGAATACAAATTCCTCGACTTTTATCAACACATCCTCTAGTTCACCCCTAGGTTTGGTGATTGAACGGTCTGCCATTTGGAGAGTGCAGTGAGCTGGTTTCAACTCTCCAATCCCTAGCTGCTCATAAACAGAATATGGAAGCAGGTTAACACTTGCGCCAAGGTCAAAAAGAGCACGGTTGATGTTTTTACCCCCAATAGAAATCGATATCCTAGGACATCCTGGGTCCTTACGTTTCTTTGGTAGCTGTGGGGTAAAAGCAGTGCTAATATTATTAGACATGAAGACCTTCTTTGGCACTTGAGTCTTCCTCTTCCTAGTGCACAAGTCTTTAACAATTTTCGCATAAGCGGGAACTTGTTGAATAGCATCTAGGAGAGGGATGTTGATATTAACCTGTTTGAACATTTCCATAATCTTCTCCATATGTGGACTCGATTTGTTACCCCTTAATCGATTCGGATAAGGAGCTTTAGCAATAAGCGCTGGGTCCATCATAGGGGAAGGTGGTGTGTGTTGACGTGATCCCAGAATAGGAGTAGGGATCGTCTGTGGTGGGATAGAAGAGGTGGGCTGAGGTGTCGAGCCTAGAGGGAAACGGAGAATAGGCTCGTGAGAAGGCGGTGGGGTAGAAGAACAAGTATCAGAAGTAGAAGTGTGTGTGTGAGGAAAGGTCTCAACCGAGGTGTTATTGATAGATCTTTCAGTATCATCAATCTCTTCCCCAATGTGATTATTCAGCACTCTTCCTGATCTCAACGTTGTGATGGCATTTACATTGTAATGCCCAGGATTCGGTAGGGGTTGAGACGGAAGTTTTCCTTTTTCTCTCGCACTCATTTCGGCTTTTAGTCGGCCAATTTCTGCTTCCATTGATTTTAAACTCTAGCTTGGAGGTCAGAGTTTTTCTCAAATTTATCGAGGGAAGACCTAAATTCAGCCAACATTCGTTTCATGTACGTTTCAAAAGTCCGTTCTGTAGGGTTCCTAGGCACACTAAAGAGGTCTCACAAGGCATCAACCATGCCAAATTCAAAATTTACGGGTGCCGAGAAACCCTAATACGGATCGTTGACTAGAAATCTAGGTGAAATACGAATCTAGTTAACAAGTTAACTAAAGATCAGAAGCTACAACCTTTGTAGATCTGGATATCCACTTCCTTAGCTCCACGCAGGTGTCCTCTCGCTGTCCATCTTGAATCCCGAACTCAATCGTCGGCTTCATCGGGAAAATGGGCGGACTAGGTCGTCGGCTTCGTGCCGAAAATGATCTACGTCGAGGTTTCACAAGTTCAAGCTCCGACTTCACCAAGTTGTGAAACTTGTGAAGAAAACACCCAAAACAACTTGGCAAGAGGTAGAGGGTGAAGAAATAGGAGGTGGGTTCACTTTAGAATTGGATTTCACTCACTTTTGCTCAAGTTGCCATTGATGGCATCAAGCTTTCTTTCTTGAAGAAGAAGATGATCAAGAAGGAAATATTATGATAAGTTATTTAAAATGAAAAGAAAATGAATACTTATCATAATGTAAACCATGGTCAACTGTAGAGATTAAACTAAGGTTAGTTGGAATGGTTAAGGTTAAGGAAGAGATAAGAATGGTGGACTTTTTCAAAGCTTCTTGAAGCTTCAACATGAAACAAAATAAGCCACCATACTTAACTATTTCCAAAATGAATAAATAAATAAATAACTAAGTAAATAATCAAAACCCTAACCATTCATATAACCATGGTTTAATCTTTACACAAACCCTAGTGAGCAAGTATCATCAAACATGATACAAACAAGTGCACAAAAAAATATATCACATATACAATGTGCATTAAGTGAGAAAATCCTTTTAAAATGAACCAATACTAGTTAATGCAAATTAATATATCAAATATATAATTATACATTAAATCATTAAATCAACACTTGACTTAACGATCCGGTCATATCGCATATAACCGACTAGTCACCTATGTATCGGCTTATCGAATCAAACGTTGATTCGATATCTAGGTTATATCGAATATAACCAGTCGATACATACATCGCGAGAATGAAATACGGTATCACATACACGCATTATTCTCGGTCCTGCACATATCTTATATGCGCTCATATTTCGTTTCGCTTGAGCCAGGAAACCTCTGTGTAGGACTCTAAAGACTCGTCAATACGCCGGTAGCAGATGATGATCATATCAAGCATCCACAAGCCGCAAGCGGTCTGCTAAACGTAACGGCCATCCGGGTATTGAGCGATCAGAAGATCGACGAGCTAGCCCGCTCACACTCCTGTGAATCCAACCAGTAACACTTACCATACAGTCCGGTCTGTTCGTCTGATATGTCGCATATCAAGTCTAGGGGTGGTAAACGTCAGACCCTAATAATCGATAAGTCGTGCCGATGTGAGGCTCATAACGGGTCGAGAAACTACTGGTAACACTTACCAGCAAATCTCTGATCAGCCCTGGCCAGGGACTTCCCTGTTACGGCCAATCGAGCACTGCGCAACATCAACCCCCAATACCGGGAGAGACGAAACCCCTCCTATCGCTCATTGCCTCCATGTGACTCGGGACTGTACCCAAAGACCACCGTTTTGCATGCCCTCATGGACGTGTTAAGGTGGAGATCAAAGCACAGTGGGAATCACACAAGACTCTATGACGATCTCGGGTCTACAAACTAACCTGTACAAGTGTCACCTGAGAACTGCCATCTGACGTGAGGTATAATACCATCTGGGAGTTCTCGGCGAGTCCGTCCAGTGTACCCAGTCTCCACTGAGCACCCGTACACCATCTCTGATGTCAAACACCAATGGATATGGGATCATCCATCGCCCATCTCATGGGTCGAGAAGCGTATACGCTAATCTACACTGGTATATCGATGCCCTGTCTCGATACACCCACGACTAGGGACCTTGAAGGATGTACTTATCGACTACCATGTCCCCACTAGTATGATCTGCATCATAGTCCAGGTAGTCAAGTACACATCCTAAGGGCTTTATCAACATGTAACTATAAGACAGTTTAAAGAGACAAGTGTACATGTTAAGATAAAGAGTAACCAGATAGCATACTATCATATCGAGCAAGAAAGTCATCTCTATATATGTCCAAGCATCCAATATAATATACATCATCTGTACAATACTGGCCTCTAGGGCATACATACAACTAACAATCTCCCACTTGCACTAGGGCCAGCTGCTGTAGTATCGCATACCGAGCATCCCGAAGAGTCTCTCAAACTGTATCTGGGGAATGGCCTTCATGAGTGGATCCGCCGTGTTGTTCTTCGTGTCAACCCTCCTGACCTCGATCTCCAGGCGATCAACTATCTCCCGGATCAGGTGATACCGCCTCAGAATATGCCTGGATCGCTGATGGGACCTGGGTTCCTTGGCCAAAGCCACCGCTCCATTGTTATCGCAATACAAAGGTATTGGATGCTCAATGGATGGAACCACTCCAAGTTCAGTAATGAACTTCTTGATCCAGACAGCCTCTTTGGCAGCATCGTTGGCAGCGATGTATTCAGCCTCCATCGTCGAGTCTGCCACGGTTTCCTGCTTGGAACTCTTCCAGCTAACCGCCCCTCCGTACAGGGTAAAGACAAATCCCGACTGCGACTTAGAGTCGTCCTTATCACTCTGGAAGCTCGAATCGGTAAAGGACTCCACTTGGAGTTCTCCGTTACCATACACCAAGAGCATCTCTTTAGTCCTTCGTAAGTACTTGAGAATGCTCTTCACAGCTGTCCAGTGACTCTCTCCAGGATCAGCTTGATACCTGCTCACTACACTTAGTGAGTATGCAACATCGGGTCTGGTACATAGCATCGCATACATGATAGAGCCTACAGCTGAAGCATAGGGTATCCCTTGCATGCGAGCTCTCTCCAAATCAGTCTTGGGAGACATCTCTTTGGAGAGAGTGACTCCAGAGATCGTGGGCAAGTTCCCACGCTTGGATTCTTCCATACTAAACCTCTTTAGTATGGTGTCAATGTACCTGGATTGGGACAATCCCAATGTCCGTTTGGATCTATCTCTATAGATCCAGATTCCCAATATGCAGGAGGCATCACCAAGATCTTTCATTGAGAATCTTTGTGGTAAGAAGAGCTTGACCGATTGCAGCATAGGAATATCATTTCCTATCAAGAGTATGTCGTCCACGTACAATACGAGGAAGACAAGCTTACTCCCTGCCACCTTCTTGTAAATACAAGGTTCATCTGGGTTTTTGACGAAATCAAACTCTTTGATAACGACATCAAAGCAGATGTTCCAACTCCGCGATGCTTGCTTTAATCTATAAATGGATTTAAGCAGCTTGCACACCTTGCCGCTGCTCCCACTGTCTACGAAGCCCTCTGGCTGAGTCATGTACACGCACTCTTCTAAATCACCATTTAGAAAGGCGGTCTTAACATCCATTTGCCAGATTTCGTAATCATGATATGCAGCGATGGCAAGCATGATCCGGATGGATTTAAGCATAGCCACTGGAGAAAAGGTTTCGTCATAGTCCACACCTGGTCTTTGACGAAAACCCTTTGCTACAAGTCTAGCTTTGAAAGTCTCCACTTTCCCATCTACACCAAGTTTCTTCTTGAAGATCCACTTGCTCCCGATGGGTTTTACCCCTTCAGGAGCAACTTCCAAAGTCCATACTTTGTTGGTGTACATGGATTCCATCTCGGACCGCATAGCATCCAGCCATTTCACTGAGTCCCTACTCGTGATGGCCTGCTCGAAGCTAGTTGGGTCATCCTCCTCCATGATGCAATCCTCGCTCCCACCATCCATGAGAAAACCGTAGTATCTCTCAGGTGGGCGAGGAACCCTACTAGATCGGCGGAGAGGCTGAGGTTCATTGGGAACTACTGAATCCTCTGGTTCAACCAAATCTTCTGTTGTAGTCTGTATTGCTGGAACCTCTTCCAGTTCTATCTCCTTGCCACTAATCTCTTTTTCAAGAAATTCCTTTTCTTAAAAGGTGGCAAGACGAGAAACAAACACCTTTTGTTCCTCGGTGTGGTAGAAGATATACCCGCGCGAATGTTTGGGATATCCAATAAACTTACACAGAATGGACCTTGCTGCGAGTTTGTCGGATTTTGCGTTTTTACATATGCCGGACAACCCCATATCTTAACATAATTAAGACATGGTCTCTTTCCTTTCCATATCTCATATGGAGTGGTTGGCACAGTTTTGGTGGGAACCATATTCAATAAATCTGCAGCTGTTTCCAGTGCATATCCCCAGAAGGAAATAGGTAACTCAGCGGTGCTCATCATAGAGCGCACCATATCCAATAGGGTGCGGTTCCTCCGTTCTGATACACCGTTGTGCTGTGGTGTATATGGAGGAGTCAGCTGAGAGAGAATCCCATTCTCTTTTAGGAAGTCCAGGAATTCATTGCTTAAGTATTCTCCTCCTCGATCAGATCGAAGGATTTTAATACTTTTTCCGGTTTGGTTCTCGACTTCTTGTTTATATTCTCTAAATTTCTCAAAAGCTTCTGATTTGTGTTTCATCAAGAACACATATCCGAATCTAGAGAGATCGTCAGTGAATGTAATGAAGTACGAAGAACCATTCCTGGCATGTGTAGACATGGGGCCGCATACATCACCATGTATCAGTCCCAAGAGTTCGGTAACTCTTTCTCTGTGTCCCGTAAACGGAGCTTTGGTCATCTTGCCTTTGAGACATGACTGGCAAGTGTCATAGGATGAAAATTCAAACGGATTCAAATATCCATCCTTATGTAACTTAGCCAGTCGTGTCGATTTGATGTGACCCAGTCTACAATGCCACAAGAAGGATTCGTTCATTTCAGAACTCTTCCTCTTGTGTGTGTTAGTTATGCTCAGAACTGTTGATTGATTTAGAACATAAATGCCATTGCACAACGTGCCTGATCCAACCAACTTTTGGTTACGGAAAATGTTCATAACATTGTCCTGTAATACAAAATTATATCCCTCTTTACTTAATAAAGAAACTGATATAATGTTGCATATCAGGTTCGGCATGTAATAGCATTCGTTCAGAACCAATGTATTACCAGTTGGTAATTCAAGGTGATATTCCCCGACAGTCTTAGCTGCAACAATTGCACCATTTCCAACTCTAATATCTTTATCACCTTCTCCAAGTTCTCTACCTATCCTAAGCCCATGTAACTAATTACATATATGGGATCCTGATCCGGTATCTAATACCCAGGACGTAGGGCAAATGGAGAAACAGTTCTCTGTAACGAACACACCCGAAGAAAATGCATCAACATGTACTTTCTTCATTCGGGTGGCATGGGAATCCTGGTATTCCCCTATATCCTGTTCAGTCCTATAACTCTTATAGGAAAGAACGGAACCAACGTTCCCCAGCACAGTATAACATGCGGGTTCGGTCAATACATCCATATTATTATCTTTATTAGGGCATGAAATGGTCGCTACCTGGAGAGAGAGAGAAGAAAACACTTTAGCGTAAGCTCGTGCAAGATCAGATTGGTTATTATCTTATCTAATCAGGATGGCTCCCACTGTTTTTATCAAATCTTCCTTCAAACCCTAAAAGGAAAGACTAGCCGGGATTAATTACACACTACAAGTTCGCCAATCTTTCAGCCAGGCCAGTGTCGGTACTTTGAGGGAGGTCCCCCGTGCTTTCGCACGAACCTAATTAATGTAGACCTCGTTTTCCCAGAGGCGTAACCTCGTTAACACCTTTCTAGACACCTACTTGATCGGCTAATTGTAATATGTAAAACTCTCCCAGGAGTAACTCTTACTCGCAGTGGGTATCGGGATCCAACTATCTCATAGAAGGTATGCAATCTCATTGCAAATTTCAACACTTGAAATTCCCGATAATATTTTGCCCCTAACGTCCTATGACCTTGACGCAGGCCAACAAATCACAGCGCGCTAGTCAAGTTCAACCCGTCATTTCCTGATTGAATTAAACCCACCCGCACGACCCTTGACGCAGGCCAACAAAGTCATACGACTACCCTAATCCAATCTGCATCATATGCATAAGCAGATAAATACTAGTTAGCTACCGCACACTACGCCTTGACGCAGGCCAACAAACGTAGCACGGATACTAACTACTACTTATCTGAAATGACGGAGGGCTACGACAGGTTTTTCTGAAAACCTATTGCGTAATGAACTTGATATCGTTGTAGAATCAAATGAAGTTTTGAAATGGAGTGATTTTGAGGCTTTTCTAGTTTTGCTAAAGGGGTCACTCCCGGTGAAGGGATCGTCGGCCCTTTCCTCGTCGAATAAGGTGCGGGATATATCATATATATCACTGTGCAAAGCAAAACTCAAAAACAATCAAAAGCAAACCGAGTGTGTATCATCTTCCAGTTATTGCTAAAGGAGTCACTCCCGGTGAAGGGATCTCGGTCCTTTCCTCATCGAATAAGGTGCAGGGTATATCATATATACCGCTATGCATAGCAAGAACTGTAGCTACCTGTTTTGTTTAAAATTTGATTCTACAACATCTTAGGTTTCTTTTATTTCATTAATCACATTAATGAAGTCCCATCATTTAAGTACCTAAACATCACAGATAGATATGACGTACACTTATGCCATCCGCATTCGCCTCGATGTCCTCTCGTGCACCGTTAGGTTAGGTAACTAACGACAGAGCAGGGCAGGGCTAGTGCGGGTGCAAAACATAAGTAACGTCTATATAATATATCATATATACTATATAAAGTATCTATCACAGAACATCACATGATCTCATCACAGATATCACAGCAGAAGAAACATATGAAACATTGGATATACTAGGACGTCCGTGTTTTCAATACGAGCCAGGATAAAACACGGATTCCACGGTCGTGATGAATAGCCAATCCCACACCCTTAGACCCCTACGAGAGCGGCAAGCAACCCTGCCAATTCTAGGGTTAGGAGACCCGGACTCGACTCCTCGAGTTGGTCTCCCACTGGACCCCAGAACCCGGTTACTTATGCTCCCCTCCTTGGGTCTATCCTAATGCGGAAAAGTAAATAATATACAAAAGGTGACAACTTCCGCAACCTGGAAGTGCCCCAAATAAAAGAATATTACATACAAGTTTTTACATGAATGAAAATGAAAAACACTCATCTCACATAAAAAACCCCGGCTATTCAAACACGACAATCCAATATAACATATCCAGCAACACATAACATCACATGTCATCAACGTAAGTAAACATGCGTATCCCAATTGTCGTTGACATATAGCAACGAAACCGGCGATATCACATATTACACTTACGGTCACAGAAAAGAAAGTATAAAACTACAACAGTTGGAATCCGCAACCGTTTTAGACATCACATGCCTAATCAAAATGAAATACTTAGACATCATATGCCTAACAATTATAAACCCCGCATTTAGTCTCATTATCGAAAACTCTTTTCAATATCATATGGGACTAAACTGCTAGATTTATAACATTCATTCAGTTATCTCATAACTGTTTGTGAATTCCAATTATTGTATCCCATTCCGAATAAATAGAATATATTAAACTTTCCGATCGAACATTCGAACACCCAAGTTTTCCCGAAACCGTTCAACACATGAAATAGGTTCAAAGACATTCACTTCATGCCTCAGTACTAACGGTCCAGCCGTAGAAGGGTCAAGCCAACGCCTCACATGTGGCACGCCGTACTGCCCCAAACCCGAAGGTTCAAAGGGCAGTTCAAGATGGTCACATAATCGAGTTAAGGTTTGTTGTCTTCTAGAGGGACCATCGCGTTACTTGCACTACTCAGAACGTCCTTAAACCACACAAAAATCCAACACTTGGATATTTTCCGGCAGGGGAAAGATTGGGTATTTACATCCGGTCGAACTTTTTAACATATTCTAAAATTATTCGGAAAACCACACAGACAAATTTGATAATCTGATCGAAATACCGAGTCCCGAATACAACCCAGAAAATTCAACTCTTGAATAAATATTAAAAATTCCCAGGAAAACCAGCACTGCGAAGTAAGAATTACTGTGTGAAAATTTTTGTACAGTGGGGCCGTACGGCCGCGGAACCGCCGCACGAGCCATGCTCGTGCCGCGGAACCGCGGCAGTTTAATTGAATCATACCATCGAATTTCACAGTAAATCTGACAATCTCCTGCTGATTTCTCTGCATATTTTTAATATGGAAAAAACCCCATTTTTGAAAAAAGTACAGAGAGCATGTTTTGAATTAGGGTTTCGGTTCGATCGGACTTCAAACTCCGTCTGGACTTCGCTTAAGGCTCTAGCTAGGCTCTGATACCACTGTAGGGTTCCTAGGCACACTAAAGAGGTCTCACAAGGCATCAACCATGCAAAATTCAAAATTTACGGGTGCCAAGAAACCCTAATACGGATCGTTGACTAGAAATCTAAGCGTAATACGAATCTAGTTAACAAGTTAACTAAAGATCAGAAGCTACAACCTTTGTAGATCCGGATATCCACTTCCTTAGCTCCACGTAGGCGTCCTCTCGCTGTCCATCTTGAATCCCGAACTCAATCGTCGGCTTCATCGGGAAAATGGGCGGACTAGGTCGTCGGCTTCGTGCCGAAGATGATCTACGTCGAGGTTTCACAAGTTCAAGCTCTGACTTCACCAAGTTGTGAAACTTGTGAAGAAAACACCCAAAACAACTTGGCAAGAGGTAGAGGGTGAAGAAATAGGAGGTGGGTTCACTTTAGAATTGGATTTCACTCACTTTTGCTCAAGTTGCCATTGATGGCATCAAGCTTTCTTTCTTGAAGAAGAAGATGATCAAGAAGGAAATATTATGATAAGTTATTTAAAATGAAAAGAAAATGAATACTTATCATAATGTAAACCATGGTCAACTGTAGAGATTAAACTAAGGTTAGTTGGAATGGTTAAGGTTAAGGAAGAGATAAGAATGGTGGACTTTTTCAAAGCTTCTTGAAGCTTCAACATGAAACAAAATAAGCCACCATACTTAACTATTTCCAAAATGAATAAATAAATAAATAACTAAGTAAATAATCAAAACCCTAACCATTCATATAACCATGGTTTAATCTTTACACAAACCCTAGTGAGTAAGTATCATCAAACATGATACAAACAAGTGCACAAAAAAAAATATCACATATACAATGTGCATCAAGTGAGAAAATCCTTTTAAAATGAACCAATACTAGTTAATGCAAATTAATATATCAAATATATAATTATACATTAAATCATTAAATCAACACTTGACTTAATGATCCGGTCATATCGCATATAACCGACTAGTCACCTATGTATCGGCTTATCGAATCAAACGTTGATTCGATATCTAGGTTATATCGAATATAACCAGTCGATACATACATCGCGAGAATGAAATACGATATCACATACACGCATTATTCTCGGTCCTACACATATCTCATATGCGCTCCTATTTCGTTTCGCTTGAGCCAGGAAACCTCTGTGTAGGACTCTAAAGACTCGTCAATACGCCGGTAGCAGATGATGATCATATCAAGCATCCACAAGCCGCAAGCGGTCTGCTAAACGTAACGGCCATCCGGGTATTGAGCGATCAGAAGATCGACGAGCTAGCCCGCTCACACTCCTGTGAATCCAACCAGTAACACTTACCATACAGTCCGGTCTGTTCGTCTGATATGTCGCATATCAAGTCTAGGGGTGGTAAACGTCAGACCCCAATAATCGATAAGTCGTGCCGATGTGAGGCTCATAACGGGTCGAGAAACTACTGGTAACACTTACCAGCAAATCTCTGATCAGCCCTGGCCAGGGACTTCCCTGTTACGGCCAATCGAGCACTGCGCAACATCAACCCCCAATACCGGGAGAGACGAAACCCCTCCTATCGCTCATTGCCTCCATGTGACTCGGGACTGTACCCAAAGACCACCGTTTTGCACTCCCTCATGGACTTGGTAAGGTGGAGATCAAAGCACAGTGGGAATCACACAAGACTCTATGACGATCTCGGGTCTACAGACTAACCTATACAAGTGTCACCTGAGAACTGCCATCTGACGTGAGGTATAATACCATCTGGGAGTTCTCGGCGAGTCCGTCCAGTGTACCCAGTCTCCACTGAGCACCCGTACACCATCTCTGATGTCAAACACCAATGGATATGGGATCATCCATCGCCCATCTCATGGGTCGAGAAGCGTATACGCTAGTCTACACTGGTATATCGATGCCCTGTCTCGATACACCCACGACTAGGGACCTTGAAGGATGTACTTATCGACTACCATGTCCCTACTAGTATGATCTGCATCATAGTCCAGGTAGTCAAGTACACATCCTAAGGGCTTTATCAACATGTAACTATAAGACAGTTTAAAGAGACAAGTGTACATGTTAAGATAAAGAGTAACCAGATAGCATACTATCATATCGAGCAAGAAAGTCATCTCTATATATGTCCAAGCATCCAATATAATATACATCATCTGTACAATACTGGACTCTAGGGCATACATACAACTAACACGTTCGAGTGAAGCGGAGAGATCAGTACGTGTCAACTGTGCAGGATTATACAGTGCATGTGTGTTGACTGGATCTTGAAAGTTTTATGGTTGGTAGGGGTGCTGAGTCAGATGAAATGGTTGCTGTTGTGGTGGAAGAGCCCTTTGGAAATTGTTTTAGTTTGGAACCGTGTTTTAATTTTGTGATTGGTTCCAAGAAAAATTAGGGTGATTCCTCCAACCCTGATTATAAGTGGAAGAAAATGGATCGTTTCTAGGTCTTTGAAAAGCAGCATTGGTATGCTCATGACCTTGAAACGGAGAATTCAATAAACATTCTTCCATCAAATGAGAAGGATCAGAACAGCATCCACATACAGTTTTGGAGAGTGACATTTGATTTAGGGCGGCAGCTAAAAATTTGTTTTCCATAGTATCGAGTTTCTTGTGTATAGCTGAAATTTCAGCTCTAACTCCTCTGGAAACATCCGATTGATTATTGCCACCCCTAGACGATTGACTCCTACCCTCCCACTGTAATGATTTTTCAGCGAAATCTTCTAAGTATTTCCAAGCTTCCCCATCGTCTTTGGTCATAAAATTGCCTTGATACATGGCTTCAAGGCTCTGTATAGTGGTAGGGTTAATGCCCTCATATATGATTCGGCACAGATCCCATCTTGGGATCCCGTGATGTGGACATTGAACCAACAGATCTTTGAAGCGGTCAAGACATTTGGAAAATGGTTCATTTGGAAGCTGGGTAAATTGATTTATTTCGCTACGGACTCGAGCTGTCTTGTGATTAGGGTAGAATTTCTTAAGGAATGTTGCAACGAATTCTTCCCAATTCGTAATGGAATGTGCGATAGTGTTATACAGCCACTTCTCGGCTATATCGCATAAGGTAAATTTAAGAAGACGTAGACGCATAGCATCCATAGAAAGTTATGACGTACCCATCATTGCGCATACATTTTCAAATTTTGTAATAAAGACATATGCGTCTTCAGACTCGAGACCGTGGTATTTGGGTAGAAGGTTGATGTATTGGGGTTTAATCTCAAAATTGTCCACATTGGCTGGTGGAATGGATAGACAGGTCGAAAGAGGACTTCGCATAGGATAGCACTTCTCTTGGAAAGAGATGCGGGGTGGATTCTACGCACCTACGGACGGCGGCAGAGTAGTGGTAAAGAATTTCGATGGAGAACCGTCCATCGAAGTGGATGTGGTGGTGGGTAAAGAAGAAGTAAATGTAGAAATACCGAATTCGGAGTCGATCGGGGGAACGCGGACTAAACGGGCACTTGAATCCCGTGTCTAGCCTATCTTGCACTAAAGGGTTTAGTACAAGTGGCGGCGTTAATATAATTAGGAGAAATGATTGAAGTGGTGTTTGTTTTGAAAAATATACGGATTTTTGAAAAAATGATGGAAATCACAACAAATGCAATAAGCAACCCTAAGTCTAGTGGTCACCTAGGTCAAGGCTCTAGACCGCTCCTAACTGCCAAAAAACAAGTCGCAGGATCAATCCTCCACTGCCTCTTTGTCCCTCCTGTGGCCAGGTAAGTGCCAGGTAAGTGGGAGATTCTCCGCTACGTAAGTAGTGGGCCTAATTAAGTAACCACTTGCCTTAGACACACTTGCCTTAGACACCACAAAAGAAATCGATAAGCAATAGATTACCCACGGCCTTCTCCTGTCCTAAGTGAGCGCGACGGTCCTTAGAGTCATGTCTAGATTTCTTTTAGTTAATGAGGGTAATGCGGATGCTAGTTTATGATTTTCGGGGCTTAGGAAGGGTAATGAACTCCCCACCTAATCTGAATTTGGCCGTGCCCCTTAAATTCTATATTAATATGCAAACAACCAAGAATCAAAACACGCACAAATTTTATTGCTTTTTGCGGCGCTGCGAATTTTTACAAAGAAACCTGCAGAAAATTGTTATTGGTGCAGATGAGGAAGAAGATAAGAAAGTAAGAGAGGACCTGAGTGAAATTGGTACAGCGAAGCCCTTACCCCACCGCGGATCCACCGCAGGAGCTGCCAATAGCCGCAGAAACGCGGTTGTATGTTGGGATCACCGCACAAAATTTTGTACACAAGCTCCTGTTCACTTTCTGAGCTCTCTGGAATGCTCAGAATAATTTTTCTCTAGCTCCAATAATTCCAGATTTCCTTACAACAAATCACAACAAATTGATTAGTGTTTTGCACGAATTTTGATCTAAAAATTATGGTGGAATAAACTTTTCAACTCAAATTTCAAAAACGAACAAATTAGCACACTATCCCTGGCAACGGCGCCATTTGATTGATTCGTTTTCCGGTGTGTATATAAGAAAAGTGTAGAAATCACAACCAAAGAATTTTTTGACCGCAATCAATAATGGTGTCGTATGTAGCGCGTTAGCGAGTGCGGATCGTCCACAGGGAAAGTGAGATCCGTTCGAATTTGAATTAGATGAATTGAAAATTAAAGAAAAAAGAAAAGACAATTCAATTCAAGATTTATAAAATTGAAGTTCAAGAATTATCTAGATCTAAATCTAAATCAAGAAAACATTTAAAATCAAGAATTAAGAATTGATGATTTCCAATCCAATAATCAAGAATCGAAGTGAGGCTTGTAGGAATCAATCGAATCTATAGACGTGATGAAAACTATTGATTACGTTTTCTTATCCATTAATGAATTTATGCTAGATCGATGACGATCTATCGAGCTTTAAGGATCTTTTAAAGAAACTAGGGTTTCTTCATCTCATCTTTTGTCCTTTCGATGAATCTCATTCACAAACTAGCCTTTAGTAAATTCAAGAATCGATCGTGGATCCCTAATTAAGAGCGAACACAATCAAGAAAGCATCGCTCGAAACTAGGTTGTCGATTCTTCAATTTACAAGAGTTTACAAAACTTATAGGAATTAAGAATCGTTTCAAGAATTGTAAACATCATCATCTATTGATTCTCTCGACTCCTTCACGAGCTGAGTTTTACTCAAACATCATATCAAAGAACACAATCACAAATCGAGATCTAATCATGATGAAAGAATGTAAAGAAAGCAAGATTAAAGAATTTTCATCTTTATTATTCAACAATTTGTTACACTTCGCTCAAAGACTACAAGAAATTGAGGAGAGAACGAGATCGTCGAATTTAGCGTCGCATCGTCTCCGTGAGTCGCAGATCGTCTTGGATCACTTGCTCGGTTGAAGATTGGCTTCGCTCCAAAAGGATGGTTGATTTCTCGCTTGATTTGGTACACAGTGTTCTTGATTTTTTGCTTGGATTTGATTGGATTAGGGTTACAAGTTGTGCCACTCAACTTGTGTTGGGGAATTGTTGAACAACGAACAACAACCTCGAGAGTGAAGCCTTAGGGTCCCTTTTATAGCATTGATTAGGATTAGCTTCCTTTAGAAGCTAGGTTTAGTTTAGCTTCCCTTGTAAGCTTGGTAGTTAGGTAGAAGGTTCTAGAGGTAGTTAGTTAGGGTTAGCTTCCTTCATAAGCTTAGAGGTTAGGGAGAAACTTTTAGGCTTAGGTTGTTAAGTAGCTTGCTTTGGAAGCTTGAGGGTGTTTAGCTTGAACCCAAAGCTTTGTTGTTCTGGCAGAAGATTCTGGAGTTGTCCGGAATTTGCAGTGGCTTGAAGAGGTGTAGGCCTTGAAATAAGAATACTGCAGAAGAGCGACGCTGACATCACCCCCACGTGGCCGCGGATCCGCCGCGCATGCCATGCTCCGGCGGCGGATCCGCGGCCGTTTAGGAGCTTTGGAGCATGTAAATTCCTGTACTACTGGCTGTTGGCTTTAGTGATGTTTACTTATGTGTGGAATCTTTTAATTATTTCTTGATCACTGCCAGATTTCAAGTCTTGGACTTGGCGTATTTTTCTCAGCACTTTTAACTGTTTTGGCTCTTTTCCTGCAATTTCCTGCACAGATTCTCGAGACAAGTGTTGCGCAACACAAAGATAATGCGATGCAATGATAAACACTCAATTTCCCTAAGAAGTGTCGATTTTAATACATAACACAAGTAATTTGGTATTTTACGACTGTTTTGCTAATATGTGCTATATTAATACCGAACACCTCTAGATGAGTGCAAATGGTAGGGAAATTGTCATGTTAAAAATGCAATATTTTCGGCTGATCAGTTTGATCCGGGTATTTTGTTGTGGTGGCGCCGAGTTTGAAAAGTTTTTGTTCCGCATTTGTCCTCGGATTGACGGCCGGGGCGTTGCCGTATCCCAACATGGTATCAAATCCACCTATTAACCCTTAGCTAGCTTATTTGGACAATATTAAAGTATCGAAACCGAAACAACTACATTGCACTGCCCTGCACATTCAAGGTTCTGTCGTTTTTCAAACTGTCTTCAAAAATTATTTAAACAACTGCAGAAGACTACTAACATGATCTATAGCCTGCACCCTAAACACGACCCCAATCCCTCGGATTTTGGCCGAGCACATGGTTCCCAAAACCAAGGAAGCCGGCCTTTTAGAGGCTTCTGGGCTTCATTTTTATGGTGCGGTCTGGTCTCTGAAATGTTGGTTCAGTAGAATTATTTGTTTAGCCCAGTTTGGATATGGTTTTATCTAGTTGTTTGGGCTATTTGGGGGGTTATTTCAAAGTCGATATTTTCTAACATTGTTTATAGTTTGCAGTACATGCATTTCTATCTGCGACCGTGAATGTCATTCGAGCGGTGATCAGTCGAAAATATTGTATTTTTAACACGTCAATTTCCCTGTCATTTGCATTCATCTAGAGGTGTTCGGCATTCATATTGCACATATTAGCAAAACAGTCATAAAATAACAGATTGCATGTGTTATACTCTAAAACCGGCATTTTTAGGGAAATTGACTGTTTATCATGGCATCGCATCATTCTTGTGTAGCGCAACACTTTTTTCGAAGTCTGTGCAAGAAATTTCAGGAACTGAGCAAAAATTGTCAAAGTGCAGATCAAATTTACGCCAAGTCTAAGCTTTCTGATCTGGCATTTATAGAGAAAGAAATGTAAAATTCAACATATCATGAAAAGACCATTATGTCCAGAGGAAGCAACACAAATAAATTCACTCACTGAAGTGCCCACGTGACCGCGGATCCGCGGCAGGAGCAGGCACGTGCCGTGGATCCGCGGCATGATGATGTCATCAGCAATGGAAATTTTCCCCATGTGCTTATTTCTAATGGCCAAGCTTCCAGAACACTGCAGAAACTCCACGTGGCTTCATCTAGAAGGCTCGGCCTAACAACCTAATTCTAGAAGCTCCCTCCAACTAACTAGTTCTAGAAACCTCTCCCTATAACAAACTTTTGGAGGGAAATTCAAATTTTGAATCCTAGATCTAAGGTTACAAGGTCTACAAAAGGGAGCCTAGATCTAAGGTTGAAGGTTGGTTCTTCTCTCTTCCTCTTCCACCCGCAAGTTGAGTGACACGACTTGCGCCTCAAAACCCTAACCCTAATTCCAATCCAAGATGAAGAATTCTAAGTTCAATCAAAGCAAGAAGCCGAGATCCTTTTGGAGCGAAGCCGATCTTCATCCGAGCAAGTGATCAAAGCCGATCCACGACTCAAGGAGCCGAGCGACGCTAAATTCAACGATCAAAGTTCCTTCCTCTTATAGTTCTTGAGAGTTGTAACTAATTGTTGATATAATAAAGATGACAATTCTTTTATCTTGCTTATCTTTTGAATTCAAGCATTATGATTCAATCTAGGTTCTTGAATGTTTGCTTTGTGATAATGTTTGTGTAAAACTCCGCTCGTAAAGGAGTCGGGACGATCGATAGAATGATGATGATTTAGATTCTTTTACAATTCTTAAATCCTATAACGTTTGTAAATTCTTGTTAATCGAATGATCGATGACCTAGTTTCGAGACGATGCTTTCTTGATTGTGTTCGCTCGAAACTAGAGATCAACGATCGATCATTATATTTACTTGAAGCTAGTTTGTAAATGAGATTCATCGAAAGGACAAAGGATAAGATGAGGAAACCCTAGCTTCTTCGCAAGATCCTTAACCTCGATAAATCGTCATCGATCTAGTATTAATTCGTTAATGGATAAGAATATGAAAACATTAGATCTCATCACATCTATAGATCCGATCTACTCCTACGAGCCACACTTCGAATCTTGATTGTTGGTTTGGAAATCATCATAAATTCTCAATTCTTGATTTTATCGTTACTTGATTTAGACTAGATTTTTCTAATTCTTGAAATTCAATTTACAAATCATGAATTGTTTGTTTTCTTTTCTTTAAAGTTTCAACTCATCTAAATCGAAACACGAACGATTACACTTTCCCTGTGGACGATCCGCACTTACTAACGCGCTACATTCGACACCGTTATTGATTGCGGTCAAAATATTTTTGGTTGTGATTTGTTTACAATTTTCATACTATACATCCGAAATCGTTTTCAATCAAATGGCGCCGTTGCCGGGGATAGTGCGCTAATTGTTCGTATTTTGAAATTTGAGTTGAAAAGGTCATTCCATCTATATTTTTAGATCAAAATTCGCGCAAAACACTAAACGATTCGTTGTGATTTGTTGCAAGGAAATATGGAATCATTGGAGCTTGGATAAAAATTTTCAGAGGATTCCAGAAAGCTGTGTAAGTGAACAGGAACCTCTGTAGAAAATTGTGTGCAGTGATCTCTTTAATCCACCGCGGAAGCGCGGCATTAGGTGACTCCTACGGCGGTTCCGCCGCGTATCTGCTGGATCATTGTTCAAAAGTTCTCTGGTAATTTCTCAACTTTCTTATCTTCTCTCTCATATGCTCCAATTAATAATTTGCTGCAGGTTTCTTTGCAAATAAATCGCAGCGCCGCAAAAAGCAAAATAAATTGTGCATGTTTTTGATTTCTTGGTTGTTTACATAATAATACGAAAATTAAGGGGCAAAGACCAAATCCAGATTAGGTAGGGAGTTCATTAGCCTTCCTAAGCCCCAAAAATCACAAAATTGCATCCGCATTACCCTCATTAACTAAAAAATATCTAGAGATGACTCTAACGACCGTCGCGCTCACATAGGACAAGAGAAGGTCGTGGGTAATTCATTGCTTATCCGCGTTTCTTTTGTGGTGTCTAAGGCAAGTGTGTCGAAGGCTAGTGGTTACTTAATTAGGCCCACTACTTACGTAGTGGAGAACCTCCCACTTACCTGGCACTTACCTGGCCACAGGAGAGACAAAGAGGCAGTGGAGGATTGATCCTGCGACTTGTCTTTTGGCAGTTAGGAGCGGTCTAGAGCTTTGACCTAGGTGACCACTAGATTTTAGGGTTTTGCTTGTTGTATTTGTTGTGATCGCATCATTTTTTTTCAAAAATCCGTATCATTTTTGAAAACAAACACCACATTCATTCATTTCCCCTAATTATATTCACGCTGTCACTTGTACTAAACCCTTTTAGTGCAAGATACGCTGGACACGGGATTCTAGTACCTGTTTAGTCCGCGTTCCCCGGATCGACCCAAAAGTCGGTATTTCTATATTTACCTTTTCTTTACCCATCACCACACCTATTTCGATGGACGATTCTCCATCGAACTTCTTTATCACTACTCTGTCGCCGTCCGTTGGTGCGCAGAATCCACCCCGCATCTCTCTCCAAGAGAGGTGCTATCCTACACGAGGTCCTCTTTCGACCTGTCTCTCCATTCCACCAGCCAACGGGGAAAATTTTCAAATAAAACCCTAATACATCAACCTTCTACCCAAATATCACGGTCTCGAGACTGAAGACGCATATGCCTTTATCACCAAATTTGAAAATGTATGCGCAATGATGGGTACCTCACAGCTTTCTGTGGATACTATGCGTCTTCATCTTCTCCCATGTACCTTGTGTGATATAACCGAGAAGTAGCTTTACAACACAACCGCACATTCCATTTCAAACTGGGAAGAATTCGTAAAAGCATTCCTAAAGAAATTCTATCCCAATCATAAAACAGCTCGAGTCCGCAGCGAAATAAATCAATTCACCCAGCTTCCAAATGAAACATTTTCACAATGTCTTGAACGCTTTAAGGATCTGTTAGTCCAATGGCCACATCACGGAATCCCTAGATGGGAACTGTGCCGAATCATATATGAGGGCATTAATCCTAACACAAAACAGACCCATGAATTAATGTGTCAAGGCAACTTCATGACCAAAGATGATGGGGAAGCCTGGAAATACCTAGAAGATTTCGCTGAAAAATCTTTACAGTGGGAGGGTGTGAGTCAATCGTTTAGGGGTGGCAATAACCAATCGGATGTTTTCATAGGAGTTAGAGCTGACATTTCAGCTATACACAAGAAACTCGAGACTATGGAAAACAAATTTTTAGCTGCAGCCCTAAATCAAATGTCACTCTCCAAAACTGTATGTGGATGCTGTTCTGATCCTTCTCATTTGACGGAAGAATGTCCACAAAATTCTCCGTTTCAAGGTCAAGAGCATACCAATGCCGCATTTCAAAGACCTAGAAACGATCCATATTCTTCCACATATAATCAGGGTTGGAGGAATCACCCTAATTTTGCTTGGAACCAACAACAAAATCAAAACACGGTTCCAAACCAAAATAATTTTCAAAGGGCTCCTCCACCACAACAGCAACCACTTCCATTAAGTCAGCACCCGTCCCAAGCACAAAACTTCCAAAATCCGGTCAACACACCTGCACCGTCTAATCCTTTGTAGTTGACCGGTATTGATGAATTCTCTTCATTCATGAACTTGCTTTTAACAATAAAGACTTCTGTCAATGATATAAAGAGAAACTCCACTTCTCAAAGCGAGACTATTAAATCGAAGGAAGAAGAAATTGCACGATTAAAAGCTGAAATGAGTGCAAGAGAGAAAGGGAAACTTTCAGCTCAACCTTTACCCAATCCTGGCTATTCACATCATGTGAATACAATCACGTTGAGATCTGGAAGAGTGCTTGACGATCACGTTGGGGAAGAGATTGATGACACAGAAAAATCTATCGATGATACCCCGGCTGAGACTTTTCCTTCCACTTCAACTTCTAATTCTGACCCCAGTTCTTCTACCCCACCATTTTCTTCCGAGCCTATTCTCCGTTTCCCACACGGCTCGAAACCTCAGCCCATCTCTTCTAGTCCACCGAAAACGATCCCCGCTCCTATTCTTAGATCGTTTCCACCCACACGATCTTCTCCAGTGTTGGACCCCGACCTTATTGCCCAAGCTCCTTACCCGAATCGGTTAAGGGGAAACAGACCAAGTCCACAAATGGAGAAGATCACGGAAATCTTGAAACAGATTAATATCAACATCCCTCTTCTAGATGCAATCCAACAAGTCCCCGCTTATGCGAAAACTCTTAAGGACTTGTGCACTAGAAAGAGGAAGACTCAAGTGCCCAAGAAGATATTCATGGCAAAAACAGTAGACACAACCTTCCCCCAACAATTACCGAAGAAACGTAAGGATCCTGGATATCCTACTATTTCCATTTCTATTGGGGAGAAACACATCAACCGTGCTCTACTTGAACTTGGCGCAAGTGTTAACCTGCTTCCTTTCTCGGTCTACGAGCAGTTAAGGATTGGAGAGTTGAAACCAGCCCATTGCACTCTCCAAATGGCTGACCGATCAACCACTAAACCTAGGGGTGAACTGGAGGATGTGTTAATAAAAATCGGAGAATTTGTATTCCCTGTGGATTTTATTGTAATTGATACACAGCCTGTAGCGAACCCATGGAATCAAATTCCGGTGATTTTAGGTCGCCCCTTTTTGGCCACTTCCAATGCTATCATCAACTATCGTAACGGTTCTATGACCCTATCCTTCGGGAATAGGTCAATTGAGCTGAACATTTACAAGTTGGGAAGTGTACCTTCCGATCCTACTGCTCAGGTCTGTGCTGTCGACTTAATGGATGCCGACAGCAGCGAATTTGATAATCCTCATGATACCGATCTAGACTCTTTTCATACGTTGTTGTTTGACCCAACTATGTATCATACACATACGGACTCTTCCACCGAGTTGTCCGGGTCAACAACTAACACTGATTATGAACTGTCTTTGGAGTCTGAAGATCACCCCGCGCTTTGTGATGACATTATTCTTCGGGGTATTGATGAAACTTTTGAGAAGATCTTCGCTGATGAACTCGCATTTTTGAATGACACGGGTATTGAGATGAATCATCTCCCAAACAATGAAATTGAACCTTCACCCCTTCTTTTGAACTGTAAAAAGGATGCGAGTAATCCATCACATTCACTGCATCGTTTCTCCAAAATGAGACGCACACACATTTTATTCCACCTCTTACCTTTTCCCCACTTCTTCTTCCACCAACCAGAGCACTGCATTGATAAAATTTTCGAATGGTTAGAGTTAACGTTCGGTCTTTGCAAAGCTTGGCATCGACCAATGATTTTTGACCCCCTCATGTGATTTTCAAAAGATTAACATGGCTTAACTCAAGTTTGGGGGGTGTAATCTGGCTCTTGATAAGAAAATTTTTACACAAAATGTGGAGCCAAAAATAAGTTTGGGGGAGGATCTTCACTTAAATATTTTGCCCCCGTTAATAAATTTCCTCCTAGGCTTACAGGTTTTTGAGATTTAGCAGAAGGCAACAGTGAGGACACTGTTGAAAACGAGTTTGGGGGAGGTTTGTGCTTATTTTCGCATCATTTGCATTACACTTTGCATAAGCATAAAACATTTTTGAAAACCTATAAAAATTTAAAAATTTTCATAAGATAAAAATATTTTTTGTATATAAATAAGATAAAAAAAGATTAGATAGTGAAAAATTACATCCAAAAGATTGGAAAAATTTAAGAAAACCAAGAAAATTAGAAGGTTTCTTATACGAACTAGTAATAAGTAGTTATGAGCTTTTGTCCCAAGGGTTAGTAAGATGAAGGAAGTCACTAATCTGTGGATAAAAATAAGTCTGAAAAATAGATCCTATTCTGGAAGCCAAACATTTTGAACGTTGATACCCTACTATTCGCACTTACACACGTCTTGAAACTCGGGATAGTAGAGAATACCTTGAAATGCTCTTGTCTAAAAGCCAAAGTATGAAGGAAATAAAAAATATGAATAAAATATAAAAAGGGTGCAGAAAAATGAATACTGGTTTTTTTATCGCCAAGGCAGCAATAAAAAATTATAGCGAGGGTGCCTCTTCACCTAGTGCCCTAAGGCCAACTGGTCTGGGAGTCACTGCTAAGCCTTAGGTGGTGCAAGACGAGGAAAAACACCAAATAAGCAAACACAGGAGTAATCGGTCGGTTAGTACCTCAAGATGTATTAACGGTCGCATGAAAGTGTGTAAGCAAATTCATCTAAATATTCATCAAATTAAAAGTACTGAGGCAGATGGACATGAGTATGATAGCTTGAATTGAATTCTCCGAGTGTAGGGATGTCTTTTACACACACGTAGGGTTATATGATCGATGTTCGGAAGAAAGATAGGAATGAAGAATAAAGACGATATTTTATTGAGGGATGATGTGATTTCTAACATCTTTTCATGACTATTAAGATAGGGTTCATAACAACTGAAAAGCTAGCATTGTTGGAAACCCTAATTTTCAAGGCTTTTCTTTTACAATTCTTATCTTTAAATATAATATTCACGTTCTTCCTTTTGTTATTGGATTTTGTGGGTGCAATCCGCTGAAAACTCTCAGGAGACAACACTCCTCCTACTAGGGACACCTAGAGGTTTAAAGACTCGTTGCACGTGCTCAGTGCAATCGTGTTGCCTACGAAAGTGTGCTAGCTAGTTTTTCTTTTTTCTTTATTTTCTCCTCCTCTTTTTAATAAAACAATTCGCTCGAGACGACCGAAAATAAGTTTGGGGGAATTTGATCAGTCGAAAATATTGTATTTTCAACACGTCAATTTCCCTGTCATTTGCATTCATCTAGAGGTGTTCGGCATTCATATTGCACATATTAGCAAAACAGTCATAAAATAAAAGATTGCATGTGTTATACTCTAAAACCGGCATTTTTAGGGAAATTGACTGTTTATCATGGCATCGCATCATTCTTGTGTAGCGCAACACTTTTTTCGAAGTCTGTGCAGGAAATTTCAGGAACCGAGCCAAAATTATCAAAGTGCTGATCAAATTTACGCCAAGTCTAAGCTTTCTGATCTGGCATTTATAGAGAAAGAAATGTAAAATTCAACATATCATGAAAAGACCATTATGTCCAGAGGAAGCAACACAAATAAATTCACTCACTGAAGCGCCCACGTGACCGCGGATCCACGGCAGGAGCAGGCACGTGCCGTGGATCCGCGACATGATGATGTCATCAGCAAAGGAAATTTTTCCCATGTGCTTATTTCTAATGGCCAAGCTTCCAGAACACTCCAGAAACTCCACGTGGCTTCATCTAGAAGGCTCGGCCTAACAACCTAGTTTTAGAAGCTCCCTCCAACTAACTAGTTCTAGAAACCTCTCCCTATAACAAACTTTTGGAGGGAAATTCAAATTTTGAATCCTAGATCTAGGGTTACAAGGTCTACAAAAGGGAGCCTAGATCTAAGGTTGAAGGTTGGTTCTTCTCTCTTCCTCTTCCACCCGCAAGTTGAGTGACACGACTTGCGCCTCAAAACCCTAACTCTAATTCCAATCCAAGATGAAGAATTCTGAGTTCAATCAAAGCAAGAAGCCAAGATCCTTTTGGAGCGAAGCCGATCTTCATCCGAGCAAGTGATCAAAGCCGATCCACGACTCAAGGAGCCGAGCGACGCCAAATTCAACGATCAAAGTTCCTTCCTCTTATAGTTCTTGAGAGTTGTAACTAATTGTTGATATAATAAAGGTGATAATTCTTTTATCTTGCTTATCTTTTGAATTCAAGCATTATGATTCAATCTAGGTTCTTGAATGTTTGCTTTGTGATAATGTTTGAGTAAAACTCCGCTCGTAAAGGAGTCGAGACGATCGATAGAATGATGATGATTTAGATTCTTTTACAATTCTTAAATCCTATAACGTTTGTAAATTCTTGTTAATCGAATGATCGATGACCTAGTTTCGAGACGATTCTTTCTTGATTGTGTTCGCTCGAAACTAGAGATCAACGATCGATAATTAGATTTACTTGAAGCTAGTTTGTGAATGAGATTCATCGAAAGGACAAAGGATAAGATGAGGAAACCCTACCTTCTTCGCAAGATCCTTAATCTCGATAAATCGTCATCGATCTAGTATCAATTCGTTAATGGATATGAATATGAAAATATTAGATCTCATCACATCTATAGATCCGATCTACTCCTACGAGCCACACTTCGAGTCTTGATTGTTGGTTTGGAAATCATCATAAATTCTCAATTCTTGATTTAGACTAGATTTTTCTAATTCTTGAAATTCAATTTACAAATCATGAATTGTTTGTTTTCTTTTCTTTAAAGTTTCAACTCATCTAAATCGAAACACGAACGATTACACTTTCCCTGTGGATGATCCGCACTTACTAACGCGCTACATTCGACACCGTTATTGATTGCGATCAAAATATTTTTGGTTGTGATTTGTTTACAATTTTCATACTACACATCCGAAATCGTTTTCAATCAAATGCCGCCATTGCCGGGGATAGTGCGCTAATTGTTCGTATTTTGAAATTTGAGTTGAAAAGTTTATTCCATCTATATTTTTAGATCAAAATTCATGCAAAACACTAAACGATTCATTGTGATTTGTTGCGAGGAAATCTGGAATCATTGGAGCTTGGATAAAAATTTTCAGAGCATTCCAGAGAGCTGTGTAAGTGAACAGGAACCACTGTAGAAAATTGTGTGCAGTGATCTCTTTAATCCACCGCGGAAGCGCGGCATTAGGTGACTCCTGCGGCGGTTCCGCTACGTATCTGCTGGATCATTGTTCAAAAGTTCTCTGGTAATTTCTCAACTTTCTTATCTTCTCTCTCATATGCTCCAATTAATAATTTTCTGCAGATTTCTTTGCAAATAAATCGCAGTGCCGCAAAAAGCAAAATAAATTGTGCATGTTTTTGATTTCTTGGTTGTTTGCATAATAATACGGAAATTAAGGGGCAAAGACCAAATCCAGATTAGGTAGGGAGTTCATTACCCTTCCTAAGCCCCAAAAATCATAAAATTGCATCCGCATTACCCTCATTAACTAAAAAATATCTAGAGATGACTCTAACGACCGTCGCGCTCACATAGGACAAGAGAAGGTCGTGGGTAATTCATTGCTTATCCGCGTTTCTTTTGTGGTGTCTAAGGCAAGTGTGTCGAAGGCTAGTGGTTACTTAATTAGGCCCACTGCTTACGTAGTGGAGAACCTCCTACTTACCTGGCACTTACCTAGCCACAGGAGAGACAAAGAGGCAGTGGAGGATTGATCCTGCGACTTGTCTTTTGGCAGTTAGGAGCGGTCTAGAGCTTTGACCTAGGTGACCACTAGATTTTAGGGTTTTGCTTGTTGCATTTGTTGTGATCGCATCATTTTTTTCAAAAATCCGTATCATTTTTCAAAACAAACACCACATTCATTCATTTCCACTAATTATATTCACGCTGCCACTTGTACTAAACCCTTTTAGTGCAAGATAGGCTGGACACGGAATTCTAGTGCCCGTTTAGTCCGCGTTCCCCTGATCGACCCAAAAGTCGGTATTTCTATATTTACCTTTTCTTTACCCATCACCACACCTATTTCGATGGACGATTCTCCATCGAACTTCTTTATCACTACTCTGCCGCCGTCCGTTGGTGCGCAGAATCCACCCCGCATCTCTCTCCAAGAGAGGTGCTATCCTACACGAGGTCCTCTTTCGACCTGTCTCTCCATTCCACCAGCCAACGGGGAAAATTTTCAAATAAAACCCCAATACATCAACCTTCTACCCAAATATCACGGTCTCGAGACTGAAGACGCATATGCCTTTATCACCAAATTTGAAAATCTATGCGCAATGATGGGTACCTCACAGCTTTCTGTGGATGCTATGCGTCGTCGTCTTCTCCCATTTACCTTGTGCGATATAGCCGAGAAGTTGCTTTACAACACAACCGCACATTCCATTTCAAACTGGGAAGAATTCGTAAAAGCATTCCTAAAGAAATTCTACCCCAATCATAAAACAGCTCGAGTCCGCAGCGAAATAAATCAATTCACCCAGCTTCCAAATGAAACATTTTCACAATGTTTTGAACGCTTTAAGGATCTGTTAGTCCAATATCCACATCACGGAATCCCTAGATGGGAACTGTGCCAAATCATATATGAGGGCATTAATCCTAACACAAAACAGACCCTTGAATTAATGTGTCAAGGCAACTTCATGACCAAAGATGATGGGGAAGCGTGGAAATACCTAGAAGATTACGCAGAAAAATCTTTACAGTGGGAGGGTGTGAGTCAATCGTTTAGGGGTGGCAATAACCAATCGGATGTTTTCATAGGAGTTAGAGCTGACATTTCAGCTATACACAAGAAACTCGAGACTATGGAAAATAAATTTTTAGATGCCGCCCTAAATCAAATGTCACTCTCCAAAACTGTATGTGGATGCTGTTCTGATCCTTCTCATTTGACGGAAGAATGTCCACAAAATTCTCCGTTTCAAGGTCAAGAGCATACCAATGCCGCATTTCAAAGACTTAGAAACGATCCATATTCTTCCACATATAATCAGGGTTGGAGGAATCACCCTAATTTTACTTGGAACCAACAACAAAGTCAAAACACGGTTCCAAACCAAAATAATTTTCAAAGGGCTCATCCACCACAACAGCAACCACTTCCATTAAGTCAGCACCCCTTCCAAGCATAAAACTTCCAAAATCCGGTCAACGCACCTGCACCGTCTAATCCTTTGCAGCTGACCGGTACTAATGAATCCTCTTCATTCATGAACTTGCTTTTAACAATAAAGACTTCTGTCAATGATATAAAGAGAAACTCCACTTCTCAAAGCGAGACTATTAAATCGATGGAATAAGAAATTGCACGATTAAAATCTTAAATGAGTGCAAGAGAGAAAGGGAAACTTTCAGCTCAACCTTTACCCAATCCTTGCTATTCACATCATGTGAATGCAATCACGTTGAGATCTGGAAGAGTGCTTGACGATCACGTTGGTGAAGAGATTGATGACACAGAAAAATCTATCGATGATACCCCGGCTGAGACTTTTCCGTCCACTTCTACTTCTAATTCTGACCCCAGTTCTTCTACCCCACCATTTTCTTCGAGCCTATTCTCCGTTTCCCACACGGCTCGAAACCTCAGCCCATCTCTTCTAGTCCACCGAAAACGATCCCCACTCCTATTCTTAGATCGTTTCTACCCACACGATCTTCTCCAGTGTTGGACCCCGACCTTATTGCCCAAGCTCCTTACCCGAATCGGTTAAGGGGAAACAGACAAAGTCCACAAATGGAGAAGATCACGAAAATCTTGAAACAGATTAACATCAACATCCCTCTTCTAGATGCAATCCAACAAGTCCCCGCTTATGCGAAAACTCTTAAGGACTTGTGCACCAGAAAGAGGAAGACTCAAGTGCCCAAGAAGATATTCATGGCAAAAACAGTAGACACGACCTTCCCCCAACAATTACCGAGGAAACGTAAGGATCCTGGATATCCTACTATTTCCATTTCTATTGGGGAGACACACATCAACCGTGCTCTACTTGACCTTGGCGCAAGTGTTAACCTGCTTCCTTTCTCGGTCTACGAGCAGTTAGGGATTGGAGAGTTGAAACCAGCCCATTGCACTCTCCAGATGGCTGACCGATCAATCACTAAACCTAGGGGTGAACTGGAGGATGTGTTAATAAAAATCGGGGAATTTGTATTCCCTGTGGATTTTATTGTAATTGATACATAGCCTGTAGCGAACCCATGGAATCAAATTCCGGTGATTTTAGGTCGCGCCTTTTTGGCCACTTCCAATGCTATCATCAACTGTCGTAACGGTTCTATGACCCTATCCTTCGGGAATAGGTCAATCAAGCTGAACATTTATAAGTTGCGAAGTGTACCTTCCGATCCTACTGCTCAGGTCTGTTTTGTCGACTTAATGGATGCCGACAGCAGCGAATTTGATGATCCTCATGATACCGATCTAGACTCTTTTCATACGTTGTTGTTTGACCCAACTATGTATCATACACATACGGACTCTTCCACCGAGTTGTCCGGGTCAACAACTAACACTGATTATGAACTGTCTTTGGAGTCTGAAGATCACCCCACGCTTTGTGATGGCATTATTCTTCGGGGTATTGATGAGACTTTTGAGGAGATCTTCACTGATGAACTCACATTTTTGAATGACACGGGTATTGAGATGAATCATCTCCCAAACAATGAAATTGAACCTCCACCCCTTCTTTTGAACTGTAAAAAGGATGCGAGTAATCCATCACATTCACTGCATCGTCTCTCCAAAATGAGACGCACACATATTCTATTCCACCACTTACCTTTTCCCCACTTCTTCTTCCACCAACCAAAGCACTGCATTGATAAAATTTTCGAATGGTTGGTGTTAACGTTCGGTCTTTGCAAAGCTTGGCATCGACCAATGATTTTTGACCCCCTCATGTGATTTTCAAAAGATTAACATGGCTTAACTCAAGTTTGGGGGGTGTAATCTGGCTCTTGATAAGAAAATTTTTACACAAAATGTGGAGCCAAAAATAAGTTTGGAGGAGGATCTTCACTTAAATATTTTGCCCCTGTTAATAAATTTCCTCCCAGGCTTACAGGTTTTTGAGATTTAGCAGAAGGCAACAGTGAGGACACTGTTGAAAACGAGTTTGGGGGAGGTTTGTGCTTATTTTCGCATCATTTGCATTACACTTTGCATAAGCACAAAACATTTTTGAAAACCTATAAAAATTTAAAAAAATTCATAAGATAAAAATATTTTTTGTATATAAATAAGATAATAAAAGATTAGATAGTGAAAAATTACATCCAAAAGATTGGAAAAATTTAAGAAAACCAAGAAAATTAGAAGTTTTCTTATACGAACTAGTAATAAGTAGTTATGAGCCGTTGTCCCAAGGGTTAGTAAGATGAAGGAAGTCACTAATCTGAGGATAAAAATAAGTCTAAAAAATAGTTCCTATTCTGGAAGCCAAACATTTTGAACGTTGACACCCTACTATTCGCACTTACACACGTCTTGAAACTCAGGATAGTAGAGGATACCTTGAAATGCTCTTGTCTAAAAGCCAAAGTATGAAGGAAATAAAAAATATGAATAAAATATAAAAAGGGTGCAGAAAAATGAACACTGGTTTTGTTATCGCCAAGGCAGCAATAAAAAATTATAGCGAGGGTGCCTCTTCACCTAGTGCCTTAAGGCCAACTGGTCTGGGAGTCACTGCTAAGCCTTAGGTGGTGCAAGACGAGGAAAAACACCAAATAAGCAAACACAGGAGTAATCGGTCGGTTAGAAACTCAAGAAGTATTAACGGTCGCATGAAAGTGTGTAAGCAAATTCATCTAAATATTCATCAAATTAAAAAGTACTGAGGCAGATGGACAAGAGTATGATAGCTTGAATTGAATTCTCCGAGTATAGGGATGTCTTTTACACACGTAGGGTTATATGATCGATGTTTGGAAGAAAGATAGGAATGAAGAATAAAGACGATGTTTTATTGAGGGATGATGTGATTTCTAATATCTTTTCATGACTATTAAGATAGGGTTCATAACAGCTGAAAAGCTAGCATAGTTGGAAACCCTAATTTTCAAGGCTTTTCTTTCACAATTCTTATCTTTAAATGTAATATTCACGGTCTTCCTTTTGTTATTGGATTTTGTGGATGCAATCCGCTGAAAACTCTCAGGAGACAACACTCCTCCTACTAGGGACACCTAGAGGTTTAATGGCTTGTTGCACGTGCTCAGTGCAATCTTGTTGCCTACGAAAGTGTGCTAGTTAGTTTTTCTTTTTTCTTTATTTTCTCCTTCTCTTTTTAATAAAACAATTCGCTCGAGACGACCGAAAATAAGTTTGGGGGAATTTGATCAGTCGAAAATATTGTATTTTTAACACGTCAATTTCCCTGTCATTTGCATTCATCTAAAGGTGTTCGGCATTCATATTGCACATATTAGCAAAACAGTCGTAAAATAACATATTGCATGTGTTATACTCTAAAACTGGCATTTTTAGGGAAATTGACTGTTTATCATGGCATCGCATCATTCTTGTGTAGCGCAACACTTGTTTCGAAGTCTGTGCAGGAAATTTCAGGAACCGAGCTAAAATTGTCAAAGTGCTGATCAAATTTACGCCAAGTCTAAGCTTTCTGATCTGGCATTTATAGAGAAAGAAATGTAAAATTCAACATATCATGAAAAGACCATTATGTCCATAGGAAGCAACACAAATAAATTCACTTACTAAAGCGCCCACGTGACCGCAGATCCGCGGCAAGAGCAGGCAATTGCCGCGGATCCTTGGTATGATGATGTCATCAGCAAAGGAAATTTTCCCCTGTGCTTATTTCTAATGGCCAAGCTTCCAGAACACTGCAGAAACTCTACGTGGCTTCATCTAGATGGCTCGGCCTAACAACCTTGTTCTAGAAGCTCCCTCCAACTAACTAGTTCTGGAAGCCTCTCCCTATAACAAAATTTTGGAGGGAAATTCAAATTTTGAATCCAAGATCTAGGGTTGCAAGGTCTATAAAAGGGAGCCTAGATCTAAGGTTGAAGGTTGGTTCTTCTCTCTTCCTCTTCCACCCGCAAGTTGAGTGACACGACTTGCGCCTCAAAACCCTAACCCTAATTCCAATCCAAGATCAAGAATTCGGAGTTCAATCAAAGCAAGAAGCCGAGATCCTTTTGGAGCGAAGCCGATCTTCATCCGAGCAAGTGATCAAAGCCGATCCGCGACTCAAGGAGCCGAGCGACGCCAAATTCAACGATCAAAGTTCCTTCCTCTTGTAGTTCTTGAGAGTTGTAACTAATTGTTGATATAATAAAGGTGACAATTCTTTTATATTGCTTATATTTTGAATTCAAGCATTATGATTCAATCTAGATTCTTGAATGTTTGCTTTGTGATAATGTTTGAGTAAAACTCCACTCGTAAAAGAGTCGAGACAATCGATAGAATGATGATGATTTAGATTCTTTTACAATTCTTAAATCCTATAACGTTTGTAAATTCTTGTAAATCGAATGATCGATGACATAGTTTCCAGACGATGCTTTCTTGATTGTGTTCGCTCGAAATTAGAGATCAACGATCGATCATTAGATTTACTTGAAGCTAGTTTGTGAATGAGATTCATCGAAAGGACAAAGGATAAGATGACGAAACCCTAGCTTCTTCGCAAGATCCTTAACCTCGATAAATCGTCATCGATCTAGTATCAATTCGTTAATGGATAAGAATATGAAATCATTAGATCTCATCACATCTATAGATCTGATCTACTCCTACGAGCCACACTTCGAATCTTGATTGTTGGTTTGGAAATCATCATAAATTCTCAATTCTTGATTTTATCGTTTCGTGATTTAGACTAGATTTTTCTAATTCTTGAAATTCAATTTACAAATCATGAATTGTTTGTTTTCTTTTCTTTAAAGTTTCAACTCATCTAAATCGAAACACGAACAATTACATTTTCCATGTGGACGATCCGCACTTACTAACATGCTATATTCGACACCGTTATTGATTGCGGTCAAAATATTTTTGGTTGTGATTTCTTTACAATTTTCATACTACACATCCGAAATCGTTTCAATCAAGCAGTAAATCTTGTCTAATTGCTATTGCTCTTTTAGACGGGTTTGCGAACGTGACATTCACGTTGATGTTCTGGGTTGTGCTGTGATGTTGCGGATTTTTCGTGGTGGATAGCTTGCTTGCAATGGTAGTGCAGTTTGGATATATTTGTACATTTGATATCGCGGGGCGAGCGTCCGACCTGTGGACTGCCGTCACTACCGTTTGTATATTATTCTTTTGGGGTACGACCGGGTTGAGGTCGATGTACCCGTTGTACATATTTTCTTTTCTGTTCTAGGATTACCCTGCGGTGGGGTGCACGGATAGCCGGGTTCTAAAGGGAAACATGCCCGCATCTCATGGCTTTGAGAAGGAAGGGGCCTCACTCTAGAATTGGCGGGCTATTCGCCGCACTCGTAGGGGGTACAGGTTGATCCAAGGAGGGGTGCTCAAGTTACCGGATTCCATAAAGTGCTGGGTAGTCCATTCACTTTGCTGAAGGTGGCTGCCTCGCTTCTAGTTTTGCGGGTAACTTACCGCACTCGTAGGGGTCTAGGTTTTCATTGCACAGGCTATCCACACGACCAGGGGAACGTCGGGTTTCAATTGTGGCTCAAAAGAAACCCGGGCTCTCAGATTATCTGTATTGTTATGTGATAATTATTACTTTTATGTGATGTTGCTTTTATCACGCCTGGAGCGATTATTATATATTGATATATATACTAGTAGATGTTGTATATGTTTTACACCCGCGTTAGTCCAGTCCCCGCTCTGTCGTTAGTTAAGTAACCTAACAGGTAATGACGGGACCCAGTGGCGAATGCGGATGGCATATACGTACATCATATTTTCGTTCTTTTATGGTTTGATTAATTGATGGGACTGCGTTGATTCAGATCAATGCAAGGAAAACAGACCTATTCGATGTTGTTAGAACAATTTTAAAAAAGCTATTATTACTGGGGCATTTTCTTTTGTTTTGCACAATGGTATTCGGTTATGAATATCCAGCACCTCATTCGACGAGGTAAGGGCCGAGATCCCTTAATCGGGAGTGACCCCTTGAGTAAAAGTTTGCGTCAACGTAATAACTTCATTCACTATAGTTGATTATTTTTTCTTTGTATCGTGGTATTCAGTTTGGAATATCCTGTGCCTCATTCGACAAGGAAAGAGCCGAGATCCCTTCACAGGGAGTGACCTCTTTAGCAAATGTTTTCGCCACTATATATATTTGTAAAACCACTCAGGTTCCTTCAACGATATCAAGTTCATTACGTTAACGGGTTTTTTCGGCGAAAACCCAGCCATAGCGCTTCGTCATTTCGGATTGGTATTGCTTAGTATTCGTGCGACGCATTTCGGTCTTTAGTCGAGGCATAGTGTTCAGTAGCTATGTCATAGTTTTCCGTTGCATATGCGATTGCTTAGGACAGTCGTGCGATCATTTTGATCTTTAGTCAAGGCTCGTACGGGTGGGTCTAATGCAATCAAAATAATGACGGGTAGAACTTGACTTGTACTTTTTGACATTTTGATCTTTAGTCAAGGTCACTTGGGTCGTAGGGGCAAAAACCACATCGGGAGTTTCAAACATACAGGAAACTTGCAGATTCAGCATACCTTCTGGAGTGTGGTGACTAGAGTGGATTCCATCTAGTGCATCACACAATGATAGTTGGATCCCGATCCCACTGATGAGTAGGATTACTCTTGGGAGATTATTTCACTTAACAATCAATGCTATAAACCAAGTAGGTGTCTGGAATGGTGTTAGCGGGGCTACGCCTCCAGGGAAAAGAGGTTATGTAATTAAGGAATTTCGCAAAAGCGTTGGAAAACCTCCCTCGAAGTACCGACACCAGCCTGGCTGAAAGGTTAAGGAAGTATTGTGACGTGCGATTAATCCCAACTAATTCTTCTTTTTAGATTTGGAGGAGAATTTGAGGATACAGTGGGAGACATCCTGATTAGATTAAGTGATTAACCATTCTGATCTAGGTTAGAGTGCACGCTGAGTATTTCTTTCTCTCTCTCTCTTTGACAGCGACCATGGCCCGACCCTGGACTATAACTCCGTAACCAACTTTACCGAACTTTCTTAGAACACTGGTTTTTGATTGTCTGAGTTGCATACAACGTTGCCACTTCTTCTTTTACCCTTTGCTTTTCTCCAGAACACCCCGTATCACTACGAACATTCACTTCCCTTGGATAAATCCATCGTATGGTTATATACGAACTTGAAGGAACTTGTTCCAGATTCGAGGATGGATTCTGGTTCTGGAGAAATTGAATAGGATTATTCAGTTGCCTTTTCCTTTTACCTTCTCTTAGATTGTGAGGGCTCCTAGGATAAGGAGAGGGTACACCTATTGCGCTTATTGGATAGTCTTCTTCCAAACCATAGGCAGGTATCGAAAGGTAGGGAATGAAGAAAACTAATTAGCCTAAGTGTGGTGTACAGAAGGTAATAAGTAAAGATAAATAAAGGGATTAGAAAGAGGGCAAAGTAAATTGCAACTGCTATCATTCACGACCAAACCACATATTTCATCGCCACTCACACTTCACCTTTGTATTTCTCCAGAACACCCCGTATTACTACGAACATCCACTTCCATTGGATAAATCCATCGTATGGTTATATACGAACTCGAAGGAACTTGTTCCAGTTCGAGGATGGATTCTGGTTCGGGAGAAATAGGTATAAGGTTTATTCAGTTGTCTTTTATCTTTACATTCTCTCAGGTTGCGAATGCTCCTAGAATTATGACAGTACACCTATTACGCTTATTAGATAGTCTTCTTCCAAACCATAGGCAGGTGTCAAACGGTAGGGAAGGAAGAATACCATTTAGCCTAACGATGGTGTACAGAAGGTAATGAGTAAAGACAAATAAAGAGATTTGGAGAGATGGCAAGGAAATATACGGTTACAGTCATGAATCTGATAATGGAAGAGGCATTACTAGGAATACCCGGATACCCCTTTAAAACATTTTCATGTTTCAGTTTCACTGTGCATTGTTAATTGAAAACTGATTTCCCAATTAGACCCTTGCTCCAGGGTATGTATTTACTAGGTTTGATTCTCATATCTATATGGTTTTACAGATGATGAGTGGGAGTAAGTTATTAGGAATTAGGTGATCATCCTTATTATATAGGGATTCGTTGTAATTGGTGATATTTGAGGAAATCACCTGGGATTTTGCCGGACGGCAAATATTTGGTTTTGAATATTCGTTGTTATGCACCAATTTCAAACTGATATATCTGTACGTTTATTTTATAAAGTGAGATATAACTTTTTGAAATTATGTCCATGACATTTACCTATATCAGTTGATGGTTAGTTAAGGAGCATTCAACAGCGGTGTAATTCTTCATAACCATAGTATAGTTTTCAATCTACGACGCACAGGGTTTGAGTTATTGAACTCAGGGGACTTATACAAAGTATTGTATATTGTCCAGCGTCCATTAGGACAAAGGGGTTGGTCCTCGTACTATATTCTGTTTACTTATGACTTCTCAAGTTTTAGACACGTGTTTCGTAGAAATACAAGGTCCAAGTTTTGAGAAGTTATAGGTACAAGAATAAAGTAAATACCATATGTTGCAAGTATCAGGATTCTTCAAGGTGATTGAAGAAGTAGATACTTGTGGTTGGTATTCAATTGATAGTAATGGTTTTGAGAACTTGTTCCTCTTTCAGGTTACTCATATCTGGATGCATTCCTAAGTTCAGTAACGCTGATCTGCCTCCTTCTATTTAGCTGACATGCACTAGAGACAGCTGCATGATTTGAATCTGGTTCTAGTTAAATCAGTGCCTCTGTTTCTATATGGTATATAGAATGGATTATATCTTAACGATGTTAAGCTATTTGGAGTTGTCCGGCTTATGCTTAAAACCAGACTCTGGATAACTCAAGGCACGTTTCTGTAATGGCAGTTTGTGGGTTGACCCAGGCTATGATGAGGGTTAACTTTCTACCATCTAGAAGATCAATAGTGATATTTTTCTTGACTCTCCACAGTTTTAATAAAATGGAATTTTTCAGAAAACGGTAGTGGGAGTATGGTAGAACTGGAAGTGATTCCAGAACCGCAAACGATTATTGAAAATTTGAAAAGAACCTAAAGATTCAATCAGTTTTGACATTCCATTAACCACTCCGCAGATATGGTGGGTAACCTCAGGCACCCAAGAGGTACTCCGGTATCCTCAAGGACGGTGACAGGGAGGTTCTTGTTTACCCAGACTTGCCATTACTGTTGTTCTAGACTGTGAAACCCAGCAGGAGGATGAGTATAGCATCGTTCTAAACTCGCTTTAGAAGTGCACGTTTATATGACTCTGCCAGAGGGTTGTCGTAGTCAGTGGGAGCAGCGGAAGCATAGTGGACAAGCAGCTTGTGTCTATTTATAGACTAAAGAAGATATAGCGGAGATGGATCATCTAATTTTGATGTGACAGTCATGGGCTTTGATATCATCAGAATAGGAGATGGATCTGTTAAGAAGGTAGTAGGGTGTAATGTCCTGGTATTTGGATGACATACACAGAGTAGGAAGTGAAATTTCTGTACTACGGTCGGTTATACAGTGGTTGTCACACAGTGGTTTCTCCACAAAGGATATGGATATTATATCAGGCGTTCTGGTTACTAGATGTATGGTTTTAGATCTAGATTTGCAAAGTGTCCCAATCTGGGTACTTAGACAGTATTCTAAAGGTGTTTTAGAATGGACGACTCCTGGTATGGTAGTGTACCTGCAAGTGATGGACTCACCCTCTCTAAAGGTGTCTTACAGACTAAAAGGGAGAGGAATATACATGATTGGCATATCACTTGCTTAGACAATTGAGTCAATCATGAGATGTCAAGTACCACACCAGATGTTGTTTTTGCACTAGATGCAATAAATTGAGATATTAATCCAATCCTGAAAAAATGTTCGGAAGCAGTTTTAGAACATAAGTCTATGTTCTAGGGATTTGATAACGGCAGCCTCCTTCGGGAAACGGTTATCATTCCAGGCTTTCGAGGTGACCTGGATGACAGAGTGACTGTCTGAGTTATAGTTTTTCCTCTGACGAGGGGCAGTATTTTGGACAGGTGGTCCAAGCGGATACTGAAGGAGGTGTAGCGCAGGATACTGATTAAATTCAGTTGACGATACAGTCTAAGAATTTTGCTAGATTTGGAGTTCATTTATGAACTGGGTCCCATCAGATATCCAGACATATTCTAAGACAAGTATTGCTCATTTTGGGATATGGCTTTCTCCGCAAACATGAGATTAAGGGGGACATAGAAAGAAACATCAGGGCGGATCCACTCGCTGAGGCTATTTCTCGAACGCAATAGTTTTACAAACGAGCTTTGTGAAACTGATTAGTAGAGGAGTTGGATGTTCAGTATCACACGGGCTGCGAGTATGTGACATCACAATAATTAGCCTTAAGTGTAAGTGGGAGATTGTTGGATATGGTGCCCTCAAAGTTAATTATTGGATCGCAGGCACGTGATTGCAATGACTGAGGGAGGACCTATACCGGTAGGACAGTCTTACTCGAAATGATAGTATTCTATCTGGTTTGTCTTTATCATCACTATTACATATTGATAGAGCCCATAGGATTCTTGCTTGACTACCAGCTTTATGATGGCGATCATATATGTGGGAGCAGATGGTCTATAAGCGCATCCTTCAATGTCCCTAGTCGTGGGAGTTTCGAGACTGGGCATCGATACTCCAGAGTAGACTAGTGTATACTGATCGAGACCCCGACGAGGGGTGGTGGCCAGGTCTCACAAGCCATTGGTGTTAGTTTGTTCACTTAAGATAGTATACAGGTGCTCATTGGGTTATGAGTACACTGGATGGACTCGCCGGGAACCTGCTAGTTGGTATTATACCTATTGTCAGATAGCAGTTCCCAGGTAACATATGTACAGGTTAGTCTATTGACCTGCGATCGTTATTTGTCTAGTGTGAGTTCCCACTGTGCTTTGATTACTACCCTACCACGGATCAAAGGAGTCGTGCAAACAGGTTTTAGTTAGGTACAGTACCGAGCCATATGGAGGCAGTGAGCGGATCGTCGGGGATTCGTCTCTCCCGGTATTGGGGGTTGATGTCACACAGTGCACGGGTGGCCATTACCAGAAAACCTTGGCCAAGGTAGTCGAGAATTACTGATTCAGATAAGTACTTTCTCAAGAGGTGATGGGCTTCATACCGACACGAATTATCACATTATTAGGGGTCTGACTTTATCCACCCCCTAGACTCGATATGCGATACTCTTAGACGAACAGACCGGACTGTATGGATATTGTCACTGTTAGGCTCAGTAGGGTTCCTGGATGAGTCCGCTCATCGGCTTCCCTTTCGCTCAATAGCTCGGCAGCCGTTACACACAGCTAGTGCCACTGACGTGCTTGTGGTTAAATCCACAGCCAACGTATTGATGAGTCATCAGAGTCCCCCCATAGAAAGTTTCCAAAGTTCAGGTGAAACGTTGTAGAGGACGTATGGTTTTATGGCAGGATTCGATCTTATACGTGCACTTGTACACGGATCATGATCGGACGGATCATACTAGTGGGCTTTAGTTTAAGCCGGATCCTAGTATTAGATTTGTTGGATTACTTTCATCTCATTGTATTCGTATTCAGTCGGAATACGGATGCAGGTATGTATATACAGATGAAGGGTATTCTTGTGATCCGTCACGAGTTTACTTTAGAAGATGCCATTCTATTTATTGTTCTAAACATTTGGATAAATGTTTATTAGGTGGAATTGTGAGTGCTTGTCATGATCAAGAGCATTAAATGTGGCATGTGCTTTGTTGATGACTCATGGTGTTATTTTATGTGCAATGTCTATTTATTTGATTGATTATTTTGTGGGATTGATGGGTGAAGAGAGAGAGGGCAGCCACATATAGTGTGGGGCTTGGTCTCGTGGTTATTATGAGAGTTCTCACATTTTCATCCCACACAATAAGCAAGCTCTTCCTCTTCTTCACTAGCTTTCTTCTTGTGCTCACAAATTCCTCCAATGGCTTATTTTTCATCCTCCATCCATACTATCTCATGTGTTGAGAATCAATGGATGTATTGAGACAAAATTATCACACACATTCTTTACTTCACCTTGGACATGTCGGCTAGCAAACTTCATGTCCGAGTTGCTTCGGTTTGAAGCGGGAGCCCGTATAAGATTCCTCAATGTGGTGTCACTTCGACAAGCGAAACTGGAGAGCAAACTTCATCGGGGCAGCCACGACAAGCATGGGACGGAGATTGAAGACCGAAGGACACGGATCGATCGGTATAATCTTTGAAACCCCTTTACAGTTTTGCTAGTTAACGGTTAATGGTTCGTTCCGGGTATTTGGTTGTGGTAGCGCCGAGTTTGAAAAGTTTTTGTTCTGCATTTGGCCTCGGATTGACGGCCGGGGCGCTTCCGTATCCCAACAATAATGATACAAGTGTATATGTTAAAGATAAATAGCAGCCAGATAGCATACTATTATGTCGAGCAAGAAAGTCCTCTCTATATATGTCCAAGCATCCATTATAATATACAATCATGTACAATAATGGCCTCTAGGACATACATATAACTAAAAATCTTCCACTTGCACTATGGCCAATTGTTGTAGTATCTCGTACCCAACGTCCCGAAAAAGTCACTCAAATGGCCTTCGTGAGTGGATCCGCCACGTTATTCTTCATGTCAACTCTCCTGACCTCGATCTCCCAGAGATCAACTATCTCCCTGATCAGGTGATACCACCTAAGAATATGTCTGGATCACTGATGGGACCTGGGTTCCTAGGCCAAAGCTACGGCTCCATTGTTATCACAATACACAAGTACTAGATGCTTAATGGTAGGAACCTCACCAAGTTCATTTCATGAACTTGTTCATTCAGACAGCCACTTTGGCAGCATTGTTGGTAGCGATATATTCAACCTTAATCGTCGAGTCTGCTACAGTATCTAGCTTGGAACTCTTCCAACATACCGTCCCTCCACTGAGGGTAAAGACAAAACCCGAGACTGTCTTACAGTCGTTCTTATCACTCTTCCTTATCACTCTGAAAGCTCGAATCGGTAAAGGACTCGACATAGAGTTCACTGTTACCATACACCAAGAACATTTCATTAGTCCTTCTCAAGTACTTAAGAATGTTCTTCACAGTTGTCCAGTGTTTTTCCCAGGATCTGATTTAAACCTACTCACTACACCTATTGAGTATGATACATCCTCTTAGATCTATCTCTATAGATCTTAATCCCTGGATGTAATAGGCATCACCCAGATCTTTCATTGGGAACCTATGTGATAAGAAGAGCTTGACCGCGTGTAGCATAAGAACATCGTTTTCTATCAAGAGTATGTCATCTACATACAATACGAGGAAGACAACCTTACTCTCTACAACCTTCTTCTATATACAAGGTTCATCTATGTTTTTGATGAAGTCAAACTCTTTGATAATCACATCAAAACAGATGTTCCAACTCCGCGATACTTGCCGTAATTCATAGATTAATGTAAGCTGCTTGCACACCTTTCCCCTGCTCCCACTATCTACGAAGCCCTCCTGCTGTGTCATGTACACGCTCTCTTCTAAATCACCATTTAGAAACGCGTTCTTGACATCCATCTGCCAGATTTCGTTTTCATGGTATGCAACGATGGCAAGTAAGATCCTGATGGACTTAAGCATTGTTCCCCCAATCAGAGCAAGGCTCTGTTTGAATTTTGAAAATTCAAAATTTCGAAGCAACGCTTCAGATCCCGTGCGCTATGCATAATTTGCCACGTGTCAGAAGTTGACTCGGCAGCACAACGCCCAAGGCAGTGCATCCAATCAGAGCAAGGCTCTCTAAAAAAGCAAAAGCAACGCTCAACTGCGCAAGCGCACCGCAGTGCGCCACGTGTCTGCGCAGTTGCGCAAACACTGTTACGCAAGCGCACCGCAGTGCGACACGTGTCTGCGCAGTTGCGCAAGCACAACTGCGCAAGCGCACCGCTGCGCGACACGTGTCTGCGCAGTTACGCAAACACTGTTGCGCAAGTGCACTGCAGCGTGACACGTGTCTGCACAGTTGCGCAAGCACAACTGCGCAAACGCACCTCTGCGCGACACGTGTCTGCGCAGTTGCGCAATCACTGTTGCGCAAGTGCGCCGTTGCGCGACACGTGTCTGCGCAGTTGCGCAAGCTCAGTTGCGCAAGCACTTCACGGCTCGACACGTGTCTGCGCAGTTGCGCAAGCACAGCTGCGCAAGCGTCTTACTGCGCGACACGTGTCACACGCTGGTGAGTTGCGCAACAACAGAATTAAGATTTAAGGATATTTTTCTGTTCTTGTTTAAACAAGAAGATTTCTTCTGTAAAACAGGGGCCTTTGGATCAAAGATCCAACAGTGGGGAAAATTCCCCAAATCACTCAGAAAAGATCTTTTTAACAAATTTAACTGATTTTTGAGCACTATAAAAAGAACCCCAGACCCCATTTCAAAGATATAGACAATTGGATAAAAAAAAAGAGAAGAGAAGAGAACTCTTGAGAATTTCTGGAGAACACAAAGAAGAAGGTAAAAACCTTTGAAATAAGAGAAAATTCTCTTAGGAATAGATCATTGATCTAAAAGGCAAGATCAGTGATCTTCAATAAATAAATAAATAAATAAAAATAATAAAACAATAGTGCATTGCACTTGCTAGGGAACCTCTGGTTCTCTGAGATAGAAAAAGAAAAGAAAAGATCTTCTTTTCTTTCTTTTCTTTCTTTTCTTTGATCTAAATTTAGATTATTAAAAAGTGCTCTGCACTCATTTTCTTGAATCTAAAAGATTCTTGGTGCTTTGCACTATTTGAAGGGCCAGGTTCAAATCAAAAGACCTAGCAGGCCAAAATAAATTGCAAAGCAATAAAAGGGCTGAGCCCAAATAAAATTGATGCTCTGCATCATTCATAAAGAACAGAGCCCAAAACAAATTGATGCCCTGCATCTTTTCTGGGTAAAGCCCAAATAAAAATAAAAGGAAATGCAAAAGTAATGTTGGACATTTTCTTCACTGGACTTAGCCCAATCGTGGCCATAAGTCCTTAAATTAAATTGGCTGAGCAAATGACTCTTCTAAATCAATCTACATCCGGTTCGAGGGTACATCTCCGAATTCCTTTGATATCCATCGTTGTAATTCCTCAACGACGTCAAAGAGGTGACGGGTCCCAACGGCCACACACCCAATATCGGACCGAAACGTCCCTAAACTAATATTGGACCGAAACGACCCTAAACTAACATTGGACCGAAACGTCCCTAAACTAATAATGGACCGAAACGTCCATAAACTAATATTGGACCGAAACGTCCCAAAACTAATAATGGACCGAAACGTCCATAAACTAATATCGGACCGAAACGTCCCTAAACTAATATCGGACCGAAACGTCCCTAAACTAACATCGGACCACCACGTCCCTAAACTGGCACAATAGAGCCCAAATGCTCTTTTGTCGGATCTAAACGGTCCCGTTAAGTTGATCTTAGTCTCAAACTGGACTAACGTATCCTTAACAAACGTTTAACTTGATCATAGCCCCAAACACGGCTAACGTATCCTTAAATATTCACATGGATTATAAAACTCCCAATTAACTCTGGTTCGAGGGTACATCTCCGAGCTCCTTTGATACATGTCGTTGTAATCCTTCAACGACGTCAAAGAGGTGACGAGTCCCGATGGCCATACATTAAATTAATCACTATGTTGAGTTGATCTTAGTCTAAAACAGGACTAACGTATCCTTGACAAACGTTTAGGTTGATCTTAGCCGCAATGCGACTAATGCATCCTTAAACTAAAAACACCAAACCCAAATCTAAGTAGATACGGATTTGGACTAATCCACGTCCTACGGGCGACGGCATTACTCAGTCTCCGTATACAATCCACGGGCAACCACAAACAAAACAAACATACACGACACGAAGTGAAATTCTGGAGAAGGAGAAAGTTGTTACCGCGACGCGGTAGCGTAATTAACTGCAGGGGCTTGCGCCTGCAGGGAAGAGTGTCCCCACAATCAAAAACCCCTCACCCTGAGGGGGAATCTGACGAAGTCTGCTACATCGGCCGCATCCGTCTAAACCCCCGATACACGGTGCCATAAATCAACTTGGCATCTTCGGAGAGATAAACGGATAAAACCAAATAGCATCTGCCCCGAACATCAGGCATTGGACGTCCGAAGTCCAGGCCGCCGTTCGGAGGGGAACAGATTCTGGCACGCCCGGTAGGACCTTTTCCTCTTTCCACTCCACACTTCGTGTGTCGTCTTCGCGAACCCATCGCGGTTTGTTAAATGGTTGCCTTCGGATTTCAAGTTGCTAAGATTTGGTCTTTTGTCTGGCGCAGAACTCAAGCATCCATGGATTCTAACTGCACCAAATGCGCGAAGCACCACTGCAACGGACGCTCCACCTCACCGAGAGGTGTAACATATGGGCCCCAAGCGGCCTCTTTCCTTGCTCTGCCGGTAGAACAGGTGACCCAGGCCACCACCAGCCTGTTTTTCGGGACCATGGTCCCGCCTACAAGCTTCTCTATGCCGATATCCGCACCGGAAGCGAACAAGAAGTCGGTGTTCGACCGGCTCACTGCTACCACAACCCCTGTCAACGGGTCGCCCGCTACTAAACCGACAGCCTCCGTTTTCACCAGGCTAGGTCATAACTATAAAGTGGTCGTCCCAAAGAGGGCAACGACCGCTGCTTTGGAAGTCGTTAAAGCGGCTTCTCCCATCAGAGAGTCGGTCTTCACAAGATTGACGGCTCCCAATCTTCCCCCAGCTGGTCAGAAGGCATCAGTCTTCGATAGGCTGACATCGGCAGTTACCCCACACTCAAACAGGGGGCAACAAGAAACCATCTCGATTTCCGAGCCGGTCCCAACGGCTCGTCGCGCGCGACGTCGCTATTGGCAACGAGTAAGGAAAGCAGGGGGCAACTCCCCCTCAGGGCTAACTCCACCTGCTCCAGTGGTGGAGGTCAACGCTGCTGTTCCAACTGGGAACAGCTTTGAATTGCTGAGGAAGGTGAGAAAGAACTCTCCAATTGCTACATTGAAAAGATCTCCTCCGCCTATGGAGAAAGCTCCGGAGACAAAGCAGGAACAGCCCCCTCAACGGCTGTCGTCAAAAATTTATAAAGTTTGGCGAAGGGTTCAAGACTCCGTGATTGACCCAGAACGCTTTCATCGCCAGAAAAAGGCAAAGGTGGAAAAGGACAAAAACCGCCCCATTAAACAGCAGGGGGCAACAAATGCTAGGATGCCCACTTCAACGGCTCCTTCAACCTCAATGGTCCACAAAAGAAAAAGGCCAGAGAAAGCTCCCGTGACACTGACAAAGTTTAAAAGCGGTGAACCTAAACACCCCAAGTCAGGGGGCATAACAGTTCATACGATTTATATGGCTTCTGGAAAGGAAGAAAGTCGTACTTCTACGGGTCACCGACCACTTACCCGATCAGTGACCAAGGGTCAGGAGCAGCAACAAAAACTCCAGGAGATGATGACTACAATGGCTGCACTCACGGAGCCAAAAGAGAATCCTGGGACGTCCTTAGATGAACGCCAAGAGGAAGAGACCGACGCCGAGTTCCTTCGCCGAGTACTGGAAAAGAGAGACAAAGAGGCTGCTGAACAAGCAGCCAATATACAGCGTATGGGCCTCCTCTTCCAGGACATGATAGGGATGATGATACAACAAGATCCCCCGACTGAAGAACCCCCGATTGTCCTTGGGGATGATAGGGGAGAGACATCAAACCCTCAGCCCGTTCTATCAACGGCTAAAGAGGATACAATCTCGAAAACTGATCTGGACGAATATATAGCCCAGCAAATAAAGGTTCATCACGCGGCCGAAGCAGCCGGCCACGTCGTAAAAACGGGGCGACCGTATCCAGGCTGGTATGACCAAATCAAGTACCCGCCGGGTTACACAATTCCCAAGTTTCATATCTACAAAGGGACCGGCAATCCCCATCAACATGTTGCCCAGTTCAGGGCGCTTTGCGGTAACACCGGTGGCGACGACAAGCTTTTGCTTCGCCAGTTCGTTGGAAGCCTATCAGATACGGCGTTCGAATGGTATTCTGAGCTCCCCAACGACTCTATTAAAACCTTTGCGGAGATGGAGCTGCTCTTTACCCAACGTTTTGCAAGTGCCAGTGAGCGTACCCCGATGACGGCACTGATCAATGCCAGGGTAAAACCCGGCGAGACATGGGTTCAGTACGCTATACGGTGGCGAAATCTATGGTCGAAGTGCGAACAGCGCATAGAAGAAGCTCCAGCGGTGGGAATGTTTGTTGGAACACTTGATCCACAAGCAACCATTTCACAGTTTATGATGTTCTTCAAGCCGACTACCTTCCAGGCTTTGATCGACAAATTAGCGCAGATGGACCAGATGGGCCATAAACCCCCTCTCCCGAAGCCGGACTCCCGAAACGATAAAGGAAAGGGAAAAGCGATCATTGTCGCTAATGCCCAACAACAACCGAGCGACTCGAAGCCGGTTGCTCGTCCAAACAATACACGCCCATACGTACCCCTTGAGGACAGGATGGGACGTCCTTACTCCTTCCCCCGCGATAAAACAAGGAGGCTATTCGAGCTGGCGTTGCGCAACAGACTCATAAATCTGCCAGATCCAAAACGTCCGTTGCAACCGAACGACGTCAACGAGCCCAATTATTGCCCTTACCATCGAGTGCTAGGCCATCCCATCGAGGATTGCTACGTTTTCAAGAATTGGCTTGAGAACCAGTACCGTCAGGGCAAATTTGCGCTATCTGACAAATGGAAGGTGAATCCCCCGCAGCCCCACACTTCTAAGGGGACGAATACGCCGGGGGCAACATGCTCCGTCATAGAGGAAGCTCCTTGGGAGGTTGTATTATCAGCCAAGACAAAGAGGATGTTAAACAATCTTCAGACCTGTCCAGCGGTCAAGTGGAAGAACCCCTTGGAACCGCAGGTTATTGAGGGGATGTTGAAGCCACGACCGACTCCGAAGACCGATGGTGGTAGTTCAAGCGTTCATAGCCGGCCGTCAAAATCTTCGAAAAAGAAGAAGAAGAAATCTAAGAAGCCCGTGAAGCCTGGCGACAAGCGCACGGACTTACAAAAGCAAATCGACGCACTGGATGAGTACAACCAAAAGGCGCGGACTCCCATTACGCTCCAAGATTTCCTTGATCACGTCTTTCAAAAATAAGATGAGGGAGAAAGTTCATCGGATGAATCCGAGGAATATGTGGCGAGCTGTCATATGATCTCTCATTCGGTCACGAATGATGAAGAGACCTCTGGCACGGAAACGCTGGGGGCAAATGCCGAATCAAGAGCTCCAGGGTTATCAGTTGAGATGATTGGCGCGTTTCTTAATGAAGCTCGATTGAAAAGTAAAGCTGATCGAGAACGCGAGACGGCTATATTCGAAAGGGCCAAGCGCCAGCGACTTGATGAAAGAGCTGAGACGATCCCGCTGGAGCAAGATGCCTCCACCGCTGACAAAAGCCAATTCAAGATAAAAAAAAGAGGTTTGCTAAGGCTATATCAATGGGTATGAAGCTACCATCCTCTGAAGGAAAAATTACTGGTGTGGTAGAAATGCACCCCTCTTATTGCTTATATCATCAGAAGGTCTCGCATCCTACCCAAGAGTGCAAGGCTTTCAATGGATGGTGGCAAGGATACGTCGCTAATCGACAACGCTTTAAACGGGAAAAACGTAAAATTCGCCGAGAGCAAAGAAACACGACCAAAGAGCTTGAAAGAACTGCCAGCAATTGTCACATGGTTAACACTGCCGGGTCACAAGTGCCTACATTTGGGAGCGATTCCGATGAGGAGCTAGAGCTTGGCCCCCTCTTCAAAGAATCCACTTCGGGAAAAGAAAAAGAACCGAAGGCTTGCGAAAATATACAGCTACGCAATCGAACATTACCCGAAATGAATCTCGGACCCTTAAACAAGAAAGACAAAGGGAAAGAGAAGGTCTCTGAAGACATCACTTTGGATGACCAAGTTGCGGAAGAGTTAACCGCCAAGAACCCGCCGAAGAGGAGTAAAGTGGATTACAATGTCTTGGCGCATCTGAGAAAGCTACCCTCACAACTCAGCATTCTCGATGCCCTATTACTATCAAAAGAGGCGAGGGATTCTTTGATTAAGGCCCTACAAGATCCGGACCAATTCCAAGCTTTCCTGGCCGAACAAAAGATGAAGGATGAATTGGAAGAGGTGCACACGGCCGACGTTGCTTTCGGCGATGAAGACCTTCTCCTTGGGACGTGCGAACACAATCGCCCCCTTTATGTCTCAGGATACTGCCATGACATAAAGATAGGCAAAATCCTGGTCGATAACGGATCATCTATCAATCTACTTAATGTGCGGGTGTTAAAAGAAATTTGCATGAGCGTCCAACACCTCGCCCGGGACAAGATCACTATCTCCGGTTTTGACTCTCAATCCTCAAAGACTCTTGGATCTGTGATATTGACGCTACGCTTCGGGTTGCTCGTCACAGACATCAAATTCCATGTTATAGACGCCAAGACGTGCTACAATGCTCTGCTCGGCCGACCATGGCTACACGAGTACAATATCATCCCTTCTACACAGCATCAATGCATGAAGTATTCTAGGGATGGCCTTGAGTACACTGTGGCGGGAGAGTTGAATCCGTTTTCCGTAAACGAACTTCGCAAGTATGAAGATGCCAAGTACTTCTTACCGAATTTCGAAGACACGGAAAGGTGTCACAAACCGGAGAATAAAACTAACGCCACCATCCCTGTCTTCGGCAGTGACACCGAGGAGGAGGAGGATATAATTTACTCAGGTCCATCCCAGTCCACCAGACCAGGACCATCCGTTCCTTCATTAATCTTCGGTAGCGATTCAGAGGATGAAGTTCACGCTGTATTCCCTGCTCGGCTGTCAATACGAGCTTCTGCTGATGAAGAGCGAAGTCTGCAGATAACCATGGCGCCGCTTGAACATTACAAAGAACTGGATGCACTCAACGCCAACAGCGTAGAAGAATTGCACACATTCTATATTCCTCCCGGACGAAAAGGCGAGAAGGCAATCCTATTCTACCGTTCTGAAGAAAACAAGGTGGAAAAAGAAATTTGGCATGGCGCGGATCCCACGCTCGACAGGCTTCAGCCCATCCGTCTTCCCAGATATTATACCAAAGGTTTGAGGAAACTGCTGAAACGCCAGGGAATACCTTTCGAACAAACCGTTAGAAAGGCCAAATTCTATGACAAAGTATGGAACGTTCCCGGGACTCAATGCAAATTGCCTAACGGGAGAATAGAAACAAAAGGGCTCGGGTACATCCGGTCAAAGAAAAGGGAGCCAGTAGACAGCTGTTATGTCATGTATGACTTCGATGAAGAAGCAGACGCTCAATGGGAGGACGCTAATCCTGAACCAGCAAAAGTTCCTGATACAAAACCGCCCAGTCCATCATTTGAAGACCAGGTGAGCAAACTTATAAGGGATGCGAGTCAAAAAGCCCAAGACGATCACAATCATGAAATGGCAATCTATGAGAAAGCCAAGACACAGTGCCTCCTTCAACAGGCGGTGAAGGATGAAAATGCCGCTCCTTGTCAACCTGCTACAAAAGAGGTTCAACGCGAAAGCAAAAACAAGTCGAAAGACAAGAAAGGCGCTCGACAACCACAAAGCAGAGCTAAGAAGCCACGCATCCGAGAGTCGAGCGTTATTGACTTAGACCTCGTGAAGAAAATGGGTCGAGCATACTCGTTTCCTCGGAGCAAAACAAGGAAAATACTTGATCTTGCTCTAAAACATCAAATGCTTACACTGCCAGAGTCTAAACACCCTGAGCAAGCAGGCGAAGTCTCCAACCCAAATTATTGCTCTTACCATCGAGTAGTAGGGCATCGGCTTGAAGATTGTTTCACCTTTAAGAATTGGGTTGAGGACCAATATCAGCTTGGCAAATTCGCGTTGTCTGACAACTGGAGGGTAGCGCCGCCGCAAAAGCACGAACCCGAAAACACCAGGATAGAACCAACTCCGCATTGGGATTGGCAGAAAATTCGCACTTGCCACGTGATAACAATATTAAAAGAAGAGTCCGAGGACATGAACAGCCTTCCTCGGTGCTTTGAAAACAGCAGCGATGAGGTAATCTCAGAATTTCCACCAGCACCAAAAGAGCTGGAAGATGGAATCCATACTACTGCAGATAACCTCAAGAAAATCGAGTTGGGGACAATAAATGATCCGCGACCGACATTCGTCAGCGAGCTGCTGTCTGAAGAGAGGGTGGCTGCGTTAAAAGACGTCCTTGTGCAGCATAAAGATTGCTTCGCATGGAACTATTCCGAGATGCCGGGACTAGATCCAGAAGTTGCTGTACATAGACTAGCAATATCCCCGAACATCAAACCAGTCAAACAGGCGCCGAGAAGAATGCGGCTTGAGCTCGAAATGAGCATCAACGCGGAAGTCAAAAAGCTGATAGACTCCGGCTTTATCCAAGAGGTTCAATACCCTGAATGGATCGCCAACATCGTCCCAGTGATGAAGAAAAATGGGACAGTGCGCATATGCGTAGACTTCCGGGATCTTAATAAAGCTTGCCCGAAGGATGATTTCCCAGTACCAGTCACTGAACTGATGATAGACAATACATCCACTCATGAAGTTTTCTCCTTCATGGACGGCTCATCGGGGTATAACCAGATAAAAATGCATCCAGAAGACCAGAAGCACACAGCCTTCAGGACTCCTCTTGGTATATTTTGTTATAAAGTGATGCTCTTCGGTTTGAAGAACGCCGGTGCTACTTATCAGAGGGCCATGACAAAGATCTTCGACGACCTTATACACGAAATCGTTGAATGCTATATCGACGATCTCATGGTTAAAAGCAAATCATACGAGGAACATCTCGAGCATCTGAAGACTGTATTTCAACGCCTTCGGCAATACAACTTGAAGATGAATCCTCTTAAATGTGCGTTCGGGGTTTCCTCGGGAAAATTCCTGGGATTCGTTGTTCGACACCGAGGTATTGAAATAGATCCGTCAAAGATTAAAGCGATCATGGAAATGCCTCCGCCGAGGACTCTCAAACAGCTGCGGTCTCTCCAAGGGAAACTCGCATACATACGGCGATTTATAGCCAACCTTTCAGGAAAGTGCCGTCCTTATAGTCACCTGATGAAGAAGGGAACCCCATTCGTTTGGGATCAAAAATGCCAAGGCGCACTGAATGAGATCAAGCAATACCTGCAGAACCCGCCGGTGTTGGCTGCTCCGGTTAAGGGGAAGCCTCTCATTCTTTATACAACCGCCCTCGAAGGTTCCTTAGGCGCATTATGGGCACAAGAGAACGATCAAGGGAAAGAAAGAGCACTCTACTACTTAAGTCGAGTTCTGCTGGGGGCAGAAAGCAACTACTCTCCCATTGAAAAACACTGCCTGGTGTTGATCTTCGCAATAACAAAGCTTAGGCACTATGCGTTGGCGCACGAAGTCCGTCTTATTTCAAAAGTGGACCCTCTCAAATATCTAATGTCAAAAGCCATATTGACAGGGCGACTCGCTAAATGGGCCCTGCTCTTGATGGAATTTTCGATAACATATCAACCTCTCAGGGCAGTAAAAGGCCAGGCCATCGCCGACTTCCTTGCTGAGCATCCCATACCCGCCGATTCTCCTTTAAATTGCGATTTGCCAGACAGACATGCGTTTGACGCAATCGACAGTGGTGATACCCGCTGGGAGCTTTATTTCGATGGAGCATCTTCTATGAAAAAGCACAAACAAAGTACGCCAATGATCAAATCGGGGGTAGGACTCATCTTTGTGACTCCACAAGGAGGAATAATGCGCTTCGCCTTCTCTTTAACAGAGCCGGGAACGAATAATGAAGCCGAATACGAAGCTCTGATAGCAGGCCTCGAGATCGCCATTGACATGGGAATTGAAAACCTCCTCATATACGGAGATTCGCAACTGGTCGTTAGTCAAGTAAACGGCGATTACCAAACATGCAAACCGGAGTTAGTAAAATACGGTGAAAAGGTGCAACAACTGCTAACCCAAATTCCCTCTTATACTTTGGAGAGCATACCACGCGCGGATAACAGCAAAGCGGACGCGTTGGCCAAACTCGCTAAAGAAATGGCTGACGAGAACCTCGATGATGTTAGAATCATGGTACAAAGTCGTCAGGTGCTCGCCCCCGCAGAAATACCTTCGGAATCACCCGAAGAGAAGGGAGTGACTGAACAAGCAACCTTGCAAATAAAAGAACATGAGAAAGTTGAGGATTGGAGAGAAGTCTTCATAGATTACTTCAAGTTCCACCGAATGCCTGAAGAAGCGTCCATAAGACATCAGCTCGTAAAACGAGCTCTGTCTTTCGCCTTCGTCAACGATACTCTATACAAGAGGTCATTCGATTCTCTGTGGCTGAGATGCTTAGGACCTAACGAAGCGAGAAGAGTCATCCAAGAAGTTCACGACGGACTCTGCGGTTCCCACCAAGCAGGCCCTAAGATGAAGTTAAAGATAAAACGGATGGGCTACTATTGGCCCACCATGATGCAAGACTGCCTCGAATATGCGAAGCAGTGTCACCCGTGTCAGATCCACGGGGACTTCATCCACCAGCATCCCAATCCACTGCATCCAACAGTGGCTAGCTGGCCATTCGAAATGTGGGGAACTGACATAGTCGGCCCCATCGAACCAGCATCGTCAAAGGGACATCGTTTCATCTTGGCGACGACTGATTACTTCTCCAAATGGGCAGAGGCGGTACCGTTGAGGGAAGTGAAGACGGAAAACATCCTCCATTTCTTCAAAACGCACGTCATATACCGGTTTGGAACCCCGAGAAGGATCATCTCTGATAATGGGCCAGCCTACCGAAGTCACAAAATTAGCCGCTTCGCACAGCAGCACAATATAGACTGGAGATATTCCTCAGTTTATAATCCGCGAGCTAATGGTCTAGCTGAGGCCTTCAACAAGACCTTGACGAAGATCATGAAGAAAACAGTGTCACGAAATAAGAGAGATTGGCATGAAAGATTGCAAGAGGCTCTTTGGGCGTATCGAACTACATTTAAAACGGCCACAAACACAACGCCGTACGCGTTGGTATTTGGGACGGAAGCAGTACTCCCTCTCGAGATAGAATTACCCTCTCTACGAGTGGCAGTCCACTACGAGCTGACAGACGAAGAAAATGCTCACCCTCGGTTTGAAGAGCTTGACGCCCTTGATGAAACTAGGCTCATAGCACAGCAAAATCTGGAAGCTTATAAAGCAAAGATGACACGCTCATATGAAAGATTGACCCGACCAAGGACATTCCGTCAAGGCGAACTTGTGCTAGTGGTCAAAAGGCCTATGATCCCCAATCGCGCCAAGCGGGGAAAATTCGAGCCGAACTATGATGGCCCGTACATCATAGATAAAGTTTACCAGGGTGGGGCCTATCTACTCATGGACATGCACGGTGAAAGGCCTTTCAGACCAATAAACGGTCGCTTCCTAAAGAAATACTACGCTTAATGAGCCACAGCCTAGGTCAACGATAGATGACGACGACTATGTCCGCTCACTATCTTCCTAAGCTCAAACTTTATAAGCAGTAGCCAGCTTCTCAACAGCGGACCGAAATGTCCTTAAATTAACAGCGGACCGAAATGTCCTTAAAACTAATAGCAGACCGAAACGTCTTTAAACTAATACCGCAGCATCCTTAGGCTGACAAGATAAAAAAAATGAAAAAAAAAAACGGTATGTCCATAAGCAAAAAGGGGCACGGATGAAAACCCGAAAGGGCTCCGTGAGTAAAAACAGCAGGGCTACCGGCGAGTGTTCGTGAAAACCCGAAAGGGCGCGACCTCGTAAAAAAAAAAGAAAAAAGAAAATTAAAAAAAAAACAAAAAAAAAACGTTATGTCCATAAGCAAAATGGGCACGGATGAAAACCCGAAAGGGCTCCGTGAGTAAAAACAGCAGGACTACCGGCGAGTGTTTGTGAAAACCCGAAAGGGCGCAACCTCGTTAAAAGACACTTATAGGGTCCTCTCGACCTTATAAGGAGAAACCACCCGCGTGAAATCCTTACGACTCACAAGGGAGCAACACACTTAGGAATCCCCACGATTCCTAAGGAGAAAATACACTTGCGAGATCCTGACGACTCGTAAGGAGAACGCTCTTATGGGACCCTCACGGCTCGTAAGGTTTGAAAGTCTTAAGTCACAGAGACCTAAACCTGTGCCTAAGCAAACCCCCACAGATTTCCAATATTGCCCTACAAGTGGTTCAATATTGACCCTTGTATACAATCCACGGGCGCGAATAAACGTTTCCCTAACTAAGTCCCATCTGAAACTAGGGATATGTTTGCATGGTAAACAACCCTTGTAAATCCTCTCGACTTACAAGGAGAAAGCTCTCCTGTAGGATCCTTACGACTTACAGAGAAACAAACACTTAGGGATCCTCACGACTCCTAAGGAGAAAATACACCTACAAGATCCTCACGACTTGTAGGGAGAAATAACTTCGTGATACCCTTACGGCTCACGAAGTCAAAAGCCTTAGTCGACAGGACCCTAACCCTGGTCGCTAAGCCTCCTTTGTTCGACAACGACAGAGGCAAATGATGATTCGCTCCTGGCAATATCCCAGTTGTAGCGGTGCTGATGCCAAAATCGGTGTCCAATTTCAGGTTTACGGCGAAAAACCAATAAGCCGCACATGCATACGAAATAGCCGAAATGATAGGGCAACTTGCAATAAAAAGCAGCAAGTAAAATGTATGCATGCGAAATAGCCGAAATGATCAATAAAAAGCAGCAAGTAAAATGTATGCATGCGAAATAGCCGAAATGATTGGGCAACTCGCAATAAAAAGCAGCGAGTGGAAATAAAATAAACAGCCGAAATGATTGGGCACCGCGAAAAATAGCCGAAATGATTGGGCAATCGCGACCTTCGCGATATGAAAGCTGAAATGATAAAGCATCGCGGAAATAAAATAAAAAAAATGATGGTAAAACTTTGGCCCTACAGTTAAGATCACATCGATCCCTGTATACAATCCAAGGGCGTAAACAAAGAGGGAACCATACTTTCCCAACAGGCTCCGCCAGAAGACGAAGCCAAATCTCGACAGTTCAGTCCAACTCCGAAGAAATCAATATCTTCATCAAATTCCTCGACTCACGGATACAAACACTCCTTGACGAGAGACTCCTGATCCGCGTCGACCTGCAGAGCCACCAGCGCCTCCGTGGGAATCCTCGACTCGTTTCAAACCCCAAGGAAACAAATAATCCTTGGCGCTTGGGAAAAAAATAATCCCTGGCAAATTCCTCGACTCACGGATACAAACACTCCTTGACGAGAGCCTCCTGATCCGCGTCGACCCGCAGAGCCACCAGTGCCTCCGTAGGAATTCTCGACTCGTTTCAAACCCCAAGGAAACAAATAATCCTTGGTGCTTGGGAAACAAATAATCCCTGGCAAATTCCTCGACTCACGGATACAAACACTCCTTGACGAGAGCCTCCTGATCCGCGTCGACCCGCAGAGCCACCAGTGCCTCCGTAGGAATTCTCGACTCGTTTCAAACCCCAAGGAAACAAATAATCCTTGGCGCTTGGGAAACAAATAATCCCTGGCAAATCCCTCGACTCACGGATACAAACACTCCTTGACGAGAGACTCCTGATCCGCGTCGACCTGCAGAGCCACCAGCGCCTCCGTGGGAATCCTCGACTCGTTTCAAACCCCAAGGAAACAAATAATCCTTGGTGCTTGGGAAACAAATAATCCCTAGCAAACTCCTCGACTCACGGATACAAACACTCCGTGATGAGAGCCTCCTAACTCATGTCAACTCGCAGAGCCATCACTCTCTCCGCGAGCAAATTCCCGATTCGTCCCAATTTGTAAGAAGAAGTCTCAGACAGCAAGGATTGAAAAACTTGCTTCTTGAGCAATGGGGCCCTGCAAGTCAATCCAAAATGATCTCTTGCATACTATTCACGGGTCTCACTCTCCGAAGTCGAATTTCGACGAGGAGGGAAACAACCACTTACGAATCCTCTCGACTCGTAAGAGGGAAAAATTCTCTTATAGGATCCTTACGACTTATAAGAGAAAACCACACTTAGGAATCCTCACGATTCCTAAGGAGAAAATCCACCTATGAGATCCTCTCGATCCGTAGCGAGAAAAGCCTCTATGAGACCCTCACGGCTCATAGAATTGAAAAGTCTTAGGCGGTAAACCTGAACCTGCGGCCTAAGCCATCGCTATTTCCTGAGGAAGTCGGAATACTCGTTTTAGACATCCATCAACCATGATTATTAAGACAGCCTACTGACATTAAAAGAAAGAAGATGACAGAAAGAATATCTGTTCTACATTTGATCTGGCATGCGTGACGCATTCATTTATGCATGGACAGAAGACTCAGGACGAGAAATAAGACAAGCTGAAATAAAAAAGGGGCGGGTTTTCATTCATACCGCCAAAAGTTTATACAGGCATAAGAATAATGCATAAGAAACATTGTTCAAAATATTACAACGGTATAACCTCGGATCCGGGGCACGGATTGAGGAAATCAAAAGTAAGGCCATCCAGAGTTCTTCTGGCCTTTCTAATTATTCTTATGCGCAGTCTTTCGCGCTCCTCGGTGTCGATATCATCGGCAAGCCCTTCCGGCCTTTGATAAGAAGCAACGATCGTCGTCTGCTGAAACACTTGATGCAGGATGTCAACAAGGTCGTTCCGTCGCTTCTTTGAGATCAGCCCTGTCAGGTGCACTGAATGCACCTTGTCCTCGGCATCATCCAGCGCATTGAGTGGTAGGGCCTCGTGAAGACCCGGAAGCGCCCTCCATATTGCTCCCAGCACGAATTTCAAAAGAGCCGAACGCCGAGGCAACAGCCAACCACCGCTTGCGTTCAGACGACCCATAACTTCTGCACATTCGGCGTCTGTAAACTCCTGGTTTTGTTGACGACCCTGAGCGCGGATATCATCGTAGGTAATGAACTCGTGCAGACTGTTTAGATGCACCGCCGCCATTATGCCTGGAGAAAATATTACAGGAAGATCAACAATAGAAAAGCAATAATATACATGGATGTCTAAATTCCTAGAAAGCAAAACTATGTTCAAAGATGAAACCCACTAGAAGAGAGCTCTGCTATTTAAGATTGATCTAAGAATCGATTTTACCTGAAGTTCTTCTTAAAAACTTTTAAAAAAAAAGGGGGAGCAAGGCACCGGAGTTCTTAAAGGCAAGAACAAAGCTCTGAAGTCTTCAAAAATGGAAATCTGGAAGATGATAAGTATCTGGAGGGGACCAAGGGTCCTATTTATAGGCCTCAAGTGCCTCTTCGACTCCCAAGAGTCGTCATGGCAGTTTACCCTAATTGGAGCGAATGTCCGTTCGAATTCCGAGACAGAAGATGAAGCAACGCTTCATCCTTCCCCGATTAGAGCAAAGCTCTATCTTGAAGAAGCGACGCTTCAGCACGGAAGCGCTAGCGCAGTTGCGCTGCGCGCTACACGCCACGTGTCCAGTGCAAACGCATCAGCGCAGCACCCCAAAGCAGTGCACCTAGCCAAAGCAAAGCTCTGTTTCAAGCAAAACCAAGGGAAGCAACGCTTCAGCGGCGTATGCGTCGTGCGCTGCATGACACGTGTCGGTGTAGACGTGCTAGCGCAGTTGCGCTGCACTGTGTGCTATGCGACACGTGTCATATCCTGGAGCATTCGCGCTAAACAAAAAGGCTCTAAAGAAATCTTTTCGGTTATTATCTTCTGTAAAACAGAAGCCCCTAAATCAAAGATCCGATGGTGGGGGAAATCCCGCCAAATCTTTCAGAAGAGGGATTTCTTCAACAAATTGAACTTGCTTCTTAATCTACAAGATGAAGCCTCAGGCATCAGAGGTGGGAGAACTTGCTTCCTGAACAATGGGGCCCTGCAAGTCAATCCAAACTGGTCTCTTGCATACTATTCACGGGTCTCACTCTCTGAAGTCGAATTTCGACGAGGAGGGAAACAACCACTTACGAATCCTCTCGACTCGTAAGAGGGAAAATTCTATTATAAGATCCTTACGACTTATAAGAGAAAACCACACTTAGGAATCCTCACGATTCCTAAGGAGAAAATCCACCTATGATATCCTCTCGATCCGTAGGGAGAAAAGCCTCTATGAGACCCTCACGGCTCATAGAATTGAAAAGTCTTAGGCAGTAGACCAGAACCTGCGGCCTAAGCCATCGCTATTTCCTGAGAAGGTCAGGGATACTCGTCCTAATCATCCGTCAATCATGGTTACTAAGGTGGCATACTGATAATAAAAGAAAGAAAAGACGGAGAAATGACACAAGACATTACAAAAATGTACATCTTTTATTCATAAATATTGAGCGAGTACAGGATACATTGTGCTAAAGAATAAAAAAATATATACATATACTTTACAAAGACAAATGATACAAGGAGAATTATTGGAAAGGAAGCGTCTTGCATAGGTGTAGCAATTGCTCGCATATGTCCTTCCATGCCTTCTCTTGGTCAGCTACCATCGCCAGCTCTGCCTCCACTTGGGCTCGTTGCTGCAAGACCGACGCAAGCTGCTCCCTGACGACCTGATAGGCAGCTTCCCGACTTGGGATATTGCGCTCAGCTACGTCAAGCTTCAGCTTCAAGTTTAGCCCATGGGAGATGCGCTCCAAGAGACCCTCAAAGATAGTCTTCACTTGGGCAGCATTTGCCTCAACCTCGGCGCGCAGATGGGCCGTTTCGTTCGAGGTCTTTTGGCATTCCCTTAGTCTTAAAGCTGCTTCTTGCTCCAAGTGGCGGGAGTGCGAAGTGCTTTGCTCGAGCCAAGTTGTGCGTTGGGTGCTCAGGGCTAAAACTTCGGGAGAAGGGCGCGTCGACTCCAGCCGGTATAGACAGGCCTCGATCTCCCTGCAATGATTAACCCAAGATCCGACGACGCCTTCGTTATGAAAATTTACGAGCGCCGCCAACATTGGATTAACCTCCACAGCGAAATCTACGGCAAAAGGGAGAGCGTCCATATTGAGCTCTTCAATGTACCCGCTCAGCATGCCCAAACTCATCGCAGCACCCTTAGAAGATGGACGTCTCAAGAAAGGGCCCGCCGGTGAAAGGACGCGAGCCTCAAAGGGGACCGGAGCCGGAACAATAGCTGCAAAACAAAACATGGTTAAACGATGGTTCAGAAAATGTTGAAGGGTTACCAAAAAAGGAAATTTATTATACCGGTGGAAACAGGTGGCAAGGCCGGAAGGGCTGGTGGCGCAGCCGATCTTTCTGCTCCCCCTTCGATTTGCAACGCTGCAGTCAGAACAAGAGAGAGTTGGAAATAATTCTACCGCTAAAAAGACAAAGCTACCAATCGGGAACAGTACTCACCAGCGCCACCAGACGGGGAGGCGAATTCAGATGGGAAGGAGAAGTGTGGGAGCAACACTTGATAGAGATGATCAAAAAGCACCCCTGAAAGATACAACAGTGTGACTTCAGTACATAAACTGTATATCTGAAAGATAGGATTAATAAGTTATAAACCCATACCTTCCAACATCTTCGAAGGAGTAAGAGAGGGTTGAGAGGTGACCACCGCCAAGGCAGTCGTTGAAGGCGCTCCTTCAAGCAGTAGGGCATCAGCACTAGCTGCACCTGCATTACGAAAAACTGAACTTGTCAGAAAAGATTGTAAAGTTAAGAAAGGCAGTCACTTGGAGTTTACCTGAGGAGCTCCCGGCTGAAACGGAGGCGACTCCCTCCTCTACCGACATGAGACCACCGCCCGTGGCCTCGTCACCCGACTCGATGGGGACCGTCGTCATGCTAGCAAGACCTGGGGACAGCGGAGGGCCATAGGCGGGAAGGGCTATGATTGGAGTATTGCCAGATTCCAGAGAGGGAGCGGTTGGCTCGTCCTCAGGAATCATGGCCACCTCACCCACTACCCTCTCAGGTTCAGTAGCTGTGGTTGTATCGTCTATCGTCACCAAGGGACCGCCGACCTCGAGCGTCTCAGCTGCCACCACCCTAGACTCAGTTATAATGATCATATCATCTGCCACCGCTTCAGGTTCGGCATCAATGACCTTCTCGGCGGCGGATCCTTCAACTTCTGTTTCAGGCACCGTGGCCCCGACGACGGTGCCCACCGTCGGCTCAGGTTCGGCGGGCGCCGCTTCCGCCGTTTCATGGGGTCTGACGGTCTCCGCCTCCCCCTCAGTTGGACTTGGTCCTGCAAGATGGAATGCATATGAGCCAATGGCTTTATAATAATTCTTACAACATGGTTCTGAAAGAGATGCTACCTGAAGGGGATTTATTGTTTGCACTTCGGGCCGCGCGCGCCATTTTCCTATAAGCAGTAGACAGGGCGACAGGGGCCTCTCCAGAAGGAGTGTCAGCGTGAGGAATGGTACTGGGACCCGCTCCAGCGGCCAAAGCAGCTCTACGCGCCCTTGCTTCGCGTCTCAACCGCTTCCGCTCCTCCCGAGCCGTTGAGACGGATGCCACTAGAGCTTCCCTAATTGAGGTGTCCTCGTCCGTGAATAGGGAAGCCTCTAAGGTTTTCAGGGCATCCCTCGTCGTTTTGTCAAGCCGAGGCTCTTGCGGCAACTTTGACGAGGCCAAGACTTCAGTAACAGGCTCGGGAAGGATCCCCGCATCAACTGATATAACCTCTGCAAAGAAACAAAAGAAGGTTAGGTTGACCATCAGAGAAGATGACAAACTTTCATTATGAAAGGGAAAAGGGTAGGACATACCAACGCCTGCTGGGACACGCTTCTTCTCCTCCTCCTGGAAGGTCTTCAAAGAGGCAGCAATGGCCTCTTCAGTAGAAATGCCTGTTAAGAACGAAGCAAATATTAGCTAAAGATAATAATAAAAATGCAGTAAAATGACAAATAAAGCGTCTGATGATTACCGGACTCAGTGAGTTTGCTTAACATCGCTTCAAGCCTCGCCGATCGCTCCGAAGCTGCAATGGCGGCAGCTAAATTGGTATCCTCAGGGTCCACCACAAAGCCCTCATTGCTGCCATACTCACATATGGCCTCGGCAGGAGGAGCCCCAGGCTTTGAGCTGAGGATCGCATCGAGGGAAAGGGCAGACTTCTTCTTTTTCTGCTGTCCACCAGCTTTAGATCCACCCGGAGCGGATTTGCGCTTGGCAGCCACTTTAGGGCGGCGAGTCCCGATCTCTGCCCCTCCGCTAGACCCTGGTGATACCACATTAACCGTCTTCGTGGGAGCATGGGGCGCCGGCGGTGCATCCACCGTAGTAGGCAATGGCAATCCCCGTGGAGGGCTCAGCACGCGCGGTCGGTCAGCCCTGGCATCTTTTATCGGGGGGATGACCTGGATCCTTGGCTGCAAGGGAGCCTTGCGATCACCACCAGGAGGCGCACCCCTACGGTCAACCAGCAGGCGTTTCTCCATTAAAATGATTGGGCCCATAGCATGCGCATACCAGGCTACATACGGATGGATTATTTTAGGAACACAGCTAGGCTCACTGATGAAAAAATAAGAGCCTGTATTGAGCCGGACGAAATGATGCTTCGCATTCCTTATCCCCTCTGGGCCGACCGCGGGTGTTTCCAGAAAGGCCTCCATCGGGATCCCTTGATTGTAACTCGATTGTCGGGCAAATCGATGTGGGTTATACCTTATAAAGAGAGCCGTCTTATTCTGCCTAAATACTAGGTAGCCCGGCCGAATGGAGTAAAGGTGAAGGATTTCCCGAGCCTTCAGTACAGAAACCCCGCCCTTAAAGTCGTCATGCAGCGACACCACTGACTTAGCGGTCTCGGAGCCTATGGTGATGACCTTATCCACAAAAGAGGTCTTCGCTCCGACTAGATGTGAACGCAAGAGCAGTCCCCTAGACTCCCGCGGAGGTGCAACCACAATTGAAGCCCCGACCAACCGCATAATTCTTGGGAGTTTGAATTTATCAAAGAATAGAGGAGTCTTATGAGCACCAAACACCCCTCGCACATGCAGCTCCATCCAAGAAGTGAAGTAGTGCATCGGAAAGTTAGCAGGCTGTACCCCAGGCTCATTAGCATCCGCCGCTACGCTAAGTCCATTATAAAGGTAAGCCAGCCCGGCAATCCCTACCGATAGCTGCAAACCAGCCGCCATTCGATGCGCCGGGTAAAAGACAGAGGACCGCATGAGGCGTGGGTGCATGGGGAGCGCGAAGCTGCATAGCCATAGACCCAAGAACCCTATGAAAAAAGTCTCCTCGTCCATGCCAGGAACGGCGATCTCTGAGAAAGGGACGCTGGCAGTGCCCGCGAAATAAAAATCCCGCTGGTCATTTTCCAATGAAGGTCGGCGGTCCAAGCCGAAACTAAAGGGGTCAGCAAGCTGAGCGAACTTCTCGCCCTGCTCTGATAGGAACTCCGGGCGGATAAAACGAGCAATGAAATCCGTGAAACTGATGCCCCGGTCGCCCGATTCCAAATGGAGTTCCTCATAAATCTCCAACACTTTCACCAAGCCCGGGTGCTGATGCTGAATGGCATTTTCCGGAGTTAAGTCAAATACAAGCTGCTTGGTGGCGAAGACATACTCGTCTGGAGGAAGCAGCTCCTCGTAGTGTTCTCCCCTCATTGGCAGACCTGAAATTTCAGCAAACTCCTCTAGAGAGATGGAGACTTCCCTATCCGCTGTCAAGAAGGTATGGGTGGGGATATTCCATTGTTCGATGAAGGCCTTTATCCACCACGTCGGAGGAGAGGGATACTCGAAAAGCAAGACGTAGACAGCTGAGTATAAGCCAATCGTCGTCAGGAGAGCCCTCTTCATCGCCAAAATGTAACGGGCCCATGGCAGATATCCGGCAAGCGGTCGCGGAGTCAATCCAATATTGTAAGCCTGTCCCCAAGGGCGTGCTTCACCCTGACAGATTCGCCTCCCCAAGATATCTATAGCCGGCGGCGGCTGCACCGGAATGGCACCGATTGCAGGCTGAAGGAGGTCGTCGGCATTCCAATTTTTAACCTCCACGGCATACTCCACCGGGGGCTTGTCCGCATAAGGGATCGTAACTATGGGCTCGGAGGGTGAGGCGGAACTAAAGCTGCGACGGCCTTGGATAATCTGGCTGTACCACCTTCCCCACAAGTGAAGTCTCTTGCACTCAGGATCGTGATTTTTGATCAGAGCAAATACCACCCGGTCCACTGGTGAATGTGGGAACCCTCCTTCTGAGCGAACAAAAGGGAAAGACAAATCTTCAGACATGTTCCCTGTAGAAAAAGAAAAAATATATAACCGTCAGTGTTCCAATGCTTCACATTTCAAAGTCCTACATCACACTACAATGCAGTAGGTAGGGGACCAAAAGAGGGACCCACAAAATCTAGATGACGGCGCATCATTTGATAAGACAGTCCCATCATTGGATGAGACTGTCAGTCAATGAAAAAGACCCCCCCCAAAAAAAAAGAATACCCTTATTGGGGGGATTCCTAGAGACAAGGAGAAAATCTCCTCTTTTTAGAGCAAAGCTCTATCACAGAGTGACATTTGTCAAACTCTGGTCTCAAAGGAATAAAACTTCTTAAAAAGAGCCTAGCTCTGTAGTAGTAATGAAAAATTATAACTCCTAGGAATTAAAATTTTTGGGATCTTAAAGATCCATGAAAACTTTTAGGAGTTCTCTATTTGATCTATGAGCATGGCTCTGTTCATGGGTTAAAACCCAGGAACCAGATCTCTGTAAATTTTTGAGAGCAAGGCTCTGTGGATGAAACCCCAAAGGGGTTTTCTTTAGATCAAAGATCTATGAGAGCAAGGCTCTGTTGAAGAAACCCCAAAGGGGTTTTCTTTAGATCAAAGATCTACAAGAGCAAGGCTCTATTAATTAAAATTAATTTAAATTAATTTAAATTTTTACCTAAGAGTGATTCTAAGTTCTGAACTTCAAAGTTCTTGGGAAGAAGCAAGAGCAAGGCTCTAAGAGTTTTTTTTAAGCAAGAGCAAGGCTCTGAAATTCAAATTCTTGAAATGGGTAAAGAATTACCAAGGACCAAGGGTCCTATTTATAGACGCCTGCGTCTTTTCAAATGACCCCCATAATCCAACGGTTGGGGTCTTGCCACCGCTGCACTCACGTGCGCGCCACGTGAGCGCAACGGTGGGGGGGCATTTATTCCCCCAATCAGAGCAAGGCTCTGTTTGAATTTTGAAAATTCAAAATTTCGAAGCAACGCTTCAGATCCCGTGCGCTGTGCGCAATTTGCCACGTGTCAGAAGTTGACTCGGCAGCACAACGCCCAAGGCAGTGCATCCAATCAGAGCAAGGCTCTCTAAAAAAGCAAAAGCAACGCTCAACTGCGCAAGCGCACCGCTGCGCGACACGTGTTTGCGCAGTTGCGCAAACACTGTTGCGCAAGCGCACCACAGTGCGCCACGTGTCTACGCAGTTGTGCAAGCACAACTGCGCAAGCGCACCGCTGCGCGACACGTGTCTACGCAGTTGCGCAAACACTGTTGCGCAAGTGCACCACAGTGCGCCACTTGTCTGCGCGCACAACTGCGCAAGCGCACCGCTGCGCGACACGTGTTTGCGCAGTTACGCAAACACTGTTGCGCAAGTGCACTGCAGCGTGACACGTGTCTGCGCAGTTGCGCAAGCACAACTGCGCAAACGCACCTCTGCGCGACACGTGTCTGCGCAGTTGCGCAATCACTGTTGCGCAAGTGCGCCGTTGCGCGACACGTGTCTGCGCAGTTGCGCAAGCTCAGATGCGCAAGCGCTTCACGGCTCGACACGTGTCTGCGCAGTTGCGCAAGCACAGCTGCGCAAGCTCCTTACTACGCGACACGTGTCACACGCTGGTGAGTTGCGCAACAACAGAATTAAGATTTAAGGATATTTTTCTGTTCTTGTTTAAACAAGAAGATTTCTTCTGTAAAACAGGGGCCTTTGGATCAAAGATCCAACAGTGGGGAAAATTCCCCAAATCACTCAGAAAAGATCTTTTTAACAAATTTAACTGATTTTTGAGCACTATAAAAAGAAATCCCAGACCCCATTTCAAAGATATAGACAATTGGATAAAAAAAAAAAAGAGAAGAGAAGAGAACTCTTGAGAATTTCTGGAGAACACAAAGAAGAAGGTAAAAACCTTTGAAATAAGAGAAAATTCTCTTAGGAATAGATCATTGATCTAAAAGACAAGATCAGTGATCTTCAATAAATAAATAAATAAATAAAAATAATAAAACAATAGTGCCTTGCACTTGCTAGGGAACCTCTGGTTCTCTGAGATAGAAAAAGAAAAGAAAAGATCTTCTTTTCTTTCTTTTCTTTCTTTTCTTTGATCTAAATTTAGATCATTAAAAAGTGCTCTGCACTCATTTTCTTGAATCTAAAAGATTCTTGGTGCTTTGCACTATTTGAAGGGCCAGGTTCAAATCAAAAGACCTAGCAGGCCAAAATAAATTGCAAAGCAATAAAAGGGCTGAGCCCAAATAAAATTGATGCTCTGCATCATTCATAAAGAACAGAGCCCAAAACAAATTGATGCCCTGCATCTTTTCTGGGCAAAACCCAAATAAAAATAAAAGGAAATGCAAAAGCAATGTTGGACATTTTCTTCACCGGACTTAGCCCAATCGTGGCCATAAGTCCTTAAATTAAATTGGCTGAGCAAATGGCTCTTCTAAATCAATCTACATCCGGTTCGAGGGTACATCTCCGAATTTCTTTGACATCCATCGTTGTAATTCCTCAACGACGTCAAAGAGGTGACGGGTCCCAACGGCCACACACCCAATATCGGACCGAAACGTCCCTAAACTAATATCGGACCAAAACGTCCCTAAACTAATAATGGACCGAAACGTCCATAAACTAACATTGGACCGAGACGTCCCTAAACTAATATCCCTAAACTAATATCGGACCGAGACGTCCCTAAACTAACATCGGACCACCACGTCCCTAAACTGGCACAATAGAGCCCAAATGCTCTTTTGTCGGATCTAAACGGTCCCGTTAAGTTGATCTTAGTCTCAAACTGGACTAACGTATCCTTAACAAACGTTTAAGTTGATCTTAGCCCCAAACACGGCTAACGTATCCTTAAATATTCACATGGATTATAAAACTCCCAATTAACTCTGGTTCGAGGGTACATCTCCGAGCTCCTTTGATACATGTCGTTGTAATCCTTCAACGACGTCAAAGAGGTGACGAGTCCCGATGGCCATACATTAAATTAATCACTACGTTGAGTTGATCTTAGTCTAAAACAGGACTAACGTATCCTTGACAAACGTTTAGGTTGATCTTAGCCGCAACGCGACTAATGCATCCTTAAACTAAAAAACACCAAACCCAAATCTAAGTAGATACGGATTTGGACTAATCCACGTCCTACGGGCGACGGCATTACTCAGTCTCCGTATACAATCCACGGGCAACCACAAACAAAACAAACATACACGACACGAAGTGAAATTCTGGAGAAGGAGAAAGTTTTTACCGCGACGCGGTAGCGTAATTAACTGCAGGGGCTTGCGCCTGCAGGGAAGAGTGTCCCCACAATCAAAACCCCCTCACCCTGAGGGGGAATCTGACGAAGTCTGCTACATCGGCCGCATCTGTCTAAACCCCCGATACACGGTGCCATAAATCAACTTGGCATCTTCGGAGAGATAAACGGATAAAACCAAATAGCATCTGCCCCGAACATCAGGCATTGGACGTCCGAAGTCCAGGCCGCCGTTCGGAGGGGAACAAGCATATTCACTGGAGAAAAGGTTTCATCATAATCCACACCTGGTCGTTGACGAAAACCTTTTGTAACAAGTTTACCTTTGAAAGTATCAACTTTTCCATCTACACCAATTATCTTCTCAAGATCCACTTGCTCCCGATGGGTTTTATCCCTTCACGAGTAACATCCAAAGTCCATACTTTTTTGGTGTACATGGATTCCATCTCAGATCTCATTGCATCCAGCCATTTCACAGAGTCCCCACTCATGATGGCCTGCTCGAAACTAGTTGGGTCATCAACTTCCATGATGGAACCCTCGCTCCCACAGTCAATGAGGAAACCGTAGTATCTCTCAGGCGGATGAGGAACCCTACTAGATCTGCGGAGTGGCTGAGATTCGTAGGGGACTATTGAATCCTCCGGTTCTACCAAATCATCAGCTGTAGTTTGTGTAGCTGTAAATTCTTCCAGTTCTACCTTATGACCACTAATTTCTTTCATAAGAAATTCGTTTTCTAAAAAGGTGGCATTCCGAGAAACAAAACACCTTTTGTTCCTCAGTGTGGTAGAAGATATACCCTCGCAAATGCTTGGGATATCCTACAAACTTGCACAGAACTAACCTTGTCTCGAGCTTGTCAGGATTTTGCTTTTTAACATAGGCCGGAAAACCCCATATCTTAACTCATTTAAGAGATGGTCTCTTCGCATTCCATATCTCATATGGAGTGGTAGACATTGATTTGGTTGGAACTCTATTCAATAGGTATGCAGCTGTCTCAAGTGCATAACCCCAAAAGGAAATAGGCAACTCAGCAGTACTCATCATAGAGCACACCATATCTAATAGGGTGCGATCCCTCCACTTACACCATTGTGCTATGGTGTATACGGAGCAGTAAGCTGAGAGAGAATTCCATTCTCTTTTAAATAATCCAGGAACTCCGTGCTCAAGTATTCTCCTCCCCGATTAAATCGAAGGATTTTAACACTTCTATCTGTTTGGTTCTCTACTTCGCACTTATATTCCTTGAATTTCACAAAAACTTTAGACTTATGTTTCAACAGGAACATATGTCCGAAACTTGAGAGATTATTGGTGAATGTAATGAGGTACGAGGAACCATTTTTGGCATGTGTAGACATAGGACCGCATATATCACTATGTATCAGTCCTAAGAGTTCAGTAGCTCTTTCTCTGTGTCCGGTAAACGGAGTTTTGAGTCATTTTGACTTTGAGACATGACAAGCAAGTTTCATAAGATGTAAATTCGAACAGGTTCAAATATCCATCCTTATGTAACTTAGCTAGTCTTGTCGCATTGATATGACCTAGTCTACAATGCCACAAGAAGGATTCGTTCATTTCTGAACTTTTTCTCTTGTGTGTGTTCTGTATATTAAGAACTGTATTTTGATTCAGAATGTATAAACCATTACATAACGTACCGAACCCAATCAACATTTAATCTAGGAAAATGTTCATAACATTTTTCTCTACTACAAAGTTATATCCTTCTTTATCTAATAAACAAATCGATATTAAATTTTATATCATAGATGGTTCATAATAACAGTCGTTCAAGATCAATGTATTCCCATTTGGTAATACAAGGTGATATTCGCCAACTGCTTTGGCTGCAACATTTGCACTATTCCCTACTTTTAGAGAATGATCACCTTTTCCCAGTTCTCCACCTTTCTTTAGCCCATATAACATATTACATATATGGGATCCTGATCCGGTATCTAATACCCAGGACGTAGAGTGTACTGAGAAAAAGTTCTCGGTAACGAACACACCCGAAGAAGATGCATCAACAAGCTCATTCCTCGTTCGGGTCGTGTGGGAATCCGGATATTTCCCTATTTCCAGCTCAGACTTATAACAGTTATAAGGTAGGGCAGAACCAACGTTCCCCATCCCAGTATAATAAGCGGGTTCGTTCAATACATCCATATTATTATCTTGATTAAAGCGTGTCATGGTCAATACATGGATTGAGAGAGAGAAGAAAACACTTTAGCGTATGCTCTTTCAAGATTAGATTGGTTATTATCTTATCTAATCAGGATGGCTCCCACTGTTTTTATCAAATCTTCCTTCAAACCCTAAAAGGTAAGGCTAGCCGGGATTAATTACATTCTACAAGTTCGCTAACCAGTCAGCCGGCCAGTTATCACAACCCGCTTCCCGGTATACGAGCATAGGACGCGACGATGCCGCTAAGTATTTACTCTGAAGTAAACACGCTAAGCGTATCTAAGCAATATAAAAAGAATATACATAAGAGACAAATGTAATGAACATCAACTTTATTTATTAACATTCTTTTTACAATACATCTGAAAAGTAAATACATGGAATAAAAAGAAATGCCTAAACGGTGGCATAACAGAAATGGAAAGTACTGAAATGAAATGTACAAGTAACTAGAGCTCCGGGTCGAAAGCTAGCTGGTCCAAATCCTCGCTGGTGGGCTCGATCTCAAGTGAGTCCGAATCACCTGACGACATTCCAAAGAAGAAGAAAGAGAATGTCGTCAGCGAACAAATCGCTCGGTAAGTCCCAAAGATGAGGGAGAAATAGAATAGACAGTAAGAGAGTGTAACTTTTAAAGTTGTATTATATTATTAACGCTGTTATTTGTAGCTTAGTACAGAAGATGCCAGTGTATACGAAAGGAGTCTCACTTTCCCCGGAGATTAAGGTATCAGGAGTATAAGGCTCCGTCGATAATACCACGGAACAACGGCATGGATGTAATTACATCTTAAGTGACCACCTCGTGCCACCTTTATCATATTTCGTACCAGTCTCCCATTTATAACCCCGTAATGTTTATTGTATTTAATGTATTGATTGTACAGAATGTATTGTGTTTTCTGAATTGTAGATTGTATATAGACAGATGACTTGCCGAAACCATGATATCAGTAAATGGATGTAACTGGAGAATCATGTAGATGGAGGTATATCCATGGTTCGGTTCAGTCAAGTTGTATAGATTGATAGGTTGAACAGATTGAATATATGGATTCATATTGAATTGTTATATATACTTGAATCTCATTTAAGTCAGATTGATTATATTGAGACTCGGTCTGAGTCAGACAATTAGAAAAGAAATTAAATCCTGAATTAGGTTTTGGTGTTATCGGTAACCGCTGCACATGGACGGCAGGATTTATGTCTTTTTCAAAGACGATTACCGTGTTGATAACACCGTTTGTTAAGTTGTCTATCTTAAATAGGCAAGCACCCATATCTCCGGCTCTCTGAGGCTCAAGAGACTGCTCCCGCTTAAACCTATGTTTACTAGGGTCCTTATTGTAATTTAGTATAACTTGAGGGGGGTTTTATGTAAAACTAATTTTGTATAATTTTCAAAATACACCTCAAGTATTTTGTTATCGCCTTTAAAGTTTTCATTGATGTAAATTTTATCATTGTGACATTTCTATTGAATAAAACCTATTTTTCATAATATATGGTATTTATTTGTAATATTGGAATTGTATGATATTTTCTTGTAAATGAGATGTTTTTCTCGGATTTTGGAAATATGGAATATTATAAATACTAAAAATAAATATTTTGATATTAATTACACATATATATATATATTTATTAGAAATATAAGTTTTATTTATAATAGAAATCATATTTTCTAAAGAAAATTGTATTTTAAATCTTTCGAGACTGTATGCTCCTTGCGGAGGTCTGCATCTCGCACTACTAAGCTCGAGGATGTGCTATAATCTGCACCATCGCGAACGGGTTCCCCGAAATGGGTTGTAGCGGCACATTGCAAAGATTTGTTAAAAATACATATCTTGTAGAAAAAGGTTTTTTATAAGTTGGAGGTAGTTTTGTGTAAAATCGTATTTTCCCAAAACTATGTTCCCAAAGATCATCGTGCTATGTTACATATGAGTGTTGTGAGGAGGTAGGTCATTACCTCGTGAGTTTTCTATAACTATAATGGTTAAAAGGTATAAAGATGTCAATATGAAACATAAAAGTATTTTAATGTAAACATGGGATAAAACTTACTACGATTATCATTTCAATGTTAAACTTGTTTTATTGCCTTTGTTAATGTTTAATGGTCATGACATAATAGTTTGGTAATATTATGTTTAAGATAAATAGACTTTTTAAGAAAAAACCGAATCGGAAGTCGGATTAACTCCGCTTCCGTCGGGTTTTAGTTTTGAATATTGTTTAGAATATAGAAGAGAAGGGAAGTAGGGACTTACGGGATTAGAGCCAAGAGAAGAGGAAGGTTGGAGAAACACCGGAGCATCGTTTCGTTGCTGGAAACTCCTCGGATTGTCGTCGGAAATTCGCCGGAGCTTCGCCCTTTGCTAACTCCACTTGCACACAAAAAGTTTATGGAATTTTCTTAAGAGTTTGGACAGAGATTTGAGAGTGAGGAGGGGTGATTTTAGGTGTGGTATTTATAGCAAAAAATTAGGGTTTAGGGATGTGAAAAAGTGTATTAAAAATTTGTATTAAAAATGGTTTAATTGGGTGTTTTAAATTCTTTGTTTAATTTCAGAGATTTTAAATAGTGCAAGGGGAGTGGGGTAGGCCAAAGGTCTCTGGGAGTTGAAGAAAAAATGGGTTTGGACCGAGTTAACCCGGCGCTGCCGGCCGAGTCCCCCGTTCTGCCGGCTCGAGTCGGCCGAGTCGGGGTCCATCTTCTTGCCACGTGTCCCTGACACTTTGACTACTGCAGTGGACTCGTTTGTTTAAGCTGTGACTCTTCAGTTTACGTGTTATGCACGTGTAAACCTTTGGGCTTCTAAAAAGATTAAAAGAAATCAAATTAAAAATATAATGTGGCTGATAGGATTTGAACTCTGGTGCTTTGGTTCAGCAGTGCAAGGTCTTACCAAAGAGCTACAAACTCCTTCTTGCTGTTCAAAAGCAAAACAAATTTATAACTTGTGCTCAGGCTCAAGTACCCCTTTCTGTATTTTTCAAAAAAAAATTTACAGAAAGTTTAGGGTTGTTACATTCTACCCTCCTTATAAAAATTTCGTCCTCGAAATTTGTAAAATGAAAGTGTAACAGATTCAAGGAAAGTTTGGTGATAGAACTATTGGTAGTGTATGGAGAATAACAAAGTGATACAAGGATTTGATAATGTGGAAGAGAATTACCAGTGTTACCTTGATCTACAGCCTCGGGTTTGTTGGAGATAGTGCCCTCATAGTCAATTATTGGATCGCAGGTACGTGATTGCAATGATTGCGGAGGACCTATACCGGTAGGACAGTCTTACTCGAGATGATAGTATGCTATCTGGTTTGCCTTTATCAGTCGTGTACATGTTCAGGTGACTGATTGCATGTTACACTTTGATAGAGCCCTTAGGATCTTGCTTTACTACCAACAGTATGATGGCGATCATATACGTGAGAGTTGGGTAGTTTATATGCATATCCTTAATTGTGGTCCCTAGTCGTGGGAGTTTCGAGACAGGGCATCGATACTCCGGAGTAGACTAGTGTATACAGTCGAGACCCCGACGAGGGGCGGTGGCCGGTCTCACAAGCCACTGGTGTCAGTTGGATCACCTAAGATGTATACAGGTGCTCATTGGGTTATGAGTACACCGGACAGGACTCGCCGGGAATCTGCTAGTTAGTACTATACCTATCGTCAGATAGCAGTTCCTTGGTGACATGTGTACAGGTTAGTTCATCGACCTGAGGTCGTCATTTGTCTCGTGTGAGTTCCCACTGTGCTTTGATTTCTACCCTACCACGGCTCAAAGGAGTCGTGCAAACATGTAGCTTTTGGGTACAGTCCCGAGCCATATGGAGGCACGTGAGCGGATCGGCAGGGGATTCGTCTCTCCCGGTATTGGGGGCGAGGTCGTGCAGTGTCTAGGAGAGCCATTACACAAAGTCCATGGCCATGGCAGGAGATTTACTGGTAGGTACTCCAGTAGTATCTCAGGGTGTTATTGGGCTACACTCCGACACGACTTATACTGCTTCTGGGGGTCTGACGTTACTAGCCCCCTAGGCGGATATGCGATACTCATTGACGAACGGACCGGACTGTATATACATTGTCACTGTTAGGCTCAGTAGGGTTTCTGGATGAGTTCGCTCATCGGCCTCCCTTGAGTTCGCTCATCGGCCTCCCTTGAGGTCAGTCCATGGGCAGCCGTTACGCATAGCTAGTGCCGCTGACGGTTTGTGGTTAAACCCACTGCCAGGGTACTGACGAGTCATTAGAGTCCCCCACAGACAGTTTCCTAAGTTCGGGCGAAACGTTGTAGAGGCCGTATGGTTTTATGGCAGGGTTCGGAAAATGCACGTGCGTTTACGCACGTGTTATTTTTCGGACAGATGATACTGGTCGGCTTTGGTTTAAGCCGGATCCGAGTATTATATTGAGTAGATATAATATCTTTGTCTCAGTTGCATTTGTATTCGGTCGTAATACAAATGCGGGTATATTTATACAGTTTCGGGGTTGTCCTGAAATTCGTTTCAGGATCACTTTTGGAAGTTGCCAGTTTTCAGTTTTCTATCAGCCGTCTTTTAACATTTGGTTAAAGACGGATTTATCTTTTCTTGGATGAGAGTGAGTCATGCTTCTAGAAGGTTCTAGAAGGTGATGACTTGGTTAATTGGTGTTGTGTTTTCATTGGTTGCATTAATGAATGGATGACTAGGTTTAGTGAGTCATTCATTTCATTAATGAGTTTTGTTTACTTAAAGATATTTGTTCTTGATCTTTTCTTCAAGATAAGCTTCATCCTCTTATGGTTACCTCCCCCTCCTCCTACACTCACCTCCCTCCACCTATATATGGCCGGCCCCTCCTCACTCTCTCACTTGAGTTTTCATTTTGCAAAAGATTATGATAGTTTTCGGTGTATGGAATACAAAGCTCATTTCATTCCATCACCCGATTCCCTCGGCAACTTCATTAACCGATCGTCCACGGACTTGGACGAAGTGAGACAAAGTCATCTACTCATTCTCTACATCAATCTTGGTCGTCTCTTTTAGCAAACTTGACGACCGAGTTGCCTCGAGTCAGAGGCGGGAGCCCGTTTAAAGAATCAGTGATGTGGTGCCACCTGGACGAGCAGATCGGAGATCGACGAGATTGGAGCAGCCGCAACGGAGCGTGGGATGATGGTTAAAGAACGAAGGACTCGGATCGTTCGGTATAACCTTTCTACACTCTTTACAGTTTGTTAGTTTAGCAATAATGGAAGATCCGGGTTAAAGTATACGATAGCGCCAGTTAAAAGTTTTTTGTTCCGTATTTGGCGTCTGTAGACGGCCGGGGCGCTAGCGTAGACTTACAGGGTTCTACGGCTGCTAATGTGAAAGTCTGACGCCGTGGTACATTCCTCCTAGCTGGAGGTACATTCCTCTATCCTTGGGGCATGTTTCTCTGCCCTCGAGACATGTCCCTCATTGCCTGTTGGAATTGGCGATTAAGTTGTAGAGGTAGTGGAGCTGGGAGTGCCAGACGAGGTGCAGGAGCCTGGACAGCTGGCTGCTGCAGGTAGTTGGTGGGTGAGTGAGCTGGGTTGCGTCTATAAGGACAATTTCTAATGCCGTGATTGGATGCGCCAAAAACTAAGCACGGGCCTTTTGTGCGCCTACAGTCCTTCTACAAATATCCTTCCCTCTTGCAATAGAAGCAAAAGTCGGGACTTGGTTGGTTATTGGGTTCTTCCGATCTCCTGGTTTCAACAGTTAGCCTTGTAAAGACTCCTCCTGCCATTTCAGTGGCAGGGCGCTTCACTCCAACAGATTGAGGTCTGCCCTTCCTCTTTACTACTGCCTCATATCTTCGGGAAGCCTTCAAAGCCAAATTATGGGTTGGGAAATCCCCTGTAGTTAATGCTTCTTAGATTTCCGGGTCCAACCCTTGCTGAAATCTTCTAGCTCTGATCTCAGCAGTAGGTATGAGATAGGCCGCAAACCTGTTACGGTCTTGTGTTAACTATGTAGTATGTGATATTAAATTGAACATTGAGACATATCTTACCTGCTGAGCATGGTGAACTCAGTATCATACTCATCTACAAATTTGGTCCACATTGAACCTTGTTGCAGGTGGATGAACTGTGCTCCATATCAAAGCGGGCAGTCTCAAGGAAGTACTTTGCATCGAACATGTCACGGAAAGTCTTCCATTCGATGGGTTGATCACGACGGCTTTCTTCCGCCTTCCACCAAACCCTTGCATTGTCCGTGAGCTGTAATTTTGCAGCACGAACCCAAGCTATTTCTGGCACTTATGCCGCTGCCAGATCATCTTCAATGCTCTGAGCCCATTCCTCAGCTTCTAGAGGACTCTTCTTTCCTGAGAATTGCTTGGGGTGCAGTGCCCGGAATTGCTTCACTCCAGGTGCTTCCGCTTCTGGATGGTTCAAGAGAATAGAAGTCTGCTGCTGCTATCCTTCCAGGAGTCTGCGGATTGCCTCAAGCAGAACCGTCTGCCCGTTGATCGAAGCAGCAATAGCAAGTGTGAGTGGTAGCGGTGGGGGAGTGTTGTTGACATTTGTGCTGGTGTTGTTTGGGGAATCCATAACTTTGAAAGAAAATTTGGGTTAGGAAAGATTCAAAATATATGAAAGGATGAGATTCAAGAAGTATAAATTGTAAAGAATGTTTTCAGTTGCTGGTTCTTGTGTTATATTGCTTAGGTTGTCCATGCAGAACGGAACGCATGGTAGGGTTCCATACAGCTCAGACCTGCATGGGCCACCAACAAAACCTATCACGCACCGCTTCCCGGTATACGGGCAGAGGACACGACGAGGCCACTACGTATTTACTCTGAAGTAACACGCTAAGCGTATCTAAGCAATATAAAAGGAATATACACAAGAGACAAATTTAATGAACAACAACTTTATTTATTAACATTCTTTCTACAATACATCTGAAAAGTAAATACATGGAATAGAAAGCAATGCCTAAACAGTGACCTAACAGAAATGGAAAGTACTGAAATGAAATGTACAAGTAACTAGAGCTTTGGGTCGAAAGCTAGCTGGTCCAAATCCTCGCTGGTGGGCTCGATCTCCAGTGAGTCCGAATCATCTGATGACATTCCAAAGAAAAAGAAAGAGAATATCATCAGCGAATAAATCGCTCGGTAAGTCCCAAAGATGAGGGAGAAATAGAATAGACAGAGAGAGAGTGCAACTTTTAAAGTTGTATTATATTGTTAACGCGGTTGTTTGTAGCTAGATACAAAAGATGCCAGTGTATATGAGAGGAGTCTCACTTTTTCCGGAGACTAAGGTATCAGGAGTACAAGGCTCCGTCGATAATACCACGGAACAACGGCATGGATGTAATTACGTCTTAAGTGACCACCTCGTGCCACCTTTAACATATTCCGTATCAGTCTACTCCTTTATAACCCCGTTGTGTTTATTGTATTGAATGTATTGATTGTACGGAATGTATTGGGTTGTCTGAATTGTATATTGTATATAGACGGATGACTTGCCGAAACCATGATATCAGTAAATGGATATAACTGGAGAATCATGTAGATGGAGGTATATCCATGGTTCGGTTCGGTCAAGTTGTATAGATTGATAGGTTGAACAGATTGAATATATGGATTCATATTGAATTGTTATATATACTTGAATCTCATTCAAGTCAGATTGATTATATTGAGACTCGGTCTGAGTCAGACAATTAGAAAAGAAATTGAATCCTGAATTAGGTTTTGGTGTTATCGGTAACTGCTGCACATGGACGGCAGGATTTGCGTCTTCTTCAAAATCGATTACCGTGTTGATAACACCGTTTGTTAAGTTGTCTACATTAAATAGGCAAGCACCTATATCTCCGGCTCCCTGAGGCTCAAGAGACTGGTCCCACTTAAACCTATGTTTAATAGGGTCCTTATTGTAATTTAGTATAACTTGAGGGGGTTTTATGTAAAAATAATTTTGTATAGTTTTCAAAATACACCTCAAGTATTTTAGTATCGTCTTTAAAGTTTTCATTGATGTATATTTTATCATTGTGACATTTCTATTGAATAAAACCTATTTTTCATAATATATGGTATTTATTTGTAATATTGGAATTGTATGGTATTTTCTTGTAAGTAAGATGTTTTTCTTGGATTTTGGAAATGTGATACAAAAAATAGATATTTTGATATTAATTATATATATATATATATATTTATTTATTTATTAAAAATATAAGTTTTATTTACAATAGAAATCACATTTTCTAAAGAAAATTGTATTTTAAATCTTTCGAGATTGTATGCTCCTTGAGGAGGTCTGCATCTCACACTACTAAGCCCGAGGATGTGCGATAATCTGCACCATCTCGAACGGGTTCCCCAAAATGGGTTGTAGCGGCACATTGCAAAGGTTTGTTAAAAATAAATATCTTGTAGAAAAAGGTTTTTTATAAGTTGGAGGTAGTTTTGTATAAAATCGTATTTTCCCAAAACTATGTTCCCAAAAATTATCGTGCTATGTTACATATGAGTGTTGTGAGGAGGTAGGTCATTACATCATGAGTTTTCTATAACTAGAATGGTTAAAAGGTATAAACATGTCAATATGAAACATAAAGATATTTTAATGTAAACATGGGATAGCACTTACTACGATTATCATTTCATTGTCAAACTTATTCTATTGCCTTTGTTAATATTTAATGGTCATGACATAAGAGTTTTGTAATATTGTTTTTAAGAAAAATAGAATTTTTAAGGAAAACCCGAATCGGAAGTCGAATTAACTCCGCTTCCGTCGGGTTTTAGTTTTGAATATTGTTTAGAATATAGAAGAGAAGAGAAATAGGGACTTACGGGATTAGGGCCAAGAGAAAAGGAAGAGAAAGGTTGGGGAAACACCGGAGCATCATTTCGTCGCCGGAAACACCTCGGATAGTCGTTAGAAATTCGCCGGAGCTTCGCCCTTTGCTAACTCCACTTGCGCACAAAAAGTCTATGGAATTTTCTTGAGAGTTTGGATAGAGATTTGAGAGTGGGGAGGGATGATTTTAGGTGTGGTATTTATAGGAAAAATTGGGGTTCCAGGATGTGAAAAGGTGTATTAAAAATTTGTATTAAAAATGGTTTAATTGGGTGTTTTAAATTCTCTGTTTAATTTCAGAGATTTTAAATAGTGTAGGTGGAGTGGGATAGGCCAAAGGTCTCTGGGAGTTGAAGAAAAAATGGGTTTGGGCTGAGTTAACCCAGCGCCGCCGGCCGAGTCGCCCATTCTGCCGGCCCGAGTCGTCCGAGTCGGGGTCCATCTTCTTGCCACGTGTCCCTGACGCTTTGACTACTGCAGTGGACTCGTTTGTTTAAGCAGTGAATCTTCAGTTTACATGTTATGCACGTGTAGACCTCTGGGATTCTAAAAAGATTAAAAGAAATCAAATTAAAATGATAATGTGGCTGATGGGATTTGAACTCTGGTGCTTTGGCTCAGCAGTGCAAGGTCTTACCAATGAGCTACAAGCTCCTTCTTGCTGTTCAAAAGGAAAACAAATTTATAACTTATACTCAGGCTCAAGTAACCCTTTCTGTATTTTTGGAAAAAAAATTGTACAGAAAGTTTAAGGTTGTTACACCAGTGTCGGTACTTTGAGAGAGGTTCCCCGTGCTTTCGCACGGACCTAATTAAAATAAACCTCGTTTTTCCAGAGGCATAACCCCGTTAACACCTTTCTAGACACCTACCAGATTAGCTAATTGTAAAGTGTAAAATTCTCTCAGGAGTAACTTTTACTCGCAGTAGGAATCGGGATCCAACTATCTTATAGAAGGCATGCAATCTCATTGCAACTTTTTCAACACTTGAAATTTCCGATAATGTTTTTTCCCTAAGCCACTTATGACCGTGGCTATGGTCAACAAATCATAAGCACTAGCCAAGTTCAACCCGTCATTTCTTGATTGAATTAAACCCACCCGTACGACCCTTGGCTATGGTCAACAAAGCCGTGGGACTGCCTGATTTGTTCAAAAAGAATAGGTGGTAGTAGTAGTAGTAGTAGTAGTAGTAGTAGTAGTAGTAGTAGTAGTAACAGCAATCAATAACGGTATCGCATCTAGCGAGCGTTTGTGAGCATGGGTCGTCCTCTGGGATTCGAGAAATTCGTAAATTCTTGCTTTAGATGAGTCAAAAGAACTAGTAAAGAAATTCAGGAAATATCGTTTAAGATTTAGTTGAAGTAATAGTTTCAAGAAAATCAAGAAATTGTTTTCAAGAAAGGAAATCAAAAAAATGTTCAAGATCTAGTTATCAAGAAAATATGAAGAAGGCTCGTAGGATTCGATCGGATTTACTAGCCATGGATGACTAATAAAGGCAACTCATCTTTTATATTGACAGTTTAACCCTAGATTGATGGCGATGAATGCGGATTAGGGATTTTTTGGAAGAAACTAAGGTTTCTTCACTATAGTCCCTTGTCCTTTCATTGATCCCATTCATTTTCTAGCCCTTCACAAAAATATCGTTAATCTTATCTCACATCGTGGTCAATATAATCAATAATTTGATATCATACCCAATGAGGATGCTAACGATTCTTTTACAAAGGTTTTTAAACTTCATAAGACTAAAGAAAAGTATAGAATTCTATCATCCATCGATCTACCCTAATCCTATGAATCCTATCAAGCGGAGATTTACTCACGCATCATGAAAATCGAAGAAAGATTAAAAAAAGAACTCATAATGCGGAATTTTAAAAGAAAGCGAAATTGAAACTAATTATCACCTTTATTATTCAACTTCAAATTACAACTTCTTCAATCCAAGAGTACAAGAAGAATAGCTCTCGATCACTCCTTTGAAGAGGTAATTTTTCCGTCGATCTTCACGTTGCTCGATCAGCGTGAGTCTTGGACCTGTCGTGGATCGCGTGCTCGTTGATGATGATCGGCTTCGTATAAAGGATCTTTTGTTGAATCGCTTGATGAACTTCTCGATGATTCTTGATTTTGGATCTTGGGTTTGTGTTGAACTGGAGAAAGATTGGACTAAAAGTTGAGACAAAATTAGGAATTAATTGGGAACCAAATTGGAAACCTTTCTCTTCATGACCTTGGACCTTTTTATAGCCCCCTCTTTAAGATTCCCCAACAAGCTAGGTTGTAATAGAGAAGTTTCCAGAACAAGATTTTTACAACGAGGCTTCCCAAGCAAGCTAGGATGTTGATAAGAAGTTTCCAGAGAGTTCCCGACCCCGAAGCCCCAGAATCGGCCATGGATCCACGGCGACTCGGCTTGACTCGGCCGAGGTTCCGCGGTCAATTAGTGACTTCATTGCTTCAAAATTCTGTGGTCTTCTTCTGTTAATCCATGGGTCTTTATGTGATATCTGGAATCTGTTGGGTATAATGCCCTAAGAGTCAATTATTGGATCATAGGCACGTGATTGCAATGATTGAGAGAGGATCAATACCGGTAGGACAGTCTTACTCAAGATGATAGTATGCTATCTGGTTTATCTTTATCATCGTGTACTGTTTCAGGTGACCTTATAGATCACTATTGCGCGTTGATAGAGCCCCTAGGATTCTTGCTTGACTGCCAGCAGTATGAGGGAGATCATATACGTGGGAGCTGGGGTCTATAAGCACATACTTAAAAGGTCCCTAGTCGTGGGAGTTTTCGAGACAAGGCATCGATACTCCAGAGTAGACTAGTGTATACAGTCGAGACCCCGACGAGGGGCGGTGGCCGGTCTCACAAGCCACTGGTGTCAGTTGGTTCACCTAAGATGTATACAGGTGCTCATTGGGTTATGAGTACACCGGACAGGACTCGCCGGGAACATGCTAGTTGGTCTTATACCTGACATCAGATAGCAGTTCCCCGGTGACATGTGTACAGGTTAGTTCATCGACCTGAGATCATCATTTGTCTCGTATGGGTTCCCACTGTACTTTGATTACTACCCTACCACGCTCAAAGGAGTCGTGCAAACAGGTTTTAGTTGGGTACAGTCCCGAGACACATGGAGGCAATGAGCGGATCTTCAGGGGTTCGTCTCTCCCGGTATTGGGGGTGAGGTCGCGCTGTGTCTAGGAGAGCCATTACACGAAGTCCTTGGCCAAGGCAGGAGATTTACTGGTAGGTATTCCAGTAGTATCTCAGGGTGTTCTGGGCTACACTCCGACACGACTTGTACCGCTATTGGGGGTCTAACTTTTACCAACCCCCTAGGCCCGCCATGCGATGCTCATAAACAAACGGACCGGACTGTACGGATATTATCACTGACAGGCTCAGTAGGGTGTCAGGATGAGTTCGCTCATCGACGTCCCTTTTGGTCATTACCTGGTAGCTCGTTACGTATGGCTAATACCTCTGACGTGCTAGTGGTTAAATCCACAGCCAAACTATTGACGAGTCTTTAGAGTCCCTCACAGACAGTTTCTCAAGTTTCGGGTGAAACGCTGTAGAGGTCGTATGGAGATATGGCAGGGTTCGATCATAGACGTGCGGTATTGCACGGATCATGATCGGACGGATAATACTAGTGGGCTTTAGTTTAAGACGGATCCTAGCATTGTATACTGTAGATTTTGTCTCTTTGCATTTGTATTCAGTGGGTATACAAATGCGGGTATGTATATACAGTCGCGGGGTTTTCCTGTAATTTATTACGGGATCAGTTTTTTGAAGTTTCCAGTTTGCATTCCGTTTCAGCCAGTTTTCCTTTCTTCCTTTCTTTGGCTGAAAATTGATGGAGGGGCTAATTTGCAAATTTGCAAATTAGCTTTGTGGAGGGGGTTTCTTGTAAATAGAGAGATTATGATAATTCAAGCATATTTGCTTTTTCATTCATCATGATTTTGCATTAATGAGAAAAGATTTGAGATTGGATTGATTTGGATTATGATGTGAGGCTTGCTTTTGGGTTATGGTCACCATTTCTTTTTACTACACTCACCTCCCTTGTATATTTTCCCTCCTCTTCATTAAGGCCGGCCACATACTTGAGAGAGCGTGCGGTAGCGCCGGTTTTAAAGTTTAAAGAAAAGTTTCGTTTCCGCATTTTGGCCTCGTTCAAACGGCCGGGGCACTGCCGTGCACTTACACTGGTATCAGAGCCACGCCATTAACCTAGTCTAGCTTGCTCTAACATGTTTACAAGTTCGATCGAACGGATTTTCCAAAAACCGCGTTTCCATGTCGTACTTTCTGTCGAATTTTTCTGTGCTCTAAAAATTATTTGGTACATTGGAAAATTACGTGCAGGTTTTTTTATGAATTCTGTGAAAATTTGGTAGGCTGATGTTACTGTAGCGCGGCGGATCCGCGGCCAAAACCACGTTTTTGCGGCGGATCCGCGGCCGTACTGTAGCTTCAGTTCACCAAATTTCTACAGTGGCTCTCTGACATGGAAATATGGTTTTTGGAATATTTTGTTTGGGCCCAGATTTATTTTGAGTGCTACAGTTGTGCTTGGGGCCCACTTCGGAAAATCTAGTCGATCGAAAATTTTAAACATATTAGTTCACAGTATTTACATTATATCTGCGACCGTGAATGTCACTTGATCGGTAAATCCTGTCTAACTGCTATAGCCCTTTTAGACGGATTTGCGAACGTTACATTCACGTTGATGTTCTGTGTTGTGCTGTGATGTTGTGGATTCTTCGTGGTGGATAGCCTGGATGCAATGTTAGTACAGTTTGGTTGTATATGTACATTTGATATTGCGGGGCGAGCGTCCGACATGTGGACTGCCGTCATTGTCTGTTTGTATATTATTCTTTTAGGGCACGACCGGGCTGAGGTCGATGTACCCGTTGTATGTATGTTTTATTTTCTGTACTAAGATTACCCTGCGGAGGGGTGCATGGATAACCGGGTTTTAGAGGGCAACGGGCCCGCATCTCATGGCTTTGAGACGGAGGGGGTTTTACTCTAGAATTGGCGGGCTATTCACCGCACTCGTAGGGTGTATAGGTTGACCTAGGAGGGGTGCCCAAGTTACCGGATTCCGTAAAGTGCTGGGTGGTCCATTCACGTTCTTGAACGGGGCTGCCTCGCTTCAGGTTTTGGCGGGAAACTTGCCGCGCCCGTAGGGGTCTAGGATTTCATTGCACAGGCTATCCACACGACCAGGGGAACGTCGGGTTTCAGTAGCAGCTCTGTGAAACCCGGGGAACCCAGCTATCTGTATTGTTATGTGATGCTTATTACTTTTCTGTGATGTTGCATTTTATCACGTCTTGAGCGAATATTATATATTGATATATATACTAGTAGATGTTGTATATGTTTTGCATCCGTCCTAGTCCAGTCCCCGCTCTGTCGTTAGTTAAGTAACCTAACGGGTGATGACAGGACCCAGTGGCGAATGCAGATGGCATATACGTACATCATTATTTTCGTTCTTTAGTGGTGTGATTAATTGATGGGACTGCGTTGATTCGGATCAATGCAAGATAAACAAACCTATTCTGATGTTGTTGGAACATTTTTTAAAAAGCTGTTATTGCAAGGGCATTCTCTTTTGTTTTGCACAGTGGTATTCGGTTATGAATATCCAGCACCTCAGTCGACGAGGCAAGGGCCGAGATACCTTCACCGGGAGTGACCCCTTGGACAGAAGTTTGCGTCAGGGCAATAACTTCACTTTAGTCGTTTACTTTTGATTTGCATCGTGGTATTCTGTTGGAATATCCTGCACCTCATTCTACGGGGAAAGAGCCGAGATCCCTTCACCGGGAGTGGCCTCTTTAGCAAAGGTTTTCGTCACTATATTTTTATAAAGCTATCCAGTTCCTTCAACGATATCAAGTTCATTACGTTAAAGGTTTTTCGCCAAAAACCATTCGTAGCCCTCCGTCATTTCAGTTAAATGTTCTATAGTATTCAAGCTATGTATTTTGACCTACGCCAAGGCATAGTGATTGGTAGCTGCCGGATATTTATCTGTTGCATAGATAGATGCGTTGGTTTGGGACAGTCGTATAGCCTTGTTGGCCAAAGTCAAGGGCTTGTACGGGTGGGTTCAAATCAGCCTGGACAATGACGGGTAGAAATTGACATGTGACTTATGATATTTTGGCCTACGTCAAGTTCATAAAAGCATAGGGCAAAAATCACATCAGGAGTTTTTAAAGAAAATGAAACTTGCCAGATATGAGCATACCTTCTGGAGTGTGATAACGTGAGTGGATTCCATCACGTTATCGTGTGATGATAGTTGGATCCCGATTCCCACTGATGAGTTGGCTTACTCCTCGGGTGATCCCGACTAATTCTTCTTTAAGGTTTGGGGAAGAATTTAACGTTACAGTAGGAGGTTTCCTGATTAGATAAAGTGATAACCATTCTTATCTAGGTCAGAGTGCACGCCGAGTGTTTCTTTTCTCTCTCTCTTTGGCAGCGACCATGACCCGGCCCTACTATGACTCAGTGACCAAAATTAACCGAACCTTCTTAAACACTGGCTTTCGGATTGCAAGAGTTGCAAACCTCATTGCCACTCCTACTTTTACCCTTTTCTCCAGGACACCCCATATTACTATGAACGTCCACTTCCATTGGACAAAACCATCGTATGGTTATATACGAACTCGAAGGAATTTATTCGAGGATGGTTTCCGGTTCTGGAGAAAACGAATAGGAGTATTCAGTTGTCTTTTCCTTTTACCTTCTCTCAGGTTGCGAGTACTCCTTGGTTTAGGAGATAGTACACCTACTACGTAAATTGGATAGTCTTCTTCCAAACCTTAGGCTGGTGCCGAACGGTGGGGAATGAATAAAACCAATTAGCATAACGATGGTGTACAGAAGGTATTAAGTTAAGACAAATAAAGGGATTAGTAAGAGGGCAAAGTAAACTGCGACTGCTATTCACGACCAAACCAAGTATTTCTTCGCCAATCCTAAATCACCTTTGTATTTCTCCAGAACACTCCATATCACTATGAAGATCTACAGTTTATTTGGATACTCCATCGTATGGTTATATACGAACTCGAAGGAACTTGTTCCAGTTCGGGGATGGATTCTGGTTCGGGAGAAATAGGAATAAGGTTTATTCGGTTGTCTTTTATCTTCACCTTCTTTCGCATTGCGAGTGCTCCTAGGATTAGGACAGTACACCCATTATGCTTATTGGATAGTCTTCTTCCAAACCATAGGCTGGTGCCGAACGGTAGGGAAGGAAGAAAACCATTTGGCCTAAAGGGGTGTGCAGAAGGTAATGACTAAAAGACATATAAAGGGATTTGGAGAGATGGCAGAGAAATATACGATTATAGTTGTGAATCTGATAATGGAAGAGGCATTACTAGGAATACCTGGATAACCCTACGAAACATTTCAAAGTTTCAGAATTCACTGTGTACTGTTAAAAGAAAACTGATTTCTCAATTAGTCCTTGCTCCAGGGTATGTATTTACCAGGTTTGATTCTCACATCTGTATGGTTTTACAGATGATGAGTGGGAGTAAGTTATTGGGAATTAGGTGATCATCCTCATTATATCGGAATTCGTTATAATTGGTGATATTTGAGGAAATCGCCTGGGCTGTTTACCGGACGGCAAATATTTGGTTTTGAATATCCGTTGCTATGCACCAATTTCAAATTGATATATCTGTACGTCTATTCTTATAGAGTGAGATATACCTTTTTGAAATTGTGTCCATGACATTTACCTATATCAGTGGATGGTTAGGTAAGGAGCATTAAAACAGTGGTGTAATTCTTCTTAATCATAAGTACAGTTTTCAACCTACGACACACAGGGAATGAGTTATTACAATCAAGGGACTTGTACAGAGTATTGTATATTGTCCAGTGTCCATTAGGACAGAGGGGTTGGTACTCGTACTATATTCTGTTTTACTTGTGACTTCTCTAATTCTTAGACATGTGTTTCGTAGAAATACAAGGTCCAAGTTTTGAGAAGTTATAGGCATAAGAGTAAAGTAGAGAACCAGGTGTTGCAAGTATCGGGATTCTTCAAAGTGATCGATGATGTAGATACTTGTGTATGGTATTCAGTTGATAGTAATGATTATGAGAACTTGCTTCTCTTTTAGGTTACTCATAATTGGAAGCATTCCTAAGTTGAGTAATGTTGATCGGCCTCTTTCCATTTAGTTGCATGCACTGGAGACAGCTGCATGATTTGAATCTGGTTCAATTAAATCAGTGCCTCTGTTTCTGTATTGGATATAGAACAGTTCATATCTTAACGATGTTAAGGTACGGTGAGTTGTCCGGCTTATGCTTAAAACAAGACTCTGGATAACTCAAGGCACGTTTCTGTAATGGCTGTTTATGGGTTGACCCGGGCTATGACGAGGGTTGACTTTCTACCATCTGGAAGATCAATAGTGATATTGTTCTTGACTCGCCACAGTTTTAATAAAAATGGATTTTTTCATAAAACAGTAGTGGGAGTATGGTAGAACTGGAAGTGATTCCAGAAACGCAAACGATTACTGAAAATTTGATGAAAACCTAAAAATTCAATCGGGTTTGACATTCCATTGGCCACTCCGCAGATAAGGTGGGTAACCTCAGGCACCCGAAAGGTACTCCGGTAGCCTCAAGGACGGTGACAGGGAGGTCTTGATTACCCAGACTTGCCATTGCTGTTGTTCCAGACTGTGAGACCCGGCAGGAGGATGACTATAGCATCGTTCTAAACTAGCTTTAGAAGTGTACGTCTATATGACTCTGCCAGAGGGTTGTCGTAGTCAGTGGGAGCAGCGGAAGCATAGTGGACAAGTGGCTTTTGTTTATTCATAGACTTAAGCAGATATAGCGGAGATAGATCATCTATTTCTGATGTGACAGTCATAGGCTTGACTTCATCAGAATAGGGGATGGATCTGTTAAGAAGGTAGTAGGATGTGACGTTCTGGTATTTGGATGAAATACATAGAGTAGGAAGTGAAATTCCTATACTAAGATCGGTTATACTTTGGTTGTCACACAGTGGTTTCTCCACATAGGACTTGGATATTATATCAGACATTCTGGTTACTAGATCTATGGCTTTAGATCTAGATTTGGGTAGTTTCCTAATCTGGGTACTTAGACAACATTCTAAAGGTGTTTTAGAATGGATGACTCCTTGCACGGTAGTGTACCTGCAGATGATGGAGTCACCCTCTCGAAAGGAGTCTTACAGACTAAAGGGGAGTGGGATGTGCATGATTGGCAGATCACTTGCTTAGGCAATTGAGTCAATCATGAGATGTCAAGTGCCACACCAGATGTTGTTTTTGCAGTAGGTGCAACAAGTTGATATTAATCCTATCCTGGAGAAACGATCGGAAGCAGTTTTAGAACATAAGTTGATGTTCTAGGGATTTGATAACGGCAGCCTCCTTTAGGAGTCGGTTATCATTCCAGGCTTCCAAGGTGACCTGGATGACAGAGTGGCTGTCAGAGTTATAGTTTTCCCTCTGACGAGGGGCAGTAGTTTGGACAGGAGGTCCAAGCGGATACTGAGGGAGGCATGGCGCGGGATACTAATTAAGTTCAGTTAACGATACAGTCTAAAAAGTTTGGATTTGGAGTTCATTTATGAGCTAGGTCCCATCAGATATCCAGACATATTCTAAGACAGGTATTGCTCATTTCGGGAGATGGCTTTCTCCGCGAACTTGAGATAAAGAGAGACATATAAAGAAACATCTGAGCGGATCCACTCACTGAGGCTATTCCTCGAACGCATTAGTTTCGCAAACAGGTTTTGTGAGACTGATTAGTAGAGGAGTTGGGTGTTCGGTATCACACGGGCTGTGAGTATGCGACATCGCAATAATTAGCCTTGAGTGCAAGTGGGAGATTGTTGGGTATAATGCCCTCAGAGTCAATTATTGGATCACATGCACGTGATTGCAATGATTAAGAGAGGACCTATACCGGTAGGACAGTCTTACTCAAGATGATAGTATGCTATCTGGTTTATCTTTATCATCGTGTACTGTTTCAAGTGATCTTACAGATCACTATTGCGCGTTGATAGAGCCCTTAGGGTTCCTTCTTGACTGCCAGCAGTATGAGGGCGATCATATACATGGGAGCTGGGGTCTATAAGCACATCCTTAAAAGGTCTCTAGTCGTGGGAGTTTTCGAGACAGGGCATCGATACTCCAGAGTAGACTAGTGTATACAGTCGAGACCCCGACGAGGGGCGGTGGCCGGTCTCACAAGCCACTGGTGTCAGTTGGTTCACCTAAGATGTATACAGGTGCTCATTGGGTTATGAGTACACCGAACAAAACTCGCCGGGAACATACTAGTTGGTCTTATACCTGACGTCAGATAGCAGTTCCCTGGTGACATGTGTATAGGTTAGTTCATCTACCTGAGATCGTCATTTGTCTCGTGTGAGTTCTCACTTTACTTTGATTACTACCCTACCACGCTCAAAGGAGTCGTGCAAACAGGTTTTAGTTGGGTACAGTCCCGAGCCACATGGAGGCAGTGAGCGGATCTTCAGGGGTTCGTCTCTCCCGGTATTAGGGGTGAGGTCGTGCTGTGTCTAGGAGAGACGTTACACGAAGTCCTTGGCCAAGACAGGAGATTTACTAGTAGGTATTCCAGTAGTATCTCAGGGTGTTCTGGGCTACACTCCGACACCACTTGTACCGCTATTGGGGGTCTGACTTTTACCAACCTCCTAGGCCCGCCATGCGATGCTCATAGACAAACGGACCGGACTGTATGAATATTGTCACTGACAGGCTCAGTAGGGTGTCAGGATGAGTTCGCTCATCGACGTCCCTTTTGGTCAATACCTGGTAGCCCGTTACGTATGGCTAATACCGCTGACGTGCTAGTGGTTAAATCCACAGCCAAAGTATTGACGAGTCTTTAGAGTCCCCCACGGACAGTTTCTTAAGTTTCGGGCGAAACGCTGTAGAGGCCGTATGGAGATATGGCAGGGTTCGATCATATACGTGAGGTATTGCAAGGATCATGATCGGACGGATAATACTAGCGGGCTTTGGTTTAAGCCGGATCCTAGTATTGTACAGTGTAGATTTTGTCTCTTTGCATTTGTATTCAGTGGGTATACAAATGCGGGTGTGTATATACAGTCGCGGGGTTTTCCTGTAATTTATTACGGGATCAGTTTTTTGAAGTTGCCAGTTAGCATTCCGTTTCAGCCAGTTTTCCTTTCTTCCTTTCTTTGGCTGAAAATTGATGGAGGGGCTAATTTGCAAAATTTGCAAATTAGCTTTGTGGAGGAGGTTTCTTGTAAATGGAGAGATTATGATAATTCAAGCATCTTTGCTTTTTCATTCATCATGGTTTTGCATTAATGAGAAAGGATTTGAGATTGGATTGATTTGGATTATGATGTGAGGCTTGCTTTTGGGTTATGGTCACCATTTCCTTTTCCTACACTCACCTCTCTTGTATATTTTCCCTCCTCTTCATTAAGGCCGGCCACATACTTGAGAGAGCATGGGTGATTTTTTGGTATGAGGAATTTTGATCTCATTCTCATTTTGCATCAAAGTTCATAGCTCCATTTCAAACCTCTCTCAAAAGTTCATTCTTTCTCCTCCACTCTATCATGGCAACTTCACAACCCCATGAGACAAACCATCCTACACTTCGCCTACAGTATTCTTGGACACGTCGACTCGCCAACTTCGTGTCCGAGTTGCCTCGGTCCAGAGGTGGGAGCTCGTAAAAGAACCCGGCGATGTAGTTCCCGTTCCGACGAGGAGATGAAGGCTGGAGATTCTGCGAGGAGATCGGGATGGAGGCCGAAGACCGAAGGACACGGATCGCTCGGTATAGCTTTCTATCCATTCTCTAGTTTGCTAGTAGTAGGTCAATGGCACGATCCGGGTTTAAAGTACGCGGTAGCGCCGGTTTTAAAGTTTAAAGAAAAGTTTCGTTTCCGCATTTTGGCCTCGTTCAGACGGCCGGGGCGCTGCCGTGCACTTACAGAATCTTCTTATCTCTTCTGAATTTCTGCCAGTATTTGATTCTTCGACTTTCTTGTATTTTATCGGTAGATTCCTGATTCCCGATATCTGACCTGAGCTAATCTTGCACAAGATCTCAATGAAGAATGTGAGATATAAAATATTATGCGTAAAAATATTAAACATACAATTTCCTTCATAATGTTGATTATAATGTATAACACATGGTAAATGATATTTTGCAGATGAACTTCTAATATATGTTATATTTATAGCAAATACCTTTAGATGATTAAGTAAAGTAAGGAAATTATCATGTTAAAAGTGCACTATTTTTGACTGAACAAATACCCCCAAACTTGACTTTGATCGTCCCGAGCAAACTTTATTAATTCAAGAGAAGGAAAAAAATGGAAAACAAAAAGAAAAAACTAACTAGCACACTTTCGTAGGCAACACGATTGCACTGAGAACGTGCAATAAGCCTTTAAACCTTTAGGTGTCCCTAGTAGGAGGAGTGTTGTCTGCTGAGGGTTTTCAGTGGATTACACCCACAAAATCCCATAATAAAAGAAAGACTATAAAAGTTACATATAAAGATAAGAACTATAAAAGAAAGAACGTGAAAATCAGAGTTTCCAACTACACTAGCTTTTCAGTTGTCATGAACCCTATCTTAATAGTCATGAAATGATGTTAGAAATCACATCATCCCTTAATAAAATATCGTCTTTATTCTTCATCCCTACCTTTCTTCCAAACACCGATCATATACCCTTACGTGTTTGTAAAAGACATCCCTACACTCGGAGAATTCAATTCAAGCTATCATACTCTTGTCCATCTACCTCAATACTTTTTAGTCGGTGAATATTTTAGATAGAATTGCTCACACATTCTTCATGCGACCGTTAATATTTCTTGAAGTACTAACCGACCGATTACTAAATGTGCTCACTTATTAGGCGTAATTAGCAATTTGCTCGTCTTGCAACACCTAAGACTTAGCAGTGACTCCCAAACCAGTTGGTCTAAGGCACTACGTGATGAAGCAGCCTCGCTATATTTTTTATGCTGCCTTGGTGAATAAAAAACCAGTGTTCATTTTTCTTTACCATTTTATACTTTTATCTTACAATTTTATTTTCTTCGTACTTTGGCTTTTAGACAAGAGCATTTCAAGGTATTCTCTACTATCCCGAGTTTCAAGACGTGTGTAAGTGCGTATAGTAGAGTATCAACGTTCAGATGTTTGGCTTCTGGAATAGGAACTATTTTTCAGACTTATTTTTATCCTCAGTTTGGTGACTTTCTTCATCTTACTAACCCTTGGGACAATGGCTCATAACTACTTATTACTAGTTTCGTTTAAGAAAACATCTAACTTTCTTGGTTTTCTTAAAACTCTTCCAATCTTTTAAATGTAATTTTTCACTTTCTAATCTTTTATTATAAAAGAAAAATTAAAATATTTTGTGCTTATGCAATGTGTATAATGCAAAGTAATGCGTAAATAAACACAAACCTCCCCCAAACCTGTTTATAGCAGTGTCCTCGCTGTTGTTATCTTTTAACTCTCAAAAACCTGTAAACTTGGGAGGAATAGTTATTAACGGGGACGAGAATAAATGAAAGTGAAAATCTCCCCCAAACTTATTTTTGGCTCACAATTTTGTGTACAAATTTTATTTTCAAGAGCCAAAAATATACCCCCCCTAAACTTGATTTAAACAATACTAAGCTTTTAAAATTATAAGAGGGGGTAAAGTTATTGGTCAATATAAAGGTTTACAAAGACCAAAAGTTAATACCAACCATTCAAAGATTTTATCAATGTAATGCACTGGTTGGTAGAAGAACACATCACCTATCGACGTGAAGAAGTGGGGAAGAGATAAGTGATGGTATGGAAAGGGTTTGCATCTCGATTTGGAGAGACGACACAATGATAATGATGGATTACTCGCATTCTCGTTATTGTTAAGAAGTGGCGGTGATAGTTCAACTTCATTGGTTTGGGGTTGATTCATCACAACTCCGTGCTTTCTAAAAATGCATGTTCATCAGCTAAAATTTCATCAAACCTTTCATCGACACCCCGAAGAATAATCTAATCGGAAAGAACGGGATGATACTCAGACTCCATAAAAGGTTCATAATCAGCGTTAGATGTTGACCCGGACAGCTCGATAGATGAGCCCGTATGTGTATAATAAATAGCGGGGTCAAACAACAATGTATTAAGGGAGTCTAGATCAGTATCGTGAAGCTATTCAATTTCGCTGCTGTCGATATCCATTAATTCGATAGAACATAATTGAGCAGAAGGTTCGGAGGGTTCACTTCCCAACTTGTAAATGTTAAGCTCAATTGACATCTTCCCGAAGGATAGGTTCATAAAGCCGTTTCGACAATTGATTACAGCGTTGGAAGTCGCTAAAAAGGGTCGACCTAAAATCACCGGAATTTGGTTTCGTGGGTTCGTTACAGGCTGTGTATCTAGAACAATGAAGTCTACAGGAAATATTAATTTCCCGAATTTTATCAACACATCCTCAAGCTTACCCCTAGGTTGGGTGATAGATCGATCTACCATCTGGAGAGTGCAGTGCGATGGTTTTAACTCTCTGATACCCAATTGCTCATACATAGAATATGGAAGTAGGTTAACACTAGCATCTAAATCGAGTAGAGCACGATTGGTATTTTTACCCCCAATAGAAATAGATATTGTAGGACTCCCGGGGTCCTTACGTTTCTTAGGTAATTGCCGGGTAAAAGCTGTTCTTACATTACTCGTCATGAACACCTTTTTCGGCACTTGAGTTTTCCTCTTCCTAGTGCACAAGTCCTTAAGTATTTTCGCATAAGCCGGAACTTGTTGTATAGCATCTAGGAGAGGGATATTTATGTTAACCTGCTTAAAAATTTCCACAATCTTCTCTATTTGTGGATTTGGTCTGTTTCCCCTTAACCTATTTGGATAAGGAGTTTTATCAATAAGAGCTGGGTCCAACATTGGAGAAGATCGTGGGGGTGGAACGGATCCCAGAATTGGAGTGGGGATCGTTATAGGTGGACTCAAGGAGGTGGGTGGAGGGATCGAGCCTTTGAGAAAACGGAGAATAGGCTCGGAAGAAGATGGTAGATTAGACGAAGTAGGGTCAGAAGTGGAAGTGGAAGCCGGGGTGTCATTGATTGATTCATCATTATCAACGTGTTCATCGACTTGGTTATTCAGTACTCTTCCGGATCTCAACGTAGTAACGGTACTCACATTATGATATTGCGAGTAGCCAGGATTCGGTAGGGGTTGAGATGGAAGTTTCCCTTTCTCTCTAGCACTCACGAGACATTCAATTATGCAATTTGTTCTTCTATCAATTTTATACTCTCACCGTGGGAGGCGGAGTCCTTCGTTAAGGTATCGATAAAAGACCTTATATCAGCCGACATTTGCATGGAATGTTTCATAAACAAATCCAAAGTACGTTCGAGTGAAGAGGAGTTTTCCGTACCGGCCATTTGGAAAGAATTATTATAAGGTGCAGAATTGTTTGCAGGATTTTGAAAAGTTTGTGGTTGCAAGGGGTACTAATTCTGTGGTGGTTGTTGTTGCTATGGAGGAACCTTTTGAATGTTATTTTGGTTTGGAACTGTATTTTGAATTTGGTGTTGGTTCCAAGAAAAATAAGGGTGATTCCTTCAACCTTGATTATATGTGGAAGAATAAGGATCGTTTTTAGGTCGCTGCTAAAAAGCAGCATTAATGTGTTCTTGACCTTGAAACAGAGAATTCAAAGGACATTCTTCCGTCAGATGTGATGGATCTGAACAGCATCCACACACGGTTTTAGGGAGTGTCACCTGATTTAGGGAGGCTAATAAAAATTTGTTTTCCATAGCTTCGAGTTTCTTTTGTAATTCTGCCATTTCGTCTTTTACTGCTATAGAAACATCAATTTGATGGATACCTCCCCTAGATGATGGTGGACTAACGCTTTCCCATTGCAAAGTGTTTTCAGCAAAATCTTCCAAGAATTTCCAGGATTCACCATCGTCTTTAGACATGAAATTGCCTTGACACATGGTTTCAAGCATTTGCTTTATCATTGGATTAATGCCCTCATATAACTTGGCACAGATCCCATCTATGGATTCCGTGATGAGGGCATTAGACAAGCAGATCCTTGAACCGTTCAAAGCATTTCCAAAATGGTTCATTGGGAAGCTGGGTAAACTAGTTGATTTCGCTCCTAACACAGGCGGTCTTATGATTGGGATAAAATTTCTTAAGGAATGCTATAACGAATTCATCCCAATTGGAAATAGAGTGTGTGGTTATGTTATAAATCCATTTTTCGGCTAAACCGCACAAAGTAAACGGGAGAAGACGTAAACGCATAGCATCCACAGAAAGTTGTGAAGTGGCCATCATAACACATACGTTTTCAAATTTGGTGATAAAAACGTATGCGTCTTCAGACTCGAGACCGTGAAATTTAGGCAAAAGATTGATAAAGTGAGGTTTGATTTCAAAATTATCCCCATTGGCTGGTGGAATAGAAAGACAAGTAGAAAGAGGACCACGTATAGGGTAGCATCTCTCTTGGAGAGATATACGCGGTAGATTCTGCGCACCTGCGGATGGTGGCAGAGTGGTGTTATTAAAATTTGATGGAGAACCGTCTATCTCGGTGGATGTTATGGGTGGTGAGGAAAAAGAAGATGAAAAAATACCGACTTCGGAGTCGATAGAAGAAACGCGGACAAGACGGGCACTAGAATCCCGTGTCCAGCCGAGCATGCACTAAGCGGGTTTAGCGCAAGTGGCAATGTATGTGTAAATTAAAAGAAATGTTTGATTTATGGTTTTTTTTGAAAAAAACGGATTTAGAAAAATTACAAAAATGCACAATCATCCCTAAATCTAAGGTCACCTAGGTCAAGTCACTAGACCGCTCCTAGACTTTCAGAAGACAAATCGCAGGATAAATTCTCTACTACCTCTTTATCCCTCTTATGGCCAGGTAAGTGGGAGGTATCTGCTATGTAAATAGAGGGTATAATTAAGTAACCACTTGCCTTAGACACACTTGTCTAGACACAACAAAAGAAATGCGGATAAGCAGTAGATTACCCACGACCTTCCTCTGTCCTAATTGAGCATGACGGTCCTTAGAGTCTTGGTCTAGATATTTTTTTTAATTAATGAATGGTGATGCGGATGCAAGTTTTGTGATTTATGGGGCTTAGGAAGGGTAATGAAATCCCCGTCTAATCTGAATTTGGTCTTTGCCCCTTAATTTTCCATATTACAATATGAAAAAACAAAACCAATATCAAAACACGCAACAAGAAATTTTTTTAAGCGGCGAATTTTTGCAAAGAATCCTGCAGAAAAATTGTTATTGGATATTTCAGAGGAGAGAGGAGAAGGTAGGAAATATACTATAGAGATTTGAAACCCTAATTCACCAAGTACACCACGCTTCCGTGGCCAAAAGGAGCTTATTGCCGCGGTTCCGAAGTCAAGATAAGGCTTCTTTGAATTCTTTTTGGTACGATTTCTTACCTTTCTCCTCTGGTCTTGATGAATGTTTCTGAATCTTTATTTCTCTGCTACAGTGATTCCAGATCCCCTCGCAAAAATTCATAAACTAATCGTTAAGCACACGATACGTTCTTGATTTAAATTTTTATGAAATAATAATATTTCAACCCAAATAGCAAGAAAGAACAAATTACGCACGTATCCCCAGTAACGGCGCCATTTGATTTGTTCAAAAAGATTAGGTAGTAATAATAACCGCAATCAATAACGGTATCGCATGTAGCGAGTGTTAGTGAGCATGGGTCGTCCTCTGGGATTCGAGGAATTCGTAAATTCTTGATTTAAATGAGTCGAAGGAACTAGTAAAGAAATTCAAGAAATATCGTTTAAGATTTAGTTGAAGTAATAGTTTCAAGAAAATCAAGAAATTTTTTTCAAGAAAGGAAATCAAGAAAATGTTCAAGATCTAGTTATCAAGAAAACATGAAGAAGGCTTGTAGGATTCGATCGGATTTAGTAGCCATGGATGACTAATAAAGGCAACTTATCTTTTCTATTGACAATTTAATGCTAGATTGATGGCGATGAATGCAGATTAGGGTTTTTTTGAAGAAATTAGGGTTTCTTTACTATAGTCCCTTGTCCTTTCATTGATCCCATTCATTTTCTAGCCCTTCACAAAAATATCGTTAATCTTATCTCACATCGTGGTCAATATAATCAATAATTTGATATCATACCCAATGAGAATGTTAACGATTCTTTTGCAATAAAGAAAAGTATAGAATTCTATCATCCAACGATCTACCCTAATCCTACGAATCCTATCAAGCGGAGATTTATTCGCGCATCATGAAAATCGAAGAAAGATTAGAAAAAGAACTCATAATGCGGAATTTTAAAAGAAAGCGAAATTGAAACTATTTATCACCTTTATTATTCAACTTCAAATTACAACTTCTTCAATCCGAGATTACAAGAAGAGTTGCTCTCGATCAGTCCCTTGAAGAGGTAATTTTTCCGTCGATCTTCACGTTGCTTGATCACCGTGAGTCTTGGACCTGTCGTGGAACGCGTGCTCGTTGATGATGATCGGCTTCGTATATAGGATCTTTTGTTAAATCGCTTGATGAACTTCTCGATGATTCTTGATTTTGGATCTTGGATTTGTGTTGAATTGGATGAAAGATTGGACTAAAAGTTGAGACAAAATTAGGAATTAATTGGGAACCTTTCTCTTCATGACCTTGGTCCTTTTTATAACCCCCTTCTTTAAGCTTCCCCAACAAGCTAGGTTGTTATAGAGAAGTTTTCAGAACAAAATTGTTACAACGAGACTTCCCCAGCAATCTAGGATGTTGATAAGAAGTTTCCAGAGAGTTCCCGACCCCGAAGCCCCTGAATCGGCCTCGGATCAACGGTGACTCAGCCTGACTCGACCGCAGTTCCGCGGTCAATTAGTGACTTCATTGCTTCAAAATTCTATGGTCTTCTTCTGTTAATCTATGGGTCTTTATATGATATCTGGAATCTTCTTATCTTTTCTGAATTTCTTCTAGTATTTGATTCTTCAACTTTCTTTTATTTTATCGGCAGATTCCTGATTCCCGATATCTGACCTGAGCTAATCTTGCACAAGATCTCAATGAAGAATGTGAGATACAAAATATTATGCGTAAAAATATTAAATATACAATTTCCTTCATAATGTTGATTATAATGTACAACACATGGTAAATGATATTTTGCAAATGAACTTCTAATATGTGTTATATTTATAGAAAATACCTTTAGATGATTAAAAAAAGTAAGGAAATTGTCATGTTAAAAGTGCACTATTTTCGACTGAACACTGCCCTAATCCAATCGCATCATATGCTTGCAGATAAGCACTAATTAGATACCGCACACTACTCCTTGGCTATGGTCAACAAACGTAGCACGAATACTAAATAGCACTTATCTGAAATGCGGAGGGCTACGACAGGTTTTTAAGAAAACCTTTTGCGTAATGAACTTGATATCGTTATAGAATCGAGTGATTTGAAAAGGAGTGGTTTAAGCTCTGCTTTTAAAATCGAGTTTTTCAAAATAAACCGAGTGGGTGTAGCATCTGCTAGCTTTTGCTAAAGAGGTCATTCCCGGTGAAGGGATCTCGGCTCTTTCCTCATCGAATGAGGTGTTGGATATTCATCAAGGAATACTACTATGCAAAACATGAACTAGAGATACCTTTTTGAAAATTTGATTCTACCACATCATTAGGTTTCTTTCATTTTTGTTAATCTCATTAATGAAGTCACATCATTTATGCTTCCTAAGCATTATAGATAAAGAAACGAAAATACAATGTATGCTTATGCCATCCGCATTCGCCATGGGGTCCCGTCATGCACCGTTAGGTTAGTTAACTAACGGTAGAACGGGGGTAGGACTAGCGCGGATGCAAAACATAAGCAATGTTTATTATATACCATATATATAATATAAAGCATTCGTCTCACGCAGTTATATGATCTCATCACAAAACATTGCAGCAGAAGTCAACATATGAAATATAGGATATACTAGGAGGTCCATGTTTTAAATCAAGCCAGTAAAAAAACACGGATTCCACGGTCGTGATGAATAGCCAAACCCACGTCCTTAAACCCCTATGAGAGCGGCAAGCAACCCTACTAATTCTAGAGTTAGGAGACCCGGTCTCGACTCCTCGAGATGGTCTCCCACTGGACTCTAGAACCCGGTTATTTGTGCTCCCCGCCTTGGGTCTATCCTAATGCGGAAAAGTAAATAATATACATCAATGGTGACATCATCCTAAATCCGGAAGTGTCCCAATAAAAGAATATTACATACAAGTAGAGAGGGTGTCTCCCTGGTTTTTTTAGGATGCCCTCTGCACTCCTCAACATGTTAAGGAGCTCTGCAAGTGTAACTTTCTTCCCTTGAATATTGAAATTCAATATAAACTGGGCATAGGTAGAGAGGAGAGACTGTAGAATCAAGTACGTGTATAACTCATTCTCAAACATGGTCCCAAGGTCCGCGAGCTCTTCAATAAAGATGATCATCTTAAGGACGTGATTCTCTACAGATGACCCGACAACCAACCTCGCCTGAAAGAGTTTCTTCAAGATCTCGTATCTTGCGATATGAGATTGCTCTCCATATAAATCCTTGGTATGGAGGAAGATAGAAGTAAGGTCCATCTTCTCGTGCTGCCTCTGGTGTTCATTATCCAAAGAGGCCAGCACGAAACACTTGGCTTTCGCACTGTCTATATCCCAAGTCTTATGGATCTCAATGTCAACAGCGGTGGATTTTGATCCTGAGACGGTGGGAGCTTTAGTAGTAAGGAGGTAGTCCAGCTTGTCATAAGTAATGGCCATCTGTACATTCCTTAGCCAATCTTTATAGTTTGGCTCCGTCAATATATTTTTATCTAATAGTAACTTAAACTTGGTCATCTTGGTCGCTGCAATTAGGGGGGAGAGAGAGAGAGAGAGAAGAAACACTCAGCATGATACTCTTGCAAGTTTATATTGGTTTTTAGCTTATCTAAACAAGATGGATCCCACTGTTTCCTCGAAATCTCCTTCAAACCATAAAGAAGAACTAGTCGAGATTAATCGTGTAAGTCCATATCGCGCACCCCACGTGTCGACAGGGAGGCGGAATTTGCAAAAAACGATTTTTCAAAACTCGCAACACGGACTTAAACTCCAGGATCGATGCTAAACTCTAGCTAACAAATACTGTGTGAGGATTAACTACTCGGATGAAAGTTATATCTCACAAAACCAAGTCCTTCGGGTCTTTTAGTCGCTGTCCTCCTCGTCATCGTAGGCTCCAAGGATCGTTACGGATCGTGGCTTCCTCGTCAGCTTCCTCGAGTCAAAGACGATCCACCAGAGATTCTATAGTCCGAGCTCCAACCTTAACTCCTAGGTAACTAGGACAAGTATCTTGCTAGACTAGATGGCCTAGGTGATATAAAGAGTGAAGATAGAATACTTTGTCACTTGAAACCCTAGGTTTCTCAACTCATGAGACAATTAGGGTTTATATGAGAATAGAAGAAGACTTGAGAAATGAGAGAGGAGTTGTGTGCTTTGAAGAATGCTTGGCTGCCCAAAAATAATGAGTGAAGCAAATATGATATTTTGGAGATAAATATCTCACCACAAAATATCTCACAAGCTTCACAAATATCTAATTTGTCAAGTGAGTGAGTCACCAAATAGCCATGCTAAGTTCAATGCTCACAATCCACCTCATTTCTCCACCCATTTGTTTTAATCCCAAAAAGAATCCAAACCCTAATAGTTTTCCTCTTCTAGAAGCTTTTCCGAGTAATAAAGAGAACGCCCATCATCCGTATATACATACCCGCATCCGCATTCCGAAGAACACGAATACAAAGAGACAAAAACAATCCATCAATATAATACTAGGATCCGGCTTAAACCAAAACCCGCTAGTATTACCTGCCCGATCATCATACGCGCAAAAATGTATGTACGTGATCGAAGCCCTGCCGTAAAACTATACGGCCTCTACATCTTTTTCCCGATGCAGGGAAACTCTCTATATGGGACTCTAAAGACTCAACAGTACATTGGCAGTGGGTTTAAACACAAGCCGCAAGTAGTACTAGCTGCACGTAATGGCTACCCAGGTATCTGTCAATAAGAAGGCTGGTGAGGAAATCCATCCGAACTCCTACTGAGCATGCATGTGACAATCTACGTACAGTCCGGTCTGTTCGTCTAAGAGTATCGCATATCATGCCTAAGGGGCGATAATCGTCAGACCCCTAATAGCGCAATAAGTCGTGCCGGAGTGTAGCTCAAAACACCCTGAGAAACTACTGGAATACCTACCAAAATCTTGCTTGCCCTGGCCAGGGACTTTGTGTAATGGCTCTCCAAGTACAGCGCGATATCAACCCCTAATACCGAGAGAGACGAATCCTATCTAACCGCCACTGCCTCCAAGTGCTTCGGGACTGCACTCAACTACTACCTGTTTGCACGACTCCTTTGTGCCGTGGTAGGGTAGTAATCAAAGTACAGTGGGAACACACTCAAGGCGAAGTAGCAGTGTCAAGTCGACGGACTAAGCTGTACTCATGTCACCTGGGAACTGCTAACCGACGATAGGTATAATACCCACCGACAGTTCCCTATGAGTCATGTCCAGTGTACTCATAACCTAATGAGCACCTGCATACTATCCCCAGTACGACGTACTAATGGCTGTGGGAAAGACCATCTCCTGTGCTGGGATGAGAAGCGTATACACTAGTCTACTCTGGAGTATCAATGCCCCATCTCGATAATCCTACGACTAGGGACCTTTATAAGGATTTGCTTGTAGATTACCCAGCCCCCATTAGTGTGACTTCCATCACAACGCTGGTAATCAAGCAAAGATCCATAGGGCTCTTCTAATATGTATAAGTGATATGCTATAAGAAACACATGCACATATTGAAGTAGAAACAAACCAAGTAGCATACTACCATTTTAAGCAAGACTGTCAATACAACTGTGAATATCCTAAGCTTCCATTAAGTAATATACAAACCAGTATCATACAATAATGGCCTCTAGGGCATACATCAGTAAAAATCTCCCACTTGCACTAGGGCCATGTACTGGCGTATCGCAGACCTATAATCTCGATCAGCCGCTCGAACTGTGTCTGAGGGATGGCCTTCATGAGTGGATCTGCAGTGTTATTCTCCGTATCAACTCTCCTTACCTCGATCTCCCGGCGATCTACGATCTTCCTGATCAGGTGGTACCGCCTAAAAATGTGTTTGGACTTCTGATGGGAACTGGGTTCCTTCGCTAAAGCTATAGCGCCGTTGTTGTCACAATACAATGGTATTGAATCAATAATGGTCGAAACCACCTGAAGCTCTGTGAGGAACTTCTTCATCCAGACTGCTTATTTTGCGGTATCGCAAGCAACTATGTACTCTGCTTCCATTGTTGAGTCAGCAACGGTGTCCTACTTGGAGCTCTTCCAACAGACCACCCCTCCATTGAGGGTAAAGACATAACCCGACATGGACTTGGAGTCATCCTTATCACTCTGGAAGCTGAAGTCAGCAAAGGCTTCGATCTGGAGGTCTTTTCTGCCATACACCAAGAACATCTCCTTAGTCCTTCTCAAGTACTTGAGAATGTTCTTTACTGTTATCCGGTGCTTCTTCCTTGGGTTTGACTGATACCGGCTTACAACGCTCAATGCGTATGCTACATCTGGTCTGGTACACAACATCGCATACATTATAGAGCCTACCGCCGATGCGTATGATATAGTTGACATTCGAGCCCATTCCAAATCAGTCTTTGGAGACATCTCTTTGGAGAGGGTGATTCCGTGACAAGCCGGTAGATTACCGCGCTTTGAATCTTCCATACTGAATCTTTTCAATATGGTGTTGATGTACCTTAACTGTGAAAGTCCAACTATCCGTCCAGATCTATCACGATAGATCTGGATCCCCAGAATGTAGGAGGCATCACCCAGGTCCTTCATGAAGAACCTCTGTGACAAGAATCCTTTGACTGACTGTAGTATAAGAATGTCATTTCCTATTAAGAGAATGTCATCCACGTACAAGACGAGGAATACCACAGTTCTCCCTACAATCTTACTATATATGCATGGTTCATCTGGATTTTTGATAAGGTCGAATTTCTTGACAGTATCACCAAAACAGATGTTCCAGCTCCACGATGCCTGCTTTAGTCCAAAAATGGACTTAAGTAACTTGCACACTTTCCTGCTGCTCCCACTCGGAATGAAACCCTCTGGCTGATCCATATAGACGCACTCTTCTAAATTACCATTTAGAAAAGCTGTCTTTACGTCAATCTGCCAGATCTCATAATCGTGGAAGGCAGCAATGGCAAGAAGGATCCGAATGGATTTGAGCATAGCCACTGGAGAAAAGGTTTCATCATAGTCCAAACCAGGTCTTTAATGAAAACCCTTTACAACAATTCTAGCCTTATAGGTTTCAACATGTCCATCTACACCAATCTTCTTTCTGAAGATCCATTTGCAGCCTACGGGTTTTACCCCTTCTGGAGCAATGTCCAAAATCCAAACTTTGTTGGTGTACATGGACTACATTTCGGTCCGCATTGCATCCAGCCATTTTACCGAGTCGCCGCTCTGAATTGTTGGGTTACGGCAGCGCCCCGGCTATCAATCCGAGGCTAAATGCAGAACAAAAACTTTTCAAAACTTGGTGCTACCATAACCAAATACCCGGATCATTCTATTAACCATTAACTAGCAACTACTAAGAAGTTAGAATGGTTATACCGATCGATCCGTGTCCTTTGGTCTTTAGCGACCATCCTTAGCTCCTCGCGGCATCTCCGATCAAGCTCGATCTCCGGACTCCTCGTCGAAATGGCACCACGTCAAGGAATCTTTTTAAGGGCTCCCGCTTTAAAACCGAAGCAACTCGAACATGAAGTTTGCTAGCCGACATGTCCAAGGTGAAGTAGAGAATGTGTGTGATAACTTTGTCTCATACACTCAATGATTCTCAACTCATGAGATGGAATGAGTGGAGGTTAAAGAAGAAGCCATTGATGAGGAGATGGTGAGCTCAAGAGAAGAAAGAAGAAGAAGAGCTTCCTATTGTGTGGAATAAATTGCGAGAGCTAGAATGATATCTCAAGAGCAAACCCGTCACTAGTGGCTGCCCTCTCTCTCTCTCCACCCATCAATTCCACACCATAAACAAACATGAAAAAGGTCATGGCATATGAAAACACACCATGAGTCATCACCCATGCACATGCCACATTTAATGCTCTTCATGATGACTTGAGCTCACCATTTCCACCTTATTAAACATTTAAACCAAAATGTTTAATCCAACAAAAAGATATGGAATCAACTAAAGTAAACTCGTGACGGATCACAAGAATACCCCCCATCTGTATATACATACCTGCATACGCATTCCGACTGAATACTAATGGTATGAGACGAAAGTAATCCAACAAATCTAATACTAGGATCCGGTTTAAACTAAAGCCCACTAGTATGATCTGTCCGATCATGATCCGAGCACAAGTGCCTGTATATGATCAAACCCTGCCATAAAACCATACGGCCTCTACAACGTTTCGCGGTGAAGCTCGGTGTACATCTCTCGGGTGGATCGTCTTCGACTCAGGGAGGCCGCGGAGGTGACCAAAGTCCGGATCAAGCCTCGGAGCAAGTAAGGAGAAGAACAACAAGAAGAGAAGCATTTAAAGTTGAGGTATAACCCCTAACCGAGTAGATAAATCTCTAGTTAGGATGCTAGTGTATTGTTTAGCAAAGATCCGGCTTTTACGATCCATGTTACCAAGTCTAGAAAATTTTTTGTTTTACCGTTTCCGCAACCCCGAAAGTACCGGGAGAGGTAACGTGGACCTAACAGTGGTATCAAAGCCTAACTAAACACACCCTAGCATGTTAGCAAAGTATTTAGAATATCGACCGGACGAAAAACCGCAAAATCACCCCGAAAAATTCAGTTTCTGTCGATTTTCAGATCTGTTCCAAAATCAATAAATCATACACTAAAAATCGGCTCAGGCTTTTTATAGAATACTGAAGAAAAATGGTCACCTAACTCGGTTAAAGCGCCGCGGTTTCGCGGCATAAGCTTGCTTATGCCGCGGAACCGCGGCCGAGTTAACTCGGTTGGCGATTTTCTTTTCTGCAGTATTCTTATATGGGTATTTTGGGATTTTTGATATATGACTTTTCTGCCCAGATTTTCCAGAAAGCAAAATTTGTTTTTGGGGCTCAAAAATCCATATTTTTGGTCGATGTTCTGTAGACTTTGGCTAATGGTTATATCTGTGTTGTTGATGGTATGTGTATATGAACTCGTTGGATTGTCGCGGATGAATAGCCGGTTGGATGTGAGATGAGAGTTTCTTTTTCTTTCATTCATGTAATAAATTTGTAAATTGATGTAATATTATTTGTATGGCCGCACAACCGGGTCGGGGTTGTAGCCGTCATTGTATAATTCTTTTTACTGTTTTTGCTCCTAGGATAGACCCATGGAGGGGGCACAAACTACCGGGTATCTCGAAGTGCCGAGTGGCCTACTCACGGCGTTGAGGGAGGTTGCTTCGCTTCGGGTACTTGGCGGGTAGTTTGCCGCACCCGTAGGGGTCTTGGGTGGGGTATTGGCTATTCATCGCGACCGTGTAATCTGCTTTTCGTTGCAGGCTTGAACGAATCGCGGGTTCCTAGTATATCCAAAGTTTTCATCTGTGATCTGGATTGGCTATCATTGCTATATATCTATATATAATAACTATTTAGGCGTTGCTTATGTTTTTCAGCCGCGCTAGCCTAGCCCCCGCTCTGTCGTTAGTTAAGTAATCTAACGGGTGATGACGGGGCCCTGTGGCGAATGCGAATGGCATAAGTGTACGTCATATTTTGGTTGTTTTCTGCAATGGTAGGATTTAATTGATGGGACAGATTAAAAGAACTAATGCAAGAAAATAAACCTAAAAGACGTTGTTGGAACAATTTTTCAAAAAGCTGTTATTGCACGGACGTTCATTTTTGTTTTGCATCGAGGTATTTGGTTATGAATGCCCAGCACCTCAGTCGACGAGGCAAGGGCCGAGATCTCTTCATCGGGAATGACCCCTTGGACAAAAGTTTGCGTCAGGGTAATAACTTCACTATAGTCGATTATTCTTGCTTTGTATCGAGGTATTCAGTTTGGAATATCCTGCACCTCATTCGACGAGGAAAGAGACGAGATCCCTTCACAGGGAGTGACCTCTTTAGCAAAAGTTTTCGCTACTATATTTTCAAAAAAGGCAATCGCGTTCCTTCAACGATATCAAGTTCATTACGTTAATGGGTTTTTCGCCAAAAACCCAGCCGTAGCCCTCCGTCGTTTCGGATTAATATTATTTAGTATTCGTGCTGTGTTTGTTAACCTAGTCAAGGCGTAGCGAACGGTAGCTGAATGATATTTTTCTGTGGATTGCAAATGTGACTGGTTAGGAGAGTCGTGCGGCCTTGTTGACCTAGTCAAGGGCATGTACGGGTGGGTCTAATGCAGTCAGGATAATGACGGGTAGAACTTGACTAACAGTTTGTGGCTTGTTGACCTAGTCAAGGTATTGAACCGTTAGGGGCAAAAACCACATCGGGAGTTTCAAAAGTACTGAAACTTGCTAGTGTTGCATACCATTTAGAGTGTGATGATTCTGGTAGGATTCCTTCAGTTTTGTCATGCGATGATATTTGGATCCCGATCCTACTGTGAGTATATGCTACTCCTCAGGAACTTTCTCGCTTAACGATCAATACTATAAACCAAGTAGGTGTCTAGAAAGGTGTTAGTGGGGCTACGCCCACAGGGAAAAGTGGTTACTTAATTAAGGAACTTCACGAAAGCGTTGGAAAACCTCCCTCGAAATACCGACACTGGCCTTGCTGAACGGTTAAGCAAGTATTGTACGGTGAGATTGATCCCGACCAATTCTTCCTTTATGGTTTGAGGAGGGATTCAAGAGACAGTGGGAGCCATCCTGTTTAGATAAATTTAAAAACCAATCTAAACTTGCAAGAGCGCACGCTGAGTGTTTCTCTTCTCTCTCTCCAGGTAGCAACCATTTCGGGGCTGGGGAACGTTGGTTCAGCTCTAACTTGTGACAACAGTCATAAGTATGAGCAAAGGAAAGGGGATTGTATGGATTCCCAGGATACCCAGTTGAAGAAGAAGCATGGTTTTGCATCTACTTCCGGTGTTCTTGTAATTGAGAACTGTTTTACGGTCAGCCCTACCTCCTGGGTACTTGATACCGGATCAGGATCTCATATCTGTAATTTATTGCAGGGACTGAGAAAAAGTAGGAAAGTTGCACCGGGTGATATGTCGCTCAGAGTAGCGAACGGAGCATAAGTTAATGCGGCAGCCGTCAGTGAATATCACCTAGTATTGCCAAATGGAAAAACTATGATTTTGAACGATTGCTACTATGTACCTTCCATGGTTTGCAACATCGTATCAGTTTCTTTACTCGATAAAGATGGATAAAACTTTGTTCTTGATAGAAATATCATGAACATTTACCTTCATAAGGTACTGGTTGCAGAAGGTACACTGTGTAATGGTATCTACGTTCTAAATCAGAATACAGTTCTCAATGTACAAAACACACGCAAGAGGAAGAATTTAGATACGAATGAATCCTACTTGTGGCATTGTAGACTTGGTCATATCGAAGAGAAAAGACTGAGTAAGTTGCATAAAGATGGACTCTTGGATGCGTTCGAGTTTTCATCTTATGAAACTTGTCAGTCTTGTCTCAAAGGGAAGATGACCAAATCTCCGTTCACCGGACATGGAGAAAGAGCAGCAGAGCTCTTGGGACTCATACATAGTGATGTATGTGGTCCGATGTCTATACATGCAAGGGGTGGGTTCTCGTACTTCATCACATTCACTGACGATCTCTCTAGATTCGGATATGTGTATCTGATGAAACACAAATCTGAAGCTTTTGAGAAATTCAAGGAATTCAGAAACGAAGTAGAGAACCAGACTGGCAAAAGTATCAAGATCCTTCGGTCTGATAGAGGAGGGGAGTACTTAAGCATGAAATTCCTAGATTACTTAAAAGAGAATGGTATTCTCTCTCAGCTTACTCCTCCTTATACACCACAGCACAACGGTGTATCGGAGAGGAGGAATCGTACCCTTCTGGATATGGTTCGCTCCATGATGAGTAATGCCGAGTTGCCTCTTTCATTTTGGGGACATGCGCTATTGACAGCAGCATATCTATTGAATGATGTTCCGTCTAAATCAGTGCCTAAGACTCCATTCGAGATATGGAATGGAAAAAGGCCATATGTTAAAAGATTTAAGATATGGGGTTGTCCGGCTTATGTTAAAACGCATAAACCGGATAAACTAGAGGCACGGTCAGTTTTATGTAAGTTTGTAGGACATCCAAAGAATGGTTATGGATATCTATTCTACCACACCGAGGAACAGAAGGTGTTCGTTGCTCAGCATGTCGTTTTCTTAGAAACGGAGTTTCTTGCAAAAGAAATTAGTGGGAGCACGGTAGAATTGGAAGAAATTCAGCGACCACAAACTGAAACTGAAAATTTGACAGAACCTCACGATTCAATAACCCCAGATGAACCTCAGCCACTCCGCAGATCTGGTAGGATTTCTCGTCTGCCCAAGAGATACTACGGTTTTCTCATTGACGGGGATCGAGAGGATTGCATCTTGGAAGAAGATGACCCTAGCAGTTTCAGGCAGGCCATTATCAGTAGGGACTCTGATAAGTGGCAGGAAGCAATGCAATCCGAAATGGAGTCCATGTATGCCAAAGTGTGGACCTTGGATATTGCTCCACCTGGGGTAAAACCCGTTGGATGCAAATGGATCTACAAAAGGAAACTTGGTGTAGATGGGCAGGTGGAAACCTAAGGCTAGACTCATTGCAAAAGGTTTTCGTCAAAGACCTGGTTTGGACTATGACGAAACTTTTTCTCCGGTGGCTATGTTCAAATCCATTCGGATCTTACTTGCCATTGCTGCCTTCCATGACTATGAAATCTGGCAGATGGATGTTAAAACGGCTTTCCTAAACGGTTGTTTGGAAGAGTGCGTTTACAAGGATCAGCCAGAAGGTTTCGTAGACAGTGGGAGTAGAGGGAAGGTGTGCAAGTTGCTTAAATCCATTTATGGATTAAAGCAGGCATCGCGGAGCTGGAACATCTGTTTTGATGAGGCAATCAAGGAATTTGATTTCATCAAGAACGAAGATGAACCTTGTGTCTATAAGAAGATTGTAGGACGAACTGTCGTATTCCTAGTCTTGTACGTGGACGACATTCTTTTGATAGGAAATGACATTCCTATGCTACAATCGGTCAAGCTATTTTTGTCACAACGGTTCTCCATGAAGGACCTGGGTGATGCTTCGTACATTCTGGGGATCAAGATCTATAGAGATAGATCCAAGAGACTACTGGGACTTTTGCAGTCCAGGTACATAGAGACCGTATTAAAGAGATTTAGTATAGAGGGTTCTAAGCGCGGTAACATACCCGCATTGCACGGAATTACCCTCTCCAAGAAGATGTCTCCAAAGACTGACGAGGAGAGGGTTCGCATGAGCACTATACCCTACGCTTCGGCGGTAGGATCTGTAATGTATGTGATGCTATGTACAAGACCAGATGTAGCTTACGCGCTGAGCGCAGTGAGCCAGTATCAGTCAGACCCAGGTGAGGACCACTGGACAGCAGTGAAGAACATTCTCAAGTACCTGAGAAGGACTAAGGAGATGTTCCTAGTTTACGGTAATGGAGACCTCAGGGTCGAGTCCTTTACCGATTCAAGCTTCCAGAGTGACAAAGATGACAGCAAGTCTGTCTCGGGTTTTTTGTTTACCCTCAACGGAGGGGCGGTAAGTTGGAGGAGTTCCAAACAGGATACCGTCACAGACTCGACGATGGAGGCTGAATACATTGCTGCAAGCGATGCCGCAAAAAAGGCGGTCTGGATGAAGAAGTTCATTAGTGAACTTCAGGTGGTTCCGTCCATTGTTGACCCAATACCTTCGTATTGCGATAACAATGGGGCTATAGCTTTAGCGAAGGAACCAAGGTCCCATCAGAAATCCAGGCACATCTTAAGGCGGTATCACCTGATCAGGGAGATCATTGATCGCCAGGAGATCGAGGTGCGGAGAGTGGACACAAAAGACAACACGGCGGATCCATTCACGAAGGCCTTACCCCAGACTCAGTTCGAGCGGCTGATCGAGATGATAGGTCTTCGATACGCCAGTACATGGCCTTAGTGCAAGTGGGAGATTGTTAGTGTATATGCCCTAGAGACCATTACTGTATCATACTAGTATGTATATTACTTAATGGAAGCTTGGGATATTCACAGTTGTATAGACAATCTTGCTCAATATAGTAGTATGCTACTTGGTTTGTCTCTGCTTTAATGTGTACATGTGTGTTTCTTTATTATATCACCTATACGCATTAGTAGAGCCCTTAGGATCTTTGCGTGATCACCGGCGTTGTGATGGCGATCACACTCGTGGGGGCTGGGTAATCTACAAGCACATCCTTATATACGTCCCTAGTCGTGGGATTATCGAGACAGGGCATCGATATACTCCGGAGTAGACTAGCATATGCGCTTCTCATCCCAGCACGGGAGATGGTCTGTCCCACAGCCGTCAGTACGTCGTACTTGAGATAGTATGCGGGTGCTCGTTAGGTTACGAGTACACTGGACAGGACTCGTCGGGAACTGATGGTTGGTATTATACCTATCGTCAGTTATCAGTTCCCAGGTGATATGAGTACAGCTTAGTCCGCTGACTTGACACTGTCACTTCGCCTCGAGTGTGTTCCCACTGTTCTTTGATTACTACCCTACCACGGCTCTACTGAGACATGCAAACAGGTAGTAGTTGGGTGCAGTCCCGAAGCACTTGGAGGCAGTGACGGTTAGACAGGATTCGTCTCTCCCGGTATTGGGGGTTGACATCGCGCTGTGTCTAGGAGAGCCATTACACGAGTAGTCACTGGCCAGGGCAAGCGAGATATACTGGTAGGTTTCCAGTGTTATCTCAGGGTGTAATGGGCTTCACTCCGACACGACTTGTACCGCTATTAGGGGACTGACGTTTACCGCCCCCTAGGCCCGCCATGCGATGTATCAGACGAACAGACCGGACTGTATGGAGATTGTCACATACAGGCTCAGTAGGAGTTCGGATGGGTTCACCTCATCGTCCTTCTTATCGACATCTACCTAGGGACCGTTACGTACAGCTAGTGCCGCTTGCGGTTTGTGGTTAAACCCACTGCCAGCGTAGTGTCAAGTCTTTAGAGTCCCACACAGAGAGTTTCCCTGCACTATCGAAACGTGTAGAGGCCGTATGGTTTTACGGCAGGGCTGCGATCACTTACGTACACTTGTGTGCGTGTGGTGTTCGGGCAGGCAGTACTAGTGGGCTTTGGTTTAAGCCGGATCCTAGTATTGCACGGATGGATTTGTTTTGTCGTCTGTGCATCCGCATTCTACGGAATGCGGATGCAGGTGTGTATGCACAGTTTTCCGAAGCGATGAAGGAGGAGGTGCCTCATCAGGGTTTTTGCAGTTGGTTCGGCCAAAACCGTTATGTGGCAGGCTCATTAGGGTTTTAACAGTTCGTTTGGTCAAAACCATTACGAGCCGCGGACATCATTTGCTAATCCTTTTAGTGATAATTTTATGATGGCTAATTGCATTGACCATTTGACCCCGTTGACCTCTCTTGATTTTGTTGACCGGTTGACCGTGTTGACCATTGACTTTCAATAGGGATCTACACTCTTCTTTTCTTTTTCTTTTTCTTTTGGATTATGATAATGGTCATTTCAATGTAGCCATCAACTTTATCTTGATAGGATTTGTAATGATGGTTTTAGTGCATTATTGGAACCATGGTTAATTTCTTAAGTTCATAATTTTTCTTTCTCATTCTCTCTCTTGCCTTTTCAAGTGAGAAGAAAAAGAAATGAGCCATGGTTGCTAGCTCCTCCTTCTTCTTCCTCCTCTTGATTCATCTTTTGATCTCATGTGTTGAGAGATAAAGATCCCACAAAGACAAAACCATCCCTTTATCACTTCTACACAACCTAGGGCTTCTAGATTAGCAATCTCTTTGTCCTAGTTACCTCGGCTCGAGGTGGAGCTCGGTGTACATCTCTCGGGTGGATCGTCTTCGACTCAGGGAGGCCGCGGAGGTGACCAAAGTCCGGATCAAGCCTCGGAGCAAGTAAGGAGAAGAACAACAAGAAGAGAAGCATTTCAAGTTGAGGTATAACCCCTAACCGAGTAGATAAATCTCTAGTTAGGATGCTAGTGTATTGTTTAGCAAAGATCCGGCTTTTACGGTCCATGTTACCAAGTCTAGAAAAAATTTTGTTTTACCGTTTCCGCAACCCCGAAAGTACCGGGAGAGGTAACGTAGACCTAACACCCTCAGTATCCGCTTGGACCACCTGTCCAAAATACTGCCCCTCGTCAGAGGGAAAACTATAACTCAGACAGTCACTCTGTCATCCAGGTCACCTTGAAAGCCTGGAATGATAACCGTCTCCCGAAGGAGGCTGCCGTTATCGAATCCCTAGAATATCCACTTATGTTCTAAAATTGCTTCCAAACATTTCTCCAGGATTGGATTAATATCTAATTATTGCATCTAGTGTAAAAACAACATCTTGTGTAGTACTTGACATCTCATGATTGACTCAGTTGCCTAAGCAAGTGATATGCCAATCATGTACATCCTTCTCCCTTTTTGTCTGTAAGACACCTTCAGAGAGGGTGACTCCATCACCTGCCGGTATACTACCGTGATAGGAGTCGTCCATTCTAAAATACCTTTAGAATACTGTCTAAGTACCCAGATTGGGACACTTCCCAAATCTAGATCTAAAACCATAGATCTAGTAACCAGAACGCCTATCCATATCCTTTGTGGAGAAACCACTGTGTGACAACCACAGTATAACCGATCGTAGTATAGGAATTTCACTTCCTACTCTGTGTATGTCATCCAAATACCAGGACATCACACCCTACCTTCTTAACAGATCCATCTCCTATTTTGATGAAGTTAAAGCCTATGACCATCACATCAAAAATAGATGATTTATCCCCGCTATATCTGCTTTAGTTTATAAATAGACATAAGCTACTTGTCCACTATGCTTCCGCTGCTCCCACTGACTATGACAACTCTCTGGCAGAATCATATACACGTGCACTTCTAAACCTAGTTTAGAACGACGCTATACTCATCCTCCTGCCGGGTCTCATAGTTTGGAACAACAATAGTGTCAACTCTGGGTAAACAAGAACCTCCCTATCACCGTCCTTGAGACTACCGGAGTACCTCTCGGGTGCCTGAGGTTACCCACCATATCTGTGGAGTGGCTAATGGAATGTCAAAACTGATTGAATCTTTTAGTGCTATTAAAAAATTTTAGTAATCGTTTGCGGTTCTGGAATGACTTCCAGTTCTACCATACTCCCACTACTATTTTCTGGAAAAATCCATTTTACTAAAACTGTGGTGAGTCAAGAACAATATCACTATTGATCTTCCAGATGGTAGAAAGTTAACCCTCATCAAAACATGGGTTAACCCACAAACAGCCATTACATAAACGTGCCTTGAGTTTATCCGGATTCTAGTTTTAAGTATTAGCCGGATAACTGCCTATACCTTAACAATGTTAAGATATAAATTGATTCTATATATATCTAATATAGAAACAAAAGCACTAATTTAATTGGAACCAGATTCAAAATCATGCAGCTATCTCCAGTGCATATCCACTAAATGGAGAGAGGTTGATCAGCATTACTCAACTTAGGAGTGCATCCAATTATGAGTAACCTGAAAGAGAAACAAGTTTCTCAAAACCATTACTATCAACTGAATACCAAACACAAGTATCTATATCTTCGATTACCTTGAAGAATCCCGATACTTGCAACATGTGGTTCTCTACTTTATTCTTGTACCTAAAACTTCTTAAAACTTGGACCTTGTATTTCTACGAAACACATGTCTCAAACTTGAGAAGTCACAAGTAAAAAAAAATATAGTACGAGGACCAATCCCTTTGTCCTAATGGACACTGGACAATATACAATACTTTGTATAAGTCGCTTGAGTTGAATAACTCAAACCATGTGCGTCGTAGGTTGAAAACTGTACTATGGTTATGAAGAATTACACCGCTGTTGAATGCTCCTTACCTAACCATCAACTGATATAGGTAAATATCATCGACATAATTTCAAAAAGTTATATTTCACTTTATAAAATAAATGTGCAGATATATCAGTTTGAAATTAGTGCATAACAATGGATATTCAAAACTAAATAGTTGTCGTCCGGCCAAAACCCTGGCGATTTCCTCAAATATCACCAATTACAACGAATTCCGATATAATGAGGATGATCACCTAATTCCCAATAACTTACTCCCACTCATCATCTGTAAAACCATACAGATGTGAGAATCAAAACTGGTAAATACATTCGGTGGAGCAAGGGTCTAATTGGGAAATCAGTTTTCAATTAACAACCCATTGTGAAACAGAAACATGACTGTAACGCCTCTTCCATTATCCAGATTCATGACTGTAACCATATATCTCTTTGCCATCTCTCCAAATCCCTTTATTTGTCTTTACTCATTACCTTCTGTACACCCTCTTAGGCTAAATGGTTTTCTTCCTTCCCTACCACTCGGCACCAGCCTTTGGTTTGGAAGAAGACTATCCAATAAGCGTAATAAGTGTACTCTCCTAATCCTAGGAGTACTCGCAACCTGAGAGAAGTTAAAGATAAAAGACAACTGAATAAACCTTATTCCTATTTCTTCTGAACCAGAATCCATTCTCGAACTGGAACAAGTTCCTTCGAGTTCGTATATATCCATACGATAGATTTATCCAATGGAAGTGGATGTTCGTAGTGATACGGGGTGTTCTGGAGAAATACAAAGGTGAAGTAGGAGTGGCGATGAAATACATGGTTTGGTCTTGAATGATTACAGTCGCAATTTACTTTGCCCTCTTTCTGATCCTTTTATTTTTTTTTTACTTATTACCTTCTATACACCACACTTAGGCTAATTGGTTTTCTTCATTCCCTACCTTTCGGCACCTGCCTATGGTTTGGAAGAAGACTATCCAATAAGCGCAATAGGTGTGCCCTTTCCTAATCCTAGAGGTCCTTACAACCCGAGAGAAGGTAAAAGGAAAAGACAACTGAATAGTCCTATTCAATTTCTCCAGAACCAGAATCCATCCTCAAATTTGGAACAAGTCCGTTCGAATTCGTATATAACCATACAATGGATTTATCCAATGGAAGTGGATGTTCGTAGTGATACGGGGTGTTCTGGAGAAAAGCAAAGGGTAAAAGAAGGTGTGGCAATGTTGTATGCAACTCAGACAATCCAAAAGCCATCGTTTTAAGAAAGTTCGGTTAACTTGGTCACTGAGTCATAGTCTAGGGTCGGGCCATGGTCGCAGCCAAAGAGAGAGAGAAAAGAAACACTCAGCATGCACTCTAACCTGGATCAGAATGGTTAATCACTTTATCTAATCAGGATGTCTCCCACTGTATCCTCAAATTCTCCTCCAAACCTGAAAGAAGAATTAGTCGGGATCACCCGAGGAGTAAACCAACTCATTAGTGGGAATCGAGATCCAACTATCATCGAATGATAACCTGATGGAATCCACTCACGTTATCACACTCCAGAAGGTATGCGCATGCCTGAAAAGTTTCCTGTATGTTTGAAACTCTCGATATGATTTTTACCCCTAAGACCCAAGTGACCTTGACTGAGCCAACATATCAAAGGATCCTAGTAAAGTTCAACCCGTCATTATCTTGATTGCATTAGACACACCCGCACAAGTCCTTGACTGAGCCAAAATGACCGCACGACTGTCCTAACCAATCGCATATTCAAGCAACAGAAAAGAATTACAGAGCTACCGCACACTACGCCTCGGCTGAGCACGACATACGTAGCACGAATACTAAGCAATACTAATCTGAAATGACGGAGGGCTACGGCTGGTTTTTAGCGAAAAACCTTTAACGTAATGAACTTGATATCGTTGAAGGAACTGCATAGCTTTTTTATAAATATATAGTAGCGAGAACCTTTTCTAAAGAGGTCACTCCCGGTGAAGGGATCTCGGCTTTTTCCCCGTAGAATAAGATGCAGGATATTCCAACTGAATACCGCAATGCAAAGCATAAAGTAATCGACTATAGTGAAATTATTACCCTGACACAAACTCCTGCCCAAGGGGTCACTCCCGATGAAGGGATCTCGGCCCTTGCTTCATCGAATGAGGCGCTGGATATTCATAACCGAATACCACTGTGCAAAGCAAAAGAGAACATCCTTGTAATAACAGCTTTTTTGAAAATTGCTCCAACAACATCGAATAGGTTTGTTTTCCTTGCATTGATCCGAATCAACGCAGTCTCATCAATTAATCACACCCCAAAAGAACGAAAATATGATGTACGTATATGCCATCTGCATTCGCCACTGGGTCCCGTCATCACCCATTAGGTTACTTAACTAACGACAGAGTGGGGACTGGACTAGCGCGGGTGTAAAACATATACAACATCTACTAGTATATATATATCAATATATTATAATCGCTCCAGGAGTGATAAATGCAACATCACAGAAATGTAATAAGCATCACAAAGCAATACAGATAATCTGGGAGCCCCGGGTTTCATTGAGCCGCAAGTGAAACCCAACGTTTCCCTGGTCGTGTAGATAGCCTGTGCAATGAAAACCTAGACCTTGTTAGGTTTACCTAGCACCTCATGAAGGGTTTGGAAGCATCACATGTGTCAAAATCAAATTTTTAAGGTGCTAAGTGAACATACAAAGAATCACCACTAGAAATTTAGGGTTTCTAAACATACACATCATCACAAGTAGATAAAGCTATGGTTTTTAAGAGTACAACCTTTGTAGCTCCCAACGCTAGACTCCTAGGCTACTTGAGGGTTGGAAAACGTCCGCTTGAGAACCTCTAGGTCCACGATGATCCACCCGGAGTCCTCTTTGTCCAAGCTTAAAACTTCACAAGATCAAGAGAAGAAATGGAAGCTAACACTCTTCACAAGTGGGCAAGACTAGTGTAGAATGGTGTTGTGGTTGGTTTTCTCACTTCAAAATCCTAACTTGGTCACTCTTTGGCTCACTTGAAAAATCTAGAGAGCAAGAGAGAGGAGGAAGAAGATGATGGCTCTAGAAAACTCAAGAGAATGATAATCTCATATGAAAAATAGAAAATATAAGTATATATATTTTCTACTCTTCATCTCAAACCATGGTTACATAATAAAGATATTATTATACTTGAGTTAAAAGACAAAAAGAAGATTAACTCATGGTAAAAAGTTGGTGAACAAAGGTTAGTTCAAAGAAGAGTGTAGAAGATAACCATGGATTAATCTTTTTCTTTTCTTTTGTTTTAAAACAAATACAAAAATATATCCATATATAATCATAAGGTGTGAGTCTTATATTGCCACCATCTTCTATATATACAACCATGATAGAATGATTTATGCATGCATGTATGCATCCACATCCATATGTGCATGAACAAGAATGAATGCATACATGCATGCATACACCCAAAAAGACAAGAAAGGATTTCTAGTGAGAAACTAATGGTCAAATGATAAATCAACACTTGATTTTAAAACCCGGTCATATCACATACGACCCGACCAAAAGCAAGCCGCCCGATTAATATACGGTATCTCATACGCGCATTTTAACCGGGTCCATGCGCATATCGCATATGCGCACCACAACGTTTCGCCTGGACTAGGTAACTCCTTTGTGGGACTCTAAGACTCGTCAATACGCCGGCAGTAGGTATGATCATATCAAATACTTACAAGTCGCAAGCGATCAGCTAAACATAACGGCCACCCGGGTATTGAGCGATCAGAAGAAAACAAGCGAACCTGCTACAACTCCCGTCGAGCCAACCGGCAACACTACCGTACAGTCCGGTCTCTTCGTCAGATATGCTGCATATCGAGTCTAGGGATGGTAACGTCGACCCCAATAACTCAATAAGTCATGCCGATGAATGGTCTATAATAGATCGAGAAACTACTGATAACACTTATCAGTAAATCTCAACAGCCCTGGCCAGGGACTTACTGATATAGCCAGTCGGGCACAGCACAGCATCAACTCCCAATACCGGGAGAGACGAAACCCCTCCTATCGCTCATCGCCTTCGTGTGTCTCGGGACTGTACCCAACGGCCACCTGTTTGCACGACTCAGTAGAGCCTTGGTAGGGTGGTAATCAAAGTACAGTGGGAGAACACACAAGACTCTATGACGATCTCGGGTCTACAGACTAACCTGTACCAGTGTCACCTGAGAACTGCTATCCGACGATAGATATAATTCCATATAGGAGTTCTCGGTGAGTCCGTCCAGTGTACCCAGTCACCACTGAGCACCCGTATATGATCTCGATGTCAAACATCAATGAATGTGGGAACATCCATCGCCCATCGTATGGGTCTAGTATCATATACGCTAGTCTACTCTGGTATATCGATGCCCTGTCTCGATATACCTACGACTAGGGACATTTCAGGATATGTTTATAAACTACAGATGTCCCACTAGTATGATCTCCATCATAATCACAGTAGTCAAGCCTATATCCCCAGGGCTTTATCAACATGTATGAATGAATAAAAGCATGATCAAATCAACATGTCAGATAAAGAAGAACCAGATAGCATACTATCATGACGAGCAAGAATGTACACTGAATATATATATATATATATATATATATATATATATATATATACATGTATAAATACATCTACTATCATATAATGGCCTCTAGGGCATACATATATCCAACAGACCCATACGGACGCGGCAAGTTACCCGCCAAAACCATAAGCGAGGCAGCCCCTTCAGGAAAGTGAATGGGCCACCCAGCACTTCACGGAATCCGATAACTTATGCACCCCTCCTTGGGTCAACCTATACCCCCTACGAGTGCGGTGAATAACCCGCCAATTCTAGAGTGAAGCCCCCTCCGTCTTAAAGCCATGAGATGCGGGCTCGTTGCCCTCTAGAACCCGGCTATCCGTGCACCCCACCGCGGGGTAATCCTAGTACAGAGAAGAAAATATGTATAACGGGTATATCGACCTCAACCCGGTCGTGCCCCAAAAGAATAATATACAAGCAGGCAGTGACGACAGTCCACATGTCGGACGCTCGCCCAGTGATATCAAATGTACAAATAAAACTAAACTGCACTACCATTGCATTCAAGCTATCCACCATGACAATCCGCAACATTACAGCACAACACAGAACATCAACGTGAATGTCACATTCGCAAACCCGTCTAAAAGAGCTATAGCAATTAGACAAGATTTACCGCTCGAATGACATTCACGGTCGCAGATAGAAATGTAAGTACTGTGAAGTATCATATTTAAAATTTTGATCGACAAAATTTCCCGAAAGGGGCCCCAAGTGTAAAACCCAGCACTCAAACAAATCTGGGCCAAAACAAAATATTCCAGAAACCACGGTTCCACATGAAAGACACCCAGAAGAAAAATGGTGCACTGTTGCCACCATACCGCTACGCAACCGCGGCAAACATGATGTTTCCGCCGCGGTTCCGCGGTTCGATGATGAGAACGTGCTCTTAAATTTCTTCGGGGTTCTTATAAAAGCCTGCACGATTTTCTGACACACTGAAAATAATTTTTCGACCAGTTTAAAAATTCGACAGAAACTTCATGAATGGAAATGCAGTTTTGGAAATTTCGTTCGATCTATATTTTAAACATGTTAGAACAAGCTAGTAAGGGTTAATGGCGTGGCTCTGATACCATGTTGGGTTACGGCAGCGCCCGGGCCGTCAATCCGAGGCCAGATGCGGAACAAAAACTTTTCAAAACTTGGCGCTACCATAACAAAATACCCGGATCATTCCATTAACCGTTAACTAGCAACTACTAAGAAGTTAAATGGCTATACCGATCGATCCGTATCCTTTGGTCTTTAGCCACCATCCTTAGCTCCTTGCGGCATCTCCGATCAAGCTCGATCTCCGGTCTCCTCATCGAAATGGCACCATGTCAAGGAATCTTTTTACGGGCTCCCGCTTCAAAACCGAAGCAACTCGAACATGAAGTTTGCTAGCCGACATGTCCAAGGTGAAGTAGAGAATGTGTATAATAACTTTGTCTCATACACTCAATGATTCTCAACTCATGAAATGGAACGAGTGGAGGTTAAAGAAGAAGCCATTGATGAGGAGATGGTGAGCTCAAGAGAAGAAAGAAGAAGAAGAGCTTCCTATTGTGTGGAATAAATTGCGAGAGCTAGAATGATATCTCAAGAGCAAACCCTTCACTAGTGGCTGCCCTCTCTCTCTCTCCACCCATCAATTCCACACCATAAACAAACATGAAAAAGGTCATGGCATATGAAAACACACCATGAGTCATCACCCATGCACATGCCACATTTAATGCTCTTCATGATGACTTGAGCTCACCATTTCCACCTTATTAAACATTTAAACCAAAATGTTTGATCCACCAAAAAGATATGGCATCAACTAAAGTAAACTCGTGACGGATCACAAGAATACCCCCCATCTGTATATACATACCTGCATACGCATTCCGACTGAATACTAATGGTATAAGACGAAAGTAATCCAACAAATCTAATACTAGGATCCGGTTTAAACTAAAGCCCACTAGTATGATCTGTCCGATCATGATCCGAGCACAAGTGCACGTATATGATCAAACCCTGCCATAAAACCATACGGCCTCTACAACGTTTCGCCTGAACTTGGGAAACTTTCTGTGGGGAACTCTAAAGACTCGTCAATACGCTAGCAGTGGGTTTAACCACAAGCACGTCAGTGGTACTAGATGTACGTAACGGCTGCCCATGTATTGAGCGAAGGGGAAGCTGACGAGCGAACTCATCCTGAAACCCCTCCTTTGAGCCGTGGTAGGGTAGTAATCAAAGCACAGTGGGATCTCACACGAGACAAATGACAATCTCGGGTTGATAGACTAACCTGTACACATGCCACCTGGGAACTGCTATCTGACAATAGGTATAATACCAACCAGCAGGTTCCCGGCGAGTCCGTCCAGTGTACTCTTAATCCAATGAGCACCTGTATACTATCTTAGGTGAACAAACTAACACTAATGGCTTGTGAGACTTGGCCACCGCCCCTCGTCGGGGTCTCGATCAGTATACACTAGTCTACTCTAGAGTATCGATGCCCAGTCTCGAAACTCCCATGACTAGGGACCTTTAAGGATGCGCTTATAGACCACCAGCTCCCACGTATATGATCGCCATCATAATGATGGTAGTCAAGCAAGAATCCTATGGGCTCTATCAACATGTAGTAGTGATGATAAAGACAAACCAGATAGCATATTATCATCTCGAGTAAGACTGTCCTACCAGTATAGGTCATCTCTCAATCATTGCAATCACGTGCCTGCGATCTAATAATTGACTTGAGGGCACTATAACCAACATGAATGGCTTGCTGGAAGCTAGTAGGCTCATCATTGTCAATGATGCAATCTTCTCGATCCCCGTCTATGAGAAAACCATAGTATCTCTCGGGCGGATGAGACTGCCTGCTAGTTCTGCGGAGTGGCGCGGGGACGTCCTGTTCTTTTGAAACCTTTGGTTCTACCATGCTTTCAGTAATAGCTTGTGGTTCTGGAATTTCTTCCAGTTCTATTGCGCTCCCACTTATCTGATTTTCTAAAAATTCAGTTTCCAAGAAGCGGGCATCACGAGAAACAAAGACCTTTTGCTCCTCTGCGTAATAGAAAAAATACCCCTTGGAGTTCTTTGGGCATCCTACAAACTTACACTGTACTGAGCATGCCTCGAGCTTGTCCGCATGCTACCTTTTGACAAAAGAAGGACATCCCCATGTATTAAAGTGTTTAAGGCAGGGTTTCTTCCCACTCCACATCTGATATGGTGTGGTAGGCACTGACTTAGTAGGAACCTGGTTCAAAAGATATGCAGCTGATTCTAGTGCATATCCCCAGAAAGATCATAGCAACTCAGCCTTACTCATCATTGAACGAACCATATCCAATAAGGTTCTGTTCCGCCTTTCCGATACACCATTGTGTTGTGGCGTGTATGGAGGAGTAAGCTGAGAGAGAATTCCATTCTCTTTTAGGTAATCCAGGAACTCGGCACTCAAGTATTCACCACCTCGATCAGATCTTAGTGTCTTGATACTCTTGCCTGTTTGTTTTTCCACTTCATTCTTATATTCCCGGAATTTCTCAAAGGCCTCGGATTTATGCTTCATCAAGAAAACATGTCCATACCTAGAGAAATCATCCGTAAAAGTAATGAAGTAAGAATAACCACTTCACGCATGTGTAGACATTGGACCACACACATCGCTGTGTATGAGTCCCAAGAGCTCGCTGCTCTTACTCCATGTCCAGTGACGAAGTCTTTGTCGTCTTTCCCATGAGACAAGATTGATAAGTTGCATAAGACTAATATTCGAACGGATCCAAATATCCATCTCTATGTAATTTCGTCAATCATGTAGGGTTACTAGGCACTCTAACAAGGTTCTATAAGGCATCAACCATGCCGGATTAAAAAAAATTAGCCATACCGAACAACCCTAACCAAGATCATATACTAGAGATTAGGCGAAAACTATAGCAAGCAAACTACTTTAACACTAAGTGAAAGGGATTACAACCTTTGTAGATCCGTTCCTTCACTTCTAAAGCTCCGTGTTGACGTCCCTTCACTGCGATCATCGAGATCCAAGACTTTAGTGATGGTTTCCTCGGTGAAATGAACGGGCTAGGTCGTTGACTTCGAGGCCGAAGATGATCTACGTCGAGGAGACTCAAACTCAAGCTCCATCTTCACTAGGTCAAGAACTTTATGAAGAGAACACCCTAAACTAAATGGCAAGTAGTAGAGGATGATGAAATAGGAAGTGGGTTCACTTTGGATTTTGATTTCTCATTTTGTTTCTTCACTTGATAAAAATCTAGTAAGCTTTTCTTCTTCTTGAAGAAGAAGAAGAAGAAAGAAAAGAATAAGAATAATGAATTATGTAAAAAGAATAATCAAGTGATGTCTATCATAATGCAACCATGGGTGAGTTAACCTTTGTAGAGACTAAACCATAGTTTGAGTTAATGGTTTGGTTAATAAAAATCTTATGCAAAACAAAATGAGTGGACTTTGTCAAAGATGCTTAAAAGCTTCATGAAGCTTCAAGCCAAGACAAAGAAAGCCACCATTTTGTTTTACCAAAATAAATAAAAACCCAAACCATTATCTTAAATATGGTGTAAGTCATACACACACCCAAGTTTGCATGTATCATCAATCATGATACAAACTAGTGCACAAACATATATCGCATATACAACTTGTGCACATAAAGTGAGAAAGTCAATCTTAACTGAACAAATACTAGTTAATGTAAAGTAATATATCAAATATATAATTATACATTAAATCATTAAATCAACACTTGATTTAACGATCCGGTCATATCGCATATAACCGACCAATATCTAGTGTATCAATATATCGAATCAACACTTGATTCGGTAACCCGGCTATATCTCATATAACCGAGTGATGATACAAATCGCGAGAATAGAATACAGCATCACATACTGGTATTATTCTCGGTCCCGCAAATATCTCATATGCGCTCCTATTTCGTTTCGCTTGAGCCAGGAAACCTCTATATAGGACTCTAAAGACTCGTCAATACGCCGGCAGTAGGTGGTGATCATGTCAATCACCCACAAGCCGCAAGCGGTCTGCTAAACGTAACGGCCACCCGGGTATTGAGCGATCATAAGATCAACGAGCAAGCCTGCTCACACTCCTGCGAATCCAATCAGTAACACTTACCGCACAGTCCGGTCTGTTCGTCTGATATGCCGCATATCTCGCCTAGGGGTGGTAAACGTCAGACCCCAGTAGCTTGATAAGTCATGCCGATGTAAGGTCCATAACAAGCATGAAACTACTGATAACACTTACCAGTAAATCACTGTAACACTGGCCAGGGATTTCTAGTTATGGCCTGTCGAGCATAGCGCAACATCAACCCCCAATACCGGGAGAGACGAATCCCCTCCTATCGCTCATTGCCTCCATGTGAATCGGGACTGTACCCAAAAACCACCTGTTTGCATGACTCAGTAGAGCCGTGGTAGGGTGGAAATCAAAGCACAGTGGGAGACACACAAGACTCTATGACGATCTCGGGTCAACAGACTAAGTTGTACCAGTGTCACCAGAGAACTGCCATCTGACGTGAGGTACAATACCATCTGGGAGTTCTCGGCGAGTCCATTCAGTGTACCCAGTCTCCACTGAGCACCCGCATACCATCTCTGATGTCAAACACCAATGGATATGGGATCATTCATCGCCCATCACATGGGTCGAGAAGATATACGCTAGTCTACTCTGGAATATCGATGCCCCGTCTCGATATTCCCACGACTAGGAACATTGAAGGATGTACTCATGGACTACCCAGGCTCCACTACTATGATCTGCATCATAGTCCTGCAAGTCGAGTACACATCCTAATGGCTTTATTAACATGTAATAGAGAGACAGTAAGTATGCATGTTAAGATAAAGAGCAACCAGATAGCGTACTATCATGTCGAGCAAGAAAGTCCTACCTATATATGTCCCAGCATCCACTACAATATACATCTCATGTACAGTAATGGCCTCTAGGGCATACATATAACTAACAATCTCCCACTTGCACTAGAGCCATCTGTAGCAGTGGTTGCAGTATCTCATACTCAACCATTCCATAAAAGTCTCTCTCTGGGAAAAGGCCTTTGTGAGTGGATCCGCCGTGTTGTCCTCTGAGTCTACTCTCCTAACCTCTATATCACCCTGGAGATCAACTATCTCCATGAGCAGGTGATACTGCCTTGGAATATGTCTGGGTCACAGATGGGACCGGGGTTTCTGGGCCAAAGCCTCAACACCATTGTCATACAATGGTAGGAACCTAGTTCATCTCATGAACTGTTATACACCCAAACTGCCTCTTTGGTAGTATCTTTGATAGCGATGTCACCAGCCTTTATCGTCTAGTTTGCCACGGTATCTAGCTTGGAATTCTTCCTGTAGGGTTCCTAGGCACACTAATGAAGTCTCACAAGGTATCAAACATGGCTAATTCAAATTTTACATGTGCCTACAAACCCTAATACGGATCGTTAACTAGATAATGAGGCGATGCAATGCAAATAAACGAATTTTAACTAAAGGAAAGAAGCTACAACCTTTGTAGATCCGGTCCTCCACGTCCTAGGCTCCGTGATGAGGTCCCTCCGCTGTCCAAATCAAATCCATGACTCTAGCATCGGCTTCATCGGAGAAATGGGCGGGCTTGGTCGTCGGCTTCGATGTCGAAGATGATCTACGTCGAGGCATCACAAGATCAAGCTCCAACTTCACCAAGCCTTGAAAACTTGTGAAGGAAACACCCTATACTACTTGGCAAGAGGTAGAGGATGAAGAAATAGGAGGTGGGTTCACTTTAGAATTGGATTTCTCACTTGTTTTCATCACTTGCCATTGATGTAGCAAGCTTTTCTTCATGGAAGAAGAAGATGAAGAAGAAGAAGAAAAAATATGATAAGTGTTGAATAATAGATAAATAAATCAATACTTATCATATATTAACCCTTGGTTAATTGTAGAGAATGGACCATGGTTAACTTGAATGGTTAGGGTTAAGTATAAGAAAAGAATGGTGGACTAGTTCAAAGCTTCAAGAACCTTCAACGAGCAAACAAAGAAAATCCACCATTTGTCATTCTCTTTTCCAAAATGAAAAAGATAAATAAATAGATAAATAAGTAAATGGAAAAACAAAACCCTAATCATTAGTTTAACCATGGTTTAATTCTTTACACTTAACCAAGTAAGCATGTATCATCAAACATGATACAATCATGTGCACAAATGTATATCACGTATACAACTTGCACAATTCAAGTGAGAAAATCCATTTAAAGTGAACCAATACTAGTTAATGCAAAGTAATATATCAAATATATAATTATACATTAAATCATTAAATCAACACTTGATTCAATGATCCGGTCATGTCGCATATAACCGGCTAGTATCCAATGTATCGGCTTATCGAGTCAATCCTTGATTCGATAACTAGGTTATATCGCATACAACCATTCGACACATTCATCGCGAGAATGAAATACGGTATCACATACACGCATTATTCTCGGTCCCACACATATCTCGTATGCGCTCCTATTTCGTTTCGCTTGAGCCAGGAAAGCTCTGTGTAGGACTCTAAAGACTCGTCAATACGCCGGCAGCAGGTGATGATCATATCAAACACCCACAAGCCGCAAGCGGTCTGCTAAACGTAATGGCCACCCGGGTAATGAGCGATTAGAAGATCGACGAGCAAGACCGCTCACACTCCTGTGAATCCAACCAGTAACACTTACCGTACAGTCCGGTCTGTTCATCTGATATGCCGCATATCTCGCCTAGGGGTGGTAAACGTCAGACCCCAGTAGCTCGATAAGTCATGCCGACGTGAAGTCCATGACATGTGTGAAACTACTGATAACACTTACCAGTAGGTCACTGCAACCCTGGCCAGGGATTTCCTGTTATGGCCAGTCGAGCATAGCGCAACATCAACCCCCAATACCGGGAGAGACGAATCCCCTCCTATCGCTCATTGCCTCCATGTGAATCGGGACTGTACCCAAAAACCACCTGTTTGCACGACTCAGTAGAGCCGTGGTAGGGTGGAAATCAAAGCACAGTGGGAGACACACAAGACTCTATGACGATCTCGGGTCAACAGACTAAACTGTACCAGTGTCACCAGAGAACTGCCATCTGACGTGAGGTATAATACCATCTGGGAGTTCTCGGCGAGTCCGTTCAGTGTACCCAGTCTCCACTGAGCACCCGCATACCATCTCCGATGTCAAACACCAATGGATATGGGATCATCCATCGCCCATCGCATGGGTCGAGAAGATATACGCTAGTCTACTCTGGAATATCGATGCCCCGTCTCGATATTCCCTCGACTAGGAACATTGAAGGATGTACTTATGGACTATCCAGGCCCCACTAGTATGATCTGCATCACAGTCCTGGAAGTCGAGTACACATCCTAAGGGCTTTATCAACATGTAACAGAGAGACAGAAAGTATACATGTTAAGATAAAGATCAACCAGATAGCGTACTATCATGTCGAGCAAGAAAGTCCTACCTATATATATCCCAGCATCCACTAAAATATACATCCAATGTACAGTAATGGCCTCTAGGGCATACATATAACTAACAATCTCCCACTTGCACTAGGGCCATCTGTAGCAGTGGTTGCAGTATCACATACTCAACCATTCCATATAAGTCTCTCTCTGGGAAAAAGCCTTCGTGAGTGGATCCGCCGTGTTGTCCTCTTAGTCTACTCTCCTAACCTCGATCACCCCGGAGATCATCTATCTCCATGATCAGGTGATGCTGCCTCAGAATATGTCTGGGTCACTGATGGGACCAGGGTTCCAGGGCCAAAGCCTCACTTCCATTGTCACACAATGGTAGGAACCTCGTTCATCTTATGAACCAATATACACCCAAACTACCCCTTTGGTAGTATCTTTAAATAGCGATGTTACCAGCCTTTACCGTCTAGTTTGCCACGGTATCTAGCTTGGAACTCTTCCAACATACCGCCCCTTTACTGAGGGTAAAGACAATGCCTGCGACTGACATTCAGTCGTCCTTATCACTCTGGAACTTTTCCAGTGATTCTCCCCAGGATCGAGAAGGTATCACCTTTATCCTATTTGGAGAATCCATGTGATAATAGGAGATTGACCGATCGTAGTATAGGAAACTCTTTTCCTATCTAGAGTATGTTGTCTACGAACAATACGAAGATCACCACCATACTCCCTACTGCCCCTTTTGTATATACAAGGTTCATCTACCATTTTGATGAAGTCAAACACTTTGACTATCACATCAAAACAGACGTTCCAACTCCGCGATGCCTGCTTCATTATCTAAAGCAACTTGCGCACGTTTCCGCTGCTCCCACTGTTTACGAAGCCCTTTGGCTGTGTTCTTATAGACGTTCTCTTCTAAATCAATATTTAGAAAAGTGGTCATGGCACCCAACCACCAGATATCGTAGTCATGGTATGTAGCAATGGCAAGTAGGATCTAGATGGACTTAAGCATAGTCCCTAGAAAAGGTTTCATCATTATCCACACCTGGTTGATGACTAAAACCTTTAACAAGTCTAGCTTTGAAAGTCTCAACTTTTCCATCTACACCAAGTAATCTTCTCAAGATATACTTGCTCCTGATGGGGATTTAACCCTTCAGATATAGCAACCAAAGTCCATACTTTGTTGGTGTATATAAGGATTCCATCTCAGATCGCTAAGCATCCAGCCATTCTTACAGAGTCCCTATTCTCGATGGCCTGCTCGAAACTAGTTGGGTCATCATCTCATGATGCATTCCTCGCTCCCACTGTCATCGAGAAACCGAGGTATCTCTCAGGTAGATGAGGAACCCTACCAGATCGACGGAGAGGCTGAGGTTCGTCGGAAACTATTGAATCCTTTGGTTCTGTCAAATCATTAGCAGTTTTGTACAGCTGGAACCTTTCCAGTTCTACAGAACTGATCTTGTCCTCGATCTTGTCCGGATTTTGCTTTGACACAGGCCGGACAATCCCAAATCTTAACTTACTTAAGAGATAGGCTCTTCCCATACTATATCTCATATGGAATGGTAGGCAGTGATCTGATTCGAACCTAATTCAATAGGTACGCAGCTTCTCAAGCGCATAACCCCAAAAGGAAATAGGTGACTCAGTAACACTCATCATAGAGCACACCATATCTAATATTATGCGATTGCTCCGCCCTGATACACCGTTGTGTTGTGGTGTATTCAGAGGAGTAATACGGAGAGAGAATCTCATTTTCTTTTAGAATAGTCCAGGAATGCCATGCAAAAGTATTCTCCTCCCTGATCTTATCATAGGACATAATACTTATACCCGGTTGTTGGTTCTCTACTTCTAACTTATATTCTGTGAATATCTCAAAAGGTTCGGACTTGTGTTTCAACAGGAACATATGTCAGAATCTTGAGAGATCATCAGAGAACGTAATGAAGTATAAAGAACCAGTCCTGGCATGTGTAGACAGGAGACCTTACATACATCATCATGTATCAGTCTCAAGAGTTCATCAACTCTTTCTCTGTTTCCAATAAACAGAGCTATGGTCATCTTATCTTTGTGACATGACTGGCAAGTTTCACAAGATGTAAATTCAAACTGATTTAAATATGCATCTAAAATATAACTTCAGCCAGTCGGGTCGCATTGATATGACCTAGTCTACAATGCCTCAAGAAGGATCCGTTCATTACTGAACTCTTCCTCTCGTGTGTGTTCTGTATACGAGGAACTGTAGTTTGATTTAGAACGTCAATGCTTTTAGATAACGTGTCTGAACCGATCAACTTTTGATATAGGAAATGTTCAAAACATTATCCATCAATACAAAATTTTATCAATTCTTTACTTATAAAGAGACTGATATGATTTTTTATATCAGGTTCGGTATCTAATAGCATTTGTTCAGAATCAATGTATTAGTAATACAGGGTGATAGTGACCAACAGACTTGGCTGCAACACTTGCCCCGTTTTCTGTCTTATGAAACTTATCACCCGTTCTCAGTTTTTCTACCCTTTTGTAGCCCTATGTAACAGATTACATATCTGGGATCCTGATCCGGTATCATATACCCAGGATGCAGAGGATACTGATAAACGTTCTTTGTAATGAACACACCCGAAGGAGATGCTTCATATGCACTTTCTTCGTTTGGGCGGCATGGGAATCCTGGTATTCCCCTAATTCCTGCTCTGTCTTATAACAATTATAAGTTGGAGCGGGACCAACGTTCCCCAGCTCAGTATAACAAGCGGGTTCGGTCAATACATCCATATTATTATCTTGATTAAGGCGTGATATGGTCGCTACCTGGAGAGAGAGAAGAAAACACTCAGCGTGCGCTCTTGCAAGAATAGATTGGTTATTATTTTATCTAATCAGGATGGCTCCCACTGTTTTTATCAAATCTTCCTTCAAACCCTAAAAGGAAAGACTAGCCGGGATTAATTGCACTCTACAAGTTCGCCAATCTTTCAGCCAGGCCAGTGTCGGTACTTTGAGGGAGGTTCCCCGTGCTTTCGCACGGACCTAATTACAGTAAACCTCGTTTTTCCAGAGGCGTAACCCCGTTGACACCTTTCTAGACACTTACTTGATCGGCTAATTGCAAAGTGCAAAAACTCTCCCAGGAGTAACAATTACTCGCAGTGGGTATCGGGATCCAACTATCACATAGAAGGTATGCAATCTCATTGCAAATTTCAACACTTGAAACTCCCGATAATGGTTTTTACCCCTAGCACTTATGACCTTAACTAAGGTCAACAAATCATAAGTACTAGTCAAGTTCTACCCGTCATTTCGTGATTAATTAGACCCACCCACATGACCCTTAACTAAGGTCAACAAAGTCACGCGACTGTCCTAACTAATCGCATCATATGCGGTGTAGGAAGACATCACTTAGCTACCGTACACTGTACCTTAACTAAGGTCAACAAACACAGCACGAATACTAAGTACTCTACTTCCTAAAATGACGGAGGGTTGCGAATGGTTTTTATGAAAACCTTTAACGCTTTGAACTTGATCTCGTTGCGGAATCAAATGTTTTTAAATGGAATGTTTTCGAGGCTTTTCTAGTTTTGCTAAAGGGGTCACTCCCGGTGAAGGGATCGTCGGCCCTTTCCTCGTCGAATGAGGTGCGGGATATATCATATATATCACTGTGCAAAGAGGAAACTATAGAAGCGACCAAAAACAAACCGAGGGTTGTAGCATCTGCCAGTTATTGCTAAAGGAGTCACTCCCGGTGAAGGGATCTCGGTCCTTTCCTCATCGAATAAGGTGTAGGATGTTCTATAATGAACACCGCGATGCAAAGCAAGAACTGTAGCTACCTGTTTTATTTTGAAATTCGATTCCACAACATCTTTTAGGTTTATTTTCTTTCATTAATCTCATTAATGAATATGCCATCATTTAAGTCCACCTAATCATCACAGATAAATATAACGTACGCTTATGCCATCCGCATTCGCCTCGATGTCCCGTCTGCACCGTTAGGTTAGGTAACTAACGCCAGAACGAGGCAGGGCTAGCGCGGGTGTAAAACATAAGCAACGTCTATATAATATATCATATATACTATATACAATATCTGACACAGAACATCACATGATCACATCACAGATAAATCACAGCAGAAGATACATATGAAATATTGGATATACTAGGACGTCCGTGTTTTCAATACGAGCCAGTATAAAACACGGATTCCACGGTCGTGATGAATAGCCAATCCCACACCCCTAGACCCCTACGAGAGCGGCAAGTAACCCTACCAATTCTAGAGTTAGGAGACCCGGACTCGACTCCTCGAGTTGGTCTCCCACTGGACCATAGAACCCGGTTACTTGTGCCCTCCTCCTTGGGTCTATCCTAGTGCAGAAAAGTAAATAATATACAAATGGTGACATCATCCGCAACCTGGAAGTGCCCCAATAAAAGAATATTACAAACAAGTTTTTACATTAATGAAAATGAAAAACACTCATCTCACATAAACCCCCCCGGCTATTCGAACACGACGATCCAATATAACATATCCAGCAACACATAACATCACATGTCATCAACGTAAGTAAATATGCGCATCCCAATTGTCGTTGACATATAGCAACGAAACCGGCGATATCACATATTACACTTACGGTCACAGAAAAGAAAGTGTAAAACTACAACAGTTGGAATCCGCAACCTCTTTAGACATCGCATGCCTAATCAAATGAATTCCTTAGACATCGCATGCCTAACAATTATAAACCCCGCACTTTAGTCTCAAAATCGAAAACACTTTTCAATATAAAAGTCGGGCAATTCAACAGGATTCCCGACATTCAGATCGAATGCTCGTCGCAAACTTTAGTAGGCGGCCGCACCCCCGATACCGTCGACGAAGTGTACTAAGGCGGAACACCGCTGCCGCGAGCACCCGAACGGATGCTTTCGGCGACGGGGTTCTCCTACAGTCACTTGGTCAGGGCAATGGAGTGAGGCTGTCTATTAAGTTTACCCGGCGAGTATCCGCGTAGGCTACGTGATTGCGACGGACTTTTGATCACATCAAAATTCCGTGGCAACCGATCAAGTGAGACTAAACTACTAGATTTATAACATTCATTCAGTTATCTCATAACTACTTGTGAATTCCAAATGTTGTATCATATTCCGGATAAGACAGAAAATGTTAAACTTTCCGATCGAACAATCGAACACCCAAGTTTTCCCGATACAGTCCAACACATGAAATAAGTCTAAAGACATTCAGTTCGTGCCTCAGTACCAACGGTCCAGCCGTAGAAGGGTCAAGCCAACGCCTCACATGTGGCACGCCGTACTGCCCCAAACCCGAAGGTTCAAAGGGCAGTTCAAGACGATCACATAATCGAGTTAAGGTTTGTTGTCTTCTAGAGGGACCATCGCGTTACTTGCACTACTTAGAACGTCGTTAAACTACGGAAAAATCCAACAATTGGAAATTTCCCGGCAGGGGAAAAAGTGGGTATTTATATCCGGTCGAACTTTTTAACATATTCTAAAACTACCCGGAAAAACACACTGACAAAATTAGACAATCCGATCGATACACCGAATCCCTAATACAACCCAGAAAATTCAACTCTTGAATTTAAATTAAAAATTCCCAGAAAATACAGGACCACATTATAGGAATTACTGTTCAAAAAGTAAGACCTGATGTGACTACTTGGCCGCGGAACCGCCGCAATAGCCATGCTATTGCCGCGGTTCCGCCGCAGTTTAGAGGAATTGGTCGCTCGAATTTCACAGTAATTCTTAAATTCTCCTGCTGATTTTTCTGCATATTTTTAATTCTCAAAAATCCATGAATTTCAAAAATGTACAGAGAGCATTTTAGGGTTTGGGTTTCGGTTCGATCGGACTTCTAATTCCGTCTACGCATCGCCTAAGACTCTAGCTAGGCTCTGATACCACTGTAGGGTTCCTAGGCACGCTAATGAAGTCTCACAAGGTATCAAACATGGCTAATTCAAATTTTACATGTGCCTACAAACCCTAATACGGATCGTTAACTAGATAATGAGGCGATGCAATGCAAATAAACGAATTTTAACTAAAGGAAAGAAGCTACAACCTTTGTAGATCCTGTCCTCCACGTCCTAGGCTCCGCGATGAGGTCCCTCGGCTGTCCAAATCAAATCCATGACTCTAGTATCGGCTTCATCCGAGAAATGGGCGGGCTTGGTCGTCGGCTTCGATGCCGAAGATGATCTACGTCGAGGCATCACAAGATCAAGCTCCAACTTCACCAAGCCTTGAAAACTTATGAAGGAAACACCCTATACTACTTGGCAAGAGGTAGAGGATGAAGAAATAGGAGGTGGGTTCACTTTAGAATTGGATTTCTCACTTGTTTTCATCACTTGCCATTGATGTAGCAAGCTTTTCTTCATGGAAGAAGAAGATGAAGAAGAAGAAGAAGAAAAAATATGATAAGTGTTGAATAATAGATAAATAAATCAATACTTATCATATATTAACCCTTGGTTAATTGTAGAGAATGGACCATGGTTAACTTGAACGGTTAGGGTTAAGTATAAGACAAGAATGGTTGACTAGTTCAAAGCTTTAAGAACCTTCAACTAGCAAACAAAGAAAATCCACCATTTGTCATTCTCTTTTCCAAAATGAAAAAGATAAATAAGTAGATAAATAATTAAATGGAAAAACAAAATCCTAATCATTATTTTAACCATGGTTTAATTCTTTACACTTAACCAAGTAAGCATGTATCATCAAACATGATACAATCATGTGCACAAATGTATATCACGTATACAACTTGCACAATTCAAGTGAAAAAATCCATTTAAAGTGAACCAATACTAGTTAATGCAAAGTAATATATCAAATATATAATTATACATTAAATCATTAAATCAACACTTGATTCAATGATCCGGTCATGTCGCATATAACCGGCTAGTATCCAATGTATCGGCTTATCGAGTCAATCCTTGATTCGATAACTAGGTTATATCGCATACAACCATTCGACACATTCATCGCGAGAATGAAATACGGTATCACATACACGCATTATTCTCGGTCCCACACATATCTCATATGCGCTCCTATTTCGTTTCGCTTGAGCCAGGAAAGCTCTGTGTAGGACTCTAAAGACTCGTCAATACGCCGGCAGCAGGTGATGATCATATCAAACACCCACAAGCCGCAAGCGGTCTGCTAAACGTAACGGCCACCCGGGTATTGAGCGATCAGAAGATCGACGAGCAAGCCCGCTCACACTCCTGTGAATCCAACCAGTAACACTTACCGTACAGTCCGGTCTGTTCGTCTGATATGCCGCATATCTCGCCTAGGGGTGGTAAACGTCAGACCCCAGTAGCTCGATAAGTCATACCGACATGAAGTCCATGAAATGTGTGAAACTACTGATAACACTTACCAGTAGGTCACTGCAACCCTGGCCAGGGATTTCCTGTTATGGCCACTCGAGCATAGCGCAACATCAACCCCCAATACCGGGAAAGACGAATCCCCTCCTATCGCTCATTGCCTCCATGTGAATCGGGACTGTACCCAAAAACCACCTGTTTGCACGACTCAGTAGAGCCGTGGTAGGGTAGAAATCAAAGCACAGTGGGAGACACACAAGACTCTATGACGATCTCGGGTCAACAGACTAAGCTGTACCAGTGTCACCAGAGAACTGCCATCTGACGTGAGGTATAATACCATCTGGGAGTTCTCGGCGAGTCCGTTCAGTGTACCCAGTCTCCACTGAGCACCCGCATACCATCTCCGATGTCAAACACCAATGGATATGGGATCATCCATCGCCCATCGCATGGGTCGAGAAGATATACGCTAGTCTACTCTGGAATATCGATGCCCCGTCTCGATATTCCCTCGATTAGGAACATTGAAGGATGTACTCATGGACTATCCAGGCCCTACTAGTATGATCTGCATCACAGTCCTGGAAGTCGAGTACACATCCTAAGGGCTTTATCAACATGTAACAGAGAGACAGAAAGTATACATGTTAAGATAAAGATCAACCAGATAGCGTACTATCATGTCGAGCAAGAAAGTCCTACCTATATATGTCCCAGCATCCACTACAATATACATCCAATATACAGTAATGGCCTCTAGGGCATACATATAACTAACACTTCCAACATACAATCCCTCCACTGAGGGTAAAGACAATTCCCGTGACTGACATTCTATCAACCTTACCACCCTGGAAGCTGTCCAGTGATTCTCCCCAGGATCAATTGATACCATCTCACTACTTTTAGTGAGAATCCTAACATCCATTTAGATCTATCTCATAGATCCAAAACTCAGGATTTATGAGGTATCACCTAGATCCTATATGGAGAATCCTTATGATAAGAGGAGATTGACCGTGCGTAGCATAGGAAACTCTTTTCCTATCAAGAGTGTGTCGTCCACGTACAATACGAGGATGTTCACCTTACTCTCTACTACCTTTTTATATATATACAAGGTTCATCTACTATTTTGATGAAGTCAAACTCTTTGATTACTACATCAAAACAGATGTTCCAACTCCACAATGCCTGCTTTATCCCATAAAACATCTTGCACACGTTTTCGTTGCTCCCACTGTTTACGAAGCCCTCTGGCTGTGTACTTATAGACGTTCACTTCTAAATCAGTATTTAGAAAAATAGTCATGACACCCAACCACCAGATATCGTAGTCCTAGTATGTAGCAATGGCAAGTAGGATCCGGATGGACTTAAGCATAGCCACTGGAAAAGGTTTCATCATTATCCATGCCTGGTCGATGATGAAAACCTTTAATAAGTCTAGCTTTGAAAGTCTCAACTTTTCCATCTACACCAAGTAATCTTCTCAAGATATACTTGTAGGGTTCCTAGGCACGCTAATGAGGTCTCACAAGGCATCAACCATGCCAATTTCAAATTTTACAAATGTCGAGAAACCCTAATACGGATCGTTAACTAGAATTTTAGGAGAAACATACAACTAGTTAACAACTTAACTAAGTAGTGAACGGAAATACAACCTTTGTAGATCCGGTCCTCCACCTCCATAGCTCCATGATGATGTCTCCTCGCTGCGATCATCGGATCCCGGGCTCTAGCGTCGGCTTCATCGGAGAAATAGGCGGGCTAGATCATCGACTACGATGCCGAAGATGATCTACGTCGAGGCATCACAAGATCAAGCTCCCACTTCACCAAGTCATGAAACTTGTGAAGAAAACACCCTATACTACTTGGCAAGAGGTAGAGGATGAAGAAATAGGAAGTGGGTTCACTTTAGAATTGGATTTCTCACTCTTTTTCACTAGTTGCCATTGATGGAGGCAAGCTTCTTCATCTTGAAGAAGAAGATGATAGAATATTATAATAAGTTTTTTTAAAATACAAAAGAAAATGAATACTTATCATAATATGAACCATGGTTAGGTGTAGAGAATTGACTAAGGTTAGATGAATGGTTAGGGTTAAGCATGAAGACAAAATGGTCACTTTGGTCAAAGCTTCATGAAGCTTCAACATCAAACAAAGAAAGCCACAATTTTCTCTTTTATGCTAAATTAAAAAATAAATAAATGAATAAATAAAAACCCTAACCATTTACTTAACCAAGGTTTAATTCTTTACACAAACCCTAGCATTCATGTATCATCAAACATGATACAATCAAGTGCACAAAAGTATATCACATATACAACTTGTGCAATGCAAGTGAGAAAATCCATTTAAAGTGAACCAATACTGGTTAATGCAAAGTAATATATCAAATATATAATTATGCATTAAATCATTAAATCAACGCTTGATTTAACGATCCGGTCATATCTCATATAACCGACTAATATCCAATGTATCGGCTTATTGAATCAATCCTTGAATCGATAACTAGGTAATATCGCATACAACCAATCGATACATTCATCGCGAGAATGGAATACGGTATCACATACACGCATTATTCTCGGTCCCGCACATATCTCATATGCGCTCCTATTTCGTTTCGCTTGTGCCAGGAAACCTCTGTGTAGGACTCTAAAGACTCCTCAAGACGCCGGCAGCAGGTGATGATCATATCAAACACCCACAAGCCGCAAGCAGTCTGCTAAACGTAACGGCCACCCGGGTATTGAACGATCAGAAGATCGACGAGCAAGCCTGCTCACACTCCTGTGAATCCATCCAGTAACACTTACCGTACAGTCCGGTCTCGTCGTCTGATATGTCGCATATCTCGCCTAGGGGTGGTAAACGTCAGACCCCAATAGCTCGATAAGTCGTGTCGATATGAGGTCTATAACAGTTCGAGAAACTACAGGTAACACTTACCAGTAAATCTCAGCAACCCTGGCCAGGGATTTCCGGTTATAGCCAATCGAACACAGCGCAACATCAACCCCTTATACCGGGAGAGACGAATCCCCTCCTATCGCTCATTGCCTCCATGTGACTCGGGACTGTACCCAAAAACCACCGTTTTGCACGCCCTCTTAGACGTGGTAAGGTGGAAATCAAAGCACAGTGGGAACCACACAAGACTCTATGACGATCTCGGGTCAACAGACTACTCTGTACCAGTGTCACCAGAGAACTGCCATCTGACGTAAGGTATAATACCATCTGGGAGTTCTCGGCGAGTCCGTCCAGTGTACCCAGTCTCCACTGAGCACCCGTATATCATCTCTGATGTCAAACACCAATGGATATGGGATCATCCATCGCCCATCTGTATGGGTCGAGAAGGTATACGCTAGTCTACACTGGTATATCGATACCCCGTCTCGATACACCCACGACTAGGGACCATGAAGGATGTACTTATGGACTACCATGTCCCCACTAGTATGATCTGCATCATAGTCCAGGTAGTCAAGTACACATCCTAAGGGCTTTACCAACATGTATCAGAGAGACAATCAGTGTACACGTTAAGGTAAAGAGTAACCAGATAGCATACTATCATGTCGAGCAAGAAAGTCCTCCCTATATATGTCCAAGCATCCACTACAATATACATCCTAAGTATAGTAATGGCCTCTAGGGCATACATATAACTAACAATCTCCCACTTGCACTAGGGCCATCTGATAGCAGTGGTTGCAGTATCTCATACTCAACCATCCCATAAAAGTCTCTCTATGGGAAAAGGCTTTTGTGAGTGGATCCGCCGTGTTGTCCTCTGAGTCTTCTCTCCTAACCTCGATCACCCTGGAGATCAACCATCTCCATGATCAGGTGACACTGTCTTAGAATATGTTTGGATCACTGATGGGACCGGCGTTCCTTGGCATAAGCCACAACTCCATTGTCTCACAATGGTTGGAACGTAGTTCATCTCATGAACCAATATACACCCAAACATCCTCTTTGGTAGCATCTTAAGTAGCGATGTATCATGCCTTTATCGTCTAGTTAGCCACGGTATCTAGTTTGGAACTCTTCCAACATACCGTCCCTTTACTGAGGGTAAAGACAATGCCTGTGACTGACATTCAGTCGTCGTTATCATTCTGGAACCCTTCCAGTGATTCTCCCCAGGATCGATTGATACCATCTCACTACAACTAGTGAGAATCCTAACATCCAATTAGATCTATCTCATAGATCCAAAACCCAGGATTTAGGAGGTATAACTTTGATCCTATATGGAGAATTATTGTGATAAGCGGAGATTGACCGAGCGTAGCATAGGAAACTCCTTCCCTATCAAGAGTATGTCATCCACGTACTCCACGAGGATCATCACCATACTCCCTACTACCTTTTTGTATATACAATGTTCATCTACCATTTTGATGATGTCAAACTCTCTGACTAACACATCAAAACAGATGTTCCAACTCCGCGATACCTGCTTTATCCTATAAAGCATCTTGTACACGTTTCCGCTGCTCCCATTGTTTACGAAGACCTCTGGCTGTGTACTTATAGACGCACTCTTCTAAATCAATATTTAGAAAAGCAGTCATGACACCCAACCGCCAGATATCGTAGTCATGGTATGTAGCCGTGGCAAGTAGGATCCGGATGGACTTAAGCATAGCCACTGGAAAAGGTTTCATCATTATCCACGTCTGGTTGATGATGAAAGCCTTTAACAAGTCTTGCTTTGAAAGTCTCAACTTTTCCACCTACACCAAGTAATCTTCTCAAGATATACTTGCTCCTGATGGGGATTTAACCCTTTAGATATAGCAACCAAAGTCCATACTTTGTTGGTGTACATGGATTCCATCTCAGATCACTAAGCATCCAGCCATTCTTACAGAGTCCCACTCCTGATGGCCAGCTCGAAACTAGTTGGGTTATCATCTCATGATGCAATCCTCGCTCCCACTGTCATCGAGAAACCGAAGTATCTCTCAAGTGGGTGAGGAACCCTACTAGATCGGCGGAGAGGCTGAGGTTCGTTGGAATCTACTGAATCCTTTGGTTCTACCAAATTATCTGCTGTTGTTCGTATAGCTGGAACATTTCCAGTTCTACATAACAGACCTTGCCTCGAGCTTGTTCGGATTTTGCGTTTAGACATAGGCCGGACAACCCCAAATCTTAACTAACTTAAGATATGGGCTCTTCCCTTTCCATATCACATATGATGTGGTAGGCAACTGATTTGATTTGAACCCTATTCAATAGGTATGCAGCTTCTCAAGTGCATAACTCCCTAAAAGGAAATAGGTAACTCAGTAGTACTCATCATAGAGCGCACCTTATCATATAGGGTGTGATTGCTCCGTCCCGATATACCATCGTGCTATGGTATATATAGAGGAGGAATGCTGAGAGAGAATCTCATTGTCCTTTAGTAAAGTCCAAGAATTTCGTGCTCAAGTATTCTCCTCCTTGATCTCATCATAGGACATAATACTTTTACCCGTATTTGGTTCTCTACTTCTAACTTATATTCTGTGAATATCTCAAAAGGTTCGGACTTGTATTTCAACAGGAATATAGGTCTGAATCTCGAAAGATCATCAGAGAATGTAATGAAGTACAAAGAACCGGTCTTGGCATGTGTAGACAGGGGACCTACATACATCAACATGTATCGTCCCAAGAGTTTACCAACTCTTTCTCTGTTACCAATAAACAGAGCTGTGGTCATCTTATCTCTGTGACATAACTGGCAAGTTTCATAAGATGTAAATTCAAACAGATTTAAATATGCATCTATGTGCAACTTAGCTAGTCGGGTCGCATTGATATGACCTAGTCTAAAATACCTCAAGAAGGATTCGTTCATATCTGGACTCTTCCTCTTGTGTGTGTTCTGTATACTAAGAACTGTAGTTTGATTTAGAACATCAATGCTTTTAGATAACGTGCCTGAACCGATCAACTTTTGATATAGGAAATGTTCAAAACATTATCCAACAATACAAAATTTTATCATTTCTTTACTGATAAAGAGACTGATATGATTTTGTATATCAGGTTCGGTATCTAATAACATTCGTTCAGAATCAATGTATTGGTAATACAAGGTGACAGTGACCAACAGACTTGGCTGCAACTCTTGCCCCGTTTTCTGTCTCATGAAACTTATCACCCGTTCTCAGTTTTTCTACCCTTTTGTAGCCCTATGTAACAGATTACATATCTGGGATCCTGATCCGGTATTATATACCCAGGATGTGGAGGATACTGAGAAACAGTTCTTTGTAACGAACATACCCGAAGATGATGCATCAGCATGCACTCTCTTCGTTTGGGCGGTACGGGAATTCTGGTAATCCCCAATTTCCTGCTCTGTCTTATAACAATTACAATTTGGAGCGGGACCAACGTTCCCCAGCTCAGTATAACAAGCGGGTTCGGTCAATATTCCGTATTATTATCTTGATTAAGGCGTGATATGGTCGCTACTTGGAGAGAGAGAGAAGAAAACACTCAGCGTGCGCTCTTGCAAGAATAGATTGGTTTTTATTTTATCTAATCAGGATGGCTCCCACTGCTTTTATCAAATCTTCCTTCAAACCCTAAAAGGAAATACTAGCCGGGATTAATTACACACTACAAGTTCGCCAATCTTTCAGCCAGGCTAGTGTCGGTACTTCAAGGGAGGTCCCCCGTGCTTTCGCACGAACCTAATTACAGTAAATCTCGTTTTCCCAGAGGCGTAACCTCGTTGACACCTTTCTAGACACCTACTTGATCGGCTAATTGTAATGTGTAAAACTCTCCCAGGAGTAACAATTACTCGCAGCGGGTATCGGGATCCAACTATCTCATAGAAGGTATGCAATCTCATTGCAAATTTCAACACTTGAAATTCCCGATAATATTTTGCCCCTAACCTCCTATGACCTTGACAAAGGCCAACAAACCATAGGATGCTAGTCAAGTTCAACCCATCATTTCCTGATTGAATTAAACTCACCCGCACGACCCTTGACAAAGGCCAACAAGGTCGCACGACTACCCTAACCCAATCTGCATCATATGCATAAGCAGATAAGCACCAGTTAGCTACCGCACACTGCGCCTTGACAAAGGCCAACAAACGCAGCACGAATACTAACTACTACTTATCTGAAATGACGGAGGGCTACGACAGGTTTTTCTGAAAACCTATTGCGTAATGAACTTGATATCGTTGTAGAATCAAATGTTTTTAAAATGGAGTGTTTTTGAAGCTTTTCTAGTTTTGCTAAAGGAGTCACTCCCGGTGAAGGGATCGTCGGTCCATTCCTCGTCGAATGAGGTGCGGGATATATCATATATATCACTGTGCAAAGCAAAAACTCTTAAAAGCAATCAAAAGACAAACCGAGTGTGTAGCATCTGCCAGTTATTACTAAAGGAGTCACTCCCGGTGAAGGGATCTTGGTCCTTTCCTCATCGAATAAGGTGCAGGATATATCACATATACCTCTGTGCAAAGCAAGAACTGTAGCTACCTGTTTTATTTTTGAAATTCGATTCTACAACATCTTAGGTTTCTTTTATTTTCATTAATCACATTAATGAAATCCCATCATTTAAATACCTAAACATCACAGATAAATACGACGTATACTTATGCCATCCGCATTCGCCTCGATGTCCCCTCGTGCACCGTTAGGTTAGGTAACTAACGGCAGAGCGGGGCAGGGCTAGCGCGGGTGTAAAACATAAGTAACATCTATATAATATATCATATATACTATATACAGTATCCATCACAGAACATATCACATGATCACATCACAGATATCGCAGCAGAAGAATCATATGAAATATTGGATATACTAGGACGTCCGTGTTTTCAATACGAGCCAGTATAAAACACGGATTCCACGGTCGTGATGAATAGCCAAACCCACACCCTTAGACCCCTATGAGAGCGGCAAGAAACCCTACCAATTCTAGAGTTAGGAGACCCGGACTCGACTCCTCGAGTTGGTCTCCCACTGGACTCCAGAACCCGGTTGCTTGTGCTCCCCTCCTTGGGTCTATCCTAGTGCGGAAAAGTAAATAATATACAAAGGGTGACATCTTCCGCAACCTGGAAGTGCCCCAATAAAAGAATATTACATACAAGTTTTTACATGAATGAAAATGAAAAACACTCATCTCACATAAAAACCCCCGGCTATTCAAACACGACGATGCAATATAACATATCCAGCAACACATAACATCACATGTCATCAACGTAAGTAAACATGCGTATCCCAATTGTCGTTGACATATAGCAACGAAACCAGCGATATCACATATTACACTTACGGTCATAGAAAAGAAAGTGTAAAACTACAACAGTTGGAATCCGCAACCTTCTTAGACATCGCATGCCTAAACCAATGAATTCCTTAGACATCACATGCCTAACAATTATAAACCCCGCATTTTAGTCTCATTATCGAAAACTTTTTTCAATATCATGTCGGGCAATTCAACAAGATTCCCGACATTTTGATCGAATGCTCGTCGCAAACTTCAGTAGACGGCCGCACCCCCGATGCCGTCGACGAAGTGCACCAAGGCGGAACACCGCTGCCGCGAGCACCCGAACGGATGCTTTCGGCGACGGGGTTCTCCTATAGTCACTTGGTCGGGGCTATGGAGTGAGGTTGTCTATTAAGTTTATTGGCGAATATCCGCGTACGCTACGTGATTGCGATGGACTTTTGATCACGTCAAAATTCCGTGGCAACCGATCAAGTGAGACTAAACTGCTATGTTTATAACATTCATTCAGTTATCTCATAACAACTTGTGAATTCCAATTATTGTATCACATTCCAAATAAGATAGAAAATGTTAAACTTTCTGATCGAACAATCGAACACCCAAGTTTTCCCGAATCAGCTCAACTCATGAAATAAGTTCAAAGACATTCACTCCGTGCCTCAGTACCAACGGTCCAGCCGTAGAAGGGTCAAGCCAACGCCTCACATGTGGCACGCCGTACTGCCCCAAACCCGAAGGTTCAAAGGGCAGTTCAAGACGGTCACATAATCGAGTTAAGGTTTGTTGTCTTCTAGAGGGACCATCGCGTTACTTTCACTACTTAGAACGTCTTTAAACCTCGGAAAAATCCAACACTTGGAAATTTTCCTGCAGGGGAAAGATTGGGTATTTATATCCGGTCGAACTTTTTAACATATTCAATAATTATCCGGAAAGACACATAGACAAAGCTTGATAATCCGATCGAATCTGCGAACTCCCAAAACACCCCAGAAAACTCAACTCTTGAGTGATATTTAAAAATACCCAGAGAACTCAGCACTGAATAAAGGAAGTTACTGTGCAAAATAGGGAGGGTGACGTCACACTATTGCCGCGGAACCGCCGCAGAAGCTAGGCTTCTGCCGCGGTTCCGCCGCAATCTTGAAGTATCTTTTGTCAAATTTTGCACCGTAATTCTTATAATTCCCTGCTGAATTTTTTAAGCATTTTTAATCTGGAAAAAACCCAGTTTTTGAAAAAAGTCCAGAGAGCGTGAAATTTTAGGGTTTCGGGTTCGTTCGGGTTTCAAACTTCGTCTACGCATCGCCTAAGGCTCTAGCTAGGCTCTGATACCACTGTAGGGTTCCTAGGCACGCTAATGAGGTCTCACAAGGCATCAACCATGCCAATTTCAAATTTTACAAGTGCCGAGAAACCCTAATACGGATCGTTAACTAGAATTTTAGGCGAAACATGCAACTAGTTAACAACTTAACTAAGTAGTGAACGGAAATACAACCTTTGTAGATCCGGTCCTCCACCTCCATAGCTCCGTGATGATGTCTCCTCTCTGCGATCATCGGATCCCGGGCTCTAGCGTCGGCTTCATCGAAGAAATAGGCGGGCTAGGTCATCGACTACGATGCCGAAGATGATCTACGTCGAGGCATCACAAGATCAAGCTCCCACTTCACCAAGTCATGAAACTTGTGAAGAAAACACCCTATACTACTTGGCAAGAGGTAGAGGATGAAGAAATAGGAAGTGGGTTCACTTTAGAATTGGATTTCTCACTCTTTTTCACTAGTTGCCATTGATGGAGGCAAGCTTCTTCATCTTGAAGAAGAAGAAGAAGAAGATGATAGAATATTATGATAAGTTTTTTTAAAATACAAAAGAAAATGAATACTTATCATAATATGAACCATGGTTAGGTGTAGAGAATTGACTAAGGTTAGATGAATGGTTAGGGTTAAGCACGAAGACAAAATGGTCACTTTGGTCAAAGCTTCATGAAGCTTCAACATCAAACAAAGAAAGCCACCATTTTCTCTTTTATGCTAAATTAAAAATAAATAAATGAATAAATAAAAACCCTAACCATTTACTTAACCAAGGTTTAATTCTTTACACAAACCCTAGCATTCATGTATCATCAAACATGATACAATCAAGTGCACAAAAGTATATCACATATACAACTTGTGCAATGCAAGTGAGAAAATCCATTTAAAGTGAACCAATACTAGTTAATGCAAAGTAATATATCAAATATATAATTATGCATTAAATCATTAAATCATTAAATCAACGCTTGATTTAACGATCCGGTCATATCTCATATAACCGACTAATATCCAATGTATCGGCTTATCGAATCAATCCTTGAATCGATAACTAGGTTATATCGCATACAACCAATCGATAAATTCATCGTGAGAATGGAATACGGTATCACATACACGCATTATTCTCGGTCCCGCACATATCTCATATGCGCTCCTATTTCATTTCGCTTGAGCCAGGAAACCTCTGTGTAGGACTCTAAAGACTCGTCAATTCGCCGGCAGCAGGTGATGATCATATCAAACACCCACAAGCCGCAAGCGGTCTTCTAAACGTAACGGCCACCCGGGTATTGAACGATCAGAAGATCGACGAGCAAGCCCGCTCACACTCCTGTGAATCCAACCAGTAACACTTACCGTACAGTCCGGTCTCGTCGTCTGATATGTCGCATATCTCGCCTAGGGGTGGTAAACGTCAGACCCCATTAGCTCGAAAAGTCGTGTTGATATGAGGTCTATAACAGTTCGAGAAACTACAGGTAACACTTACCAGTAAATCTCAGCAACCCTGGCCAGGGATTTCCGGTTATAGCCAATCGAACACAGCGCAACATCAACCCCTATACCGGGAGAGACGAATCCCTCCTATCCCTCATTGCCTCCATGTGACTCGGGACTGTACCCAAAAACCACTGTTTTGCACGCCCTCTTAGACGTGGTAAGGTGGAAATCAAAGCACGGTGGGAACCACACAAGACTCTATAACGATCTCGGGTCAACAGACTACTCTGTACCAGTGTCACCAGAGAACTGTCATCTGACGTAAGGTATAATACCATCTGGGAGTTCTCGGAGAGTCCGGCCAGTGTACCCAGTCTCCACTGAGCACCCGTATATCATCTCTGATGTCAAACACCAATGGATATGGGATCATCCATCGCCCATCTGTATGGGTCAAGAAGGTATACGCTAGTCTACACTGGTATATCGATGCCCCGTCTCGATACACCCACGACTAGGGACCATAAAGGATGTACTTATGGACTACCATGTCCCCACTAGTATGATCTGCATCATAGTCCAGGTAGTCAAGTACACATCCTAAGGGCTTTACCAACATGTATCAGAGAGACAATCAGTGTACACGTTAAGGTAAAGAGTAACCAGATAGCATACTATCATGTCGAGCAAGAAAGTCCTCCCTATATATGTCCAAGCATCCACTACAATATACATCCTAAGTATAGTAATGGCCTCTAGGGCATACATATAACTAACAATACTTGCTCCTGATGGGGATTTAACCCTTCAGATATAGCATCCAAAGTCCATACTTTGTTGGTGTACATGGATTCCATCTCAGATCGCTAAGCATCCAGCCATTCTTACAGAGTCCCTACTCTTGATGGCCTGCTCGAAACTAGTTGGGTCATCATCTCATGATGTAATCCTCGCTCCCACTTTCATCGAGAAACCGAAGTATCTCTCAGGCAGGTGAGGAACCCTGCTAGATTGGCGGAGAGGCTGAGGTTCATCGGCGACTATTGAATCTTTTGGTTCTATCAAATCATCAGCTGTAGTTTGTATAACTGGAACTCCTTCCAGTTCTACAGAACTGACCTTGCCTCGATCTTGTCCGGATTTTGCTTTTGACATAGGCCGGACAATCCCAAATCTTAACTTACTTAAGAGATGGGCGCTTCCCATACCATATCTCATATGGAGTGGTAGGCACTGATTTGATTCGAACCCAATTCAATAGGTATGCAACTTCTCAAGTGCATAACCCCCAAAAAGGAAATAGGTAACTCAGTGATACTCATCATAGAGCACACCATATCTCATATGGTGCGATTGCTCCGCCCCGATACACCTACGTGCTGTGGTGTATATGGAGGAGTAATGCTGAGAGAGAATTTCATTCTCGTTTGGAATAGTCCAGGAATTCATGCACAAGTATTCTCCTCCCTGATCTCATCATAAGACATAATACTTCTACCCGGTTTTGGTTTTCTACTTCTATCTTATATTCTTTGAATTTCTCAAAAGTTTCAGACATGTATTTCAACAGGAACATGTGTCCGAATCTTGAGAGATCATCAGTGAATATAAGGAAGTACAAAGAATCAGTCCTGGCATATGTAGACTGGGGACCTTCATATATCACTATGTATCAGTCCCAAGAGTTCACTAACTCTTTCTCTGTTTCCAATAAACGGAGCTATGGTCATCTTATCTTTGTGACATGACCGGCAAGTTTCACAAGATGTAAATTCAAACTGATTTAAATATGCATCTAAATGTAACTTAGCTAGTCGGGTCGCATAGATATGACCTGGTCTACAACGCCTCAAGAAGGATTCATTCATTTCTAAACTCTTCCTCTTGTGTGTGTTCTGTACGTTAAGAACTGTGGTTTGATTTAGAATGTATATGTTTTTAGATAACGTGCCTGAACCGATCAACACTTGATATAGGAAATGTGCAAAACATTATCCAACAATACAAAATTATATCCTTCTTTATCAATAAAGAGACTGATATGATGTTGTATGTCAGGTTCGGTATCTAATAACATTCGTTCAGAATCAATGTATTTGGTAATACAGGGTGATAACTGCCAACAACTTGGTTGCAACAATTGCACCATTTTCAACTCTTGAAACTTATCACCCGTTCTCAGTTCTCTACCTTTCTGTAGCCCATGTAACAGATTACATTTGCGGGATCCTGATCCGGTATCTAATACCCAGGACGTAGAGGATACAGAGAAACAGTTTTTTGTAATGAACACACCCGAAAAAGATGCATCATCATGCACTTTCTTCGTTTGGGCGGTCATGGGAATCCTGGTATTCCCCTATTTCCTGCTCGGTCTTATAACAATTATAAGTTGGAGCGGGACCAACGTTCCCCAGCTCAGTATAACAAGCGGGTTCGGTCAATGCATCCATATTATTATCTTGATTAATGCGTGACATGGTCGCTACCTGGAGAGAGAGGGAAGAAAACACTCTGCGTGCGCTCTTGCAAGATTAGATTGGTTATATATTTTATCTAAAAAGGATGGCTCCCACTGTTTTTATCAAATCTTCCTTCAAACCTTAAAAGGAAAGACTAGCCGAGATTAATTACACTCTACAAGTTCGCCAATCTTTCAGCCAGGCCAGTGCCGGTACTTTGAGGAAGGTTCCCCGTGCTTCCGCACAGACCTAATTAAAATAAACCTCGTTTTTCCAGGGGCGTAACCCTGTTGACACCTTTCTAGACACCTACTTGATCGGCTAATTGTAAAGTGCAAAACTCTCCTAGGAGTAACAATTACTCGCAGTGGGTATCAGGTTCCAACTATCATATAGAAGGTATGCAATCTCATTGCAAATTTCAACACTTGAAACTCCCGATAATGGTTTTTACCCCTAGCACCTATGAACTTGGCTATGGTCAACAAATCATAAGCACTAGTCAAGTTCTACCCGTCATTTCGTGATTAATTAGACCCACCCACATGACCCTTGGCTAAGGTCAACAAAGTCGCATGATTGTCCTAACTAATCGCATCATATGCTGTGTAGGAAGACATCACTTAGCTACCGTACACTATGCCTTGGCTATGGTCGACAAACGCAGCACGAATACTAAGTACTCTACTTCCTAAAATGACGGAGGGTTGCGGATGGTTTTTAAGAAAACCTTTTACGCTTTGAACTTGATCTCGCTGCAGAATCAAATGGTTTAAAATGGAGTGTTTTTGAGGCTTTTGCTAGTTCGCTAAAGAGGTCACTCCCGGTGAAGGGATCTCTGCTCTTTCCTCGTCGAATGAGGTGCAGGATATTCACAATATCACTATGCAAAGCAAGAACTAGAAAAGCAATCAAAAGACAAACCGAAGGTTGTAGCATCTACTAGTCATTGCTAAAGAGGTCACTCCCGGTGAAGGGATCTCGGCTCTTTCCTTATCGAATAAGGTGCTGGATATTCTGCAAGGAACACCGCTATGCAAAGCAACAACTAGAGCTACCTAATTTTTTGAAATTTGATTCCACAACATCATTTAGGTTTATTTTCTTTCATTAATCTCATTAATGAATGTCCCATCATTTAAGTCCACCTAAACATCAACGTACACTTATGCCATCCGCATTCGCCTCGATATCCCGTCTGCATCGTTAGGTTAGGTAACTAACGGCAGAGCGGGGCAGGGCTAGCGCGGGTGTAAAACATAAGCAACGTCTATACAATATATCATATATACTATATACAGTATCTATCTGAACATATCACATGATCACATCACAGATAACGCAGCAGAAAATATCATATGAAATATTGGATATACTAGGACATACGTGTTTTATTTTGAGCCTATATAAAACACGGATTCCACGGACGTGATGAATAGCCAATCCCACACCCGTAGACCCCTACGAGAGCGGCAAGCAACCCTACCAATTCTAGAGTTAGGAGACCCGGACTCGACTCCTCGAGATGGTCTCCCACTGGACCCTAGAACCCGGTTACTTGTGCTCCCCGCCTTGGGTCTATCCTAATGCGGAAAAGTAAATAATATACAATGGTGACATCATCCTCAGCCCGGAAGTGCCCCAATAAAAGAATATTACATACAATGAATTTTACATGAATGAAAAAGAAAAACTCTCATCTCACATAAAAAAAACCCGGCTATTCAAACACGACGATCCAATATAACATATCCAGCAACACATAACATCGCATGTCATCAACGTAAGTAAATATGCGTATCCCAATTGTCGTTGATGTATAGCAACGAAACCGGCGATACACCACATATTACACTTACGGTCGCAGAAAAGAAAGCGTAAAACTACAACAGTTGGAATCCGAAATTTCCTTAGACATCTTATGCCTAACCATATGAATTCCTTAGACATCGCATGCCTAACTATTATAAACCCCGCATTTTAGTCTCATCATCGAAAACCCTTTTCAATATCAAGTCGGGCAATTCAACAAGATTCCCGACATCCTGATCGAATGCTTGTCGCAAACTTTAGTAGACGACCGCACCCCCGGATGCCGTCGACGAAGTGCACTAAGGCGGAACACCACTTTCGCGAGCACCCGAACGGATGCTTTTGGCGACGGGGTTCTCCTACAGTCACTTGGTCGGGGCTATGGGGCGTGGCTATCTATTAAGTTTACCCGGCGAATATCCACGTACGCTACGTGATTGCGACGGACTTTTGATCACATCAAAATTTCCGTGGCAACCGATCATTTAAGACTGAACTGCTAGATTTACAACATTCAAATTAGTTATCTCATAACTACTCGTGGATTCCAAATATTGTATCACATTCCAGATAAATCGACAATGTTAAACTTTCCGATCGAATAAACAAACACCCAAGATTTCCCAAATAGCTCAACACTTGAGCGGAGTTCAAAAATTATCCATCACATGCCACAGTACCAATGGTCCAGCCGTAGAAGGGTCAAGCCAACGCCTCACATGTGGCAACGCCGTACTGCCCCAAACCCTAAGGTTCAGAGGCAGTTCAAGACGGTCACATAATCGAGTTAAGGTTTGTTGTCTTTTAGAGGGTCCATCGCATTACTTGCACGACTTAGAACGTTCTTAGACTACGGAAAAATCCAATACTTGGAAATTTTCCGGGTCGGGAAAAAGTGAGATATTGATATCCGTTCGAACTTTTTAATACTTTCTAAATTATCCGAACAAACTAAACAAAGTTAAATTATCCGATCGAATCAACGAGTCCCCAATACAACCTTAGAAAACTCAACACTTGAGTGGAATTAAAATATTACCAGAAAAAAATGACAAGAAAGGACCTAAAAATAAATATATGAAGTTACAGGAACTAATTCAAAATTTTGGCCGTGGAACCTCGGCCAAACCAAGGGTTTGGCGGCGGTTCCGCTGCCGAATAAGCGAATTAGTGGGTCGTACTTCACAGTAATTCTTATTTTTTCCTGCTTGTTTTTCTGAGTATTTTTAATGCAGAAAATATCACATTTTTAGAAAATGTCCAGAGAGGGGTATATTAGGGTGTGTCGGAGTTCGATCGGACTTTAAATTTCGTCTAGACTTTGCCTAAAGCACTAGCTTGGCTCTGATACCACTGTAGGGTTACTAGGCACTCTAACAAGGTTCTACAAGGCATCAACCATGCCCGATTAAAAAAAATTAGCCGTGCCGAACAACCCTAACCAAGATCGTATACTAAAGATTAGGCGAAAACTATAGCAAGCAAACAACTTTAACACTAAGTGAAAGGGATTACAACCTTTGTAGATCCGATCATTCACTTCTAAAGCTCCGTGTTGACGTCCCTTTGCTGCGATCATCGAGATCCCGGACTCTAGTGATGGTTTCCTCGGAGAAATGAACGGGCTAGGTCGTTGACTTCGAGGCCGATGATGATCTACGTCGAGGAGACTCAAGCTCCATCTTCACTAGGTCAAGAACTTTGTGAAGAGAACACCCTAAACTAAATGGGAAGTAGTAGAGGATGATGAAATAGGAAGTGGGTTCACTTTGGATTTTGATTTCTCACTTTGTTTCTTCACTTGATAAAAATCTAGTAAGCTTTTCTTCTTCTTGAAGAAGAAGAAGAAGAAAGAAAAGAATAAGAATAATAATTATGTAAAAAGAATAATCAAGTGATGTCTATCATAATGCAACCATGGATGAGTTAACCTTTGTAGAGACTAAACCATAGTTTGAGTTAATGGTTTGGTTAATAAAAATCTTATGCAAAACAAAATGAGTGGACTTTGTCAAAGATGCTTAAAAGCTTCATGAAGCTTCAAGCCAAGACAAAGAAAGCCACCATTTTGTTTTACCAAAATAAATAAAAACCCAAACCATTATCTTAAATATGGTGTAAGTCATACACACAACCAAGTTTGCATGTATCATCAATCATGATACAAACTAGTGCACAAACATATATCGCATATACAACTTGTGCACATAAAGTGAGAAAGTCAATCTTAAGTGAACAAATACAAGTTAATGTAAAGTAATATATCAAATATATAATTATACATTAAATCATTAAATCAACACTTGATTTAACGATCCGGTCATATCGCATATAACTGACTAATATCTAGTGTATCAATATATCGAATCAACATTTGATTCAGTAACCCGGCTATATCTCATATAACCAAGTGATGATACAAATCGTGAGAATAGAATACAATATCACATAATGGTATTATTCTCGGTCCCGCACATATCTCATATGCGCTCCTATTTCGTTTCGCTTGAGCCAGGAAACCTCTGTGTAGGACTCTAAAGACTCGTCAATACACCGGCAGTAGGTGGTGATCATATCAATCACCCACAAGCCGCAAGCGGTCTGCTAAACGTAACGGCCACCCGGGTATTGAGTGATCAGAAGATCAATGAGCAAGCCTGCTCACACTCCTACGAATCCAATCAGTAACACTTACCGCACAGTCCGGTCTGTTCGTCTGATATGTCGCATATCTCACCTAGGGGTGGTAAACGTCAGACCCCAGTAGCTTGATAAGTCATGTCGATGTAAGGTCCATAACAAGCATGAAACTACTGATAAAACTTACCAGTAAATCACTGCAACCCTGGCCAGAGATTTCCAGTTATGGCCAGTCGAGCATAGCGCAACATCAACCTCCTATACCGGGAGAGACGAATCCCCTCCTATCGCTCATTGCCTCCATGTGAATCGGGACTATACCCAAAACCACCTGTTTGCACGACTCAGTAGAGCCGTGGTAGGGTGGAAATCAAAGCACAGTGGGAGACACACAAGACTCTATGACAATCTCGGGTTAACAGACTAAGCTGTACCAGTGTCACCAGAGAACTGCTATCTGACGTGAGGTACAATACCATCTGGGAGTTCTCGGCGAGTCCGTTCAGTATACCCAGTCTCAACTGAGCACTCGCATACCATCTCTGATGTCAAACACCAATGGATATAGGATCATCCATCGCCCATCACATGGGTCGAGAAGATATACGCTAGTCTACTCTGGAATATCGATGCCCCGTCTCGATATTCCCACGACTAGGAACATTGAAGGATGTACTCATGGACTACCCAGGCCCCACTAGTATGATCTGCATCATAGTCCTGCAAGTCGAGTACACATCCTAAGAGCTTTATCAACATGTAATTGAGAGACAATAAGTTTACATGTTAAGATAAAGAGCAACCAGATAGCGTACTATCATGTCGAGCAAGAAAGTCCTACCTATATATGTCCCAGCATCCACTACAATATACATCTCATGTACAGTAATGGCCTCTAGGGCATACATATAACTAACAAATCATTTTTCATTGATGTGACCCAGTCTATAATGCCATAAGAAAGCCTGATTTAGTTTTGGAGACGTTCTTTTAAGTGTGTTCTGGACACTGAAAACCTGAGCTTGATTTAATACGTATATACCGTTATCTAATGTACCTTACCCAATCAAAACTTGATTTAGGTGGATGTGGACCACATCGCTTACAAATGTAAAATCATATCCTTCCTTAGAAAGTAAGGATACAGATATGATATTATAAGCTAGACTAGGTACATACAAACAGTTATGTAGAATCAATATCTGCCCACTTGTCAATCAAAGGTGATATTCCCCTACGGATTCAGCGTCCACGTTCGTTCCGTTAGCAACCCTGAGAGTCATATCACCTACCTTGATAACTCTACGGTTTCTCAAAGCCTGTAATGAATTATAGATATGAGATCCTGATCCGGTATCTAGTACCCAAGAAGTAGAGTTAATTGACATACAGTTTTCTATTACAAACACACCCGAAGTCGAAGCCACAACATGCTTCGGATCCTGGATTCTGGCTTTCAAAGCCCTGCAATCCATCTGCCAATGCTCTTTCCTGTGACAATAGGAATATCCTACCTTCCTTACTGTTAGCCCAGAAACTTTTGCCCTTCCCTGTCCTTCTACCTTACTGACACCGCATATCGGCTTTGTGGAGGTCTTCTTCTTCTCACCCTTTGCTTTCGCCTTGGATGCAAAAGAGAAAGATTCCCCAATAAGCTGAGTGGGTGTCACCCTGGTTTCCTTCAGGGTACCTTCAACTGGAAGTATTACTTTCTTCCCTTAGGCAAAAGAAGATGGTAGGGACTGTAGAAATAAGTCAGCATATGACCCGCTGCCCAACGTGGTCTCCAGATCCGTGAGCTCGTCAATATAGCTAGTCATCGAAAGGACGTTGTCCCCTACAAATGACCTGACAGCCAAGCTCGCTTGAAGCAATTCTTTTGAGGTCTCATATCTTGCGGTACGAGATTGCTCTCCACATAAATCTTTGTTATGGAGGAAGATGGATGTCACGACCCGTAATTTAGTGCGTGACCGGCACTTAAATTACACAACATCTGAAGGCGTAACGTAAATCACGTAAGCCGAAGCCCAGAAAATCTAAACCTTTTTGCGGAAAATAGTGGGGTGCAGTTTTGAAATAAAGGTATAATGTATCATGTTTTTCTTTGAATGCATAACTAATGAAACATGAAAATGCAAGTAGGTTATACTATAGTTGAAAACATGTTTCGTCTTAAAAAATTTGGGAAGCACCTCCCTTGTACATCTTGATCCAAAACCATAAACAAAACAATATATAGTCATCCCCAAGCGGGAGCTAGCTCTTCGCCAACTGGCAGAATCACAACCACGCAAAACATATATATGACGCCCAATGGTGAAGATCAACCCAGAAAGAACAAATAAAGAAGCAAGACATCAAAACTCAAGAAAGCGATAAAAAACCCATCGCTTTAAGTCTCGCACAATACCCAAGTTTGACTAGGTCTACCAATATACAAATTCTAGTCTCTGATTTGATCTGATCTGATGTGATTGAGAATCTAGATACAATAGAATATAAGTACGAGAGTGGGCACGATCCAACATGTGTCCCACCTACCAAAGCAAAGCACTCTGGATGAAGCTGTGTGCAAGTAATACCGCAACTGATCCCAAGCAGTCAAACCTGCAAGAACTGTGGCACAACGGAGGTGAGTTGCCAATTCGTGAGTAGAAAACATCAGCAAGTAGAAATCGAATAAAACAACGATTTCCTAGGTCACTATATCCTGAAGGTAATACTATGATATCTAGGGTGACCACATATGTATATATGTCAACAATCGATCAATGCAATGACATATATAAGTAAACATTCGACATCATATGCCTGTATGCATGTGGATATCATCCTTGTGTCCATCAACGACACAAACAATATCATGAAACCTGAGTGTCCCACTCCGACACTCGAACATCATGAAAACATAAGCCTGTATATATAGATGAGGATATCAACCACGTGTGTCCATCAACGACACATCAAAATCATGGAACCTGAGTGCCCCACACCAACACTCGAACATCATGAAAACATAAGCCTGTATATATAGATGAGGATATCAACCATGTGTGTCCATCAACGACACATCAAAATCATGGAACCTGAGTATCAAACACCGATACTCAAAACATCATGAAAACACGTGTCCAGCATCGACATGTAAATCCCCATATCTCAAGCTCCGTCAGTCCGGATCAGCCCATATCACGACAACGGTCGGTATCCTCCAGATATCCGTCACGCCAAACTATCTCGGGCTCCGTCAGTCCGGATCGGCCCATAACATCACACGACTCCGGTCGGTATTCTCCAGATAACCGCCGAGCCCAAAACTATCAATGGTAGGTAGTGTTCCCACTGCTAGGGTCAAATTCTACATCTCGAGCTACTTACCTCGGAGTACCTTACCAGGTCCACCATGTACCCGCAGACGATGCCTCCCGCTCCTCGAATCAGGTATACTCACTTCTCAGAACCAAGAAAACTCATGGTGGACACCTCGAAATATCATATCAAAAGAAACCGCATTTTTAAAGTAATACATTGTTCCCTTTGAAATATAACTGCGGTTCTCAAATCCAGAGATTTCGTGAAAACAGCATCTCAAGCATATAACCATAAAGTACGATGTATGCAACATAGAGTAGTAATATGAGCATATCGTGTATATCATGCACGGATGTCAAGTGATAATATTGAACAATGAATGTACTTTTACTTTTAAGATTTATCTCATAATATGGCAGTTCTACTGTGTAAGTGACATGGCAATTCTACTGTGTAAGTGACATGGCAATTACCGATGAAGAATGTGTGTGAGCCGACAAATCTATGTATGTGTAACATACGCATCAACGGTAATTATGCAGGTGTAGTAGCAAATGATATCATATAGCATTAAATACTGGCACGTGGCATATACATCACGAAAGGTAATATACTATACGACATGAACAATAAATGGGAATATCTATCTACACAAGAATCATGCGGTCACTTTTTAAACGATACACATCGTCATTTTGAAACTAGGTATGGTTCAGGTGGCAATCGTTATATCGGCGATCCCGTCTCATAACACTCGATATGAAAATAATCCTCGATCGTCATCCTCAAATCACTAGCACGGATCAATCATCCGGTATATCTCATCACGTACGGTAATCCATCGTACGAGGTCATCAAACAGAATAGGAAATCTATCGACCAATACAATAATGAGGGTACGGATCTAAAGTCTCGTACGGCATATTACTCATTATACTCATAAATATATATATATACACACACACATATATCTCAAATCACATTTGTATAAACGTCATATCTTATTAATTTCACAAAACCTTTATCTCAATCTCGTGTCGTGTTTATCGATCTCGATCTCATATCATACCATTAATGACTCAAACTTGTCCTCTTTCAATTCATACTCATTAGTGTCAACTTTTATCCTATCATCTCTTTACTAAATCCTATAATCATGTTATCTTAAGTTCGTAGCATATCCTTTATCAAATTATAACTTATAAAATGATCTTCCATATCAATGGTTGCGGGGGTGCTATACGCCATCCACCCGACTTCCCTCATAGATATAAATCTACTCACCAGCTAAACTCCTCGCTTAGCCAAAGTCGATGAGCTTCGTCATCTCGGAATTCCACACGAAGGTACCTCCAATAAATACACAATCGCAATGCAATTCTATTAAAATCAAGTCCGAAAAACCGATACGGCACAGGTATTCGCTCATAGGTTAAAACCTATAGCCTATGCGTGAAAACACAACCAAATAACCCTCGTCGTTGACGTACAAAAGCCAAACGACGGAATCCAAATCAAATATAAAAACCAAGTTTTCAGAATCGGAAAACGAAATTCAGCAACATAAGAAATCACTCCCAGATTTCATCTCAGGTAAAATTAGCCAATTTTGCATATAAGGTTGCTCTAGATATCTCATAACAAGTCCACTCACCAAAAATCACAAGGTTCCACTCTGATGTGGCCGGAATTTGCGGCCACAATGAATTTATCTGGGGCGTGGAGAAGGTATTAGGGGCCCGAGCTTCAGGGGGTGCTTCCATGTTGCCTGCTCATCTCTCTGTTATGGGGACTTATCTTATAATAGTCTCGGGTCATAGCAGATCTCAGAATCCTATCACAATTCACACAAAATATGATATCGGCCAATTTAAAAGTTCGTGTTTTGGGTTTTTGTATCTGTTCTTAGCCAATAAAACACTCTTTAAGGTCTTGTAAACACTTATTTCACCTCAATTAACCACTTAACAGCATCATGGAAATTTCCAAGATCACATAACTCACCAAATCGATTTCTAAACTAAACTAGGATATATAAACACAATAGTTAACTAAAAGTGTGGGTTTATACCTCATTAGCAACTGAAGAAAATTCTTGAGTTGCCCAAAGTCTTCAAAATCCACACTTGATTGGTCTAAAGGGTTTAGGATAGGCTTGTGCATGTTTTTAATGAAAGTGGCATGGGGTTTTGGAAAGTATTTGGAGATGATGTATGGAGGCAGTGGAGATTGAAGGAGATGAAGAAAATAATGGAGAGTGAAGGATGAAGGAATATGGTAGCAAAGTCAAACCCTCTCTCTCTTAAGCTCACTCTCTCTCACTCTAAATATCTCCTACACTCACCTCTCACAATAAAATATCTGCTTCTCTTAACTCTTTTTTTGTTTCATTCTCTTTGCTTTTTTTGTTTCATTCTCTTTGCTTTTCTTTTCTTTTCACTTTTCTTTTCTCATTCACAACACTCACAAATACACAAGTCATGACACAATAACAACATGTACATGGCATGGTGCACTAGCCATGGAAAAATGTAAAAAAAATATGGATTTGGCTTAATCGCGATTAGTAGTGCACTAATCAAATTTAATTTAAATTTGAATATCATTAATTATAAAAATGCCAAAATCCGATAAATATCATTATAATAAATAAATCCTTTTAATCTCCGATTATTTTTCAAATATTGGTATATACTTATACCATTTTACGAAAAACCCCTATTCGCAAATCCAATAGTTTTCGCGAAATATATTATTTTAATATTAAATTTCCAAAAATAATATTTTTTATTTCTGAAATGTTACAGTCTTCCCCCCTTAAATAAATTCGGTCCCCGAATTTAAATTTAATTCCCAAATACTAAAACATTTCAATAATCAGCTCAAATCAACGGGGCTCCGAAATCACGGAAGATACAGAAATACCACAGTGCATCGTGTGTGCCTGAAAACGAGTACGAAACTCCATCAAGCATCATGCAATCATCAAAGTTATAAAGAAAATACAAATATCGAATTCCACTACTGGAATCCAAATGCACTATAGTCAAATTATAATACGTATATAGCACGCATCTTTGTAAAACCATTTTAAAAACTAAATAAGTCATGCCAAATCTTTTCCAAATCTTCGTGCTATGCGTAGCTCACGGCACATGTGGCGGACGATCATTTGTAAAGTAGTAAATATATACTTATATATAGTTTGCTCAAATTATACGTCCTGCCTTTTTGAAATACCCCAGAAGGTTCTTTTTGTAAAAATTTCGTATCATTCGAGGACACGTAGGAGATAACGAGACTATAGCTCCTTTTTGAAAACCTCTTGGTAACTTTTTATCCATGCAAAAGCACTCAGGCACTGTCCTCAGACCAGCCCTGCTCGGCTACTATACAATATAGTATCCATCATCAAAATGTGATACTCATAAATAAAATCAGCCTCAAAAGGCGTATCCAATATCACTTGCGTCGGGTGCGCACGGAAAACCAAATCCAATACAAGTGCCACGAATATACACAAAAGCAAAACTAAGTGCAATGGGTGTGCACGAAAGCATCTGTGGACAACAAAATCAAGTGCAGCTATAGTGCACAAAAATCTCAACCCAGTGCAATTAACATGCACGAATGAAAATCACAATTAAGTGCATCTGGTGTGCACAAAATCTCATATCATGCGCCCAACATGCATGAAAATCCAAATCAAGTGCGTCAGGTCCGCACAAAACATCTAGTGCGGTAGCGTGCACGATAACGAACGCCATGTGCAGACGCTCACGATAACATAAATCTGGTGCAATAAATGCATGAAATACAAATCCGGTACAACCAATGCATGAAATACAAATCTGGTGCAACCAATACATGAAATACAAAATCCGGTACAACCAATGCACGAAATACAAATCCGGTGCAACCAATGCACGAAATCTCATCAATATCTTAAATGCTCTCAAAAACAACACCGAGTATACCAAGGTGTATAGAATCATAAACGTGTGCAACTGCGTGCACAAAATCCATCCTAATGCACTGCAAGCATATATAAGCTATACCGAGTGCAAAAATCAAGTCAAGTGCGTATGACATGCACGAAATCGAAATAGACATTATCGAATCCACGAAACCATAAATACGTGCAGCGATGGTACAAATCGATACCAAGTGCAACATGTATGCACAAATCATAAACCAATGTACCGGTGTATAAAACATAAATCAAGTGCAATAACTGTGCACAATATAAATTTCCAGTAGGTGCAGCCATGGTGCACAAAAACATAAATCACGAAACCTAATCATCGAAACTCAACTCCAAGCGATAAAAGTGTGATACTCTGATCACAAAACACAAATCACAATAAATGACATTGAGGTACACTCCTACAATGTCAAAAAATATGCCGGTGCGCCCAAAGCTGGCAGAGCAAGATCATCTACTTGCCTCTTGCTCACAATATAGCGTCTTCGGTCTCTGGGTTCACGTTTTCTCTGTGGATTACAAATCTCACAATCCCTCGGATCATCGACCTGGTCAGGTGTACTTAACGGAACAATCCCGCTCTGGAACTTCTCTGATCACCATTTGGCCAATCAACATGACTGTTGGATATATGTATGCCCTAGAGGCCATTATATGATAGTGGATGTATCTATACATGTATATATATTCAGTATGCATTCTTGCTCGACATGATAGTATGCTATCTGGTTCTTCTTTATCTGACATGTTGATTTGATCATGCTTTTATTCATTCATACATGCTGATAAAGTCCTGAGGATATCGGCTTGACTGCTCTGATTATGATAGAGATCATACTAGTGGTACATCTGTAGTCTATAAGCATATCCTGAAAAGTCCCTAGTCGTAGGTATATCGAGACGGGGCATTGATATACCAGAGTAGACTGGCGTATATGATACTAGACCCATACGATAGGCGATGAATGTTCCCACATTCATCGATGTTTGACATCAAGATCATATATGGGTGCTCAGTGGTGACTGGGTACACTGGACGGACTCACCGAGAACTCCTATATGGAATTATATCTATCGTCGGATAGAAGTTCTCAGGTGACACTGGTACAGGTTAGTCTGTAGACCCGAGATCGTCATAGAGTCTTGTGTGTTCTCCCACTGTACTTTGATTGCCACCCTACCACGGCTCTAATAAGTCGTGCAAACAGGTGGCCGTTGGGTACAGTCCCGAGACACACGAAGGCAATGAGAGATAGGAGGGGTTTCATCTCTCCCGGTATTGGGAGTTGATGATGTGCTGTGCCCGACTGGTTATATCAGTAATTCCCTGGCCAGGGCTGCTGAGATTTGCTGATAAGTGTTATCAGTAGTTTCTCGATCTGTTATAGACCATTCACCGGCACGACTTATTGAGTTATTAGGGTCGACGTGACCATCCCTAGGCTCGATATGCAGCATATCTGACGAAGAGACCGGACTGTACGGTAGTGTTGCCGGTTGGCTCGTCGGGAGTTGTAGCAGGTTCGCTTGTTTTCTTCTGATCGCTCAACACCCGGGTGGCCGTTACGTTTAGCTGACCGCATGCGGCTTGGGGGTGCTTGATATGATCATCACCCTCTGCCGGCGTATTGACGAGTCTTAGAGTCCCACACAGGAGTTACCTAGTCCAGGCGAAACGTTGTGGTGCGCGTATGCGATATGCGCATGGACCCGATTAAAATGCGCGTATATGATACCGTACATTGATCGGGCGGCTTGCTTTTGGTAGGGTCATATGTGATATGGCCGGATTGATAAATCAAGTGTTGATTTATCATTTAACCATTAGTTTTCTCACTTAAAACCTTTCTTGAATATGATGGATGTATGCATGCATGTATGTGTTTCTTTCTTTCTTTCTAGTTTCATGCACATATGGATGTGCATACATACATACATACATACACCCATCTATCATGGTTGTTTACACATGGAAATGGTGGCAATATAAGACTCACACCATGGATAAATATATGGATTATTATTTAATTTTATGTTTAAAACAAAATAGAAAAGGAAAGGATAATTCTTGAGTTGTTTCTACACTCTTCTTTAACGTAACCATTCTCACCTACCCTTAACCTTGGATTAAACTTTCCTTACATGTTTTAAACCCTAATTAAATAATAACAAAAAGATTTAACCATGGTTTGTAGTGAGAAGAAATAAAATATATATAGATATATTTCATTTCTTTTCAAGGGTTATCATTTTACTCTTGTTAAAAGAAAGCTACCATCTTCTTCCTCCTTCACCATTTGCTCTCTAGTTTCTTCTAGTGAGTAAAACACACATAAAGAAAGATTTTTGAAGTGAGAATCTTAACCACAACATCATTCTACACAAGTTTAGCCAACTTGTTTAGAGTGTTCTCTTCGTTTCTCATCTTGATAATCGAAGTTGCGAGATTGGACGAGGAACTCCGGGTGGATCGTCGTGGACGCGAGAAGACTTTAAGAGGACCTTCTTCCAACACCCAAGAGGCCAAAGAGTCTAGCGAAAGGGAGCTACAAAGGTTGTAGTCTCGAAACCCTAGTTTTTATTGGCTTTAAATTCGAAAACCTAATTTTCTAGGATCGATTCCTTTGTATGCTTGTTTAGCACCATAAAAATTTAAACTTTGAGACATGTGTTGCTTCAAAACTCTACATAGGGTGCTAGGCAAACCTTTCATTGGTATCAGAGCCGACCTAGAACATTAGGCGACGCTTTTACGAAGTAAAAATCCCGATCGGACAAAAATACGACATTTTAATACCTTCTCTGGACAAATTTTAAAAACTGCTGTTTTTCAGAATTAAAAATATGTAAAAAATTCAGCAGGAAAATACAAGAATTACGGTATAAAAATTATGCAATGAACAGTGAATCTTGCCGCGGAAACGCGGCCTAAGCTTGCTTAAGCCGCGGCTCCGCGGCCGTACTTAGCAATCAATGCATAATATTTATACATTAATGCTTCATTCTGCTTGTATATTTTTTAGGGTATTTTTAATCTGAATTTAGTACTGTATTTTCTGGAGATGGTTTTGGACGCGTAGATTCGATCGGAATTTTCATTTCGTTGCTTTTCCGGGTAAATTAGAAAGTATTGAAGTGTTTGAACGAGTATCATTTGCTCACTGTTCACGGGATTTAAATACTTTGGAAATACGTGCAAGTCTTTTTGTGGTGGACCTTCTAGAAGACAACAAACCTTAACTCGATTATGTGACCGTCTTGAACTGCCCTTTAAACCTTAGGGTTTGGGCAGTACGGCATGCCACATGTGAGGCGTTGGCTTGACCCTTCTACGGCTGGACCGCTACTATTGTGTCACACTCCGGATTTTTTGAACCCTGCTCAAGTGTTGAGCTTTAGTGAATCTTGGGTACTTGATCGTTCGTTCGAAAACTTTAATACTGTCTGTTTATCTGGAATGTGATACAATATGTGGAATTCATATAGTTTAAGCATGAAATACGAAATATGTGATATTTCGCATTTATGATGTCTAAAGAGAATGTGGATCCCAAATATTGTAGTTTTACACTTTCTTTTCTGTGACCGTAAGTGTAGTATGTTCGATATCGCCGATTTCGTTGCTATACATCAACGACAATCGGGGTACGCATACTTACTTACGTTGATGATATGAGATATTATGTGTTGCTGAGATATGATGTGCAGGATTGTCGCGATTGAATAGCCGGGGGGTTTTATGTGAGATGAGAGTTTTATATTTTCATTCATGTAAATTCAAATGTAATGTAATATTCTTTTATTTGGGGCACTTCCGGGTTGAGGTTGTGTCACCAGTGTTGTATATTATTTACTTTTCCGCATTAGGATGGACCCAAGGAGGGGAGCACAGGTGACCAGGTTCTGGGGTTCAGTGGGAGGCCATCTCGAGGAGTCGAGACCGGGTCTCCTAAACTCCAGAATTGGTAGGGTCGCTTGCCGCTCTCGTAGGGGTCCAGGGTGTGGGCTTGGCTATTCATCGCGACTGTGGAATCCGTATTTTCTATTCTGGCTAAATACTAAATACGGACGTCCTAGTATATCCCACATTATATCTATGTTTCTGCTGCCTGTGTTCTGTGATATCTGAGACGAATGACATATTATATATATGATATATAGTAAACGTTGCTTATATTTTACACCCGCACTAGTCCCGTCCCGGTATGCCGTTAGTTAAGTAACCTAACGGTGCATAACGGAACATTGCGGCGAATGCGGATGGCATAAGCGTACGTGTTATTTTCGTTTCTTTTCTGTGATTGGCTTAAGGACTTAAATGATGGGATTACATTAATGTGATTAATGTAAAGAAAATAAATCTAAAAAGATGTTGTAGAATCGGATTTGAAAACCACTCGGCTATTTATGAATAAGCTATATTTCAAAACTGCGGAGCTTAAGCCACTCCTTTTGAAAACCATTTGATTCTACAACGATATCAAGCTCAGAGCGTTAAAGATTTTCTTAAAAATCATCAGCAACCCTCCGTCATTTTAGGAAGTAGAGTACTTAGTATTCATGCTACGTTTGTTGACCTTAGCCAAGGCGTAGTGTACGGTAGCTAAGTGATGTCTTCCTACAAATGCATATGATGCAGATTAATTAGGACGGGCATATGACTTCGTTGACCTTAGCCAAGGGTCATGTGAACGGGTCTAATTAATCAAGAAATGATGGATTGAGCTTGACTAGTACTCATAATTTGTTGACCTTAGCCAAGGTCACGAGTACTAGGGGTAAAAACCACATCGGGAATTTCAATAGTTGAAATTTGCAATGAGAATGCATACCTTCCATGCGATGCTTAGATCCCGATCCCACTGTGGGCAATAGTTGCTCCAAGGAGAGTTTTACAGTTTACAATTACCTAACTCATTAGGTGTCTAGAAAGGTCTTAACGGGGCTCCGCCTCTGGGAAAACGAGGTTTACTCTAATTAGGTCCGTGCGAAAGCACGGGGAACCTCCCTCAAGTACCGACACTGGCCTGGCTGAACGGTTAGCGAAGTTGTAGACTGTAATTAATCCTGGCTAGTTTTTCTTTTTAAGGTTTGAAAGAAAGACTCGATAAAAGCAGTTGGAAACATCGATTAGACAAGATAATAACCAATTTGATCTATGCAAGATCTTTCGCTGAGTGTATTCTTTTCTCTCTCTTAATGGCAGATACCCATGACTGGACTCAAGCTTCTACTAGATAAAAACAAACTGAATGGGACCAATTATAAAGACTGGCTGAGGAATCTGAAAATCGCCTTGACTTATGATAAAGTATCATATGTCCTCACGGATTCAGCCCCGCCCGTCCCAGGTCCAAAATCCTCAGTTGCGGACAAAGAAGTCCGCAAGACATGGGACGCTGATTGTGCCACGGCCAAATGCCTCGCGCTTGCATCGATGGACAATACACATCAAAAGCAACACGAGAATATGGACATTCAAACCATATTGCTCCATACAAAGGAGTTGTATGGAGAGCAATCCCGCGTATTGCGATACGAAGCATCAAAGAAATTGTTTCAGATGCGAATGGCCCCTGGCACACCAGTAGGAGACCATGTTCTGAAGATGATAGCTCTTATAGAAGAGCTTGAGGACCTTGGATGGACGATGGACAATGAACAAAATATAGATATTATTTTGTAGTCCCTCCCCTCCACCTTTGCTCAATTCATAGTGAACTTCAACATGCACGGCATGGAGAAGGAACTCCCTGAACTCCTTAATATGTTAAGGAGTGCAGAGAGCACTATGAAGTCAGCAAAAACTCCCGTTATGACTATTGGACAGTCTTCCTCTTCTCGCCCGAAAGCTAAGGCCAAGGGAAAGAAAAAGAAGAAACCCACTAATCCTAAGGGTGGAGTTAAAAAGGTGAAGGGAAAGGAAAAGTCCAAGGCTCGAGACACAGGGAAGGGCGAATGTTTTCATTGCCACAAGACAGGACATTGGAAGCGCAATTGCACGGAGTACTTAAGTCTCAAGAAGAAGCATGGTGATGCTTCTGCTTCAGGTGCGTTTGTGACAAAAAACTGTTTTTCAATAAACTCTGCTTCCTGGGTATTAGATACCGGTTCAGGTTCTCACATTTGCAATTCTATGCAGGGGCTGAGAAATAGCAAAGTTTTGAAGACAGGTGACCATACTCTCCGCGTTGGAAATGGTTCCAATGTACATACAGTCGCAGTGGGAGAGTATCACTTGGGGTTGCCATCTGGATGTATTTTGGTTTTGAATCCATGTTATTTTGTACCAAGTATGCTTTGTAATATAATATCCGTTTCTTTGTTAGACAATGAAGGATATAATTTTGTATTGCAGAACAATGTTATGAACATTTACCTGAATCAAATGTTGGTTGGGTATGGTACGCTTAATAACGAAATATATGTCCTAAATCAACACACAGTTTTCAGTATACAAAACGCTAATAAAAGAAAACTTTCAGAATTAAATGAAGCTTTTCTTTGGCACTGTAGACTTGGTCATATTAACGAAACAAGACTAAACAAGTTACACAAAGATGGATATTTAAACTCTATTGAATATAAATCTTATGCGACTTGCCAGTCTTGTATCAAGGGTAAAATGACCAAAACTCCGTTTACCGGACACGGAGAAAGAGCTACTCAACTCTTAGGCCTCATACATAGTGATGTATGTGTAAGTCCACGTTGCGACCCCCGGTTCTTACGGGGAGACGGAAACGGTATAAAATCAAAATTTTAACGCAAGAGGCAACATGGACTAAGCTAGGTCGGGATCTTTACCTAAACTAAAACTACCATACTAAGCTAAAGATATTTAGTTACTCGGATGAAGATGGTTATACCTAAACTTGAACTCCTTCTCTTCAAGCTCCGATGGTGGTTCGATGGCTCCTTCTCGTTGTCTCCGTACGCCGAAGATAGATCCACTTGAAAGCTCCAACCTTTAGCTCCTTCTTCGTTCTTTGAAGAAACTAGTTCACTTGGTTTGCTAAACCTAGTGAACTAGAATGAGTAGAGATGATTTAGAATGGGATTTTATCTATGGTTCTTGATTCTCAACTCATGAGACAAGAGAACCATAGATCAAGAGAGGGAGCAAGAGGTTGAGGGTGAGAGCAAGAGGAGAGCTCAAGAACAAGAGAGAGAATGAGCAAGAAAGAATGAGCAACTATTTTTGTCTTTCACCCTCTCATAATCCAAAGTGATCATAACTCATCATATCAAAAAAGTCTTATGTGATGGTTAGAAGCAACCATAACCTTATCATGTCATGCACTCATTTTACTCAAATGAGCAAGCAAGAAAAAGTCTTTGGTATGAAATGATAACCATGGTTATCATGATGGTCAACTAGTCAAGCCTAGTCAACCGGTCAACAAGTCAACAAAAGTCAACAAAGTCAACAAGTCAACAAGTCAACAACCATATCACCATAATACTTAATTAATATAATAGTTAATCACATATCATATTCTCATTAGGGTTGAGCATAAAGTCAAATAGTCAACGGTCAACTGTCAACAGCCCTAATGAGAATCCGCAGCCTCTGCCTCCCTGTCAACTGTGCATACACACCCGCATCCGCGTTCCGAGGAACACGAATGCAAACTGGATAAATCCAATCCCATAAGGTACACTAGGATCTGGTTTAAACCAAAGCCCGCTAGTGTAAACTGTCCGGACACTGTACGTGCACAAGTGCACGGATGTGACCGAACCCTGTCGCATAACCACGCGACCTGTCGCAATACCATGCGACCTCTACTCTTTTGCCTAAAGGCGAAAAGCTTTCTGTGTGGGACTCTAAAGACTCGACACTACGCTGGCAGTGGGTTTAACCACAGACCGCAAGCGGCACTAGCTGTGCGTAACGGTCCCCAGGTAATGCCGACAAGAAGACCGACGAGGCGAAACCCATCTGAACTCCTACTGAGCCTGAGCGTGACATTCTCCGTACAGTCCGGTCTGTTCGTCTGATACATCGCATGGCGGGCCTAGGGGGCGGTAAACGTCAGTCCCCCAATAGCGGTACAAGTCGTGCCGGAGTGAAGCCCAATACACCCTGAGATAACACTGGAAACCTACCAGTATATCTCGTTTGCCCTGGCCAGGGACTACTCGTGTAATGGCTCTCCTAGACACAGCGCGATGTCAACCCCCAATACCGGGAGAGACGAATCCTGTCTAACCGTCACTGCCTCCAAGTGCTTCGGGACTGCACCCAACCACCACCTGTTTGCACGACTCCTTTGAGCCGTGGTAGGGTAGTGATCAAAGTACAGTGGGAACACACTCGAGGCGGAGTGACAGTGTCAAGTCAGCGGACTAAGCTGTACTCATGTCACCTGGGAACTGATAACTGACGATAGGTATAATACCAACTAGTCAGTTCCCGACGAGTCCTGTCCATTGTACCCGTAACCTAACGAGCACCCGCATACTATCTCAAGTACGACGTACTGACGGCTGTGGGACAGACCGTCTCCCACACTGGGATGAGAAGCGCATGCGCTGGTCTACTCCGGAGTATCGATGCCCTGTCTCGATAGTCCTGCGACCAGGGACCTGAATAAGGATGTGCTTATAGATTACCCAGCCCCCACTAGTGTGACTGCCATCACAACGCTGGTAATCAAGCAAAGATCCTAAGGGCTCCACTAATGCGTATAAGTGATATACTGAAATAAACACAGGTACACATTGAAGTAGAAACAAACCAAGTAGCATACTACTATTTTGAGCATGATTGTATATACAAGGTGAATATCCCAAGCATCCATTAAGTAATATACAAACTAGTATGATACAGTAATGGCCTCTAGGGCATATACACTAACAATCTCCCACTTGCACTAAGGCCATGTACTGGCGTATCGAAGACCTATCATCTCGATCAGCCGCTCGAACTGAGTCTGGGGCAGGGCCTTGGTGAATGGATCAGCAGTGTTATCTTCTGAAGCGACTCTCCGAACCTCGATCTCCTGGCGATCTACGATTTCCCTGATCAGGTGATACCGCCTCAAGATGTGCCTGGATCTCTGATGGGACCTGGGTTCCTTCGCTAAAGCTATAGCCCCATTGTTGTCGCAATACAGAGGTATTGGATCAACAATGGACGGAACCACCTGAAGTTCTTTCAAGAACTTCCTCATCCAGACAGCTTCTTTTGCGGCATCAGATGCAGCGATGTATTCCGCTTCCATCGTCGAGTCTGCAACGGTTTCTTGTTTGGAACTCTTCCAACACACCGCCCCTCCATTGAGGGTAAAGACAAAACCCGACATGGACTTGGAATCATCTTTGTCACTCTGGAAGCTGGAGTCAGCAAAGGCCTCGATCTGGAGGTCTTTTCCGCCATACACCAAGAACATCTCCTTAGTCCTTCTCAAGTACTTGAGAATGTTCTTTACCGCTATCCAGTGTTTCTCCCCAGGGTTTGACTGATACCGGCTTACCACACTCAGTGCATAAGCTACATCCGGTCTGGTACACAACATCGCATACATTATAGAGCCTACCGCAGAAGCGTAGGGTATAATAGACATGCGATCCCTCTCCAAATCAGTCTTGGGAGACATCTCTTTAGAGAGGGTGATCCCGTGATAAGCCGGTAGGTTACCGCGCTTGGAATCTTCCATACTGAATCTCTTCAGTATGGTGTCGATGTACCTAGACTGTGAAAGTCCTAATATCCTCTTGGATCTGTCACGGTAGATCCGGATACCCAGAATGTACGAGGCATCACCCAGGTCTTTCATGGAGAACCTGTGTGACAAGAACCCCTTGACAGATTGTAGCATAGGAATGTCATTTCCTATTAAGAGAATGTCATCCACGTATAAAACGAGGAATACTACAGTTCTCGCTACAAATCTACTATAGATGCATGGTTCATCTGGATTTTTGATAAAGCCAAATTCTTTGACCGTCTCATCAAAGCAGATGTTCCAACTCCGCGATGCCTGCTTTAGTCCATAGATGGACTTAAGCAACTTGCACACCTTTCCGCTGCTCCCACTCTGAATGAAACCCTCTGGCTGGTCCATATAGACACACTCCTCTAAATTTCCATTTAGAAAAGCTGTCTTTACGTCCATTTGCCAGATCTCATAATTGTGGAAGGCAGCAATGGCAAGAAGGATCCGAATGGATTTCAGCATGGCTACTGGAGAAAAGGTTTCGTCGTAGTCCAAGCCAGGTCTTTGACGAAAACCCTTTGCTACCAGCCTAGCTTTATAGGTCTCAACCTGTCCATCTACACCAATCTTCCTTTTGAAGATCCACTTGCATCCTACGGGTTTTACCCCGTCTGGAGCAATGTCCAACGTCCATACCTTGTTGGTGTACATGGACTCCATTTCGGTCCGCATTGCATCCAGCCATTTCACTGAGTCAACGCTCTGAACGGCCTGCTGGAAGCTAGTAGGCTCATCATAATCTATGATGCAATCCTCTCTATCCCCGTCTATGAGAAAACCGCAGTATCTCTCGGGCGGATGAGTCTGCCTACTACTCCTGCGGAGTGGCGCAGGAATGTCCTGTTCTGTTGAACCCTCTGGTTCCACTAAGCTTTCAGTAACAGTCTGTGGTTCTGGAACTTCTTCCAGTTCTATTGTGTTCCCACTTATCTGGGTTTCCAAAAACTCAGTTTCCAAGAAGCGGGCATGCTGAGAAACAAAGACCTTTTGTTCCTCAGCTGAATAGAAAAGATACCCCCTAGAGTTCCTTGGGTATCCCACAAACTTACACTGTACTGAACGTGCCTCAAGCTTGTCCGCATGCTGCTTTTTTACAAAAGCTGGACATCCCCATACCTTAAGATACTTAAGACAGGGTTTCTTCCCAGTCCACATCTCATATGGGGTGGTAGGCACAGTCTTGGTGGGAGCCTTGTTCAAGAGATACGCAGCTGCTTCTAGTGCATATCCCCAGAATGATCGCAGTAACTCAGCGTTACTCATCATGGACCGAACCATATCCAATAGGGTTCGGTTCCGTCTCTCCGATACACCATTATGTTGCGGAGTGTATGGAGGAGTAAGCTGAGAGAGAATACCATTCTCTTTTAAGTAATTCAGGAATTCGGCACTTAAGTATTCTCCACCTCGATCCGATCTTAGAATCTTAATACTTTTGCCGGTCTGTTTCTCTACTTCATTCTTATACTCCTGGAATTTTCCAAAGGCCTCGGACTTATGTTTCATCAAGAAGACATAACCGTACCTTGAGAAGTCATCCGTAAAAGTAATGAAGTAAGAATGTCCGCTTCGGGCATGTGTAGACATTGGACCGCACACGTCACTGTGTACGAGTCCTAAGAGCTCGCTCGCTCTTACTCCTTGTCCAGTAAACGGAGTCTTTGTCATCTTTCCTTTGAGACAAGATTGACAAGTGGCATACGATTGATATTCGAACGCATTCAAATATCCTTCTGTATGTAACTTAGTCAACCTTCTCTCATTGATGTGACCCAATCTACAATGCCATAAGAAAGTCTGATTCATTTCCGGAGACTTTCTTTTGTGTGTATTCTGGACGTTGAAAATCTGTGGTTGGTTTAACACGTATATACCATTACTCAATGTACCTGACCCAATCAAAACTTGATTAAGGTGAATGTTTACAACATTACTTACAAACGCAAATTCATAACCTTCTTTAGAAACTAAAGATACAGAAATGATATTACAAGTTGCGTTGGGTACAAAAAAGCAATTACGCAAAACCAAAACATGTCCATCTGACATTCCCAGGTGATAGTCCCCTACGGCTTTAGCATCCATGCTAGCTCCGTTCGCAACTTTGAGGGTCATGTCACCTGCCTTCAAAACACTACGGTTTCTCAACGCCTGCAAAGAATTACAGATATGAGATCCTGATCCGGTATCCAATACCCAGGAAGTAGAGTTTATTGAAAGACAATTTTCAATAACATACACACCTGAAGCTGAAGCTGCAACCTGCTTCAATTCCTGTGTTCTGGCCTTCCAGGCCCTGCAATCATTCTTCCAGTGTCCTTTCTTATGAAAATAGAAGCATTCTTCCTTATCCACAAGCTTCCCCGCTATCTTTGTTGCTTTGCCTTTTCCCTTCGTATCCACTTTACCAACACCGCCCCTTGGTTTGGCGGGGGCCTTCTTCTTCTTTCCCTTGGCTTTCGCCTTGGACCTAGAAGAAGATGATCCTCCTACAAACAAAGTGGATGTTTCCCTACCTTTCAGTAGGGTGCCCTCTGCGCTCCTCAGCATGTTGAGGAGCTCTGATAGTTCAACCTCTTTTTCTTGTAGGTTGAAGTTCAGTATAAACTGGGCGTAAGTGGAAGGAAGGGACTGGAGAACTATATCCGTATATAGCTCACTCTCCAATGTGATCCCTAGGTCAGCGAGCTCCTCAATGAAGCCGATCATCTTTAGCACATGCTCGGCTACTGATGATCCGACGGCCATTCTTGTCGAAAATAACTTTTTCGACGCTTCGTATCTTGCGATACGTGATTGCTCTCCATACAGTTCTTTTGTATGGAGCAATATGGACTCCATGTCCATATTCTCATGCCTCCTCTGATGTTCGTTGTCCATCGAGGCAAGCAGGAGGCACTTGGCCTTCGCGCTATCAATCTCCCAAGTCTTGCGGATTTCCTTATCCGCGACACTGGAAGTTGGACCAGGGACAGGGGGAGCTTTGGTGGTAAGAAGATACCCCAGCTTGTCATAAGTGATTGCTATCGTGACATTCCTGAGCAAATCTTTGTAGTTTGGCCCTGTCAGTTTGTTTTTATCTAGGAGTAACTTAAGTCCAGTCATGTTGATTGGTCGCTGCAATTAGGAGAGAGAAGAAGAAACACTCAGCATGATGCTCTTGCAAGTTTAGAGTGGTTTTTAGTTTGTCTAAACAGGATGGCTCCCACTGTTTCTCGAATCCCTCCTCAAACCATAAAGAAAGAATTAGTCAGGATCAATCCCACCGTACAATACTTGCTTAACCGTTCAGCCAGGCCGGTGTCGGTACTTCGAGGGAGGTTTTCCAACGCTTTCGCGAAGTTCCTTAATTAGAGAACCTCTTTTCCCTGGGGGCGTAGCCCCGCTAACACCTTTCTAGGCACCTACTAGGTTTATAGCATTGATCGTTAAGTGAGAAATTTCCCGAGGAGTAGCATATACTCACAGTAGGATCGGGATCTAAATATCATCGCGTGACGAAACTGAAGGAATCCTACCAGAATCATCACACTCCAAATGGTATGCAAATCTAGCAAGTTTCAGTACTTATGAAACTCCCGATGTGGATTTTTGCCCCATGCTCTTATGACCTTGACGAAGGTCAACAAATCATAAGTCACATGTCAAGTTCTGCCCGTCATTATCCAGGTTAATTTGAATCCACCCGTATATACCCTTGACGAAGGTCAACAAGGTAATGCGAATGTCCCAAACCAACGCATCTATCTATGCTACATATGAATACCCAATAGCTACCAATCACTATGCCTTGACGAAGGTCAACAAACACAGCTTGAATACTATTGAATATTCATACGAAACGACGGAGGGCTACGAATGGTTTTGGCAAAACCGTGAACGTAGTGAACTTGATTTGGTCGATGGAACGAGATAGCTTTTAAAAGGAGTGGCTCAAGCTCCGCATTTTGAAAGTTGTTTTTGAAAAGAACCGAGTGGTTTTTCGAAAGTGTTCCAACGACTTTAGCTTGGTTTATTATCTTGCATTAGTTCTTTTAATGCGTGATATTCTTGCATTAGTTCTTTTAATGCGTCCCATCATTTAATCCTACCATTGCAGAAAACAACCAAAATATGACGTACGCTTATGCCATTCGCATTCGCCACGGGGCCCCGTCATTACCCGTTAGGTTACTTAACTAACGACAGAGCGGGGGCTGGGCTAGCGCGTCTGTAAAACATAAGCAACGCCTAAATAATATCATATATAGATATACTGCAATGATAAACATTTCAGATCACAGATAAATACATTGGATATACTAGGAATCTGTAATTTGTACGAGCCTGTAACAAAAACAGATTACACGGTCGCGGTGAATAGCCAAAACCACACCCAAGACCCCTACGGGTGCGGCAAACTACCCGCCAAGTACCCGAAGCGTAGCAACCTCCCTCATCTCCATGAGTAGGCCACTCGACACTTCGGCATACCCGGTAGTTTGTGCACCCCTCCATGGGTCTATCCTAGGAGCAAAAACAGTAAAAAGAAATTATACAATGACGGCTACAACCCCGACCCGGTTGTGCGGCCATACAAATAATTATTACATCAATTTACAAATTTACATGAATTGCAAGAAAAGAAAACTCTCGTCTCACAACCCCCGGCTATTCACCCGCGACAATCCAACATATTTATATACACATTCCAGCACATTACAGATCATGTATAACCCCGACCAATCGACATATAGCGATTAGCCGACGTTCAATACATGCAAACATCACAGATATAACCATCAAAGTCAAAGTGCAGTGTGTAAGTGCACGGCGGCGCCCCGGCCGTCAATCAGACGGCCAACGCGGAAACGGTGATAAACTTTTACGTTTGCGGACTTAGCAAACCGGCACCACCGCGCACTAAACTCCGGATCGTGCCATTAAACTAGTCTAAGCTATCTAGAGAGGGGGTAGAGAAGTATACCATCGATCCGAGTCCTCCGGTCTTCATCTCCACTCCGATCTCCTCGCGGGATCTCCGTCCGTCTCCTCCTCGTCGGAAAGGGCACCACGAAGCCGGGTACTTTTACGGGCTCCCACCTCAATACCGAGGCAACTCGCGCATGAAGCCGGCTACTCGACATGCACAAGATATGCTGTAGGGAGTGTAATGTAGAATTCATGTCTCACTTTGGGGTTTGTTGCCTTGATGGAGGAATCAAGATGATATGAACTTGGGGATTTAGGTAGCAATGAAAATTGAGATGGATGATTAATTTCCCACACAAAATGAAGCCTCTCATTTTCTCCCTTCCTCTCCAAAAAATGTGGCCGGCCAAGTCCTTTTGCAAATGGTGGAGGAATCAATTCTAATACAAGAGGGAGGTGATGGTAGTAGAACACAAGTGGTGACCACATCAAAAGTAAGCCTCAAATCAAAGATGCAAATCAATCTCATCCTCATCCTATCACATTAATGCAAAAACCATGATGAAGAAAAGAATGGAATCTAATGATCATAATCCCACAATTGCAAGAAACCCCCTCCCCAAATGTAATTTGCAAAACTGCAAATTACCCCCTCCATCGGAAAAGTCCGGCCGGGAAAGAACAAAGGAAAACCGGCCGGAACGGAATGCAAACTGGCAACTCCAGAAAACCGGTCCCGTAATAAATTACAGGAAAACCCCCATACTGTGCATACACACCCGCATCTGTATTCCGTCCGGATACAAATGCAATGAGACAAAAACTACACTGTACTAAACTAGGACCGGCTTAAGCCAAAGCCGGCTAGTTATATCCGTTCGATCCTGATCCGTCCAATACCGCACGTATCTGATCGAACCCTGCCATATTACCATACGGCCACTAGTACAAACTGTCTGATCCTGATCCGTGCAATACCGCACGTATCTGATCGGACCTTGCCATATCTCCATACGGCCTCTACAGCGTTTCGCCCGAAAGCTTGAGTAACTTGAAGTGTGGTGGACTCTAAAGACTCGTCAATACTATGGCTGTGGATTTAACCACTAGCACGTCAGAGGTATAAGCCAATACGTGACGGGCCACCAGCTATTGACCAAAAGGGACGTCGATGAGTAAACTCATCCTGACACCCTACTGAGCCTGTCAGTGACAATATCCGTGCAGTCCGGTCCGTTCGTCTATGAGTATCGCATGGCGGGCCTAGGGGGTTGGTAAAAGTCAGACCCCCAAAAGCGGTACAAGTCGTGTCGGAGTGTAGCCCAGAACACCCTGAGATACTACTGGAATACCTACCAGTAAATCTCCTTGCCTTGGCCAAGGACTTTGTGTAATGGCTCTCCTAGACACAGCACGACCTCACCCCCAATACCGGGAGAGACGAACCCCTGAAGATACGCTCACTGCCTCCATGTGGCTCGGGACTGTACCCAACTAAAACCTGTTTGCACGACTCCTTTGAGCCGTGGTAGGGTAGTAATCAAAGTACAGTGGGAACTCACACGAGACAAATGACGATCCCCAGGTCGATGAACTAACCTGCACATATGTCACCAGGGAACTGCCATCTGACGTCTGGTATATGACCAACTAGCATGTTCCCGGCGAGTCCTGTCCGGTGTACTCATAACCCAATGAGCACCTGTATACATCTTAGGTGATCCAACTGACACCAGTGGCTTGTGAGACCGGCCACCGCCCCTCGTCGGGGTCTCGACTGTATACACTAGTCTACTAATGGAGTATCGATGCCCAGTCTCGAAACTCCCACGACTAGGGACCTTTTAAGGATAAGCTTATAGACCCCCAGCTCCCACTTATATGATCGCCCTCATACTGCTGGTGGTCAAGCAAGAATCCTAAGGGCTCTATCAACGTGTAATAGCGACGTGTCAGGTCACCTAAAGCAGTACACGATGATAAAGGTAAACCAGATAGCATACTATCATCTCGAGTAAGACTGTCCTACCGGGATAGGTCCTCCCTCAATCATTACAATCACGTACCTGTGACCTAATAATTGACTCTGAGGGCACTATCTCCAACAATCTCCCACTTGCACTCAAAGCTAATTATTGCGATGTCGCATACTCACAGCCCGTGTGATACCGAACATCCAACTCCTCTACTAGTCAGTCTCACAAAGCTCGTTTGTGGAACTATTGCGTTCGAGGAATAGCCTCAGTAAGTGGATCCGCTTAGTTGTTTCTTTCTATGTCTCTCTATATCTCAAGTTCGCGGAGAAAACCATCTCCCGAAAAGAGAGCAATACCTGTCTCAGAATATGTTTGGATGTCTGATGGGACATAGCTCATAAATGAACTCCAAATCCAAACTTCTTAGACTGTATCGTCAACTGAACTTAATCAGTATCCTGCGCGCCATGCCTCCCTCAGTATTGCCTTGGACCACCTGTCCAAAATACTGCCCCTCATCAGAAGGAAAACTATAACTCTGACAACCTCCTTGTCGTCCATGTCACCTTGGAAGCCTGGAATGATAACTGTCTCCTGAATGAGGCTGTCGTTATCATATCCCTAGAACATCCACTTATGTTCTAAAACTGCTTCCGATTGTTTCTCCAGGATTGGATTAATGTCAACTTATTGCATCTAGTGCAAGAACAACATCTGGTGTGGTACTTGACATCTCATGATTGACTCAATTGCCTTAGCAAGTGATCTGCCAATCATGCCCGTCCCTCTCCCCTTAAGTCTATAAGACACCTTTAGAGAGGGTGACTCCATTATCTGCAGGTACACTACCGTGCCAGGAGTCGTCCATCCTAAATACTCTTAGAATGCCGTCAAGTACCCTGATTGGGAAACCACCCAAATCTAGATCTAAGACCATAGATCTAGTAACCAGTATGCCTGATATAAAATCCATGTCCTTTGTGGAGAAACCACTGTGTGACGACCAAAGTATAACCAATCGTAGTATAGGAATATCACTTCCTACTACCTTCTCAACAGACCCATCCCGTATTCAGATGACGTCAAACCTATGACTGTCACGTCAGAAATAGATGATCTATCTCCGCTACATCTGCTTTAGTCTATAAATAGACATAAGCTACCTGTCCACCAATGCTTCCGCTGCTCCCACTGACTACGACAACCCTCTGGCAGAGTCATATAGACGTACACTTCTAAAACTGGTTTAGAACGACGCTATACTCATCCTCCTGCTGGGTCTCGCAGCCTGGAACAACAACAATGGCAAGTGTGGGTAAACAAGAACTTCCCTGTCACCGTCCTTGAGGCTACCTGAGTACCTCTCGGGTGCCTGAAGTTACCCACCTTATCTGCGGAGTGGCCAATGGAATGTCAAATCAGATTGAATCTTTAGGTTCCTTATCAAATCTTCAGCAATCGTTTGCGGTTCTGGAATCACTTCCAGTTCTACCATACTCCCACTACTGTTTTTGAAAAATAACCATTTCTTTTAAAATGTGGCGAGTTAAGAACAATATCACTATTGATCTTCCAGATGGTAGAAAGTCAACCCTCGTCATAGCCTGGGTCAACCCACAAACAGCCATTACAGAAACGCGCCTTGAGCTGTCCAGAGTCTGGTTTTAATCATAAGCCGGACAACTCCCCGTACCTTAACAACGTTAAGATATGAACTGATCTATATCCAATATAGAAACAGAGGCACTGATTTAATTGAACCAGATTCAAATCATGCAGCTGTCCCCAGCGCATGTCAACTAAATGGAAGGAGGCCGATCAGCGTTACTCAACTTAGGAATGCTTCCAATTATGAGTAACCTGAAAGAGAATCAAGTTCTCTTAATCATTACTATCAACTGAACACCATACACAAGTATCTACATCTTCGATCACTTTGAAGAATCCCGATACTTGTGACACCTGGTTCTCCACTCTATTCAAATACCAATAACTTCTCCAAATTCGGACCCTGCGTTTCCACGAAACACCTGTCTAAAAACTAGAGAAGTCATAAGTAAACTGAATGTTGTATGAGGACCAACCCCTCTGTCCTGATGGACCCTGGACAACATACAATATTCTGTATAAGTCTCTTGAGTCTGATAACTCATTCACTGTGTGTCGTAGGTTGAAAACTGTACCTTTGGTTATGAAGAATTACACCGTTGTTTAATGCTCCTTACCTAACCATCCACTGATATAGGTAAATGTCGTAGACATAATTTCATAAAGGTATATCTCACTCTATGAAAATAGACGTACAGATATATCAATTTGAAATTGGTGCATAACAGCGGATATTCAAAACCAAATATTTGCCAACCGGCAAACAGCCCAGGTGATTTCCTCAAATATCACCGATTACAACGAATCCCGATATAATGAGGATGATCACCCAATTCCCAATAACTTACTCCCACTCATCATCTGTAAAACTATACAGATGTGAGAATCGTACCTGGTAAATACATACCCTGGAGTAAGTATCTAATCGGGAAATCAGTTTTCCTTTAACATTACACAGTGAAACTGAAACATCGAAATGTTCCGATGGGGTATTCTGGTATTCCTAGTAATGCCTCTTCCAGATTCACGACTGTAACCGTATAGTTCTTTGCCACCTCTCCAAATCCCTTCATATGTCTTTAGTCATTACCTTCTGCACACCCATTAGGCCAAATGGTTTTCTTCCTTCCCTACCGTTCGGCACCAGCCTATGGTTTGGAAGAGGACTATCCAATAAGCATAAAGGGTGTACTGTCCTAATCCTAGGAGCACTCGCAACGCGAGAGAAGGTGAAGATAAAAGACACCTGAATGTACTTTATTCCTATTTCTCCTGAACCAGGATCCATCCCCGAACTGGAACAAGTTCCTTTCGAGTTCGTATATAACCATACGATGGATTATCCAATAAAATGGGATCTTCGTAGTGATACGGAGTGTCCTGGAGAAATACAAAGGTGATTTAGGATTGGCGAAGAAATACTTGGTTTGGTCGTGAATAGCAGTCGCAATTTACTTTGCCCTCTTACTAATCCCTTGCTTTGTCTGAACTTAATACCTTCTGTACACCGTTTAGGCTAACTGGTTTTCTTTATTCCCTACCAGTCGGCACCAGCCTATGGTTTGGAAGAAGACAATCCAATTTGCATAATAGGTGTACTACTCCTAAACTAAGGAGTACTCGCAACCTGAGAGAGGGTGAAAAAAAAGACAACTGAATAATCCTATCCGTTTTCTCCAGAACCGGAAACCATCCTCGAATTCCTTCGAGTTCGTATCTAACCATACGATGGTTTTGTCCAATGGAAGTGGACGTTCGTAGTAATACGGGGTGTCCTGGAGAAAAGGGTAAAAGTAGGAGTGGCAATGAGGTCTGCAACTCTGACAATCCAAAAGCCAGTGTTAAGAAGGTTCGGTCAACTTGGTCACTGAGTCAAAGTCTTAGGGTCGGGTCAAATGGTCGCTGCCAGAGAGAGAGAAGAAACACTCAGCGTGCACTCTATCCTAGATCAGAATGGTTACCAATTTATCTAATCTGGAAACCTCCCACTGTACCTCAAATTCTCCTCCAAACCTGAAAGAAGAATTAGTCGGGGTCACCCGAGGAGTAAACCAACTCATCAGTGGGAATCGGGATCCAACTATCATTGCATGATAACGTGACGGAATCCGCTCACGCTATCACACTCCAGAAGGTATGCGCATATCTGGCAAGTTTCAGTTCTTTTGAAACTCCCGATGAGATTTCTGCCCCATGCTCTTATGACCTTGACTAAGGCCAACAAATCATAAGTCACATGTCAAGTTCTACCCGTCATTGTCCAGGTTGATTTGAACCCACCCGTACAAGCCCTTGACTAAGGCCAACAAGGCTATACGACTGTCCCAAACCAACGCATCTATCTATGCAGCATATGAATACCCAATAGCTACCAAACACTGTGCCTTGACTAAGGCCAACAAACACAGCTTGAATACTATTGACTACCCATATGAAACGACGGAGGGCTACGAATGGTTTCTGGCGAAAACCTTTAACGTAGTGAACTTGATATCGTTGAAGGAACGGATAGCTTTTTAGAAAATATAGTGACGAAAACCTTTACTAAAGAGGTCACTCCCGGTGAAGGGATCTCGGCTCTTTCCCCGTAGAATGGGGTGCAGGATATTCCAACTGAATACCTCGGTGCAAAGCAAAAGTGATCGGCTATAGTGAAGTTAATGCCCTGACGCAAACTTCTGTCCAAGGGGTCACTCCCGGTGAAGGGATCTCGGCCCTTGCCTCGTCGACTGAGGAGCAGGATATTCCAAATGAATACCACGATGCAAAACAAAAGTGAACGTCCTTGCAATAACAGCTTTTTGAAAAGTGTTCCAACAACATCAGATTAGGTTTGTTTAACTTGCATTGATCCGAATCAACGCAGTCCCATCAATTAATCACACCACAAAGAACGAAAATATACTGACGTACGTATATGCCATCCGCATTCGCCACTGGGTCCCGTCATCACCCGTTAGGTTAGCTAACTAACGGCAGAGCGGGGACTGGACTAGCGCGGATGAAAAACATATACAACATCTACTAATATATATACCAATATATTATATTTCGCTCAAGGCGTGAAAGAAATGCAATATCACAGAGAATGAACAGCATCACAGAACAATACAGATATCTGGGATCCCCGGGTTTCACAGAGCCACTACTGAAACCCGACGTTCCCCTGGTCGTGTGGATAGCCTGTGCAATGAAATCCTAGACCCCTACGGGCGCGGCAAGTCACCCGCCAAAACCTGAAGCGAGGCAGCCCCCTTCAGCACCGTGAATGGACCACCCAGCACTTCACGGAATCCGGTAACTTGGGCACCCCTCCTGGGTCAACCTGTACCCCCTACGAGTGCGGCGAGTAGCCCGCCAATCCTAGAGTGAAGCCCCCTCCGTCTCAATGCCATGAGATGCGGGCTTGTTGCCCTCCAGAACCCGGCTATCCGTGCACCCCTCCGCGGGGCAATCCTAGTACAGAAAGTAAAATATACATACACCGGGTACATCGACCGCAACCAGGTCGTGCCCCAAAATAATAATACAATCAGGCAGTGACGGCAGTCCACATGTCGGACGCTCGCCCCGCAATAACAAATGTACATAATACAACAAAGACTGTACTAGCATTGCGTCCAGGCTATCCCCCACGACCGATCCGCAACATCACAGCAAATACATAGAACATCAACGTGAAAGTCACGTTCGCAAATCCGTCTAACCGGGCTATAGCAGTTAGACCGGATTTACCGATCGAGTGACATTCACGGTCGCAGATATAATGTAAATACTGTGAAAAATGTGTTTAAAAAATTTCCGATTGATCAAACAATTAACAAGTGGGCCCCAAAGAAAACTGTAGCACTCACAGAAACAATTGGCCCAACTTTAATATTCCAAAGCCCATATTTTAAGCCCAGAAGGCCTCTGTAAAAAAATGGTGAAGTGATGTGAATAGTGCGCGGCGGAAGGGCCGCATAAAGGGGGTTTTCGCGGCGGTTCCGCGCTCCAACTGTGGAGTTACTTCGTAAAATTTTTACAGAACTCTTATATTTTCCAGTACATCAATATTTTATAACCTGAAAAATTTTTCGAGACCAAAAATTTTCAACAGAAACTGATGCGAACTAAAATGCAGTTTTGGAACTTTTTGATCGATCGGAAATGCAAACACATTACACAAAGCTAGACTAAGTTAATGGCGAGGCTCTGATACCACTGTAAGTGCACGGCGGCGCCCCGGCCGTCAATCCGACGGCCAACGCGGAAACGGTGATAAACTTTTACGTTTGCGGACTTAGCAAACCGGCACCACCGCGCACTAAACTCCGGATCGTGCCATTAAACTAGTCTAAGCTATCTAGAGAGGGGGTAGAGAAGTATACCATCGATCCGAGTCCTCCGGTCTTCATCTCCACTCCGATCTCCTCGCGGGATCTCCGTCCGTCTCCTCCTCGTCGGAAAGGGCACCACGAAGCCGGGTACTTTTACGGGCTCCCACCTCAATACCGAGGCAACTCGCGCATGAAGCCGGCTACTCGACATGCACAAGATATGCTGTAGGGAGTGTAATGTAGAATTCATGTCTCACTTTGGGGTTTGTTGCCTTGATGGAGGAATCAAGATGATATGAACTTGGGGATTTAGGTAGCAATGAAAATTGAGATGGATGATTAATTTCCCACACAAAATGAAGCCTCTCATTTTCTCCCTTCCTCTCCAAAAAATGTGGCCGGCCAAGTCCTTTTGCAAATGGTGGAGGAATCAATTCTAATACAAGAGGGAGGTGATGGTAGTAGAACACAAGTGGTGACCACATCAAAAGTAAGCCTCAAATCAAAGATGCAAATCAATCTCATCCTCATCCTATCACATTAATGCAAAAACCATGATGAAGAAAAGAATGGAATCTAATGATCATAATCCCACAATTGCAAGAAACCCCCTCCCCAAATGTAATTTGCAAAACTGCAAATTACCCCCTCCATCGGAAAAGTCCGGCCGGGAAAGAACAAAGGAAAACCGGCCGGAACGGAATGCAAACTGGCAACTCCAGAAAACCGGTCCCGTAATAAATTACAGGAAAACCCCCATACTGTGCATACACACCCGCATCTGTATTCCGTCCGGATACAAATGCAATGAGACAAAAACTACACTGTACTAAACTAGGACCGGCTTAAGCCAAAGCCGGCTAGTTATATCCGTTCGATCCTGATCCGTCCAATACCGCACGTATCTGATCGAACCCTGCCATATTACCATACGACCACTAGTACAAACTGTCTGATCCTGATCCGTGCAATACCGCACGTATCTGATCGGACCTTGCCATATCTCCATACGGCCTCTACAGCGTTTCGCCCGAAAGCTTGAGTAACTTGAAGTGTGGTGGACTCTAAAGACTCGTCAATACTATGGCTGTGGATTTAACCACTAGCACGTCAGAGGTATAAGCCAATACGTGACGGGCCACCAGCTATTGACCAAAAGGGACGTCGATGAGTAAACTCATCCTGACACCCTACTGAGCCTGTCAGTAACAATATCCGTGCAGTCCGGTCCGTTCGTCTATGAGTATCGCATGGCGGGCCTAGGGGGTTGGTAAAAGTCAGACCCCCAAAAGCGGTACAAGTCGTGTCGGAGTGTAGCCCAGAACACCCTGAGATACTACTGGAATACCTACCAGTAAATCTCCTTGCCTTGGCCAAGGACTTTGTGTAATGGCTCTCCTAGACACAGCACGACCTCACCCCCAATACCGGGAGAGACGAACCCCTGAAGATACGCTCACTGCCTCCATGTGGCTCGGGACTGTACCCAACTAAAACCTGTTTGCACGACTCCTTTGAGCCGTGGTAGGGTAGTAATCAAAGTACAGTGGGAACTCACACGAGACAAATGACGATCCCCAGGTCGATGAACTAACCTGCACATATGTCACCAGGGAACTGCCATCTGACGTCTGGTATATGACCAACTAGCATGTTCCCGGCGAGTCCTGTCCGGTGTACTCATAACCCAATGAGCACCTGTATACATCTTAGGTGATCCAACTGACACCAGTGGCTTGTGAGACCGGCCACCGCCCCTCGTCGGGGTCTCGACTGTATACACTAGTCTACTAATGGAGTATCGATGCCCAGTCTCGAAACTCCCACGACTAGGGACCTTTTAAGGATAAGCTTATAGACCCCCAGCTCCCACTTATATGATCGCCCTCATACTGCTGGTGGTCAAGCAAGAATCCTAAGGGCTCTATCAACGTGTAATAGCGACGTGTCAGGTCACCTAAAGCAGTACACGATGATAAAGGTAAACCAGATAGCATACTATCATCTCGAGTAAGACTGTCCTACCGGGATAGGTCCTCCCTCAATCATTACAATCACGTACCTGTGACCTAATAATTGACTCTGAGGGCACTATCTCCAACACAGTGAAGTTCGGAAAAAAATACGGAATTATAGGACCCCAAAAGGAAATTTCTTTTCTGGAAAATCTGGGCACATATAATATATTCCAAAAATCCCAAAACCAATACAGACACACACTACACGAAAAACGATGCAGAGAAGACGACAAACCGCGGCGCTTCCGCGGCACATGCCTACCTCGTGCGGCGGAAGCGCGGCGGTTTGAACGAATTAGGGCAACGTTTTTCTTGGGTGTTTACACAAAACCCTGAGCCGAATTTACAAGTGTAACGTTTTGCATTTTGAGCCAAAAAAAAATTCAACAAAAACTAAGTTTTTGTAAAAGTTTGGTTTTTGGATTTTTCCGGTTCCGAAATTCGTTACACTTCACTACCAAGCTAGTTTAAGTTTAGTTAGGCTCTGATACCACTGTAAGTCCACGTTGCGACCCCCGGTTCTTACGGGGAGGCGGAAACGGTATAAAATCAAAATTTTAACGCAAGAGGCAACATGGACTAAGCTAGGTCGAGATCTTTACCTAAACTAAAACTAGCATACTAAGCTAAAGATATTTAGCTACTCGGATGAAGATGGTTATACCTAAACTTGAACTCCTTCTCTTCAAGCTCCGATGGTGGTTCGATGGCTCCTTCTCGTTGTCTCCGTACGCCGAAGATAGATCCACTTGAAAGCTCCAACCTTTAGCTCCTTCTTCGTTCTTTGAAGAAACTAGTTCACTTGGTTTGCTAAACCTAGTGAACTAGAATGAGTAGAGATGATTTAGAATGGGATTTTATCTATGGTTCTTGATTCTCAACTCATGAGACAAGAGAACCATAGATCAAGAGAGGGAGCAAGAGGTTGAGGGTGAGAGCAAGAAGAGAGCTCAAGAACAAGAGAGAGAATGAGCAAGAAAGAATGAGCAACTATTTTTGTCTTTCACCCTCTCATAATCCAAAGTGATCATAACTCATCATATCAAAAAAGTCTTATGTGATGGTTAGAAGCAACCATAACCTTATCATGTCATGCACTCATTTTACTCAAATGAGCAAGCAAGAAAAAGTCTTTGGCATGAAATGATAACCATGGTTATCATGATGGTCAACTAGTCAAGCCTAGTCAACCGGTCAACAAGTCAACAAAAGTCAACAAGTCAACAAAGTCAACAAGTCAACAAAAGTCAACAAGTCAACAACGATATCACCATAATACTTAATTAATATAATAGTTAATCACATATCATATTCTCATTAGGGTTGAGCATAAAGTCAAATAGTCAACGGTCAACTGTCAACAACCCTATTGAGAATCCGCAGCCTCTGCCTCCCTGTCAACTGTGCATACACACCCGCATCCACGTTCCGAGGAACACGAATGCAAACTGGATAAATCCAATCCCATAAGGTACACTAGGATCTGGCTTAAACCAAAGCCCGCTAGTGTAAACTGTCCGGACACTGTACGTGCACAAGTGCACGGATGTGACCGAACCCTGTCGCATAACCACGCGACCTATCGCAATACCATGCGACCTCTACTCTTTTGCCTAAAGGCGAAAAGCTTTCTGTGTGGGACTCTAAAGACTCGACACTACGCTGGCAGTGGGTTTAACCACAGACCGCAAGCGGCACTAGCTGTGCGTAACGGTCCCCAGGTAATGCCGACAAGAAGACCGACGAGGCGAAACCCATCTGAACTCCTACTGAGCCTGAGCGTGACATTCTCCGTACAGTCCGGTCTGTTCGTCTGATACATCGCATGGCGGGCCTAGGGGGCGGTAAACGTCAGTCCCCCAATAGCGGTACAAGTCGTGCCGGAGTGAAGCCCAATACACCCTGAGATAACACTGGAAACCTACCAGTATATCTCGTTTGCCCTGGCCAGGGACTACTCGTGTAATGGCTCTCCTAGACACAGCGCGATGTCAACCCCCAATACCGGGAGAGACGAATCCTGTCTAACCGTCACTGCCTCCAAGTGCTTCGGGACTGCACCCAACCACCACCTGTTTGCACGACTCCTTTGAGCCGTGGTAGGGTAGTGATCAAAGTACAGTGGGAACACACTCGAGGCGGAGTGACAGTGTCAAGTCAGCGGACTAAGCTGTACTCATGTCACCTGGGAACTGATAACTGACGATAGGTATAATACCAACTAGTCAGTTCCCGACGAGTCCTGTCCATTGTACCCGTAACCTAACGAGCACCCGCATACTATCTCAAGTACGACGTACTGACGGCTGTGGGACAGACCGTCTCCCACACTGGGATGAGAAGCGCATGCGCTGGTCTACTCCGGAGTATCGATGCCCTGTCTCGATAGTCCTGCGACCAGGGACCTGAATAAGGATGTGCTTATAGATTACCCAGCCCCCACTAGTGTGACTGCCATCACAACGCTGGTAATCAAGCAAAGATCCTAAGGGCTCCACTAATGCGTATAAGTGATATACTGAAATAAACACAAGTACACATTGAAGTAGAAACAAACCAAGTAGCATACTACTATTTTGAGCAAGATTGTATATACAAGGTGAATATCCCAAGCATCCATTAAGTAATATACAAACTAGTATGATACAGTAATGGCCTCTAGGGCATATACACTAACAGTATGTGGGCCAATGTCTACACAGGCAAGAGGCGGTTTTTCATACTTCATTACATTCACTGACGATTTCTCAAGATTCGGTCATGTATTTTTATTAAAGCACAAGTCCGAAGCTTTCGAGAAATTCATTGAATATAAACAAGAAGTAGAAAAACAAACCGGCTTGAGTATCAAGATGCTTCAATCAGATCGAGGTGGTGAGTATCTCAGTACAGAATTTGCAAACTTCCTAAAAGAGAATGGGATTCTCTCTCAGCTCACTCCTCCTTACACACCACAACACAACGGTGTGTCAGAACGACAGAATAAGACTCTATTAGATATGGTCTGAGTGACGCTGAGTTACCTGTCTCGTTTTGGGGGCATGCATTGGAGACTGCAGCATTTCTGCTAAACAGGGTTCCAACCAAAACCATATCTACCACGCCATATGAGATATGGCATGGGAAGAGACCATCTCTTAAGTGAATTAAGATTTGGGGTTGCCCGGCCTATGTTAAAAAGCAGAATCCGGACAAACTCGAGACACGGTCAGTCATGTGTAACTTTGTGGGATATCCAAAGAATTCTTATGGATATCTATTCTACCACAAAGAGGAACAAAAAGTTTTTGTTTCTCAACATGCCACATTCTTGGAAAAAAAGTTTTTCACAGATAAAGATGATGGCAAGGTGGTGGATCTAGAAGAGGTTCTAGAGACACAAACTACAAATGACGATTTAGTTGAACCGGCTGTTGCAACAGAAACTGAAGAACCTCGGCCACTCCGTAGGTCTGGTAGGACTTCTCGCCCACCGGAGAGGTACTACGGTTTCCTCATTGATGGTGACAGAGAAGACTGTATCATGGATGATGATGATCATACCAGTTTTCAGCAAGCTATCATGAGAAGAGACTCTGTGAAGTGGCTAAATGCCATGAGATCCGAAATGGAGTCCATGTACACCAACAAAGTATGGACTTTGGACGTTGTACCCCCTGGGGTAAAACCTGTGGGGTGCAAATGGATCTTTAAAAGAAAGATTGGTGTAGATGGGCAGGTAGAGACCTATAAGGCAAGACTTGTGGTGAAAGGCTTTCGTCAAAGACCAGATTTGGACTATGACGAAACTTTTTCGCCCGTAGCCATGCTTAAATCCATTCGGATCCTACTTGCTATTGCTGCTCACTACGACTATGAAATCTGGCAGATGGACGTTAAAACAGCATTTCTAAATGGAGATTTAGAAGAATGCGTTTATACGGATCAGCCAGAAGGCTTCATTGACAGTGGGAGCAGCGGGAAAGCATGTAAATTGCTTAAATCCATATATGGGTTAAAGCAGGCATCTCGGAGTTGGAACATCTGTTTCGATGATGTTATCAAAGAGTTTGATTTCATCAAAAATCAAGATGAACCTTATGTTTATAAGAAGGCTGTAGGAAGAGCTGTCACATTCCTCGTATTGTACGTGGATGACATTCTTCTGATAGGAAATGATATTCCTATGCTACAGTCGGTCAAATCTTTCTTATCACTAAGGTTCTCCATGAAGGACCTGGGTGATGCCACATACATCCTGGGCATAAGGATCTATAGGGATAGATCCAAAAAGTTATTGGGATTGTCCCAAACCAGGTACATTGACACCATCCTAAAAATGTTTAGTATGGAAGACTCCAAGCGGGGTGCCTTACCCGCTTGCCATAGGGTCACTCTCTCCAAGGATTCTTGTCCAAAGACCAATGAAGAGAGAGCTCGCATGAGCGTTATACCCTATGCTTCGGCAGTAGGATCTATAATGTATGCGATGTTATGTACACGCCCAGATGTAGCTTATGCACTTAGTGTTGTAAGCAGGTATCAATCCAACCCGGGGAGAACCACTGGACAGCTGTGAAGAACATTCTTAAGTACTTGCGAAGGACTAAAGAATTGTTCTTGGTGTATGGTAATGCAGATCTCCAAATGGAGGCCTTTACCGATTCAAGCTTCCAGAGTGATAAGGACGACAGCAAATCTATCTCTGGGTTTGTATTTACCCTCAACGGAGGGGCGGTAAGTTGGAAGAGTTCCAAACAGGATACCGTTGCAGACTCTACGATGGAAGCTGAGTACATTGCTACGAATGATGCCGCCAAGGAAGCCGTCTGGATGAAGAAGTTCGTCTCGGAGCTAGGAGTAGTTCCAACCATTATTGATCCAATACCTTTGTATTGTGATAATAATGGGGCTATGGCGTTAGCCAAGAAGCCCAGATCCCATCAGCGGTCCAGACACATCCTGAGGCGCTTTCATTTGATCCGGGAGATTGTAGATCGCCGCGAGATCGAGATTAAGAGAGTAGACACAAAGAATAACGCCGCGGATCCATTCACCAAGGCCCTCCCTCAGCCGCAGCATGAGCGACTTTTTGAGATGTTGGGTATGAGATACGCCAATAACTGGCCTTAGTGCAAGTGGGAGATTGTTGGATATATGTATGCCCTAGAGGCCATTATATGATAGTGGATGTATCTATACATGTAAATATATTCAGTATGCATTCTTGCTCGACATGATAGTATGCTATCTGGTTCTTCTTTATCTGACATGTTGATTTGATCATGCTTTTATTCATTCATACATGCTGATAAAGCCCTGAGGATATCGGCTTAACTTCTCTGATTATGATAGAGATCAGACTAGTGGGACATCTGTAGTCTATAAGCATATCCTGAAAAGTCCCTAGTCGTAGGTATATCGAGACGGGGCATTGATATACCAGAGTAGACTGGCGTATATGATACTGGACCCATACGAGGGGCGATGAATATTCCCACATTCATCGATGTTTGACATCAAGATCATATATGGGTGCTCAGTGGTGACTGGGTACACTGGACGGACTCACCGAGAACTCCTATATAGAATTATATCTATCGTCGGATAGCAGTTCTCAGGTGATACTGGTACAGGTTAGTCTGTAGACCCGAGATCGTCATAGAGTCTTGTGTGTTCTCCCACTGTACTTTAATTGCCACCCTACCACGGCTCTACTGAGTCGTGCAAACAGGTGGCCGTTGGGTACAGTCCCGAGACACATGAAGGCAATAAGCGATATGAGGGGTTTCGTCTCTCCCGGTATTGGGAGTTGATGCTGTGCTGTGTCCGACTGGTTATATCAGTAAGTCCCCGGCCAAGGCTGCTGAGATTTGCTGATAAGTGTTATCAGTAGTTTCTCGATCTGTTATAGACCATTCACCGGCATGACTTATTGAGTTATTAGGGTCGACGTGACCATCCCTAGGCTCGATATGCAGCATATCTGACGAAGAGACCGGACTGTACGGTAGTGTTGCCGGTTGGCTCGACGGGAGTTGTAGCAGGTTCGCTTGTTTTCTTCTGATCGCTCAATACCCAGGTGGTCGTTACGTTTAGCTGACCGCTTGCGGCTTGGGAGTGCTTGATATGATCATCACTCTCTGCCAGCGTATTGACGAGTCTTAGAGTCCCACACAGGAGTTACCTAGTCCAGGCGAAACGTTGTAGTGCGCGTATGCGATATGCGCATGGACCCGATTAAAATGCGCGTATATGATACCGTACATTGATCGGGCGGCTTGCTTTTGATGGGGTCATATGTGATATGGCCGGATTGATAAATCAAGTGTTGATTTATCATTTAACCATTAGTTTTCTCACTTAAAACCTTTCTTGAATATGATGGATGTATGCATGCATGTATGTGTTTCTTTCTTTCTTTCTAGTTTCATGCACATATGGATGTGCATACATACAAACATACATACATACATACATACACCCATCAATCATAGTTGTTTACACATGGAAATGGTGGCAATATAAGACTCACACCATGGATAAATATATGGATTATTATTTAATTTTATGTTTAAAACAAATAGAAAAGGAAAGGATAATTCTTGAGTTGTTTCTACACTCTTCTTTAACCTAACCATTCTCACCTACCCTTAACCTTGGATTAAACTTTCCTTATATGTTTTAAACCCTAATTAAATAATAACAAAAAGATTTAACCATGGTTTGTAGTGAGAAGAAATAAAATATATATAGATATATTTCATTTCTTTTCAAGGGTTATCATTTTACTCTTGTTAAAAAAAAGTTACCATCTTCTTCCTCCTTCACCATTTGCTCTCTAGTTTCTTCTAGTGAGTAAAACACACATAAAGAAAGGTTTTTGAAGTGAGAATCTTAACCACAATATCATTCTACACAAGTTTAGCCAACTTGTTTAGAGTGTTCTCTTCGTTTCTCATCTTGATAATCGAAGTTGCGAGCTTGGACGAGGAACTCCGGGTGGATCGTCGTGGACGCGAGAAGACTTCAAGAGGACCTTCTTCCAACACCCAAGAGGCCAAAAAGTCTAGCGAAAGGGAGCTACAAAGGTTGTAGTCTCGAAACCCTAGTTTTTATTGGCTTTAAATTCGAAACCCTAATTTTCTAGGATCGATTCCTTTGTATGCTTGTTTAGCACCATAAAAATTTAAACTTTGAGACATGTGTTGCTTCAAAACTCTACATAGGGTGCTAGGCAAACCTTTCAATGACCACTCTCAATGACACAATACTGACGGTCTGAATACACATGCTATAACTAATCCTGGGTGCAAATCTCGATCGCAGCGGTGTCCTGGAAAGAACCTGCTCATGGCATCTTCCGATCTCACCTATGCCGAACTATATGAAGGTTGGCACGCTTGCTTAACTCTTTCCTGATAACCGGACAGCTGCATCCTCAGCACGACTTTCATCTGAAATTTGGCTGTATCTAACGCCTCTGCACACATATCAATCATCTGGCATCAACGGAGAGTAACAACCGCTCGTTTACATCTCGCACGAACCTCTTGTTCCAGTCGTCTTTACTATCGTCCACTTCGACGTCATCTCTTGCTGTCTACATATTGCAATTCGCTCTCGGCTACAGTCAAATCTGGAGTCTCTCACACGGACTCGAAATTACGAACTCGGTATCTTCATCACTCTGTAGAAAATATCTAGCCGAACACGTCCTCGGGAACTTTTCCAACTCATCGGACGAATACACTTTATTCGTCTGTTCTCGATCAACTTACAACGCATCTGGTGAGGTCCTTCTATCCGAAACTGGTCAACTTACCGATCTCACATTGGAGTATCCAACAAACAACGTCCTCTCTTGATCGATCTATTCTAGATCCAAGTAAGATCCTTCAACTGGAATTCTTTGACTCAACTGAGCCTGCATCGGCACATCAAATCTGACGAATCATATCAATCGCTCCACTCGAGATAAACTAGCTATCTCCTGTCACATCTCTGCCTGAAAGCTCCAGCAGTTTCAGCTCATAGACTCTGGAAACAACATCCCATCAATCTCAGCAACAGCTGGGTCATCTGTCTATATGGTAGACAACATCACAATCTCTGAGGTAGGCTGTATATCAACAGTCCTCTCTATCTGGCAGCCTCTATCAATGGCCCGATCATCCGGTGCAAAACCGAACACTCGTCTAAACGAGAGATCACAACAAGACACTATACCTACACGCCCCCATGTCACCAGAAACAACATCATGGTCAGCCCTCTTCCGTGACGAGCTCGCACTGACCGCATCACTAGCAGCAGCTCAATCTGTGCTCAATCTATGGTGATGGGAACCTCAAGCAGGTATCGATAAAGATAGATCAATGAATGAAAGAAATCAACAGATCCCAATGGATATATGATCAAAAGAACGAATAGTATTACAGATCTCAAGATATGAACATCCTAAGGTTTTATAAGTGGAGTATCGTATCGTAAATATGCCGCGGAACATACGTACGGTACATCACTCTACTCAAGCTACCTACTCTATCAATCACGGTCAACCTATGAAACGAAAGTTCGGGTCTAATACCCCCCGTCAAGTATAAGTTCCGTAAGGTCAAGCCTAGGTTCTGAAATATATACGCTCTAGACTCCGCAAAGTCAAACCCAGACTCAAACCAAGGTTAAACCTAACTCTCTGATACCAACTTTGTCACGAACCATAATTTAGTGCGTGACCGGCACTTAAATTATGCAACGTCTGAAGGCATAACGTAAATCAAGTAAGCCGAAGCCCAGAAAATCTAAACCTTTTTGCAGAAAATAGTGGGGGTGCAGTTTTGAAATAAAGGTATAATGAATCATGTTTATCTTTGAATGTGTTAGCTATATGTATGCCCTAAAGGCCATTACTGTGCATACGATGTATATTGTAATGGATGCGTGGACATATATAGGGAGGACTTTCTTGCTCGACATGATAGTGCGCTATCTGGTTGCTCTTTATCTTAACATGTACTCTGATTGTCTCTATGTTACAAGTTGATAAAGCCTTTAGGATATGTACTCGACTACTAGGACTATGATGAGATCATACGAGTGGGGCCACGGTAGTCAATGAGTACATCCTATAACTGTTCCTAGTCGAGGGTGAATCGAGACAGGGCATCGATACACCAGAGTAGACTAGCGTATACGCATCTTGACCCATATGATGGGCGATGGATGATCCAATATCCATCGGTGTTTGACATCAAGGATGGTGTACGGGTGCTCAGTAGAGACTGGGTACACTGGACGGACTCGCCGAGAACTCCCAGATGGTATTATACCTAACGTCAGATGGCAGTTCTCCGGTGACACTGGTACAGAGTAGTCTGTTGACCCGAGATCGTCATAGAGTCTTGTGTGATTCCCACTGTGCTTTGATTTCCATCATACCATGTCCAAGAGGGCGTGCAAAAAGGTGGCTTTTGGGTACAGTCCCGAATCACATGGAGGCAATGAGCGATAGGACGGGATTCGTCTCTCCCGATATAGGGAGTTGATGTTGCGCTGTGTTCGATTGGCTATAACCGGAAATCCCTGGCTAGGGTTGCTGAGATTTACTAGTAAGTGTTATCAGTAGTTTCTCGATCTGTTATAGACCTCATATCGACACGACTTATCAAGCTACTGGGGTCTGACGTTTACCACCCCTAGGCGAGATATGCGACATATCAGACGACGAGACCGGACTGTACGGGAGTGTTACTGATTGGATTCACAGGAGAATGTACAGGCTTGCCTGTTGATCATCTGAGTACTCAATACCTGGGTGGCTGTAACGTTTAGCTGACCGCTTGCAGCTTGTGGGTGTTTGATATGATCATCACCTACTTCCGGCGTATTGACGATTCTTTAGAGTCCTACAGAGAGGTTTCTTGACTCAGGCAAAATGAAGTAGGAGCATATATGTGATATATGCGGGACCGAGGATAATGCGATATGTGATACCGTATTCTATTCTCACGATATTTGATATCAGCCGGGTCATCGGATCAAGTGTTGATTCGATGAATCGGTAAATGAGATATTAGTCGGTTATATGCGATATAGCCGGATTGTCGGATCAAGTGTTGATTCTATAATTTAATGTATAATAATATATATGATATATTAAATTACATTAACTAATATTAGCTCACTAAAAGATTCTTTTTCTCACTCGGGTAATACATTGATATATATGCGATATATGTTAATTGTATTATTTTATTTTGTTACGATAAATATTATATATGTGATATATAATATTGTAACATGATATGGTTATTAATGCAACATGTTTTGTAGAGTTTAAACATGATTAGGGTTTGATTAGGGTTAAGACTTCTAGTAAATTCTAGAAGCTTTTCTTTTGTCTTGAATGAGATATTATGCTTGATATTTATGTATGACTCATTCTTAACCCAACCCAAACCTTAGCCCTAGTTAAATCTCTACATGAGTCATCCTTGACCATGGTTGCAAGATTAATCATTATCACACTTTCATTATTCATCACAAAAGGAATGATTCATTGTTGATCTTCTTCCTTCTTCTTCTTTGCTTGCAAAGCTTTCTAGCTTTGATCTTTGTGATGAAAATGAGTGAGAAATAGAAAATAAATGAGAGCAAAAATCCTACTTCATCATCCTCATCTATTCTTGCCCTTTAGATGAGGGTGTTCACTTTTTAGTGAGTGTTAGCTTGTGTTAATGAAACTTCAAGGTAGATCATCTATGTTATCGAAGATCGGAAGCAAGACTGCATCTTTCTCTTCGTGGAGCCTCTCGAGAGTCCGGAACACGATGATTGCAGCGAAGTGACCTCAACATGGAGCTTAAGAAGTGAAGGACCGGATCTACAAAGGTTGTAATGCCTCTCACTTAGTGTTAAAGTGTTTAACATGTTAGTTTTCGCATAAACTCTAGTTTAAAGATCCGGCTTTAGGTTGTTCGGCACTGCTAAATTTTAAATCGGGCATGGTTGATACCTCGTAGAACCTTGTGAGGGTGCCTAGCAATCCTACAGTGGTATCAGAGCCATGCTAGAGTTTTAGGCAAAGTCTAGACGAAGTTTAAAGTCCGATCGAACCCGGAAACCCCGACGAATACTCTTCTCTGGATATTTTTCAAAAATGTGATTTTTTATGAATTAAAAATGCTCAGAAAATTAAGCAGGAAAAACTAAGAATTACTGTGAAGTACGGAATTTTAATTCGCTGATTTGACCGTGGAACTGCGGCCAAACCAAGAGTTTGGCGGCGGTTCCGCGGCCAAAATTGTGAATTAGTCCCTGGAACTTCATATATTTATTCTTAGGTCCTTTCTTGTTATTTTTTCTGGGAATGTTTTAATTCCACTCAAGTGTTGAGTTTTCTAGGGTTATATTGGGGACACGTTGATTCGATTGGATAATTTAACTTCGTTTAGTTTTGTCCGGGTAATTTTTAGAATGTGTTAAAAAGTTCGAACGGATATCAATAACTTACTTTTTCCCCTACCGGAAAATTTCCAAGCGTTGGATTTTTTTGTAGTTTAGGAACGTTCTAAGTCGTGCAAGTAACGCGGTGGACCCTCTAGAAGACAACAAACCTTAACTCGATTATGTGACCGTCTTGAACTGCCTCTAAACCTTAGGGTTTGTGGCAGTACGGCGTGCCACATGTGAGGCGTTGGCTTGACCCTTCTACGGCTGGACCATTGGTACTGTGGCATGTGATGGATGTTTTTAAACTAATTTCAAGTGTTGAGAACTATTTGGGAAAACTTGGATGTTTGATTATTCGATCGGAAAGTTTAACATTGTCTATTTATCTGGAATGCGATACAATATTTGGAATGCACATGTAGTTATGAGATAACTAATTTGAATGTTATAAATCTAGCAGTTCAGTCTCAGATGATCGGTTGCCTCGGAATTTTGATGTGATCAAAAGTCCCTCGCAATCACGTAGCGTACGCGGATACTCGCCAAGTAAACTTAATAGACAGCCAGGCCCCATAGCCCCGACCAAGTGACTATAGAAGAACCCCGTCGCCAAAAGCATCCATTCGGGTGCTCGCGGCAGCGGTGTTCCGCCTTAGTGCACTTCATCGACGGCATCCGGGGGTGCAGCCGTCTACTAAAGTTTACGACGAGCATTCGATCAGAATATCGGGAATCTTGTTGAATTGCCCGACTTGATATTGAAAAGAGTTTTCGATAATGAGACTAAAATGCGGGGTTTATAATTGTTAGGCATGTGATGTCTAAGGAATTCATTTGGTTAGGCATGCGATGTCTAAGGAGATTGCGGATTCCAACTGTTGTAGTTTTACACTTTCTTTTCTGTGACCGTAAGCGTAGTATGTGGTGTATCGCCGGCTTCGTTGCTATACATCAACGACAATCGGGATACGCATACTTGCTTACGTTGATGATATGAGATATTATGTGTTGCTGTGATATGTTATATTGGATCGTCGCATTCTGAATAGCCGGGGGTTTTATGTGAGATGAGAGTTTTTCTTTTTCATTCATGTAAAATTCATTTGTATGTAATATTCTTTTATTGGGGCACTTCCGGGCTGAGGATGATGTCACCATTGTATATTATTTACTTTTCCGCATTAGGTAGACCCAAGACGGGGAGCACAAGTAACCGGGTTCTAGGGTCCAGTGGGAAACCATCTCGAGGAGTCGAGACCGGGTCTCCTAACCCTAGAATTGGCAGTGTTACTTGCCGCTCTCGTAAGGGTCTAGAGATGTGGGTTTGGCTATTCATCACGACCGTGGAATCCGTGTTTTATACAGGCTCGTATTATAAACACGGACGTCCTAGTATATCCAATATTTCATATATGTTCTTCTGCTACAATGTTCTGTGATGAGATCATATTACTTTTTGAGACGAATGTTTATATTATATATATGAGATATATATTATATTGCAGATTTCGTTTCAAATGTGATGCTTGTGAAGCATAATAAAATAGGACTTCATTAATGAGATTAATGAAATAAAAGAAACCTAAGATGTTGTAGAAACTTGTTTAAAAACTGGTAGCTCTAGTTCTTGCTTTGCATAGCGGTGTTCCTTGGAGAACATCCAGCACCTTATTCGATAAGGAAAGAGCCGAGATCCATTCACCGGGAGTGACCTCTTTAGTGAAACTAGCAGATGCTACAAACTCGGTTTGTCTTTTGATTGCTTCTATAGTTCTTGCTTTGCATAGTGGTATATATGATATACCCTGTGTTAGTTGTATGTATGCCCTAGAGGCCAGTATTGTACAGATGATGTATATTATATTGGATGCTTGGACATATATAGAGATGACTTTCTTGTCTCTTTAAACTGTCTTATAGTTACATGTTGATAAAGCCCTTAGGATGTGTACTTGACTACCTGGACTATGATGCAGATCATACTAGTGGGGACATGGTAGTCTATAAGTACATCCTTCTAGGTCCCTAGTCATGGGTGTATCGAGACAGGGCATCGATATACCAGTGTAGACTAGCGTATACGCTTCTCGACCCATGAGATGGGCGATGGATGATCCCATATCCATTGGTGTTTGACATCAGAGATGGTATACGGGTGCTCAGTGGAGACTGGGTACACTGGACGGACTCGCCGAGAACTCCCAGATGGTATTATACCTCACGTCAGATGGCAGTTCTCAGGTGACACTTGTGCAGGTTAGTCTGTAGACCCGAGATCGTCATAGAGTCTTGTGTGATTCCCACTGTGCTTTTATCTCCACCTTACCATGTCCGTGAGGGCGTGCAAAACGGTGGTCTTTGGGCACAGTCCCGAGTCACATGGAGGCAATGAGCGATAGGAGGGGTTTCGTCTCTCCCGGTATTAGGGGTTGATGTTGCGCTGTGCTCGATTGGCCGTAACAGGGAAGTCCCTGGCCAGGGCTGATCAGATATTTGCTGGTAAGTGTTACCAGTAGTTTCTCGACCCGTTATGAGCCTCACATCGGCACGACTTATCGGTTATTGGGGTCTGACGTTTACCACCCCTAGACTTGATATGCGACATATCAGACGAACAGACCGGACTGTACGGTAAGTGTTACTGGTTGGATTCATAGGAGTGTGAGCGGGTTAGCTCGTCGATCTTCTGATCGCTCAATACCCGGATGGCCTTTACGTTTAGCAGACCGCTTGCGGCTTGTGGGTGCTTGATATGATCATCATCTGCTACCGGCGTATTGACGAGTCTTTAGAGTCCTACACAGAGGTTTCCTGGCTCAAGCGAAACGAAATAGGAGTGCATATGAGATATGTGCAGGACCGAGAATGATGCGTGTATGTGATACCGTATTCCATTCTCGCGATGGATGTATCGATTGGTTATATTCGATATAACCTAGATATCGAATCAAGGATTGATTCGATAAGCCGATACATAGGATACTAGTCGATTATATGCGATATGACCGGATCGTTAAATCAAGTGTTGATTTAATGATTTAATGTATAATTATATATTTGATATATTACTTTGCATTAACTAGTATTGGTTCACTTTAAATGGATTTTCTCACTTGATGTGCAAGAAGTATATGTGATATACTTTTGTGCACATATTTGTATCATGTTTGATGATACTTGATAATGTGGTTAAGTGTAAAGGATTAAACCATGGTTAAGAGATGATTAGGGTTTTGCTTTTTCATTTATTTATTTGTTTATTTATTTGGAAAAGATTTAGATAAGAATGGTGGCTATGTTTGTTTCTAGTTGAAGCTTCATGAAGCTTTGACTTCTTAACCATTCTTGTCTTCATGCTTAACCCTAACCCATCCAAGTAACCATGATCTATTCTCTACACTCTACCCTAGTTAGTTTATGATAAGTATTCATTTATTATTCATTTTAACTCAACACTTATCATAATTCTAGCTTCTTCTTCTTCTTCATCTTCAAGAATGAAAACTTGATGCCATCAATGGCAACTTGAGCAAAAGTGAGAGAAATCCAATTCTAAAGTGAACCCACCTCCTATTTCTTCATCGTCTACCTCTTTCCAAGTGGTTTTGGGTGTTTTCTTCACATGTTTCACAACTTGGTGCAGTCGGAGCTTGAACTTGTGAAACCTCGACGTAGATCATCTTCGGCATGAAGCCGACGACCTTGCCCGCTCGTTTTTCCGATGAAGCCGACGATTGAGTCTAGGATTCGAGATGGACAGCGAGAGGACGCCTACGTGGAGCTAAGGAAGTGGAGAACCGGATCTACAAAGGTTGTAGCCTCTCTCCTTTAGTTAAGTTGTTAACTAGTTTCGTTTATCGCCTAAATTTCTAGTCGACGATCCGTATTAGGGTTTCTCGGCACCCATAAAATTTGAAATTGGCATGGTTGATGCCTTGTGAGACCTCTATAGTGTGCCTAGGAACCCTACAGTGGTATCAGAGCCTAGCTAGAGCCTTAGGCGAAGTCTAGACGACGTTTGAAACCCGAACGAACCCGAAACCCTAAAACCCAAGTGCTCTCTGGACTTTTTCTAAAATCTGGGATTTTGCCATATTAAAAATGCTTAAAAAATTCAGCAGGGAAATCTAAGAATTACGATGCAAAATTTATCCCATGAACAGTAAAAAGTGCGGCGGAACCGCGGCAGAAGCCTGGCTTCTGCGGCGGTTCCGTGGCAAGATGATGACATCATCACTCCCGTTTTGCACAGTAATTACTATTTTATTATGCTGAATTTTCTGAGAATTTTTAATTTGACTCAAGAGTTGAGTGTTCTGGGGTTGTATTGGAAATCAACGATTCGATCGGATTATCAAACTTTGTCTATGTGTTTTTTCCGGATATTTTTAGAATATGTTAAAAAGTTCGACCGGATGTAAATACCCAATCTTTCCCCTGCCCGGAAATTTCCAATTGTTGGACTTTTCCGTAGTTTAATGACATTCTGAGTAGTGCAAGTAACGCGATGGTCCCTCTAGAAGACAACAAACCTTAACTCGATTATGTGACCGTCTTGAACTGCCCTTTGAACCTTCGGGTTTGGGGCAGTACGGCGTGCCACATGTGAGGCGTTGGCTTGACCCTTCTACGGCTGGACCGTTGGTACTGAGGCATGAAACGAATGTCTTTGAACCTATTTCATGTGTTGAACGGTTTCGGGAAAACTTGGGTGTTCGAATGTTCGATCGGAAAGTTTAATATTTTCTATTTATCCGGAATGGGATACAATAATTGGAATTCACAAACAGTTATGAGATAACTGAATGAATGTTATAAATCTAGCGGTTTAGTTTCATTCGATATTGAAAAGAGTTTTCGATAATGAGACTAAGATGTGGGGTTTATAACTGTTAGGCATGTGATGTCTAAGTATTTCATTTGATTAGGCATGCGATGTCTAAAGAGGTTGCGGATTCCAACTGTTGTAGTTTTACACTTTCTTTTCTGTGACCGTAAGTGTAATATGTGATATCGCCGGTTTCGTTGCTATATGTCAACGACAATTGGGACGCGCATATTTACTTACGTTGATGACATGTGATGTTATGTGTTGCTGGATATGTTATATTGGATCGTCGTGTTTGAATAGCCGGGGTTTTTTTATGTGAGATGAGTGTTTTTCATTTTCATTCATGTAAAAACTTGTATGTAATATTCTTTTATTGGGGCACTTCCAGGTTACGGAAGTCGTCACCTTTTGTATATTATTTACTTTTCCACAGTAGGATAGACCCAAGGAGGGAGCACAAGTAACCGGGTTCCGGGGTCCAGTAGGAGACCAACTCGAAGAGTCGAGTCCGGGTCTCTTAACCCTAGAATTGGTAGGGTTGCTTGCCGCTCTCGTAGGGGTCTAGGGGTGTGGGTTTGGCTATTCATCGCGACCGTGGAATCCGTGTTTTATACTGGCTCGTATTGAAAACACAGACGTCCTAGTATATCCAATATTTCATATGTTTCTTCTGCTGCGATATCTGTGATGTTCTGTGATAGATACAAAATATAGTATATATGATATATTATATAGACGTTACTTATGTTTTGCACCCGCACTAGCCCTGCCCTGCTCTGTCGTTAGTTATCTAACCTAACGGTGCACGAGGGGACATTCAGGCGAATGCGGATGGCATAAGTGTACGTCGTATTTATCTGTGATGCTTAGGTGAATTAAATGATGGGACTTCATTAATGTGATTAATGAAATAAAAGAAACCAAATGATGTTGTAGAATCAAATTTTAAATAAAACAGGTAGCTACAGTTCTTTCTTTGCATAGAGGTATATATGATATACCCTGCACCTTATTCCATGAGGAAAGGACCGGGAGTGACTCCTTTAGCAATAACTGGCAGATGCTACACACTCGGTTTGACTTTTGATTGCTTATATAGTTTCTGCTTTGCACAGTGATATATATGATATATCCCGCTCCTCATTCGACGAGGAAAGGGCCGACGATCCCTTCACCGGGAGTGACCCCTTTAGCAAAACTAGAAAAGCCTCAAAATCACTCCATTTCAAAACTTCATTTGATTCTACAACGATATCAAGTTCATTACGCAATAGGTTTTCAGAAAAACCTGTCGTAGCCCTCCGTCATTTCAGATAAGAATTGTTTAGTATTCGTGCTGCGTTTGTTGGCCTTTGTCAAGGCGTAGTGTGCGGTAGCTGAATAGTGATTATCTGCTTATACATATGATGCAGATTGTTTCAGGGTAGTCGTACGACCTTGTTGGCCTTTGTCAAGGGCAGTGCGGGTGGGTTTGATTCAATCAAGAAATGACGGGTTGAACTTGACTAGCATGCTATGATTTGTTGGCCTTTGTCAAGGTCATAGGACGCTAGGGGCAAAATATTATCGGGAATTTCAAGTGTTGAAATTTGCAATGAGATTGCATACCTTCTATGAGATAGTTGGATCCCGATACCCACTGCGAGTAAGAGTTACTCCTGGGAGAGTTTTACACATTACAATTAGCCGATCAAGTAGGTGTCTAGAAAGGTGTCAACGGGGTTACGCCTCTGGGAAAACGAGGTTTACATTAATTAGGTCCGAGCGAAAGCACGGGGAACCTCCCTCAAAGTACCGACACTGGCCTGGCTGAAAGATCGACGAAGTTGTAGGGTGTAATTAATCCCGGCTAGTCTTTCCTTTTAGGGTTTGAAGGAAGATTTGATAAAAACCAGTGGGAGCCATCCTGATTAGATAAGATAATAACCAATCTGATCTTGCATGAGCATACGCTAAAGTGTTTTCTTCTCTCTCTCTCCAGGTAGCGACCATTTCATGCCTTAATCAAGATAATAATATAGATGTATTGACCGAACCCGTATGTTATACTGTGCTGGGGTACGTTGGTTCCGTTCTTTCCTATAAGAGTTATAGGACTGAACAGGATATAGGGGAATACCAGGATTCCCATGCCACCCGTTTGAAGAAAGTACATGTTGATGCATTTTCTTCGGGTGTGTGAGTTACAGAGAACTGTTTCTCCATTTGCCCTACATCCTGGGTATTAGATACCGGGTCAGGATCCCATATATGTAATCAGTTACATGGGCTTAGAAAAGGTAGAGAACTTGGAGAAGGTGATAAAGACATTAGAGTTGGAAATGGTGCAATTGTTGCAGCTAAGACTGTCGGGGAATATCACCTTGTATTACCAACTGGTAATACATTGGTTCTGAACGAATGCTATTACATGCCGAACCTGATATGCAACATTATATCGGTTTCTTTGCTAAGTAAAGAGGGATATAATTTTGTATTACAGGACAATGTTATGAACATTTTCCGTAACCAAAAGTTGGTTGGATCAGGCATGTTGTGCAATGGCATTTATGTTCTAAATCAATCAACAGTTCTGAGCATAACTAACACACACAAGAAGAAGAGTTCTGAACTCAACGAATCCTTCTTGTGGTATTGTAGACTGGGTCACATCAATGCGACACGACTAGCTAAGTTGCATAAAGATGGATATTTAAATCCATTTGAATTTTCATCTTATGACACTTGCCAGTCATGTCTCAAAGGCAAGATGACCAAAACTCCGTTTACGGGACACGGAGAAAGAGTTACTGAACTCTTGGGACTGATACATAGTGATGTATGCGGTCCAATGTCTACTCATGCCAGGGATGGTTCTTCGTACTTCATTACATTCACTGACGATCTCTCTAGATTCGGATATGTGTTCCTGATGAAACACAAATCAGAAGCTTTTGAGAAATTTAGAGAACATAAACAAGAAGTCGAAAACCAAACCGGAAAAAGTATTAAAATCCTTCGATCTGATCGAGGAGGTGAATACTTGAGCAATGAATTCCTGGACTTCCTAAAAGAGAATGGGATTCTCTCTCAGTTGACTCCTCCCTATACACCACAGCACAACGGTGTATCAGAACGGAGGAACCGCACCCTATTAGATATGGTGCGCTCTATGATGAGCACAGCTGAGTTACCTATTTCTTTCTGAGGATATGCGCTGGAAATAGCAGCATACTTATTGAATCAAGTTCCAACTAAATCTGTATCTACCACACCATATGAGATATGGAGTGGGAAGAGACCATGTCTTAAACGAGTTAAGATATGGGGTTGCCCGGCCTATGTCAAAAGGCAGAATCCGGACAAACTCGAGGCACGGTTAGTTCTATGCAAGTTTGTGGGATATCCCAAACATTCACATGGATATCTTTTCTACCATACAGAGGAACAAAAAGTGTTTGTTTCTCGACATGCCACCTTTTTAGAAAAGGAATTTCTTGCAAAAGAAATTAGTGGGGATAAGGTAGAACTGGAAGAAATTCCGGCTACACAAACTCAAACTGAAGATTTAGTGGAATCAGAGGATTCAGTAGCTCCCAATGAACCTCAGCCTCTCCGCCGATCTAGTAGGGTTCCTCGCCAACCTGAGAGATACTACAGTTTTCTCATGGATGGTGGGAGCGAGGATTGCATCATGGAGGATGATGACCCAACTAGCTTCGAGCAGGCCATCACGAGTAGGGACTCAGTGAAATGGCTGGATGCTATGCGGTCCGAGATGGAATTCATGTACACCAACAAAGTATGGACTTTGGAAGTTGCTCCTGAAGGGGTAAAACCCATTGGGAGCAAGTGGATCTTCAAGAAGAAACTTGGTGTAGATGGGAAAGTGGAGACTTTCAAAGCTAGACTTGTTGCAAAGGGTTTTCGTCAAGGACCAGGTGTGGACTATGACGAAACCTTTTCTCCAGTGGCTATGCTTAAATCCATCCGGATCATGCTTGCCATCGCTGCATATCATGATTACGAAATCTGGCAAATGGATGTTAAGACCGCCTTTCTAAATGGTGATTTAGAAGAGTGCGTGTACATGACTCAGCCAGAGGGCTTCGTAGACAGTGGGAGCAGCGGGAAGGTGTGCAAGCTGCTTAAATCCATTTATGGATTAAAGCAAGCATCGCGGAGTTGGAACATCTGCTTTGACGTCGTTATCAAAGAGTTTGATTTCGTCAAAAATCCAGATGAACCTTGTATCTACAAGAAGGTGGCAGAGAGTAAGGTTGTCTTCCTCGTATTGTACGTGGACGACATACTCTTGATAGGAAATGATATTCCTATGCTGCAATCGGTCAAGCTCTTCTTATCACAAAGATCTCAATGAAAGATCTTGGTGATGCCTCCTGCATATTGGGAATCAGGATCTATAGAGATAGATCCAAACGGATATTGGGATTATCCTAATCCAGGTACATTGACACCATACTAAAGAGGTTTAGTATGGAAGAATCCAAGCGTGGGAACTTGCCCACGATCTCTGGAGTCACTCTCTCCAAAGAGATGTCTCCCAAGACTGATTTGGAGAGAGCTCGCATGCAAGGGATACCCTATGCTTCGGCTGTAGGCTCTATCATGTATGCGATGCTATGTACCAGACCCGATGTAGCATACTCACTAAGTATAGTGAGCAGGTATCAAGCTGATCCTGGAGAGAGTCACTGGACAGCTGTGAAGAGCATTCTCAAGTACTTACGAAGGACTAAAGAGATGCTCTTGGTGTATGGTAACGGAGAACTCCAAGTGGAGTCCTTTACCGATTCGAGCTTCCAGAGTGATAAGGACGACTCTAAGTCGCAGTCGGGCTTTGTCTTTACCCTTTACGGAGGGGCGGTTAGCTGGAAGAGTTCCAAGCAGGAAATCGTGGCAGACTCGACGATGGAGGCTGAATATATCGCTGCCAACGATGCTGCCAAAGAGGCTGTCTGGATCAAGAAGTTCATTATTGAACTTGGTGTGGTTCCATCCATTGAGCATCCAATACCTTTGTATTGCGATAACAATGGAGCGGTGGCTTTGGACAAGGAACTCAGGTCCCATCAGTGATCCAGGCATATTCTGAGGCGGTATCACCTGATCCGGGAGATAGTTGATCGCCGGAGATCGAGGTCAGGAGGGTTGACACGAAGAACAACACGGCGGATTCACTCATGAAGGCCATTCCCCAGATTCAGTTTGAGAGACTCTTCGGGATGCTCGGTATGCGATACTACAGCAGCTGGCCCTAGTGCAAGTGGGAGATTGTTAGTTGTATGTATGCCCTAGAGGCCAGTATTGTATAGATGATGTATATTATATTGGATGCTTGGACATATATAGAGCTGACTTTCTTGCTCGATATGATAGTAAGCTATCTGGTTGCTCTTTATCTTAACATGTACACTTGTCTCTTTAAACTGTCTTATAGTTATATGTTGATAAAGCCCTTAGGATGTGTACTTGACTACCTGGACTATGATGCAGATCATACTAGTGGGGACATGGTAGTCTATAAGTACATCCTTCTAGGTCCCTAGTCGTGGGTGTATTGAGACAGGGCATCGATATACCAGTGTAGACTAGCGTATACGCTTCTCGACCCATGAGATGGGCGATGGATGATCCCATATCCATTGGTGTTTGACATCAGAGATGGTATACGGGTGCTCAGTGGAGACTGGGTACACTGGATGAACTCGCCGAGAACTCCCAGATGGTATTATACCTCACGTCAGATGGCAGTTCTCAGGTGACACTTGTGCAGGTTAGTCTGTAGACCCGAGATCGTCATAGAGTCTTGTGTGATTCCCACTATGCTTTGATCTCCACCTTACCACGTCCATGAGGGCGTGCAAAATGGTGGTCTTTGGGCACAGTCCCCAGTCACATGGAGGCAATGAGCGATAGGAGGGGTTTCGTCTCTCCCGGTATTGGGGGATGATGTTGCGCTGTGCTCGATTGGCCGTAACAGGGAAGTCCCTGGCCAGGGATGATCAGATATTTGCTGGTAAGTGTTACCAGTAGTTTCTCGACCCGTTATGAGCCTCACATCGGCACGACTTATCGGTTATTGGGGTCTGACGTTTACCACCCCTAGACTTGATATGCGACATATCAGACAAACAGACCGGACTGTACGGTAAGTGTTACTGGTTGGATTCACAGGAGTGTGAGCGGGCTAGCTCGTCGATCTTCTGATCGCTCAATACCCGGATGGCCGTTACGTTTAGCAGACCGCTTGCGACTTGTGGGTGCTTGATATGATCATCATCTGCTACCAGCGTATTGACGAGTCTTTAGAGTCCTACACAGAGGTTTCCTGGCTCAAGCGAAACGAAATAGGAGTGCATATGAGATATGTGCAGGACTGAGAATGATGCGTGTATGTGATACCGTATTCCATTCTCGCGATGGATGTATCGATTGGTTATATTCGATATAACCTAGAAATCGAATCAAGGATTGATTCGATAAGCCGATACATAGGATACTAGTCGATTATATGCGATATGACCGGATCGTTAAATCAAGTGTTGATTTAATGATTTAATGTATAATTATATATTTGATATATTACTTTGCATTAACTAGTATTGGTTCACTTTAAATGGATTTTCTCACTTGATGTGCAAGAAGTATATGTGATATACTTTTGTGCACATATTTGATCATGTTTGATGATACTTGATAATGTGGTTAAGTGTAAAGGATTAAACCATGGTTAAGAGATGATTAGGGTTTTGCTTTTTCATTTATTTATTTGTTTGTTTATTTGGAAAAGATTTAGATAAGAATGGTGGCTATGTTTGTTTCTAGTTGAAGCTTCATGAAGCTTTGACTTCTTAACCATTCTTGTCTTCATGCTTAACCCTAACCCATCCAAGTAACCATGGTTTATTCTCTACACTCTACCCTATTTAGTTTATGATAAGTATTCATTTATTATTCATTTTAACTCAACACTTATCATAATTCTAGCTTCATCATCTTCTTCATCTTCAAGAATGAAAACTTGATGCCATCAATGGCAACTTGAGCAAAAGTGAGAGAAATCCAATTCTAAAGTGAACCCACCTCCTATTTCTTCATCCTCTACCTCTTGCCAAGTGGTTTTGGGTGTTTTCTTCACAAGTTTCACAACTTGGTGCAGTCGGAGCTTGAACTTGTGAAACCTCGACGTAGATCATCTTCGGCACGAAGCCGATGACTTTGCCCGCTCGTTTTTCCGATGAAGCCGACGATTGAGTCTAGGATTCGAGATGGACAGCGAGAGGACGTCTACGTGGAGCTAAGTAAGTGGAGAACCGGATCTACAAAGGTTGTAGCCTCTCTCCTTTAGTTAAGTTGTTAACTAGTTTCGTTTATCGCCTAAATTTCTAGTCGACGATCCGTATTAGGGTTTCTCGGCACCCATAAAATTTGAAATTGGCATGGTTGATGCCTTGTGAGACCTCTATAGTATGCCTAGGAACCCTACACCCTGCACCTTATTCGATGAGGAAAGGGCCGACGATCCCTTCACCGGGAGTGACCCCTTTAGCAAAACTAGAAAAGCCTCAAAAATATTCCATTTAAAATCACTTGATTCTACAACAATATCAAGTTCATTACGCAAAGGGTTTTCTTAAAAACCTGTCGTAGCCCTCCGTCATTTCAGATAAGTACTTCATAGTATTCATGCTACGTTTGTTGGCTTTCGTCAAGGCGTAGTGTGCGGTATCTATTTATGCTTAACTGTTTATGCATATGATGCAGATTGAGTTAAGGTAGTCGTGCGACTTTGTTGGCATTCGTCAAGGGCCGTGTGGGTGGGTTTAATTCAATCGGAAAATGACTGGTTGAACTTGACTAGTAGCCTATGGTTTGTTGGCATTCGTCAAGGTCATAGGATGCTAGGGGTAAAATATTATTGGGAATTTCAAGTGTTGAAATTTGCAATGAGATTGCATACCTTCTATGAGATAGTTGGATCCTGATACCCTCTACGAGTAAGAGTTACTTCTGGGAGAGTTTTACACATTACAATTAGTCGATCAAGTAGGTGTCTAGAAAGGTGTTAACGGGGTTACGCCCATGGGAAAACGAGATTTACTTTAATAAGGTTCGTGCGAAAGCATGGGGGACCTCCCTTAAAGTACCGGCACTGGCCTCGCTGAAAGATTGGCGAACTTGTAGGGTGTAATTAATCCCGACTGTCTTTCCTTTTAGGGTTTGAAGGAAGATTTGACTAAAACAGTGGGAGACGTCCTGATTAGATATATTAGATAACCAATCTAATCTTGCAAGAGCATACGCTGAGTGTTTTCTTTTCTCTCTCTCTCCAGGTAGCGACCATATCACGCCTTAATCAAGATAATAATACGAAAATATTGACCGAACTCGCTTGTTATACTGAGCCGGAGAACGTTGGTCCCACTCCAACTTATAAATGTTATAAGACAGAGCAGGAAATTGGGGAATACCAGATTTCCCGTGCCGCCCAAACGAAGAAAGTGCATGCTGATGCATCTTCTTCGGGTGTGTTCATTACAGAGAACTGTTTCTCAGTATCCTTTACGTCCTGGGTATGAGATACCGGATCAGGATCCCGCATATGTAATCTGTTACATGGGCTACAGAAAGGTAGAGAACTGAGAACGGGTGATAAGTTTCATGAGACAGAAAACGGTGCAAGTGTTGCAGTCAAGTCTGTTGGTCACTATCACCCTGTATTACCAGAATACATTGATTCTGAACGAATGTTATTAGATACCGAACCTGATATACAACATCATATCAGTATCTTTATTAGTAAAGAAAGGATATAATTTTGTATTGTTGGATAATGTTTTGAACATTTCCTATATCAAGAGTTGAGCGGTTCAGGCACGTTATCTAAAAGCATTGACGTTCTAAATCAAACTACAGTTCTTAGTATAAAGAACACACACGAGAGGAAGAGTTCAGAAATGAACGAATCCTTCTTGAGGTATTGTAGACTAGGTCATATTAATGCGACCCGACTAGCTGAAGTTATATTAAGATGCATATTTAAATTTGTTTGAATTTACATCTTGTGAAACTTGCCGGTCATGTCACAAAGATAAGATGACCATAGCTCTGTTTATTGGAAACAGAGAAAGAGTTAGTGAACTCTTGGGATTGATACATGATGATGTATGAAGGTCCCCTGTCTACACATGTCAAGACCGGTTCTTTGTACTTCATTACATTCTCTGATGATCTCTCAAGGTTCGGACATATGTTCCTGTTGAAACACAAGTCCGAAGCTTTTGAGATATTCACAGAATATAAATTAGATGTAGAGAACCAACAACGGGTATAAGTATTATGTCCTTTGATGAGATCAGGGAGGAGAATACTTGAGCACGGAATTCCTGGACTATTCTAAAGGAGAATGAGATTCTCTCTCGGCATTACTCCTCCGAATACACCATAGCACGATGGTATATCGGGGCGGAGCAATAGCACCCTATGTGATATGGTGTGCTCTATGATGAGTACTACTGGCTTTCCTATTTCCTTTTGGGAGTTATGCACTTGAGAAGCTGCATACCTATTGAATAGGGTTCAAATCAAATCAGTTGCCTACCACTTCATATGTGATATGGAAAGGGAAGAGCCCATATCTTAAGTTTGTTAAGATTTGGGGTTGTCCGGCCTATGTCTAAAAGCAAAATCCGGACAAGCTCGAGGTAAGGTCTGTTATGTAGAACTGGAAAGGTTCCAGCTATACAAATTGCAGCTGATGATTTGGTAGAACCAAAGGATTCAATAGTTTCCAACGAACCTCAGCCTCTCCGCCGATCTAGTAGGGTTCCTCACCCACCTGAGAGATACTTTGGTTTCTCTATGACAGTGGGAGCGAGGATTGCATCATGAGATGATGACCCAACTAGTTTCGAGCAGGCCATCAGGAGTGGGACTCTGTAAGAATGGCTGGATGCTTAGTAATCTGAGATGGAATTCTTATACACCAACAAAGTATGGACTTTGGTTGCTTTATCTGAAGGGTTAAATCCCCATCAGGAGCAAGTATATCTTGAGAAGATTACTTGGTGTACATGGAAAAGTTGAGACTTTCAAAGCTATGCTTAAGTCCATCCAGATCCTACTTGCCATGGCTACATACCATGACTACGATATCTGGTGGTTGGGTGTCATGACTGCTTTTCTAAATGATGTTTTAGAAGAGAATGTCTAAAAGCACACAGCCAGAGGGCTTCGTAGACAGTGGGACCAGCGGAAACGTGTGCAAGATGTTTTATATGATAAAGCAGGTATCGTGGAGTTGGAACATCTGTTTTGATGTGGTAGTCAAAGAGTTTGACTTCATCAAAATGGTAGATAAACCTTGTATATACAAAAAGGTAGTAGAGAGTATGGTGGTGATCTTCGTAGAGTACGTGGATGACATACTCTTGATAGGGAATGAGTTTCCTATGCTACGATCGGTCAATCTCCGCTTATCACAAGGATTCTCCATGTAGGATCAAAGTGATATCTCCTATATCCTGGGTTTTGGATCTATGAGATAGATCTAATTGGATGTTAGGATACTCACTAGTTGTAGTGAGATGGTATCAATCGATCCTGGGGAGAATCACTGGAAAGGTTCCAGGGTGATAAGGACGACTGAATGTCAGTCACAGGCATTGTCTTTACTCTCAGTGGAGGGACGGTGTGTTGGAAGAGTTCCAAGCTAGATACCGTGACATACTAGACGATTAAAGGCAAGATACATCGTTACCAAGGATGCTACCAAAGAGGCAGTCTGGATATATAAGTTCATGAGATGAACTTCGTTCCTACCATTGTGTGACAATGGAGTTGTGGTTTTTGCCAAGGAACTACCGTCCCATCAGAAATCCAGATATAATTCTTAGGCAGTATCACCTAATCATGGAGATGGTTGATCTCCAGGGAGATCAAGGTTAGGAGAGTAGACACAGCGGACAACAGCGCGGATCCACTCACAAAGGACTTTTTCCCAGTAGAGACTTTAATGGGATGGTTGAGTATGAGATACTTCGACCACAGCTAATTGTTGGGTATGCGATACCACAACAGATGGCCCTAGTGCAAGTGGGAGATTGTTAGTTATATGTATGCCCTAGAGGTCATTACTGTACATACGATGTATATTGTAATGGATGCTTGGACATATATAGGGAGGACTTTCTTGCTCGACATGATAGTACGCTATCTGGTTGCTCTTTATCTTAACGTGTATTCTGATTGTCTCTATGTTACATGTTGATAAAGCCCTTAGGATATGTACTCGACTACTGGGACTATGATGAGATCATACTAGTAGGGCCATGGTAGTCGACGAGTACATCCTATAACTGTTCCTAGTCGAGGGTGTATCGAGACAGGGCATCGATACACCAGAGTAGACTAGCGTATACGCATCTTGACCCATATGATGGGCGATGGATGATCCCATATCCATCGGTGTTTGACATCAAGGATGGTGTACGGGTGCTCAGTAGAGACTGGGTACACTGGACGGACTCGCCGAGAACTCCCAGATGGTATTATACCTCACGTCAGATGGCAGTTCTTCGGTGACACTGGTACAGAGTAGTCTGTTGACCCAAGATCGTCATAGGGTCTTATGTGATTCCCACTGTGCTTTGATTTCCATCATACCACGTCCAAGAGGGCATGCAAAAAGGTGGCTTTTGGGTACAGTCCCGAATCACATGGAGGCAATGAGCGATAGGACGGGATTCGTCTCTCCCGGTTTAGGGAGTTGATGTTGCGCTGTGTTCGATTGGCTATAACCGGAAATCCCTGGCCAGGGTTGCTGATATTTACTGGTAAGTGTTATCAGTAGTTTCTCGATCTGTTATAGACCTCATATCGACACGACTTATCAAGCTACTGGGTTTTGACGTTTACCACCCCTAGGCGAGATATGCGACATATCAGACGACGAGACCGGACTGTACGGGAGTGTTATTGATTGGATTCACAGGAGAATGTACAGGCTTGCTTGTTGATCTTCTGAGCGCTCAATACCTGGGTGGCTGTTACGAGCTGACCGCTTGCAGCTTGTGGGTGTTTGATATGATCATCACCTACTGCCGGCGTATTGACGATTCTTTAGAGTCCTACACAGAGGTTTCTTGACTCAGGCAAAACGGAGTAGGAGCATATATGTGATATGTGCGGGACCGAGGATAATGCGATATGTGATACCGTATTCTATTCTCGCGATATTTGATATCAGCCGGGTCATCAAATCAAGTGTTGATTCGATGAATCGGTAAATGAGATATTAGTCGGTTATATGCGATATAGCCGGATTGTCGGATCAAGTGTTGATTCGATAATTTAATGTATAATAATATATATGATATATTAAATTACATTAACTAATATTAGCTCACTAAAAGATTCTTTTTCTCACTCGGGTAATATATTGATATATATATGATATATGTTAATTGTATTATTTTATTTTGTTACGATAAATATTATATATGTGATATATAATATTGTAACATGATATGGTTATTAATGCAACATGTTTTGTGGAGTTTAAACATGATTAGGGTTTGGATTAGGGTTAAGACTTCTAGTAGATTTTAGAAGCTTTTCTTTTGTCTTGAATGAGATATTATGCTTGATATTTATGTGTGACTCATTCTTAACCCAACCCAAACCCTAGCCCTAGTTAAATCTCTACATGAGTCATCCTTGACCATGGTTGCAAGATTAATCATTATCACACTTTCATTATTCATCACAAAAGGAATGATTCATTGTTGATCTTCTTCCTTCTTCTTATTTGCTTGCAAAGCTTTCTAGCTTTGATCTTTGTGATGAAAATGAGTGAGAAATAGAAAATAAATGAGAGCAAAAATCCTACTTCATCATCATCATCTATCATTGCCCTTTAGATGAGGGTGTTCACTTCTTTTAGTGAGTGTTAGCTTGTGTTAATGAAACTTCAAGGTAGATCATCTATGTTATCGAAGATCGGAAGCAAGACTGCATCTTTCTCTTCATGGAGCCTCTCGAGAGTCCGGAACACGATGATCGCAGCGAAGGGACCTCAACACGGAGCTTAAGAAGTGAAGGATCGGATCTACAAAGGTTGTAATCCCTCTCACTTAGTGTTGAAGTGTTTAACATGTTAGTTTTCGCATAAACTCTAGTTTAAAGATCCGGCTTTGGGTTGTTCGGCACGGCTAAATTTTAAATCGGGCATGGTTGATGCCTCGTAGAACCTTGTGAGCGTGCCTAGCAACCCTATAGAATGCATAGCTAATGAAACATGAAAATGCAAGTGGGTTATACTACAGTTGAAAACATGTTTCGTCTTTAAAAATTTGGGCATCACCTCCCTTGTACATCTTGATCCAAAACCATAAACACAACAATATATAGGGATCCCCAAGCGGGAGCTAGCTCTTCGCCAACTGGAGGAATCACAACCACGCAAAATATATATACGACGCCCAATGGAGAAGATCAATCTAGAAAGAACAAATAAAGAAGCAAGACATCAAAACTCAAAAAAGCGATCAAAAACCCATTGCTCCAAGTCTCGCATAATACACAAGTCTGACTAGGTCTACCAATATACAAATTCTAGTCTCTGATTTGATCTGATCTGATGTGATGGAGTTTATCTAGATACAATAGAATATAAGTACGAGAGTGGGCACGATCCAACATGTGTCCCACCTACCAAAGCAAAGTACCCTAGATGAAGCTGTGTGCCAGTAATACCGCAACTGATCCCAAGCGGTCAAACCTACAAGAACTGTGGCACAACGGGGGTGAGTTTCCAACTCGTGAGTAGAAAACATCAGCAAGTAGAAATCAAATAAAACAACGATTTCCTAGGTCACTATATCCTGAAGGTAATACTATGATATCTAGGGTGACCACATATGCATATATGTCAACAATCGATCAATGCAATGACATATATAGGTAAACATCCGACATCATATGCCTGTATGCGTATGGATATCATCCACGTGTCCATCAACAACACAAACAATAACATGGAACCTGAGTGTCCCACACCGACACTCGAACATCATGAAAACATAAGCATGTATATATAGATGAGGATATCAACCACGTGTGTCCATCAACGACACATCAAAATCATGAAACCTGAGTTTCCCACACCGACACTCGAACATCATGAAAACATAAGCCTATATATATAGATGAGGATATCATTCACGTGTGTCCATCAACGACACATCAAAATCATGGAACCTGAGTGTCTAACACCGACACTCGAAACATCATGAAAACCCGTATCCAGCATCGACACGTAAATCTTCATATCTCAGGCTCTGTAAGTCAGGATCATCCCATATCACGACTACGGTCGGTATCCTCCAGATATCCGTCATGCCAAACTATCTCGGGCTCCGTCAGTCCGGATCAGCCCATATCATCTCATGACTCCGGTCGGTATCCTCCAGATAACCGTCGAGCCCAAAACTATCACCGGTAGGTAGTGTTCCTACTGCCAGGCTCATCGTCTACATCTCGAGCTTCTTGCCCCGGGGTATCTTATCGGGTCTACCATGTACCCACAGACGGTGCCTCCCGCTCCTCGAATCGGGTATACTCACTGCTCAGAACCAAGAAAACTCATGGTGGACACATCGAAATATCATATCAAAAGAAACCGTGTTTTTAAAGCAATACATAGTTCCCTTTGAAATATAACTGCGGTTCTCAAATCCAGAGATCTCATAAAAACAGCATGTCAAGCATATAACCATAAAGTACGATGTATGCAATATAGAGTAGTAATATGAGCATATCAAGTATATCATGCAAGCATGTCAAGTGATAATACTGAACAATGAATGTACTTTTACTTTTATGATTTATCTCATAATATGGCAGTTCTACTGTGTAAGTGACATGGCAATTACCGATGAAGAATGTGTGTGAGCCGGCAAATCTGTGTATGTGTAACTGCGCTCAACGGTAATTGTATAGGTGTGCTAGCAAATGATATCATATAGCATTAAATACCGGCACGTGCATGTACATCACGAAGAGTAATATCCTACACAACATGAACAATAAATAGGTATATCTATCTACACAAGAATCATGCGGTCACTTTTTAAACGATACACATCGTCATTTTGAACATAGGTATGGTTCATGTGACAATCTTTTTATCGGCGATCCCGCCTCATAACATCCGACATGACAATAATCCCTAACCATCATCCTCAAATTACTAGCGCAGATCAATCATCCGGTACATCTCATCGCGTACGATAATCCATCGTACAGGGTCATCAAATAGAATAGAGAATCTATAGACCTATACAATAATGAGGGTACGGATCTAAAGTCTCGTACGACATAATACTCATTATACTCATAAATACACACACACACACACATATCTCAAATTACATTAATATAAACGTCATATCTTATTAATTTCACAACACCTCTATCTCAATCTCGTGTCATGTTTATCGATCTCGATCTCATATCATACCATTAACAACTCAAACTTGTCCTCTTTCAATTCATACTCATTAGCGTCAACTTTTATCCTATCATCTGTTTACTAAATCCTATAATCATGTTATCTTAAGTTCGTAGTATATCCTTTATCAAATTATAACTTATAAAACGATCTTCCATATCAATGGTTGCGGGGGTGCTATACGCCATCCACCTGACTTCCCCCTTAGATATAAATCTACTCACCTGCTAAACTCCTCGCTTAGCCGAAGTCGATATGCTTCGTCATCTCGGAAGTCCACACGAAGGTACCTACAATCAATACATAATCGCAATGCAATTCTATTAAAATCAAGTCCGAAAAAGCGATACGGCACACGTATTCGCTCATAGGTTAAAACCTATAGCCTACGCATTAAAACACAATCAAATAACCCTCATCGTTGACGTACAACCGCCAAACGACGAAATCCAAATCAAATATAAAAACCAAGTTTTCAGAATCGGAAAACGAAATTCAGCAACATGAGAAATCACTCCCAGATTTTATCTCAGGTAAAATTAGCCAATTTTGCATACAAGGTTGCTCTAGATAACTCATAAGTCCATTCACCAAAAATCACAAGGTTCCACTCTGATGTGTCCGCAATTTGCGACCACAATGAATTTATCTGCGGCTTGGAAGAGGTATTAGGGGCTCGAGCTTCAAGGGCTGCTTCCAGGTTGCCTGCTCATCTCTCTGTTATGGGAACTTATCTTATAATGGTCTCAGATCATAGCAGATCTCAGAATCCTATCATAATTCACACAAAATACGATATCGGCCAATTTCAAAGTTCGTGTTTTGGGTTATTGTATCTGATCTTGGCCAATAAAACACTCTATAAGGTCTTGTAAACACTCACTTCACCTCAATTAACCACTTAACAATAACTTAGAAATTTCCAAGATTATATAACTCACCAAATCGATTTCTAAACTAAACTAGGATATATAAACACAATAATTAACTAAAAGTGTAGGTTTATAACTCATTAGCAACTGAAGAAAATTCATGAGTTGCCTAAAGTCTTCAAAATCCACACTTGATTGGTCTAAAGGGTTTAGGATAGGCTTGTGCATGTTTTTAATGAAGGTGGCATGGGGTTTTGGAAAGTATTTGGAGATGATGTATAGAGGTAGTGGAGATTGAAGGAGATGAAGAAAACAATGGAGAGTGAAGGAAGAAGGAATATGATAGCAAAGTCAAACCCTCTCTCTCTTAAGCTCATTCTCTCTCACTCTAAATATCTCCTACACTCACCTCTCACAATAAAATATCTACTTCTTTCTCTTAACTCTTTTTTTTGTTTCATTCACTTTGCTTTGCTTTTCTTTTCTCTTTTCTTTTCTCATTCACACCACTCACAAATACACAAGTCACAACACAATAACAATATGTACATGACATGGTGCACTCGCCATGGAAAAATGTAAAAAAATACGGATTTGGCTTAATCGCGATTAGTAGTGCACTAATCAGATTGAATTTAAATTTGCATATCATTAATTATAAAAATGTCAAAATCCGATAAATATCATAATAATAAATAAATTATTTTAATCTCCGATTATTTTCCAAACATTGGTATATACTTATACCATTTTACGAAAACCCCATATTCGCAAATCGAATAGTTTTCGCGAAAAATATTATTTTAATATTAAATTTCTAAAATTAATATTTTATATTTCTGAAATGTTACAATGGAAGCTAAGTCCATCTTCTCATGCTGCCTCTGGTTTATACCATCCACTGAGGCCAACACAAGGCACTTGGCATTCGTACTGTCTCTTTCCGATATCTTACGGATATCTATAACTGCGACGGTGGAAACTGGACTTGGGACGGCAGGGGCTTGAGTAGTAATGAGGTGTCCCAGCTTGTTATAGGCAATGGACATCTGGACAGACCTTTGCCAGTCATTATAGTCAGATTCAGTCAATTTATTATCTAGATGTAACTTATGTCCGGTCACGGGGTCGCTGCAATGAAGAGAGAGAGAAGAAAACACTTAGTATGATGATCTTGCAAGTTTAGATTAGTTTTTTAATTTATCTAAACAGGATGGCTCCCACTGTCTCTCGAATCCTTTCTCAAACCATAAAAGAAGAATTAGACAGGATTGATCTCACCGTACAATTCTTGCTTAACCGTTCGGCTAGGCTAGTGTCGGTACTTCACGGGAGGTTTTACGACACTTTCGCGAAGTTCCTTAATTAAATAACCTCTTTTTCCTGGAGACGTAGTCCCGCTAACACTTTCTAGACACCTACTTGGTTTATAGTATTGATCGTTAAGTGAAAAAATCTCCCGAGGAGTAGCGGATACTCACAGTAGGATCGGAATCCAAATATCATTGTGTGATAATGATGAAGGAATCCTACCAATATTATCAAACTCCAAATGGTATGCAGCACTATCAAATTTCACTTTCTTTAAAAACTCCCGATGTGGATTTCTGCCCCATACTCTTATGAGCTTAACTAAGGCCAACAAATCATAAGTCGCATGTCAAGTTCTACCCGTCATTGTCCAGGTTAATTTGAACCCACCCATACATACCCTTGACTAAGGCCAACAAAGTAGTATGACTGTCCCAAACCATTGCATCTATCTATGCAACATATAAATACCCAGCAGCTACCAATCACTATGCCTTGACTAAGGCCAACAAACATAGCTTAAATACTATTGAATATTCATATGAAATGACAGAGGGATACGAATGGTTTTGGAGAAACCGTGAACGTAGTGAACTTGATATAATCAAAGGAACCTGATAGCTTTTAAAAGGAGTGGTTTAAGCTCTGCATTTAAAGTCTGCTATTTTAAAATAACCGAGTGGTTTTAAAATTTGTTCCAACGATTCAGCTTTGGTATTATTGCTTTGCATTAATGTAATGAAGTCCCATCAATTAACCTACCATTGCAGAAAACAACAAAAATACAACGTACGCTTATACCATCCGCATTCGCCACGGGGCCCCGTCATCACCCGTCGGGTTGCTTAACTAACGACAGAGCGGGGGCAGGACTAGCGCGGGTGAAAAACATAAGCAATGTCTAATATATGTAATATATATTATAACCATTCGTCTTACGCAATAATAGGCATTCCAGATCACAGATGAACATATTAGATATATTAGGAATTCCGTGTTTCGTTCAAGCCTGTAACGAAAGACGGATTCCACGGTCGTGATGAATAGCCAAACCCCACCCCAGACCCCTACGGGTGAGGCAAACTACCCGCCAAATACTCGAAGTGAAGCAACCTCCCTCATCAAAGTGAGTAGGCCACTCGGCACTTCAAAGTACCCGGTAGTTTGTGCACCCTACCTTGGATCTATCCTAGGAGCAGAAAATAGAAAAATAAATAATATACAACGGTGGCTACAACTTCAATCCGGATGTGCTCTGCAAAATAATATTACATCACTTTACAATATTACATCGAATGAAAGAATGAAAAACCCTCATCTCACATCCCCGGCTATTCATCCACGATGATCCAATAAGTTCATATAAACAAACTACAAGAACAGCAACACAAATATGTGCAACCCCGACTAATCGACGTATAGCAATTAGTCAACGTTTCCAAACACATATATCACAACTTGAAACTGTTAAACGACGTTAAAACTGTGTCTTCGAAACACCCCGTATTGCCACAGGAAAAAGATAACAATATATCTAAAATTGGAAAAAACAAGCAACACCTGAGACCTTAGATCCAAGTAACTTGAACACAGAACAAAACTCAAGAAATTTTACCATTACAAAACCGGTGACATCGGGAATTTTCCGAATGTGGCCGGCCATGCTACAATAAAATTGTCTCGTTTTCATTTTGTGTTCATTTCACAAGCAAAGGAGCACTGTGCAATTGTTTAAAAAAAATTTTAGAGGCTCGTAAAAATTCAACAGAAACATGGATCTTTAGTTTTGTGTTTCGGAGTTATTTCGGTTTCGGAGTTTTAAACTTGTCTAAACTATTAGGTATGGTTTAGTAGGCTCTGATATTACTGTAAGTCCATGTCGCGCACCCCACGTGTCGGTGGGGAGGCGGAATTTGCAAAAAACGATTTTTCAAAGCTCGCAACACGGACTTAAACTCTAGGATCGATGCTAAACCCTAGCTAACAAATACTGTGTGAGGATTAACTACTCGGATGAAAGTTATACCTCACGAAACCAAGTCCTTCGGGTCTTTTAGTCGTTGTCCTCCTCGTCATCATACTCTCCAAGGATCGTTACGAATCGTGGCTTCCTCATCGGCTTCATCAAGTCAAAAACGATCCACCCGAGAGTCTATAGTCCAAGCTCCAACCTCCAACCTCAACTCCGAGGTAACTAGGGCAAGTAGCTTACTAGACTAGATGGCCTAGGTGATGTTGAGAGTGAAGATGGAATACTTTGTCTCTTGGAACCCTAGGTTTCTGAACTCATGAGACAATTAGGGTTTATATGAGAATAGAAGAAGACTTGAGAAATGAGAGAGGAGTTGTGTGCTTTGAAGAATGCTTGGCTGCCCAAAAATAATGAGTGAAGCAAATATGATATTTTGGAGATAAATATCTCACCACAAAATATCTCACAAGCTTCACAAATATCTAATTTGTCAAGTGAGTGAGTCACCAAATAGCCATGCTAAGTTCAATGCTCACAATCCACCTCATTTCTCCACCCATTTGTTTTAATCCCAAAAAGAATCCAAACCCTAATAGTTGTCCTCTTCTAGAAGCTTTCCCGAGTAATAACGAGAACGCCCATCATCCGTATATACATACCCGCATCCGCATTCCGAAGAACACGAATACAAAGAGACAAAAACAATCCATCAATATAATACTAGGATCCGGCTTAAACCAAATCCCGCTAGTATTACCTGCCCGATCATCATACGCGCACAAATGTACGTACGTGATCGAAGCCCTGCCGTAAAACCATACGGCCTCTACATCTTTTTCCCGATGCAGGGAAACTCTCTATGTGGGACTCTAAAGACTCGACAGTACGTTGGCAGTGGGTTTAAACACAAGCTGCAAGTGGTACTAGCTGCACGTAATGACTACCCAGGTATCTGTCAATAAGAAGGCTGGTGAGGAAACCCATCCGAACTCCTACTGAGCATGCATATGACAATCTACGTACAGTCCGGTCTGTTCATCTAAGAGTATCGCATATCATGCCTAAGGGGCGGTAATCGTCATACCCCTAATAGCGCAATAAGTCGTGCCAGAGTGTAGCTCAAAACACCCTGAGAAACTACTGGAATACCTACCAAAATCTTGCTTGCCCTTCCCAGGGACTTTGTGTAATGGCTCTCCAAACACAGTGCGATATCAACCCCTAATACCGAGAGAGACGAATCATATCTAACCGCGACTGCCTCCAAGTGCTTCGGGACTGCATCCAACTACTACCTGTTTGCACGACTCCTTTGAGCCGTGGTAGGGTAGTAATCAAAGTACAGTGGGAACACACTCAAGACGAAGTAGCAGTGTCAAGTCGACGGACTAAGCTGTACTCATGTCACCTGGGAACTGCTACCCGACGATAGGTATAATACCCACCAACAGTTCCCTATGAGTCATGTCCAGTGTACTCATAACCTAATGAGCACCTGCATACTATCCCCAGTACGACGTACTAATGGCTGTGGGATAGACCATCTCCCCTGCTGGGATGTAGAGACCGTATCTTGCGATATGATATTGCTCTCCATATAAATCCTTGGTATGGAGGAAGATAGAAGTAAGGTCCATCTTCTCGTGCTGCCTCTGGTGTTCATTATCCAAAGAGGCCAGCACAAAACACTTGGCTTTCGCACTATCTATATCCCAAGTCTTATGGATCTCAATGTCAACAACGGTGGATTTTGATCCTGAAACGGCGGGAGCTTTAGTAGTATGGAGGTAGTCCAGCTTGTCATAAGTAATGGCCATCTGTACATTCCTTAGCCAATCTTTATAGTTTGGCTCCGTCAATATATTTTTATCTAATAGTAACTTAAACTGGGTCATCTTGGTCGCTGCAATTAGGGGGGAGAGAGAGAGAGAGAGAGAGAGAGGAAACACTCAGCATGATACTCTTGCAAGTTTATATTGGTTTTTAGCTTATCTAAACAAGATGGATCCCACTGTTTCCTCGAAATCCCCTTCAAACCATAAAGAAGAACTAGTCGAGATTAATCGTGTAAGTCCATATCGCGCACCTCACGTGTCGGCAGGGAGGCGGAATTTGCAAAAAACGATTTTTCAAAGCTCGCAACACGGACTTAAACTCCAGGATCGATGCTAAACTCTAGCTAACAAATACTGTGTGAGGATTAACTACTCAGATGAAAGTTATATCTCACAAAACCAAGTCCTTCGGGTCTTTTAGTCACTGTCCTCCTCGTCATCGTAGGCTCCAAGGATCATTACGGATCGTGGCTTCCTCGTCAGCTTCTTCGAGTCACCCGAGATTCTATAGTTCGAGCTCCAACCTCAACTCTAAGGTAACTAGGAAAAGTAGCTTGCTAGACTAGATGGCCTAGGTGATATAAAGAGTGAAGATAGAATACTTTGTCACTTGAAACCCTAGGTTTCTGAACTCATGAGACAATTAGGGTTTATATGAGAATAGAAGAAGACTTGAGAAATGAGAGAGGAGTTGTGTGCTTTGAAGAATGCTTGGCTGCCCAAAAATAATGAGTGAAGCAAATATGATATTTTGGAGATAAATATCTCACAAGCTTCACAAATATCTAATTTGTCAAGTGAGTGAGTCACCAAGTAGCCATGCTAGGTTCAATGCTCACAATCCACCTCATTTCTCCACCCATTTGTTTTAATCCCAAAAAGAATCCAAACCCTAATAGTTGTCCTCTTCTAGAAGCTTTCCCGAGTAATAACGAGAACACCCATCATCCATATATACATACCTGCATCCGCATTCCGAAGAACGCGAATACAAAGAGTCGAAAATAATCCATCAATATAATAATAGGATCCGGCTTAAACCAAAGCCCACTAGTATTACCTACCCGATCATCATACACGCACAAATGTGCGTACGTGATCGAAGCCCTGCCGTAAAACCATACGGTCTCTACATCTTTTGCCCGATGCAGGGAAACTCTCTATGTGGGACTCTAAAGACTCGACAGTACGCTGGCAGTAGGTTAACCACAAGCCGCGAGCGGTACTAGCTGGACGTAATGGCTACCCAGGTATCTGTTGATAAGAAGACTGGTAAGGAAACCCATCCGAACTTCTACTGAGCCTACATTTGACAATCTCCGTACAGTCCGGTCTATTCGTCTAAGAGTATCGCATATCGGGCCTAGGGGGAGGTAATCGTCAGACCCCTAATAGCGCAATAAGTCGTGTCGGAGTGTAGCTCAGAACACCCTGAGAAACTACTGGAATACCTACCAATAAATCTCGTTTGCCCTGGCCAGGGACTTTGTGTAATGGCTCTCCAAACACAGCGCGATATCAACCCCCAATACCAGGAAAGACGAATCCTATCTAACCACCACTGCCTCCAAATGCTTCGGGACTGCACCCAACTACTACCTGTTTGCACGACCCTTTTGATCCATGATAGGGTAGTAATCAAAGTACAGTGGGAACACATTCGAGGCGAAATAGCAGTATCAAGTCGACGGACTAAGCTGTACACATGTCACCTGGGAACTGCTACCCGACGATAGGTATAATACCCACCAACAGTTCCCTACGAGTACTGTCCAGTGTACTCATAACCTAATGAGCACCTTCATACTATTCCCAGTACGACGTAGTAATGGCTGTGGGACAGACCATCTCCCCTGCTGGGATGAGAAGCGTATACACTAGTCTACTCCAGAGTATCGATGCCCTGTCTCGATAATCCTACGACTAGGGACCTTTATAAGGATGTGCTTGTAGATTACCCAACCCCCACTAGTGTAACTACCATCACAACGCTGGTAATCAAGTAAAGATCCTAAGGGCTCTACTAATATGTATAAGTGATTGATCCCAAATTCTCGATGTTGTTTAGTAAAATGTAAAGTGTTCACAATCAAAGAATTTTGTAAACCGCAATCAATAACGGTGTCGTTTGAAGCGATCGTTAGTGAGCAAGGGTCGTCCACTGAGATTCGTGTATTTGATCGATCTTGTTTTAGATGAATTGAAAGAAAATATTATAGAAAAATTCAAGAAAAAGATTCATGATTTAATTGAGTTGTCATTTCAAGAAAATCAAGAAAACATTCAAGAATTTAAGAAAGATTAAGAATATATCCAAGATCAATATCGGTTATCAAGAGAATGTAGAAAAGTTTGTAGGATTCGATCGAGTTAGTAGCAATGATGATTCTAATAATGACTAATCTTATCTATTGCTAAATTGTAGCTAGATCGATGGTGATGAATGAAGATTAGAGATCTATTGAAGAAACTAGGGTTTCTCCTTCTTTATCCCTTGTCATTTCATTGATCATCATTCGGATCTAACCTTTAGCAAAGAGAATCATCAATCATTTAATCCCTGGTTTGCAACGAAATAATCAAGAATGCGATCTCGCTCAAAATTAGGTCATTGATGATTCTTTTTCCTAGAGTTCACAAATCTCATAAGACTTAAGATTAGTGTTAGGATTTTATCATCACTTGATCTACCAATTCTCTCGAATCCTTTACAAGCGAAGATTTCACTCACACATCATGAAAATAGAATAATCAAGAATGAGATATTTCATAATGCAAGAATCTAAAGAAAGCAAGACTAAGAGTAATAATCACCTTTATTAAATCTTCTTCAAATTTATACAATTCCTCAATTCGAGGTACAAGAATAAGCTCTCGATCGCTCCTTTGAAGAAGTGAATTTGTCGTCGATATTTGCATGGCTCGATCGCCGTGAGACGTGGATCGGTTGCGGATCTCTTGCTCCGATGATGATCGGCGTTGCGATAAAGGATCTTTGGATGTCTTCGCTTGATAATGCTCTCAATTGACTCTTGATTTGGATTTGGATCTTAAATTGAATCTCAAGTTGTGTCACTCAACATTTTACCACCATTACCCAACAACCCCTTACCTTAGCCCTTGATCCCATTTTATAGATCTCAAATCAAGCTTCCCTCATAAGCTAGGTTGTTACAAGGAGCCTTCTAGAATAAGGTTGTTACAAGGAGCCTTCTAGAATAAGGTTGTTACAAGGAGCCTTCTAGAAGAAGGTTGTTATGAGGAGTCTTCTAGAAGAAGCCACGTGGTAATTTAGCGTCTCAAGGAAGCTAGGAGGTTAGAATGAAGCTTCTGGAGAGATGTTGACTGCTGACGACCCTACTCGGCCGCGGATCTGCGGCAACTCAGCCAACTCGGCCGCGGTTCCGTGGCCATATGACTGGATCTCTGGATCATATTTCTCGGGTATCGTGGTGTTGGTCTTTGGGTGTTGATTTGATATCTAGAATCTTCTAATGTTTGCTTGGTTGCTGCCAAATATTAAGTCTTTGACTTGCTGCGATTTATCGGCACTTTTGCGATTCCGGTTCTTTGTCCTGAAGAATTTTCTGTACACAATCTTGATAAAATGTTGAGAGATATAGAATATTATGCATGACATATTGTAGGGTTCTTAGGCACGCTAATGAAGTCTCACAAGGCATCAACCATGCCAATTTCAAATTTTACGGGTGCCGAGAAAACCTAATACGGATCGTTGACTAGAGTTTAGGCAAGAAAGTGAAACTAGTTAACTACTTAACTAAAAGAAAATGCTACAACCTTTGTAGATCCGGTTCTCCACTTCCTTAGCTCCATGTAGACGTCCTCTCGCTGTCCGTCTCGAATCCCGGACTCAAGCATCGGCTTCATCGGAGAAATGGGTGGGCAAAGTCGTCGGCTTCGTGCCGATGATGATCTACGTCGAGGTCACACAAGATCAAGCTCCAACTTCACCAAGTTATGAAACTTGTAAAGTAAACACCCTATACTACTTGGCAAGAGGTAGAGGATGAAGAAATAGGAGGTGGGTTCACTTTAGAATTGGATTTCTCACTCATTTGCTCAAGTTGCCATTGTTGAAGGCAAGGTTTTTCTTGAAGAAGAAGAAGGAGAAGATGAAGAATATTATGATAAGTATTTTTTTAATGAAAAAGAAAATGAATACTTATCATAATGTAAACCATGGTTAGGTGTAGAGAATTGACTAAGATTAGATGAATGGTTAGGGTTAAGCATGAAGACAAAATGGTCACTTTGGTCAAAGCTTCATGAAGCTTCAACAAGCTTCAAGAATGAAAGCAACCCTTTTGTTTTCTTTTGCCATTTCTTTTTAATCCAAATTAAAAAGATAAATGAATGAATAAATAAAAACCCTAATCATTTACTTAACCAAGGTTTAATTCTTTACACTTAACCAAATGAGCAAGTATCATCAAACATGATACAATCAAGTGCACACAAAATATATCACATATACAATGTGTTATACAAGTGCGAAAATCCCTTTAAAATGAATCAGTACTAGTTAATGCAAAGTAATATATCAAATATATAATTATACATTAAATCATTAAATCAACACTTGATTCAATGATCCGGTCATGTCGCACATAACCGACTAGTATACAATGTATCGATTTATCGAATCAATGATTCGATAACTAGGTTATATCGCATACAACCAATCGAAACATTCATCGCGAGAATGGAATACGGTATCACATGCACGCATTATTCTCGGTCCTGCACATATCTCATATGCGCTCCTATCTCGTATCGCTTGAGCCAGGAAACCTCTATGTAGGACTCTAAAGACTCGTCAATACGCCGGTAGCAGATGATGATCATATCGATTACCCACAAGCCGCAAGCGGTCTGCTAAACGTAACGGCCACCCGGGTATTGAGCGATCAGAAGATCGACGAGCTAGCCCGCTCACACTCCTGTGAATCCAATCAGTAACACTTACCGTACAGTCCGGTCTGTTCGTCTGATATGTCGCATATCAAGTCTAGGGGTGGTAAACGTCAGACCCCAATAACCGATAAGTCGTGCCGATGTGAGGCTCATAACGGGTCGAGAAACTACTGGTAACACTTACCAGCAGATCTCTGATCAGCCCTGGCCAGGGACTTCCCTATTACGGCCAATCGAGCACAGCGCAACATCAACCCCCAATACCGGGAGAGACGAAACCCCTCCTATCGCTCATTGCCTCCATGTGACTCGGGACTGTACCCAAAGACCATCGTTTTGCACGCCCTCATGGACGTGGTAAGGTGGAGATCAAAGCACAGTGGGAATCACACAAGACTCTATGACGATCTCGGGTCTACAGACTAACCTGCACAAGTGTCACCTGAGAACTGCCATCTGACATGAGGTATAATACCATCTAGGAGTTCTCGGCGAGTCCGTCCAGTGTATCCAGTCTCCACTGAGCACCCGTATACCATCTCTGATATCAAACACCAATGGATATGGGATCATCCATCGCCCATCTCATGGGTCGAGAAGCGTATACGCTAGTCTACACTGGTATATCGATGCCCCGTCTCGATACACCCACGACTAGGGACCTTGAAGGATGTACCTATAGACTACCATGTCCCCACTAGTATGATCTTCATCATAGTCCAGGTAGTCAAGTACACATCCTAAGGGCTTTACCAACATGTAACTATAAGACAGTTTAAAGAGACAAGTGTACATGTTAAGATAAAGAGTAACCAGATAGCATACTATCATATCGAGCAAGAAAGTCATCTCTATATATGTCCAAGCATCCAATATAATATACATCATCTATACAATACTGGCCTCTAGGGCATACATACAACTAACAATCTCCCACTTGCACTAGGGCCAGCTGCTGTAGTATCGCATACCGAGCATCCCGAAGAGTCTCTCAAACTGTATCTGGGGAATGGCCTTCGTGAGTGGATCCGCCGTGTTGTTCTTCGTGTCAACCCTCCTGACCTCGATCTCCCGGCGATCAACTATCTCCCGGATCAGGTGATACCGCCTCAGAATATGCCTGGATTGCTGATGGGACCTAGGTTCCTTGGCCAAAGCCACCGCTCCATTGTTATCGCAATACAAAGGTATTGGATGCTCAATGGATGGAACCACTCCAAGTTCAATAATGAACTTCTTGATCCAGACAGCCTCTTTAGCAGCATCGTTGGCAGTGATGTATTCAGCCTCCATCGTCGAGTCTGCCACGGTTTCCTGCTTGGAACTCTTCCAGCTAACCGCCCCTCCGTAAAGGGTAAAGACAAATCCCGACTGCGACTTAGAGTCGTCTTTATCACTCTGGAAGCTCGAATCGGTAAAGGACTCCACTTGGAGTTCTCCGTTACCATACACCAAGAGCATCTCTTTAGTCCTTCGCAAGTACTTGAGAATGCTCTTCACAGCTGTCCAGTGACTCTCTCCAGGATCAGCTTGATACCTGCTCACTACACTTAGTGAGTATGCTACATCGGGTCTGGTACATAGCATCGCATACATGATAGAGCCTACAGCCGAAGCATAGGGTATCCCTTGCATGCGAGCTCTCTCTAAATCAGTCTTGGGAGACATCTCTTTGGAGAGAGTGACTCCAGAGATCGTGGGCAGGTTCCCACGCTTGGATTCTTCCATACTAAACCTCTTTAGTATGGTGTCAATGTACCTGGATTGGGACAATCCCAATATCCGTTTGGATCTATCTCTATAGATCCTGATTCCCAATATGCAGGAGGCATCACCAAGATCTTTCATCGAGAATCTTTGTGATAAGAAGAGCTTGACCGATTGCAGCATAGGAATATCATTTCCTATCAAGAGTATGTCGTCCACGTACAATACGAGGAAGACAACCTTACACTCTGCTACCTTCTTGTAGATACAAGGTTCATCTGGGTTTTTGACGAAATCAAACTCTATGATAACGACGTCAAAGCAGATGTTCCAACTCCGCGATGCTTGCTTTAATCCATAAATGGATTTAAGCAGCTTGCACACCTTCCCGCTGCTCCCACTGTCTACGAAGCCCTCTGGCTGAGTCATGTACACGCACTCTTCTAAATCACCATTTAGAAAGGCGGTCTTAACATCCATTTGCCAGATTTCGTAATCATGATATGCAGCGATGGCAAGCATGATCCGGATGGATTTAAGCATAGCCACTGGAGAAAAGGTTTCGTCATAGTCCACACCTGGTCTTTGACGAAAACCCTTTGCTACAAGTCTAGCTTTGAAAGTCTCCACTTTCTCATCTACACCAAGTTTTTTCTTGAAGATCCATTTGCTCCCAATGGGTTTTACCCCTTTAGGAGCAACTTCCAAAGTCCATACTTTGTTGGTGTACATGGATTCCATCTCGGACCGCTTAGCATCCAGCCATTTCACTGAGTCCCTACTCGTGATGGCCTGCTCGAAGCTAGTTGGGTCATCATCCTCCATGATGCAATCCTCGCTCCCACCATCCATGAGAAAACCGTAGTATCTCTCAGGTTGGCGAGGAACCCTACTAGATCGGCGGAGAGGCTGAGGTTCATTGGGAGCTACTGAATCTTCTGGTTCCACTAAATCTTCAGTTACGGTTTGTGTATCTGGAACTTCTTCCAGCTCTACCACTTTGCCACTAATTTCTTTTTCAAGGAATTCCTTTTCTAAAAAGGTGGCATGTCGAGAAACAAATACTTTTTGTTCCTCTGCATGGTAGAAAAGATATCCATGTGAATGTTTGGGATATCCCACAAACTTGCATAGAACTGACCGTGCCTCGAGTTTGTCCGGATTTTTCCTTTTGACATAGGCCGGGCAACCCCATATCTTAACTTGTTTAAGACATGGTCTCTTCCCACTCCATATCTCATATGGTGTGGTAGGTACAGATTTAGTTGGAACTTGATTCAATAGGTATGCTGCTGTTTCCAGCGCATACCCCCAGAAGGAAATAGGTAACTCAGCTGTGCTCATCATAGAGCGCACCATATCTAATAGGGTGCGGTTCCTCCGTTCTGATACACCGTTGTGCTGTGGTGTATAGGGAGGAGTTAGCTGAGAGAGAATCCCATTCTCTTTTAGGAAGTCCAGGAATTCATTGCTCAAGTATTCTCCTCCTCGATCAGATCGAAGGATTTTGATACTTTTTCCGGTTTGGTTTTCGACTTCTTGTTTATATTCTCTAAATTTCTCAAAAGCTTCTGATTTGTGTTTCATCAGGAACACATATCCGAATCTAGAGAGATCATCAGTGAATGTAATGAAGTACGAAGAACCGTCCCTGGCATGTGTAGACATAGGACCGCATACATCAGTATGTATCAGTCCCAAGAGTTCGGTAACTCTTTCTCCGTGTCCCGTAAACGGAGTTTTGGTCATCTTGCCTTTGAGACATGACTGGCAAGTGTCATAAGATGAAAATTCGAATGGTTTCAAATATCCATCCTTATGCAACTTAGCCAATCGTGTCGCATTGATGTGACCGAGTCTACAATGCCACAAGAAGGATTCGTTCAGTTCTGAACTCTTCTTCTTGTATGTGTTTGTTATGCTCAGAACTGTTGATTGTTTTAGAACATAAATGCCATTGCACAACGTGCCTGATCCAACCAACTTTTGGTTACGGAAAATGTTCATAACATTATCCTGTAATACAAAATTATATCCCTCTTTACTTAATAAAGAAACCGATATAATGTTGCATATCAGGTTCGGCATGTAATAGCATTCGTTCAGAACCAATGTATTACCAGTTGGTAATGCAAGGTGATATTCCCCGACAGTCTTAGCTGCAACAATTGCACCATTTCCAACTCTAATGTCTTTATCACCTTCTCCAAGTTCTCTACCTTTCCTAAGCCCATGTAACTGATTACATATATGGGATCCTGACCCGGTATCTAATACCCAGAACGTAGAGCAAATGGAGAAACAGTTCTCTGTAATGAACACACCCGAAGAAAATGCATCAACATGTACTTTCTTCATTCGGGTGGCATAGGAATCCTGGTATTCCCCTATATCCTGTTCATTCCTATAACTCTTATAAGAAAGAACGGAACCAACGTTCCCCAGCACAGTATAACATGCGGGTTCGGTCAATACATCCATATTATTATCTTTATTAGGGCATGAAATGGTCGCTACCTGGAGAGAGAGAGAAGAAAACACTTTAGCGTATGCTCGTGCAAGATCAGATTGGTTATTATCTTATCTAATCAGGATGGCTCCCACTGGTTTTTATCAAATCTTCCTTCAAACCCTAAAAGGAAAGACTAGCCGGGATTAATTACACCCTACAACTTCGTCGATCTTTCAGCCAGGCCAGTGTCGGTACTTTGAGGGAGGTTCCCCGTGCTTTCGCACGGACCTAATTAAAGTAAACCTCGTTTTCCCAGAGGCGTAACCTCGTTAACACCTTTCTAGACACCTACTTGATCGGCTAATTGTAGTGTGTAAAACTCTCCCAGGAGTAACTCTTACTCGCAGTGGGTATCGGGATCCAACTATCTTATAGAAGGTATGCAATCTCATTGCAAATTTCAACATTTGAAATTCCCGATAATGCTTTTTGCCCCTAGCATGCTATGACCTTGACGAAAGCCAACAAACCACAGCCCGCTAGTCAAGTTCAACCCGTACATTTCTTGACTGAATTAAACCCACCCGCACGACCCTTGACGAAAGCCAACAAAGCCGTACGACTACCCTAATCCAGTCGCATCATATGCAGCAGATAAACAGCACATAGCTACCGCACACTACACCTTGACGAAAGCCAACAAATGTAGCACGAATACTATATGTAACTTATCTGAAATGACGGAGGGCTACGACAGGTTTTTCTGAAAACCTATTGCGTAATGAACTTGATTCGTTGTAGAATCAAATAAAGTTTTTGAAATGGAGTGATTTTGAGGTTTTTCTAGTTTGCTAAAGAGGTCACTCCCGGTGAATGGATCGTCGGCCCTTTCCTCGTCGAATGAGGTGCGGGATATATCATATATATCGCTGTGCAAAGCAAAAATCCAAAAGCAGTCAAAAGCAAACCGAGTGTGTAGCATCTGCCAGTTATTGCTAAAGGAGTCACTCCCGGTGAAGGGATCTCGGTCCTTTCCTCATCGAATAAGGTGCAGGATATATCACATATACCGCTGTGCAAAGCAAGAACTGTAGCTACCTGTTTTAATTTTTTGAAATTCGATTCTACAACATCTTAGGTTTCTTTTATTTCATTAATCACATTAATGAAGTCCCATCATTTAAGTTACCTAAACATCACAGATAAATACGACGTACACTTATGCCATCCGCATTCGCCTGGATGTCCCCTCGTGCACCGTTAGGTTAGGTAACTAACGACAGAGCAGGGCAGGGCTAGTGCGGGTGCAAAACATAAGTAACGTCTATATAATATATCATATATACTATATACTGTATCTATCACAGAACATCACATGATCACATCACAGATAAAGCAGCAGAAGAAACATATGAAACATTGGATATACTAGGACGTCCGTGTTTTCAATACGAGCCAGTATAAAACACGGATTCCACGGTCGTGATGAATAGCCAATCCCACACCCCTAGACCCCTACGAGAGCGGCAAGCAACCCTACCAATTCTAGGGTTAGGAGACCGGGACTCGACTCCTCGAGATGGTCTCCCACTGAACCCTAGAACCCGGTTACTTGTGCTCCCCTCCTTGGGTCTATCCTAATGCGGAAAAGTAAATAATATACAAAAGGTGACAACTTTCGCAACCTGGAAGTGCCCCAATAAAAGAATATTACATACAAGTTTTTACATGAATGAAAATGAAAAACACTCATCTCACATAAAAACCCCCGGCTATTCAAACACGACAATCCAATATAACATATCCAGCAACACATAACATCACATGTCATCAACGTAAGTAAATATGCGCATCCCAATTGCCGTTGACATATAGCAACGAAACCGGCGATATCACATATTACACTTACGGTCACAGAAAAGAAAGTGTAAAATTACAACAGTTGGAATCCGCAACCTCTTTAGACATCACATGCCTAATCAAATGAAATACTTAGACATCACATGCCTAACAGTTATAAACCCCGCATTTTAGTCTCATTATCGAAAACTCTTTTCAATATCAAATGAAACTAAACCGCTAGATTTATAACATTCATTCAGTTATCTCATAACTGTTTGTGAATTCCAATTATTGTATCCCATTCCGGATAAATAGAAAATATTAAACTTTCCGATCGAACATTCGAACACCCAAGTTTTCCCGAAACCGTTCAACACATGAAATAGGTTCAAAGACATTCACTTCATGCCTCAGTACCAACGGTCCAGCCGTAGAAGGGTCAAGCCAACGCCTCACATGTGGCACACCGTACTGCCCCAAACCCGAAGGATCAAAGGGCAGTTCAAGACGGTCACATAATCGAGTTAAGGTTTGTTGTCTTCTAGAGGGACCATCGCATTACTTGCACTACTTAGAACATCCTTAAACCATAGAAAAATCCAACACTTGGAAATTTTCCGGCAGGGGAAAAGTTAGGTATTTATATCCGGTCGAACCTTTTAACATATTCTAAAATATCCGGAAAGCCACATAGACAAGGTTTGATAATCCAATCGAATCGTCGATTCCCAATACAACCCCAGAACACTCAACTCTTGAGTCAAATTAAAAATTCCCAGAAAATTCAGCATAATAAAATAGGAATTACTGTGCAAAAATGGACAGATGATGTCATCAAATGGCTGCGGAACCGCCGCAGAAGCCAGGCTTCTGCCGCGGTTCCGCCGCTCCCTTAGCAGATCATGGGATAAATTTTGCATCGTAATTCTTAGAATTCCCTGCTGAATTTTTTAAGCATTTTTAATATGGAAAAATCCAAGATTTTAGAAAAAGTCCAGAGAGCATATCGGGAATTAGGGTTTCGGTTCGATCGGGTTTCAAACGTCGTCTAGATTTCGCCTAAGGCTCTAACTAGGCTCTGATACCACTGTAGGGTTTCTAGGCACGCTAATGAAGTCTCACAAGGCATCAACCATGCCAATTTCAAATTTTACGGGTGCCGAGAAAACCTAATACGGATCGTTGACTAGAGTTTAGGCGAGAAAGTGAAACTAGTTAACTACTTAACTAAAAGAAAGATGCTACAACCTTTGTAGATCCGGTTCTCTACTTGCTTAGCTCCACGTAGACGTCCTCTCGCTGTCCATCTCGAATCTCAGACTCAAGCATCGGCTTCATCGGAGAAATGAGCGGGCAAGGTCGTCGGCTTCGTGCCGATGATGATCTACGTCGAGGTCACACAAGATCAAGCTCCAACTTCACCAAGTTGTGAAACTTGTGAAGTAAACACCCTATACTACTTGGAAAGAGGTAGAGGATGAAGAAATAGGAGGTGGGTTCACTTTAGAATTGGATTTCTCACTCATTTGCTCAAGTTGCCATTGATGAAGGCAAGGTTTTTCTTGAAGAAGAAGAAGGAGAAGATGAAGAATATTATGATAAGTATTTTTTTAATGAAAAAGAAAATGAATACTTATCATAATTTAAACCATGGTTAGGTGTAGAGAATTGACTAAGGTTAGATGAATGGTTAGGGTTAAGCATGAAGACAAAATGGTCACTTTGGTCAAAGCTTCATGAAGCTTCAACAAGCTTCAAGAATGAAAGCAACCCTTTTGTTTTCTTTTGCCATTTCTTTTTAATCCAAATTAAAAAGATAAATGAATGAATAAATAAAAACCCTAATCATTTACTTAACCAAGGTTTAATTCTTTACACTTAACCAAATGAGCAAGTATCATCAAACATGATACAATCAAGTGCACACAAAATATATCACATATACAATGTGTTATACAAGTGAGAAAATCCCTTTAAAATGAACCAATACTAGTTAATGCAAATTAATATATCAAATATATAATTATACATTAAATCATTAAATCAACACTTGATTCAATGATCCGGTCATGTCGCACATAACCGACTAGTATACAATGTATCGATTTATCGAATCAATGATTCGATAACTAGGTTATATCGCATACAACCAATCGAAACATTCATCGCGAGAATGGAATACGGTATCACATATACGCATTATTCTCGGTCCTGCACATATCTCATATGCGCTCCTATCTCGTTTCGCTTGAGCCAGGAAACCTCTGTGTAGGACTCTAAAGACTCGTCAATACGCCGGTAGCAGATGATGATCATATCGATCACCCACAAGCCGCAAGCGGTCTGCTAAACGTAACGGCCACCCGGGTATTGAGCGATCAGAAGATCGACGAGCTAGCCCGCTCACACTCCTGTGAATCCAATCAGTAACACTTACCGTACAGTCCGGTCTGTTCGTCTGATATGTCGCATATCAAGTCTAGGGGTGGTAAACGTCAGACCCCAATAACCGATAAGTCGTGCCGATGTGAGGCTCATAACAGGTCGAGAAACTACTGGTAACACTTACCAGCAGATCTCTGATCAGCCCTGGCCAGGGACTTCCCTATTACGGCCAATCGAGCACAGCGCAACATCAACCCCCAATACCGGGAGAGACGAAACCCCTCCTATCGCTCATTGCCTCCATGTGACTCGGTACTGTACCCAAAGACCACCGTTTTACACGCCCTCATGGACGTGGTAAGGTGGAGATCAAAGCACAGTGGGAATCACACAAGACTCTATGACGATCTCGGGTCTACAGACTAACCTGCACAAGTGTCACCTGAGAATTGCCATCTGACGTGAGGTATAATACCATCTGGGAGTTCTCGGCGAGTCCGTCCAGTGTACCCAGTCTTCACTGAGCACCCGTATACCATCTCTGATGTCAAACACCAATGGATATGGGATCATCCATCGCCCATCTCATGGGTCGAGAAGCGTATACGCTAGTCTACACTGGTATATCGATGCCCCGTCTCGATACACCCACGACTAGGGACCTTGAAGGATGTACATATGGACTACCATGTCCCCACTAGTATGATCTTCATCATAGTCCAGGTAGTCAAGTACACATCCTAAGGGCTTTACCAACATGTAACTATAAGACAGTTTAAAGAGATAAGTGTACATGTTAAGATAAAGAGTAACCAGATAGCATACTATCATATCAAGCAAGAAAGTCATCTCTATATATGTCCAAGCATCCAATATAATATACATCATCTGTACAATACTGGCCTCTAGGGCATACATACAACTAACACATATTAAACATACAATTTCCTTCATAATGCCGGTTATAAAGTACAACACATGGTAATTGGTATTTTCCAGATGATTCTTGTAATATGTATCATATTTATAACAAACACTCTTAGATGATTAAAATAATGAGGAAATTGATATGTTACAGAATGTAATATTTTCGACTGAACAAATTCCTCCAAACTTAATTTTGATCATCTCGAGCAAACATCTTTTATTCAGGTGAAGGAGAAAAGAAGAAGAAAAAGAAAAAGAAAAAGAAAAAGAAAAAACTAACTAGCACACTTTCGTAGGCAACACGATTGCACTGAGCACGTGCAACAAGCCTTTAAACCTCTAGGTGTCTCTAGTAGGAGGAGTGTTGTCTCCTGAGGGTTTTCAGCGGATTGCACCCACAAAATCCCATAATAAAAGGAAGACTGTGAAAGTTACATATAAAGATAAGAATTGCAAAAGAAAGTCTTTGAAAATTAGAGTTTCCAACTATACTAGATTTTCGGTTGTCATGAGCCCTACCTTAATAGTCATGAAAAGATGTTAGAAATCACATCATCTCTCAATAAAACATCGCCTTTATTCTTCATCCCTACCTTTCTTCCAAACACCGATCATATACCCTTACGTGTGTGTAAAAGACATCCCTACACTCGGAGAATTCAATTCAAGCTATCATACTCTTGTCCATCGACCTCAGTACTTTTTAATTGATGAATATTTAGATGAAATTGCTCACACATTTTTCATGCGACCGTTAATACTTCTTGAGGTACTAACCGACCGATTACTCATATGCTCGATGATTAGGCGTAAGTAGTATTTTCCTCGTCTTGCAATACATAAGGCTTAGCAGTGACTCCCAAACTAGTTGGTCTAAGACACTAGGTGATGAAGCACCCTCGCTATATATTTTTATGCTGCCTTGGTGATAACAAAACCAGCATTCATTTTTCTTCACCATTTTATATTTTTATTTTTAATTCATTATTTTCTTCATACTTTGGCTTTTAGACAAGAGTATTTCAAAGTATCCTCTACTATCCCGAGTTTCAAGACGTGTGTAAGTGTGTATAGTAGGGTATCAACATTCAAATGTTTGGCTTTCAGAATATGAACTATTTTTCAGACTTATTTTTATCCTCAGATTAGTGACTTCTTTCATCTTACTAACCCTTGGGACAACGGCTCATAACTACTAATTACTAGTTCGTTTAAGAAAACTTCTAACTTTCTTGCTTTTCTTAAATTTTTCCAATCTTTTGGATGTAATTTTTCACTATCTAATCTTTTATTATAAAATTAAATATTAAATATTTTTATCTTTTAAAAATTTTAAATTTTTTATATGTTTTATATGTTTTGTGCTTATACAAAGTATGATGCAAAGTGATACGTAAATAAGCACAAAGCTCCCCCCAAACTTGTTTACAACAGTGTCCTCACTGTTGCCATCTACTGGATCACAAAAACCTGTAAGCTTGGAAGGAAATTTATTAATGGGGGCAATAAATATGATCGTGAAAATCTCCCCCAAACTTATTCTTTTCACTCACCTCTATTCTAAAGATGATATAGTATTTTACAAGACATGGAGATGAGAAGGAGGAATTTTAATCAAGATAAAGCGGCTCTGTAAAAACAGGAGCTCCTCCGTGGGGTCAGTGGAAAAATACGGTTTTAATCTATGTCCATTTACTTTGAAAATTGTACCGGTTTCAAAATTTTCAACCTCAACTGCCCCGTGCGGGTATACATACCGCACAACAAAAGGTCCTTTCCATCGAGATTTTAGCTTACCCGCATGAAGATGGAGACGTGAATCATAAAGAAGGACTTGTTGACCAGGTGTAAAAGTTTTTTTCAAAATGTTTTTATCGTGAAATACCTTAGTCCGGTTCTTTACAATTACAGCATTATCGTAAGCTTCATCGCGGAGTTCGCTTAGCTCATTTAATTGCAGCTTCCGAAAGTTGCAGGCTTGATTTAAGTCAAAATTAAATGCGCTGGTGGCCCACATTGCTTTGTGCTCAATCTCAACCGAAAGGTGATGGGCTTTTCCAAACACTAGTCTTTAAGGAGACATACCTAGATCGGTTTTATATGCAGTTCGGAATGCCCAAAGAGCATCTGTCAATTTAGTTGACCAATCTTTTCGATATTTAGAAACTGTTTTCTCCAAAATTTGTTTGATTTGTCTATTTGAAACCTCAGCTTGCCCGCTCATTTGGGGATGATAGGTTGTAGAAAGTTTGTGGTTGATTGCATATTTCCGCATCAAAGTCTCGAAAGACCAATTACAGAAATGTGTCCCGTTATCGCTAATGATAGTGCGTGGGTGTCCAAATCGCGAAAAGATGTTTTCTTTAAGGAACCTAATGACAACCTTTTTGTTATTAGTGCGACAAAGAATAGCTTCCACCCATTTCGAGACGTAATCAACCGCAAGCAATATGTACAAATTTTCGAAAGAATTGGGAAAAGGACCAATAAAGTCAATACCCCAAACATCAAAAATTTCAACCACCAAGATGGGTTGAAGTGGCATCTCATTTCTCCAGGAAATCCTACCCGTATGTTGACACTGTGCACAGGTTTTGCAATGATCAAATGCATCTTTGAATAAAGTCGGCCAATAGAAACCGCATTGCAAAACCTTTTCCGCCGTCTTTCGAGGACCAAAGTGACCCCCACATGCCTGATCATGACAAAAAGATAGAACACTTTTGAATTCATCATTAGGGACACATCTGCGAATGATCTGGTCAGGACAATACTTAAACAGATGTGGTTCATCCCAGTAAAAATGTTTTACTTGGGATATAAATCGATGTTTGTCCTGTTTTGAACATTCATAAGGAATAAGTCCCATAGCAAGATAATTCACAATATCCCCGAACCAAGGTTCAGTGAATACTTTCAGGAGTTGTTCGTCTAGAAAAGAATCATTGATCGGCAGGATTACAGGTGAAGAAGAGATGCGCGACAAATGGTCGGCTACAACGTTTTCATATCCTTTCTTATCTCGAATAACAAGATCAAATTCTTGTAATAGAAGGATCCAACGTATTAGCCTACCTTTAGCATCCTTCTTCACCAAAAGATGTTTCAGGGCGGAATGGTCAGTGTACACAACAATTGGTGAGCCGATCAAGTAAGGCCTGAATTTTTCTAATGCGAATACAACTGCCAAAAGTTCTTTTTTGGTAGTTGTATAATTAATTTGAGCATCATTCAGGGTCTTAGTTGCATAATAGATCACGTGTGACATCTTTTCAATGTGTTGTCCTAAGACTGCACCAACTGCAAAATCGGATGCATCACACATAAGCTCAAAAGAGTGGTTCCAATCTGGAGAAGATAAAACGGGGGCTGTAGTGAGAGAGTGTTTGAGTGAGTCAAATGCTGCCTCACAATCCCAGTCAAAGTGAAAGGTTGTGTCCTTGGCCAAGAGAAGAGTTAAAGGTCTAGCAATTTTGCTAAAATCCTTAATGAATCTCCTGTAAAAGCCTACATGGCCAAGAAAAGATCGTATATCCTTGACGCATTTGAGATGAGGAAGGTTTTGAATGACATCTATTTTGGCTTTGTCAACCTCAATGCCTTTTCGTGAAATAACATGTCCAAGCACAATTCCTTCTTGGACCATGAAATGGCATTTTTCCCAATTCAAGGTTAAGTTCTTCTCCTTACAACGAGTAAGAACTGCGTCAAGATGAGATAGGCAGTCATCAAAAGAATCTCCGAATATTGAGAAATCGTCCTTGAAAATCTCCAGAAAATTCTCGACCATGTCCGAGAATATCCCCATCTTACACCGCTGAAATGTAGCGGGAGCATTGCATAACCCAAAGGGCATGCGTCTATAAGCAAAAGTACCAAAAGGACAAGTAAATGTGGTTTTATCTTGATCCTTTTCAGCAATAGGGACCTGATTATAGCTAGAGTATCCATCCATGAAACAATAATATTCTCATCCAGCTAAGCGTTCTAATATCTGGTCAATGAAAGGTAGAGGAAAATGGTCTTTTCTCGTTGCGGCATTGAGTTTTCTATAATCAATACATACATGCCACTCAGTTTGAGCGAGTGTCTGGATTAACTCATTTGCCTCATTTGTTATGATCGTAATGCCAGACTTCTTAGGGACGACATGAATTGGACTTACCCATTGGCTATCAGAGATTGGGTAAATGATACCATTGTCAAGGCATTTGACGATTTCTTTCTTCACCGCATCCTTCATGACGGGGTTTAACCGTCTCTATGGTTCTCGGGTTGGCTTGGTTTCATCCATCAGATGTATATGATGTTCTACAATCAAGGGACTAGTCTCTTTGATGTCAGCCATAGTCCAATCAAATGCCTGCCTATTAGATCTCAATACCGTTAAAAGCGCATTCTCTTGCTCTGAGGCTAAAGAAGTGGATATAATCACAGGTAAAGACTCATTCTCACCTAAAATATGCATATTTAAGATGAGAAGGTAAAAATTTGAGATCTAATGCTGGCGGAGAAACTATAGAAGGTGGGGTCAGCGAATGATATTCAAAGTCGCAAAGAAGCTCGTAGCCTGCAAAAGATACAGACTCGGAAGGTGAAGAGTCAAGAGTGTCAGACTCAGGAGTGGAAAGAGTGTCTTCATTAAGATGTGCAAGATCAAACATTGATGTGCTAGTGTCGTCAAGATTTTCAAAGCAAAGTTCATCAACTTCGCAGCTTTCGGGAGCAATCTCGTAGACAGAACAAACATCAAGTATATGAGCAGAGGGTTCAGACGGCTGACTTCCAATTTTATAGATGTTCAGTTCAATTGTCATTTTTCCAATAGATAGGTTCATAAAACCGTTTCGACAATTAATAACAGCATTGGAAGTGGCAAAGAATGGTCGACCCAAAATCACCGGAATTTGGTTCTGTGGGTTTGCTATAGGTTGTGTATCGAGAACAATAAAGTCCACAGGGAATATAAACTCCCCGACTTTTATCAACACATCCTCAAGCTCACCCCTAGGTTTGGTGATGGATCGGTCAGCCATCTGGAGAGTTGTGTTCGAGGGCTTTAACTCTCCAATACCTAATTGCTCATAGACTGAATAAGGAAGCAGGTTAACACTTGCGCCAAGGTCAAGTAAAGCACGGTTAATATTTTTACCCCCAATAGAAATAGAAATTGTAGGACAGCCAGGGTCCTTACGTTTCCTTGGTAATTGTTGGGGAAAAGCTGTGTTTACAGTACTCGACATGATCACCTTTTTGGCACTTGAGTCTTCCTCTTCTTAGTGCACAAGTCCTTAAGAATTTTTGCATAAGCCGGGACTTGTTGTATAGCATCTAGGAGAGGGATATTGATGTTAAACTGTTTAAAGATTTCAGTAATCTTCTCCATATGTGGACTCGATTTGTTACCCCTTAACCGATTCGGATAAAGATCTTTGGCAATAATAGCTGGGTCCAACATTGAAGAAGGTGGTGTGTGTGGAGCTGATCCCAGAATTGAAGTGGGGATCGTCTTTGGTGGACTAGAAGAAGTGTGCTGAGGTTTCGAGCCTTGGGGAAAATGGAGAATAGGCTTGGAAGAAAGCGGTGGGGTAGAAGAACTGGGGTCAGAAGTAGAAGTGGAAGTGGAAGGAAAAGTCTCAGTCAGGGTATCATCGATTGATTCATCATTATTATCAATCTCTTCACCGACTTGATTATTCAGCACTCTTCCAGATCTCAACGTTATAATGGCATTCACATTGTAGTGTTGTGAATGCTCAGGATTCGGTAGGGGTTGAGATGGAAGTTTCCCTTTCTCTCTAGCACTTATCTCAGCATTTAATCGAGCAATTTGTGCTTCCATCGATTTTATACTCTTAGTTTGGGAGGCGGGGTTTTTCTTTATATCATCGACAGAAGACTTGACCTCAGCCGAAACTTGCATGAAATTTTTCATAATCAAATTCATGGTTTGTGCGAGTGAAGAGGAGTCATCAGTACCAGTCAATTGCAAAGAATTATACGGTGCAGAAGTGTTGACCGGATTTTGAAAATTTTGTGATTGATAGGGGTGCTGAGTCAGTCGTAGTGGTTGCTGTTGTTGTGGAGGACCCCTTTGGAAATTATTTTGGTTTGGAACCATGTTTTGAGTTTGTTATTGGTTCTAAGTACAGTTAGGGTGATTCCTCCAACCCTGATTATAGGTGGAAGAATACGGATCGTTTCTAGGTCTTTGCTGGAAAGCAGCATTAGTGTGCTCTTGACCTTGAAACGGAGAATTTAAAGGACATTCTTTCATAAGATGTGATGGATCAGAACAGCATCCACAGACAGTTTTGGAGAGTGGCATCTGATTTAGGAAGGCTGCTAAAAATTTATGTTCCATAGCTTCGAGTTTCTTTTGCATTGCTGCCATTTCAGCTCTAACTCCTATGGAAACATCCAGTTGATTGATACCACCCCTAGACGATGGTTGGTTTACACTCTCCCACTGTAAAGTTTTTTCAGCGAAATCTTCTAAAAATCTCCAGGCTTCACCATCATCTTTAGACATGAAGGTGAAGTTTTTTCAGCGAAATCTTCTAAAAATCTCCAGGCTTCACCATCATCTTTAGACATGAAGGTGCCTTGACACATGGATTCAAGTATCTGTTTTGTTTTAGGATTAATGCCCTCATATACGATTCTGCACAGATCCCATCTAGGGATTCCGTGATGAGGACATTGAACTAACATATCCTTGAAGCGTTCAAAACACTTCAAAAATGGTTCATTGGGAAGCTGGGTAAATTGATTTATTTCGCTACGGACTCGAGTTGTTTTATGATTAGGGTAGAATTTCTTTAGGAAAGCTGTTACGAATTCTCCCCGGTTCGAAATAGAATGTGCGGCTGTATTATAAAGCCACTTCTCGGCTATATCGCACAAAGTGAATGGGAGAAGACGTAGACGCATAGCATCCACAGAAAGCTATAAAGTACCCATCATAGCGCATACATTTTCAAATTTGGTAATAAATACGTATGCATCTTCAGACTCAAGACCGTGATATTTTGGTAGAAGATTGATGTATTGTGGTTTGATTTCAAAATTGTCCCATTGGCTGGTGGAATGGTAAGACAGGTCGAAAGAGGACCTCGCATAGGGTAACATCTCTCTTGGAGAGAGATACAGGGCGGATTCTGCGCACCTACGAACGGTGGCAGAGTAGTGTTAAAGAATTTCGATGGAGAACCGTCCATCGAAGTGGATGTGGTGGTGAGTGAAGAAAAAGTAGACGTAGAATTACCGACTTCGGAGTCGATAGGAGGAACGCGGACAAGACGGGCACTAGAATCTCGTGTCCAGCCGAGCATGCACTAAATGGTTTAGCACAAGTGGCAGCGTTGTGATAATTAAGGAAAAGATGAATTGGTGTTTGTTTTGAAAAATACGGATTTTTGAAAAATTCACACAAACAATGCACAAGCAACCCTAATTCTAGTGGTCACCTAGGTCAAGTCTCTAGACCGCTCCTAGAGTTCCAGAAGACAAGTCGCAAGATAGATCCTCTACTGCCTCTTTGCCCCTTCTGTGGCCAGGTAAGTGCCAGGTAAGTGGGAGGTTCTCCACTACGTAAGTAGCAGGCCTATTTAAGTAACCACTTGCCTTAGACACACTTGCCTTAGACACCACAAAAGAAATGCGGATAAGCAATAGATTACCCACAACCTCCTTCTGTCCTAATTAAGCGCAACGGTCCTTAGAGTCTTGTCTAGATATTTTTTTAGTTAATGAGGGTGATGCGGATGCAAGTTTGTGATTTTTGGGGCTTAGGAAGGGTAATGAAATCCCCACCTAATCTGAATTTGGTGTTTGCCCCATAATTTCCGTGTTAAAAATGCAAACAACCAAGATCAAACACGCACAATTTTTCTTTTTGTGGCGCTGCGAATTTTTGCAAAGAATCCTGCAAAAATTAGTTATTGGAGCAGAGCAGGGAGGAGATAAGAAAGTCAGAAATTCACCTAGAAAATTTGGTACAGTGAAGCAGCTATAATGCTGCGGAACCGCCGTAATATGCTACCTACGGCCGTGGATGCGCGGTCTGATGTTGAGATCTCTGCACAAAAATTGGTGCAGATGCTCCTGTTAGCTCACTGAACTCTCTGAGATGCTCTGAAAATTTTTTCTCTCGCTCCAGAGATTCCAGATCTCCTTGCAACAAATCACAACAAATTGTTAAGCACTTGTTACGAATTTTGATCTAAAAATTCTAATGGAATAATAAAAAGTTTTTTCAACTCAAATTACAAAAACGAACAAATTAGCACACGATCCCCAGCAACGGCGCCATTGATTGATCCAGATTCTCGATGTTGTATAGTAAAATGTAAAATGTTCACAATCAAAGAATTTTGTAAACCGCAATCAATAACGGTGTCGTTTGAAACGATCGTTAGTGAGCACGGGTCGTCCACTGAGATTCGTGTATTTGATCGATCTTGTTTTAGATAAATTGAAAGAAAGTATCCTTCTTTATCCCTTGTCTTTTCATTGATCATCATTCGGATCTAACCTTTAGCAAAGAGAATCATCAATCATTTAATCTCTAGTTTGCAACGAAATAATCAAGAATGCGATCTCGCTCTAAATTAGGTCATTAATGATTCTTTTTCCTAGAGTTCACAAATCTCATAAGACTTAAGATTAGTATTAGGATTTTATCATCACTTGATCTACCAATTCTCTCGAATTCTTTACAAGCGGAGATTTTACTCACACATCATGAAAATAGAATAATCAAGAATGAGATATTTCATAATGCAAAAATCTAAAGAAAGCAAGACTAAAAGTAATAATCACCTTTATTAAATCTTCTTCAAATTTATACAATTCCTCAATTCGAGGTACAAGAATAAGCTCTCGATCGCTCCTTTGAAGAAGTGAATTTGTCGTCGATATTTGCGTGGCTCGATCGCCGTGAGACGTGGATCGGTTGTGAATCTCTTTCTCCGATGACGATCGGCGTTGCGATAAAGGATCTTTGGATGCCTTCGCTTGATAATGCTCTCAATTGACTCTTGATTTGGATTTGGATCTTAAATTGAATCTCAAGTTGTGTCACTCAACTTTTTACCACCATCACCCAACAACCTCTTATCTTAGCCCTATATCCCCTTTTATAAATCTCAAATCAAGCTTCCCTCACAAGCTAGGTTGTTACAAGGAGCCTTCTAGAATAAGGTTGTTACAAGGAGCGTTCTAGAATAAGGTTGTTACAAGGAGCCTTCTAGAAGAAGGTTGTTATGAGGAGTCTTCTAGAAGAAGCCACGTGGTAATTTAGTGTCTCAAGGAAGCTAGGAGGTTAGAATGAAGCTTCTGGAGAGATGTTGACTGCTGACTACCCTACTAGGCCGCGGATCTGCGGCAACTCAGCCAACTCGGCCGTGGTTCCGCGGCCATATGACTGGATCTCTGGATCATATTTCTGGGGTATCTTGGTGTTGGTGTTTGGGTGTTGATTTGATGTCTGGAATCTACTAATGTTTGCTTGGTTGCTGTCAGATTTTAAGTCTTTAACTTGCTGCGATTTATCGGCACTTTTGCGATTTCGGTTCTTTGACCTGAAGAATTTTATGCACACAATCTTGATAAAATGTTGAGAGATATAGAATATTATGCATGACATACTAAACATACAATTTCCTTCATAATGCCGGTTTTAAAGTACAACACATGATAATTGGTATTTTCCATATGATTCTTGTAATATGTGTCATATTTATAACAAACACCCTTAGATAATTAAAATAATGAGGAAATTGATATGTTACAGAATGCAATATTTTCGACTGAACAATAAGCGATATGCTAAAAGAAACACATGCATATATTGAAGTAGAAACAAACCAAGTAGCATACTACCATTTTAAGCAAGACTGTCAATACAACTGTGAATATACCAAGCTTCCATTAAGTAATATACAAACCAGTATGATACAATAATGGCCTCTAGGGCATACATCACTAACAAATCACACCCTACAATTCATGCTTTAACCTTTCGGCCAGGCTAGTGTTGGTACTTCGAGGGAGATTTTACAACACTTTCGTGAAATTCCTTAAATAAATAATCTCTTTTTCCTGGAGACGTTACCCCGCAACACCGTTCTAGACACCTACCGGGTTTATAGTATTGATTGTAAAGTGAAAATGTCTCCTAAAGAGTAATAATCATTACTCACAGTGGGATCAAGATCCAACTATCATTATGTGATAATTTTGAAGGAATCCTACCAAAATCATCACACACCAGATGATATGCAAAACCAGCAAGGTTCCTTTTTCTTTGAAACTCCCGATGTGGATTTTTGCCCCAGGCGCTTATGACCTTGACGAAGGCTAAAATATCATAAGATGCAAGTCAAGTTCTACCCGTTATTATCCAGGCTAACCTAGACCCATTCATACAAACGCTTGACGAAGGCCAAAATAGCTGCACGCATGTTCTAAATTAACACATCTATCTATGCTACAAACGAATACCCAATAGCTAACAATCATTATGCCTTGGCGAAGGTCAAAATACATAGCTTGAATACCGGTGGATACCCATCTGAAATAACGGAGGGCTACGGCTGGTTTTGACGAAAACCGTGAACGTAATGAACTTGATATAGTCGAAGAAACCTGGTAGCTTTTAAAAAGGATTGGTTTAGGCTCCGCATTTAAAAGTTGTTTTTAAAGGAAACCGAGTAGTTTTTAAATTATTCCAACGATTTAAGTTTTTGGTTTGTTTTCTTTGCACTAATCAAAATTAATGCGGTCCCATCAATTTAACCCTATCATTGCAGAAGAAATGAAAATAGAATGTACGCTTATGCCATCCGCATTCGCCACAGGGCCCCGGGTCTTCACCATAAGGTTAACTTACGGCAGGACGAGGGCAGGGCTAGCGCGGGTGCAAGACATAAGCAACGTTTATTATATATAATCTATATATAGCCATTCGTATCACGCAATAATAGTCATCATAGATCACAGTAGAAGCAATACAGATGAAAATATTAAATATATTAGGATTTCCGTATTTCGTTTTAGGCTCTAACAAAAATCGGATTCCACGGTCGTGATGAATAGCCAAAATGCTCACCTTAGACCCCTACGGGTGCGAAAAACTACCCACCAAATGCCCAAAATGAAACAACCTCCCTCAATGAGATGAGTAGGCCACCCAGCACTTCAAGAACCCCGGTAGTTTGTGCACCCCATATTGGGTCTATCCTAGGTGCAGAAAAAGTAAATGAATAATACAATGGTGGATACAACATTAACCCGGATGTGCCCCGCAAAAGAATATTACATCACATTTACAAATACATGAATGAAAGAAAAGAACACTCTTCTCACATTCCCTGGCTATTCAATCACGACAATCTAATACTTCATATCTACAAACAGCAACAAGTAGATACAAAATATGTGCAACCCCAACTAATCGACGTATCGGAATTAGTCGACATTTAGAAACACGTATACAAACACAAAGCGAATAAACGATGCTAAAATTTTGACTTCGAAACATTCCATGAAGCCTGAATACAAAGATAACACTATAGGAAATCTGGGGCAAAATTGCGTATCACAAAAATCCTAATTCCAAGTAACCAAACCATATTCGAAGCATGAGACCAGACTTCAAACTTGGGCCATAGATTGCGGGTATTTTGAATAAAATTGCGGTCTAAAGTTGGTGTTTTGGGATCATGTTTCTACAGTTGTAATCTAGTATCATATACATGTCTCTACAATACGCAAAATAATTTTCGAAGATCAAAAAAAATATCGACAGAAACTGGAGTTTGGATTTTCGTTACGGAACTATTTCGGTTTCGAAACTTTAAACCTTGTCTACTCCAGTTAGTTAAGTATTTGGAAAGGCTTTGATATCGGTGTAAGGGTCAGTCAGCACAGCGGAAACTGGCCGTGGTGCCCATAGATCCCTCAACAGCTACTTTTTATGTAGTCCCCTCACAACGGACTACAACCTACTGGACTATATAACTGCGCGGGGCATCCTGAGGGTAAGAGCCTACACTTCGCTACTACTATCATACAGTGAGAACCCCCCATGGGTCTGCATCCCTGTCTAGTAGCTCTAATACCAATGTAAGTGTATAGTGCTCCTTGCCGTGACTACTATGGCTTTGCAGAATCAAAAACTTTAAAAAACTTAAGCATTACACACTTGAAACCCTAGAATACAAGCCCAAACACTAAATTAAAACAACACTAACTAGAGTTTTAGCTACTAGGTTAGTGTAACAACCTTTTTAGACGTTCCTTCGGATCTTGAATGGTTCACTCCTTAAGCTCATAGGTACTCGGATCGAGCTCTAAGTCGAATTCCCGCGTCAAAGACAATCCACTCAAGGATGCTGATTCAAGCGACGGCTTCTACGAAGCAATTAAAGATCGATTCTTGCTAGGACATGATGCTTAGAAAAGTGTAGTTTATGAACAAGATGCTCTCTTTATCTTTCTATAATTTCTAATGAGAAAAAGAGGAAGAAGATGAAGAAGTGAAGATGGCAACTCAAGAAAATATCTCAACCTTTTTCAAAAAATATCCTCACACTCTCTTTTATCTCTTCATGATAGAAAACAAATCGGTGGGTAGGCTAGTGACTCACTAGTATGAGTCACAAGCCCACACACTTCATGAAGAAATGAGAGAGAGAGAGAGAGTAGAGAGAGGCAACCTCATCTAGGTACACATATACACACACACATATATAAATGTGTGTATAATAAAGTATACCATAAAACCCATATTTATAATAAATACGTATACCGTATCTCTACCAAAATACGAATACCGTATTTGTACCAAAAATAGAAAATACGCGTATTCATATTTAGAAAGAAATACATGTATTTGTATTAAGACACAAATACCCGTATTCATACAAATACTCGTATTCCTATAAATATTGTATTCGTGTTAAAATAAAAATATCCAAAAGAGAGCAATATAATACTAGTATCAAAACTGGCTATCTTTCAAACGTACTAGTACTATTAAATCGTTCGATTAAAATACGTGTATAAATATACGTGTTCAATCGAACACCCTAGTGTATCGAAATACACAAACTATACTGTTTCGCTTAAATCGGGAAACCCTCTGTGTGGGACTTTAAAGACTCGACAATACGCTGCAAGTGAGTTTAACCATAAGCACGTCAGTAGCACTAGCTGTACGTAACGGCTACCCGGCTATCTTTCAAAAAAATATCGACAGGATAACTCGTCCGAAAACCCTACTGAACCTATAGGTGACATATCTGTCAAGAGTTATAAGTTTACCATCTTATGAGGTGCAGTATGTTGGAAAATGTTCCAAGCGAGATACTGAGGTGGACATGACGTTGGATGCTGATTATGACTCAGCGGAGGATACAGCCTGAGAAGTTTGTTGGATAAAATTGTTCATTTATGAACTTGGTCCCATCATTTATCCAGACAAATTCTAAGACATGTATCGCTCAATTTGGGAGATAGTAGATCTCTGCAAAATTGAGATATATAGAGATAAAGTTAGAAACATTGTAGCAAATCCACTCACAGAGTCTGTTTCTCGAACACGGTTGTTTCTCAAACAAGCTTTGTGAAACATTTAGTAGATAAGTTAGGTATTCGATAGCACACGAGACATGTAGGTATGCGGTGCCGCAATAATTCATTTTAAGTGCAAGTGGGAGATTGTTGGATATAGTGCCCTCAAGGCAATTATTGTAATTGCAGGAAGGCAATTATAGTAATTGAAGGTGGAACTATAAAGGTAAAACAGTCTTGCTCGAGATGATAATATGCTATCTGCTTTGTCTTTATCATTCATATGTATACGTTTTACTTGCTATTACGTGTCGATTATATATAATGATAAAACCCGTAGGATCCTTACTTGAATACCAGGATTATGATGGCGGTCATACTTATGGGACCTGAGTAATCCATAAGCAAATCATTAAATGTTTCTAGTTGTAGGAGTATCGAGACCGGGCATCGATATTCTAGATTAAACTAGTGTATACGTTTCTAGACCTCGACGAGGGACGGTGGCCGGTCTCACAGCCATTGGTATATAACACCAAAGATTGTATACATGTGCTCACTAGAGGTGAGTACACCGAACAGACTCACCGAGAACTTCTAGATGGTATTATACCTATCGTCAGATAGCAGTTCTTTGGTAACATGAGTGTTGGCTATAGTGCCCTTATGGTAATTATTGTAATTGCAGGAAGACGATTATGATAATTGAGGGAGGACCTATACGGGTAGAATAGTCTTACTCGAGATGATAATATGCTATCTGGTTTGTCTTTATTATCATATACATGTCTTATGTGGTATTATGTATCGCTATTACATATTGATAGGGCACATATTGTAACGTTTTGAAAATCGTTTCGGTGAAATTTCGAAAAATCGGTAAAATAAGGGGGTTTTCTGTAAAAAGTCAAAATACAAATATCTTATTATAAAAATTAAATATACATATTCTAGCTATGTAATTGCTATTATTTGGTGTTTATTGAGCCGCTGGTGAAATTTCAAATTTTCTGAAAAAAATTATTTTATTATTATTTTAAGCCGCCACTAATACATTTAATTAGGGAAAATTACAAATTGGAATGAGTTGAAACAAATTTTGTGCATCATAAAACATTAAATAAAATTTTATCATGTGGTTTTTGGAATGAAATCGTTTGCCAAAACGGTTTAGAAATTATTGAAGAAAAAAGGCTTTTTTTAGCGTAAATGGATGTTTGGGATATTGTATTTATCATTTTCCATCACCCCACATCCATACACACACTCACACACCCTGATTTTCCCTCCCCCTTGACTGAATTCAGCAGCCCCCCCTCTCTTGTCCCCACTTGTTTTGCAAAAGAAAAGAAAAGAAAAGAAAAGAGAATGATAGAAGTAAAAGGTGGACTTTGACTTTTCTTCTCACTTTTTCCACCCCACTCTCTCTCCTCCCTCACCCATCCACAATTTCTGAACAAAATTGTGCAGGCCAACAGCAGCCCACCCTTCCTTCTTCTCCTCTCTTTCCATCAAAAAAAATTTGTCAAAAAAATCAATTAAAACCTCACCGAAATCAAAATCCGACTCCTACCCATTTTCCCTCATCTCCTTTAGCATGGATCTTGGTGCAAGGATTTCAAAATGGAGGTATAGAATTCAAGTTTGATCATGGTTTGTGAGGTATAACTTTTGACCCATTATTCATTTTTTTTTATTTAAATTCCTTAATGAAGCTAATTAGGTGTTAAATTGTGTGTTTAATTGAATGTTTGGAAATTCAATTGGGAATTTTGAATTGAAGCTAGGGTTTGAATTAAATTAGGTTCTTTATCATTAGCTTATGATTGTAATGAGGGGATTAACATGTAATTGAACGCAAAATCTAATTTGGTTACTAATTGCTAATTTGTTAGTTTAAAAATGGTGATAATTATGCTAAATTGCTAACTAGGTTTTAGAAATTAAATAAAAACGTGGGATTAAAATCTAGTTAGGATTTTCAGCACATCATTAAGATTTCCATGAGTGGTTTAACCATTTAATATATGCAAAACCAATTTTAATTGTAAAATTGTGAATTTTACAATAAAAAGTGTTAAAATTGATATTTTTGCAATCTAGGATTTTGGAAATTATGCAAATTTATGTGATTAAATTATGGAAATGGTTTTTATGACTTATTTAAGTTATTTAATAAGTATTATGGCCGCTAGAATTGTTTAAACATCGAGTTTTGCACTAAAATGGGTAATTTTGCTTGCTAGTTTTTCGGAAAAACGGCTTTTAAAGTGAATTTGGGGTTTTTGTGAGTTTTAACCTAGTTTATATTAAAATTAGTGTGCGTGAATGTGCAAATGAGTGTGATTGGATTTTTCTCGATGGTTTGACGTTTGTACATCGACATCGAGGGTTGGTTTGACTATTCTTGCATGCGTAGGCGATAGGTTTGGACCTATGCGTGATACGCGTGCCGATTTGATTTTCGTATGCCGTTTCGATTTCGAATTTAGTTTTAATGCGATACGGTGCGTTATGATATGTAGGTACCCCATGTGGACTTCGAGACGACCAGCAAGCGCGTGGCGACGTCGGCACCGGCGAGCGAGGACCAGGTGAGTAAATTTATATCTACGGGGAGAAGTCGGGTGGATGGCGTATAGCACCCCCGCAGTTCATGGTGATGTATACGGACACGTATACACATATATATATATATATATATATTGGTTATATATTGTTTGAGTTATTGATGATAAATATGGATATTTGGTGTTCTTGGATGATTGAGTGTCGCGAAACCCTAGAGTAGCGGTCGCACCACACTTGCACACACCCACCCATACTTGCATACTTTCTTCTTTCTTTTGTGCTTATTCGGGAATATATAGCTATGTGTTCACATAGGTATGGAACTGTGTGTTCACATACGGATTTGAGGATAGTACTTGGGATTTATGATGAGTCGATGAGATTTGATTTGAGGCCGTGAGATCGGTGATATAGCGGGGTTCGTATTTGAGATACGACATGACGTTGTAGCGGGTCCTTGACGTAGTTTTTACACACGTGCATGCATACTTAGGCGATATCAGTATTGTACTAGACGTAGATCAGTACCAGATCATAATATTGATAAAGAGGATACCAGGTGAATAGTATGATGAATGTGATTTTGACCCGTACCCAGAATTGGAGGATGCCGTACGATGGATTTACGTACGAGCTATATCTTGATGATTGATCCGCACTCTTGACTTGGGATGTCTGATTATAGATATGGTATCGGATATGATATTATTGAGGCGGGATCACCGACTAATATATATACAGGTATGTATATGTATCGACTCAGACGTTAGGCGGTTTCCTTACCTGTAGTCCAGCTTGTTAGCTTAGCCCTTTAGCTTAGTTTAGTTGTTAGATTAGATTCGATTCTTACCTATTTCAAAGCTTACGAATCATGCGTATTTTAAAAGACAGGTCAAGGGATTCTACGGATATTTCAAAAAAACGTATCTTTTCTTAAAAACACCGTAGCCCCTATTTTCAAAACCCCATGATTCGTGTTATTTCAAAAGGCACCATTTGTAGGACTTATATTAGATTAGTGCAGATTAGTTATAGTTGCGTCTAGTATTCAGCTCCCGCTCATTTTTACTGTTCGCTCCGCATCGCATACTTATATTATAATTTCTTATTGCATTATTAATATCATGCTGTTAGGACACCAGCACCATTACCGATGACGCGTATGTACCACGTACACTTACTTGCCGGCTCACACACATCTTCATCGGTAATTGACATGTCACGAACACTTTAGAAAATACTATTTCATTTGACATAGGTTGTTAGCTGATAGTTTAGACATGATATTAGTGTACTTGCCTTATATGCTAGTTAGACATTGTAGTTATTACCTACTACTTCATGCATGTTATTATTCACTGTTGTGTCGCATTCATGGATTCTCATGCCTATATTCACTGTTTACATGCTATTGATGACTTGGATTCGGATTTCATGAGATTTCTTGGATTTGGAGGAAAACCGCAAAAACATAAATAAACCTTTTCTCCCTTTTAAAATAAAAAGTGCGGTTTTCCCATGATGTATGAGTCGTCCACCATGAGTTTGCTGATGGATTTCGAGACCCGATTCGATGAGTGGAGGAACCGTTTCGGGTACATGGTGGGCCCGGTATGGTATCCCGGGGCAAGAGGAATGTGGTGTTGACGTTGAGCCTGGCTGGGGAGCACTACCTACCGGTGATATTACCCGACACGTCGGATATCCGGAGGATACCGTCGTGGTCTTGAGATGGATGGTAGGGGCCGGTCTGGACTGACGGCGCCCTAGATATTGAGATTGAGACATTGATATTTTGAGACATTGAGATTTATGTTTTGTGTCGATGCTAGACACTGTTGATACTGATTTCATTTATGATACCTCAGTTTAAAAATACAAAGGAAATCTCACTAATTTATGAAAACAGTTCTTCATTTACATGTATTCTGTTTTCATGCATTCATACCTCATTCATATGATATATTGCTACCTGAGGCACTGACACGGGCACATGAGATTACACTCGGGTTAGATATTTACCCTAGCCTTGTTATAGGCTACGTGTTATTCTTATATTTGAGGATATATTATGATCATTGACCTAGGATTGCGTTATTTATGCGATTTCTGTGCGTAGATGTTTTTCTATTCACGAGTTGGCAACTCACCCCCGTTGTGCCCCAGTTTCTTGCAGGTTTGCCGTACAGGTTTCATTACGGCTTTGCTGGCACTATTTCCATTTCCGGGTGGCTTGCTAGTAGGTGGGTTATTTGTATCTTACCCATCATTATATCTTGTATATTATTATTCTGTTGTATCTAGAAGTTCCATCAACCAAACATGTATTTATTGAGATAGAGACCAGTGTTGTTTATTCTTTCGACCTTAGAGTCGCTCGTTATATATTTGGTGGTTTTGAGTTTCCTTTTGAGTTTTGATCCTCGCCGTTGGCGTTGTATATTATATTGCTTGTGTGGTTGTGACCGTCGATTGACGAAGAGCTAGCTCCCGCTTAGGGATGCCTTTTTCTTGATTTCGTATACTATTCATGTTGTATCCCGTTTGGGGGCCAGTATTTACAAAGGAGACTCTGCCGAAATTTTCAGTAAAATTTTGATGTTTTAAAAAACCGCATAATTCAGCTTATGCTATTGAAATTACTTGCTTTAAGTTGGTTTTTCCTGCACTCTACTACTTTTCTTGGTTTGGATTTCTGGGTTTTCGGTTTACGTAGATCACGTACGCCACGAGACGTTCGTAGTTTAAGTGCCGGTCATGTTCCGTACTTTCGGGTCGTGACAAAGTTGGTATCAGAGCGTTAGGTTTTAACCTTCGGAGCGTAGGATGACCCTTAGTTGATGGAATAGGTGACTAAAGTAGAGTGACGTACCGTTGATATGTTCCGCGGCATATGTACGACACGCCACTCCACTTATGAAGCCTTAGGATGTACATTTCCTTGTTCATTATTATATTCCTTCCTGATCTAGTCTCATCGGTACCAGTTTGGTTTTGCTGCTACGGTTATGGCAGGAAGAGCTACGGCTAGAGTTGCGGTCAGCACAAGCTCGTCACGAACGAGGACTGACCAGGGCATGATTCCGGCGACACACGATTGCGGAGATGTGTCTTTTTACTGTGTTTCCGCGCCATGAGCGTTTGGCGGATCGCCTTTATAAGGTTACTCGGATGTGCTGATCGACACTAGAGGATTGAGCCAATGATAGAGGCCAGCCAGATCTTGATGACCGTTGGTGTGTTCCTTACTCATGATGATTGAGGCACTGTTCAGCGTGCAGACGAGTGAGCTAGTTGTTGCTGCGAGTGACGAGATATCGCCCAATATGTTGGAGCTATTGCGGGACGAGTTGTACTAATAGATGCTAGAAGGTCGCTAGTCATCGAGGATGAATAACTAGGACATGTGGATCGTTCGCCTACCCCGATGCGAGGTCATCAGATAGATTGATTCCAGCTGGAGACGACTTCACGCGGAGACGTTGAGAGTCGACAGAGACGATCGAATGTCAGAAACCTATTATTCCAAGTTTAAAGTAGTCGGAAAGACATGCAGGCAATTCTATGGTCCCTCTAGAAGAATGAAACCCTAACTCGACTTAATGACCGTGTGAAAGCCTTTGAACCTTCGGGTTTGCGGCAGTTCTACGGCGCCAGTAGTGAGGCTTGGGTTTGCCCTTCTACGGCTGGATCACCGATGCTGTGGTATGTACTCGATACTATTAAACTGTGCCCAAGAGGTTGAGCTCTTGGGGGATTATGAGGTTTGACGACTCGGTCGGATGGCTCGACTTAATTCGGATGCTAGGTGGTGAGATGCATTTCTTGGGAGACTCCCGATACGAGGATAGCCGTTGGAGCTCAGTCCATGTAGCCATGATGAGACGATTCCGAAGCAGTCGACATTAGAGAAAGTGGAGTAAAGAGGTCCGTACAAGATCTGGATAAGACGACGTTCCACTCCGCCGACATCAGAGATGCGATACGCATGCCGAGGCAGAGTACTGGATATACCTTCCAGAAGGAGTCGCGATGGGTATGCAGCCGTTCTGGAGCAAGATGCAGATATAGGAAAGGACGATGACTTCCGGACAGTTGGCAGAGGCGAGACATGGAAGAGACCATGAGCAGGATTCCTTCCAGGACACTGCTGCAATGATACTTGCACCCAGGATCAGATGTGTCACGTATATTCAGAGAGCCGAAGGCCGACGCCAGTAATATGCTGTCTTACGAGTGGTCGCGATGATTGACCAAGAGATGACCATAAAAGTGCCAGAACGGAATCGTCCCCGTTAGCACACCTGACAGGGCCGATGAGCCGATGGACCGAAAGATTGGTAATTTACAGTGAAGACCTTGACCCAGGAGTGGTCGTGGTTACGCACGCCAGCAGGACAGAGTTCATGATCATCGACGAGACGTCCCACTAGTGACCGCGACAGTTGGCCGAGATTCTTAGAAGATGCTCTTGAGCAGTACTATTCCGCCATTATTGATTACGATGTTTTGGATGATTTATTCGTATGATTTGATTTTGATGATTGAGGATTTACGATCTTTGCACAGTGTTGCACTTGATATCGTTTTCGTGCTTCGGTTTCACATGTTTGTGATTTTACGATTTTAAACAGTTAAGTTGGTTTTGTGCGTATGCATGCACACAATTTCGTTCCTGCACTCGGTATAGTTTAAATATGCTTGCAGTGCAGTGATACGCCTTTTGTGCACTTAGATGCATTGGACTTTGATTTCGATGGCGATGTTCGATATTTGTTTTGTGCACCCCGTGCACCTGATTTGATTTTGCGCATGTTCGGCGCCTGATATTGGATTTCATGATTTCGTGTATGATGGATGCCCCTGGTTTTGGGTTTTCGCGCATGTTGAGCGCATGTCTTGAGATGCGATTTTGGTACACACCAGATGCACTAAATCGAGATTTTTCGTGCATGTCAGATGCACCTGATTTTGCTGTCAGGCACACATGTTGCCTACGACAGATGTTTCGTGCACACCCGATGCACTTAGATGTTGTTTCTGTGCGCGTGTATGGCACATTCATGGATTTTGATTTCCGTGCGCACCAGACGCACGTAGCATTCATGTGCATATTTTGGGGATTGATTTCGTATAGAGCAGTACGTTTTTATGATATTGCTGTGTGTTTTCATACTGAGCATGACTAGTCAGAGAACAGTACCTGAATATATTTGGCATTCATTTCCTTCAGATATTTACATATATAGATTTGATATTTACATGTATAGTTTCGAGTTATATCATATTGGTTTTATATTGGATTTGACATTTGTGTCTTTACCGTGACTCCGATGATTGCGGGATGCTTGACGGAGTTTTGATTTTGAGTTATCTACTCATTACTCATGCACATGTATTGCGCTATGATGCATTTTATATACTTAGGATTTCGGAGCCCCGACGACTTGATGGTTTTGCTTAGATGTTTTTGTATTTGGGGGGAGTTTGAATTTAAATTCGGGGACCGAATTTCTTTAAGGGGGGAAGATTGTAACGTTTTGAAAATCGTTTCGGTGAAATTTCGAAAAATCGGTAAAATAAGGGGGTTTTCTGTAAAAAGTCAAAATACAAATATTTTATTATAAAAATTAAATATACATATTCTAGCTATGTAATTGCTATTATTTGGTGTTTATTGAGCCGCTGGTGAAATTTCAAATTTTCTGAAAAAAATTATTTTATTATTATTTTAAGCCGCCACTAATACATTTAATTAGGGAAAATTACAAATTGGAATGAGTTGAAACAAATTTTGTGCATCATAAAACATTAAATAAAATTTTATCATGTGGTTTTTGGAATGAAATCGTTTGCCAAAACGGTTTAGAAATTATTGAAGAAAAAAGGCTTTTTTTAGCGTAAATGGATGTTTGGGATATTGTATTTATCATTTTCCATCACCCCACATCCATACACACACTCACACACCCTGATTTTCCCTCCCCCTTGACTGAATTCAGCAGCCCCCCCTCTCTTGTCCCCACTTGTTTTGCAAAAGAAAAAAAAAGAAAAGAAAAGAGAATGATAGAAGTAAAAGGTGGACTTTGACTTTTCTTCTCACTTTTTCCACCCCACTCTCTCTCCTCCCTCACCCACCCACAATTTCTGAACGAAATTGTGCAGGCCAATAGCAGCCCCCCCTTCCTTCTTCTCCTCTCTTTCCATCAAAAAAAATTTGTCAAAAAAATCAATTAAAACCTCACCGAAATCAAAATCCGACTCCTACCCATTTTCCCTCATCTCCTTTAGCATGGATCTTGGTGCAAGGATTTCAAAATGGAGGTATAGAATTCAAGTTTGATCATGGTTTGTGAGGTATAACTTTTGACCCATTATTCATTTTTTTTTATTTAAATTCCTTAATGAAGCTAATTAGGTGTTAAATTGTGGGTTTAATTGAATGTTCGGAAATTCAATTGGGAATTTTGAATTGAAGCTAGGGTTTGAATTAAATTAGATTCTTTATCATTAGCTTATGATTGTAATGAGGGGATTAACATGTAATTGAATGCAAAATCTAATTTGGTTACTAATTGCTAATTTGTTAGTTTAAAAATGGTGATAATTATGCTAAATTGCTAACTAGGTTTTAGAAATTAAATAAAAACGTGGGATTAAAATCTAGTTAGGATTTTCAGCACATCATTAAGGTTTCCATGAGTGGTTTAACCATTTAATATATGCAAAACCAAGTTTAATTGTAAAATTGTGAATTTTACAATAAAAAGTGTTAAAATTGATATTTTTGCAATCTAGGATTTTGGAAATTATGCAAATTTATGTGATTAAATTATGGAAATGGTTTTTATGACTTATTTAAGTTATTTAATAAGTATTATGGCCGCTAGAATTGTTTAAACATCGAGTTTTGCACTAAAATGGGTAATTTTGCTTGCTAGTTTTTCGGAAAAACGGCTTTTAAAGTGAATTTGGGGTTTTTGTGAGTTTTAACCTAGTTTATATTAAAATTAGTGTGCGTGAATGTGCAAATGGGTGTGATTGGATTTTTCTCGATGGTTTGACGTTTGTACATCGACATCGAGGGTTGGTTTGACTATTCTTGCATGCGTAGGCGATAGGTTTGGACCTATGCGTGATACGCGTGCCGATTTGATTTTCGTATGCCGTTTCGATTTCGAATTTAGTTTTAATGCGATACGGTGCGTTATGATATGTAGGTACCCCATGTGGACTTCGAGACGACCAGCAAGCGCGTGGCGATGTCGGCACCGGCGAGCGAGGACCAGGTGAGTAGATTTATATCTATGGGGAGAAGTCAGGTGGATGGCGTATAGCACCCCCGCAGTTCATGGTGATGTATACGGACACGTATACACATATATATATATATTGGTTATATATTGTTTGAGTTATTGATGATAAATATGGATATTTGGTGTTCTTGGATGATTGAGTGTCGCGAAACCCTAGAGTAGCGGTCGCACCACACTTGCACACGCCCACCCATACTTGCATACTTTCTTCTTTCTTTTGTGCTTATTCGGGAATATATAGCTATGTGTTCACATAGGTATGGGACTGTGTGTTCACATACGGATTTGAGGATAGTACTTGGGATTTATGATGAGTCGATGAGATTTGATTTGAGGCCGTGAGATCGGTGATATAGCGGGGTTCGTATTTGAGATACGACATGACGTTGTAGCGGGTCCTTGACGTAGTTTTTACACACGTGCATGCATACTTAGGCGATATCAGTATTGTACTAGACGTAGATCAGTACCAGATCATAATATTGATAAAGAGGATACCAGGTGAATAGTATGATGAATGTGATTTTGACCCGTACCCAGAATTGGAGGATGCCGTACGACGGATTTACGTACGAGCTATTTCTTGATGATTGATCCGCACTCTTGACTTGGGATGTCTGATTATAGATATGGTATCGGATATGATATTATTGAGGCGGGATCACCGACTAATATATATACAGGTATGTATATGTATCGACTCAGACGTTAGGCGGTTTCCTTACCTGTAGTCCAGCTTGTTAGCTTAGCCCTTTAGCTTAGTTTAGTTGTTAGATTAGATTCGATTCTTACCTATTTCAAAGCTTACGAATCATGAGTATTTTAAAAGACAGGTCAAGGGATTCTACGGATATTTCAAAAAACGTATCTTTTCTTAAAAACACCGTAGCCCCTATTTTCAAAACCCCATAATTCGTGTTATTTCAAAAGGCACCATTTGTAGGACTTATATTAAATTAGTGCAGATTAGTTATAGTTGCGTCTAGTATTCAGCTCCCGCTCAATTTTACTGTTCGCTCCGCATCGCATACTTATATTATAATTTCTTATTGCATTATTAATATCATGCTGTTAGGACACCAGCACCGTTACCGATGACGCGTATGTACCACGTACACTTACTTGCCGGCTCACACACATCTTCATCGGTAATTGACATGTCACGAACACTTTAGAAAATACTATTTCATTTGACATAGGTTGTTAGCTAATAGTTTAGACATGATATTAGTGTACTTGCCTTATATGCTAGTTAGACATTGTAGTTATTACCTACTACTTCATGCATGTTATTATTCACTGTTGTGTCGCATTCATGGATTCTCATGCCTATATTCACTGTTTACATGCTATTGATGACTTGGATTCGGATTTCATGAGATTTCTTGGATTTGGAGGAAAACCGCAAAAACATAAATAAACCTTTTCTCCCTTTTAAAATAAAAAGTGCGGTTTTCCCATGATGTATGAGTCGTCCACCATGAGTTTGCTGATGGATTTCGAGACCCGATTCGAGGAGTGGAGGAACCATTTCGGGTACATGGTGGGCCCGGTATGGTACCCCGGGGCAAGAGGAATGTGGTGTTGACGTTGAGCCTGGCTGGGGAGCACTACCTACCGGTGATATTACCCGACACGTCGGATATCCGGAGGATACCGTCGTGGTCTTAAGATGGATGGTAGGGGCCGGTCTGGACTGACGGCGCCCTAGATATTGAGATTGAGACATTGATATTTCGAGACATTGAGATTTATGTTTTGTGTCGATGCTAGACACTGTTGATACTGATTTCATTTATGATACCTCAGTTTAAAAATACAAAGGAAATCTCACTAATTTATGAAAACGGTTCTTCATTTACATGTATTCTGTTTTCATGCATTCATACCTCATTCATATGATATATTGCTACCTGAGGCACTGACACGGGCACATGAGATTACACTCGGGTTAGATATTTACCCTAGCCTTGTTATAGGCTACGTGTTATTCCTATATTTGAGGACATATTATGATCATTGACCTAGGATTGCGTTATTTATGCGATTTCTGTGCGTAGATGTTTTTCTATTCACGAGTTGGCAACTCACCCCCGTTGTGCCCCAGTTTCTTGCAGGTTTGCCGTACAGGTTTCATTACGGCTTTGCTGGCACTATTTCCATTTCCGGGTGGCTTGCTAGTAGGTGGGTTATTTGTATCTTACCCATCATTATATCTTGTATATTATTATTCTGTTGTATCTAGAAGTTCCATCAACCAAACATGTATTTATTGAGATAGAGACCAGTGTTGTTTATTCTTTCGACCTTAGAGTCGCTCGTTATATATTTGGTGGTTTTGAGTTTCCTTTTGAGTTTTGATCCTCGCCGTTGGCGTTGTATATTATATTGCTTGTGTGGTTGTGACCGTCGATTGATGAAGAGCTAGCTCCCGCTTAGGGATGCATTTTTCTTGATTTCGTATACTATTCATGTTGTATCCCGTTTGGGGGCCAGTATTTACAAAGGAGACTCTGCTGAAATTTTCAGTAAAATTTTGATGTTTTAAAAAACCGCATAATTCGGCTTATGCTATTGAAATTACTTGCTTTAAGTTGGTTTTTCCTGCACTCTACTACTTTTCTTGGTTTGGATTTCTGGGTTTTCGGTTTACTTAGATCACGTACGCCTCGAGACGTTCGTAGTTTAAGTGCCGGTCATGTTCCGTACTTTCGGGTCGTGACACATATGATTCTTACTTGACTACTAGGGTTATGATGATGATCATACCAATGAGGCCAGGGTAATCCATAAGCACATCCTTAAATGTCCATAGTCGTTGGATTATCGAAACAGGGCATCGATACTACGGAGTAGACTAGTGTATGCGTTATTTTATTCCCGAGAGGGGAGGTGGCCGGTCTCACGGCCATTGGTGTACGGCACCAAAGATTGTATACATGTGCTCATTAGGGTATGAGTTACACTAGACGGACTTGCCAAGAACTAGCTAGATGGTATTATACCTATAGATAGATGGTCGTTCTCTGGTGACATGAGTACAGGGTAGTCTGGTGACCTAAGATCATCGTTTGTCTTGTATGAGTTCCCACTGTACTTTGATTATTATCCTACCACAGCTCTTCTGAGTCGTGCAAACAAGTTTTAGTTAGTTACAGTCCCGAGCCATATGGAGGCAGTGAGCAGATCGAGGGGATTCGTCTCACCCGGTATAAGGAGTCGATGTCACGTTGTGCGCGGTTGTCTAATATCATAAGTCCCTGTCCTAGGCAGATGAGATTTACTGACATGAGGTCAGTAGTTTCTTAGTTTGTATTGAGCTTGATATCGGCACGACTTATCGGGTTATTAAGGGTCTGACCTAATGCACCCCTAGACCCGTATACGATACTCTTAGATGAATAGATCGGACTGTACGGTGAATGTCACTTATAGGCTCAGTAGGGGTTCGGACGGGCTTGTTTTCGATTTTCCTTTCGATAAATACTTGGGTAGCCATTACGTACAGCTAGTGCCACTGACGTTATTGTAAGTTATGAATTGTATCCAGTAACTCACTGCCAGCGTATTGTCGAGTTTGTAGAGTCCCACACAAAGGTTTTTCTAGCTCTAGCAATATGATATATTTGTGCGTATTGGATGCGTATCAGGGTTCGATTAAAACTAGTGTATTAGATACACTGACGGTAATCGGACTTTTTGAAATACTAGCCGGTCTTTTGAAAGGCAAATATTAAATCAAGTGCCGATTTAATATATTAATAAATGTATTTACTAATATTTAGTCACTATTTATTTATATCTCATTTATGTATTTTAAATACATAGGGAAATAATTACAAGTATATATTAAATATGTTATGTTACATATACTTATATATATTGTAATTATTTATTTCTTTTTCTTTTGTTCTCTTTTGGTTAAGTTGTGCCATGGGTTTAGCACATGCCTACCCACTCTTATTTAGTGGACATGTGAAGGGGAAAGAAAACGGTGGACAAGTGGAGGAGTGATGAAGATCTTATGGTTCTTATTAATTATCCATATGATAAATATTATGAACCATAAAAAATTAGTTCATAACAATTATCTCCTTCTCTTCATTCTCCAAGCTCTCATCTTCCTCCCCTTGAAAAGAGAAAAGAAAAAAAGGAAAGGAAATGGTGAGACAAAAATAAAGTGACACACTACATTCCCAACTCTCCATTCCTAGCAAGCTTGGATGGTGTTTCTTCACAAATTACTTGGAACATGAAGTGGAGATGGAACTAGAGAAGGGTTTCCTTAAGTAGATCCATTTATGATAAAGAAGGTCTTCACCAAGCTTGTTCCCTCTTCCTAGGAGCCTAGTTAGAGTTCAACACAATAATAGAGCATATGAAGATACTACAAAGGTTGTATGCTCTCTACCTTATATGGAAACTCTTATGGTTTTGTTGCAAGTTCAATTCTTTAACACTAGATCCTAGTAATTGTAGACTTGAGCTCTCTAGATTTGTTTAAAAACCTATTTGTGCTTGTTCTAAATCATGATAGAGAGCCTAAGGTATAGTTACAATGAGTACAGAGTAGTCTGTAGTCCTGAGATCGTCATTTATTTCATGTGAGTTCCCACTGTACTTTGATTACTGCCCTACCACAGCTCTACAAAGTCGTGCAAATAGCTTTTATTTGGGTACAGTCCTGAGCCAGGAAGCAGTGAGCGATCGGAAGGGGTTCGTCTATTCTGGTATAGGGAGTTGATGTCGCGATGTGTTCGGTTGTCCATTACCATAAGTCCCTGACCAGGGCGGAAGAGATTTACTGATATGAGATCAGTAGTTTCTCGGTTGGTCATGAGCCTGACATCGGAATGACCTATCAGGTTATTAGGGGTCTGACGACTTCCACCCCTACACCCGATATGTGACACTCTCAAACGAAAAGACCGGACTGTGCAGAGATTTTCACTTATAGGCTTAGTAGGGTACGAACAGACTTGATTGTCGACCTCCTTTTCGACACATATCTGGGTAGCCATTACGTACAGCTAGTGCCACTGACGTGCTTGTGATTATGGATTTTATCCAGTAACTCACTGCCAGCATATTGTCGAGTCTTTAGAATCCCACACAGAGGGTTTTTCCGGTTCAGGTGAAATGATGTAGAGGCCGTATGTTGATACGTGCAGGAGTCCAATTAAATACGTGTACAGAATACATGGATTTTAATCGGACTTTTGATAATAGCCGGCTTGCTTATGTTTAAACTGGGTTATTAAATCAAGTATTAATTTAATAACATATATATATATATATATATTCTAGTATTATTTTCACTTTCTATTTTTCTCTCTTGGCTATTCGTATTTTTATACGGATACGCGTATATGTGAACGATACATATACCGGGGATGTATTTTGTAGTTATACAAAATACATCTAGAAGAAGAACACCTCATTTGTTATTTTCCTTTTTGGAAAATAAAGGAAATGAGTTTGAGGGTGATGTGTAAAGGTAGAGCATGGTAGAGAGGGTTGGGCTTGTATTATTTTATTTGAAAATTGTTTTGTTAAAAGAAAATGATAAGGTACATTCTCTCTCTTGAGGGATTCATTCTCATTTGCATCCTCTCTCTCATCTCCTCTCTCATCTCATCTCTTTCTTCTTCCTCAAAGGTCATAAGCTCTCTTGAGATAGTAAAATTGAGAGAAAAAGATTGTGATAATTCCTACATCCCTAACACTCTATCCCTAACGAGTTTCGATGGTTAGTTGCTTCCTCAAAGTTCACTTTGGAGTGAAACTGAAACTTGGATTGGTTTCTCTCGGGTGGATAATCTTCGGTAAGGGCGATCGACTTTCAAGCTCATTCCGGACGGCGTAGGAGCCTAGAAAGGTCTTTCACAATTGGGTGGATACGCTACAAAGGTTGCATGCTCTTAACATTATAGCTAGCTCTCTTGTTTATCTTTCTATTTTAGTGTTTGGATGATTTCTAGGTTTTGGATTTCTGGTGCTTGCTCAAAAATTTTCGTTTATCATTCCACCTTGGCCACGAGTTTAATGGCGCGGGCACTAGGAACCTTACAAATACATCAAAGATGGAGTTTTGTGAGCATTGCATTTTTGGGAAGCAAAAACGAGTCAAATTCAGTTCAACAGTGCACAAAACAAAAGGTACTCTTGATTATATCCATTCGAATCTTTGGGGATGCTCTCCAGTTGCTTTTAAAGGAAGCGGTGACAAGTATCTTCTTATTTTCATCGATAATTTTTCGAGGAAATTTCGGGTCTACTTCTTGAAGCACAAAAGTGATGTATTTACTACGTTCAAGTAATGGAAGACGTTGCTGTTAAATATAGTCCCCTCTAAGTCAATAATTGGATCGCAGGTACGTGATTGCAATAATTGAGGGAGGACCTATACCGATAGAACAGTCTTACTCGAGATGATAGTATGCTATCTGGTTTGTCTTTATCATCATGTAGATGTTGATAAAACCCATAGGATTCTTGCTTGACTACCAGCAGTATGATGGCGATCATATATGTGGGATCTGGGGTCTATAAGCACATCCTTAAAGTGTCCCTAGTCGTGGGAGTTTTGAGACAGGGCATCGATACTCCGGAGTAGACTAGTGTATACATTCGAGACCCCGATGATGTAGGGTTCCTAGGCACTCCAATGAGGTCTCACAAGGCATCAACCATGCCAATTTCAAATTTTACGGTGCCGAGAAACCCTAGACTTGATCGTTAACTAGAATTTTAGGCGAAAAACGAAACTAGTTAACAACTTAACTAAAGGAGAGAGGCTACAACCTTTATAGATCCGGTTCTCCACTTTCTTAGCTCCACGTAGGCGTCCTCTCGCTGTCCATCTCGAATCCTGAACTCAATCGTCGGCTTCATCGAAGAAATGGGCGGACTAGGTCATCGGCTTCGTGCCGAAGATGATCTACGTCGAGGCATCACAAGTTCAAGCTCCAACTTCACCAAGTTGTGAATCTTGTGAAGAAAACACCCTATACTACTTGGCAAGAGGTAGAGGGTGAAGAAATAGGAGGTGGGTTCACCTTAGAATTGGATTTCTCTCACTTTTGCTCAAGTTGCCATTGATGGACTTAAGCTTTTCTTGAAGAAGAAGATGATGAAGAAGAAGAAAGAATATGATGAATCTTCTAAAATGAAAAAGAAAAATGAAAACTTATCATAATCTTAACCATAGTTAAGTGTAGAGAATGAACTAGGGTTAGTTCAAATGGTTAGGGTTAAGCATGAGACAAGAATGGTGACTAAGTCAAAGCTTCATGAAGCTTCAATAAGAAACAAAGAAAGCCACCATTCTCATCTTTATCTATTCCAAATAAATAAATAAATGAAAAAGCAAAATCCTAATCATAACCATGGTTTAATTCTATACACTTAACCAAATGAGCAAGCATCATCAAACATGATACAAACATGTGCAAAAAAGTATATCACATATACAACTTGCACATCAAGTGAGAAAATCCATTTAAAGTGAACTAATACTAGCTAATGCAAAGTAATATATCAAATATATAATTATACATTGAATCAATAAATCAACATTTGATTTAACGATCCGGTCATATCGCATATAACCGACTAGTATCCTATGTATCGGCTTATCGAATCAATCCTTGATTCGATATCTAGGTTATATCGAATATAACCAATCGATACATCCATCGCGAGAATGAAATACGGTATCACATACACGCATTATTCTCGGTCCTGCACATATCTCATATGCGCTCCTATTTCGTTTCGCTTGAGCCAGGAAACCTCTGTGTAGGACTCTAAAGACTCGTCAATACGCCGGCAGCAGATGATGATTATATCAATCACCCACAAGCCGCAAGCGGTCTGCTAAACGTAACGGCCATCCGGGTATTGAACGATCAGAAGATCGACGAGCTAGCCCGCTCACACTCCTGTGAATCCAACCAGTAACACTTACCGTACAGTCCGGTCTGTTCGTCTGATATGTCGCATATCAAGTCTAGGGGTGGTAAACGTCAGACCCCAATAACCGATAAGTCGTGCCGATGTGAGGCTCATAACGGGTCGAGAAACTACTGGTAACAGTTACCATCAAATCTCTGATCAGCCCTGGCCAGGGACTTCCCTGTTACGGCCAATCGAGCACTGCGCAACATCAACCCCCAATACCGGGAGAGACGAAACCCCTCCTATCGCTCATTGCCTCCATGTGACTCGGGACTGTACCCAAAGACCACCGTTTTGCACGCCCTCATGGACGTGGTAAGGTAGAGATCAAAGCACAGTGGGAATCACACAAGACTCTATGACGATCTCGGGTCTACAGACTAACCTGCACAAGTGTCACCTGAGAACTGCCATCTGACGTGAGGTATAATACCATCTGGGAGTTCTCGGCGAGTCCATCCAGTGTACCCAGTCTCCACTGAGCACCCGTATACCATCTCTGATGTCAAACACCAATGGATATGGGATCATCCATCGCCCATCTCATGGGTCGAGAAGCGTATACGCTAGTCTACACTGGTATATCGATGCCCTGTCTCGATACACCCAAGACTAGGGACCTTGAAGGATATACTTATGGACTACCATGTCCCCACTAATATGATCTGCATCATAGTCCAGGTAGTCAAGTACACATCCTAAGGGCTTTATCAACATGTAACTATAAGACAGTTTAAAGAGACAAGTGTACATGTTAAGATAAAGAGTAACCAGATAGCATACTATCATATCGAGCAAGAAAGTCATCTCTATATATGTCCAAGCATCCAATATAATATACATCATCTGTACAATACTGGCCTCTAGGGCATACATACAACTAACAATCTCCCACTTGCACTAGGGCCAGCTGCTGTAGTATCGCATACCGAGCATCCCGAAGAGTCTCTCAAACTGTATCTGGGGAATGGCCTTCGTGAGTTGATCCGCCATGTTGTTCTTCGTGTCAACCCTCCTGACCTCGATCTCCCGGCGATCAACTATCTCCCGGATCAGGTGATACCGCCTCAGAATATGCCTGGATCGCTGATGGGACCTGGGTTCCTTGGCCAAAGCCACCGCTCCATTGTTATCGCAATACAAAGGTATTGGATGCTCAATGGATGGAACCACTCCAAGTTCAGTAATGAACTTCTTGATCCAGACAGCCTCTTTGGCAGCATCGTTGGCAGCGATGTATTCAGCCTCCATCGTCGAGTCTGCCACGGTTTCCTGCTTGGAACTCTTTCAGCTAACCACCCCTCCGTAAAGGGTAAAGACAAAGCCCGACTGCGACTTAGAGTCGTCTTTATCACTCTGGAAGCTTGAATCGGTAAAGGACTCCACTTGGAGCTCTCCGTTACCATACACCAAGAGCATCTCTTTAGTCCTTCGCAAGTACTTGAGAATGCTCTTCACAGCTGTCCAGTGATTCTCTCCAGGATCAGCTTGGTACCTGCTCACTACACTTAGTGAGTATGCTACGTCGGGTCTGGTACATAGCATCGCATACATGATAGAGCTTACAGCCGAAGCATAGGGTATCCCTTGCATGCGAGCTCTCTCCAAATCAGTCTTGGGAGACATCTCTTTGGAGAGAGTGACTCCAGAGATCGTGGGCAAGTTCCCACGCTTGGAATCTTCCATACTAAACCTTTTTAGTATGGTGTCAATGTACCTGGATTGGGACAATCCTAATATCCGTTTGGATCTATCTCTATAGATCCTAATTCCCAATATGCAGGAGGCATCACCAAAATCTTTCATTGAGAATCTTTGTGATAAGAAGAGATTGACCGATTGCAGCATAGGAATATCATTTCCTATCAAGAGTATGTCGTCCACGTACAATACGAGGAAGACAACCTTACTCTCTGCCACCTTCTTGTAAATACAAGGTTCATCTGGGTTTTTGACGAAATCAAACTCTTTGATAACGACGTCAAAGCAGATGTTCCAACTCCGCGATACTTGCTTTAATTCATAAATGGATTTAAGCAGCTTGCACACCTTCCCGCTGCTCCCACTGTCTACGAAGCCCTCTGGCTGAGTCATGTACACGTACTCTTCTAAATCACCATTTAGAAAGGCGGTCTTAACATCCATTTGCCAGATTTCGTAGTCATGATATGCAGCGATGGCAAGCATGATCCGGATGGATTTAAGCATAGCCACTGGAGAAAAGGTTTCGTCATAGTCCACACCTGGTCTTTGACGAAAACCCTTTGCTACAAGTCTAGCTTTGAAAGTCTCCACTTTCCCATCTACACCAAGTTTTTTCTTGAAGATCCACTTGCTCCTAATGGGTTTTACCCCTTCAGGAGCAACCTCCAAAGTCCATACTTTGTTGGTGTATATGGATTCCATCTCGGACCGCATAGCATCCAGCCATTTCACTGAGTCCCCACTCGTGATGGCCTGCTCGAAGCTAGTTGGGTCATCATCCTCCATGATGCAATCCTCGCTTCCACCATCAATGAGAAAACCGTAGTATCTCTCAGGTGGACGAGAAACCCTACTAGATCGGCGGAGATGCTGAGGTTCGTCGGGTACTACCGAATCTTCTGATTCCACTAAATCTTCAGTTATAGTTTGTGTTTCTGGAACTTCTTCCAGTTCTACCTCAGAGCCACTAATCTCTTTTGCAAGAAATTCCTTTTCTAAAAAGGTGGCATGTTGAGCAATAAACACTTTTTGTTGTTCACTGTGGTAGAAAAAATATCCATTTGAATGTTTAGGATATCCCACAAACTTACATAGAACTGACCGTGCCTCGAGTTTGTCTGGATTTTGCCTTTTGACATAGGCCAGACAACCCCATATCTTAACTCGTTTAAGACATGGTCTTTTCCCACTCCATATCTCATATGGTGTGGTAGGTACAGATTTAGTTGGAACTTGATTCAATAGGTATGCTGCTGTCTCAAGCGCATACCTCCAGAATGAAATAGGTAACTCAGCTGTACTCATCATAGAGCGCACCATATCTAATAGGGTGCGATTCCTCCGCTCCGATACACCGTTGTGCTGTGGTGTATAAGGAGGAGTAAGCTGAGAGAGAATCCCATTCTCTTTTAGATAATCTAGGAACTTATTGCTTAAGTATTCTCCTCCTCGATCAGATCGAAGGATCTTAATACTTTTGCCTGTTTGTTTTTCTACTTCGTGCTTATATTCTCTGAATTTCTCAAAAGCTTCAGACTTGTGTTTCATCAGGAACACATGTCCGAATCTAGAGAGATCGTCAGTGAATGTAATGAAGTAGGAAGAACCGTTCCTGGCATGCGTAGACATGGGACCGCATACATCACTATGTATCAGTCCTAAGAGTTCATTAACTCTTTCTCCGTGTCTCGTAAACGGAGTTTTGGTCATCTTGCCTTTGAGACATGACTGGCAAGTGTCATAAGATGAAAATTCGAATGGTTTCAAATATCTATCCTTATGCAACTTAGCCAGTCGTGTCGCATTGATGTGACCCAGTCTACAATACCACAAGAAGGATTCGTTCAGTTCTGAACTCTTCCTTTTGTGTGTGTTTGTTATGCTCAGAACTGTTGATTGGTTTAAAACATAAATGCCATTGCACAACGTGCCTGATCCAACCAACTTTTGGTTACGAAAATGTTCATAACATTGTCCTGTAATACAAAATTATATCCCTCTTTACTCAATAAAGAGACTGATATAATGTTGCACATCATGTTCGGTATATAATAGCACTCATTCAGAACTAGTGTATCACCATTTGGTAATACCAGGTGATATATGCCAACAGCTTTGGCTGCAACATTTGCCCCATTCCCTACTTGAACGGAATGATCACCTTTACCCAGTTCTCTACCTTTCCGTAGCCCATGTAACTACTTACATATGTGGGATCCTGATCCGGTATCTAATACCCAGGACGTAGGGTGAACTGAAAAACAGTTCTCAATAACTAACACACCCGAAGAAGATGCATCAACATGCATTTTCTTTTGGGCGGCTTGAGAATCTAGATATTCTCTTATTCCCTGTTCAGTCTTATAACTCTTATAAGAAAGAACGGGTCCAACGTTCCCCTGCTCAATATAATAAGCGGGTTCAGTCAATACATCCATATTATTATCTTTATTAGGGCATGACATGGTCGCTACCTGGAGAGAGAGAGAGAAGAAAACACTTTAGCGTATGCTCGTGCAAGATCAGATTGGTTATTATCTTATCTAATCAGGATGGCTCCCACTGGTTTTTATCAAATCTTCCTTCAAACCCTAAAAGGAAAAACTAGCCAGGATTAATTACACACTACAAGTTCGCCAATCTTTCAGCCAGGCCAGTGTCGGTACTTTGAGGGAGGTCCCCCGTGCTTTCGCACGAACCTAATTACAGTAAACCTCGTTTTCCCAGAGGCGTAACCCCGTTGACACCTTTCTAGACACCTACTTGATCGGCTAATTGTAATGTGTAAAACTCTCCCAGAAGTAACTCTTACTCGCAGCGGGTATCGGGATCCAACTATCTCATAGAAGGCATGCAATCTCATTGCAAATTTCAACATTTGAAATTCCCGATAATATTTTTGCCCCAAACGATCTATGACCTTGACAAGGTCAACAAACCATAGACCGTAAGTCAAGTTCAACCCGTCATTTCTTGATTGAATTAAACCCACCCGCACGACCCTTGACAAGGTCAACAAGGCCGTACGACTACCCTAACGCAATCTGCATCATATGCATAAGCAGATAAATACTGGTTACCTACCGCATACTGCGCCTTGACATGGTCAACAAACGCAGCACGAATACTAAACAGGACTTATCTGAAATGACGGAGGGCTACGACAGGTTTTTCTGAAAACCTATTGCGTAATGAACTTGATATCGTTGTAGAATCAAATGAAGTTTTGAAATGGAGTGATTTTGAGGCTTTTCTAGTTTTGCTAAAGGGGTCACTCTCGGTGAAGGGATCGTCGGCCCTTTCCTCGTCGAATGTGGTGCGGGATATATCATATATATCACTGTGCAAAGCATAAACTATAGAAGCAATCAAAAGTCAAACCAAGTGTGTAGCATCTGCCAGTTATTGCTAAAGGAGTCACTCCCGGTGAAGGGATCTCGGTCCTTTCCTCATCGAATAAGGTGCAGGGTATATCATATATACCGCTATGCAAAGCAAGAACTGTAGCTACCTGTTTTATTTTGAAATTCGATTCTACAACATCTTTAGGTTTCTTTTATTTCATTAATCACATTAATGAAGTCCCATCATTTAAATACCTAAACATCACAGATAAATACGACGTGCACTTATGCCATCCGCATTCGCCTGGATGTCAGCTCGTGCACCGTTAGGTTAGGTAACTAACGACAGAGCAGGGCAGGGCTAGTGCGGGTGCAAAACATTAGTAACGTCTATATAATATATCATATATACTATATATTGTATCTATCACAGAACATCACATGATCACATCACATCAGAAGAAACATATGAAACATTGGATATACTAGGACGTCCGTGTTTTCAATACGAGTCAGTATAAAACACGGATTCCACGGTCGTGATGAATAGCCAATCCCACACCCCTAGACCCCTATGAGAGCGGCAAGCAACCCTCCCAATTCTAGGGTTAGGAGACCCGGACTCGACTCCTCGAGATGGTCTCCCACTGGACCCTAGAACCCTGTTACTTGTGATCCCCTCCTTGGGTCTATCCTAGTGCAGAAAAGTAAATAATATACAAAGGGTGACAGCTTCCGCAACCTGGAAATGCCCCAAATAAAAGAATATTACATACAAGTTTTTACATGAATGAAAATGAAAAACACTCATCTCACATAAAAAAACCCGGCTATTCAAACACGACGATCCAATATAACATATCCAGCAACACATAACATCATATGTCATCAGCGTAAGTAAATATGCGCATCCCAATTGTCGTTGACATATAGCAACGAAACCGGCGATATCACATATTACACTTACGGTCACAGAAAAGAAAGTGTAAAACTACAACAATTGGAATCCGCAACCTCTTTAGACATCACATGCCTAATCAAATGAAATACTTAGACATCACATGCCTAACAATTATAAACCCCGCATTTTAGTCCCATTATCGAAAACCCTTTTCAATATCAAGTGAGACTAAACTGCTAGATTTATAACATTCATTCAGTTATCTCATAACTGATTGTGAATTCCAATTATTGTATCCCATTCCGGATAAATAGAGAATATTAAACTTTCTGATCGAACATTCGAACACCCAAGTTTTCCCGAAACCGATCAACACATGAAATAAGTTCAAAGACATTCACTTCATACCTCAATACCAACGGTCTAGCCGTAGAAGGGTCAAGCCAACGCCTCACATGTGGCACGCCGTACCGCCCCAAACCCGAAGGTTCAAAGGGCAGTTCAAGACGGTCACATAATCGAGTTAAGGTTTGTTGTCTTCTAGAGGGACCATCGCGTTACTTGCACTACTTATAACGTCATTAAACTACGGAAAAGTCCAACAATTGGAAATTTCCCGGCAGGGGAAAGATTGGGTATTTACATCCGGTCGAACTTTTTAACATATTCTAAAATATCCGGAAAACACATAGACAAAATTTGATAATCCGATCGAATCATTAATTCCCAATACAACCCCAGAATACTCATCTGTAGAGTCACAATAAAAATACCCAGAAAATATAGTATTAAATTATATGAGTTACTATGCAGAAATCACCAGACAAGGGGACAGTACGACCGCGGAACCGCCGCACATGCCTAGCTTATGCCGCGGTTCCGCGGTGGAAAAATCGATTTAGGTCCTCGTATTTCACAGTAATTCAAATAACACCCTGCTTATTTTTCTGCATATTTTTAGTTGACAAAAATCCAAATTTTCAGAAAATTTCCAGAGAGCATTTTGGATTTTAGGGTTTCGGTTCGATCGGGTTTCAAACGTCGTCTAAGCATCGCCTAAGGCTCTAGCTAGGCTCTGATACCACTGTAGGGTTCCTAAGCACTCCAATGAGGTCTCACAAGGCATCAACCATGCCAATTTCAACTTTTACGGTGCCGAGAAACCCTAGACTTGATCGTTAACTAGAATTTTAGGCGAAAAACGAAACTAGTTAACAACTTAACTAAAGGAGAGAGGCTACAACCTTTGTAGATCCGGTTCTCCACTTCCTTAGCTCCACGTAGGCGTCCTCTCGCTGTCCATCTAGAATCCCGAACTCAATCGTCGGCTTCATCAAAGAAATGGGCGGACTAGGTCGTCGGCTTCGTGCCGAAGATGATCTACGTCGAGGCATCACAAGTTCAAGCTCCAACTTCACCAAGTTGTGAATCTTGTGAAGAAAACACCCTATACTACTTGGCAAGAGGTAGAGGGTGAAGAAATAGGAGGTGGGTTCACCTTAGAATTGGATTTCTCTCACTTTTGCTCAAGTTGCCATTGATGGACTTAAGCTTTTCTTGAAGAAGAAGATGATGAAGAAGAAGAAAGAATATGATGAATCTTCTAAAATGAAAAAGAAAAATGAAAACTTATCATAATCTTAACCATAGTTAAGTGTAGAGAATGAACTAGGGTTAGTTCAAATGGTTAGGGTTAAGCATGAGACAAGAATGGTGACTAAGTCAAAGCTTCATGAAGCTTCAATAAGAAACAAAGAAAGCCACCATTCTCATCTTTATCTATTCCAAATAAATAAATAAACAAATAAATAAATAAATGAAAAAGCAAAACCCTAATCATCAACTTAACCATGGTTTAATTCTATACACTTAACCAAATGAGCAAGCATCATCAAACATGATACAAACATGTGCAAAAAAGTATATCACATATACAACTTGCACATCAAGTGAGAAAATCCATTTAAAGTGAACTAATACTAGCTAATGCAAAGTAATATATCAAATATATAATTATACATTGAATCATTAAATCAACATTTGATTTAACGATCCGGTCATATCGCATATAACCGACTAGTATCCTATGTATCGGCTTATCGAATCAATCCTTGATTCGATATCTAGGTTATATCCAATATAACCAATCGATACATCCATCGTGAGAATGAAATACGGTATCACATACACGCATTATTCTCGGTCCTGCACATATCTCATATGCGCTCCTATTTCGTTTCGCTTGAGCCAGGAAACCTCTGTGTAGGACTCTAAAGACTCGTCAATACGCCGGCAGCAGATGATGATCATATCAATCACCCACAAGCCGCAAGCGGTCTGCTAAACGTAACGGCCATCCGGGTATTGAACGATCAGAAGATCGACGAGCTAGCCCGCTCACACTCCTGTGAATCCAACCAGTAACACTTACCGTACAGTCCGGTCTGTTCGTCTGATATGTCGCATATCAAGTCTAGGGGTGGTAAACGTCAGACCCCAAAAACCGATAAGTCGCGCCGATGTGAGGCTCATAACGGGTCGAGAAACTACTGGTAACACTTACCAGCAAATCTCTGATCAGCCCTGGCCAGGGACTTCCCTGTTACGGCCAATCGAGCACTGCGCAACATCAACCCCCAATACCGGGAGAGACGAAACCCCTCCTATCGCTCATTGCCTCCATGTGACTCGGGACTGTACCCAAAGACCACCGTTTTGCATGCCCTCATGGACGTGGTAAGGTGGAGATCAAAGCACAGTGGGAATCACACAAGACTCTATGACGATCTCGGGTCTACAGACTAACCTGCACAAGTGTCACCTGAGAACTTCCATCTGACGTGAGGTATAATACCATCTGGGAGTTCTCGGCGAGTCCATCCAGTGTACCGAGTCTCCACTGAGCACCCGTATACCATCTCTGATGTCAAACACCAATGGATATGGGATCATCCATCGCCCATCTCATGGGTCGAGAAGCGTATACGCTAGTCTATACTGGTATATCGATGCCCTGTCTCGATACACCCACGACTAGGGACCTTGAAGGATGTACTTATGGACTACCATGTCCCCACTAGTATGATCTGCATCATAGTCCAGGTAGTCAAGTACACATCCTAAGGGCTTTATCAACATGTAACTATAAGACGGTTTAAAGAGACAAGTGTACATGTTAAGATAAAGAGTAACCAGATAGCATACTATCATATCGAGCAAGAAAGTCATCTTTATATATGTCCAAGCATCCAATATAATATACATCATCTGTACAACACTGGCCTCTAGGGCATACATACAACTAACAAATGAAGGGCGGTGGCCGGTCTCACAAGCCATTAGTGTTAGTTGGTTCACCTAAGATATATATAGGTGCTCATTGGGTTATGAGTACACCGGACAGGACTCGCCAGGAACTTGCTAGTTGGTATTATACCTAGCGTCAGATAGCAGTTCCCTGGTGACATGTGTACAGGTTAGTTCATCGACCTGAGGTCGTCATTTGTCTCATGTGAGTTCCCACTGTGTTTTGATTTATACCCTACCACGGGTCAAAGGAGTCATGCAAACAGGTATATTTTGGGTACTGTCCCGAACCACATGGAGGCAGTGAGCAAATCTTCGGGGATTCGTCTCTCCCGGTATTGGGGGTGAGATCACGCTGTGTTTAGGAGAGCTATTACAGGAAATCCCTGGCCAGGGTAATCGAGATTTACTGGAAGGTATTCCAGTAGTATCTCAGGGTGTTATGGGCTGTTCTCTGACACGACTTATGCAGCTATTGGGGGTCTGACGTTTACCGGTCCCCTAGGCCTAATATGCGATACTCATAGACGAATGGACCGGACTGTACGGATATTGTCACTGTCAGGCTCAGTATGGTTTCTGGATGAGTTCGCTCGTCAGCTCCCCTTCCAATCAATACATAGGCAAACCGTTACGTACAGCTTGTACCTCTGACGTGCTAGTGGTTATACCCAGTGCCAGTGTATTGATGAGTCATTAGAGTCCCCCACAGACACTTTCCCAAGTTCAGGCGAAACGTTGTAGATGCCGTATGGTATTATGGTAGGGTTCGGAAAATGCACGTGCTTTTTCGCACGTGTCATTTTTCGGGCAGATAATACTGGTAGGCTTTGGTTTAAGCCGGATCCCAGTATTATACTGTATAGATATAATATCTTTGTCTCAGTTGCATTTTTATTCGGTCTTAATACAAATGCGGGTATGTTTATACTTTTACGGGGTTATCCTGAAATTCGTTTCAGGATCATTTTTGGAAGTTGCCAGTTTCCAGTTTTCTATCGCCCGTCTTTAACATTTGGTTAAAGACAGATTTATCTTTTTTTGAGATGAGTGTGGATGCTTCTAGATGGTGACTAGGATGATGACTAAGCTAGTGAGTCACTAGTTCCTTAATGGTGCATTTAATGATGGAGGATGACTAGGTTTATGTTCATTGGTTTGCATTTATTACTATTTGTGTGTCATCCTTTTTCATTAAGTATCATGATAAGGTTGCTTGTTGTGGTCACCCCCTCCTCTCTCCTACACTCACCCCCTTGCTCATATATTAGTGGCTGGCCACATTTGTGGAGGTTCATGGGTTGTTCATTTGAAAAAGATAATAGTTTTGGTGCATACAAATTAGTATACTCAATTCTCATTTCACCCGATTCCAATTGGCAATTTCATTAACCGTTCGTCCATAGCCTTGGACGTAACGAGACAAAGTGTTCTACTCATTCTCTACATCAATCTTGGTCATCTCGTTTAGCAAACTTGATGACCGAGTTGCCTCGGTTCAAAGACGGGAGCCCGTTTAAAGATCCGTCGATGTGGTGCCACCTGGACGACGAGACCGGAGATCGAGGAGATCGGAGCAGCCGCAACAAAGCGTGGGATGATGGTTGAAGACCGAAGGACTCGGATCGTTCGGTATAACATTTCTACCCACTTTGTAGTTTGTTAGTTTAGCTTTAATGGCAGATCCGGGTTATAGTACGCGATAGCGCCAGTCGTAAAAGTTTTTGTTCCGCATTTTGGCGTCTGTTAGACGGCCGGGGCGCTACCGTGGACTTACAGTGGTATCAGAGCCTCACCATTAAGCTATACTAACTTGTGCTAACGCGTTTAAAATATCGATCGAACGGATTTTCGAAAATCACAATTTTCAAGTATAAAGTTTCTGTTGATTTTTAAACTGTTCTAAAAATTATTTTGACCATACAGAAAAATCAAGCAGGCTTTTTAATGAAGACTGAAGAAAAACGATCCATCAATTCGTCCGTACGACCGCGGAAGCGCGGCCGTCTTGGCGACTTGGTGGGCCATTTTTCTTCTGGGCTTTCAACTTTGGAAATTGTGGTTTCTGGTAAGGTTATTTTGGGCCTAGTTTTTATTACTGTACAGCAGATGTACGAGGGACCCACTTTGGGAAATTTTGTCGATCGAAATTTAAACGTGTTAGTTTACAGTATTTATATTATATCTCCGACCGGGAATGTCATATGATCGGTAAACCGCGTATGATTGCTATAGTTCTTTTAGACGGGTTTGCGAATGTGACATTCGCGTTGATATTCTGTGTTGTACTGTGATGTTGCGGATTTGTCGTAGTGGATAGCAGTGTGCAATGGTAGTGCTGTTTGGATTTATTTGTACATTTGATATTGCGGGGCGAGCGTACGACTTGTGGACTGCCGTCACTGCCTGTTTGTATAATATTCTTTTGGAGCACGACCGGGCTGAGGTCGATGTACCCGTTGTATATATTTTCATTTCTGTACTAGGTTTATCCCGCGGCGAAGTGCACGGATAGCCGGGTTCTGGAAGGCAACGGGTCCGTATCTTATGGCATTGAGAGGCAGAGGGGCCTCACTCTAGAATTGGCAGACTATTCGACGCACTCGTAGGGGGTACAGGTTGACCCACAGAGGGGTGCTCAATTTACCGGATTCCGTGAAGTGTCAGGTGTTCCATTCACTATGCTGTGGGGGACTACCTCGCTTCAGGTTTTGGCAGGTAACTTGCCGCACCCGTAGGGGTCTAGGTTTCATTGCACAGGCTATCCACACGACCAGGGGAACGTCGGGTTTCAGTAGCGGCTCTGTGAAACCAGGGGATCCCAGATTATCTGTATTGTTCTGTGATGCTTATTACTTTTCTGTAATGTTGCATATTATCACGTCTGGAGCGATTATTGTATATTAGTATATATACTATTAGATGTTGTATATGTTTTGCACCCACGCTAGCCCTGTCCCCGCTCTGTCGTTAGTTAAGTAACCTAACAAGTGATGACGGGACCCAGTGACGAATGCGGATGGCATATACGTACATTTTATTTTCGTTCTTTTCTGATGTGATTGATTGATGGGACTGCATTGATTCTTATCAATGCAAGGATAAAACAAACCTATATTTGATGTTGTTGGAACAAATTTTAAAAAGGAGTTATTACAAAGACGTTTCCTTTTGTTTTGCATAGAGGTATTCGGTTAGAATATCCTGCACCTCATTCGATGAGGCAAGGGCCGAGATCCCTTCACCGGGAGTGACCCCTTGGGCAGAAGTTTGCGTCAGGGTAATAACTTCAATATAGTCGATTACAAGTTACTTTGCATCGCGGTATTCAGTTGGAATATCCTGCATCTTATTCCACGAGGAAAGAGCCAAGATCCCTCCACCGGGAGTGACTTCTTTAGCAAAAGGTTTTCGCCACTATATTTTTTATAAAAAGCTATCAGGTTCCTTCAACGAGATCAAGTTCATTACGTTAAAGGTTTTTCGCCAAAAACCAGCCGTAATCCTCCGTCATTTCTTTTGGATGATCAGTAGTATTCAAGCTATGTTTGCTGGCCTACGTCAAGGCATAGTGTTTGGTAGCTGCTGGGTATTCATTTGTTGCAAAGATAGATACATTAGTTTAGGACAGACATACAGCCTTGTTGGCCTACGTCAAGGGCATGTACGATGACCTAAATTAATCAGGACAACGACGGGTAGAACTTGACATGTGGCTTATGATTTGTTAGCCTACGTCAAGGTCATAAGAGCATGGGATAAAAATTATATCGGGAGTTTCAAACATACAGGAAACTTGCCAGACTTGCACATACCTTCTGGAGTGTGGTAACTTGAGTGGCTTCCATCAAGTTATCATGCGATGATAGTTGGATCCCGATTCCCACCGATGAGTTAGTTTACTCTTCGGGTGATCCCGACTAATTTTTCTTTCAGGTTTGGAGGAGAATTTGAGATTACAGTGGGAGGTTTTCTAAATTAGATAAAGTGATAACTATTCTGATCTAGGTTGGAGTGCACGCAGAGTGTTTCTTTTCTCTCTCTCTCTTTGGCAGCGACCTTTTCACCAACCCTAGACTATAACTCAGTGACCAAGTTGACCGAACCTTCTTAATATACTGGCTTTTGCATTGTCCGAGTTGCATAAGTCATTGCCGCTCTTTCTTTTACCCTTTGTATTTCTCAAAACACCCCGTATTAATACTGACATCCACTTCCATTGGATAGATCCATCGTATGGTTATATACGAACTCGGAGGGATTTCTTCGAGGATGGATCCAGGTTCAGGAGAAATATAATTGATTTATTCAGTTGTCTTCTATTATCACCTTCTCTCAGGTTGCGAGGGCTCCTTGGTTTAGGAGAGTACACCTATTACGCTTATTGGATAGTCTTATTCCAAACCATAGGCAGGTGCCGAAAGGTAGGGAATGAAGAAAACCAATTAGCCTAAACCGGGTGTACAGAAGGTAATAAATAAAGACAAATTAAAGGGATTAGAAAGAGGGCAAAGTAAATTGCGACTGCTATCATTCACGACCAAACCGCGTACTTCATCGCCACTCCTACTTCACCTTTAATTTCTCCAGAACAACCCGTATCACTACGAACATCCAATTCCATTGGATAAATCCATCGTATGGTTATATACGAACTCGAAGGATATTTTTTCGAGGATGGATTCTGGTTCAGGAGAAATAGGAATAAGGTTTATTCAGTTGTCTTTTATCATCACCTTCTCTCAAGTTGCGAGTACTCCTAGGTTTAGGAGGGTACACCTATTATGCTTACTGGATATTCTTCTTCCAAACCATAGGCTGGTGCCGAACGGTAGGGAAGGAAGAAAACCATTTAGCCTAATGATGGTGTACAAAAGGTAACGACTAAAGACAAATAAAGGGAATTGGAAAGATGGCAGGGAAATATACGGTTAAAGTCATGATTTGGATTATGGAAGAGGCATTACTAGGAATACCAGGATACCCCTACGAAACATATTAATGTTTCATATTCACTGCGCATTGTTAATAGAAAACTGATTTCCCGATTGGATACTTACTCCAGGGTATGTATTTACCAGGTATGATTCTCGCATCTGTATGGTTTTGCAGATGATGAGTGGGAGTAAGTTATTGGGAATTAGGTGATCATCCTCATTATATTAGAATTCGTTGTAATTGGTGATATTTGAGGAAATCGCCTGGGGACAATTTTCAACCTACGACGCACAGGTTTTGAGTTATTCAACTCAGCGGACTTATACAAAGTATTGTATATTGTCCAGTGTCCGTCAGGACAAAGGGGTTGGTCATCATACTATATTCCATTTACTTGTGACTTCTCTAAGTTTTTAGACAAGTGTTTCGTAGAAATACAATATCTAAGTTTTGAGAAGTTGTGGGTATAGGAATAAAGTAGAGAACCAGGTGTCGCAAGTATCGGGATTCTTCAAAGAATTCGAAGATGTAGATTCTTGTGATTGGTATTCAATTGATAGTAACAGTTTTGAGAAACTTGTTTCTTTTTCAGGTTACTCATAATTGGATGGATTCTTAAGTTGAGTAATGCTAATTAGCCTTTCTCCATTAAATTGATATGCACCGGAGACAGTAGCATAATTTGAATCTGGTTCCAATTAAATAAGTGCCAAAGTTTCTATATTGGATATAGAATGCTTAATATCTTAACGATCTTAAGGTAAGGGGAGTTGTCCAGTTTATGCTTAAAACCAGACACTGGATAACTCAAGGCACGTTTCTGTAATGGCAGCTTGTGGGTTGACCCTAGCTTTGACGAGGGTTGATTTTCTACCATCTAGAAGATCAATAGTGATATTGTTCTTAACTCGCCACAGTTTTAATAAAATGGAATTTTTCAGAAAACAATAGTGGGAGTATGGTAGTGTTAGTTATATGTATGCCCTAGAGGCCATTACTATACATAGGATGTATATTGTAGTGGATGCTTGGACATATATAGGGAGGACTTTCTTGCTCGACATGATAGTATGCTATCTGGTTACTCTTTACCTTAACGTGTACACTGATTGTCTCTCTATTACATATTGGTAAAGCCCTTAGGATGTGTACTTGACTACCTGGACTATGATGCGGATCATACTAGTGGGGACATGGTAGTCCATAAGTACATCCTTCAAAGTCCCTAGTCGTGGGTGTATCGAGACGGGGCATCGATATACCAGAGTAGACTAGCGTATACCTTCTCGACCCATACAGATGGGCGATGGATGATCCCATATCCATTGGTGTTTGACATCAGAAATGATATACGGGTGCTCAGTAGAGACTGGGTACACTGGACGGACTCGCCGAGAACTCCCAGATGGTATTATACCTTACGTCAGATGGCAGTTCTCTGGTGACACTGGTACAGAGTAGTCTGTTGACCCGAGATGTGTGGTTCCCACTGTGCTTTGATTTCCATCTTACCACGTCCAAGAGGGCATGCAAAACGGTGGTTTTTGGGTACAGTCCCGAGTCACATGGAGGCAATGAGCGATAGGAGGGGATTCGTCTCTCCCGGTATAGGGAGTTGATGTTGCGCTGTGTTCGATTGGCTATAACCGGAAATCCCTGGCCAGGGTTGCTGAGATTTACTGGTAAGTGTTACCAGTAGTTTCTCGAACTGTTATAGACCTCATATCGACACGACTTATCGAGCTATTGGGGTCTGACGTTTACCATCCCTAGGCGAGATATGCGACATATCAGACGATCAGACCGGACTGTACGGTAGTGTTACTGGTTGGATTCACTGGAGTGTGAGCGGGCTTGCTCTTCGATCTTCTGATCGCTCAATACCCGGGTGGCCGTTACGTTTAGCAGACCGCTTGCGGCTTGTGGGTGCTTGATATGATCATCACCTGCTGCCGGCGTATTGACGAGTCTTTAGAGTCCTACACAGAGGTTTCCTGGCTCAAGCGAAACGAAATAGGAGCGCATATGAGATATGTGCGGGACCGAGAATAATGCGTGTATGTGATACCGTATTCTATTCTCGCGATAAATGTATCGATATGGTTGTATGCGATATAACCTAGTTATCGAATCAAGGATTGATTCGGTAAGCCGATACATAGGACTAGTCGGTTATATGCGATATGACCGGGTCGTTAAATCAAGTGTTGATTTAATGATTTAATGTATAATTATATATTTGATATATTACTTTGCATTAACTAGTGTTGGTTCACTTTAAATGGATTTTCTCACTTGGATGTACAAGTTGTATATGTGATATACTTTTTGTACAAATGTTTGTATCATGTTTGATGATACATGTTTGCTTGGTTAAGTGTAAAGAATTAAACCATGGTTAAACTTATTATTGGGGTTTTGTTTTCTTTTTCATTTATTTCTCTATTTATTCTTTTTGGAAAAATAATAAGCATAAAGGAAAATGGTGGCTTATTTTGTTTTCTAGTTAAAGCTTCATGAAGCTTTGACCAAGTGACCATTTTGTCTCCATGCTTAACCCTAACCATTCCCACTAACCATGATTTATTCTCTATACTTGACCATGGTTGAGAGATGATAAGTATTCTTATTATTTTCATTTTACAAAATACTTATGATAATATCATCTTCTTCTTCTTCATCTTCTTCAAAGAAGAAAACCTTGGACCATCAATGGTGATTGATGAAAAAGAGTGAGAAATCCAATTCTAAAGTCTACCCACTTCCTATTTCTTCATCCTCTACCTCTTGCCAAGTAGTAGAGTGTGTTTTCTTCACAAGTTTCATGACTTGGTGAAGTTGGAGCTTGATCTAGCGATGCCTCGACGTAGATCATCTTCGGCATCGTCGTCGATGACCTAGCCCGCTTTTTCTCCGATGAAGCCGACGCTAGAGCCCAAGATCCGTTTTGTACAGCGAGGAGACATCATCGCGGAGCCATGGAGGTGGAGAACCGGATCTACAAAGGTTGTATTTCCGTTCTTGTAGTTAAGTTGTTAACTAGTTGCATCTTTCACCTAGACATCTAGTTAACGATCCGTAGTCTAGGGTTTCTCGGCATTGTAATTTAGGAAACGGGCATGGTTGATGCCTTGTGAGACCTCTTGGGAGTGCCTAGAAACCCTACAGTGGTATCAGAGCCTAGCTAGAGCCTTAGGCGATGCGTAGACGAAGTTTGAAACCCGATCGACCCGAAACCCTAATTGGAATTTGCTCTCTGGACATTTTTGAAAATCGGGGTTTTTCCAGAATTAAAAATATGCAGAAAAACCAGCAGGAATTTATAAGAATTACTGTGAAGTTCGATGACCTAACTCCATAAAAGTGCGGCGGAACCGCGGCATTAGCACGCTAATGCGGCGGTTCCGCGGCGCTTTTGTCTCTTCTCCCATTAAATTTTGCACAGTAATTCCTATTTGGCAGTGTTGGTTTTCCTGGGAATTTTTAATCTGAAATCAAGAGTTGAGTATTTTGGGTTGTATTGGGAGTTCGTACATTCGATCGGATTGTCAAATTTTGTCTATGTGTTTTTCCGGATAATTTTAGAATATGTTAAAAAAGTTCGACCGGATAAAAATACCCAATTTTTCCCTGTCGGAAAATTTCCAAGTGTTGGATTTTTCCCTGGTTTAAAGACGTTCTAAGTAGTGCAAGTAACGCGATGGTCCCTCTAGAAGACAACAAACCTTAACTCGATTATGTGACCGTCTTGAACTGCCCTTTGAACCTTCGGGTTTGGGGCAGTACGGCGTGCCACATGTGAGGCGTTGGCTTGACCCTTCTACGGCTGGACCGTTGGTACTGAGGCACGAACTGAATGTTGTTAGACTTATTTCATGTGTTGATCTATACCGGGAAAACTTGGGTGTTCGACTGTTTGATTGAAAAGTTTAACATTTTCTATTTATCCGGAATGTGATACAATAATTGGAATTCACAAAAGTTATGAGATAACTGAATGAATGTTATAAACATAGCAGTTTAGTCTCACTTGATCGGTTGCCACGGAATTTTGATGTGATCAAAAGTCCGTCGCAATCACGTAGCGTACGCGGATACTCGCCGGGTAAACTTAATAGACAGCCTCACTCCATAGCCCCGACCAAGTGACTGTAGGAGAACCCCGTAGCCGAAAGCATCCGTTCGGGTGCTCGCGGCAGCGGTGTTCCGCCTTGGTGCACTTCGTCGACGGTATCGGGGGTGCGGCCGTCTACTAAAGTTTGCGACGAGCATTCGATCAGGATGTCGGGAATCTTGTTGAATTGCCCGACTTGATATTGAAAAGTGTTTTCAATTTTGAGACTAAAATGCGGGGTTATAATTGTTAGGCATGTGATGTCTAAGGTATTCATTTGATTAGGCATGCGATGTCTATGCAGATTGCGGATTCCAACTGTTGTAGTTTTACACTTTCTTTTCTGTGACCGTAAGTGTAGTATGTGATATCGCCGGTTTCGTTGCTATATGTCAACGATAATTGGGATGCGCATATTTACTTACGTTGATGACATGTGATGTTATGTGTTGCTGGATATGTTATATTGGATCGTCGTGTTTGAATAGCCGGGGGTTTTTATGTGAGATGAGTGTTTTTCATTTTCATTCATGTAAAAGCTTGTATGTAATATTCTTTTATTGGGGCACTTCCAGGTTGCGGATGTTGTCGCCTTTTGTATATTATTTACTTTTCCGCACTAGGATAGACCCAAGGAGGGGAGCACAAGTAACCGGGTTCTGGAGTCCAGTGGGAGACCAACTCGAGGAGTCGAGCCCGGGTCTCCTAACTCTAGAATTGGTAGGGTTGCTTGCCGCTCTCGTAGGGGTCTAGGGGTGTGGGTTTAGCTATTCATCGCGACCGTGGAATCCGTGTTTTTTACTGGCTCATATTGAAAACACGGACTTCCTAGTATATCCAATGTTTCATATGATTCTTCTGCTGCGATATCTGTGATGTGATCATGTGATATGTTCTGTGATAGATACTGTATATAGTATATATGATATATTATATAGATGTTACTTATGTTTTACACCCGCGCTAGCCCTGCCCTGCTCTGCCGTTAGTTACCCAACCTAACGGTGCACAAGAGAACATCGAGGCGAATGCGGATGGCATAAGTGTACGTCGTATTTATCTGTGATGTTTAGGTACTTAAATGATGGGACTTCATTAATGTGATTAATGAAAGGAAAAGAAACCTAAGATGTTGTAGAATCGAATTTCAAAAATAAAACAGGTAGCTACAGTTCTTGCTTTGCACAGCGGTATATATGATATATCCTGCACCTTATTCGATGAGGAAAGGACCGAGATCCCTTCACCGGGAGTGACTCCTTAGCAATAACTGGCAGATGCTACACACTCGGTTTGTCTTCTGATTGCTTTTAAGAGTTTTTGCTTTGCACAGTGATATATATGATATATCTTGCACCTCATTCGACGAGGAAAGGGCCGACGATCCCTTCACCGGGAGTGACCCCTTTAGCAAAACTAGAAAAGCTTCAAAAACACTCCATTATAAAATCATTTGATTCTACAACGATATCAAGTTCATTACGCAATAGGTTTTCAGAAAAACCTGTCGTAGCCCTCCGTCATTTCAGATAAGTACTAGTTAGTATTCGTGCTGCGGTTGTTTGGCATGCGTCAAGGCGTAGTGTACGGTAGCTAACTAGTGCTTATCTGTTAGCATACGATGCGATTGGATTAGGGTATTCGTACGGCGTTGTTTGGCATGCGTCAAGGGTCGTGCGGGTGGGTTTAATTCAATCAAGAAATGTACGGGTTGAACTTGACTAGCGGACTATGGGTTGTTTGGCATGCGTCAAGGTCATAGCACGCTAGGGGCAAAATATTATCGGGAATTTCAAGTGTTGAAATTTGCAATGAGATTGCATACCTTCTATGAGATAGTTGGATCCCGATACCCGCTGCGAGTAATTGTTACTCCTGGGAGAGTTTTACACATTATAATTAGCCGATCAAGTAGGTGTCTAGAAAGGTGTCAACGAGGTTACGCCTCTGGGAAAACGAGGTTTACATTAATTAGGTTCGTGCGAAAGCACGGGGGACCTCCCTCAAAGTACCGACACTGGCCTGGCTGAAAGGCTGGCGAACTTATAGTGTGTAATTAATCCCGGCTAGTCTTTCCTTTTAGGGTTTGAAGGAAGATTTGATAAAAAGCAGTGGGAGCCATCCTGATTAGATAAAATAATAACCAATCTATTCTTGCAAGAGCGCACGCTGAGTGTTTTCTTCTCTCTCTCTCTCCAGGTAGCGACCATATCACGCCTTAATCAAGATAATAATACGGATTATTGACCGAACCCGCTTGTTATACTGAGCTGGGGAACGTTGGTCCCGCTCCAACTTATAATTGTTATAAGACAGAGCAGGAAATTGGGGAATACCAGATTTCCCGTGCCGCCCAAACGAAGAGAGTGCATGCTGATGCATCATCTTCGGGTGTGTTCTTTATACAGAACTGCTTCTCTATTCTTTACGTCCTGGGTCTGTGATACCGGATCAGGATCCCGCATATGTAATATATTACATGGGCTATAGATAGGTAAAGAACTGAGAACGGGTGATAAGTTTCATGAGGCAGAAAACGGGGCAAGTGTTGCAGCCAAGTCTGTTGGTCACTGTCACCCTGTATTACCAAAACATTGATTCTGAACGAATGTTATTAGATACCGAACCTGATATACAAAATCATATCTCTCTCTTTATTAGTAAAGAAAGGATATAATTTTGTATTGTTGGATAATGTTTTGAACATTTCCTATATCAAAAGTTGATCGGTTCAGGCACGTTATCTAAAAGCATTAATGTTCTAAATCAAACTGCAGTTTTTAGTATACGGAACACACACAAGAGGAAGAGTTCAGAAATGAACGAATCCTTCTTGAGGCATTGTAGACTAGGTCATATCAATGTGACCCGACTAGCTGCAGTTACATGTTAGATGTATATTTAAATCAGTTTGAATCTACATCTTATGAAACTTGCCAGTCATGTCACAAAGATATAATGACACCAGCTCTGTTTATTGGAAATAGAGAAAGAGTTAGTGAACTCTTGGGATGATACATGTTGATGTATGTAGGTCCCCTGTCTACACATGCCAAGACCGGTTCTTTGTACTTCATTACATTCTCTGATGATCTTTCGAGATTCAGACCTATGTTCCTGTTGAAACATAAGTCCGAACCTTTTGAGATATTCACAGAATATAAGTTAGAAGTAGAGAACTATATAAGGGTATAAGTATTATGTCCTATGATGAGATCAGGGAGGAGAATACTTGTGCATGGAATTCCTGGACTTTTCTAAAGGAGAATGAGATTCTCTCTCAGCATTACTCCTCCGTATACACCATAGCACGATGGTATATCGGGGCGGAGCGATCACACCCTATATGATAAGGTGTGCTCTATGATGAGTACTACTGAGTTACCTATTTCCTTTTTGGGAGTTATGCACTTGAGAAGCTGCATACCTATTGAATAGGGTTCAAATCAAATCTGTTGCCTACCGCTTCATATGTGACATGGAAAGGGAAGAGCCCATATCTTAAGTTGGTTAAGATTTGGGGTTGTCCGGGCTATGTCTAAAAGCATAATCCGGACAAGCTCGAGGCAAGGTCTGTTATGTAGAACAGGAAATGTTCCAGCTATACAAACTACAGCTGATGATTTGAAAGAACCAAAGGATTCAGTAGATTCTAACGAACCTCAGCCTCTCCGCCGATCTAGTAGGGTTCCTCACCCACCTGAGAGATACTTCGGTTTCTCTATGACAGTGGGAGCGAGGATTGCATCATAAGATGATGACTCAACTAGTTTCGAGCTGGCCATCAGGAGTGGGACTCTGTAAGAATGGCTGGATGCTTAGTGATCTGAGATGGAATCCATGTACACCAACAAAGTATGGACTTTAGTTGCTATATCTGAAGGGTTAAATCCCCGTCAGGAGCAAGTAAATCTTGAGAAGATTACTTGGTGTAGATGGAAAAGTTGAGACTTTCAAAGCTAGACTTGTTAAAGCTTTTCGTCATCGACCAGGCGTGGATAATGATGAAACCTTTTTTCCAGTATTTATGCTTAAATCCATCCAGATCCTACTTGCCACGGCTACATACCATGACTACGATATCTGGTGGTTGGGTGTCATGACAGCTTTTTTAAATGATGTTTTAGAAGAGAGCGTCTATAAGTACACAGCCAGAGGGCCTCGTAGACAGTGGGAGCAGCGGAAACGTGTGCAAGATGCTTTATAGGATAAAGCAGGCATCGCGGAGTTGGAACATCTGTTTTGATGAATTAGTCAAAGAGTTTGACATCATCAAAATGGTAGATGAACCTTGTATAAACAAAAAGGTAGTAGGGAGTATGATGACGATCCTCGTAGAGTACGTGGATGACATACTCTTGATAGGGAAGGAGTTTCCTATGCTACGCTCGGTCAATCTCCGCTTATCACAATGATTCTCCATAATGGATCAAAGTGATACCTCCTAAATCCTGGGTTTGGATCTATGAGATAGATCTAATTGGATGTGAGGATTCTCACTAGTTGTAGTGAAATGGTATCAATCGATCCTGGGGAGAATCACTGGAAGGGTTCCAGGGTGATAAAGACGACTGAATGTCAGTCACAGGCATTGTCTTTACCCTCAGTACAGGGACGGTATGTTGGAAGAGTTCCAAGCTAGATACCGTGACATACTAGACGATAAAGGCTGGATACATCGCTACTTAAGATGCTACCAAAGAGGCTGTCTGGGTGTATATAGGTTCATGAGATGAACTAGGTTCCTACCATTGTGTGACAATGGAGTTATGGCTTGTGCCAAGGAACGCAGGTCCCATCAGTGATCCAGACATATTCTAAGGCAGTATCACCTGATCATGGAGATGGTTGATCTCCAAGGAGATCGAGGTTTGGAGAGAAGACTCAGAGGACAACACAGCGGATCCACTTACAAAGGCCTGTTCCCTGAGAGAGATTTTTATGGGATGGTTGAGTATGAGATACTACAACCACTGCTATCAGATGGCCCTAGTGCAAGTGGGAGATTGTTAGTTATATGTATGCCCTAGAGGCCATTACTATACATAGGATGTATATTGTAGTGGATACTTGGACATATATAGGGAGGACTTTCTTGCTCGACATGATAGTATGCTATCTGGTTACTCTTTACCTTAACGTGTACACTGATTGTCTCTCTGTTACATATTGGTAAAGCCCTTAATATGTGTACTTGACTACCTGGACTATGATGCGGATCATACTAGTGGGGACATGGTAGTCCATAAGTACATCCTTCAAAGTCCCTAGTCGTGGGTGTATCGAGACGGGGCATCGATATACCAGAGTAGACTAGCGTATACCTTCTCGACCCATACAGATGGGCGATGGATGATCCCATATCCATTGGTGTTTGACATCAGAGATGATATACGGGTGCTCAGTAGAAACTGGGTACACTGGACGGACTCGCCGAGAACTCCCAGATGGTATTATACCTTACGTCAGATGGCAGTTCTCTGGTGACACTGGTACAGAGTAGTCTGTTGACCCGAGATCGTCATAGAGTCTTGTGTGGTTCCCACTGTGCTTTGATTTCCATCTTACCACGTCCAAGAGGGCATGCAAAATGGTGGTTTTTGGGTACAGTCCCGAGTCACATGGAGGCAATGAGCGATAGGAGGGGATTCGTCTCTCCCGGTATAGGGAGTTGATGTTGCGCTGTGTTCGATTGGCTATAACCGTAAATCCCTGGCCAGGGTTGCTGAGATTTACTAGTAAGTGTTACCAGTAGTTTCTCGAACTGTTATAGACCTCATATCGACATGACTTATCGAGCTATTAGGATCTGACGTTTACCACCCCTAGGCGAGATATGCGACATATCAGACGATCAGACCGGACTGTACGGTAGTGTTACTGGTTGGATTCACTGGAGTGTGAGCGGGCTTGCTCATCGATCTTCTGATCGCTCAATACCCGGGTGGCCGTTACGTTTAGCAGACCGCTTGTGGCTTGTGGGTGCTTGATATGATCATCACCTGCTGCCGGCGTATTGACGAGTCTTTAGAGTCCTACACAGAGGTTTCCTGGCTCAAGCGAAACGAAATAGGAGCGCATATGAGATATGTGCGGGACCGAGAATAATGCGTGTATGTGATACCGTATTCTATTCTCGCGATAAATGTATCGATATGGTTGTATGCGATATAACCTAGTTATCGAATCAAGGATTGATTCGGTAAGCCGATACATAGGATACTAGTCGGTTATATGCGATATGACCGGATCGTTAAATCAAGTGTTGATTTAATGATTTAATGTATAATTATATATTTGATATATTACTTTGCATTAACTAGTGTTGGTTCACTTTAAATGGATTTTCTCACTTGGATGTACAAGTTGTATATGTGATATACTTTTTGTGCAAATGTTTGTATCATGTTTGATGATACATGTTTGCTTGGTTAAGTGTAAAGAAGTAAACCATGGTTAAACTTATGATTGGGGTTTTGTTTTCTTTGTCATTTATTTCTCTATTTATTCTTTTTGGAAAAATAATAAGCATAAAGGAAAATGGTGGCTTATTTTGTTTTCTAGTTAAAGCTTCATGAAGCTTTGACCAAGTGACCATTTTGTCTCCATGCTTAACCCTAACCATTCCCACTAACCATGATTTATTCTCTATACTTGACCATGGTTGAGAGATGATAAGTATTCTTATTATTTTCATTTTACAAAATACTTATGATAATATCATCTTCTTCTTCATCATCTTCTTCAAAGAAGAAAACCTTGGACCATCAATGGTGATTGATGAAAAAGAGTGAGAAATCCAATTCTAAAGTCTACCCACTTCCTATTTCTTCATCCTCTACCTCTTGCCAAGTAGTAGAGTGTGTTTTCTTCACAAGTTTCATGACTTGGTGAAGTTGGAGCTTGATCTAGCGATGCCTCGACGTAGATCATCTTCGGCATCGTCGTCGATGACCTAGCCCGCTTTTTCTCCGATGAAGCCGACGCTAGAGCCCAAGATCCGTTTTGTACAGCGAGGAGACATCATCGCGGAGCCATGGAGGTGGAGAACCGGATCTACAAAGGTTGTATTTCCGTTCTTGTAGTTAAGTTGTTAACTAGTTGCATCTTTCACCTAGACATTTAGTTAACGATCCGTAGTCTAGGGTTTCTCGGCACCGTAATTTAGGAAACGGGCATGGTTGATGACTTGTGAGACCTCTTGGGAGTGCCTAGGAACCCTACAGGTAGAACTGGAAGTGATTCCAGAACCGAAAACGATTACGGAAAATTTAATAGGACCTATATATTCAATCAGGTTTAACATTCCAATAGCCACTCCGCAAACATGGTGGGTAACCTCAGACACCCGAGAGGTACTCCGGTAGACTCAAGGACGGTGACAAGGAGGTTCTTGTTTACCCAGAATTGACACTACTGTTGTTCCAGACTATGAGACCCGGCAGGAGGATATGTATAGCGTCGTTCTAAACTAGTTTTAGAAGTGTACGTATATATTATTCTGCCAGAGGGTTATCGTAGTCAGTGGGAGCAGCGGAAACATAGTGGGCAAGTAGCTTATGTCTATTTATAGACTTAAGCAATTATAGCGGAGATAGATCATGTAATTTTGATATGACAGTCATGGGTTTCACTTCATCAGAATAGTGGATGGATCTGTTAAGAAGGTGGTAGGGTGTGATGTCTTGGTAATTGGAAGACATATATAGAGTAGGAAGTAAAATTCCTATACTACGATCGGTTGTACTGTGGTCGTCACACAGTTGTTTCTCCATAAAGGATATGGATATAATATCTGACATTCTGGTTACTAGATCTATGGTTTTAGATCTAGATTTGGGTAGTTTCCCAATGTGGGTACTTTAACAGTATTCTAATAGTATTTTAGAATAGTTGACTCCTGGCATGGTGGTGTACCTGCAGGTAATGGAGTCACCCTCTCTAAAGGTGTCTTACAGACTAAAGGGGAGAGGGACGTGCATGATTGGCAGATCACTTGCTTAGGCAATTGAGTCAATCGTGAGATGTCAAGTACCACACCAGATGTCGTTTTTGCACTAGATGCGATAAGTTTATATTGATCCAATCCTGGAGAAACATAAGGAAGCAGTTATAGAACATAAGTACATGTTCTACGGATTTGATGACGGCAGCCTCCTTCGGGAGACAGTTATTATTCTAGGCTTCACAGGTGACATGATTGACAGAGTGATTGTCAGAGTTATAGTTTTCCCTCAGACAAGGGACAGTATTATGGACAGGTGGTCCAAGAGGATGCTGTGGGAGGCATAGTGCTAGACACTGATTATTTTTAGTTATCGATACAGTCTAAAAAGTTTGGATTTGGAGTTCATTTATGAACTAGGTCCCATCAGATATCCAGACATATTCTAAGACAGGTATTACTCGATTCGGGAGATGGTTTTCTCCGCGAAATTGAGATTAAGAGAGACATAGAAAGAAACATCGGGGCGGATCCACTTACTGAGGCTATTTCTCGAACACAATAGTTTTGCAAACGAGCTTTGTGAAACTGATTAGTAGAGGAGTTGGATGTTCGATATCACACGGGCTGTGAGTATACGACATCGCAATAATTAGCCTTAAGTGCAAGTGGGAGATTGTTGGATATAGTGCCGTCTAAGTCAATTATTGGATCGCAGGTACGTGATTGCAATGATTGAGGGAGGACCTATACCGATAGAACAGTCTTACTCGAGATGATAGTATGCTATCTGGTTTGTCTATATCATCATGTAGATGTTGATAGAACCCATAGGATTCTTGCTTGACTACCAGCAGTATGATGGCGATCATATATGTGGGAACTGGGGTCTATAAACACATCCTTAAAGTGTCCCTGGTCGTGGGAGTTTCGAGATAGGGCATCGCTACTCCGGAGTAGACTAGTATATACATTCGAGACCCCGACGAGGGGCGGTGGCCGGTCTCACAAGCCATTGGTGTTAGTTGGTTCACCTAAGATGTATATAGGTGCTCATTGGGTTATGAGTACACCGGACAGGACTCGCCGGGAACTTGCTAGTTGGTATTATACCTAGCGTCAGATAGCAGTTCTCTGGTGATATGTGTACAGGTTAGTTCATCGACCTAAGGTCGTCATTTGTCTCATGTGAGTTCCCACTGTGCTTTGATTTATACCCTACCACGGGTCAAAGGAGTCGTGCAAACAGGTATATTTTGGGTACAGTCCCGAGCCACATGGAGGCAGTGAGAAGATCTTCGAGGATTCGTTTCTCCCGGTATTGGGGGTGAGATCGCGCTGTGTTTAGGAGAACCATTACACGAAATCCCTGTCCAGGGTAATCGAGATTTACTGGAAGGTATTCCAGTAGTATCTCAGGGTGTTATGGGCTGCTCTCTGACACGACTTATGCAGCTATTGGGGGTCTAACGTTTACCGGCCCCTTGGCCTAATATGCGATACTCATAGACGAATGGACCGGACTGTACGGATATTGTCACTGTCAGGCTCAGTAGGGTTTCTGGATGAGTTCGCTCGTCAGCTCCCCTTCCAATCAATACATAGGCAAACCGTTACGTACAGCTTGTACCTCTGACGTGCTAGTGGTTATACCCAGTGCCAGTGTATTGATGAGTCATTAGAGTCCCCCACAGACACTTTCCCAAGTTCGGGCGAAACGTTGTAGATGCCGTATGGTATTATGGCAGGGTTCGGAAAATGCACGTTCGTTTTCGCACGTGTCATTTTTCGGGCAGATAATACTGGTAGGCTTTGGTTTAAGTCGGATCCCAGTATTATACTGTATAGATATAATATCTTTGTCTCAGTTGCATTTGTATTCGGTCGTAATACAAATGCGGGTATATTTATACTGTTACGGGGTTATCCTGAAATTCGTTTCAGGATCACTTTTGGAAGTTGCCAGTTTCCAATTTTCTATCACCCGTCTTTAACATTCGGTTAAAGACGGATTTATCTTTTTTTGAGATGAGTGTGGATGCTTCTAGATGATGACTAGGATGATGACTAAGCTAGTGAGTCATTAGTTCCTTAATGGTGCATTTAATGATGGAGGATGACTAGGTTTATGTTCATTGGTTTGCATTTATTACTATTTGTGTGTCATCCTTTTTCATTAAGTATCATGATAAGGTTGCTTGTTGTGGTCACCCCCTCCTCTCTCCTACACTCACCCCCTTGCTCATATATTAGTGGCCGGCCACATTTGTGGAGGTTCATGGGTTGTTCATTTGAAAAAGATGATAGTTTTGGTGCATACAAATTAGTATACTCAATTCTCATTTCACCCGATTCCAATTGGCAACTTCATTAACCGTTCGTCCATAGCCTTGGACGTAACGAGACAAAGTGTTCTACTCATTCTCTACATCAATCTTGGTCATCTCTTTTAGCAAACTTGATGACCGAGTTGCCTCGGTTCAGAGGCGGGAGCCCGTTTAAAAATCCGTCGACGTGGTGCCACCTGGACGACGAGACCGGAGATTGAGGAGATCGGAGCAGCCGCAACAAAGCGTGGGATGATGGTTGAAGACCGAAGGACTCGGATCGTTCGGTATAACATTTCTACCCACTTTGTAGTTTGTTAGTTTAGCTTTAATGGCAGATCCGGGTTATAGTACGCGATAGCGCCAGTCATAAAAGTTTTTGTTCCGCATTTTGGCGTCTGTTAGACGGCCGGGGCGCTACCGTGGACTTACAGTTGCTTGAGAAGCAGACATGGATGCAGATCAAGAGACCAAGGATATACAACAAGTTAGAGTTTTGCGGTGGAGATTCAATGATTTCTGCAAAAACGAAGGGATTGTTCGGTATCATACCGTTGTCTACACACCACAGCAGAATGGAGTCGCGGAGCATTTGAATTGGACTCTTTTAGATAAAGATCGGTGCATATTGTCTAATATAGAGCTCAATAAGGAATTTTGGGTAGAGGTGGTGAACACGACATGATTCATTGTGAATCGGTCGCCTCATACATTGCTAGATAGTAAAACACCGGAGCAAGTATAGTTTGGGAAGCACGCTGATTATTCTACATTTAGAGTGTTTAGTTGTCCCGCATATGCACATTGCCGTGAAAGCAAGTTGGATCCTTGAGCGAAAAAGTGCATATTTCTCGGTTATGCTATCGATGTTATAGGTTATAGGTTGTGGTGTTCGGATCCTAAGTCGCCAAAATTTATGATTAGCAGAGATGCGACTTTTGATAAATCTACTATGTTGAAGCCGAAGATTATGAAATCTCCATGAAAAGACGATTCAAGGAAGGATGAGTCGGGCATTGAAATTGAAGTCAGTGAAAGCTTGGGTTCACAGGAGATCTCTCATTCACCATCGTCTGTTGAAGCTCAAGATGAGCAGTTCCAAGATGAGGAGTATTTACTTGCTCATGACCGACAAAGAAGGAATATTAGACTGCCACAGAGATATGGCTACGATGATCTAGTGGTATATACACTGTGTGTTGCAGAGACAGTTGATAGTAGCGAGCCGATGATCTATCAAGAAGCCATCTTATCCGATGAGTCAGCTCGTTGGCTAATCGTTATGAATAAAAAGATCGAGTCTCTTCATAAGAATCGGACATGAAAGCTCGCGAAGCCCAAAGAAGGAAAGAAAGTAGTTGACTGCAATTGGGTTTTCAAGAAGAGGGAAAGAGACCAAGGGGTTTTGGATTTGAGATACAAGGCACGGTTGGTAACTAAAGGTTATTCGCAAGCTTGGGAAGTTGATTTCAATGAAGTATTTTCTCTCGTTGTAAAACATACCTCTATACGTGTTTTTCTTGGTTTAGTAGCTATACAAGATTTGGAGCTCGAGCAGCTCGATGTGAAGACCACATTCTTACATGGTGATTTGGTAAAGAAGATCTACATGCAACAACCCGAAGATTTCGAAATTGAAGGCAAGGAAGACCACGTTTGTTTGATAGAGAAGTCTCTCTATAGTTTGAAGTAGTTACGTAGACGTTGGTATAAGAAGTTTGACTCCTTCATGATAAATATTAGGTTTACGAGAAATAAAGGAGACAGTTCTATGTATTGTAAGAACCTCGCCGATGGTTCTTTCATATACATGTTGCTATATATTGATGATATGTTGATAGCAGCAAGGAATATAGTTAATATTCAGAATTTAAAGGAAAAACTAAAAGGAAAGTTCGTGACCAAGGATTTGGGAGCGGCCAAGAAAATACTCGGTATAAAAATTAGGCGAGATCGCAAGAGAGGAAAACATTACTTATCTCAACTGCGATATGTTAAGAAATTTTTGGAGCATTTTGGCATGGCAGGCGCTAAATCTGTAAGTACTCCGTTGGTAGCTCATTTCAAACTTTCAACTCATTCATCATAACAAATAGAGGATGGGATTTAATATATGTCGAATATTCGAGTGCAGTGGGTGGCATTATATATACCATGGTTTGTACCCAACCCGACATTTCACATACAGTTAGTGTTGTTAGTCGCTATATGGCATCTCTTGGTAAAGGCCAATGGAAAGCTGTGAAATGGATTTTACGATACCTATGAGGTACGTCTGATGTGGGATTGGTGTTTGGAAGGAACAACGACAATTTGGTTGGATTCATCGATTCCGAATATGTGGGTGATTTCGACAGACGAAGATCGATGACCGGTTATGTATTCTCTTTGGGAAGATGTGTCATCAGTTGGTGTGCTTCGTTACAGCCTACGGTAGCGTTGCCTAGGACGGAGGCGGAGTATATGGCCGTTGTTGAGACCGTTGAGGAAGCGATCTGGTTGAAGGGACTATTTTCGGAACTCGGTATTCAAAAGGATACCATAATAGCCTACTGTGATAGCCAAAGCGCGATTCACTTGACGAAAAATCAAATGTATCATGATAGGACGAAGCATATTAATGTACGGTATTGGTTTGTTCAGAAAATCGTTGAAAAAGAAGAGATGGTTGTGCAAAAATTTGGTACAGCGGATTATCCGGCCGACATATTGACAAAGTTTCTTTCAACTGTTAAGTTTGAGTATTTCTTGAACTTAACTGGAGTGTGTCGCACTCATTGAGTCCTTTAGGGGTTTTATGGTGAAGAAGGAGCTATTATTAATGTTATGGAGGAGTTTTGTGGGAATGAGAGGAAATGTGGAGATTTGTTGTGTATGCCTCTCATTCCAATCCCTATTTGATTTCTCTGTTGATTCGGCGTTATCTCAGAATTGTTCAAGATTCCAGTTTATTTATAAAAAAAAAGGGGGGACAGACGTCTGGAGCTATAGCTTCAAACGTCTGTTAGCGCTCTGTATGTTAGCATACATTAGGACAACGTCTGAATCGAACTCATCAGACGTCTGCAAACGCACTGTTCATTTGGAGACCTCAAGACCAGACGTCTGAAGATCCTTCTTCAGATGTCTGGGAATTCTCTGTTGTTTTGAAGACTCTTAAGCAAACATCTGCACTTATTTTATCAGACGTCTTCCGTAGTCGTGGGCCGGATACTTGGCTATTAGGGAAATTAGTTATTTTAATCTATCTCTAGTATACTAAATATATTGTAGTATTTTGTAACTCTAGAAATTGATATCTTTGAGATACCTTTTGTGATATTTTAAGAGAACCCTTTTGTTATTTGTGAAAGATATGGTTTTTGAGGGATTTGTAATTTGTCCACCGATTTTGTACTCCTCCATTTCTGGTGATTAATAAAAGTTTCGCTTTCACTTTTTGGTCAGTACTTTTATTTTCTATTTGCCTGTGGTTTGTTTTGTGGTTTCTTCTCTATCGTTTACATATCTTTGTAATCGACTTGCCGTAACAGCATTCTTTGCTTGGCTCGGTCATCTTCGAAAACACAATAAGCAATCTTTATTTTCTTGTTTAATTTTTATTCCGGCAATTAATTTTTATTTGTGGTTAATTTGTTTAATTAAAATTTAATAGTATCCCATTTTTTATTCATTTTTTCCAACATGTCGCTACCGCCATCCCAATAGCTAGTTCTGTCTTCGTCGTCGCCACTGTCATCATTGATGTTGCTGCACTCATTGCCTTCATCTCTGCTCCTACCAATGCCCTTTCTTCCATCGCCGCCGCCGGCACCACTGCCATCACAACAACCACTGGCATCGCTGCCATTATAGTTGTCTTGTTACACCGTCCTTGCTAATATAATATTACTTAAATTATTCAAATTATGATAATACAACATTCCAGATTTATTTAATGTAACGATTCATGCGAATATTCCATACCCAAGAAGAATTTGGATCCTTTTATGATCACGTACATCCTCTCTATTCATACGATCAAGATTTTTCAAAATGCTTATATTCAACTTTAAACACCAAAAGAAAGTTCTAAGCAAAATTAGATGATTATTATCATTTGATTTATTTAAAATTGAATTTGATCTTTTTCCTCAATCTTTAGGCTTCAATCCACGAGCAGAGTGCTTGTACCAAAAAAAATAGTTGAGTGCGTGTCATAAAGGGAAAACTATTTTGTTGTTTTGTGCTATTCACCTTTTCTGTTTCTATATTTTTCATGGATAGAAAACAACGGGATCAAATGAAAATTGGCGTGTCCATGTTTAAGAGCGTAAAGATCAAGATGGATCGTGTAGATCGTTCAAAAAATTTGATAAAACCGATACAGAGATGTTATGTATCATGTAAAGCATCTATTGCACGCACTTGAGTACAGATCGAAGTATCCCGAATCTTTGAGTTTATGACAACCTCTTGATCAATCTTACCATCATATGGGAGCGTATGCTAATTTTCATGGATTATAAACCCTTTTGGTTCTTGAAGTGGATATTTTGATTTGTAAGGATTTCTTTCTAAATTTAAGAGAAAAAAGAATAATAGAGAAGTGGGATTCATTTGTGTAGGAAACTTCCTCTCTCTGTCTTTTATAATACTTAGTACGTAAATACTGTTACAAAAAATAATTATCTGTTTAGTTCTACAACTCCCAAATAATCTGGGCTAGCCCATCATAACACATGGTAGCCCAATTCCAAAAAAATTGGTAAACAAAAATTATTAGTGTTTTTAGAAGGGCATAGGAAATTTTCATATACAATTTCATATGGAACTCTCAACTTATCAACTTATTGTCTCCACATTAATCTTCCAAGCTCATTCTTTGGCTTCAATTCCCTCCAAGACTATGAGAAATTAAACGTTCAAAGGGCTGCAAAGGAATTACAATCACGTCCAAATTGGTGAACTTAGCACGTGTTTTTAGTCCTCAAAACCTGTTGGAAATGTTTGTCTTGAGAGTAGATATGTTGCTGAAACCACATTAAAATGATGGTTTCCAATGAACTCACGCAAACTTTTTGAGTCTATGGACCTTTTATGGATCCTAGTTGCTTTCAGAATTAAATGGCGCCGGGGAGGCCGCGGCAATGTCGCTGCAGGTGCAAGAACAAAATGAGAGGAAAGTGAGTCTCACCCATTCAAACCCAAAGTGGGACCCCTTCGTTTACACAGCGAGCCACTTCGCAGCGCATATGCATGGGTCCGATCACTTAGGGCATGTTTAGATGACCAGACAGACCAGAGAATATTGTTTAGTTAACTTCTTAAATGTGTGCAAGGAAATAGACTCAGTAGTAATTAATTTTGGGTAAATTGTCAAAAAGCCCCTTGCCCCACTTTAAAATTGTGTAAAACCCTGGGTCTTTTTCTCTTAATAAAAAAACCCTGGGCCTACTTAAAACCTCTTTTATACTAGTTACCTGCAATATCTAAAAAGCTGACTATAATATTTATGCGGTAGGAGGGAATAAAGGCCTAAATGAAATGCGGCCAAGGGGATTTTCACAAATATTTTGAACAGTATGGTCATTCCCAACAATTTTTATAATATCAAGGATTTTTAGACAACTCCCAAGCAGACCGGTTTTTTTTTTGACAATTTACCCATTAATTTTTACTGTTTGTTTGAAATTTTATGCAAAATAGGAGTAAATTATAAAATAACTTCTTGTGCTCAAGTGGACATATCTTAAACCAATTGGATTAGCTCAGTTGGTATCAATTTTATTTTCGTGAGAGGTTGCAAGTTTGATTCCTGAAAAGGGTTGATTGTAAGAATTTTCTATCCAAACTCGTAGGTAGCTGGATTGATTTCTGTAAGAGTTGATTTAAAAAGAAAAAAAAAATTATGCTTCTTTATACATAAAACAAACCAAGAAACTACCCTTTAATAGTAATTATGAGGAAAGTATTCTTACACATCACTATCTTAAACAATTTCCATCCAACAAGAAAGAACAGAGAAATAGAGACAATGTGTCACATGCTTGTGGATGGGTTTCAAAGCCTCTCTTTTCTTTATTAGCGTGTAGATATTGCTTAACAAAATGTTGTGCGGGAATACTTGCCTCATAAATTATTACTTAATAATAAAGACGTAAGAATAAAATTCTATTTCTTTTACTTGTGTTTTGTGCTCCATGTTTTCTTCCATCCAGAATAAAAGAAGCAAAGTTAACCATTATTCTATCAAAACAAATACTTGAAGCATCAGAAGTGAGTAATACCGGATGCAATACCTTAAGACAAGAAGACAAAACTTTTGGGACACCTTTGGAGTCATTTGGTGGGCTTTTTCCCCTTATGACCAAACAGACAAGCACATGAAGAATTTTCCCTACTTCCTTTACTTCCATGCCAAGCCCAAGCCCAAGCGAGATTTTGCCCCGCACGCAAGGAAGTCACCTACAGACCTATAAACCTCTTAGTTTTATCGTTGACTGATTGTTAAGAATTCAATAATTGCGGTCTAAATTTGCCAACCCTATAATTAAGGAAGCTTGGACTCTTGCGTAGTAATCAAGCATCCTTATGTTGACACCTGTTGATTTTTAGTTTTTTCCATCAAAAGTAGTTGCTGACTCATCACAAGTACGCTAGATAACAATTTGAACAGAACAGTAATCGACATGTTTTCCCATTCTTTTGGAATGCAGCCAAGAGTAGAATGCAGCACCTTCTAGTCGATTGGAACTATCCATGAGCTTTACTGCTAATATTGTACTAAGACGTAGCGCGCACAATCGTATTTTCATATAATGATTTACAACTAGTCAAGAAAACGTGCACTAACATTATATCTGACTATTTGCACGTGCGGTGGACGACTAAGAAAAAAATATTACACCAATCAAAAGATGTTGCACAAAAAATAGACGAAGTTAATCTGTGATGTAATCTTGTTTTGAGCATTGATCGTGTCTCAATCGACATAAGGCAATTTTAAACTTATTTTTTTATCAAAATAAATTACCTTACTTAAATATCAGTTGATTCCACCGTGCCTTGGTGCCCATGGTCTTGCGTTTTAATGTGAATTCATTTATATAATCCTGAACAAGAAAATTAAATAAAATCAATAAAAGTTAATTAAGGGTGTAAAGACAAAAGCTGTAGGTGTAAAGTTGAAATCCAAAAAACCGTGAGTATGATAGTGAGAAAAACAATAGATGGATTGAAAAGGTTTAATATCATGTGATGAATGTATAAGTTGTTAGAAATTGGGAAGAATGCATCAGGTCAGACGTCTGCCAAAGGTAAGGACAGACGTCTGGACATAGCACGTCAGAAACATAGAGCAACAGTAGATGTCTGAAGGCCAGCACAGCCAACGTCTGCAAAAGATCAAGGCCCAACTCGAGACTGAAGCCCAGACGTCTGACCAAGTGCGGTTCAAATGTCTGGGGAAGCAAATAAAGCCTAACCTGAGACTTCAGAACAAATGTCTGGAGACACTACAGACGTCTGAACAAGAAAAACGAAGGGATATAGATTAGAGACAGACGTCTTCCCAAGTGTGGGTCAGACGTCTGTCGACGGCAAATCTACATCGAATCTATTTTAGTAAATTTAGATTTTTCTCTTGTTTTTATTTAGAATTAGGGTTTGCCTATAAAAGGGGACCTCATATATGATTCTATGCTATCAAAATTAATTAGTAGAGAGATCACTGTATTGAGAGGGTTACGGTTAGGATTTGTGAGATCTAGAGAGATTTGAGAGAAATCTCATATGGTTGCTCGTGCTTATAATTGATTCAAGAATTCTAGTGGAAGTTTGCAGATTCTGCTCTGTCGGCGACTATCCATATGGTGGGTGAACCTTATTAACAAATTCTCTTTTATTTACGTTTTGATTTCTTATTTATTCTCGCATTTATTAATTTGTCTTTCATTAATTGCATGGTTATTGATTATTGCGTGATTGGTTTGTTGTGAGAATTGTTCCGTGGATCAACTTGTTCCCAACAATCGGTATCAGAGCCGGGTTGTGTTTATCTGATACCAACAACTGGCATCAGAGCGTGGTTAAGGAATCTAGGGTTCTTCAATTTTACGTTCTAAGTTAACTGTGGGTAACGGCTAGAGTTCTCTTCTTCACTTTCTTAGATTGTCATTTTGAAGGCGTTGGTTTGGATCTAAAAGAAAAGTTGTGTTTGCTGGGACGTTAGAGTGAAAGATGGTGGAGGATAAGTAATGGTGATTTTATTAGTTATCTAAATTTTAATCGCAAGTTTACAGTCGTGCAATTGTAATACTTGAGAATAGATCCACAGGGAGGTGATGAATCTTAATTAATTCTAAAAAATAAAGAAATAAAAAGTTGATTTGATTAATTAAAATAAAGTGCATAAAATAAAAGCAAGTTAAATAAAAGTTGGTTTGAATAATAGAATGGAAACACTAGGTTATCAAATTGTTTTAACTGATATGGTTGGTTTAAAGGATTCTTCTTCTTTTTTTCTTCTTTAGTTTTAATTAAAAACTATCAAAATATATAAAAGCATAGGTAAAACTAATTTGACAATGAATTATCAAACATATGGGTAAGCATCAATCATACGATTAAAAACAACCTATCAATTATATAAAATCGTTTAGAAAATAATTAAAACAAATAATTCTAATTAATTCATAAGCAACCAGTTTACCTTTTTATTAAATAACTTATAAGTTGTCAATATACGAATCATCATATTATCGGTGTAATCTAGACTACTTTAATTAATTAGGTTGAGTTTTCTTGATTAAAAATCATCTCTTATCTTTCCTAATTAGATTTCTAGTTCGTCGTGCTTTCATTAATCTAACTAGTTAATTGGTGTCATCACATTTTCGTAAACCTATTCAAAACGTCAAAAATCATCATACGATTTAGTTTATTAAATGAAAAACAAAAATAAAAGTGTTTAGATCAAGAGAGATTCATATAAAAACACAAAAAAATAAGAAGATAATAAATTCATCCAACTATATAAACAAAACAATTTAAACCCTAGTAATAAATTTAGATATTCATGATATGAGAAAAAGCAAACATTATATTAACTAAATTCATATCAAAAGTACTTACAAATTATTGATCTCTCTCCAAAAGAAAACGCTAATCCAAAACTATGAGAGATATCAAACGTTAATGAACTATACAGAGGTATTTATAGGATTTGTGGAGAATCGAAACATATATTATAGAATATATAGAAAATCTCAAATTTCAACAAAAATCTCATCTCCTAAATCAACTAAATTTCGGCCAACTCTGTCAAATCAGCCTAAAAATGTGGGAATAAGCAAATCTGGCTTTTTCCATATTTATTTTTTGACCTCGAGATCTCCAATATTTGTTCCAAAATTGATAATTGATTCTCTATTTTTGATTAGCCCCAATTATATCACCATTCACTACTACAATATGAGGTTGCCCCTACGGACTCAGAAATCCGTAGGGGGAAATATTTCTTGTCCCTACGGATTTATCCGTAGGGCCAAATCGTTGTCCCTACGGTGCCTTACGTTCTAATTTTTTCTTTGGCCCTACGGAGCCGCAAGCTGGGGACCTACGGTTATGTCCGTAGGGGTATCTACATAAGTTAATAATAAAAAAAAAGCACAAAAAAATTATATTCATCGTTCCTAAATTTCTCTCTCTCACTCCCGCGCCTCTCGTCGCCTGTTCCCGCGCTTCGACGCCACCGCGCTCGCGAGCCTGCGCCAGCTTCGTCGGTCTTCCCCACACCTTCGTCGACTTCCTGCACCTCGTCGCTACCTTCGCCGATCGTCGGCGACCACCAATTTCTACCGTCTCCTCCATCGCGCGTACGGTTTGTAAGTAAATCTCAAATAATTTTAATTTTGACGTTGTAGTCTAGGGTTCAGGCCAGGTTCGGGTAGGGGTTGTAGGGTTGCTAGGCACGCGCACGAGGGTCTACGAGGCATCAACCATGCCCGATTAAAAAATTAGCCGTGCCGAACAACCCGAAGCCTGATCTTTAAACTAGGGTTTAGGCGAAAACAAGCATGTTAAACTCTTTAACACTAAGTGAGAGGGATTACAACCTTTGTAGATCCGGTCCTTCACTTCTTAAGCTCCGTGTTGAGGTCCCTTCGCTGCGATCATCGTGTTCTGGACTTTCGAGAGGCTTCACGAAGAGAATGATGCAACCTTGCTTCCGATCTTCGATAACATAGATGATCTACCTTGAAGTTTCGTTAACACAAGCTATCACTTATGAAATGATGTGAACACCCTCATCTAAATGGCAATGATAGATGAGGATGATGAAGTAGGATTTTTGCTCTCATTTATAATCTTTTTCTCACTCACTTTCATCACAAAAGAAAGCTTTTTCAAGAAGAAAACTCAAGGAAGAAGAAGATGAATATCATAATCCTTTTGTGATGAATAATGAATTATTGTAGTGGTTACAAATCTAACCTAGGGTTAAGCATGAAAGAGTTAACCCTTGTAGAGAGTTAACTAGAGTTAATGATTTGGATTGGGTTAACATAATATCTCATAAAAATATCAAGCAACCACAAAGTCAAAGTGCCATGACCCAAAATTGGCCCGTGACGGACCTAATACTACGCAACGCCAAAAGACGTAACGCAGTAAAAGAAAACCAAAACCCAGAAATCTAAACCAAGAAAATACGGAAAAGATAATATAAGTTTTTGAAACATTTGAAATCGCAACCCAAATTCTTTAAAAGTCCTACTTTCTTTCTTTAAAATTTTGGCAACACCCCCTTTTTGTAAAAAAACTAGCCAAGATGACTACAACAAAATGTACGACGCCGTAGCGAAGAAATAAAGACAATAGAGAGAAAGCTGTATATAAAAGACATCAAATCCACAATAATACACAATAACGTTCTCACCAAGTCTCTAATTCAACAATACAATAGTAGATGGAGAGTACAAAATACAACAAATGTACAATATGAAATACAGATAATCATCTAACCCACTTAAGCAAAATGGTGTACTGTGAGCTGATGCGGTATCTGCAGTAAAAGATGATAGATGAGAAGCTGAATAGCCTGCCTCGACTACTCTGGGGAACAACCTGAAACACCTGTGGCACAACGGGGGTGAGTTGCAAACTCGTGAATAGTAGATAACATATGCAGGTAATCGCAGGAATGTACGTACAGCATGAATCTAAGATATACAACTTACAGTAATAACAGGTCATGTGAAAGCAATGTAATGGAGATGTACACTAGCAGGTACAATCAATATATGAAGCAATGATGACATGATAATAGTATGCAATAACTATGCAATAGGGATACGAGAAAGCTAATATGCAACTATCATAAGGGTACGCTAACGGATACAACCAATATATGAATCTGTGCAAAGAATAGATAAGTGTGAGGTATGGGGTGGAATATGTCATTTCCACGGAAACCTGACATCGTGGCAGGATCACCATTCATCCAGACACTCCAATCCGCAAATCCTCAAATCAGCCCCCAAACTGGGCTCTCCTATCATATAAGTCTCACATCTCCTCAATATACAATATCGAATAGATCTCTTATATCCCGAATGTACAAATCATCAATCTCTTTCATATCCAGTATCCAATATCAATGAATCACCTATATCCCAAGTCGAATCTCAAAATAATTTCTAACATCCTAAATATATATATATGCAGAAATAAATATGATGGGGGCAATACACATATATTAGCGTCCCATTCCACTAATATTGGTGTAAGGGTATATATAATAACGGCTAAATCCCCTGTTATATATACAAAGGTATTAAAAGAAATATCATGAAAACAATGTGCCAAGCATCGACACAGAAATCCTGATCACGTATCATACGCTATCCCGAAAGCATGAGTGCCTAGCTCTGACCCTCGCCCTTCGACGTATGCATACGTACATGACTCCCAGCGGTGTCTCCGTGATCCCCCGCCGAGTCATGGGTACTGTCACCGGTAGGTACTCGCCCGCCTCCAGGCTCAATCGGCAAAATCCATTGATCTTCTTACCGAGAGGAACCATACCGGGCCCCACCATGTACTCTCATACGGCAACCACACCTCGTATGGAGTATATAATCAGCACCGATAAAACTCATGGTGGACGCGCAAATATCATCTCAAGGAAACCGGGTTTTTCAATGTATGCATAATTTCATGAACTCCCACGGTTCCCAAATCCAGAAAACACCATGTAAAATCCAAATAAACAATGAGCAAATCCAGGAATAAATAAATGCGATATATCTAAATGTGAGCATATAAATGAGAACAGGTAGCTGAAACCAGATGTATGCGAAATCAATAAGGTACAGCTAAGTATAGGTATCTACTTATAAATAAAAGATGTCGTATACCCCCCTGGGTATAAGAAAATATGAGTAAGGTATACCTGCAGATGTACCGTAAAGGGTATGTGTACCTATCACTAATTGTACGATACTCTATAGGTATATAGGTATGGTAATGTCATATGTGATAAGCAATAGAATCTATAAGGGGTTGTGTGTGACGTGGCAATTATTGACGGTGTGTGTGTAGCATATAATCCGTGCTCGTACAACATGAACCGTCAATAATATGTGCAGTGTCCTACGGCTGCTAGTCACAGTATAACTATATCAAGGAAATAAAGTAAAGGCGCAATTCTAACAATGACGTAGAATATGCGACAGGTATTGAATCCTAGCCTAGACGCATAACGCCATGCGGGCGATTCCCCTGTAGATGTTAAATCTACTCACCTACACTCCACGCTAGGTGAATCCTACCATCTGCTCCTCTCTGTAGTAGTGTCCGTAGTCCCTGCTTGCAAACCTGCAAATAAGACATGGAAATCATATATAAGCCAAATATTCCGCGAAACGCGATATCGAACCAAAACGAGAAACTCGCGTTGCGAACTAAACGCGTGTGTGCACGATACGCTAAAACGTGTGTGTACGCATCTAAAACCACCGCGACACGCTGCGATACGCTGGATCACAGAACCCACTCACGTATCGCGCGTATCGCGTAAGCACAACAAACTAGAAATACGATATATTGTCCCAGATTTTCCTACAGGTCAAATATTACAAAACTAGACATGCCAAGGCACTAGACAACACTGCAGAGCACCCTACCCAAAACCCCAAGGCCCTACCCCTCATCCTGGCCGCAAATTGCGGCCAGATTGATTAAACCGGCGGCCATAATTGGGAGTGGAGGGTTCGTATTCTGGTGGTGTGTTCTAGACCTAATCAGTATGCTCCAGTATTCTCAAATTTAACCTGAAGGCCTCGGGTCAATAGCAGATCACAGAATGTCACAAAATCGCTTAAAAACGCTAATTTTGCACAGAACACAAACCCTAAGGTATTTTAGTGTAATCCGGGGTTAAACTCAGTTAAGGTGACCCTAACAACACTTAAACAAGTAGGGTTAACCAACACAATCATCACTTTGCCACAACATCTCACAAATCACCAACATCTAGCACTAAATTAGCTATTTAACACTAATCGACACAAAACCACACACAACTTAAGCAAACATGAAATAGGGTTCAGAAATATACCCTAATGAACCCTAAGAAGCAGGTGAAGAAGTGGAGAAAAGCTACAGTAGTAGCTGGGGCTGCTGCTGCTACAGCTGCTGCTACTGCTGCTGCTGAAGCTGGAGCTGCTGCTGATGCTGGTGCCACTGCTGCTGCTGAAGATGATGATGCTGGAGCTGCTGCTGCCTCTGGTGCTGGTGAGTGTGTGTGTGTGTGTGTTTGAGAGTGAGAGAATGAGAGCAATGAGTGAGAAGAGAAGTGATAATGAGAGACAAAGTCAAAACCCCTCCTCTCTCTCTTCATTTAATGAAGCATGACAAAGCCATCATGCCCTATTCTCACTCTCTCTCTCTCACCAAGGTCAACACAAGAAGTCAAATTTAAATCCCCTTTTTAAATCATTTTCATTTTTAAAACAACCATGACACTTAATCAATACTAAAACTAGATTAGGGAAAATGGTCAGTTAACCATGATTGCTAATCATATTTAACCCCAAATTACAACCCTAGTTATCATGCACAAGTGTGTGCAAGCCTAGGAAAAATCTAATAAAATACTCAATAAATAGGATAAAATATTTAAAAACCAAATTGGTAAACTTTTTATTAAAAACCATGTATAAAATATAATTAGCTACAAAACAAATTCTAAGGTGTTACAATCTCCCCCCTTAAAAGAAATTCGTCCCCGAATTTAAAAATATACCGATACGCATACCTTCACAGAGAAGATTACAACTCTCAAATCTCGCTCGCAGCCTCCCAAGTGATTACCTCACTATACGGCTACGTCCAAGAAAACCCTTCACAGATGGCAAGACCCTTGACCGACGTTTCTCCACCTGCCGGGCCATTAACACAACTGGCTGCTGGTGAACAAAAGATCGCGTCCAAGCCAAAAGGTTTGGTGCCAATTTATGTGAGAAAGGTAATGAAGGTAATTGTAAAGTATCATCATAAGGAATACGGGGTGAAAATTCAATAATCTGGGCGGAAGTGCCAAATTAAAGGCAACGAAACTAACTGGCTTATAGGATCTTAAAAGGACCTAAATCCTGGGACAAGCTTCCCAAAATCCAACACGTCATTCATCGGAAAGTCCGTAGGAATACATGATCTGTCCCTGCGATCTCGAGTCTATGACCAACACAGTCGGCATAAGACCTCTGTTCGCAATGGACAATTCCCATCCTGACCTAACACAACTGGACCATCTCCGAAGTCTCTAGACATATGATTGATAGGATATGTGCGTGTCAAGTTTAGTTCTAAATACCGCAATCAAGACGGTTTCGCACGTAGCTAGCCGGTTGAGTACGGGTCGTCCGCAGGGAGATGGGAATCTTTTTCTATGTGTTTTTCGACGAGTTAAGTCCGGTTGTTCAGATTTTGTTTGTAGTTATCTAAGTGTTGAGTTGATATTTAAAGAGAGCATGTTAGGGTTAGGATTAGGTTAGTTTGAGTTAGGAGTCTCCACATCTTTCGTTGCCCTTCTTAATATCGTGTTACGGTAATCGGCAACAACGGGGATTAGCACGACTAGGAAGGACTTTGCGAGTATAAGCTAGGCTTTCCAACGCATAAGTCTTCCTTTTGGTGCTTGTCCGTCCGTTCTTGGCTCTTAGCCATAACCTCCGGTTAATCCAACCACAACCGGTCTCACTACGGAATCACCGCTATCATGTAGGATAGGGTGCCGTAAGGAGCGGATTGTGGTTGGGTTAACGGGAGTCGATTTAAGCTGTTGGGCAAGGAAAGAGTGAGAGAGATTTCCTTCTCTCAAACTTCCCTTATCCTACCCTAACAAGAATGAACTACTCACACATCATAATACGGAAAAATAAAACAACACAAAAGAGGAAGATAGAAAGAAGGAGATTAGAAGAATACGACTAACTGTTTGCGACCTCACCTTGGCGAGGATCGAGCGTAAGTATCATTGTCGTATGTAAGGATAAAGAAAAAAGAGAAGAAAGAAATAACAAGGAAATAACAACAACTACTTAACGAATTTAAAGTTACAACAATTATAATAAAAGTAAGACAAGCATGGTAACAAATTGATCTTCTTTATTTATCATTCCTCCCTCACAAAGCTCACTACAAGGTTAATGGAGAAGAGATGAGAAGAAGAAGAACAAGTGAACTAAATCCTAGAAAAAGAAAATACAAGAATGGACCCCTTTCCTTCACAGAATTCTGGGGTATTTATAGGCTGGAAAATGAGAGTCTACGGCAACCATACGGGATAAAATGAAAAGACAAAAATGCCCCCAAAAATACTTCACAGTTGGCGCCAAGATGGCCGCGGAAGCGCGGCCAAGACCCCCCTTTGGCCGCGCTTCCGCGGCCGTTTTGATGACTTGGCTCTGGGTCTTTTTGGTGGGACCCTGATCTGATGGGAGCTTCACTCTGGTATATGTATTTTCTCATAATTGCTTCCCGAATTTTCCAGAATTTCTGTTGAGGGAAAGGTGGACTTTTTGTTAAGATTTTGTCATGATTGTCTCGAGCGCCGCGTAGATCTCTTGGATCTTGTGCTACCATTGAGCCTTGTGCCTGAAAATGATATCGATTTGACATTTTGTCTTCCTACAGGTATCTGGTAACAAACGGATGAGGGACGGAGACCGTGTTTTATCTGTGGTCGGCAAGAACCCGGGTTTTTCGTGTTTTCCATGAATTTCATTATTTCGGAACCGAGAACCTGTATCCTGCAATTGACTAGAAAACACGGCTCAAGAGTATCTATGGATATACAATATGATAAAAATTGGGCGGTATGAAAATGCAAAAATCTGATATGAACAAATACCCCCAAACTTATCATTTGCTCGTCCCGAGCAAAGTCCATTTATTCACAAAAAATTTCCTAACCTCACTTTCGCAGGGAACGCGATTGCACTGAGCATGTGCAACAAGCCGTTAAACCTCTAGGTGTCCCTAGTAGGAGGAGTGTTGTCTCCTGAGGGTTTTCAGCGGATACTACCCACAAAATCCGGTCAAGTTGGTTTGTAAAAATGACTAAGTTTCAAACCCTAAAGTTTTGTTTTAGAAAATAACAATTCTATAATCCTTAGTCTAGACTATCGAACCTTTATTTTTCACACCTCACATCTTATTTAACTACAGATTTTATATGTCTTTACGTGCAGTGCGGATAGTGTCGTTAAGTTCCAGAAGGATCGATTAGAGTCATCATGTCGCACAATAAAGCCCAGATAACAATTTAAAAGGATCACATAAGTTTTATAACGAGTTAAGCATTTTTCAAGTTTCGTTTTCCAGTAAGGTTTCAACTTCAGAATTTCTATCTTCCCTAACAGGAAACTAAATCGTATTTTTCACTCCACCTTTTTCTTGTTTTCATTTCATACACACCACTGTGAACGTGCAATAGTCTTTATCATAGAATAAAACCTTCACATCTCCGTAAAATTTTTTATAAAAGTCTGTCTTTTATCAAGATTATTCTCACACAAAGAACCGTTAGGAATTTTAACCCGGAGAGAACACTTGCTTGACTTTGTTTTAAACTGGACTTTCTAGGCTTCTTAGCGAGCTTTGGGCCAATGCACCCAAACCAGTTGGTTTTAGGGCATTAGGTGTAGAAACACCCCGGCGGACTTAATTACTCAAGTTACCTAGGTCCAAAAACAAAAGACAGTATGGCGTGAAAATCAGCTGATTTAATACGAACGGAGATATAACCGGCAGTTCAAATATTTTTTGGATAAAAGACGTGTCTAGTGGGTTTGGTGTGTAATCATTCCAATCAAGTTTTAGATGGGTTATTTTTCAGACTTAGCTCCTATTACGGTATCAATAACATTCCTTCATATTTGCTTTACTTCATAAACTATTCTTGACATTACTTATTTCAGAACAAACCTATTTGATCCTCAGAAAATCATTTATCTGTTTAAAAGTTCAAACATGAAAGACTTGGCATCTAATTCCCAAAATCTTACGACACGTGTAGTGTGATGTAAAGACGTATATCAGCTATAGTTAACTTCAAAGGAGAGTTATCTTTCAGGTTTTCAAAATCCAAACATAAGATCTAGTTATTCCTATTTTTTTCAAACAAAAACCGTCGAATGTTGAATCAGAGTTCTTCCACAAGCTAACTTGAAAAAAAGTTTTTATATTTTTGAAAACTTTTCAAATTTTTATGGTTTTTATGGATTTAATATGCAGATGCAAAATATACATATGAATGCGAAGGTAAGAAATGTGTACCGAGCGTACCCCCAAACTTAAACTGGACAGTGTCCTCACTGTCATTGCATGAAGAGAGTAGTTTGAAGGTTCAAAATTGTTGGTTAGCGATACACAATTTTTATTTGTTTTTGTTTTGAAAGAAAAGAAAAAGAATATACAAGAATATAAACAAAATGGTTTGTACATACCCCCAAACTTATTTGGAACAGTGTCCACTGTTCTTGGCTGGATAACCGAAGTTTGGAGGTAGGCAGAGGAAGATCAAGCAAGGTAAACCGGCTCCTGTAAGAACAGGAGCTCCTCTGTTGGTTCGGCGCTAAGGTACGGTTTGCATCGGTGTCCGTTCACTTTGAAGAGTGAACCGTCCTTTGGATTTTCCAAATCCACAGCGCCCTGCGGATACACAGTCCGCACAAAATACGGCCCTTTCCAGCGAGATCGGAGCTTTCCAGGATGGAAGTGAAGTCGGGTGTCGTAAAGAAGTACCTGCTGACCAGGTACGAAGGTTTTGCGCACAAGGTGTTTATCATGAAACACCTTCGTTCGATTCTTAACGACAACCGCATTGTCGTAAGCCTCATCCCTAAGCTCGCTCAGTTCGTTCAGCTGCAGCTTCCGATGGCTGCCCGCGTCCTCCAGAGACAGATTCAGCTCCTTTATCGCCCAAAATGCGCGATGCTCGATTTCGACAGGAAGGTGGCAGGCTTTTCCGTACACAAGCCGATAGGGAGACATGCCAAGGTCGGTCTTATAAGCGGTTCTAAATGCCCAAAGGGCATCAGTGAGTTTCAAAGACCAATCCTTACGGTTCTTGGAAACCGTTTTCTCCAGTATCTGCTTGATTTGCCGATTTGAAACTTCGGCCTGCCCGCAGGTTTGGGGGTGGTAGGGCGTAGAAAGCTTATGATTGATGGAGTATTTCCGCATCAAGGCCTCGAAAGTCCTATTGCAGAAATGACTTCCATTGTCGCTAATGATCGCTCGGGGGTGCCCAAACCGTGAGAAAATGTTTTCTTTAAGGAACCTAACGACAACCTTGTTGTCGTTAGTTCGGCTGGGCACAGCCTCGACCCATTTAGAGACGTAATCAACAGCTAGAAGAATGTACAAGTTCCCAAAAGAGCTGGGAAACGGCCCCATGAAGTCTATCCCCCAAACATCGAAAATCTCCACAACCAAGATCGGTTGGAGCGGCATCTCATTCCTCCGGGATATCCGGCCCATGTGTTGGCACCGGGAGCAAGTCTTGCAATAGTCGTGAGCGTCTTTGAAAAGTTGTGGCCAGTAGAAACCACATTGCAAGATCTTCTCAGCTGTCTTTCTGGGCCCAAAATGCCCGCCACATGCTTGGTCGTGGCAGAATGACAGCACACTCTTGAATTCCTCATCAGGGACACACCGACGAATAATCTGGTCGGGACAGTACTTGAACAAGTAGGGTTCGTCCCAGTAAAAATGTTTTACTTGGGATAAGAAGCGAAGTCTGTCCTGACTCGACCATTCGGTCGGTAGTAATCCCGTGGCCAAATAGTTCACAATATCTGCGAACCAGGGTTCGCAAGATACTGTCAAGAGTTGTTCATCCGGGAAAACGTCGTTTATCGGAATTGGAAGCGAAGGCGAAGAAGGAAGTCGCGAGAGATGGTCGGCAACCACGTTTTCACATCCCCGTTTGTCCTTAATGACAAGGTCAAACTCTTGAAGCAAGAGGATCCAACGGATTAGCCGAGATTTGGCATCTTTCTTCGCAAAAAGATGGCGCAGAGCTGAGTGGTCAGTGTAGACAATGACTGGAGAGCCGATGAGGTAGGGCCTGAACTTTTCTAAAGCAAATACAACAGCTAAGAATTCCTTCTCAGTTGTTGTATAGTTAAGTTGGGCGTCGTTCAGGGTCCGGCTCGCGTAATAGATCACGTGCGGCATCTTGTTGATGTGCTGTCCAAGGACAGCACCGATGGCAAAGTCGGATGCATCGCACATAATCTCGAATGGGTGCGTCCAGTCAGGAGAAGAAAGAACGGGAGCAGAAGTGAGTGAGCGTTTTAGTGACTCGAATGCAGTCACACAGCTCGAGTTGAAGTCAAAAGGCGTGTCCTTGGCCAGCAAAAGCGTCAAGGGCCTAGCAATCTTGCTAAAGTCCTTGATAAACCGTCTATAGAAACCGGCATGGCCAAGGAAGGCTCGGATATCTCTGACGCATCGGGGAGGAGGCAGATTGGAAATGACCTCAATCTTTGCTTTGTCAACCTCTATGCCATTTTGCGAGATGATATGTCCTAAGACAATACCTTCGCGCACCATGAAGTGGCATTTCTCCCAGTTCAAAGTGAGATTCTTGTCCTTACATTTGGTAAGGACAGCGTCGAGATGCAGCAGACACTCGTCAAAAGAATCGCCAAAGATGGAGAAGTCGTCCATGAAGATCTCCAGAAATTTCTCCACCATGTCTGAGAAAATTCCCATCATACACCGCTGGAAGGTAGCGGGCGCATTGCATAACCCAAAGGGCATGCGTCGATATGCAAACGTGCCGAAAGGACAAGTGAAAGTGGTCTTGTCCTGGTCTTTTTCGGCGATGGGAATTTGATTATAACCAGAGTAGCCATCAAGAAAACAATAGTACTCATGTCCGGCCAATCGTTCCAGCATCTGGTCAATGAAAGGTAGCGGAAAGTGGTCTTTCCGCGTTGCAGCGTTGAGTTTTCTGTAATCAATGCAAACTCGCCACCCAGTTTGGGTGCGAGTAGGGATTAACTCATTCGCCTCGTTGGTTATGACTGTGATGCCCGACTTCTTGGGGACAACGTGAATGGGGCTAACCCACTGGCTATCAGAGATAGGGTAAATGATACCACTATCTAGACATTTGACGATCTCCTTCTTCACAGCCTCCTTCATGACTGGATTAAGACGTCTTTGTGGATCCCGGGCTGGTTTGGCATCATCCATCAGATGAATGTGATGCTCAACGATGAGGGGACTAATCCCCTTGATGTCCGCCATGGACCAGCCAAAAGCTTGCCTGTTGCCGTGCAAGACCGTGAGAAGGGCTTTCTCTTGCTCGGGAGCTAGAGAAGCCGAGATGATGACAGGGAGGGTCTCGTTCTCACCTAAGTAAGCGTACTTAAGGTGAGATGGCAACGGCTTGAGTTCGAGCGTTGGAGGTGAAATGATGGAAGGCAAGACTGGTGCAAAGGTCTCGAACTCAAAGGACTCCAGCAAAGGTTCAAAACGAGTGTAGGCAACCGAGTCGGATGGTTCAGGTAACTCATCCGAAAAGTCGAAAGATTCGAACTCGGGTTGTGCGCGGCTAAGATCGTTCGTGAACGTGAAACACTCGTAGTCGTTATCGGGCGCAGAAACAGCAGCAGGTTCGAAGAGACACGCACTAGTGGCGTCAAGATCATTGTGTTCAAACAGAAACTCCTCGAATTCACACTCTTCTGGTGTGATCTCCTAGATCGAGCAGACATCCAGTATATGAGCATTAGGTTCGGCGGGCTGATTCCCCAACCTAAAAATGTTGAGTTCAATTGTCATATTTCCAAAAGAGAGGTTCATTGAACCATTGCGACAATTGATCACAGCATTTGAGGTTGCGAGAAATGGGCGACCGAGTATCACCGGAATTTGATTCCGGGGGTTAGCTACAGGCTGTGTATCTAAGACAATGAAGTCGACGGGGAATATGAAATCCCCGACTTTGATTAACACATCCTCTAGCTCACCCCTAGGATGGGTGATCGATCGGTCGGCCATCTGGAGAGTGCAGTGTGTGGGTTTCAGCTCTCCGACGCCTAATTGCTCGTATACTGAATACGGAAGCAAGTTAACACTGGCACCAAGATCTAATAGTGCGCGGTTGATGTTCTTATCCCCAATAGTAATTGAAATAGTAGGACAGCCAGGGTCCTTCCGTTTTTGTGGTAAAGATTGGGTAAGGGCATCACTCACAGCACTAGCCAAGAAAACTTTCTTGGGTACCTGAGACTTCCTCTTTTTCGTGCACAAGTCCTTTAAGATTTTCGCGTAAGAAGGGACTTGTTGGACAGCATCTAAAAGAGGAATGTTAATGTTAACTTGCTTGAATAACTCCAAAATCTTCTCCATTTGTGGATTTTGTTTGTTAGACCTCAACCGGTTTGGAAATGGAACATTTTGAAAATTGGTTGAGTCTAATGCTGGAGAAGGAGATTTTGGAGTTGGAACGGATCCCAGAATAGGTGTTTTCGTGGAGTGAGAAGCGGGTCCGTTTAGAGAAGAAGAGGAAGGAGAGCCTTGTGAAGAACGGAGAATAGGCTCGGAAGACGAAGAAGAAGAAGCAGGAGAAGAAAAAGAAGAAGAAGAAGCGGCCGGGGTGTCATCGTTGATTTGCTTGCCAATGTTGTTTTGCAGCACCCTCCCTGATCTCAGTGTGGTCACGGCACTCACATTATGGTTTTGTTGTTCAAGAGCAACATGTGCATTATGTGGGTGGCCGGGATTTGGAAGTGGCTGGGACGGGAGCTTCCCCTTCTCTCGCTCGCTCAAGGCCGCGTTCAGCTGTGCAATCTGGGCCTCGATGGTCTTGATGCTCTGCCCGTGTGCGGCGGTGTGTTGCACTAAAGATTGGATCGAAGACTGGATGTTGGCGGTGGATTGAGTCGATTGTTTAACAAATGCATCCAGACTTCGCTCGAGCGAGGAAACCTTATCGTTGTTCGACGGAACAAAGTTGTTTGGTGGAAAGGAATTGTTTGGTGCAAAGTTGTTCGTCTGGTTTTGGTAAGGCTGGGGTTGGAAGGGCTGCTGATACTGAGTTTGTTGTTGCGCTTGTTGTTGCGGTGGAGGGGCCCTTTGGAAATTGTTGCCCTGGAATTGATTCTGATTCTGATTCCAGGCGAAATTGGGGTGGTTCCTCCAACCGGGATTAAAGGTGGAAGAGTATGGATCATTCCTCGGTCTTTGCTGGAATGCATTAACCTGATCCTGTCCTTGCGAGGGTGGATTGTAAGGACACTCTTCAGTCAAGTGGGACGGATCGGAACAACAAGCGCAGATGGTACGAAGGGGGAGAACAGGGGCAGGAGTAGGAGAAGAAAATTTGCTCTCTATTGCTTCAAGCTTTTTTGTGATTGCAGCCATTTCAGCTCTCATCGCAATAGAGACATCAAGCTGGTGAATTCCTACCCTAGACTGACCGGTAGAAGTGGAGGTAGAAGAAGAAGAAGGAGTCGGTCTGGTGCTCTCCCACTGTAGCGTTTGCTCCCACGGCGCCATTTGATTGATAGGATATGTGCGTGTCAAGTTTAGTTCTAAATACCGCAATCAAGACGGTTTCGCACGTAGCTAGCCGGTTGAGTACGGGTCGTCCGCAGGGAGATGGGAATCTTTTTCTATGTGTTTTTCGACGAGTTAAGTCCGGTTGTTCAGATTTTGTTTGTAGTTATCTAAGTGTTGAGTTGATATTTAAAGAGAGCATGTTAGGGTTAGGATTAGGTTAGTTTGAGTTAGGAGTCTCCACATCTTTCGTTGCCCTTCTTAATATCGTGTTACGGTAATCGGCAACAACGGGGATTAGCACGACTAGGAAGGACTTTGCGAGTATAAGCTAGGCTTTCCAACGCATAAGTCTTCCTTTTGGTGCTTGTCCGTCCGTTCTTGGCTCTTAGCCATAACCTCCGGTTAATCCAACCACAACCGGTCTCACTACGGAATCACCGCTATCATGTAGGATAGGGTGCCGTAAGGAGCGGATTGTGGTTGGGTTAACGGGAGTCGATTTAAGCTGTTGGGCAAGGAAAGAGTGAGAGAGATTTCCTTCTCTCAAACTTCCCTTATCCTACCCTAACAAGAATGAACTACTCACACATCATAATACGGAAAAATAAAACAACACAAAAGAGGAAGATAGAAAGAAGGAGATTAGAAGAATACGACTAACTGTTTGCGACCTCACCTTGGCGAGGATCGAGCGTAAGTATCATTGTCGTATGTAAGGATAAAGAAAAAAGAGAAGAAAGAAATAACAAGGAAATAACAACAACTACTTAACGAATTTAAAGTTACAACAATTATAATAAAAGTAAGACAAGCATGGTAACAAATTGATCTTCTTTATTTATCATTCCTCCCTCACAAAGCTCACTACAAGGTTAATGGAGAAGAGATGAGAAGAAGAAGAACAAGTGAACTAAATCCTAGAAAAAGAAAATACAAGAATGGACCCCTTTCCTTCACAGAATTCTGGGGTATTTATAGGCTGGAAAATGAGAGTCTAGGGCAACCATACGGGATAAAATGAAAAGACAAAAATGCCCCCAAAAATACTTCACAGTTGGCGCCAAGATGGCCGCGGAAGCGCGGCCAAGACCCCCCTTTGGCCGCGCTTCCGCGGCCGTTTTGATGACTTGGCTCTGGGTCTTTTTGGTGGGACCCTGATCTGATGGGAGCTTCACTCTGGTATATGTATTTTCTCATAATTGCTTCCCGAATTTTCCAGAATTTCTGTTGAGGGAAAGGTGGACTTTTTGTTAAGATTTTGTCATGATTGTCTCGAGCGCCGCGTAGATCTCTTGGATCTTGTGCTACCATTGAGCCTTGTGCCTGAAAATGATATCGATTTGACATTTTGTCTTCCTACAGGTATCTGGTAACAAACGGATGAGGGACGGAGACCGTGTTTTATCTGTGGTCGGCAAGAACCCGGGTTTTTTGTGTTTTCCATGAATTTCATTATTTCGGAACCGAGAACCTGTATCCTGCAATTGACTAGAAAACACGGCTCAAGAGTATCTATGGATATACAATATGATAAAAATTGGGCGGTATGAAAATGCAAAAATCTGATATGAACAACATAGCTGGGGTCCAAAAATCCTACTCATGCAGAGTCAGAAAAACAACAGACTGGCGATCGAAACGACCTAACCCCTAAGCGTAAGGGTGGCCAATTGGAGTGTCTCCTGATAACGACTTTCAAAGGAGAACCCTAACGATGGCGAGTGACGATCCCCAACTGTTGACAACAAACAAACCAACACACGACTTAACAAGAACCAACTGAGCACATTGAGTATAAGCAGACGACAAGAATCCGAATGGAGTCACACCCTGACTAAACTTGGGTGGAAACCATAACGAAATTCATGGAGATCTGCTCCCACTCCTACTTCAGAACGGTAAAAGATTGCACTCTCCAGCCGGCCTCAGATGCTCAACCCAAGCACACAACAAGATAGACACCTTGAAACGAAACCTGAAACTTCTCTTTACATCCCTGTCCACTCGTAACTATCTCACATGTCACGTTAAATGTTGGTGGAACTTGAATGCATACAGAGAGTTGACAGATGTGCATGTTCTAGGATTACACGTCTCTACCCGATGACATCAGGCACACCCACGTATCCCTAACTTAGCACACCGTGTCACAAATCAAGGATCCGAATCATTACCCAGCCGAGTATGCTCAAGTATCACTGACGAACGAGTATCGGCGGGCAGTGTCTCGCGAAAACAATTTAAGGAAAGTGGTCGGGCGCGGACATGAGCAAGTTGTCCCCTCCGTAGAGACGAACTTAAGCTGTACTCGACGATCACACAAAAACTGTAAATCTGCAGAAGACTATCACAACAATCAAATCCGATGCAGGAAGATGTACATTAAGCTCTGGTGGTCCGTGAAAATTTGACATGACTCTCGAACAAGTAGTGTCTCCAATCTCCAACGAAAAACTACCGCGGCCATCTCCAGATCATGAGTGGAATATCCTTCTCGTACTTTCTCCAAACGTAGGGAAGCAAAAGCGATAACTCTATAGTGTCACCTCAGTACACACTCGAGCCCACTCAAGAAACATTACAGTTAAACAACAAAGTCGTCCGAACCAAAAGCAAAGAAAGGACTAATGCAGTTGTTAACCGAATCTCTAACTTCCGAAAACTCCGTACACATGCCTTAGTCCACAGAAAAGAAACCTCCCTTCCGGTCCATTCAGTTGACGGTGAAGCACTACTCTAGCAATCCTGCACACATGCCTGGGTCTAGGTTGTACGGTCACGATCTCCCTCGTAACCATACGAAACCATCTCCCGTGACTACAAGACCTAGGAGTCAACACAAAACAAGCCTGAAGAAACACTCCGAGAATCTAGCAAACTGTTGGTACTCTCCCAGTATCTGCATAACAAATCCTCAAGTGCTACTCCTGTTCCTCAAGACACATTAGATAGACTAGAATTTCGTAAATAACACAACAATAACTGGTCGAGGAACAGCCTGCAGAAATCTGGTTCATCACATCTACGAATGCTGCTAGGGCATCAGTGAATCCAACGACTCACTAAAACACACCAGGCCCGTAGCACGCACAAGGCAGTCTCCGAAATGCCATCACTCCGAATCCGCAGTAATGATGACCTGATCCCAAGCAAACTTAGAAAATGTCTCGCACTCTGGAGCTAATCGAAGCAATCGTCAATGCGAGGTAAGGGATACCTAACCGCACCGTAAGCCGGTTCAATTGACGATCCGTCGATACACAACCTCAAACTGCCGTCCTTCTCCTCGATGAACAGAAATAGTAGCTTCCAAAAGCGAAACACTCAGACGCACAAAACTCCCCAGACCATAACTCTGCAGCTAATCCTTAAGCTCCCAAACTTCGCCGGCCCATCTGGAACAACGTCGGAAAACTCTCGCAAGAAAGGAAATCGGTCCAACAATCCCACTGTGGCTTCGGTATCACAAATGATCACCAAGAATCCACGACATCTCCTCAGTAGCCGACTAGCGAAAAAGGCTGAATTCAAGCTGTGAGAGGCGGCACAACTATCCACCTGCACAACAAGAACTGACCTGCCGAGAAAAACAAACCTGCCTGTTTCCTCGCGGTAGTCCACAGACGCCTAGCACGTAGTTAACCAGTCCGTGCCCAGGAGAACGTCAAATCCAACATCTCTAGAAGGACCAAAACGACGGATGAATCTCTATCTCCTATCCGATTGGCACACAACTGAAATACGTGTCACGTAACAAAAGAATCGCTGACAGAAGTTAAAACAACTACGACTAATCTACCCAACCATGGTACAAGCATAAAAAAACAACGAATACATGAAAAGAACATATAAATCAAGAGTACCTGAAAACTCCACATTGGACGTCTGCGTGTCCCGATGAGTAGAAGCAAACTCCTGTGTCTGCCTTCTACTCGCAGCTGGATGAACTCCTCTGGTAGGCTGAGCCCTCTGAGCGAATCTTCCCCGTCCACGGCCTCTCTGAATACGACTCTGACGAGGCGCTAAGGAACAATCCCTGACGAAGTGCTGAAGGCTTCCGTATCGAAAACATCCACGCGCTGACTGCTGACCATCCTGGGGGTGAGAGCTGAACGACTGTCCTCGTCCTAAGCCTCTGCTACTCCCGCGACGGCCACAAAATCTGTCTCGATGACAAAATCCCTGTCTCTGTGCTGGTATACTGGTACGAGTCCTCCACTGTCCTGGCACTCTCTGAGCCTCTGGAATATGTGCCTCGTCAACTGGAGCTGCAACCACTGGTGCTATATAGGTGACGGACTGCTGCATACTGATCGTAAGTGACAACTGAGTAACAGGGGTGAAAACCTCCTGTCGTAGTTCCCGAATGACATCTACCAAAGAACTCATAGCCTGGCGGAAGTCCTGCATCTCTGCCAAAAGTCTATCAATAGTATATGTCGTAGGCTGATCCGTCTGCACCTGTGCAACTAGAGTGCCATCCTGATCAGTACTCGTCTCACCCGAGCCAACTCTGACCTCGGCCCTCGCTGCATCACTCTGAGTCCCCATAGTCATCGGCGGCAAGGCTATAAATAGATATAAGATTCGATGAGAATAAGGAATCGAATCTTAAGGATATGAATCATCAAGGAAGGAATTTCAAGCAAATTGTACTTAGGTCACTTAATGCAAGGTACCGCATCATGGGTATGCTGCAGACATACACACACTACGTTACTCTGCTTAAGCTACCTACTCCATCATACTAAGGTCATCCTACACTCCGAAAGGTAAAACCTAGCGCTCTGATACCAACTTTGTCATGACCCAAAATTGGCCCGTGACGGCCCTAATACTACGCAACGCCAAAAGAGGTAACGCAGTAAAAGAAAGCCAAAACCCAGAAATCTAAACCAAGAAAATACGGAAAAGATAATATAAGTTTTTGAAACATTTGAAATCGCAACCCAAATTTTTTAAAAGTCCTACTTTCTTTCTTTAAAATTTTGGCAACACCCCCTTTTTGTAAAAAAACTAGCCAAGATGACTACAACAAAATGTACGACGCCGTAGCGAAGAAATAAAGACAATAGAGAGAAAGCTGTATATAAAAGACATCAAATCCACAATAATACACAATAAAGTCCTCACCAAGTCTCTAAGTCAACAATACAATAGTAGATGGAGAGTACAAAATACAACGAATGTATAATATGAAATACAGATAATCATCTAACCCACCTAAGCAAAATGGTGTACTGTGAGCTGATGCGGTATCTGTAGCAAAAGATGATAGATGAGAAGCTGAATAGCCTGCCTCGACTACTCTGGGGAACAACCTGAAACACCTGTGGCACAACGGGGGTGAGTTGCCAACTCGTGAATAGTAGATAACATATGCAGGTAATCGCAGGAATGTACGTACAGCATGAATCTAAGATATACAACTTACAGTAATAACAGGTTATGTGAAAGCAATGTAATGGAGATGTACACTAGCAGGTACAATCAATATATGAAGCAATGATGACATGATAATAGTATGCAATAACTATGCAATAGGGATACGAGAAAGCTAATATGCAACTATCATAAGGGTACGCTAACGGGTACAACCAATATATGAATCTGTGCAAAGAATAGATAAGTGTGAGGTATGGGGTGGAATATGTCATTTCCACGGAAACCTGACATCGTGGCAGGATCACCATCCATCCAGACACTCCAATCCGCAAATCCTCAAATCAGCCCCCAAACTGGGCTCTCCTATCATATAAGTCTCACATCTCCTTAATGTACAATATCGAATAGATCTCCTATATCCCGAATGTACAAATCATCAATCTCTTTCATATCCAGTATCCAATCTCAATGAATCACCTATATCCTAAGTCGAATTTCAAAATAATTTCTAACATCCTAAATATATATATATATGCAGAAATAAATATGATGGGGGCAATACACATATATTAGCGTCCCATTCCACTAATATTGGTGTAAGGGTATATATAACAACGGCTAAATCCCCTGTTATATATACAAAGGTATTAAAAGAAATATCATGAAAACAATGTGCCAAGCATCGACACAGAAATCCTGATCACGTATCATACGCTATCCCGAAAGCACGAGTGCCTAGCTCTGACCCTCGCCCTTCGACGTATGCATACGTACATGACTCCCAGCGGTGTCTCCGTGATCCCCCGCCGAGTCATGGGTACTGTCACCGGTAGGTACTCGCCCGCCTCCAGGCTCAATCGGCAAAATCCATCGATCTTCTTGCCGAGGGGAACCATACCGGGCCCCACCATGTACTCTCATACGGCAACCACACCTCGTATGGAGTATATAATCAGCACCGATAAAACTCATGGTGGACGCGCAAATATCATCTCAAGGAAACCGGGTTTTTCAATGTATGCATAATTTCATTAACTCCCACGGTTCCCAAATCCAGAAAACACCATGTAAAATCCAAATAAACAATGAGCAAATCCAGGAATAAATAAATGTGAGCATATAAATGAGAACAGGTAGCTGAAACCAGATGTATGCAAAATCAATAAGGTACAGCTAAGTATAGGTATCTACCTATAAATAAAAGATGTCGTATACCCCCCTGGGTATAAGAAAATATGAGTAAGGTATACCTGCAGATGTATCGTAAAGGGTATGTGTACCTATCACTAATGGTACGATACTCTATAGGTATATAGGTATGGTAATGTCATATGTGATAAGCAATAGAATCTATAAGGGGTTGTGTGTGACATGGCAATTATTGACGGTGTGTGTATAGCATATAATCCGTGCTCGTGCAACATGAACCGTCAATAATATGTGCAATGTCCTACGGCTGCTAGTCACAGTATAACTATATCAAGGAAATAAAGTAAAGGCGCAATTCTAACAATGACGTAGAATATGCGACAGGTATTGAATCATAGTCCAGACGCATAACGCCATGCGGGCGATTCCCCTGTAGATGTTAAATCTACTCACCTACACTCCACGCTAGGTGAATCCTACCATCTGCTCCCCCCTGTAGTAGTGTCCGTAGTCCCTGCCTGCAAACCTGCAAATAAGACATGGAAATCATATATAAGCCAAATATTCCGCGAAATGCGATATCGAACCAAAACGAGAAACTCGCGTCGCGAACTAAACGCGCATGTGCACGATACGCTAAAACGTGTGTGTACGCATCTAAAACCACCGCGACACGCCGCGATACGCTGGATCACAGAACTCACTCACGTATCGCGCGTATCGCGCAAGCACAACAAACTAGAAATACGATATATTGTCCCAGATTTTCCTACAGGTCAAATATTACAAAACTAGACATGCCAAGGCACTAGACAACACTGCAGAGCACCCTACCTAAAACCCCAAGACCCTACCCCTCATCCTGGCCGCAAATTGCGGCCAGATTGATTAAACCGGTGGCCATAATTGGGAGTGGAGGGTTCGTATTCTGGTGGTGTGTTCTAGACCTAATCAGTATGCTCCAGTATTCTCAAATTTAACCCGAAGGCCCCGGGTCAATAGCAGATCACAGAATGTCACAAAATCGCTTAAAAACGCTAATTTTGCACAAAACACAAACCCTATGGTATTTTAGTGTAATCTGGGGTTAAACTCAGTTAAGGTGACCCTAACAACACTTAAACAAGTAGGGTTAACCAACACAATCATCACTTTGCCACAACATCTCACAAATCACCAACATCTAGCACTAAATTAGCTATTTAACACTAATCGACACAAAACCACACACAACTTAAGCAAACATGAAATGGGGTTCAGAAATATACCCTAATGAACCCTAAGAAGCAGGTGAAGAAGTGGAGAAAAGCTGCTGTAGTCGCTGGGGCTGCTGCTGCTACAGATGCTGCTACTACTGCTGCTGAAGCTGGAGCTGCTGCTGATGCTGGTGCCACTGCTGCTGCTGAAGATGATGATGCTGGAGCTGCTGCTGCCTCTGGTGCTGGTGAGTGTGTGAAGATGATGATGCTGGAGCTGCTGCTGCCTCTGGTGCTGGTGAGTGTGTGTGTGTGTGTGTGTGTGTGTGTGTGTGTGAGAGAGTGAGAGAATGAGAGCAATGAGTGAGAAGAGAAGTGATAATGAGAGACAAAGTCAAAACCCTTCCTCTCTCTCTTCATTTAATGAAGCATGGCAAAGCCATCATGCTCCATTCTCACACACTCTCTCTCTCACCAAGGTCAACACAAGAAGTCAAATTTAAATCCCCTTTTTAAATCATTTTCATTTTTAAAACAACCATGACACTTAATCAATACTAAAACTAGATTAGGGAAAATGGTTAGTTAACCATGATTACTAATCATGTTTAACCCCAAATTACAACCCTAGTTATCATGCACAAGTGCGTGCAAGCCTAGGAAAAATCTAATAAAATACTCAATAAATAGGATAAAATATTTAAAAACCAAATTGGTAAACTTTTTATTGAAAACCATGTATAAAATATAATTAGCTACAAAACAAATTCTAAGGTGTTACACAAAGCTTCATGAAGCTTCATGGAAGCTTCATGCAAAAGCTAACCCTAATCCAAACCCTAACCTAGTTTAAACCCTAATCCATTGTTAAATTTGTAACCCTAACATGTTACAATAATATATATCACATATACAATATATTTTGTAACAATAGAAAATAATACAATTAACATATATCGCATATATATCAATGTGTTATCCCGTGAGAAAATGAATCTTTTAGTGAGCTAATATTAGTTAATGTAATTTAATATATCATATATATTATTATACATTAAATTATCGAATCAACACTTGATCCGATAATCCGGCTATTTCACAAATAACCGACTAATACGATGACCCGGGTATATCACATATACCTGGCCGATATCTCATATCGCGAGAATCCAATACATTATCACATACCGCATTATCCTCGGTCCCGCACATATCACATATGTGCTCCTACTCCGTTTTGCCTGAGCCAAGAAACCTCTGTGTAGGACTCTAAAGAATCGTCAATACGCCAGCAGTAGGTGATGATCATATCAAACACCCACAAGCTGCAAGCTGTCAGCTAAACGTAACAGCCACCTAGGTATTGAGCGCTCAGAAGATCAACAAGAAAGCCTGTACATTCTCCTGTGAATCCAATCAGTAACACTCCCGTACAGTCCGGGCTCGTCGTCTGATATGTCGCATATCTCGCCTAGGGGTGGTAAACGTCAGACCGCAGTAGCTCGATAAGTCGTGTCGATATGAGGTCTATAATAGTTCGAGAAACTATTGGTAACACTTACCAGTAAATCTCAGCAACCCTGGCCAGGGATTTCTGGTTATAGCCAATCGAACATAGCACAACATCAACTCCCTATACTGGGAGAGACGAATCCCCTCCTATCGTTCATTGCCTCCATGTGATTCGGGACTGTACCCAAAAGCCACCTTTTTGCACGCCCTCTTGGACGTGGTATGATGGAAATCAAAGCACAGTGGGAATCACACAAGACTCTATGACGATCTCGGGTCAACAGACTAAGCTGTACCAGTATCACCAGAGAACTGCCATTTGACGTAAGGTATAATACCATCTGGGAGTTCTCGGCGAGTCCGTCCAGTGTACCCAGTCTCCACTGAGCACCCGTACACCATCCTTGATGTCAAACACCGATGGATATGGGATCATCCATCGCCCATCACATGGGTCAAGATGCGTATACGCTACTCTACTCTGGTGTATCGATGCCCTGTTTCGATACACTCTCGACTAGGAACAATTATAGGATGTACTCGTCGACTACCATGGCCCCACTAGTATGATCTCATTATAGTCCCAGTAGTCGAGTACATATCCTAAGGGCTTTATCAACATGTAATATAGAGACAATTAGAGTACATGTTAAGATAAAGAGCAACCAGATAGCGTACTATCATGTCGAGCAAGAAAGTCCTCCCTATATATGTCCTAGCATCCACTACAATATATATCGTATGTACAGTAATGGCCTTTAGGGCATACATATAACTAACAATCTCCCACTTGCATTAGGGCCATCTGTTGTGGTATCACATACCCAACAATTAGCTGCAGTTGAAATATCTCATACTCAACCATCCCATAAAAGTATCTACTGGGAAAAAGGCCTTTGTGAGTGGATCCGCGCTGTTGTCCTCTGTGTCTACGCTCCTAACCTCGATCTCCCTAGAGATCAATCATCTCCATGATCAGGTGATACTGCTTAAGAATTATATCTGGATTTCTAATGGGACGGTAGTTCCTTGGCTAAAGCCACAACTCCATTGTCACACAATGGTAGGAACGAAGTTCATCTCATGAACTTATATATATCCAGACTGCCTCTTTGGTAGCATCCTTGGTAACGATGTATCTTGCCTTTAATCGTCTAGTTTGTCACGGTATCTAGCTTGGAACTCTTCCAACATACCGTCCCTCCACTGAGGGTATAGACAATGCCTGCGACTGACATTCAGTCGTCCTTATCACCCTGGAACCTTTCCAGTGATTCTCCCCAGGATCGATTGATACCATCTCACTACATCTAGTGAGAATCCTAACATCCAATTAGATCTATCTCATAGATCCAAAATCCAGGATTCAGGAGGTATCACTATGATCCTATATGGAGAATCCTTGTGATAAGCGGAGATTAACCGAGCGTAGCATAGGAAACTCCTTCCCTATCAAGAGTATGTCATCCACGTACTCTACGAGGATCACCACCATACTCCCTACTACCTTTTTGTATATACAAGGTTCATCTACCATTTTGATGAAGTCAAACTCTTTGACTACCACATCAAAACAGATGTCCCAACTCCGCGATGCCTGCTTTATCACATAAAACATCTTGCACACGTTTCCGCTGCTCCCACTGTCTACGAAGCCCTCTGGCTGTATACTTATAGACGCTCTCTTCCAAATCAACATTTAGAAAAGCAGTCATGACACCCAACCGCCAGATATCGTAGTCATGATATGTAGCCATGGCAAGTAGGATCTGGATGGACTTAAGCATAGGCCCCAGAAAAGGTTTCATCATTAGCCACAACCAGTCTATGACGCAAACCTTTAACAAGTCTAGCTTTGAAAGTCTCAACTTTTCCAAGTACACCAAGTAATCTTCTCAAGATATACTTGCTCCTGATGGGGATTTAACCCTTCAGATAAAGCAACCAAAGTCCATACTTTGTTGGTGTATAAGGATTCCATCTCAGATCGATAAGCATCCAGCTATTCTTACAGAGTCCCACTCCTGATGGCCAGCCCGAAACTAGTTGGGTCATCATCTCATGATGCAATCCTCTCTCCCACTGTCATAGAGAAACCGAAGTATCTCTCAGGTGGGTGAAGAACCCTACTAGATCGGCGGAGAGGCTGAGGTTCGTTGGTTACTAATGAATCCTTTGGTTTTACCAAATCATCTGATGTAGTTTGTATAGCTGGAACCTTTCCAGTTCTACATAACAGACCTTGCCTCGAGCTTGTCCGGATTTTGCTTTTAGATATAGTCCAGACAACCCCAAATCTTAACAAACTTAAGATATGGGCTCTTCCCTTTCCATATCACATATGAAGTGGTAGGCAACTGATTTGTTTTGAACCCTATTCAATAGGTATGCAGCTTCTCAAGTGCATAACTTCCAAAAGGAAATAGGAAACTCAGTAGTACTCATCATAGAGCACACCATATCAAATAAGGTGTGATTGCTCCGCCCCGATATACCATCGTGCTATGGTGTATATGGAGGAGTAATGCTGAGAGAGAATCTCATTCTCCTTTAGAATAGTCCAGGAATTCCGTGCTTAAGTATTCTCCTCCTTGATCTCATCAAAGGACATAATACTTATACCCGTTTTTGGTTCTCTACTTCTAACCTATATTCCGTGAATATCTCAAAAGGTTCGGACTTGTGTTTCAACAGGAACATATGTCTGAATCTTGAGAGATTATCAGAGAATGTAATGAAGTACAAAGAACCGGTCTTGGCATGTGTAAACTGGGGATCTTCATACATCAACATGTATCAATCCTAAGAGTTCACTAACCCTTTCTCTGTTTCCAATAAATAGAGCTATGGTCATCTTATCTTTGTGACATGACCAGCAAGTTTCACAAGATGTAAATTTAAACAAATTTAAATATGCATCTTAATGTAACTTCAGCTAGTCGGGTCGCATTGATATGACCTAATCTACAATGCCTCAAGAAAGATTCGTTCATTTCTGAACTCTTCTTCTTGTGTGTGTTCCGTATACTTAGAACTGTAGTTTGATTTAGAACGTCAATGCTTTTAGATAACGTGCCTGAACCGATCAATTCTTGATATAGGAAATGTTCAAAACATTATCCAACAAAAATTATATCCTTCTTTACTAATAAAGAGACTGATATGATGTTGTATATCAGGTTCGGTATCCAATAACATTTGTTCAGAATCAATGTAGTCTGGTAATACAGGATAATAGTGACCAACAGACTTGGCTGCAACACTTGCACCGTTTCTATCTCATGAAACTTATCACCCGTTCTCAGTTCTCTACCTTTCTGTAGCCCATGTAACAGATTACATATGCGGGATCCTGATCCGGTATCTCATACCTAGGACGTAAAGGATACTGAGAAACAGTTCTATGTAATGAACACACCCGAAGAATATGCATCAGCATGCACTTTCTTCGTTTGGGCGGCACGGGAAATCTGGTATTCCCCAATTTCCTGCTTTGTCTTATAACAATTATATGTTGGAGCGGGACCAACGTTCCCCAGCTCAGTATAACAAGCGGGTTCGATCAATATATCCATTTTATTATCTTGATTAAGGCGTGATATGGTCGCTACTTGGAGGGAGAGAGAAGAAAACACTCAGCGTATGCTCTTGCAAGATTAGATTGGTTATCTAATATATCTAATCAGGATGTCTCCCATTGTTTTTAATCAAATCTTCCTTCAAACCCTAAAAGGAAAGATTAGCCGGGATTAATTACACGCTACAAGTTCGCCAATCTTTCAGCCAGGCCAGTGTCGGTACTTTGAGGGAGGTTCCCCGTGCTTTCGCACGGACCTAATTAAAGTAAACCTCGTTTTTCCAGGGGCGTAGCCCCGTTAACACCTTTCTAGACACCTACTTGATCGGCTAATTGTAATGTGTAAAACTCTCCCAGGAGTAACTCTTACTCGCAGTGGGTATCGGGATCCAACTATCTCATAGAAGGTATGCAATCTCATTGCAAATTTCAACACTTGAAATTCCCAATAATATTTTACCCCTAGCGTTCTATGACCTTGACGAATGCCAAACAACCCATAGTCCGCTAGTCAAGTTCAACCCGTATATTTCTTGATTGAATTAAACCCACCCGCACGACCCTTGACGCATGCTAAACAACGCCGTACGAATACCATAATCCAATCTGCATCATATGCATAAGCATATAAATACTAGTTAGCTACCGCACACTACGCCTTGACGAATGCCAAACTACCGCAGCACGAATACTAAGTAGTACTTATCTGAAATGACGGAGGGCTACGACGGGTTTTTAAGAAAACCCTTTGCGTAATGAACTTGATATCGTTGTAGAATTGAGTGATTTTAAATGGAGTGTTTTTGAGGCTTTTCTAGTTTTGCTAAAGGGGTCACTCCCGGTGAAGGGATCGTCGGCCCTTTCCTTATCGAATAAGGTGCAGGATATTTCACAAATACCACTATGCAAAACAAGAACTATAGAAGCAATCAAAAGACAAACCGAGAATGTAGCATCTGCTAGTTTCACTAAAGAGGCCACTCCCGGTGAAGGGATTTCGGCTCTTTCCTTATCGAATAAGGTGCTGGATGTTCTACAAGGAACACCGCTATGCAAAGCAAGAACTAGAGCTACCAGTTTTTAAACAAGTTTCTACAACATCTTTAGGTTTCTTTTATTTCTTTAATCTCATTAATGAAGTCCCATTTTATTATGCTTCACAAGCATCACTTTTGAAACGAAATCTGCAATATAACATATATCTCATATATATAATATAAACATTCGTCTCAGGCAGTAATATGATCTCATTACAGAACATTGCAGCAGAAGAACATATATGAAATATTGGATATACTAGGACGTGCGTGTTTTCAATACGAGCCTGTATAAAACACGGATTCCACGGTCGCGATGAATAGCCAAACCCACATCCCTAGACCCCTACGAGAGCGGCAAGTAACACTGTCAATTCTAGGGTTAGGAGACCCGGTCTCGACTCTTCGAGATGGTCTCCCACTGGACCCTAGAACCCGGTTACTTGTGCTCCCCGCCTTGGGTCTACCTAATTCGGAAAAGTAAATAATATACAATGGTGACATCATCCTCAGCCCGGAAGTGCCCCAATAAAAGAATATTACATACAAATGAATTTTACATGAATGAAAAAGAAAAACTCTCATCTCACATAAAACCCCCGGCTATTCAAACGCGATGATCCAATACAACATATCACAGCAACACATAATATCTCATATCAACGTAAGCAAGTATGCGTATCCCGATTGTCGTTGATGTATAACAACGAAGCCGGCGATACATCACATACTACGCTTATGGTCACAGAAAAGAAAGTGTAAAACTACAACAGTTGGAATCCGCAATCTCCTTAGACATCATATGCCTAACCAAATGAATTCCTTAGACATCGCATCTCTAACAATTATAAGCTCTCATTATCGAAAACCCTTTTCAATATCAAGTCGGACAATTCAACAAGATTCCCGACATCCTGATCGAATGCTCGTCGCAAACTTTAATGAATGGCCGCACCCCCGGATGCCGTCGACGAAGTGCACTAAGGCGGAACACCGCTGCCGCGAGCACCCGAACGGATGCTTTTGGCGACGGGGTTCTCCTACAGTCACTTGGACGGGGCTTTGGGGCGTCGCTGTCTATTAAGTTTGTTGGAGATAGTGCCCTCAAAGTCAATTATTGGATCGCAGGTACGTGATTGCAATGATTGAGGCAGGACCTATACCGATATGACAGTCTTGCTCGAGATGATAGTATGCTATCTGGTTTGTCTTTTGTTAGGTCCACGTTACCTCTCCCGGTACTTTCGGGGTTGCGGAAACGGTAAAACAAAATTTTTTCTAGACTTGGTAACATGGACTGTAAAAACCGGATCTTTACTAAACTAGAAACTAGCAAACTAAGAGAGGTGCTAACTACTATGCCGTAGAAATTATACCTCACGACATCGGTCCTTCGGGTCTCCACTCCGCTACGCCGTTTGTCCATACATGCTCCGAGGGTTGATCCGGACTTTGGTCACCTCCGCGGCCTTCTTGAGTCGAAGATGATCCACCCGAGAGATGTACACCGAGCTCCACTTCGAGCCAAGGTAACTAGGGTAACAAGATTGCTAGTCTTGGTACCTTAGGTTGTGTAGAAGAGAAAGATGGAGGTGTTTGTCTATGTGGATTCTTTTTCTCTCAACATATGAGATTAAAAGAATGAATCAAGAGGAGGAAGAAGGAGGAGCTAGAAACCATGGAGCATTTCTTTTCTTCTCATGAGAAAGAGCAAGAGAGAGAATGAGAAAAGAATTATGAAAAGATTTAACTCAAGAAAATGAACCATGGTTGCAATAATACACCAAAACCATCATTACTAATCCTATCATGATAAAGTTGATGCTACATTGAATTGACCATTATCATAATAAAAAATTAAAAAGAAAATCAAAGAAGAGTGTAGACCTCTCTTGAAGGTCAAGGGTCAACACGGTCAACGGGTCAACAAAGTCAAGAGAGGTCAAGGTGGTCAAATGGTCAATGCAATTAGCCATCACTAAACTATCACTAAAAGGATTAGTAAACAATATCTCCGGCTCATAATGGTTTTGATCAAACGAATTGTCAAAACCCCAATGAGCCTGCCACATTGCCGGTTTTGGCAGAACCAACTGCCAAAACCCCAATGGGGCACCTCCTCCTTCATCGCTCCTCAAAACTATGCATACACACCCGCATCCGTATTCCGTAGAATGCGAATGCACAGAAGACAAAAAAAATCCATCTGTGCAATACTAGGATCTGGCTTAAACCAAAGCCCACTAGTATTGCCTGCCCGAACAGCATACGCACACAAGTGCACGTAAGTGATCGTAGCCCTGCCGTAAAACCATACGGCCTTTACACATTTCGCTCAGTGCAGGGAAACTCTCTATGTGGGACTCTAAAGACTCGACACTACGCTGGCAGTAGGTTTAACCACAGACCGCAAGCGGCACTAGCTGTACGTAACGGTCCCCAGGTAGATGTCGATAAGAAGGCCGATGAGGTAAACCCATCCGAACTCCTACTGAGCCTGTATGTGACAATCTCCATACAGTCCGGTCTGTTCGTCTGATACATCGCATGGCGGGCCTAGGGGGGCGGTAAACGTCAGTCCCCTAATAGCGGTACAAGTCATGTCGGAGTGAAGCCCAGAACACCCTGAGATAACACTGGAAACCTACCAGTATATCTCGCTTGCCCTGGCCAGGGACTACTCGTGTAATGGCTCTCCTAGACACAGCGCGATGTCAACGCCCAATACCGGGAGAGACGAATCCTGTCTAACCGTCACTGCCTCCAAGTGCTTCGGGACTGCACCCAACTACTACCTGTTTGCATGACTCAGTAGAGCCGTGGTAGGGTAGTAATCAAAGAACAGTGGGAACACACTCGAGGCGAAGTGACAGTGTCAAGTCAGCGGACTAAGCTGTACTCATGTCACCTGGGAACTGATAACTGACGATAGGTATAATACCAACCATCAGTTCCCGACGAGTCCTGTCCAGTGTACTCGTAACCTAACGAGCACCCCCATACTATCTCAAGTACGACGTACTGACGGCTGTGGGACAGAACGTCTCCCGTTCTAGGATGAGAAGCGCATACGCTAGTCTACTCTGGAGTATCGATGCCCTGTCTCGATAATCCCATGACTAGGGATGTGAATAAGGATGTGCTTGTGGATTACCCAGCCCCCACGAGTGTGATCGCCATCACAACGCCGGTAATCAAGCAAAGATCCTAAGGGCTCTACTAATGCGTATAGGTGATATAATAAAGAACACATGTACACATTAAAGCAGAGACAAACCAAGTAGCATACTATTATATCGAGCAAGATTGTCTATACAACTGTGAATATCCCAAGCTTCCATCAAGTAATATACATACTAGTATGATACAGTAATGGCCTCTAGGGCATATACACTAACAATCTCCCACTTGCACTAAGGCCATGTACTGGCGTATCGAAGACCTATCATCTCGATCAGCCACTCGAACTGAGTCTGGGGCAAGGCCTTCGTGAATGGGTCCGCTGTGTTGTCCTTTGTGTCCACTCTCCGCATCTCGATCTCCTGGCGATCAACGATCTCCCTGATTAGGTGATACCGCCTTAAGATGTGCCTGGATTTCTGATGGGACCTTGGTTCCTTCGCTAAAGCTATAGCCCTATTTTTATCGCAATACAAAGGTATTAGGTCAACAATGGACGGAACCACTTGAAGTTCACTAATGAACTTCTTCATCCAGACCGCCTCTTTTGCGGCATCGCTTGCAGCAATGTATTCAGCCTCCATCGTCGAGTCTGCGACGGTATCCTGTTTGGAACTCCTCCAACATACCGCCCCTCCGTTGAGGGTAAACACAAAACCCGAGACAGACTTGCTATCATCTTTGTCACTCTGGAAGCTTGAATTGGTAAAGGACTCGACCCTGAGGTCTCCATTACCGTAAACCAGGAACATCTCCTTAGTCCTTCTCAGGTACTTGAGAATGTTCTTCACTGCTGTCCAGTGGTCCTCACCTGGGTCTGACTGATACCGGCTTACCGTGCTCAGCGCGTAAGCTACATCTGGTCTTGTACATAGCATCGCATACATTATAGATCCTACCGCCGAAGCGTAGGGTATAGTGCTCATGCGAACCCTCTCCTCGTCAGTCTTAGGAGACATCTTCTTGGAGAGGGTAATTCCGTGCAATGCCGGTATGTTACCGTGCTTGGAATCCTCCATACTAAATCTCTTTAGTACGGTCTCTATGTACCTGGACTGCGAAAGTCCCAATAGTCTCTTGGATCTATCTCTGTAGATCTTAATCCCCAGAATGTACTAGGCATCACCCGGGTCCTTCATGGAGAACCGTTGTGACAAAAATAGCTTGACCGATTGTAGCATAGGAATGTCATTTCCTATCAAAAGAATGTCGTCCACGTACAAGACTAGGAATACGACAGTTCGTCCTACAATCTTCTTATAGACACAAGGTTCATCTTCGTTCTTGATGAAATCAAATTCCTTGATTGCCTCATCAAAACAGATGTTCCATCTCCGCGATGCCTGCTTTAATCCATAAATGGATTTAAGCAATTTGCACACCTTCCCGCTGCTCCCACTGTCTACGAAACCTTCTGGCTGATCCATATAAACGCACTCTTCCAAACAACCGTTTAGAAAAGCCGTTTTAACGTCCATCTGCCAGATTTCATAGTCATGGAAGGCAGCAATGGCAAGTAGGATCCGAATGGATTTGAGCATAGCTACCGGAGAAAAAGTTTCGTCATAGTCCAAACCAGGTCTTTGACGAAAACCTTTTGCAACGAGTCTAGCCTTATAGGTTTCCACCTGCCCATCTACACCAAGTTTCCTTTTGTAGATCCATTTGCATCCAACAGGTTTTACCCCAGGTGGAGCAATATCCAAGGTCCACACTTTATTGGCGCACATGGACTCCATTTCGGATTGCATTGCTTCCTACTACTTATCAGAGTCCCTACTGATAATGGCCTGCCTGAAACTGGTAGGGTCATCTTCTTCCAAGATGCAATCCTCTCGATCCCCGTCTATGAGAAAACCGTAGTATCTCTCGGACGGATGAGAAATCCTACCAGATCTGCGGAGTGGCTGAGGTTTGTCTGGGGTTATTGAATTCTGAGGTTCAGTCAAATCTTCAGTTTCATTTTGTGGTCGCTGAATTTCTTCCAGTTCTACCGAACTCCCACTTGTTTCTTTTGCAAGAAATTGCCACTCTAAGAAAGTGGCGTGGCGGGATACAAACACCTTCTGTTCCTCGGTGTGGTAGAACAGATATCCTGTGGAGTTCTTAGGATATCACACAAATTTACATAGAACTGAACGTGCCTGAAGTTTGTCCGGATTTTGTACTTTTATATAGGCCGGACAACCCCATATCTTAATACGTTTAAGATACGGCTTTTTACCATTCCATATCTCGAACGGTGTCATAGGCACAGATTTAGACGAAACATCGTTCAATAGATATGCTGCTGTCAACAGCGCATGTCCCCAAAATGAAAGAGGTAACTCGGCATTACTCATCATGGAGCGAACCATATCCAGTAGGGTATGATTCCTCCGCTCCGATACACCGTTGTGCTGTGGTGTATAAGGAGGAGTAAGCTGAGAGAGAATACCATTCTCTTTTAAGTAATCCAGGAATTCCGTACTTAAGTACTCCCCTCCTCTATCAGACCGGACGATCTTGATACTTTTGCCAATCTGGTTCTCTACTTCGTTTCTGAATTCCTTGAATTTCTCAAAAGCTTCAGATTTGTGTTTCATCAGATACACATATCCGAACCTAGAGAGATCGTCAGTGAATGTGATGAAGTACGAGAACCCACCCCTTGCATGTATAGACATCGGACCACATACATCACTATGTACGAGTCCCAAGAGCTCTGTTGCTCTTTCTCCATGTCCGGTGAACGGAGATTTGGTCATCTTCCCTTTGAGACAAGACTGACAAGTTTCATAAGATGAAAACTCGAACACATCCAAGAGTCCATCTTTATGCAACTTATTCAGTCTTTTCTCTCCGATATGACCAAGTCTACAATGCCACAAGTAGGATTCATTCGTATCTGAATTCTTCCTCTTGCGTGTGTTTTGTATATTAAGAACTGTATTCTGATTTAGAACGTAGATACCATTACACAGTGTACCCTCTGCAACCAGTACCTTATGAAGGTAAATGTTCATGATAATTCTATCAAGAACAAAGTTATATCCATCTTTATCGAGTAAAGAAACTGATATGATGTTGCAAACCATGGAGGGTACATAGTAGCAATCGTTCAAAATCATAGTCTTGCCATTTGGCAATACTAGGTGATATTCACCGACGGCTGCCGCATTAACTTATGCTCCGTTCGCTACTCTGAGCGACATATCACCCGGTGCAACTTTCCTACTTTTTCTCAGTCCCTGCAATAAATTACAGATATGAGATCCTGATCCAGTATCAAGTACCCAGGAGGTAGGGCTGACCGTAAAACAGTTCTCAATTACAAGAACACCTGAAGTAGATGCAAAACCATGCTTCTTCTTCAACTGGGTATCCTGGGAATCCATACAATCCCCTTTCCCTTGCTCATACTTATGACTGTTGTCACAAGTTAGAGCCGAACCATCGTTCCCCAGCCCCGAATAAGAATTCGGATCGGTCAAGCGATGCATTTTATTATCTTGATTAGGGCGTGAAAAGGTTGCTACCTGGAGAGAGAGAAAAGAAACACTCAGCGTGCGCTCCTGCAAGATTAGATTGGTTTATTAATTTATCTAACCAGGATGTCTCCCACTGTTTCCTCAAATTCTTCTTAAAACCTTAAAAGAAGAACTAGTCGGGATTTAATTCACGTCACAATACTTGCTTAACCTTTCAGCCAGGCTAGTGTCGGTACTTCGAGGGAGGTTTTCCAACGCTTTCGCGAAGTTCCTTAATTTAAGAACCTCTTTTCCCTGGGGGCGTAGCCCTGCTAACACCTTTCTAGACACCTACTAGGTTTATAGCATTGATCGTTAAGTGAAATAATCTCCCGAGAGTAATCCAACTCATCAGTGGGATTGGGATCCAACTATCATTGTGTGATGACCTAGATGGAATCCACTTTAGTCCCCACACTCCAGAAGGTATGCTAAATCTGCAAGTTTCAGTTTCTTTAGAAACTCCCGATGTAGTTTTTGCCCCTAGGACCCAAGTGACCTTGACTGAGCCAACATATCAAAGGATCCTAGTCAAGTTCAACCCGTCATTTTCTTAATTGCATTAGACCCACCCGTACGAGTCCTTGACTGAGCCAAAATGACTGCACGACTGTCCTAACCAATCACTTTGTATCCTACGGAAAAATATTACATAGCTACCGTACACTACGCCTCGGCTGAGCACGAAATACGTAGCACGAATACTAAGCAATATCAATCCGAAACGACGGAGGGCTACGACTGGGTTTTTGGCGAAAAACCCGTTAACGTAATGAACTTGATATCGTTGAAGGAACGTGATACACCTTTTTGAAAAAATAGTGACGAAAACTTTTGCTAAAGAGGTCACTCCCTGTGAAGGGATCTCGGCTCTTTCCTCGTCGAGTGAGGTGCTGGGCATTCATAAGATGAATACCTCGATGCAAAGCAAGAATAATCGACTATAGTGAAGTTATCACCTGACTGTTAGCGATTCTGCGTGTTCAAGTTTTAGTTAAATAGCGCAATCAAGACGGTTTCGCTCGTAGCTAGCCGGTTGAGTACGGGTCGTCCGCAGGGAGATGTGAATCTTTTTCTATGTGCTTTAACGAGTTAAGTCCGAGAGTCCAGATTTGTTTGTGATTATCTAAGTGGTAAATTGATATGTAAAGAGAGCTTGTTAGGGTTAGGATTAGGTTAGTTTGAGTTAGGAGTCTCCCACATCTTTCGTTACCCCTCTTAATATCGGTGTTACGGTAATCGGCAACAACGGGGATTAGCACGACTAGGAAGGAACTTGCGAGTATAAGCTAGGCTTTCCAACGCATAAGTTCTTCCTTTTGGTGCTTGTCCGTCCGTTCTTGGCTCTTAGCCATAACCTCCGGTTAATTCAACCATAACCGGTCTCACTACGGAATCACCGCTATCATGTAGGATAGGGTGCCATAAGGAGCGGATTGTGGTTCAATTAACGGGAGTCGAATTAAGCTGTTGGGCAAGGAAAGAGTGAGAGAGATTTCCTTCTCTCAAACTTCCCTTATCCTACCCTAACAAGTATGAAACTACTCACACATCATGATACGGAAAAATAAAACAAAACAAAAGAGGAAGATAAAAAGAAAGAGATTAGAAGATAACAACTAGCTATTTGCGACCTTACCTCGGCAAGGATCAAGCGTAAGCATCATGGTTGTGTTAAGGATAAAGAAAAAGAGAGAAGAAAGAAACAACAAGAAATAACAACAACTAGTTAACAAATGAAAATTACAACAATTAACAAGATAATAAGACGAGCAAAATAATAAACGGTTCTTCTTTATTCATCATTCTTCACTCACAAGCTCACTACAAGTTTTAATGGAGAAGAGATGAGAAGAGGAAGAAGAAACACAACTAAACCTAGAAAAGAAAATACAAGATTATGGACCCTTTCCTTCACAAAGTTCTGGGCTATTTATAGGCAGGGAAAATGAAATCTAGGGCAACAAACTGCCTCTTTACAAAAGTTCCAAACTACCCCTGAAAGCCCATGCCCTGACTCCACAGTATGGCCGCGGATCCGCGGCCTAAGCCTCCTTATGCCGTGGATCCGCCGCACTCTGGTGGAGTCAGGGCATGGGCTTCTTGGTACTTCCCTGGTCTGCTGTCCTCTCTTGTCTGGTACATGTATTTTCTGAAAATACTTCCACATTTCTTCCAGAATTTCTGTTGAGGGAAAGGTGGACCTTTTGTCAAGATTTTCTTGAGCTCCGCGTAGATTTCTTGGAACTTGTGTTGCCATTGAGCCTTGTGCATGAAGGTGACAATCGATTTGCCATTTTGTCTCCTAAACTGGTGTGTGGCAACAGACGGATAAAGATCGGAGACCCGTGTTTTATCTGTGGTTGGCAGGAACCCGGATTTTTGACGTGTTTTCCATGAATTTCACCGTTTTAGAACCGAGAACCTGTATCCTGCAATTGACTAGCAAACACGGCTCAAGAGTACCTACCAATAAGCAATGTGATAAAAATTGGGCGGTATGAAAATGCAAAAATCTGATATGAACAAATACCCCCAAACTTATCATTTGCTCGTCCCGAGCAAAGCCAATTTATTCACAAAAAAATTTCCTAACCTCACTTTCGCAGGGAACGCGATTGCACTAAGCATGTGCAACAAGCCGTTAAACCTCTAGGTGTCCCTAGTAGGAGGAGTGTTGTCTCCTGAGGGTTTTCAGCGGATACTACCCACAAAATCCGGTCAAGTTGGTTTTGTAAAATAACTAAGATTCAAACCCTAAAGTTTTGTTTCAGAAAATAACAATTCTATAATCCTAAGTCTAGACTATCGAACCTTTATTTTTCACACCTCGCTTCTTATTTAACTACAGATTTTATATGTCTTTACGTGCAGTGCAAATAGTGTCGTTAAGTTCCAGAAGGATCGATTAAAGTCATCATGTCGCACAATAAAGCCCAGATAATAATTTTAAAAGGATCACATAAGTTTTATAGAGAGTTAAACATTTTTCAAGTTTCGTTTTCCAGTAAGGTTTCAACTTCAGAATTTCTATCTTCCTTAACAGGAAACTAAGTCGTATTTTTCACTCCACCTTTTTCTTGTTTTCACTTCATACACACCTCTATGAACGTGCAATAGTCTTTATCATAGAATAAAACCTTCATATCTCCGTTAAATTTTTTTTTATAAAAGCCTGTCTTTTATCAAGATTATTCTCACACAAAGAACCGTTACGAATTTTAACTCGGAGAGAACACTTGCTTGACTTTGTTTTAAACTGGACTTTCTAGGCTTCTTAGCGAGCTTTGGGCCAATGCACCCAAACCAGTTGATTTTAGGGCATTAGGTGTAGAAACACCCCAGCGGACTTAATTACTCAAGTTACCTAGGTCCAAAAACAAAAGACAGTTTGGCGTGAAAATCAGATGATTTAATACGAACGGAGATATAACCGGCAGTTCAATTATTTTTTTGGATAAAAGACGTGTTTAGTGGGTTCGGTGTGTAATCATTCCAATCAAGTTTCAGATGGGTTATTTTTCAGACTTAGTTCTAATTACGGCATCAATAACATTCCTTCATATTCGCTTTACTTCATAAACTATTCTTGACATTACTTATTTCAGAACAAACCTATTTGATCCTCAGAAAATCATTTATCTGTTTAAAAGTTCTTAAACATAAAAGACTTGTCATCTAATTTCCAAAAACTCACGACACGTGTAGTGTGATGTAAAGACGTATATCAGCTATAGTTAACTTCAAAGGAGAGTTATCTTTCAGGTTTTCAAAATCTAAACATAAGATTTAGTTATTCCTATTTTTTCAAACAAAAACCGTCGAAATTTTGAATCAGAGTTCTTCCACAAGCTAACCTGACAGAAAAGTTTTTATGTTTTTAGAAAATTTTCAGATTTTTATGGATTTTATGGATTTTAATATGCAGATGCAAAATATACATATGAATGCGAAGGTAAGAAATGCGTACCGAGCGTACCCCCAAACTTAAACTGGACAGTGTCCTCACTGTCATTGCATGAAGAGATCATTTGAAGGGTCAAAATTGTCGGTTAGCGATACACAATTTTTTTTTTGTTTTTGTTTTTAAAGAAAAAGAAAAAGAATATACACAAATATATACAAAATGGTTTATACATACCCCCAAACTTATTTGGAACAGTGTCCACTATTCTTGACTGGATAACCGAAGTTTGGAGGTAGGCAGAGGAAGATCATTCAGTGTAAACCCGCTCCTGTAAGAACAGGAGCTCCTCTGTTGGTTCGGCGCTAAGGTACGGTTTGCATCGGTGTCCGTTTACTTTGAAAAGGGAACCGTCCTTTGGATTTTCCAAATCCACAGTGCCCTGCGGATACACATTCCGCACAAAATACGGCCCTTTCCAGCGAGATCTGAGCTTTCCTGGATGGAAATGAAGTCGGGTGTCGTAAAGCAGTACCTGCTGACCAGGTACGAAGGTTTTGCACAAAAGGTGTTTATCGTGAAACACCTTCGTTCGATTCTTAACGACAACCGCGTTATCGTAAGCCTCATCCCTAAGCTCGCTCAGTTCGTTCAACTGCAGCTTCCGATGGCTGCCCGCATCCTCGAGAGACAGATTCAGCTCCTTTATCACCCAAAATGCGCGATGCTCTATTTCGACAGGTAGGTGGCAGGCTTTTCCGTACACAAGCCGATAGGGAGACATGCCAAGGTCGGTCTTATAAGCGGTGCGAAATGCCCAAAGGGCATCAGTGAGTTTCAGCGACCAATCCTTACGATTCTTGGAAACCGTCTTCTCCAGTATCTGCTTGATTTGCCGATTTGAAACCTCGGCCTGCCCGCAGGTTTGGGGGTGGTAGGGCGTAGAGAGCTTATGATTAATGGAGTATTTCCGCATCAAAGCCTCGAAAGTCTTGTTGCAGAAATGACTTCCATTGTCGCTAATGATCGCTCGGGGGTGCCCAAACCGGGAGAAAATGTTTTCTTTAAGGAACCTAACGACAACCTTGTTATCGTTAGTCCGGCTGGGCACAGCCTCGACCCATTTAGAGACGTAATCAACAGCGAGAAGGATGTACAAGTTCCCAAAAGAGCTGGGAAACGGCCCCATGAAATCTATCCCCCAAACATCGAAAATCTCCACAACCAAGATCGGTTGGAGCGGCATCTCGTTCCTCCGGGATATCCGGCCCATATGTTGGCACCGGGAGCAAGTCTTGCAATAGTCATGAGCGTCTTTGAAAAGTTGTGGCAAGTAGAAACCACATTGCAAGATCTTCTCAGCTGTCTTTCTGGGCCCAAAATGCCCGCCACACGCTTGATCGTGGCAAAATGACAGCACACTCTTGAATTCCTCGTCAGGGACACACCGACGAATAATCTGGTCGGGACAGTACTTGAACAAGTAGGGTTCGTCCCAGTAAAAGTGTTTTACTTGGGATAAGAAGCGAAGTCTGTCCTGACTTGACCATTCGGTCGGTAGTAATCCCGTGGCCAAATAGTTCACAATATGCGAACCAGGGTTCGCAAGATACTGTCAAGAGTTGTTCATCCGGGAAAACATCGTTGATCGGAATTGGAAGCGAAGGAGAGGAAGGAAGTCGTGAGAGATGGTCGGCAACCACATTTTCACATCCTCGTTTGTCCTTAATGACAAGGTCAAACTCCTGAAGCAAGAGGATCCAACAGATTAACCGAGATTTAGTATCTTTCTTCGCAAAAAGATGGCGCAGAGCAGAATGGTCGGTGTAGACAATGACTGGAGAGCCGATGAGGTTGGGCCTGAACTTTTCTAAAGCAAATACAACAGCTAAGAATTCCTTCTCAGTTGTTGTATAATTGAGTTGGGCGTCGTTCAGGGTTCGGCTCGCATAATAGATTACGTGCGGCATCTTGTTGATGTGTTGTCCAAGGACAACACCAATGGCAAAGTCGGATGCATCGCACATAATCTCGAATGGGTGCGTCCAGTCAGGTGAAGAAAGAACGGGAGCAGAAGTGAGTGAGCTTTTCAATGACTCGAATGCAGTCACACAGCTCGAGTTGAAGTCGAATGGCGTGTCCTTGGCCAGCAAAAGAGTCAAGGGCCTAGCAATCTTGCTAAAGTCCTTGATGAACCGTCTATAGAAACCAGCATGGCCAAGGAAGGCTCGGATATCTCTGACGCATCGGGGAGGAGGTAGATTGGAAATGACCTCAATCTTTGCTTTGTCAACCTCTATGCCATTTTGCGAGATGATATGTCCTAAGACAATACCTTCGCGCACCATGAAGTGGCATTTCTCCCAGTTCAAAGTGAGATTCTTGTCCTTACATCGGGTAAGGACAGCGTCAAGATGCAGCAAACACTCGTTGAAGGAATCGCCGAAGATGGAGAAATCATCCATGAAAATCTCCAGAAATTTTTCCACCATGTCTGAGAAAATTCCCATCATACACCGCTGGAAGGTAGCGGGCGCATTGCATAACCCAAAGGGCATGCGACGATATGCAAATGTGCCGAAAGGACAAGTGAAAGTGGTCTTGTCCTGGTCTTTTTCGGCGATGGGAATTTGATTATAGCCGGAGTAGCCATCAAGAAAACAGTAGTACTCGTGTCCGGCCAATCGTTCAAGCATCTGGTCAATGAAAGGTAGCGGAAAGTGGTCTTTCCGCGTTGCGGCGTTGAGTTTTCTGTAATCGATGCACACTCGCCACCCAGTTTGGGTGCGAGTAGGGATTAACTCGTTCGCCTCGTTGGTTATGACCGTGATGCCCGACTTCTTGGGGACAACGTGGATGGGGCTAACCCACTGGCTATCAGAGATAGGGTAAATGATACCACTATCTAGACATTTTACGATCTCCTTCTTCACAGCCTCTTTCATGACTGGATTGAGACGTCTTTGTATCGGTCAAAGCACTTCCAGAAGGGTTCAGAAGGAAGCTGAGAGAATTGGTTGATTTCATTTCGAATCCTTGCGGTTTTATGATTTGGATAGAACTTTTTGAGAAACGCTTTAACAAACTCGTCCCAACTGGTTATGGAATGGGAAGAGGTGCTATACAGCCATTTTTCAGCTAGGTCGCATAAAGTGAACGGAATGACCCGTAGGCGTATAGCATCGTCCGACAGTTGGGTGGTTTTCATCATGGCACAGACGTTTTGAAATTTGTTGATGAAGATATAGGCATCTTCAGATTCAAGCCCATGAAATCGTGGAAGCATGTTGATGAAGTGGGGCTTAATTTCAAAGTTGTCCCCATTGGCCGGAGGAAGAGAAAGGCAGGTGGGTGGGATAGAAACGATCCTGGAGCGCGATTCGCTGCGGCGCTACAACAGGCGGTGGTGGTGGGTTATTGGTCTCCGTAGGAGGTGGAGCCAATCCAGGAGTGGTCAAAGAGATGTTCAGATTAAATCCTGACATCGCGGAAGAAGAGGTCGGTGAAAGTGAAGGTGAAGGCGAAGATGTATGAACAGAATTCCGGTCAACGTCGGAGTTGGCCGGCAAAGGACGGGGTGAAAGAGGAGTGGACGGAGTATCGACGTCTGAGTCGATCGCGTAGTCGGTAGCGACTAACGTAACGCGGACTAGACGGACGCTAGTGTCCCGAGTCCAAGCGGACATACACTAAACGAGTTTAGTATAGTCAAAGCGGAGAAGGTGAGGGTAAGAAAACGTCAATGGAGAAACGAAGGGTGGTGGGTGAAAAATGGATTTGGCGACAAAGGGCAAGTTTTTATAAAAGTTTTTTCTTTTTTTCTTTTTTTTAGAAAGAGCTTTACAGAAATATGTATGGACTTACGGCTTTAAGCAATCACAAACAAGATATGCACAATCACACCTAGATCTAGGGTCTCCTAGGTCTGCTAGACCTGCTCCAGAACTTGATTGTCGAAGCAAAACTGTGTCGAGAAACGGGCTTAAAAATACACTGATCACGAGGCCAGGTAAGTGCAGAGATAAGGGGAGGTTTTCCAACGCTTTCACGAAGTTCCTTAATTAAATAACCCTTTCTCTTTTGGCGGTTGCGCCGTTAACACTTTCCTAGACACCCCGTAAACAATATACCGTTAAACGAGGTTCTAAACATGGTTTAACTTCTCCTAATGAGCGCGAAGTCCTTAGGGCTGAAGTCTAGTATTTTTTAATTACAATGGACAATGCATATGCTTTTGTGATTTTTGGGGTCCTGGGAAGGGTGATGAAATCCCCACCCAATCTGAATTGGTTTCAAGCCCCTTAAGTCCGTATTAAAGAATGCAAAGCGGTAACAAATCAACTGCAAACAATTTTTATTTTTTAGCGCGGCGCAAAGAATCCTGCACAAGAACAGTTTATTGGAAGGGGGAGAAGAGTTTGCGCAAAGAAATCTGCAGAAAACACAGTTTATTGGAGTTCAGAGGAGTGGAGAGGAGAACAGGGAAACTTACAGAGAAATTTGGGGCCCTGAAGCCACCAAGTGGCTGCGGATCCGCGGCCTAAGCCAACTTATGCCGCGGATCCGCGGCAGGGAAGTGGAATTGGGGCTCTGGAATTTTGGGGTCTGTTGCAGTGGTTGTCCTCTTCTTTTATGAATTTGCTGAATTTTGATTTGCTCACTGTATACGCTCCAGATTTTTTCAGTAGACCGGATGCTTCGTTTTGTCCGTCGCGGTGTAGCCGCGAAATGTGGGTCTATCTTCCCACGTCTTTGGCACTGAACTTGAACTCCGTATTATCCTGCACACTTGCACAAAAACTTAATCAAAAAAAAACAAGATGATTTTTTACAAAGTATATTTTTTTTGTTGTTTTTCGGTTGTTTTTATATTCACAAGTTAACCCGAAATTACACAAGGAAATAAACTACCGTCTCCCCGGCAACGGCGCCATTTGACTGTTAGCGATTCTGCGTGTTCAAGTTTTAGTTAAATAGCGCAATCAAGACGGTTTCGCTCGTAGCTAGCCGGTTGAGTACGGGTCGTCCGCAGGGAGATGGGAATCTTTTTCTATGTGCTTTAACGAGTTAAGTCCGAGAGTCCAGATTTGTTTGTGATTATCTAAGTGGTAAATTGATATGTAAAGAGAGCTTGTTAGGGTGAGGATTAGGTTAGTTTGAGTTAGGAGTCTCCCACATCTTTCGTTACCCCTCTTAATATCGGTGTTACGGTAATCGGCAACAATGGGGATTAGCACGACTAGGAAGGAACTTGCGAGTATAAGCTAGGCTTTCCAACGCATAAGTTCTTCCTTTTGGTGCTTGTCCGTCCGTTCTTGGCTCTTAGCCATAACCTCCGGTTAATTCAATCACAACCGGTCTCACTACGGAATCACCGCTATCATGTAGGATAGGGTGCCGTAAGGAGCGGATTGTGGTTCAATTAACGGGAGTCGAATTAAGCTGTTGGGCAAGGAAAGAGTGAGAGAGATTTCCTTCTCTCAAACTTCCCTTATCCTACCCTAACAAGTATGAAACTACTCACACATCATGATACGGAAAAATAAAACAAAACAAAAGAGGAAGATAGAAAGAAAGAGATTAGAAGATAACAACTAGCTATTTGCGACCTCACCTCGGCAAGGATCAAGCGTAAGCATCATGGTTGTGTTAAGGATAAAGAAAAAGAGAGAAGAAAGAAACAACAAGAAATAACAACAACTAGTTAACAAATGAAAATTACAACAATTAACAAGATAATAAGACGAGCAAAATAATAAACGGTTCTTCTTTATTCATCATTCTTCACTCACAAGCTCACTACAAGTTTTAATGGAGAAGAGATGAGAAGAGGAAGAAGAAACGCAACTAAACCTAGAAAAGAAAATACAAGATTATGGACCCTTTCCTTCACAAAGTTCTGGGCTATTTATAGGCAGGGAAAATGAAATCTAGGGCAACAAACTGCCTCTTTACAAAAGTTCCAAACTACCCCTGAAAGCCCATGCCCTGACTCTACAGTATGGCCGCGGATCCGCGGCCTAAGCCTCCTTATGCCGCGGATCCGCCGCACTCTGGTGGAGTTAGGGCATGGGCTTCTTGGTACTTCCCTGGTCTGCTGTCCCCTCTTGTCTGGTACATGTATTTTCTGAAAATACTTCCACATTTCTTCCAGAATTTCTGTTGAGGGAAATGTGGACTTTTTGTCAAGATTTTCTTGAGCTCCGCGTAGATTTCTTGGAACTTGTGTTGCCATTGAGCCTTGTGCATGAAGGTGACAATCGATTTGCCATTTTGTCTCCTAAACTGGTATGTGGCAACAGACGGATAAAGAGCGGAGACCCGTGTTTTATCTGTGGTTGGCAGGGACCCGGATTTTTGACGTGTTTTTCATGAATTTCACCGTTTTAGAACCGAGAACCTGTATCCTGCAATTGACTAGCAAACACGGCTCAAGAGTACCTACCGATAAGCAATGTGATAAAAATTGGGCGGTATGAAAAGGCAAAAATCTGATATGAACATCACCCTGACGCAAACTTTTTGTCCAAGGGGTCACTCCCGATGAGGGGATCTCGGGCCTTGCCTCGTCGAATGAGGTGCTGGGCATTCATAACCGAATACCTCGATGCAAAACAAAAGTGAACGTCCTTGCAATAACAGCTTTTTGAAAAATTGTTCCAACAACGTCTTTTAGGTTTATTTTCTTGCATTAGTTCTTTTAATGCGTCCCATCATTTAAATCCTACCATTGCAGAAAACAACCAAAATATGACGTACGCTTATGCCATTCGCATTCGCCACGGGGCCCCGTCATCACCCGTTAGGTTACTTAACTAACGACAGAGCGGGGGCTGGGCTAGCGCGGCTGAAAAACATAAGCAACGCCTTAATAGTTATTATATATAGATATATAGCAATGATAGCCAATCCAGATCACAGATGAACACTTTGGATATACTAGGAACCCGCGATTCGTTCGAGCCTGCAACGAAAAGCGGATTACACGGTCGCGATGAATAGCCAATACCCCATCCAAGACCCCTACGGGTGCGGCAAACTACCCGCCAAGTACCCGAAGCGAAGTAACCTCCCTCAACACCGTGAGTAGGCCACTCGGCACTTCGAGATACTCGGTAGTTTGTGCACCCCCTCTATGGGTCTATCCTAGGAGCAAAAACAGTAAAAAGAGTTATACAATGACGGCTATAACCCCGACCCGGTTGTGCGGCCATACAAATAATATTACATCAATTTACAAAATTATTACATGAATGAAAGAAAAAGAAACTCTCATCTCACATCCACCCCGGCTATTCATCCGCGACAATCCAACAAGTTCATATACACAAACCATCAGCATTACAGATCACAGATATGTATAACCCCCACTAATCGACGTATAGCGATTAGTAGACGTTCAATACATATATCACATCACAGATACAACCCATTAGCCAAAGTCTACAGAAAATCGACCAAAAATACGGAATTTTAAGCCCTAAAAACAAATTTTGCTTTCTGGAAAATCTGGGCAGAAAAATCATATTCTAAAAATCCCAAAATACCCATATAAGAAGACTGCAGGAAACCGGACCCACAACCGAGCTAACTCGGCCGCGGTTCCGCGGCATAAGCAAGCTTATGTCGCGGTTCCGCGGCGCTTTAGCCGAGTTAGGGGATCGTTTTTCTCCAGTGTTCTATAAAAAGCCTGAGCCGATTTTTAGTGCATGATTTATTAATTTTTGAACAGATCTAAAAATCGGCAGAAACTGGAATTTTCCTGGGTGTTTTACAGTTTTTCGTCCGGTCGAAATTCTAGATACTTTGCTAACTTGCTAGTTTATGTTTAGCTAGGCTCTGATACCACTGTTAGGTCCACGTTACCTCTCCCGGTACTTTCGGGGTTGCGGAAACAGTAAAACAAATTTTTTTCTATACTTGGTAACATGGACCGTAAAAGCCGGATCTTTGCTAAACTAGAAACTAGCAAACTAAGAGAGGTGCTAACTACTATGCCGTAGAAATTATACCACACGACATCGGTCCTTCGGGTCTCCACTCCGCTGCGCCGTTTGTCCATCCATGCTCCGAGGGTTGATCCGGACTTTGGTCACCTCCGCGGCCTTCTTGAGTCGAAGAAGATCCACCCGAGAGATGTACACCGAGCTCCACCTCGAGCCGAGATAACTAGGGCAACAAGATTGCTAGTCTTGGTACCCTAGGTTGTGTAGAAGAGAAAGATGGAGGTGTTTGTCTATGTGGATTCTTTTTCTCTCAACACATGAGATCAAAAGAATGAATCAAGAGGAGGAAGAAGGAGGAGCTAGCAACCATAGAGCATTTCTTTTCTTCTCATGAGAAAGTGCAAGAGAGAGAATGAGAAAAGAATTATGAAAAGATTTAACTCAAGAAAATGAACTATGGTTACAATAATACACCAATTACTAATCCCATCATGATAAAGTTGATGCTACATTGAATTGACCATTATCATAATAAAAAATTAAAAACAAAATCAAAGAAGTGTGTAGACCTCTCTTGAAGGTCAAGGGTCAACACGGTCAACGGGTCAACAAAGTCAAGAGAGGTCAAGGTGGTCAAATGGTCAATACAATTAGCCATCACTAAACTATCACTAAAAGGATTAGTAAACAATGTCTCCGACTCATAATGGTTTTGACCAAACGAATTGTCAAAACCCTAATGAGCCTGCCACATTACGGTTTTGGCCGAACCAACTGCCAAAACCCCAATGGGGCACCTCCTCCTTCATCGCTCCTCAAAACTGTGTATACACACCCGCATCCGTATTCCGTAGAATGCGAATGCAGAAAAGACAAAACAAATCCATTTGTGCAATACTAGGATCTGGCTTAAACCAAAGCCCCCTAGTATTGCCTGCCCGAACAGCATACGCACACAAGTGCACGTAAGTGATCGTAGCCCTGCCGTAAAACCATACGGCCTCAACACGTTTCGCTCAGTGCAGGGAAACTCTCTGTGTGGGACTCTAAAGACTCGACACTACGCTGGCAGTTGGTTTAACCACAGACCGCAAGCGGCACTAGCTGTACGTAACGGTCCCCAGGTAGATGTCGATAAGAAGGCCGATGAGGTAAACCCATCCGAACTCCTACTGAGCCTGTATGTGACAATCTCCGTACAGTCCGGTCTGTTTGTCTGATACATCGCATGGCGGGCCTAGGGGGCGGTAAACGTCAGTCCCCTAATAGCGGTACAAGTCGTGTCGGAGTGAAGCCCAGAACACCCTGAGATAACACTGGAAACCTACCAGTATATCTCGCTTGCCCTGGCCAGGGACTACTCGTGTAATGGCTCTCCTAGACACAGCGCGATGTCAACCCCCAATACCGGGAGAGACGAATCCTGTCTAACCGTCACTGCCTCCAAGTGCTTCGGGACTGCACCCAACTACTACCTGTTTGCACGACTCAGTAGAGCCGTGGTAGGGTAGTAATCAAAGAACAGTGGGAACACACTCGAGGTGAAGTGACAGTGTCAAGTCAGCGGACTAAGCTGTACTCATGTCACCTGGGAACTGATAACTGACGATAAGTATAATACCAACCATCAGTTCCCGACGAGTCCTGTCCAGTGTACTCGTAACCTAACGAGCACCCCCATACTATCTCAAGTACGACGTACTGACGGCTGTGGGACAGACCGTCTCCCGTGCTGGGATGAGAAGCGCATACGCTAGTCTACTCCGGAGTATCGATGCCCTGTCTCGATAATCCCACGACTAGGGACGTGAATAAGGATGTGCTTGTGGATTACCCAGCCCCCACGAGTGTGATCGCCATCACAACGCCGGTAATCAAGCAAAGATCCTAAGGGCTCTACTAATGCGTATAGGTGATATAATAAAGAAACACACATGTACACATTAAAGCAGAGACAAACCAAGTAGCATACTATTATATCGAGCAAGATTGTCTATACAACTGTGAATATCCCAAGCTTCCATCAAGTAATATACATACTAGTATGATACAGTAATGGCGTCTAGGGCATATACACTAACATCTTTATCATCGTATACATGCTTTAGCTCACTATTGCATGATGATAGAGCCCATAGGATTCTTGCTTGACTACCAGCAGTATGATGGCGATCATATACATGGGAGCTGTGGTCTGTAACCACATCCTTAAAAGTCTCCCTAGTCATGGGAGTTTCGAGACAGGGCATCGATACTCCAGAGTAGACTAGTGTATACAGTCAAGACCCCGACGAGGGGCGGTGGTTGGTCTCACAAGCCACTGGTGTCACTTGAATCACCTAAGATGTATACAGGTGCTCATTAGGATATGAGTACACCGGACAGGACTCGCCGGGAACCTGCTAGTTGGTATTATACATATCGTCAGATAGCAATTCCCTGGTGACATGTGTACAGGTTAGTTCATCGACCTCAGATCGTCATTTGTCTCATGTGAGTTCCCACTGTGCTTAGATTACTACCCTACCATGCTCAAAAGAGTTGTGCAAACAGATTTTAGTTGGGTACAGTCCCGAGCCGCATTGGAGGCAAGTGAGCGGATCGTCGGGGGTTCGTCTCTCCCGGTATTGGGGGATGATGTCGCGCAGTGCACGGGTGGCCATCACTTAAAATCCTTGGCCAAGGTAGTGGAGAATTACTGATTTGGATCAGTAGTTTCTCAGATGGTGATGGGTTTCATACCGACACGATTTATCGCGTTATTAGGGGTCTGACTTTATCCACCCCCCCAGATTCGATATGCGATACTCTTTAGACGAACGGACCGGACTGTATATACATTGTCACTGTCAGGCTCAGTAGGGTTTATAGATGAGTTCGCTCGTCAGTTTCCCTTCCAATCAATACATAGGCAAACGTTACGTACAGCTCGTACCTCTGACGTGCTAGAGGTTATACCCAGTGCCAGTGTGTTGATGAGTCATTAGAGTCCCCCACAGACACTTTCCCAAGTTCGGGCGAAACGTTGTAGAGGCCGTATGGTTTTATGGCAAGGTTCGGAAAATGCACGTGCGTTTTCGCACTTATCATTTTTCGGGCAGATAATACTGGTCGACTTTAGTTTAAACCAGATCCGAGTATTATACTGTGTAGATATAATATCTTTGTCTCAGTTGCATTTGTATTCGGTCGTAATACAAATGCGGGTATGTTTATACTGATACGGGGTTATCCTGAAATTCGTTTCGGGATCACTTTTGGAAGTTGCCAGTTTCCAGTTTTCTATCAGCCGTATTTAACAGTCGGTTAAATGCGGATTTATCTGTTCTTGAGAGGGTGACAAGGCTTGTGAGTCATTAGGTCATTAATGGTGCATTTAATGACAAGGTGACTAGGTTAATTGTGATTGGTTTGCATTGATTGTGTTCATACTAGGTGTTGTATGACTCATTCTTTGTGTTTAGGTTATGATAAGCTTAATATCCTTATGGTCACCATTCTTGTTCCTACACTCACCCCCTTTGCCTTATTTATTTGGCCGGCCCCTCTTGTGGGAGTGGATGGTTGTTAATTTGGAAAAAGTATATGAAATTTGCCTCATGGAAATTTCATAAGTTCATTCTCTCATTTTCATTCGATCCAAAAGGCAACTTCATTAACCGTTCGTCCATAGTCTTGGACGTAATGAGACAAAGTGTTCTACTCATTCTCTACATCATCTTGATCATCTCTTTTAGCAAACTTGACGATCGAGTTGCCTCGGTTCAGAGGCGGGAGCCCGTTTAAAGATCCGTCGACGTGGTGCCACCTGGACGACGAGACTGGAGATTCAGGAGATCGGAGCAGCCGCAACAAGCGTGGTATAATGGTTGAAGATCGAAGGACTCGGATCATTCGGTATAACGTTTCTACCCATTTGTAATTTGTTAGTTTAGCTTTAATGGCAGATCCGGGTTACGATACGCGATAGCGCCAGTTCTATAAAAAGTTTTTGTTCCGCATTTGGCGTCTGTTAGACGGCCGAGGCGCTACCGTGGACTTATAGTGGTATCAGAGCCTCACCATTAAGCTATACTAATTTGCGCTAACACGTTTAAAACATCGATCGAACCGTTTTTCAAAAACTGCAATTTCCATGTTCAAAGTTTCTGTCGATTTTTAACAGGGCCCAAAAATTATTTTGAACATACCAAAAAACAGAGCAGGCTTTTATTAGAAAACTGGTGAAATTTGGAGGCCCAATTCCACAGAACCGCCGCGGATCCGCGGCCCAAACAAGGGTTTGGCCGCGGATCCGCCGCAGTTTTGTGAGATTGGCACTCCAAATTTCTACAGTGAGTTCTACTTGGGAAATTGTGGCTTTTGATATATTTCTTTTGGGCTCAGATTTTGTTACTGTACAGCAGATGTACGTGGGGCCCACTTCGGGAAATTTTGTCGATCGAAATTTTAAACTTGTTAGTTTACAGTATTTACATTATATCTCCGACCGGGAATGTCATTTGATCGGTAAACCGCGTCTGATTGCTATAGTTCTTTTAGACGGGTTTGCGAACGTGACATTCGCGTTGATGTTTTGTGTTGTGCTGTGATGTTGCGGATATGTCGTGGTGGATAGCAGGGTGCAATGATAGTGCAGTTTGGATTTATTTGTACATTTGATATTGCGGGGCGAGCGTCCAACATGTGGACTGCCGTCACTGCCTGTTTGTATAATATTCTTTTGGGACACGACCGGGTCGAGGTCGATGTACCCGTTGTACATATTTTTATTTCGGTACTAGGTTTATCCCACGAAGGAGTGCACGGATAGCCGGGTTCTGGAGGGCAACGGGTCTGTATCTCATGGCTTTGAGAGGCAGAGGGACCTTACTCTAGAATTGGCAGACTATTCGCCGCACTTGTAGGGGGTACAGGTTGACCCAAGGAGGGGTGCTCAATTTACCGGATTCCATGAAGTGCCGGGTGTTCCATTCACCATGCTGTGGGGACTACCTCACTTCAGGTTTTGGCGGGTAACTTGCCGCACCCGTAGGGGTCTAGGTTTCATTGCACAGGCTATCCACACGACCAGGGGAACGTCGGGTTTCAGCAGCGGCTCTGTGAAACTCGGGGATCCCAGATTATCTGTATTGTTCTGTGATGCTTATTACTTTTCTGTAATGTTACATATTATCACGCCTGGAGCGATTATTGTATATTGGTATATATACTATTAGATGTTATATATGTTTTACACCCGCGCTAGTCCAGCCCCCGCTCTGTCGTTAGTTAAGTAACCTAACGGGTGATGACGGGACCCAGTGGCGAATGCGGATGGCCTATACGTACATTTTATTTTCGTTCTTTTCTGGTGTGATTGATTGATGGGACTGCATTGATTCTTATCAATGCAAGGATAAAACAAACCTATATTTGATGTTGTTGGAACAAATTTTAAAAGTGTTATTACAAAGATGTTTCCTTTTGTTTTGCATAGTGGTATTCAGTTAGAATATCCTGCACCTCATTCGACAAGGCAAGGGCCGAGATCCCTTCACCGGGAGTGACCCCTTGGGCAGAAGTTTGCGTCAGGGTAATAACTTTACATATAGTCGATTACAAGTTGCTTTGCATCGCGGTATTCAGTTGGAATATCCTGCACCTCATTCCACGAGGAAAGAGCCGAGATCCCTTCACCGGGAGTGACCTCTTTAGCAAAACGTTTTCGCCACTATATTTTATAAAAAGCTATCAGGTTTCTTCAACGAGATCAAGTTCATTACCTTAAAGGTTTTTCTCCAAAAACCAGCCGTAGCCCTCCGTCATTTCTTATGGATGGTCAGAAGTATTCAAGCTATGTTTGTTGCCCTTCGTCAAGGCATAGTGTTTGGTAGCTGCTGGGTATTCATTTGTTGCATAGATAGATGTGTTGGTTTGAGACAGTCGTATAGCCTTGTTGACCTTCGTCAAGGCCTTGTGCGGGTGGGTTCAAATTAATCTGGACAATGACGGGTAGAACTTGACATGTGACTTATGATTTGTTGACCTTCGTCAAGGTCATAAGAGCATGGGACAAAAATTCTTATCGGGAGTTTCAAACATACAGGAAACTTGCCAGACATGCGCATACCTTCTGGAGTGTGATAACTTAAGTGGCTTCCATCAAGTTATCATGCGATGATAGTTGGATTCCGATTCCCACTGATGAGTTAGTTTACTCTTCGGGTGATCCCGACTAATTCTTCTTTCAGGTTTGGAGGAGAATTTGAGATTACAGTAGGAGGTTTCCTGATTAGATAAAGTGATAACCATTCTGATCTAGGTTAGAGTGTATGCAGAATGTTTCTTTTCTCTCTCTCTCTTTGGCAGCGACCTTTGACCGACCCTAGACTATGACTCAGTGACCAAGTTGTCCGAACCTTCTTAAAATACTGACTTTTGGATTGTCTGAGTTGCATAAGTCATTGCCGCTCCTTCTTTTACCCTTTGCATTTCTCAAAACACCCCGTATTACTACGGACATCCACTTCCATTGGATAGATCCATCGTATGGTTATATACGAACTCGAAGGGACTTCTTCGAGGATGGATCCAGGTTCAGGAGAAATAGAATTGGTTTATTCACTTGTCTTTTGTTATCACCTTCTCTCAGGTTGCGAGGGCTCTTCAGTTTAGGAGAGTACACCTATTACGCTTATTGGATAGTCTTATTCCAAACCATAGGCAGGTGCTGAAAGGTAGGGAATGAAGAAAACCAATTAGCCTAAGTAGGGTGTGCAGAAGGTAATATGTAAAGACAAGATAAAGGGATTAGAAAGAGGGCAAAGTAAATTGCGACTGTTATCATTCACGACCAAACCGCGTAATTCATCGCCACTCCTATTTCACCTTTGATTTTTTCCCCAATTCGGGAGAAATAGAATAAGGTTTTTATTCAGTAGTCTTTCATCATCACCTTCTCTCAAGTTGCGAGTACTCCTAGGATTAGGAGGGTACACCTATTATGCTTACTGGATAGTCTTCTTCCAAACCATAGGCTGGTGCCGAATGGTAGGGAAAGAAGAAAACTACTTAGCCTAAAAGGGGTGTACAGAAGGAAATGACTAAAGACAAATAAAGGAATTTGGAGAGATGGCAAAGAAATATACGGTTATAGTCATGAATTGGATTATAGAAGAGGCATTACTATGAATGCCAGGATACCCGTATGAGACATTTTAATGTTTCAGTTACACTGTGTATTGTTAAAGGAAAACTGATTTCCCGATTAGATACTTACTCCAAGGTATGTATTTACCAGGTTTCATTCTCATATCTGTATGGTTTTACAGATGATGAGTGGGAGTAAGTTATTGGGAATTAGGTGATCATCCTCATTATATCGGAATTCGTTGTAATTGGTGATATTTGAGGAAATCGCCTGGGTATAGTTTTCAACCTACGATGCACAGGTTTTGAGTTATTTAACTCAGCGGACTTATACAAAGTATTGTATGTTGTCCAGTATCCGTCAGGACAAAGGGGTAGGTCCTCGTACTATGTTCTGATTACTTATGACTTCTCTAGTTTTTAGACAAGTGTTTCGTAGAAATACAATGTCTAAGTTTTGAGAAGTTTTGGGTATAAGAATAAAGTAGAGAACCAGGTAGCACAAGTATCGGGATTCTTCAAAGAGATCGAAGATGTAGATTCTTGTGATAGGTATTCAGTTGATAGTAATGGTTTTTGAGAAACTTGTTTCTCTTTCAGGTTACTCATAATTGGATGGATTCCTAAGTTGAGTAATGCTGATTAGCCTTTTTCCATTAAGTTGTTATGCACTGGAGACAGCTGCATGATTTGAATCTGGTTCCAATTAAATTAGTGCCTCTGTTTCTATATAGGATATAGAATGGTTCATATCTTAACGATGTTAAGATACGGGGAGTTGTCCAGCTTATGCTTAAAACCAGACACTGGATAACTCAAGGCACGTTTCTGTAATGGCAGTTTGTGGGTTGACCCTGGCTTTGACGAGGGTTGACATTTCTACCGTCTGGAAGATCAATAGTGATATTGTTCTTGACTCGCCACAGTTTTATTAAAATGGATTTTTTTTTTAGAAAACAGTAGTGGGAGTATGGTAGAACTGGAAGTGATTCCAGAACCGCAAACGATTACGGAAAATTTAATAGGACCTATATATTCAATCAGGTTAGACATTCCAATAGCCACTCCGCAGATATGGTGGGTAACCTCAGACACCCGAGAGGTACTCCGGTAGCCTCAAGGACGGTGACAGAGAGGTTCTGGTTTACCCAAACTTGACACTACTGTTGTTCCAGACTATGAAACCCGGCAAGAGGATAAGTATAGCGTCGTTCTAAACTAGCTTTAGAAGTGTACGTGTATATTATTCTGCCAGAGGGTTGTCATAGTCAGTGGGAGCAGCGGAAGCGTAGTGGGCAAGTAGCTTATGTCTATTTATAGGCTTGAGCAAATATAGCGGAGATTAGATCATCTAATTTTGATGAGACAGTCATAGCTTTGACTTCATCAGAATAGGGGATGGATCAGTTAAGGAGGTAGTACTGTGAGATGTCATGGCATTTGGATGACATACACAGAGTAGGAAGTAAAATTCCTATACTACGATCGGTTACACTATGGTCATCACACAGTTGTTTCTTCACACAGGATATGGATAAAATATCAGACATTCTGGTTTCTAGATCTATGGTTTTAGATCTTGATTTGGGTAGTTTCCTAATGTGGGTACTTTGATAGTATTCTAATAGTATTTTAGAATAAATGACTCCTGGCATGGTGGTGTACCTGCAGGTGATGGAGTCACCCTCTCTAAAGGTGTCTTATAGACTAAAGAAGAGAGGGATGTGCATGATTGGCGGATTACTTGCTTAGGCAATTGAGTCAATCATGAGATGTCAAGTACCACACAAGATGTTGTTTTTGCACTAGATGCGATAAGTTTATATTAATCCAATCCTAAAGAAACATAAGGAAGCAGTTTTAGAACATAAGTGCATGTTCTAAGGACTTGATGACGGTAGCCTCCTTCGGGAGACGGTTATCATTCCATGCTTCCAAGGTGACATGGATGACAGAGTGATTGTCAGAGTTTTAGTTTTCCCTCTGATGAGGGATAGTATTATGGACAGGTGGTCCAAGAGGATACTGTGGGAGACATGGTACTGGATACTGATTAGGTTCAGTGATCGATACAGTTTAAGAAGTTTGGATTTGGAGTTCATTTATGAACTAGGTCCCATCAGATATCCAGACATATTCTAAGACAGGTATTACTCGATTCGGGAGATTGTTTTTTCTCCGCGAACTTGAGATTAAGAGAGACATAGAAAGAAACATCAGGGCGGATCCACTCACTGAGGCTATTTCTCGAACACAAGAGTTTTACAAACTAGTTTTGTGAAACTGATTAGTAGAGGAGTTGGATGTTCGGTATCACACGGGCTGTGAGTATGGACATCGCAATAATTAGCCTTAAGTGCAAGTGGAAGATTGTTGGAGATAGTGCCCTCAAAGTCAATTATTGGATCGCAGGTACGTGATTGCAATGATTGAGGCAGGACCTATACCGATATGACAGTCTTGCTCGAGATGATAGTATGCTATCTGCTTTGTCTTTATCATCGTATACATGCTTTAGCTCACTATTGCATGATGATAGAGCCTATAGGATTCTTGCTTGACTACCAGCAGTATGATGGCGATCATATACGTGGGAGCTGGGGTCTATAAGCACATCCTTAAAAGTGTCCCTAGTCCTGGGAGTTTCGAGACAGGGAATCGATACTCCAGAGAAGACTAGTATATACAGTCGAGACCCCGACGAGGGGCGGTGGCCGGTCTCACAGGCCACTGGTGTCAGTTGGATCACCTAAGATGTATACAGGTGCTCATTAGGATATGAGTACACCGGACAGGACTCGCCGGGAACCTGCTAGTTGGTATTATACATATCGTCAGATAGCAATTCCCTAGTGACATGTGTACAGGTTAGTTCATCGACCTGAGATCGTCATTTGTCTCATGTGAGTTCCCACTGTGCTTAGATTACTACCCTACCACGCTCAAAGGAGTTGTGCAAACAGGTTTTAGTTGGGTACAGTCCCGAGCCACATTGGAGGCAAGTGAGCGGATCGTCGGGGGTTCGTCTCTCCCGGTATTGGGGGTTGATGTCGCGCAGTGCACGGGTGGCCATCACTTGAAATCCTTGGCCAAGATAATGGAAAATTACTGATTTGGATCAGTAGTTTCTCAGATGGTGATGGGCTTCATACCGACACGATTTATCGCGTTATTAGGGGTCTGACTTTATCCACCCCCTAGACTCGATATGCGATACTCTTTAGACGAACGGACCGGACTGTATATACATTGTCACTGTCAGGCTCAGTAGGGTTTATAGATGAGTTCGCTCGTCAGTTTCCCTTCCAATCAATACATAGGCAAACGTTACGTACAGCTCGTACCTCTGACGTGCTAGAGGTTATACCCAGTGCCAGTGTGTTGACGAGTCATTAGAGTCCCCCACAGACACTTTCCCAAGTTCGGGCGAAACGTTGTAGAGGCCGTATGGTTTTATGGCAAGGTTTGGAAAATGCACGTGCGTTTTCGCACGTGTCATTTTTCGGGCAGATAATACTGGTCGACTTTAGTTTAAGCCGGATCCGAGTATTATACTGTGTAGATATAATATCTTTGTCTCAGTTGCATTTGTATTCGGTCGTAATACAAATGCGCGTATGTTTATACTGATACGGGGTTATCCTTAAATTCGTTTCGGGATCACTTTTGGAAGTTGCCAGTTTTCAGTTTTCTATCAGCCGTATTTAACAGTCGGTTAAATGCAAGATTTATCTGTTCTTGAGAAAGTGACAAGGCTTGTGAGTCATTAGGTCATTAATGTTACATTTAATGACAAGGTGACTAGGTTAATTGTGATTGGTTTGCATTGATTGTGTTCATACTAGGTGTTGTATGACTCATTCTTTGTGTTTAGGTTATGATAAGCTTCATATCCTTATGGTCACCATTCTTGTTCCTACACTCACCCCCTTTGCCTTATTTATTTGGCCAGCCCCTCTTGTGGGAGTGGATGGTTGTTAATTTGGAAAAAGTATATGAAATTTGCCTCATGGAAATTTCATAAGTTCATTCTCTCATTTTCATTCGATCCAAAAGGCAACTTCATTAACCGTTCGTCCATAGTCTTGGACGTAATGAGACAAAGTGTTCTACTCATTCTCTACATCATCTTGATCGTCTCTTTTAGCAAACTTGACGATCGAGTTGCCTCGGTTCAGAGGCGGGAGCCCGTTTAAAGATCCGTCGACGTGGTGCCACCTGGTCGACGAGACTGGAGAATCAGGAGATCGAAGCAGCCGCAACAAGCGTGGGATGATGGTTGAAGATCGAAGGACTCGGATCATTCGGTATAACGTTTCTACCCATTTATAATTTGTTAGTTTAGCGTTAATGGCAGTTCCGGGTTACGATACGCGATAGCGCCAGTTCTATAAAAAGTTTTTGTTCCGCATTTGGCGTCTGTTAGACGACCGAGGTGCTACCGTGGACTTACAAAGTTTACCCGGCGAGTATCCGCGTACGCTACGTGATTGCGATGGACTTCTGATCACATCAAAATTCTGTGGCAACCGATCAATTGAGACTAAACTGCTATGTTTATTGTTAGTGTATATGCCCTAGGGGCCATTATTGTATCAAACTAGTTTGTATATTACTTAATGGAAGCTTGAGATATTCATATGTATATAACAGTCTTGCTAAACATAGTAGTATGCTACTTGGTTTTTATATCTTAATATGTGAGTATACGTATTGATAGAGCTCTTAAGATCTTGCTTGACTACCAGCGTTGTGATGGCAGTCACACTAGTGGGGGCTGGGTAGTCTACAAGCACATCCTTATTCTGGTCCCTAGTCATTGGATTATCGAGACAGGGCATCGATACTCCGGAGTAGACTAGTGTGTACGCTTCTCATCCCAGTTGGGGAGATGGTCTGTCCCACAGCCGTCAGTACATCGTACTGGAGATAGTATGCAGGTGCTCGTTAGGTTACGGGTACACCGGACAGGACTCACAGGGAACTGTTGGTTGGTTTTATACCAGTCGTCAGTGAATAGTTCCCAGGTGACATGAGAACAGCATAGTCCGCAGACTTGACACTGCTACTTCGCCTCGAGTGTGTCCCACTGTTCTTAGATTGCTACCCTACCACGGCTCAAAGGAGTCGTGCAAACAGGTAGCAGTTGGGTGCAGTCCCGAGCACTTAGAGGCAGTGGCGGTTAGACAGGATTCGTCTCTCCCGGTATTGGGGGTTGATATCGCGCTGTGTCAGAGAGCCATTACGCAAAGTCCCTGGCCAGGGCAAGCGAGATTTGCTGGTAGGTTCCAGTAGTTTCTTACGGTGTAATGGGCTTCGCTCCGACAAGACTTATACCGCTATTAGGGGACTGACGCTTGCCGCCCCTAGGCCTGATATGCGATAGTCTTAGATGAACGGACCGGACTGTACGGAGATTGTCACATCAGACTCAGTAGGAGTTCGGATGGATTTCCTCATCGGCCTTCTTATCGACATCTACCTGGGGGCTGTTACGTACAGCTAGTGCCGCTTGCGGTCTATGGTTAAACCCACTGCCAGCGTAGTAGTCGAGTCTCTAGAGTCCCACACAGAGAGTTTCCTACTCCAGGCGAAACGATATAGAGGTCGTATGGTTTTACGACAAAGGGTTCGGACGCATACGTGTGTTTACACACGTACGTCGTTCGGACAGTTTTTACTAGTCGGCTTTGGTTTAAGCCAGTTACTAGTATCCGGTTATTGGATTTATACAGTCTAAAGTTTTTCCGTGTTTTCACGGATAGGAGGGGCGTTCTCGTAATTGCGCGAGAAGCTTCTAGAAGATGGTGACTAAGGAGGTTTAGGTGGCATATACATTGAATAAGATTAGTGAGTCATATGGATGATTCATCCATGTCATTAATGCATCATAAATGCTTAATGACTCATGGAGATGAATCACCATTAGATATTTATCAAGCATGGTTGTAAATCATTTTCTTTTCTTTTCTTGAAAAACAATAATGCTTGATATATATTATGATAGCTCATTTTCTCATTTCATTATTATGTTCATCTTCTCTCTCCTCAAGCTCTCTCTCTTCAAACCCTAATCCTCCCCTCTCATGTGTTGAGTACAAGGATTAGTTAGACTAATTAAACCATAACCCTCACTCTATATCATCTAGGTACTTTGATTAGCACTTAAAGAAACCTAGTTACCTCTAGTTTGAGGTGAAGCTTGTAGTAAAGCTCTCGGGTGGATCTTCTACTACTTAGAGAAGGCCGGAGAGGACGTGAAGAACGACAAGACGAAGGACTCGGATCTTTAAGTATAATCACTTTTCATAGTAGTTGTTAACTCCTATGTTTGATGTTAGTTATTGTTTATGCAAAGATTCTCGGTTAGTCGATGTTTACGCTTTAAACAAGATTGTTTTTCATTATTCCACCTCCCCGCAAGTCGTGGGGTGTTGTACATCGACTTACAGTAGTATCAGAGCCTCGCTAAACAATAAATAACTCATTAGCAAAGTCGTAAGATATTCAAACGCAAAACGAACCAAAAAACGACATCGATATCACTACTTTCCGTCGAATTTTAAACAGGCTCTAAAAATTTTTCAGGGTGCTTCAGAATAACCTACAGAGAATTTAAGAAAACTGGTGAAAAATGGGTTCCTGAATCGGCCAAACGACCGCGGAACCGCGGCGGATCCCACCGATCCGCCGCGGAACCGCGGCCGAGTTGGGGCCGATTCAACCCATTTTCCACTAGTAATTCTTTTGTGATATTTTTGTGTTTTCTGGGATGTTTATTTTTCTGCTCAAGTCTCAGGTGCACAGAGAAGTATTGGAGTAGAATCTAATGTGTTTGCACGATCGAAATTTTGCGATGTTTGCTAATTTGATTATATCTGTGTTTGTATAATGTGTTCGTAAACCTCCCCTAACTGCTAGTATGTCGGTTGGTAGGGGGTTGCATATTTCTGTAATGGATTTTATCTGTCTGTGTATATGAACTGTGTTGGACTGTTGTGATGTATAGCCGGGGTTTTGTGATGGGTTATTATTTAATTCATTTGATGTAAATGTAATTTGTTGTAATATTATTTTGCGGGGCACATCCAGGTTGCGGTTGTAGCCACCGTTGTATTATTTTATTTTACTATTTTTGCTTCTAGGACAGACCCAAGGTGGGGTGCACAAACTACCGGGCGGGTAGTTTTCCGTATCCGTAGGGGTCTAGGGTGGGGTAATGGCTATTCATCACAACTATATAATCCTTCTTTTGTTGCAGGCTCTAAACAAACGCGGATTGCTTGCAAATCCAATAAAGTTCATATGAGATCTGGAATGCCTATTATTGCGTCTGACGAATATACAATATCTATATATGATAGCTATTTAGACGTCACTTATGTTTTACACCCGCGCTAGCCCAGCCCCCGCTCTGTCGTTAGTTAAGTAACCTAACGGGTGATGATGGGACCCAGTGGCGAATGCGGATGGCATAAGAGGACGTTGTATTTTCGTTGTTTTCTGCAATGATATGTTAATGATGGGACGCATTATTTATAATGCAAAGATAATAAACCAAAAGTTTAATCGTTGGAACAAATTTAAAAGAAACCACTCGATTATTTTAAAAGAGCAGAAATTTTTAATTGCGGAGCTTTAACCACTCCTTTTAAAAAGCTATCAGGTTCCTTCGGTTATATCAAGTTCACTACGTTCACGGTTTCGCCAAAACCAGTCCTAGCCCTCCGTCATTTCCTATGGATGGTCAGTAGTATTCAAGCTATGTTTGTTTGGCCCTTAGTCAAGACATAGTGTTTGGTAGCTGCTGGGGTATTCATTTGTTGCATAAATAGATGAGTTGGTTTGGGACAGTCGTATTACTTTGTTTGGCCCTTAGTCAAGTGTATATACTGGTGGGTTCAAATTAACAAGATAATGATGGGTAGAACTTGACATGTGACTTATGATTTGTTGGCCCTTAGTCAAGATCATAAGACCATGGGGCAAAAATCTACATCGGGAATTTCTAAAGAAACTGAAATTTGCAAAGAGATGCATACTATTTGGAGTTTGATGAATGTTGGTAGGATTCCTTCAGCATTATCAGACAATGATATTTAGATCCCGATCCTACTGTGAGTATATGCTACTTATCAGGAGATTCGTCACTTAACGATCAATGCTATAAACCAAGTAGGTGCCAAGAAAGGTGTCAGCGGGGTTACGCCCCCAGAGAAAAGAGGTTATTTAATTAAGGAACTTCGCGAAAGCGTTGGAAAACCTCCCTCGAAGTATTGACACTGGCCTGGCCGAACGGTTAAGCAAGTATTGTATGGTGAGATTGGTCCTGGCTAATTCTTCTTTTATGGTTTGAGGAAGGATTCGAGAAAAGTGGGAGCCATCCAGTTTAGATAAATTAAAAACCACTCTAAAGTTGCAAGAGCATCATGCTACAGTGTTTTCTTCTCTCTCTCTCTCTCATGGCAGCGACCTTGTGACCATGACTAGGTTACATCTAGATAACAAGTTGACTGAATCTAACTTATTTGACTGGCAAAGGTCTGTCTAGATGTCCATTGCCTATGACAAGCTGGACCACCCTATTACTACTCAAGATCCCGCCGTCCCAGGTCCATTTTCCACCGTCGCGGATATGGATATCCGTCAGACAAGGGAAAAGGATAAAGTGAAAGCCAAGTGCCTCGTGTTGGCTTCAGATGATGGTGTATACCAGAAGCAGCACGAGAAGATGGACTCAGTTTCCATCTTTCTCCATAACAAAGATTTATATGGAGAGCAATCTCATATCGCAAGATATGAGACCTCGAACGAATTAATTCAAGCGAGGTTGGCTGTCGGGTCATCTGTAGGGGACGACGTCCTTACAATGACTAGCTATATTGATGAGCTCAAGGACCTCGAGACCACGTTGGGAAACAGGTCATACGCTGACTTATTTCCACAATCCCTACCCTCTACTTACACCCTGAAAGAAACCAGGGAGACACAAGCTCTGCTTAATGGGGGACCTTCTTCTTCTACATCCAGGGCGAAAGCAAAGGGTGAAAAGAAGAAGACCTCTATAAAACCGATATACGGTGTCAGTAAAGTAAGAGGAAAGGGAAGAGCAAAAGTTTCAGGACTTGGTAAGGAGGGATATTCCTATTGTTATGGGAACGGGCATTGGCAGAAGGATTGCAGGGCTTTGGAAGCCAGTAGCCAGGGTACGAAGCATGTTGTGGCTTCAGCCTCAAGTGTATTTGTAATTGAGAACTGTTTGTCAATTAACTCTACTTTCTGGGTACTTGATACCGGAGCAGGATCTCATATCTGTAATTCATTACAGGCTTTGAGAAATCGTAGAGTTATAAGGGTATGTGATTTGTCTCTCAGAGTTGCAAACGGAATGAGCGTGGACGCTGAATCCGTGGGAGAATATCACCTAGGTTTGACAAGTGGAAAGATATTGATTCTACGTAACTGTTTGTATGTACCTAGTTTGACTTGTAATATCATATCAGTGTCCTCACTTTCGAGAGAGGGATACGATTTTACATTCGTAAGCGATGTAGTTCACATCCACCTAAATCAAGTTCAGATTGGGTCCGGTACATTAGATAACGGTATATACGTACTGAGTCAAGCTCAGGTTTTCAATGTCCAGAACACACTTAAAAGAAAGTCTTTAGAAATAAATCAGGCTTTCTTATGGCATTGTAGACTAGGTCACATCAATGAAACACGGTTGACGAAGTTACATAGAGAAGGATATTTGAATCCGTTCGAATATCAATCTTATGCTACTTGTGAATCTTGTCTCATGGGAAAGATGACAAAGACTCCGTTTACTGGACACGGAGTAAGAGCAAGCGAGCTCTTGGGACTCGTACACAGTGACATGTGCGGTCCAATGTCTACACATGCACGATGTGGTTATTCCTACTTCATTACTTTTACGGATGATTTTTCTAGGTATGGATATTTCTTTTTAATGAAGCATAAATCCGAGGCCTTTGAGAAATTCCAAGAATACAAGAATGAAGTGGAAAAACAGACAGGCAAAAGTATAAAGATACTGAGATCTGATCGATGTGGTGAATACTTAAGTGCCGAATTCCTGGGTTACTTAAAAGAGAATGGTATTCTCTCTCAGCTTACTCCTCTATATACACCACAACACAACGGTGTTTCGGAAAGGAGGAATCGAACCCTATTGGATATGGTTCGTTCCATGATGAGTAAGGCTGAGTTGCCGCGATCTTTCTGGGGTTATGCAATAGAATCAGCTGCATATCTTTTGAACCAGGTTCTAACCAAGACTGTGTCTACCACACCATATCAGATGTGGAGTGGGAAGAAACCCTGTCTAAAACATTTTAGGACATGGGGATGTCCAACTTTTGTAAAAAAGCAGCATCCGGACAAGCTCGAGGCACGCTCAGTACAGTGTAAGCTTGTGGGATATCCAAAGAACTCCAAGGGATATTATTTCTATTACGCAGAAGAACAAAAGGTTTTTGTTTCTCGTCATGCCCACTTCTTAGAAGCTGAATTTTTAGAAAATCAGAAGAGTGGGAGCGCAGTAGAACTGGAAGAAATTCCAGAACCACAAGCTGTTACTGAATGTTTGGTAGAACAAGAAGTTTCAGAGGAAAGGGACATACCAACGCCTATCCGCAGAAGTAGTAGGCAGTCTCATCCGCCCGAGAGATACTACGGTTTTCTCATAGACGGGGATCGAGAAGATTGCGTCATTGATAATGATGACCCTACTAGCTTCCAGCAAGCCATTCAGAGTGGCGACTCAGTAAAATGGCTGGATGCAATGCGGACCGAAATGGAGTCCATGTACACTAACAAAGTATGGACTTTGGACATTGCTCCAGATGGGGTAAAACCCGTAGGATGCAAATGGATCTTCAGAAAGAAGATTGGTGTAGATGGACATGTTGAAACCTATAAGGCTAGACTTGTTGCAAAGGGTTTCCGTCAAAGACCTGGTTTGGACTATGACGAAACCTTTTCTCCAGTGGCTATGCTCAAATCCATTCGAGTCCTTCTTGCCATTGCTGCCTTCCACGATTATGAGATCTGGTAGATGGACGTAAAGACGGCCTTTCTAAATGGAAATTTGGAAGAGTGCATCTATATGGATCAGCTAGAGGGATTCATTCAGAATGGGAGCAGCGGTAAAGTGTGCAAGTTGCTTAAGTCCATTTATGGACTAAAGCAAGCATCGCGGAGTTGGAACATCTGTTTTGATGATACTGTCAAAGAATTCGACTTTATCAAGAATCCAGATGAACCATGCATATACAGTAAGATTGTAGGGAGAGTTGTTGTATTCCTCGTCTTGTACGTGGATGACATTCTCCTAATAGAAAATGATATTCCTATGCTACAGTCAGTCAAAGGATTCTTGTCACAGAAATTCTCCATGAAGGACTTGGGTGATGCCACCTACATTCTGGGGATCCAGATCTATCGTGATAGATCAAAGAGGATGTTGGGACTTTCACAGTCCAGGTACATAGACACCATATTGAAAAGATTCAGTATGGAAGATTCTAAGCGCGGTAACCTACCGGCATGTCACGGAATCACCCTCTCCAAAGAGATGTCTCCCAAGACTGATTTGGAAAGGGATCACATGTCGATTATACCTTACGCTTCTGCAGTAGGCTCTATAATGTATGCGATGTTATGTACCAGACCAGATGTAGCATACGCATTGAGCGTTGTAAGCCGGTATCAGGCAAACCCAGGGGAGAATCACTGGATAGCAGTAAAGAACATTCTCAAGTACCTGAGGAGGACTAAGGAGATGTTCTTGGTGTATGGCGGAAAAGACCTCCAGATCGAGGCCTTTGCTGACTCCGGCTTCCAGAGTGACAAGGATGACTCCAAGTCCATGTCGGGTTATGTCTTTACCCTCAATGGAGGGGAGGTCTGTTGGAAGAGTTCCAAGCAGGAGACCGTTGCTGACTCAACGATGGAAGCGGAGTACATAGCTGCTTGCGATACCGCAAAAGAAGCTGTCTGGATGAAGAAATTCCTCACAGAACTTCAGGTGGTTTCTGCCAGTGTTGGTCCAATACCTCTGTATTGCGACAACAACGGCGCTATAGCTTTAGCGAAGGAACCCAGGTCCCATCAGAAGTCCAGACACATCTTAAGGCGGTATCACCGGATCAGGGAGATCGTAGATCGCCAGGAGATCGAGGTAAAGAGAGTAAATTCAGAGGATAACATTGTTGATCCATTCATGAAGGCCCTACCTCAGATTCAGTTCGAGAGGCTACTCGAGATCATTGGTCTTCGATATGCCAATACATGGCCCTAGTGCAAGTGGGAGATTGTTAGTGTATATGCCCTAGGGGCCATTATTGTATCATACTAGTTTGTATATTACTTAATGGAAGCTTGGGATATTCACATGTATATAACAGTCTTGCTAAACATGGTAGTATGCTACTTGGTTTTTATATCTTAATATGTGAGTATACGTATTGATAGAGCTCTTAGGATCTTGCTTGACTACCAGCGTTGTGATGGCAGTCACACTAGTGGGGGCTGGGTAGTCTACAAGCACATCCTTATTCTGGTCCCTAGTCGTTGGATTATCGAGACAGGGCATCGATACTCCGGAGTAGACTAGTGTGTACGCTTCTCATCCCAGTTGGGGAGATGGTCTGTCCCATAGCCGTCAGTACGTCGTACTGGAGATAGTATGCAGGTGCTCGTTAGGTAACGGGTACACCGGACAGGACTCACAGGGAACTGTTGGTTGGTTTTATACCAGTCGTCAGTGAACAGTTCCCAGGTGACATGAGTACAGCATGTCCGCAGACTTGACACTGCTACTTCGCCTCGAGTGTGTCCTACTGTTCTTAGATTGCAACCTTACCACGGCTCAAAGGAGTCGTGCAAACAGGTAGCAGTTGGGTGCAGTCTCGAGCACTTGGAGGCAGTGGCGGTTAGACAGGATTCGTCTCTCCCGGTATTGGGGGTTGATATCGCGCTGTGTCAGAGAGCCATTACGCAAAGTCCCTGGCCAGGGCAAGCGAGATTTGCTGGTAGGTTCCAGTAGTTTCTCAGGGTGTAATGGGCTTCGCTCCGACACGACTTATACCGCTATTAGGGGACTGACGCTTGCCGCCCCCTAGGCCCGATATGCGATAGTCTTAGACGAATGGACCAGACTGTACGGAGATTGTCACATCAGACTCAGTAGGAGTTCGGATGGGTTTCCTCATCGGCCTTCTTATCGACATCTACCTGGGGGCCGTTACGTACAGCTAGTGCTGCTTGCGGTCTATGGTTAAACCCACTACCAGCGTAGTAGTCGAGTCTCTATAGTCCCACACAGAGAGTTTCCTACTCCAGGCGAAACGATATAGAGGTCGTATGGTTTTACGACAAAGGGTTCGGACGCATACGTGTGTTTACACACGTACGTCGTTCGGACAGTTTTTACTAGTCGGTTTTGGTTTAAGCCAGTTACTAGTATCCGGTTATTGGATTTATACAGTCTAAAGTTTTTCCGTGTTTTCACGGATAGGAGGGGCGTTCTCGTAATTGCGCGAGAAGCTTCTAGAAGATGGTGACTAAGGAGGTTTACGTGGCATATACATTGAATGAGATTAGTGAGTCATATGGATGATTCATCCATGTCATTAATGCATCATAAATGCTTAATGACTCATGGAGATGAATCATCATTAGATATTTATCAAGTATGGTTGTAAATCATTTTATTTTCTTTTCTTGAAAAACAATAATGCTTGATATATATTATGATTGCTCATTTTCTCATTTCATTATTATGTTCATCTTCTCTCTCCTCAAGCTCTCTCTCTTCGAACCCTAATCCTCCCCTCTCATGTGTTGAGTACAAGGATTAGTTAGACTAATTAAACCATAAACCTCACTCTATATCATCTAGGTACTTTGATTAGCACTTAAAGAAACCTAGTTACCTCTAGTTTGAGGTGAAGCTTGTAGTAAAGCTCTCGGGTGGATCTTTTACTACTTAGAGAAGGCCGGAGAGGACGTGAAGAACGACAAGACGAAGGACTCGGATCTTTAGGTATAATCACTTTTCATAGTAGTTGTTAACTCCTATGTTTGATGTTAGTTATTGTTTATGCAAAGATTCTCGGTTAGTCGATGTTTACGCTTTAAACAAGATTGTTTTTCATTATTCCGCCTCTCCGCAAGTCATGGGGTGTTGTACATCGACTTACATTTATAACATTCAAATTAGTTATCTCATAACTGCATGTGGATTCCAAATATTGTATCATATTTCAGATAAATAGACAATGTTAATCTTTCCGATCGAATGATCAAACACCCAAGTTTTCCCAAATAGCTCAACAATTCAGCGGAGTTCAAAAATATCCATCACATGCCACAGTACCAATGGTCCAGCCGTAGAAGGGTCAAGCCAACGCCTCACATGTGGCACACCGTACTGCCACAAACCCTAAGGTTTAGAGGCAGTTCAAGACGGTCACATAATCGAGTTAAGGTTTGTTGTCTTCTAGAGGGTCCATCGCGTTACTTGCACGACTTAGAACGTTCTTAAACAACGGAAAAATCCAACTCTTGGAAATTTTCCGGGTCGGGAAAAAGTGAGTTATTGATATCCGGTCGAACTTTTTAACACGTTCTAAAAATTACCCGGATTGAATTAAACGAAGTTAAATTATCCGATCGAATCAATGAGTCCCCAATACAACCCAGAAAACTCAACTCTTGAGCAGAAAACAAAATACCCAGAAGAATCAGGAAACACCTACGGAGGTAACTGTACAAAACTGAAACCCTAACTCTACAGTTGTGCCGCGGAACCGCCGCAACTGGCATGTCATTGCCGCGGTTCCGCGGCCGTTTAAGTGAGTTAGTGTCTCATTTTTCACACATGTCCATAGAATTCCCTGCTGATTTTTTAAGTATTTTTAATGTGGAAAAATCACAATTTTTGAAAAATATCCAGAGAAGGGGTTTTATCGGGGTTCTCGGGTTCGATCGGACTTTAAACTTCGTCTAGACTTCGCCTAAAGCTCTAGCTTGGATCTGATACCACTGTAAGGTTGCTAGGCATGCGCACGAGGGTCTACGAGGCATCAACCATGCCCGATTAAAAAATTAGCCGTGCCGAACAACCCGAAGCCTGATCTTTAAACTAGGGTTTAGGCGAAAACAAGCATGTTAAACTCTTTAACACTAAGTGAGAGGGATTACAACCTTTGTAGATCCAGTCCTTCACTTCTTAAGCTCCGTGTTGAGGTCCCTTCGCTGCGATCATCGTGTTCTGGACTCTCGAGAGGCTTCACGAAGAGAATGATGCAACCTTGCTTCTGATCTTCGATAACATAGATGATCTACCTTGAAGTTTCGTTAACACAAGCTATCACTCATGAAATGATGTGAACACCTCATCTAAATGGCAAGGATAGATGAGGATGATGAAGTAGGATTTTTGCTCTCATTTATAATTTTTTTCTCACTCAATTTCATCACAAAATAAAGCTTTTTCAAGAAGAAAACTCAAGGAAGAAGAAGATGAATATCTTAATCCTTTTGTGATGAATAATGAATTATTGTAGTGGTTACAAATCTAACCTAGGGTTAAGCATGAAAGAGTTAACCCTTGTAGAGAGTTAACTAGAGTTAATGGTTTGGATTGGGTTAACATAATGTCTCACAAAAATATCAAGCAACCACAAAGTCAATGCTTCATGAAGCTTCATGGAAGCTTCATGCAAAAGCTAACCCTAATCCAAACCCTAACCTAGTTTAAACCCTAATCCATTGTTAAATTTGTAACCCTAACATGTTACAATAATATATATCACATATACAATATATTTTGTAACAATAGAAAATAATACAATTAACATATATCGCATATATATCAATGTATTATCCCGTGAGAAAATGAATCTTTTAGTGAGCTAATATTAGTTAATGTAATTTAATATATCATATATATTATTATACATCAAATTATCGAATCAACACTTGATCCGATAATCCGGCTATTTCACAAATAACCGACAAATACGATGACCCGGGTATATCACATATACACGGCCGATATCTCATATCGCGAGAATCCAATACGGTATCACATACCGCATTATCCTTGGTCCCTCACATATCACATATATGCTCCTACTCCGTTTTGCCTGAGCGAAGAAACCTCTGTGTAGGACTCTAAAGAATCGTCAATACGCCGGCAGTATGTGATGATCATATCAAACACCCACAAGCTGCAAGCGGTCAGCTAAACGTAACAGGCACCTAGGTATTGAGCGCTCAGAAGATCAACAAGCAAGCCTGTACATTCTCCTGTGAATCCAATCAGTAACACTCCCATACAGTCCGGTCTCATCGTCTGATATGTCGCATATCTCGCCTAGGGGTGGTAAACGTCAGACCCCAGTAGCTCGATAAGTCGTGTCGATATGAGGTCTATAACAGTTTGAGAAACTACTGGTAACACTTACCAGTAAATCTCAGCAACCCTGGCCAGGGAATTCTGGTTATAGCCAATCGAACACAGCACAACATCAACTCCCTATACCGGGAGAGACGAATCCCCTCCTATCGCTCATTGCCTCCATGTGATTCGGAACTGTACCCAAAAGCCACCTTTTTGCATGCCCTCTTGGATATGGTATGATGGAAATCAAAGCACAGTGGGAATCACACAAGACTCTATGACGATCTCGGGTCAACAGATTAAGCTGTACCAGTGTCACCAGAGAACTGCCATCTGACGTAAGGTATAATACCATCTGGGAGTTCTCGGTGAGTCCGTCCAGTGTACCCAGTCTCCACTGAGCACCCGTACACCATCCTTGATGTCAAACACCGATGGATATGGGATCATCCATCGCCCATCACATGGGTCAAGATGCGTATACGCTAGTCTACTCTGGTGTATCGATGCCCTGTCTCGATACACCCTCGACTAGGAACAATTATAGGATGTACTCATCGACTACCATGGCCCCACTAGTATGATCTCATCATAGTCCCAGTAGTCGAGTACATATCCTAAGGGCTTTATCAATATGTAACATAGAGACAATTAGAGTACATGTTAAAATAAAGAGCAACCAGATAGCGTACTATCATGTCGAGCAAGAAAGTCCTCCCTATATATGTCCTAGCATCCACTACAATATACATCGTATGTACCGTAATGGCCTCTATGGCATACATATAACTAATAGGGGTGAGGGCATCGGCGTCGACGTCGGCATCGATCGGGTTCGGTTAGGGTTAGGGTTAGGGTTAGGGTTATGTTGTGGGGTTCGGTTGGGGTTGGGGTTGGGGTTGGGGCTGGAGCTAGGGTTTGGTTGGGGTTGGGGTTGGGGCTCGGGTTAGGGCTCGGTTGGGCTGGGGCTGGGGCTGGGGCTAGGGTTCGGTTGGGCTGTGAGATGTGAACTGTAGAGTGCCCTATTTATCCCTTGCAGTAGGTGTAAGCTTGTAGTGTAAATATGCTTTGCTTGTTGATTTAGTTCCATCTCGGCAAAGCTTTAGGCTAATTCGAGGTCGAGTTTGTACTGGTGCATTTATTATGTTACCTTCACTTTTGTGGACGTAACATACGATGATAAGGTGATAGTTGTTCCAGATTTGGCGTCTGCAGGGACTTTATGTTTAATAATGTATCAGTAGAACTGTAAGCAAGCTGTTTGGCATATTTAGAGGGTATTTAAGCTTAAGAAATTGTTTTTCTGTTATTTTTCTTATGACATGTATGCTATCGAATGTCTGGGCGAGCAACCCATGTGAGACAATATAATTTGATCTGATTTTGCTTCAATCTCTTCTTTCTCCTTTAAATTATAACCATTTTGTTTTGTACTTAGTAATGGCAGAATCTGCTTGTAGTTTATGGAAAACTATGAATCTTTTCGCCCGTTTCTTTCAGCCAGCATATGAAATAGTTGGTGGTTTGTGTTCATGGCCTGAATTCCTCTACATATATTATTATGTATATAATCTTATTGGTGGATTCATTTATATTCAATCAGCAAATATAGCATCTTTCAAGCATATTATCTTGTTCATCATTCTAATCTTATATTTTATCTGTCTCTGTCCTGTTGATCTTATTGACGGGAAACTGTATGTTCATCTCCACTCCCAGATCCTTGATAATTGATTCTTTTGAAGCATCATAACTATGTTTTGCGTTAATGTATTTGCAATGTTGTAAATATGTGATTAGCTTTATGGCTTGACTTTAATAGATCTATATTCCTCTGTTTTTCCCTTGCTTTAGAGTTGAACATGATCTTTTAATAGCAAATATACTGCCCTTTAGAATTCAGATATGGACTTATAAGAAGAGATGATTGTTATCATGTTAACGACCACTTATAAAATTTCTCAAATCTTGATCTCAATGGTTTAAAATCATGTTACACATACAACACGAATGCACAACAAACGCATAATTAGAGAATGATTCAAGATGTTCAAGTTAAAACCAATATATGATACTCGATGATAATATGAAACCTTCATATTCTCATCGATACTCATATATGAAACTAAATACGCCACTTAATCCCCGCCTATCGGTTAACATACGTGCGATTTTCGTCGTGACATAGAACTATACGAAGGTTGTTAAATATCGGACGGTATAGCTCGATACTAACAACTGTCGTATAGTCTACGCGATGAGAAAATTCAATCGTATGGTAACCCATAGATTTGTCCCGTATGGACAAGTTAAGAATGTATAAAGCAAACGCCTTCATTTACTTGTGTTTTCATCCGTTTCGAGATATTTCGTCGGTACCTTTCCGCTGGTTCTCTATGTACAAAGATAGATTAGATGTTCATTTCAACGTTGTTTCACAGTTTTGAAATGATTATCTATTCTATTACAGTGTACTCGGAGAACAGCGGGGAGGTGCTGCCGAAATTTACTCGAAACGGTTGAAAGCACAAGTGATGGGTGTTCACTCTATACATTCTTAATGGAATAGAAGCCTACCCCCGACAGCCGGAACACACACATACAACAAGAATACACAACAAACGCATAATTAGAGAGTGATTCGAGATGTTCAGGTTAAAACCAATATATGATACTCGATGATAATATGAAACCTTCATATTCTCATCGATACTCATATATGAAACTAAAAGTGCCACTTAGTCCCCGTCTATCGGTTAACATACGTGCGATGTTCATCGTGACATAGAACTATACGAAGGTTGTTAAATATCGGACGGTATAGCTCGATACTAACAACCGTCGTATAGTCTACGCGACGAGAAAATTCAATCGTATGGTAACCCATAGATTTGTCCCGTGTGGACAAGTTAAGAATGTAAAAAGCAAACGCCTTCATTCACTTGTGTTTTCATCCGTTTCGAGATATTTCGTCGGTACCTTTCCGCTGGTTCTCCGTGTACAAAGATAGATTAGATGTTCATTTCAACGTTGTTTCACAGCTTTGAAATGATTATCTATTCTATTACAGTGTACTCGGAGAACAGCGGGGAGGTGTTGCCGAAATTTACTCGAAACGGCTGAAAGCACAAGTGATGGGTGTTCGCTCTATACATTCTTAATGGGATAGAAGCCTACCCCCAACAGCCGGAACACACACATACAACAAGAATACACAACAAACACATAATTAGAGAGTGATTCGAGATGTTCAGGTTAAAACCAATATATGATACTCGATGATAATATGAAACCTTCATATTCTCATCGATACTCATATATGAAACTAAAAGCGCCACTTAGTCCCCGTCTATCGGTTAACATACGTGCGATGTTCGTCGTGACATAGAACTATACGAAGGTTGTTAAATATCGGACGGTATAGCTCGATACTAACAACCGTCGTATAGTCTACGCGACGAGAAAATTCAATCGTATGGTAACCCATAGATTTGTCCCGTGTGGACAAGTTAAGAATGTAAAAAGCAAACGCCTTCATTCACTTATGTTTTCATCCGTTTCGAGATATTTCGTCGGTACCTTTCCGCTGGTTCTCCATGTACAAAGATAGATTAGATGTTCATTTCAACGTTGTTTCACAGCTTTGAAATGATTATCTATTCTATTACAGTGTACTCGGAGAACAGCGGGGAGGTGCTGCCGAAATTTACTCGAAACGGTTGAAAGCACAAGTGATGGGTGTTCGCTCTATACATTCTTAATGGGATAGAAGCCTACCCCCGACAGCCGGAACACACACATACAACAAGAATACACAACAAACGCATAATTAGAGAGTGATTTGAGATGTTCAGGTTAAAACCAATATATGATACTCGATGATAATATGAAACCTTCATATTCCCATCGATACTCATATATGAAACTAAAAGCGCCACTTAGTCCCCGTCTATCGGTTAACATACGTGCGATAATTTATTCTTTTCAACGACAAACGCACACACAAAGCATATACACGGATTTTCTCCTTTGTCAGTAACTATCCCGTTCTTATATTTCTCAATATAGTCACCATAACCTACAATTTATATGTTATACAGTCTTTAACATGGCCCATGAGTACGTCAGAGTTAAGGACTGGATGTATGTGGATTGGCAACAACGTATGCAACCTAAGTTTGTCGCAGGAGTTGCTGCTTTTATTGAATTTGCACGCGCACATAATAAGATCATAATAGAGAAGATTCTCTATCCGTGCGATAGATGTGGCAATAAGTACTGGCAGAAGGTAGAATTGGCAGAGCTTCATATTGTAAAATATGGGTTTACTAGACTTTATACAACTTGGAAATATCACGGGAAAGGAGAAGATGCAGTACTGCGGCAGAAGAAGAAGGAGAACACGATAATGCGGCAGGAGAAGAAGAAGAATTCGGTAATGCGGCAGAAGGAGAAGACAGTAATTTATTTCCATCAGAAGAAATGGAGGATATGGTAGATGCCGCCCTAGGTGAATCTATTCGTATCGAAGATGACATTCCTTCCAGTCAAGGACCGCGTGCGGATAAATATGAAAATTTCATGAATAATGCTAGGAAACCAATTTATGAGAATGCGAAGTATTCCACCCTCTCATGGTTCGTCCAACTTTTCCAGATTAAGTGCCTAAATGGATGGAGCAACAAGTCATTCACAATGCTTCTTTCATTCTTGAAAGATTCTATGCCTCCGGGAAAAACGTGCCCGACAGCTAATACGGAGCCCAGAAGATGATGTCTGATTTGGGTCTAAAGTGCGAGAAGATTCAAGCATGTCCTAAAAATTGCGTGTTGTACCGGAAAGAGAATTCAGATTTGAAAAAGTGTCCAACATGCGGAGAGGCCATGTATAAGCCGAAAGATTATGATAAGAAGCCCGATATACCTGTCAAGATAGCATGATACTTTCCCATAACACAGAGGCTACATAGGCTATTCAGGTGCAAGAAAACAGCCGAGGCAATGATTTGGCATCACCGTGCTCCTCCAAGTGAAGATGGAAAAATAAGCCATCCAAGAGATTCACCGGCATGGAAGGATTTCGATAGGAGGCACGTAATATTCAGTAGCGATCCTCGCAATGTCCAGCTCGGACTGGCTACTGATGGCTTCTGCCCATTCAACTATATGGCTGGAAGTCACAGCACATGGCCCATTGTAATGATAATTTATAATCTGTCGCCTTGGTTGGTTATGGATCAATCATAATTTATGATGCCTCTTCTTATCGACGGACCAAACTCACCGGGGAACAATATTGACGTCTATCTCCGACTTCTGATCGAGGAGTTGAAATCTTTGTTCATTGATGGTGTAGAGACAAATACAACCTTCATACTGCGTGCGGGTCTAATGTGGACAATTAATGACTTTCCTGCATATGGAATGCTATCAGGTTGGTCCGTACATGGTCACAAAGCATGTCCTCATTGCCATGAACACACAACATCGAAATTCTTGAATTTTAGCAGGAAGGTTTGTTATTGCGGCCATCGACATTTCCTGCCTCCAGACCACCCCTATAGGTTAGATACGGTTCACTTTGATGGTCATCAAGAGTTTCTTGGACCTCCATCCCCATTGTCCGGAGAGGACGTGACTGCTAAATGGGATGGTTACAATAATGTGACCTTCGGGATGGATCCGACGAAACAGATCAAACAACCATTTTGGAACAAGTTAAGCATTTTCTTCGAGCTTCCGTACTGGTCTACAAATTCAGTGCGTCATTGTCTGGATGTCATGCATATAGAGAAGGGAGTATCAGAGCACATACTTAACTTGCTTCTTTGTAAAGACGGAAAATCGAAAGACAACCTGAATGCTCGGATGGATCTACAAGAGTGGGGAATAAGAAGTGAATTGCACCCTAGACCGGTAGCGGGTAAACCGGGCAAGTTTGTACTTCCCAATGCCGCTTATCATATGTCACAACCGGAGAAGAAATATTCCTGCAGGTGTTGCATGATTTGAAAGTTCCCACAGGTTTCTGAGGATCATTCAGCAAGAAAATAAAAATTGTGAAGGGCAAGATCGATGGGCTGAAAAGTCATGATCACCATGTTATCGTGGAGCACCTTCTTCCATTAGCCCTCACGACTTCTCTCCCCGAATCGGTTGGTCTAGTAATCAACGACCTATGTTGTTTTTTCAGGGAGTTGTGTACTAAAACACTGGAGGTTGTGACGCTGGATAAACTAGAAAATTCTATTGCGTTGATACTTTGCAAGTTTGAGCGTATTTTCCCACCGTCATTCTTCGATATCATAATATACTTGACGGTTCATCTTGCAACTGAGGCAAAATTAGTCGGACTGGTACAATATCGATGGATGTATCCCGTCGAGAGGTACGTGTAATTTTTCGTTTCGCGCAATTTATAAATTTATTGTTGTCCTGTATGCCCGTATTTATTTATTCAACATATTTTCATTAGGTACCTGTACACTCTTAAGAAGTATATACGCAATAAAAATCGACCAGAGGGTTCTATCATGCAAGGTTATCTTCTTGATGAAGCAATCACATTTTGTTCCCGCTATCTGGACGAGAACATTGAGACAAGGCATAACCGGCCACGAAGAATTCAAGACGGGCCATATGGTAAAGCCGAGTATAAGAGGGTAGACACTATGTTTATCAACAAGATATACCGGTTTATCTTGCTTAATTGTGCATGTCTTGAACAAATTAGAGAGTAATTTTTTTGGATTAATTGTTATATCTGTGTTTGTGTGTGTATGAAATGATATAATATTAATGTCACCATTATTTGTCGAAAACAGAATTCATTTTAACGAGGTACGTGAGGGGCATCCTGATTGGAACGAAGAACGTTTGGAAAAATATCATCAGGATAATTTTTGTGATTGGGTCACAGATCATGTAAGTTATTCGAATAAAATTTTATTGCTATCAGTTTTAATCTAAACTTGTATCGTTATGTATTTTTCGTAAAATTTATTTTGTTAGATCCACGATCCGAACTTGTCTGCATCATTTGAGAGTGATTCAAGATGTTTAGCTCAATTTCCAAATACGGAGGTTGCATATTACAAAGGATTTGGTGTCCTTGGATACAAATTCGAAGTTAAGGACATAGAAACATCTAGAATCACTCAGAATAGTGGGATTGCGACGGTAGGATCGGACGGTGTGATTTATTATGGGTACTTAAATTGTATACTCGACATCCACTATCCCGGACGATCAGAACCCTTTATATATTCCAGTGTACTTGGTACGATACGCGAACCGATACGGACAGGTGGAGAAGCAATCTTGGGACTTGGAAAGATGAATATGGATTGACCAGTGTGAACACACTTTGATTTTACGGTCAGGAAGATCCGTTTATCTTTCCGAACCAAGCGTTCTAAGTATACTACTCACAGTGTTTGAAGCATCCGGGATGGAGTGTTGTATGTCGATGGAAACCCAAAGATGTCTACGATGTCCCAGAATTTGAGGACAGTGATGAGGACGAAGAAGAGAGAAGGCTTAAAGTGCTCCGACCGTCTGTTTCGAAGGACGGGTTGTCTTCGACCGATCATGAAGTTACGTGGGTTAGAAATGACATCGACGATGAAATCCAAGTAGATATGTATAATGCGCCCACGAAACGAAAAAGGTTATCAGTAATGTTATATTATTACTTCACATTTTACGCTCTATACATATATAGTCAATACTTTTAATGATTGTCTAATGCGTCCACGAACCGTTTATCTAGATTTGATGACGATGTCGGGAGCAGCGAGGGGCGGCAGGAGCTCCAGCCGCGGCAGAGGCAGAGGCAGAGCGGTTCTGCCGCCCGGAGAGCTCCGTAGGGAGCTTCAGAGGGCCGGTCTTGCACCCATATCGGAGACCCCTTCGGATGCCTCCTTCCGTGTGGATTTTGCCACACCTCCAGGTATACTGCACGCATATCCATTTTGAATGTAATATTACAGATATTCATGCCTGTTTATGTCAAAATTACTTATATTGTCAATGTTTGATTGTCTAGTTGTTGGTGATGCGTCCACATCTGGGACAGAGGCCACTCCCGCTCCTCCAGGTATGTTTATATATCATATAGTGCATGTATATTGATTTAGAATGCTATATCATAAATATACACACATTCCTTTTGCTCTTACTTAGCAATTTTTATTATTGTCTAGCTGTAGGTGGTGACACCACCGCACCTGCGGGTATGTTTATATATCCTATAGTGCATGCATATTGATTTAGAACGTTATATTATTGATCTACACATTCTTTTTGCAATTACTTATATAATCTATTTTTAATTGTCTAATTATAGGTGGTGCGTCCACATCTTCCGCAGGGGTCACTCCTGCCACTTCCATACCCTCCGCATCGTCTGCAGGTTAGTATGAATAAATATAAAATATTTATTCATTTTACATATGCTCTATAGAATAAATATGAACTTCATGGAAATTTAGCGTCAATGTTTGTTTTCTAGTTGGAGGGGATGCGTCCGCATCCGGGACCCCGGTTGTTCCTCACCGGAGGAACTATCGTCCCGCTCGTACTGCTGCCCGGGCCCAGGCTCGTGCGATAGTCACCGGAGGTATATATCACACTTCAATTTTCATTTAAGCTTGATTTCTTAATACAACTTTGTCTTAATATTGATTGTCTTGATATTTCGTGCAGACGCAGGGCCTCCCCATCCCTAGAGGGGGACTCGAGGCCCGAATCAGTCCCATAGGCTGAGGCCTGACAGAGCTAGGGGGGAGGCAGCATTCCCCCTCTTTTTTACCCTTGACTATCGCTATACCGGTCCTCATGCCGAGAGGTTTGGCCGGTATATGGGGGACGAGAGCCGGCTCGTGAAGAACTATCCACTTCACGTTGAGTGGGGCGAGCAGCACCAGCGCTCATTCGCCCTCTTCTTTGATCAGGCTCGGGTACATATTAATATATATTTTCATTTGATTTATCCAATATATTTATTATTAACACTTGCAATCTAATAACAATGTTTTTTTGTATTTTTCAGTCGGATTACGATTTTCAGCCTGTACCCGACCCTGATTACCCTGGGAGGGTGCTCGACCTTCATGCTCTGTACAATGGCCTGATGAAAAACATGCAGACCAAGGTCCGATACAACAGGAATGAGCTGAAGGCCGACTGCTACTCCCTGTGGATGGCGACCCCCGAGGCAGAGAGAGCGGCCCTCCTATCTACTCCGGCGTTTGCGAGAGTCGACGTAGAGATATGGCCTCTATTATGCGAATATTTCGACTCCCAACGCAAACAGGTATGTATTTTAAATGTAATTCATTGTTTAGGATATAATTTATTTTTTTGTGTTCCTTAATTAGAAAACTAAATGTTAATGCGTTGTGCAGAAACAGGCCGCTCAGAATACAGAGAACAGGAAGTCGGCGAAGAGGGGTCGCCCCACTTACACAGGTGGCTCGAGGAATATTACTCGAGCCATGGAGTTATCGGTAAATTACAATAGACCGACCTTTGTGATATTCTGCAATATTAAGAGTTATTTTCTAATATTTCTAATATTAAGAGTTATTTTCTAATATTGCAGACAGCTCGGACCGTGGCGCAAGGTGGTACACCGAGCGTGCTGTCCGCATATCTTGCCGTCCACGGCACCTCGACAGATCCCACCACGGGCGAGCTTCGATATCCTGACGTCGCTACCCAGGAGTATTGCGTAAGTGTTAATATTTATTCTACCCATATTTGAAATTTTAGTTTTGGAAGGTTCAAGTTTAAATTTTATACTTATACTTTACTGCTTAATGTGGGTGTAGGAGCGGGTGGTTGAGCAGGCCGAGGCCTCGGGGATCGATTTTACCGGACAGAGCGATCCGAGGCTGCTGACCCCAGTTCTGGACGCCGCACACGGAGGGCACCACGGAGGTTGGGAGAGAGGCCGGGGACTGGGCCCTAGCAGGGCCCATATGAGGTTGGACTCCACCCCGGCGGTTACTTCCTCCTTCTTTAGTGAGCGACATGTCCAGCAGGAACTGGAGAGCTTGAGGGCCACCGTTCAGGAGTTGAAGGAGATGCTGGTATGTATACTACCTTATAGTAAAATATCATGTCATATTATAGATATCAGCATATCCATAATTAGTACGTAGCTTGAGCTTATTTGGTTTTAGATTTATGTTTGATTAATCATACATACATATGTAATTAAAATAAACAACGGTTTTCCAAACTAGATATCCAAATGGGATTTCGAAATAACTTGATAATGATACGAATTCGAATAATACACGGTTCCTACACGCTTCTTACACATGTTAGGTCTAGACGTGACAGGGTACATTGGTCGAGCCTCCACATGCATCTCCTTCGGCTGCGGCTCCGCAAGCCACTACATCGGCTGCGTTTCCGCAGACAGCTCCTATAGCTCCACCGCCCGCTCAGACTCCCGCAGCCACGGCTCCGCAAGCTACTACCTTGATGGCGGCTGCGCAGACCACATCGCTAGCTCCACAGGATGCTCAGACTCCCGCTCGCGCTGAATTGCATGGTTTATTGACCGAAGAGCAGGCGCACCTTATTCTATTGTTTATCAGAGGTGGAGCTGGACCGAGCTAGGGTAGATTTTTGATTCTTATTTTTTGAAACATGTATTTATTTATATCATACATATTGTACTACATTTTGAAACGATATTGATATTGATATTGGTTTATATTTATATCATATTTAGTATTTGGGTTTCTTTTGTATATTATATGCGTGAGATGTGATTATGAATACTGCGATATATGTTGTGTGATGATTAATTTTATATTTTATTGATATATATATATTATTGTGCACAGGGCGAGAAAAAATCAGGCAGCCCTTTTTAAAAAAAAACAGATAATATGTACCTACGGATTTATCTGTAGGTACAAATGTTGCCCCTACGGTTTAAACCGTAGGGGCAAAATATCAGCATTAACTGATATTTCCCTTCTGATCTCAGTATCAGGGGGTTGGGCTTGCCCCTACGGAAATATCCGTAGGGGCAACCAAAAGCCCCTACGGCTATATCCGTAGGGGCCAAATATCAGGATTTCTGATATTTTGCCCCTACGGATATGTACCTACGCATGTATCCGTAGGGGATAGTACGTGGCCCTACGGATAACTTCGTAGGTATAGATAATATATTTAAAAAAACCGTAAATAAAATAACTTTTTTCCCTACGGCCTACTCCGTAGGTGCAAATGGACCTACAAAGAACTCCGTAGGGGCAAGTTTTTGCCCGTAGGGGCAAGTTCAGGGCTTCAACTTGCACCTGCGACGTTTGCACCTACAGATTATTTTTTCGCCCCTACGGATATATCCGTAGGGGCAGTGGTTTGCCCCTACGGGTAAATCCGTAGGGGCAACCCTTATTTGTAGTAGTGATTGCAAGCACGTAATCAATCTTTTGCGCCCTTATGCGTTTAAATCTTGTAATCTGTAATATTGACAAAACATACTCGGAATTGCATAAAATATGCAAAATTAAAAATAAACATGATTATAAAATATGCAATAAATTCCACCAATCAAATACCCCCACACTTATCTTTTGTTAGGCCTATCAACTAAACTAAACTATGTTTTGACTAAAACATATTCTTACTCCTATGCTCCTTTCACGGGCATGCAATTGCATTGAGCGCATACAACAAGCGCTTAAACCTCTAAGTGTCCTTAGTAGGAGGAGTGCTGTCTCCTAAGGGTTTTTGGCGAATACTATCCATAAAATCCTAAAACAGATAAAAGAAAATAAAGGAAACAAAATTAAAAAAGTGAAAACTACATACAAAGATATGAACATACAAAAGAAAAGAGTTGAAAAAGAAAATTTTCGAACTTCCACTAGCTTTTCAGCTTTCATGAACCTTCATATTAATAGTTTTGATCAAATCTGAAATTACATCCCCCCTCAATAAAATATCATCATATTCTTCATCCATATCTCTCATCTAAACGTCAATCATATACCTCTATTGTAGGGTGTTTTTTGTCACCCCATTGAGATGGGAATACGCGTGCGTTTGTCAGGCGCACTACAGATTCCCCCTGCCTAGGGTAGGCCGGGGTTTAGTGATTGTGGGGATCCGAATCTCCGGCAGCCGCGGACTAAATTGACGTTAATTACCCCTCGCCTTTGGAGCGAGGGAACCTCCGATTGACGGGTTAAACTGGCCATGCGAACTCAATGTGCAGTGTACGTGTGTGTTGTTTTGGAAGGGGGTTTGGATATATCGGGAGCCACGCAGAGTTTTCACGGGGTTCCCGCTACCCGGATAGCGGGCTGGTGGTCAAGGGGGCTAGCAGCCCCTTTGCGGGGTGCGGGGCAGTGCCCTGGCCCAAAATTTTTTTGGGAGGGAGAGTGTTGTAGAGTATGTGTATGTGTACATATGTATACATATGTATATATATACATGTATATACATATAAAGGGGGGAAAAGACATCCAAAGGATGCGTGGGGCCAGCGCTTTGAGCGCAAGAGCGCTAGCGCGCCACGTGTCGGCACATGGGCGCTTTGCGCTTGAGCGCCCGGCGCTGGAGTGCAAGGACGCCACGTGTCGGCACGTGGGCGCTTTGCGCTTGAGCGTCCGGCGCTGGAGCGCCAGCGCGCCATGTGTCGGTACGTGGGTGCTTGGCGCTTGAGCGCAGGGGCGCCGGCGAGGAAAAGGGGGCTTTTAGTCCCAGAACCAGAAGCTATGCTTCAGAAAGGAAATCTTTATTATATATATATATATGTATATATATGGAGTTAAACTCCTAGGATGTTTTGAAGCTGGTGAAGGGCTTCTCCTCTTGAGCCCTAGTTCTTCCCTAAAGTGGGGTTTCTGGAGATGAGTCTCCTTCTTCTTCCTTTGTTTGGCCGGATCTTGAAGATCAAGAGATGTGTGATTTTAAAGATCTCTTCTTTTTAAGATCTAATGATAGATCCAAGTTCCCCTTTATGGGTTTTGTGGTGAAAAACTATTTAGTTTTTAAAAAAGACGGGTAAAACTCTTGATTTAATTCAAAAGAAAGAAGAAGGTTTGGAACCTTCAGAAAGGGGAAAGAGGCACAAACCCTAGGTTTTTTTTGAGAGAATTAAAAGTTGTTGCTTTATTCATCATCATTTTGCCTTATATAGGCTTACATATTTACATATAACCCCTTGGGCTATGCAAAAAATGGCATTTTGCTCATCCCATGGCTCATGTGCCATTTCATTTTTGCACATAAGCCATGGGCTTACAAAATATTGGCTTTATGCCCATTTTGCATACATGCATGTATAAAAGAATCACATAAAAATTATTTATTACATGATTTTGTTGTTGGCATAGGGAGGCTGGCCGCGGGCTCGCCTTGGGCATGGGCCTGCTTGACCTGGGTTTGGGCCCACCTACCTTGGGGGTTGACCTTGACTTTGACTCGGTCAACCGGGGTGCAAATTTTGACATCAACAAAGTGCCCCCATCAATAAATGTACACCACATATTTGGGTCGTGTGCATGAAATTGATGGATCTTCTTTCACGTGGAGGCGACTTGCCTTGGTTCCCACTTTTTGTGATGCACTGCCCTTTTTACGACGTGGACGGTCGACGCTTGATGCGTCTCCGAGACGGAGTGTCCGTGGTAGACGTTTCCCTAGCCCGGAGTGATCTGGTTTTTGCTTTGTAGGAAGCCTGCACTGCCCTTTTTGCGACATGGACGGTCGACGCTCTGATCCAGATGGATTTGGTTCCCGATTTGTGGGAAGCCTGCACTGTCCGTTTTACGACATGGACGGTCGACGCTCTGATCCAGAGCGATTTGGTTCCTGCTTTGTAGGAAGACTATACTGCCCGTTTTACGACATGGACGGTCGACGCTCTGATCCGGAGCGATTTGGTTCCTGCTTTGTAGGAAGCCTGCACTACCCTTTTTGCGACATGGACGGTCGATGCTCTGATCCGGAGCGATTTGGTTCCTACTTTGTAGGAAGCCTGTACTGCCCATTTTACGACATGGACGGTCGACGCTCTGATCCGGAGCGATTTGGTTCCTGCTTTGTAGGAAGCCTGCACTGCTCTTTTTGCGACATGGACGGTCGACGCTCTAATCCAGAGCGATTTGGTTCCTGATTTGTGGGAAGCCTGCACTACCCTTTTTACGACATGGACGGTCGGTTCTGCCCTTTTTGTGACTTGGATGGTCGGCTCTGGATTTGACTTCGAGGTGTAACATCATTCCAGGGGCAGAGCATCATCCCGGGGAGCATGATTCCCGGGGATCGAAGCATCATTCTGATTCGCGGAGCATAATTCCAGGGTTGGAGTATCCCACGGGGAGCATGATTCCCGGGGATCGAAGCATCATTCTGATGAGCAGAGCATGATTCCAGGGTTCAGAGTATCATTCTGAAGAGCGGAGCATGAATCCAGGGGATCGGAGCATCATTCCGATGAGCGGAGCATGATTCCAGGGTTCAGAGCATCATTCCGAAGATCAGAGCATGATTCCAGGGGATCGGAGCATCATTCCGAAGCGCGGAGCATTCTGACCGAAGCATAATTTCGATGTAGAGGCTGATTCCTAGGAGAAGCATAATTCCGACAGGGAAGGCAAATACTCCAAGGCGAAGCTTTATTTCGACGCGGGGTACACTCTGAGACGAAGTATGATTCCGACGCAGAGTTGTTTGGTTGATTTGATTCCGAGGCGGAGCATAATTCCGGCGAGGAGGACGCTGGTTGATTCCGAGCCGAAGCATAATTCCGACAGGGAAGGCAGATACACCGAGGCGAAGCATGATTTCGACGCGGGGTACACTCTGAGACGAAGCATGGTTCCGACGCAGAGCTGGTTGGTTGATTTGATTCCGAGGCGGAGCATAATTCCGGTAGGGAAGGTAGATATCCCGAGGCGAAGCATGATTTCGACACGGGGTAAATTCTGGGACGGAGCATGATTCCGCCGTAGAGGTTGTTGGTTTGATTTGATTTGGGTTGACATCAGCATCGCTACACTGGAATATGGTACCAGGAGCGAATCATCATTTGTCATGAGAGGATTTGGAAATTGGTTTTTGTTTTTTTTTGTTTGGCATCAGCATCGCTGCACTGGAATATGGTACCAGGAGAGAATCCTCATTTGCGCTTGTTTATCAGGAAGCGATGGCTTAGGAAATAAGTTTTAGGTCCCTATCACCTAAGACTTTTCAATTTTGTGAGCCGTAAGGGTCTCACAAAGCATTTTCTCCCTACGGGTCGTAAGGATCCCGTAGGTATATTTTCTCCTTAGGAGTCGTGGGGACTCCTAAGTGTGTTGGTCCTTTATGAGTCGTAAGGATCTCACGCGGGGATTTTCTCCTCACAAAGTCGAGAGGATTTTGTGAGTGTATTTCATCTCTTTTTCACGAGTCTGTGCCCTTTCGGGTTTTCACAAACACGCCGGCAGTCTTGCTGTTTTTACTCACGGAGCCCTTTTGGGTTTTCATCCATGCCCATTTTGCTTGTGGACATACCATTTTTTTTCCATTTATTTTTTCTTTATTTTGGTGGGACTTTGAATGTGGTCTCACCGGTAGGACTTGGGAGAGATTGGGGTTGTTTTACGCCCGTGGATTGTATACGGTTTTGCAGGATGTATGATCCAGACCGTAGGGCCGGAAAAATTTCGGACTTTGTCGGCGTCTGCATCACTGCACTGGAATATGGTACTAGGAGCGACTCATCATTCGCCGTTGGGGTATGGGATTTGGAACTTGGTTGGCGTCTGCATCGCTGCACTGGAATATGGTACCAGGAGCGACTCATCATTCGCCGTTGGGTATGGGATTTGGAATTTGGTTTGCGTCTACATCGCTACACTAGAATATGGTACCAGGAGCGACTCATCATTTGCCACTTGGGTATTGGAGAGTGATGGCTTAGGAGACAGGTTTGGATCCCTATCGCCTAAGGCTTTTCAATTTTATGGGCCGTAAGGGTCTCATAAAGTATTTTCTTCCTACGAGTCGTAAGGATCCCGTAGGTGCATTTTCTCCTTAGGAGTCGTGAGGACCCCTAAGTGTGTTCTTCCTTTGTGAGTCGTAAGGATCCCACAAAGGTTTGTTCTCCTCATGTATCGTGAGGACACATGAGTGGGTCTTCTCAATGGAGCATAATTCCGAAGGCGGAGACCAGCCGCGTAACAGGTGATTGTGGTGGGGCATGGGTATGACGAGAATTATTTGAGCCCGTGGATTGTATACGGCAGTCAATTTGGGGACTGGCCGTAGGGCTGGAGAACTTTGAGAAATTGGATTTTGGTTGGCGTCTGCATCGCTGCACTGGAATATGGTACCAGGAGCGACTTATCATTCGCCGTCGTTTTGTTTTTCTTTTGGTTTTTTTTGTTTTGTTTTTGTTTTGTTTTTGTTTTACCGCGATTGCTCTATCATTTCAGCTTTTTTTATCGCGAAGATCGCGATTGCTCTATCATTTCGGCTATTTATTCGCGGTTGCCCCATCATTTCGTCTTTATTTTCATCTTTATTTTACTCGCTGATTTTTATTGCGAGTTGCCCCATCATTTCGAATTTTCTTTATTTTTCTTTTACTTACACATTTTTTGTTTATTTACATTTTTTTTACATTCCCAGTTTAACGACTTAGAGGTCGATTGTTCCCAGTTTAATGACGTGGTGGTCGACTGTTTTCAGAGTAAGGCAGATGTCTGAGAGAATGAGTTTCACGAAGAACTTCGGTCTCCGTTTGTATGAAATTGTTGGTCGCAGCTGGACTGTTTGTTAACACGCCTTTAGACAGTTCTATCTCTCCTGCCTTGTATTGCTTTTCGACCCAATCTTTGAAGACGAAGCAGTCCTCAATGGCATGACCTATCACTCTGTGATAGGGGCAGTATTGGGGTCGTCGGTCATATTCGCTTCCTGCGGTCTTTTTGACTCTGGCAGTTGTAGACCGTTCTTCGGGGCGTCTTTGAATATTTTACGGATTTTGTCCCTTCTGAAGGAATAGACCTTATCTAGCTTCTCTTTGAGTGGAGATTCTCCTCCCTCTCCGAACACTGGCTTCCGAGGCTGGTTGGCGTTAGGCCCGCTCATCCCTTGCTTATTTCGGTTAGCCGAAGTGTTGAAAGATTCAGAATCATCGGAGTTTCCGCCTTTGTGATTATCATCCTTTCGGTTTCTCCAGGACCTATTGTTATTTTGGAAATCTGAGGAGGACTCCTGCTTTGAGCGCTCCAGCATCTGAACTTTCCTGGTCAGCTCTTGGAATGTTTTGAGACCCGCGGTGCATAGAAACAGGGCCATCCAATTGTTGAGATTTCCGACGAGGAGGCTAACAGATTGGTCCTGCTCTATCGGCGGTTCGCATTTAACGGAGAGATTGCGCCATCGGGTTATAAAATCCGTGCTGCTTTCGTTGTTCTTGGGCTTGGTCCTTACGAGCACGGCAATGGTGATCTTATCGTTGACGCTCATGAACCTTTGTCGAAACAAAGACTCCATTTGGACGAAAGTTGTAATGGAGCCATCCGGTATTCTCGCGTACCAGTCGAAAGCAATATCGGTCAAGCTATTAACGAATTGGCGGAGGAGAAGCGCATCGTTTCCCCCAGTATTCCCGCATGAGGCTTTGAAGTGGGCGATGTGCTGATTCGCATTTTCCGTCCCATCGAATCTTCCGAATTTGGGGATGACATAGCCGCTAGGAAATTCTAACAGATCATATTGAGCAGGATATGGTCTCCCGCTACTGCTAACATCTTTTTGCGCTTCAGCTTCGGCTACCAGCGTTTTGACTTTGGTGGCAACCAAATCCATGATTTGACCTTGAGTTAGCGGGCTACTGTCATCGGTAGCCAAGACATTTCCCGAGATAGGATGTGACTGATTTTCATGCGGTTCGCCCACTTTTGGATTTGAGGGAATAGGCGTTGGCTACGTTGGGACACCGTTTCCCGGTTCATGAGCAGAGCCCTGCGCTTGATTGGGCGGCTGAGAGGCAAGTCGGGCCGTGAGCTGCAAGACGACGTTCATCAAGTCGTCAATTTTGGAGTAAAGTTTGGCCATCTCCTTGTCTTTGCTTCTGAGCTGTTTTCGGAGCTCTTGGAGAAGTTGCTGCTCTGCATTCTTGGGACGGAAGATTGGCTCCTCTTCACTTTCCAAGCCTGACTCCTCATGGACCGAAGGGTCTTTCTGCCTATCATCCTCATCGAGAGGGTTTTTATCATCCAGCGGAGGTGGCTGTTCTTAGGAAGCGGCAACACATTCAAGCCGGATTGGATTTGAGATGTGGTGGCCCCGTCCTTCCTCTTGCTGCGCGTGCCCACCATGTAGACGGTGTGGATAACACATTCAGCGATCCTTTCATCTCTGGTGGCTGGTTTCGCGGAGTGGTCCGGGCTTTGGAAATTCACAAATTTTAACATGGCTGGAGCCCTAGCCCTTTTGTTGGCTCTGTATCTGAGCTGCTTCTCCCTCAGCCTCTCTGCCTTGAGAGCTTGGCAGGCTTCTGCTCTCCGGGAAGCCACCATAGGCCGAGTGATGGGGAGGCTTGAGAAGACATCCGCCCACTTGTCCGTCGGAGGCATCGCCTGGGCTTGCCTGTGACGTCTGGCACCCTCTTCTGTTCTGACGGCTTTGCCCCCAGCTGGGGCCATGGAAAGCCGTTCAGACACCGATTTGTGTTTGGGTTGGGCGCCTTCGAGACCACCACATTTGGCCTCTTGCCTTTCGAGGCCGGTTTGTCGGTTACCGGAGCTTGAGGTGCAGGGATAGTATTAGCCGACACGAACATAATAGAGCCAAATGGTAGCGGCTCCTCCTCCCATTGTCGCCCAAGACTGGCCAGAAGGACCGTCCTGGAGTCCATCTTCATCGTGTAGGAGACGGGAGCCGTGCTGAGAGCTGGGTTCATCTTTGGAGACATTGTTGAAAAGCGATTGCTTGAAAACCTGCATGAAAGAGCATTATTTTAGTATAAATATAGATATGTATATTGATTGAGTTCGCATGAACGTTTAACCCGAAATATGGGAGGAGAGATAGGTCCCACCGGGCGTGCCAGAATCTGTAGGGTGTTTTTTGTCACCCCATTGAGATGGAATACACGCGCGCTTGTCAGGCGTGCTACAGATTCCCCCTGCCTAGGATAGGCCGGGGTTTAATGATTGTGGGGATCCGAATCTCCGACAGCCACGGACTAAACTGCCGTTAATTACCACTCGCCTTTGGAGTGAGGGAACCTCTGATTGACGGGTTAAACTGGCCATGCGAACTCAATATGCAGTGTATGTGTGTGTTGTTTTGGAAGGGGGGTTTGGATATATCGGGAGCCACACAGAGTTTTCACAGGGGTCCCGCTACCCGGATAGCGGGCTGGGGGTCAAGGGGGTTAGCAGCCCCTTTGCGGGGTGCGGGGCAATGCCTCGGCCCAAATTTTTTTTAGGAGGGAGAGTGTTGTAGAGTATGTGTATGTGTACATATGTACATATATACATGTATATACATATAAATGGGGGGGAAAGACATCCAAAGGATGCGTGGGGCCAGCGCTTTGAGCGCAAGAGCGCTAGCGCGTCACGTGTCGGCACGTGGGCGCTTTGCGCTTGAGCGCAAGCGCGCCACGTGTCGGCACGTCGGCGCTTTGCGCTTGAGCGCAGGGCGCTAGCGTGCCACGTGTCGGCATGTGGGCGCTTTGCGCTTGAGCGCAAGCGCGCTATGTGTCGGCACGTGGGCGCTTCGCGCTTGAGCGCAGGGCGCTGGAGCGCAGGGCGCTGGAGCGCAAGCGCGCCACGTGTCGGCACGTGGGCGCTTCGCGCTTGAGCGCAGGACACTCGAGCGCCAGCGCGCCACGTGTCGGCACGTGGGCGCTTGGCGCTTGAGCCCTTGGGCGCCGGCGAGTAAATGGGGGCTTTTAGTCCCAGAACCAGAAGCTATGCTTCAGAAAGGAAATATTTATTATATATATATATATATATATATATATATATATGAGAATAATGGAGAAAAGAGGCCATAGGAGGGGATTTCCTCCTATGGCGTTGATAAAATACAACCTCCACCAATCTTTTCGACGATCGGCTCCCATCATCTTCATCGTTATCATCTAAGATGTGGGTACACCAAATTTCATGTGATTCTACAACCTTTTCACCGTTGATTTAGCAATGTAAAAAGTTCTATTGTCGGTAAACCGTTAATTTTGAACCCAATAAATCAACGGTGAAAAAGTTGTGGAATCACGTGAAATTTGGTGTACGCACATCTTAGATGATAACGATGATGATGATGAGTGCCGATCGTCGGAAAAAATGGTGGAGGTTGCATTTTTTCTACGCCATAGGAGGAAATCCCCTCCTATGCCTCTTTCCTCCATTAATCTCTCTATATATATATATGTATGTATGTATATGGAGTTAAACTCCTAGGATGTTTTGAAGCTGGTGAAGAGCTTCTCCCCTTGAGCCCTAGTTCTTCCCCAAAGTGGGGTTTCTGGAGATGAGTCTCCTTCTTCTTCCTTTGTTTGGCCGGATCTTGAAGATCAAGAGATGTGAGATTTTAAAGATCTCTTCTTTTTATGATCTAATGACAGATCCAAGTTCCCCTTTATGGGTTTTGTGGTGAAAAACTATTTAGTTTTGAAAAAAGAAGAGTAAAACTCTTGATTTAATTCAAAAGAAAGAAGAAGGTTTGGAACCTTCAGAAAGGGGAAAGAGGCACAAACCCTAGGTTTTTTTGAGAGAATGAAAAGTTGTTGCTTTATTCATCATCATTTTGCCTTATATAGGCTTACATATTTACATATAGTCTCTTGGGCTTTGCAAAAAATGGCATTTTGCCCATACCATGGCTCATGTGCCATTTCATTTTTGCACATAAGCCATGGGCTTACAAAATATTGGCTTTATGCCCATTTTGCATACATGCATGTATAAAAAAATCATATAAAAATTATTTATTACATGATTTTGTTGTTGGCATGGGAGGCTGGCTGCGGGCTCGCCTTGGGCATGGGCCCGCTTGACCTGGGCTTGGGCCCACCTAGCTTGGGGGTTGACCTTGACTTTGACTCGGTTAACCGGGGTGCAAATTTTGACTTCAACATCTATATATGTAAAATCATCCCTACACTCGAGAATTCAATCCAAGCTACAGTAGCTTTGCCTTAATACCTTAGTACTATTTCTTTTTATTAAGGATGGATGGATTCGCTCACACACCTTTTTTATGACCGTTAATATTTCTTGAGACACTAACCAACCGATTAATGAATGTTCTTATTTACTAAGGCATAAATAGATTTTTCATATATATAAGTCTACTCTTGTAACTATCTCGGGCTCAGTAGTGACTCTCAGACCAGTTGGTCTAAGGCACTAAGTGATAACACACCATCGCTGTATATATATTTTTTATTATTTATTGCCCTAAGTACTTACAAAACTAGTGTTTTTATGCGTCATTTATATTTTGTTGATTTTTATATTTTGTCCTTCATACTAAGGCATTCCAGGCAAATATATTGGTATTCTCTACTATCTCAAGTTTCAAGATGCGTGTATGTGCAATTTGTAGGATGTATAATTTCTAAATTTGGACTTACGAATTGGAACTATTTTTCAGACTTATTTTTATACTCAGATTCAATAACTTTTTCATCTCACTCAACCTTTGGGAATCAAGTTTATGATCACATATTACTAGCTTAATTCACAAATATCTATTTTTCTTGTTCTTCTTAAATCTCTTCCTCTCTTTTATATACATTTTTCATTCTCTTATTTTCATTTTCAAAATTTTCTCTTTTTTTTTTCAAAAGAAAAACCTAAAAATGAAAATAAAAGAAACTATGAAAATCTAAAATAAATAAAAAAGAAAGAAAGATGAAAAGGACCTAAAAAAACTAAAAGAAAAGAGAAACTTTATACAAAACCAAACCACTTCCCCTCGCACATGTTAGTGATATATGCCCTAGAGGCCATTATTGTATAGTAATGGATTGTATATTATATTTTGGATGCTTGAGATATATACAGATATAATAACAGTCTTGCTCAACATGATAGTATATTATCTGGTTTGAGTCTATCTTTAACATATATACAGGGTGTAATTGGTTTCTTTTAAAATATATACAGGGTGTAATTGGTTTCTTTTAAAATATCGCTAATATATGTTGATAGAGCCTTTAGGATCTTTGCTTGACTACTAGTGTTGTGATGGCAGTCACACTAGTGGGAGCTGGGTAGTCTATATGCACATCCTTAAACTTGTCTCTAGTTGTAGGATTATCGACACCGGGCATCGATACTTCAGAGTAGACTAGTTTATACGTTTCTTATCCCTGTCATGGGAGGTGGCCTATCCTGCAGCCATTGGTATACGGTGCTAAAGATAGTATACATGTGCTCATTGGGTTATGAGTTACACTGGACGGACTCGCTGGGAACTACTAGTTGGTATTATACCTATCGTCGGTTAGCAGTTCCCCGGTGATATGAGTACAAATTAGTCCGTTGACTTGACATCACTATTCGTCTCGAGTGTGTTCCCACTGTACTTAGATTACTACCCTACCACGGCTCAAATGATTCGTGCTAATAGGTAGTAGTTGGGTGTAGTCCCAAAGCACTTGGAAGCAGTAGGGGATAGAAGGGATTTGCCTCTCCCGGTATTGGGAGTTGAAATCGCGTTGTGTACGGTTAGCCAATACACGAAATCCCTTACCAGGGCAAGTGAGATTTACTGGTAGGTACACCAATAGTTTCTCAGGGTGTAATTGGTTTCACACCGACACGATTGTCACGACCCAAATGTGGAACGTGACTGACACATAAATTACGCAACGTCTAGAGGCGTAACGTAATTCAAGTAAGCCAAAACCCAGAATCTAAACCTTGAAATGAATAGAGTGATAAAAATACTTGTTTTTAAAAGGTTGATTTTAACAAAATAGAGTTACATCAAATCATTTAAAAGCATCAAGTTTTATAAAAATTTTAGAAGAGTCTCCTTTGTAAAAACTGGTCCCCAACCGATACATAACATGAATATATACAAGCAATGATAAAAGGCATCCCCAAGCAGGAGCTAGCTCTTCGCCGAAATGGCGAAACACAACCACAGGCAAGATATATCATGATAATGTGAAAACCATTTAAAAGAAAGAAACAGAAAAGCATAAAGTCGGCTCACACGAGCTCGACACCAGATATCAAATAATACAGTTCTCACAGTTCAGTCTCTAGGTCAAATATACAAATGGTAGATGGAGTGTACTAGATACAAAAGTAATATACATGGTGGGAAACAAAAGAATATTCTCACAAAACTAATCTACAAGTATAACACTCAAGTCGAAGCAAAAGGAAGCAACATGAGTAGTAGCAGTGCGCCCGCCGCGACTATGCTGACGGGTCGGTCCTGCAAGACACTGTGGCACAACGGGGGTGAGTTGCTAACTCGTGATAGTAAATAACATCTAATGAGACAATCGAAAGTATGCACGCAAAAGCGTCAAAAATCTATGTAAAACTATGATGCGATGTACTAATATGAATGCAACATGAATAAATGATTAAACATGAAATCTGGGTACATCTGTTATATGAAAAACTGAGTTTTTATCTTAGAAGATTGTTGGTATAGTAAAACCAAAGTATCAACATATAGAAACAACAGAATCCTGTATCAAGTATCGACACTCAATATCTCGGGTGCCGTCTCTTAGATCGGCCCTCAAATCTGAATCACACGACTCTGGTCGGTATCCTCCGGATCTCCGCCGGGTCAATAATCACCGATAGGTAGTGCTCCCCTGCCAGGCTCAACGTCACTCTATATGATCTTCTTGCCCCGGGATACCTCACCGGGTCCACTATGTACCCGCAGACGGTGCATCCTCTCTCCTCGAATTGGGTATATGTACATACGCGGTTTAAGAACCGAGAAAACTCATGGTGGTCTCTACACATCATATCACGAGAAAACCGCAATTTCCATTTTAAAATGATCATAAGTTTATAAAAGTCTTTTGTGGTTTCCCCGAAATTCAGAAAATCTCATGAATACGGAAATCTCCAAGACGAATCACAATATATGCATATGTTGATGATAGTGAATGTCCATGATATCAATATGATGCAATAAGATGAATGACTTGGTGACTACATATCAATAATGATGCAATGCAAAAATGCCGATTATTAAACAAGTTCTATAGTATTCGTGACATAGAAATTATCAATGGCGTGTGTGTGTTCGAATAAAATAGTGCACGTGCGGCATGAACCATTGGTAATTATGCAAGTTTCCTAGTGGGATAATACTAATGTGCATGATGATGCAAATGCAATATGAATATGATATACGTATATGAATACAAGAATTATAAATAAATCCTAACTATCGGGCGCTTTACGCCATCCAAGCGATTGCTCCATAGATGTAACATCTACTTACCGGAGCGTCTCGGCTAATTGAATTTGACCATCGCCTTTTGTTTCCTTACCGCGTCCGACGTCTCCGCAAACGATCCTAGAATCGCACAAACATAACATATAAGACTAGACATCCGATAAAACTCGATATCAAGACCACACGAAAGAATTAACGTTCACAAGCTAAACACGTGTCCACTTAGTGCATAAAACACGAGCGACAACGTCTAAGACCACTCCTAGGGACTGTTATACATAGCAAATGCCTAATCTAGAATCGAAACGTCCATATCGTATATTAACAAAACGCTCATTTTAAAGTAAAATGGTCCCAGATTTTATTTACAGGTTAAATAGGAAAAACAAAGTATACCAAATATCCTACATGACCCACAGAGAGCTACCTACAAAAACCCAACATCCAATGCTACAGTAAAATCGGCGGCGCCGAGAAAATAGCTATTCTCGTCGGTCGAACAGTGGAGGGTTGGGTCCGGGTATTTAGGGTAAACTCAGGGCTCTAACATCATTCTACTATATTGTTAGATTAAATTATAGACCAACATACAGATAACAGATTCAACAGAAACCTAAAACTTAACAAAAACACGACTTTAACACTAAACTTAAAACAATACGGTATTTTAGTGCAATTAGTTAGGTTAATAAGGCTATTAGACGCTAATCTACTCTTAACTACCCAATTAAGCCATAAAAGCTTTAACTTAACCTAACCCTCACTTTAAAATCTAAACTTGCATCAAAACTACTTTAACACCTAATTAAGACTAATTAAAGTAGGGATTAGCAAAACAAGAAGGGAACTTGGTTTCATATCTCAAGAAGATTAGAAAAGACCCTAATTTGATTGCCACCAAAAGAAGAAAATTGCTTCAAGAAACTCTTTAAGAGGTTGAAGATAGGAATTTTAGAGTGATTGGTTGTGGATTTGTGGTAATTAGTGTAGGGTTTTAGTGATTCAAGAGGGGGTTTGCAAAGGTGGAAGGGAGAAGAAGAAGAAGAGGAGGAGGAGCAGAAGAAAAATCTAGAGAGTTGAGAGAGGGAGAAAGAAGACCTTGCCATGGCTCACCCATGCCTCTTATTTAATGCTCCATGCTATATTTTCTTTTTCTTTTTATTATTTATTTTTTTTGCAAAAATTCTAGAACCATCCTACATTTTAAATGAAAAGAGCATGTTAACAAAATGTGATTAGATTTCCATGGTTACAAAAACTAGTATCAACCTATACTAACCGATGATTAACACTAGATTAGTGTGTAAGTGTATGTTAAAATAAATTTTTTAATAATTAATAATTAAGGAAATATATAAGTAAACAAGAAATTAAATAAATAACTAATCAAATACCAATTAAATAAGTAATTACATAAGTAAATAAGAATATTTATGTCGATGTGGAAAATAATTGTTAACTAAGTTTGTATAGAAAAACACATGCTATATCACTAAATAACATATAATTATCCTAAATGATTTTTAAAACGTTACAACGACTTGTTGCACTTTTAGGGTTCTTACATTTACCACCCTCTAGGCTCGATATGTGATACTCTTAGACGAACAGACCGGACTGTACGAAGAATGTCACCTATAGGCTCAGTAGGGTTTTCGGACGAGTTATCGTGTCGATCTTCCCTTCGACTGATACCTGGATAGCTGTTACGTATAGCTAGTTCCATTGAAATGCTTGTGATTAAATCCACTGCCAGCGTATTGTCGAGTCTTTAGAGTCCCACACAGAGGATTTTCCGGTTCAGGCGAAACGGTGTAGTTTGTGTATGGTTTTACGCAGGGGTGTTCGATTGAACACGTGTATTTATGCACGTGCTTTAATCGGACGGTTTAGTAGTACTAGCAGGTTTGAAAGACAGCCAGTTTTGATGCTAGTATTATATTGCTCTGTTTTGGGTATTTGTATTTTAACATGAATACGGTATTTATACGAATACGTGTATTTATATAAATACGGGTATTTGTGCTGTGATACAAATACATGTATTTATTTCAAAATATGAATATGCAAATTTTTTATTTTTGGTACAAATACAGTATTCGTATTTTGGTAGAAATACGGTATACGTATTTATTATAAATATAGGTTTTTAGTATACTTGTTTATATAAATGCATTTGTAATTATTTATAAGTGTACGTATATGTATAATAGTGAGGTGGTTACACACTCTTTCTCTCTTTTCTTCATCTTAAACATAGAAGTGTGAGGGCTTGTGATTCACCCTAGTGAGTCACCAAGCCTGTTAGTGTATATGCCCTAGAGGCCATTACTGTATCATACTAGTTTGTATATTACTTGATGGAAGCTTGGGATATTCACAGTTGTATATACAATCTTGCTCGAAATGGTAGTATGCTACTTGGTTTGTCTCTGCTTTAATATGTGCATGTGTTTCTTTTAGCATATTGCTGATATACATATTAGTAGAGCCCTTAGGATCTTTGCTTGATTACCAGCGTGGTGATGGCGCTCACACTCGTGGGAGCTGGGTGATCTATAAGCACATCCTTATACAGGTCCCTAGTCGTTGGACTATCGAGACAGGGCATCGATACTCCGGAGTAGACTAGCGTATGCGCTTCTCATCCCAGTGTGGGAGACGGTCTGTCCCACAGCCGTCAGTACGTCGTACTTGAGATAGTATACGGGTGCTCGTTGGGTTACGAGTACACTGGACAGGACTCGTCGGGAACTGTTGGTTGGTATTATACCTATCGTCAGTTATCAGTTCCCAGGTGACATGAGTACAGCTTAGTCCGCTGACTTGACACTGTCACTTCGCCTCGAGTGTGTTCCCACTGCACTTTGATTACTACCCTACCACGGCTCAAAGGAGTCGTGCAAACAGGTAGTTTTTGGGTGCAGTCCCGAAGCACTTGGAGGCAGTGACGGTTAGACAGGATTCGTCTCTCCCGGTATTGGGGGTTGACATCGCGCTGTGTCTAGGAGAGCCATTACACGAGTAGTCCCTGGCCAGGGCAAGCGAGATATACTGGTAGGTTTCCAGTGTTATCTCAGGGTGTTCTGGGCTTCACTCTGGCACGACTTGTACCGCTATTAGGGGACTGACGTTTACCGCCCCCTAGGCCCGCCATGCGATGTATCAGACGAACAGACCGGACTGTACGGAGATTGTCACATACAGGCTCAGTAGGAGTTCAGATGGGGTTCACCTCGTCAGTCTTCTTATCGACATCTACCTGGGGACCGTTACGTACAGCTAGTGCCGCTTGCGGTCTGTGGTTAAACCCACTGCCAGCGTAGTGTCGAGTCTTTAGAGTCCCACACAGAGAGCTATTCGCCTTTAGGCTAAATGAGTAGAGGTCGCATGGTTTTCCGACAGGGTTCGTTCACATTCACGCACTTGTGCACGTTTGCTGTCCGGACAGTTTATACTAGCGGGCTTTGGTTTAAGCCGGATCCTAGTATATGATTTGAGATTGGTTTTTCTCATTGTGTTCGTGTTCTTCGGATCACGAATGCGGGTGCGTATGCACAGTTGCTTGAGATTGAGGGAGAGGACCTTGATTAGGGTTAATGGCTATTGTCATTTTATTAACCCTAATGTTTATGTGTGTGTTATTGTTAATTAGTAATTAGTTTAATAATTGTCCATGGTTATAGTTGTTGACCATTTGACTTCTTTGACTTGTTGACCTAGGTTGACACTTTGACCATCATCATTTCTTTTGGAAGATGCTTTTTGATATTTGCAAATTGAAATGATAATGGTCATGTCATGATTTACCATGATAATTATCTAGCTAATTATTCAATTAAATTAATTCACACATATTAGTGAGAAGGGCTCTATTATTTTCTCATTCTCTCATATCATTTCTCTCTCTTGCTCATCCTCTCCCTCAAGCTCTCTCCCTCTCATGTGTTGAGAAACAAAAAAGCTTGAGAAAAACCTTCACTTTATCTTCTCTACTCTCTTCTAGGGTTCAAGTCTTAGCATTTCTTGCACTCTAGTTACTCCTAGCTTGGAGTTGAAGCTAAAGGTCGAGGCTTTCGGGTGGATCCTTCTTTGACGGGAGAAGACAAGCAAGGTGACCTCTTTCTACCATTCCTAGGAGCAAGGAGAGAAGGACTAAAGACCAAAGGTATAACCTTTCCATCACTTAGCTACTTTGTAGTTAGCTCTAGCAAGTTTATGTTTAGCAAAGATCCTCACATGCTTGGTCCATGTTGCCTAAGTCCATAAAAATCCAATTTTTATTATGTTTTCCGCCTCCCCGTAAGCACCGGGGTGGGCAACGTGGACTTACAAAGCCCACCCACTCTATTGTTTGAGGTGTGAAGGGATAAGTGAGAGTGTGTGAGATATTTTCACAAGTGAGGGTTATCTTTCATAAGTGAAGAAATTTCTCTAGTTGCTACCTCTTCATCATCTTCCTCATTTTCTTCTCTTGAACTTTGAGAATTAAAAGAGAGTATTTAGTTTCACAAACTACACCACTCTAAGTATCTTGTCTTAGCAAGAATTGATCTTTAGTTGCTTCGGACGAAACTAATCGCTTGAATCGGCATCCTCGGGTGGATCGTCTTTGACACAGAAGATCGTCTTCGAGAGATGGTTCTATCAAACCAAGGAGCTTGAGGAGTCAAATTTCAAGATCCGAAGGACCGTCTACAAAGGTTGTAATTTCAACCAAGTAGTTAAAACTCTAGTTAGGGTTTGTTTAGTGTAGTGTTTGGGCTTGTATCCTGGAGATTTAGTTTTTTGTGTTCAAGATTTTAATGTTTTTGATTCCGCATAGCCGTAGTTAACACGGCAAGGAGCACATATACACTTACACCGGTATCAAAGCCTACCCAAATACTTAACTAACAGAATAGACAAAATTTAGAGTTTCAAAACCAAAATAGTTCCATAACGGTAAATCTAGATCTATGTTTCTGTTGTTTTTAAAAGAGCTTCTAACTTTTTTTTAAACAAGTGCAGAATGCTCCTTATAAAGTAACTAGAACACCAAAGAAAAATGAGGCACTCAGTCCAAGAAAAAACCGCCGGAATTGGTGATTTTCCCGCCCCTGCCGGTTTTTCTAGGGAGTTGTGTCTCGTGTTTCTTGTGGTGTTTTGTACTCTTTGATTTAGGATTTATCATTTGTTTGATTTTTCCTAGATTTCATCTATTGTTATCATTGTGAATGGGCAAAAAGAAGTGTTTCTAAGTTAAAATTTTAACATCGTTTATTCGCTTTAAGTTCGTGTATGTGTTTCGAAACGTCGATTAATTGCTATACATCGATTAGTAGGGGTTGCACATATCTAGTATCTTGTTTGCGGTTTGTGGATATGAAGTATTGGATCGTCGTGATTAAATATCCGGGGGATGTTAGAAGAGTGTTCTTTTCTTTCATTCATGTAATTTGTAAAGTGATGTAATATTCTTTTGCGGGGTACATCCGGGTTGAGATTGTAGCCACTTTGTATTTCATTTACGTTTTCTTGCACCTAGGATAGACCCAAGGTGGGGTGCATAAACTACCGGGTTCTTGAAGTGTCGAGTGGCTTACTCATCTCATTAAGAGAGGTTGCTTCACTTCAGGGATTTGGCGGGTAGTTTGCCGCACCCGTAGGGGTCTAGTGTTAGTTATATGTATGCCCTAGAGGCCATTACTGTACATGTGATGTATATTGTAGTGGATGCTTGGACATATATAGGGAGGACTTTCTTGCTCGACATGATAGTATGCTATCTGGTTGCTCTTTGTCTTAATATGTAGATTTGTATTGTGATACTGTCTTGCTCTCACATGTTGACAAAGCCCTTAGGATGTGTACTTGAATACCAGGACTATGATGGAGATCATACTAGTGTGGCCAAAGGTAGTCCACAAGTACACCCTATAATTGTTCCTAGTCGTGGGAGTATCGAGACAGGGCATCGTTACTCCAGAGTAGACTAGCGTATGCGCTTCTCGACCCATATGATGAGCGATGGATGATCCCATATCCATTGGTGTTTGACATCAGAAAAGGTATACGGGTGCTCAATAGAGACTGGGTACACTGAACGGACTCGCCGAGAACTCCTAGATGGTATTATACCTATCGTCGGATAGCAGTTCTATGGTGATACTGGTACAGCTTAGTCTGTAGACCAGAGATCGTCATAGAGTCTTGTGTGATTCCCACCGTGCTTTGATTTCCACCATACCACAGTCAAGAGATCATGCAAAAAGGTGGTTTTTGGGCACAGTCACGAGTCACATGGAGGCAATGAGCGATAGAAGGGGTTTCGTCTCTCCCTGTATTGGGAGTTGATGTCGCGCTATGCTCGATTAGCCATAACATGAAATCCCTGGCCAGGGTTGCTGAGATTTACTGGTAAGAGTTATCAGTAGTTTTTCGAACCGTTATGGACCTTGCATCGGCATGACTTATCAGGCTATTGGGGTCTGACGTTATACCACCCCCAGGCTGTTGATATGCGACATATCAGACGAAGAGACCGGACTGTACGGTAGTGTTACTGATTGGATTCGCAGGAGTGTGAGCAGACTTTCTTATTGATCTTCTGATCGCTCAATACCCGGGTGGCCGTTACGTTTAGCAGACCGTTTGCGGCTTGTGGGTGTTTGATATGATCATCACTTACTGCCGGCGTATTGACAAGTCTTTAGAGTCTTACACAGAGGTTTCCCGGTTCATGCGAAACGGAGTAGGTGCACATATGTGATATATGCGGGACCGAGATTAATGCGTGTATGTGATACCGCATTCTATTCTCGCGATGTGTGATATCGGCCGGTTATATGTGATATAGCCGGGTTATTGGATCAAGTGTTGATTCGATGAAATGATATATATATATATATATATATTATATTCTCACTTAAGTATTTATTATTCTCACTTATGATACATTTAACATATATGTGATATATGTTTAATGTATTGTTTTCTTTATGCACAAAATATATATGTGATATATATTGTTGTGACATGCTAGGTTACACATGTAACATGGATGTATGAGACTAACACCATGCTAGGGTTAATGTTAGGGTTTAATATTTATTCTTAAGTAATTACAAATTAGTGGAGCTATTTTGATAGTTAGAATCTTGGAGAAGCTTGAAGATAACCATTGACTTAGTCCACTCTTTTGTTTTTCTTAAGATATTTATCAACCCAACCATTAACCATACACAATGGTTAACTCTCTATTTGAGTTAGTATATGGTTGATATACTCACTCATGGTTTCATTTTGAACCATATGATTTATTTTTTCATCACTTGAGCATCATCTTCTTCCTCCTCATTTTATGCTTTCTAGCTTTTGTGAAAGTGATGATAAATTGCGAGAAATTGAAATCTAAAGTGAGCCCACTTCCTACTTCATCATCCTCAACTATTAGCCATTTAGTTTAGGGTGTTTACTTCACTAATTTGACACATTAGTGAAGAGGTAGCATAAGCTTGAATCTCCTCGACGTAGATCATCTTTGGCCTCGAAGACTTCGAGCAAGTTTGCATCTTTCACCTTGTGGAGCCTCTCAAGAGTTCGGGAGATTCTTACTTGCAGCGAAGAGACTTCTACATGGAGCATTTGAAGTGAAGGACCGGTCTACATGTTCGGTTGTCTAGCACGACAGCAAGGTTTCGGGTAGCATTGCCATGCCAATTTCAAATTTTTTCCGTTCTAGATAACCCTAACCTAGAATCGATACTAGAGAATCATGCGGAATCGATAAAGCAAACAACTTTACTTCTAAGTGATAGGGATTACAACCTTTTGTTGGATATAGTGCCCTCTAAGTCAATTATTGGATCGCAGGTACGTGATTGCAATGATTGAGGGAGGACCTATACCGATATAAAAGTCTTACTCGAGATGATAGTATGCTATCTGGTTTGTCTTTATCCTAGAATACATGCTTTAGTTCACTATTGCATGTTGATATAGCCCATAGGATTCTTGCTTGACAGCCAGCAGTATGATGGCGATCATATACGTGGGACCTAGGGTCTGTAAGCACATCCTTAATGTGTCCCTAGTCGTAAGAGTTTCGAGACAGGGCATCGATACTCTAGAGTAGACTAGTGTATACAGTCGAGACCCCGACGAGGAGCGATGGCCGGTCTCACAAGCCATTGGTATCAGTTGGTTCACCTAAGGTGTATACAGGTGCTCATCTCGTTATGAGTACACCGGACAGGACTCGTGTCACGACCCGAAAGAGCACGTGACTGGCCCTTGAACCATATGAAGTTTATATGACTCCATCTGATCCAAGTAAGCCAGATCCCAGAAATCTAAAACCATTTAAGGAGTAAATAAAGAAAACCCAGAAATCTAACTTTGTTACCACCACACAAGTAATATGATATACAACGCCGAACGGCGAGGATCAAACTCAAAAGAACTCACAATAACATGAAAACCGTAACACTACAAAGCGCAACTCTAAGGTCGAAATAATACATCACTAGTGTCTGAGTCTGAAATAATATACAAGTTTTGGTTGATGGAATTTCTAGATACAAAAGAATAATACATATACAAGGGTGGTTCTGATGCAAAGAACCCACCTACCAAGCAAATCACCCGCAAAAGGAAGCAATGTGCCGGAAATACCGCTATGGAACCTGTACGGCAAAACCTGCAAGAACTGTGGCACAACGGGGGTGAGTTGCCAACTAGTGAATAGAAAATATCTACAAGCAGAAATTGAATGCATGATATAATCATAAGTCAAAACGATCAGATATAATATAAACCTCAAATGAATGAGTCTGAAGTATGGTAAAGTGGCAATGTAACATCTGAACATAAGTGTAGTGCCAAGTACTCGTGCCAGTGCCTCACGTAATAACATATCATAAATATGATGTATGTATGCGGTAAAATGAAAAAAAAGGTATCACGAATGAAGTCACCAGAGAATTAGTGTCGAGCATCGACACAAATATATATCTCAACATCAAGTAAATCCCATATATCATGTATCCGATATGTATGCAACATTCATGAAGGTACTCTAATACATGATGCAATGCATATAAAATAAATATGGAGTAGGGGAGATATAATATGCCATCGACCATAGAGGTCCCTCACATCGACCATAAAGGCCCCGAGCACATAGGCTCCTCTCATATCGAGCTCATAGGCTCCGAGCACATAGGCTCCTCTCACATCGAGCTTATAGGCTCCGAGCACATAGGCTCCTTTCATATATCGGGCATCCGTCAGTCCGGGTCAGCCCCCACTCTCATATATCGGGCATCCGTCAGTCCGGGTCAGCCCCCACTCTCATATATCGGGCATCCGTCAGTTCGGGTCATCCCCCACTCTCATATATCGGGCATCCGTCAGTCCGGGTCAGCCCCCACTCTCATATATCGAAATGCATATATAAGTTTGCATAGATCATCATGATGATATATTAAGTAGGTGTATATATATATCGGCGTCCCATACCACTAATATATATATACTATGGGTATACATATATATTTCAGCGTCCCATACCACTGATATATATACGCAGTAGTAAAACAATCCAGAATCATCATATGTAACCATATCACAGTGTGAAATCCATGAATTATAATACATACAACATGCAACACTAATATGAGCATGGAACTATGTAAAGGCATATGCACAAAGGAATATGAATCAATAACATATAAGCCTGCAATGCAATGCGAGCCATAGAGTAAATGGTAAATGAATAGTAATGCAGCTTGCCATTTGAAATAAGACAAATTGGGGTTTTTAGTAAAATAAGGGCTACAGTGTTTTTAAGATATTCCCTATTCGTTAGTCTTTTGAAATAGGTATGACTTGGGTCTAGTCTAACATCTACTATGCAAACTACAGATCTAAGTATCAAGTCAACCGGGAGGGGTATAGAATCCACCTAAATCTGAGTCGATATAAATATATATACATATAATAATCGGTGATCCCGCCTAAATAGTATCGCGTACGATATAGTATATCATATGGAAATCCTCAAGTCATGAGTGCGAATCTATCATCAATATAAAGCTCGTACGGTAAATCGTCGTATGACATCCCAATAGCTGGGTACGGGTCAATATCACATTATCTCATCAATTACTTGGTATTCTTATCATCATATCACATAATCTGGGGTACTGAATCTAAGTCTAGTATAAATCGATACCATCTATATAAGTGTGAATGCGGGGGTAAAACACATGCCCAAAGGCCCGCTAAGAATCACATGTCGTATCCCAAATACGAATCATATCAAATCACCGATCTCACGGCACTAAGCCCAATATCATCGACTCATCTCCAAAGTCATCCAATATCATCATCAACACAGTGTAAGTATAATGAATATGCAAGGGTGTGCGTGTGGGTGTAAACCTATTCTAGGGTTCGTGGCTATGAACTACACTAGTTACTTCTAAGTCTAAACTATCCATAAAACACCTAACACAATATCCATGACACACTATAACTATTATATATAGTATATCAACTACGGACTGCGGGGGTGCTACACGCCATCCACCCGACTTCCCCCTGCAGATATAATCTACTCACCTTGCGTCTTCATTGTCGACGTCACCACGCGTTTGCTTGTCGTCCCAAAGTCTTCATGGGGTACCTACACATTAACGTATCGCAAATGCGTATCAAAACCAATTCCAAACTAAAACGGCATACGAATCTCAAAACGATACGCTATGATCTATAGGTTAGAACCTATGGACAACGCCTTCCAAAACCTTTAATCAACCCTCGGTATCGTCGTATAAACGCCAAATAGTCGAGGGAAAACACAATACACAATTTCTGAATTAAAAATACGGAATACAGAAACACAAATCCAAAACAGCAACTAAGGGAATAAGCTCTAGATTTCACCCAAGGTCAAATTAGACAAATCTACACATACCAGGGGTCTAATCTACTGACAAGGGGGCACCAAAAAAAAACGAGCCAATTCCTCTATGGTCTGGCCATAATTTGCGGCTAGAAGGGATATATTTGCGGCCGGGGTTGGGAGTTAGGGGCTAGGGTTCTGGTGGTAGCTTCCCGGGTGCCTGCACATCTCACTGTCTAACCAAAATATTTTTCAGAGTCTCAGGTTGATAGCAGATCTCATATAACTTTCATAGATTCCTTAAATTTTTCGATATCGGTTTCTATAAATCCGTATTTTGGGTTTAAGCTTCAGGTTTGGGTCTCAATTATAGCACTAAGGTGTTGGTGTAGCCTCTAATGAGCTCAATTTCACATTACAACACAAATTCCCTCAAACCCTAACTAGGTTTTTCTTTAAGTCCATAAAATACACAATATCGGTTCTATCACAACATGGGGGTATAAGTAATGCATAAACTAAGCTAATGATCCAGAAATTATCTCTTTTGGCAACTCAAGAATTTTCTTGAGTTGCCCATAGTGGCCAAAATCCTTGCTTTCTTGGTCCAATGTGTAGATCTTGAACTTGTGCACATTTTTTATGAAATGAAGATGGGGTTTTGGTGTAGTTTTCATGGTGATTTGGGGCTAATGAAGAGGGGAGGGAGGAGGAGCAGCAGTAGCTCAGAAAAGAGAAGAGGGAGAGATTGATGAAGGTGAAGGAATGGGGACAAATGACAAAGTCAAAGCAACCCCTCTCTTTTCTCTCTCACACCATACCTTATATTTTATTCCTTTCTCATTTCTTTTTCTTTTCCTTTCTTTTTCCTTTCTCATAAGAATAGTAACCCCAAAATAAAACCATGGCAAGAAAAATGTAACACAAGTGTGGAAAAAGATATGTGCATGTTTTGCACAAAATTGCTAAAAAACCGATTAGTGATTTTTAATCGCGATTAGCACTAAATTAGAAAAAAACTAATCATAAAAACTTAGAAATGGCATAATTCTCTAAATTACCCTATTTTAGAATTTTCCATAATTTTCTAAATTTCCCCCCCATTTATTTGTATTTAATTATACCGAATTATTAAAATACTCAATAAAGTAATATTAAATTATAAAATTTCCCAAAAATGATATTTTATTATTTTGAAATGTTACAACTCGCCGGGAACATGCTAGTTGGTATTATATATATCGTCAGATAGCAGTTCCCTGGTGACATGTGTACAGATTAGTTTGTCGACCTGAGATCGTCATTTGTCTCGTGTGATTTCCCACTGTGCTTAGATTACTACCCTACAACGCTCAAAGGAGACGTGCAAACAGGTTTTAGTTGGGTACAGTCCCGAGCCACATGGAAGCAGTGAGTGGATCGTCGGGGATTCGTCTCTCCCGGTATTGGGGGTTGATGTCGCACAGTGTACGGGTGGCCATCACTAGAAATCCTCGGCCGAGATAGTGGAGAATTACTGATTTAGATCAGTAGTTTCTCAGGAGGTGATGGGCTTCATGCCGACACGATTTATCGCGTTATTAGGGGTCTGACTTTATCCACCCCCCTAGACTCGATATGCGATACTCTTTAGACGAACGAACCAGACTGTACATATATTGTCACTGTCAGGCTCAGTAGGGTTTCTGGATGAGTTCACTCGTCAGCTTCCCTTTCAATCAATACATAGGCAACCATTACGTACAGCTTGTACCTCTGACGTGCTTGAGGTTATACCCAGTGCCAGTGTGTTGATGAGTTATTAGAGTCCCCCACAGACCGTTTCCCAAGTTCGGGCGAAACGTTGTAGAGGCCGTATGGTTTTATGGCAAGGTTCGGAAAATGCATGTGCGTTTTCGCACGTGTCATTTTTCGGGCAGATAATACTGGTCGGCTTTCGTTTAAGCCGGATCCGAGTATTATACTGTGTAGATATAATATCTTTGTCTCAGATGCATTTGTATTCGGTCGTAATACAAATGCGGGTATGTTTATACCATTACGGGGTTATCCTGATATTCGTTTCAGGATCACTTTTGGAAGTTCCCAGTTTCCAGTTTTCTATCACCCGTCTTTAACATTCGGTTAAAGACGGATTTATCTTTTCTTGATGAGTGTGGAAGGCTCTAGATGTTTCTAGAAGGTGACTAGGATAGTGACTAGGCTTGTGAGTCATTAGTGCATTAATGGTTTTGATGACTAAGGGTTATGATTCATTGTTTCATTAAATGTGTTCATACAAGGTGTTATATGACTCACTCTATTCATTTAATGTTATGGTCACCCTCCTAGCTCCTATACTCACCTCCCTCCCCTCTATATAGTGGCCGGCCTCTCCCCCTCTTGTATGTGGATGGTTGTTGTTCATTTGGAAGAAAAGATTATAGTTTTGGTGTATGGAAATTTCATAGCTCATTTCATTCCATCACAGTTTCAAAAGGCAACTTCATTAACCGTTCGTCCATAGCCTTGGACGTAACGAGACAAAGTGTTCTACTCATTCTCTACATCATCTTGGTCGTCTCTTTTGGCAAACTTGACGACCGAGTTGCCTCGGTTCAGAGGCGGGAGGCCGTTTAAAGATCCGTCGACGTGGTGCCACCTGGACGAGAAGATTGGAGATTCAGGAGATCGGAGCAGCCGCAACAAAGCGTGGGATGATGGTTGAAGACCGAAGGACTCGGATCGTTCGGTATAACATTTCTACCTACTTTGTAGTTTGTTAGTTTAGCTTTGGCAGATCCGGGTTATAGTACGCGATAGCGCCAGTTGTAAAAGTTTTTGTTCCGCATTTGGCATCTGTTAAACGGCCGGAGCGCTACCGTAGACTTCCAGTGGTATCAGAGACTCACCATTAAGCTATACTAATTTGTGCTAACACGTTTAAAAGATCGATCGAACGGAATTTCCAAAATCGCAATTTTCTGCACACAAGTTTCTGTCGATTTTTTAAAGGGCCTAAAAATAATTTTGCATATCACAGAAAAGCGTGCAGGGTTTTTAAAGAATTATGGGAAAATTTGGGCACGTGATCCCACAGTACCGCCGCGGATCCGCGGTCAAAGCTAGGGTTTGACCGCGGAACCGCGGCCAGTATGTAGGAACAGTGCGCCAAATTTTCCAGAGAGCTTTAAATAGGAAATTGTGGTTTTTTGGTACTATTCTTTTGGGCCCAGTTTTTGTTACTGTACAGCAGATGTACGTGGGGCCCACTTCGGGAAGTTTTTGTCTATCGAAATTTTAATCTTGTTAGTATGCAGTATTTACATTATATCTCCGACCGGAAATGTCATTTGATCGGTAAACCGCGTCTGATTGCTATAGTTCTTTTAGACGAGTTTGCGAACGTGACATTCGCGTTGATGTTCTGTGTTGTGCTGTGATGTTGCGGATATGTCGTAGTGGATAGCAGTGTGCAATGGTAGTGCAGTTTGGATTTATTTATACATTTGATATTGCGGGGCGAGCGTCCAACATGTGGACTGCCGCCACTGCCTGTTTGTATAATATTCTTTTGGGACACGACCAGGCTGAGGTCGATATACCCGTTGTACATATTTTTATTTCTGTACTAGGTTTACCCCACGACGGAGTGCACGGATAGCCGGGTTCTGGAGGCCAACGGGTCCGTATTTCATGGCTTTGAGAGGCAGAGGGGCCTCACTCTAGAATTGGCAGACTATTCGCCGCACACGTAGGGGGTACAGGTTGACCCAAGGAGGGGTGCTCAAGTTACCGAATTCCGTGAAGTGCCGGGTGGTCTATTCTTTTTGCTGTAAGGGGCTGCCTCGCTTCAGGTTTTGGCGGGTAACTTGCCGCACCCATAAGGGTCTAGGTTTCATTGCACAGGCTATCCACACGACCAGGGGAATGTCGGGTTTCAGTAGCGGCTCTGTGAAACCCGGGGATCCCAGATTATCTGTATTGTTTTGTAATGCTTATTACTTTTCTGTAATGTTGCATATTATCACGCCTGGAGCGATTATTGTATATTGGTATATATACTATTAGATGTTGTATATGTTTTACATCCGCGCTAGTCCAGCCCCCGCTCTGTCGTTAGTTAAGTAACCTAACGGGTGATGACGAAACCCAGTGACGAATGCGGATAGCATATACGTACATTTTATTTTCGTTCTTTTCTGCTGTGATTGATTGATGGGACTGCATTGATTCTTATCAATGCAAGGATAAAACAAACTTATATTTGATGTTGTTGGAACAAATTTTAAAAGGTGTTATTACAAAGATGTTTCCTTTTGTTTTGCATAGCGGTATTCAGTTGGAATATCCTGCACCTCATTCGACGAGGCAAGGGCCGAGATCCCTTCACCGGGAGTGACCCCTTGGGCAGAAGTTTACGTCAGGGTAATAACTTTAATATAGTCGATTACAAGTTGCTTTGCATCGTGGTATTCAGTTAGAATATCCTGCACCTCATTCCACGAGGAAAGAGCCGAGATCCCTTCACCGGGAGTGACCTCTTTAGCTAACGGTTTTCGCCACTATATTTTTATAAAAAGCTATCAGGTTCCTTCAACGAAATCAAGTTCATTACGTTAAAGGTTTTTTCGCCAAAAACCAGCCGTAGCCCTCCGTCATTTCTTATGGATAGTCAGTAGTATTCAAGCTATGTTTGTTGGCCCTTAGTCAAGGCATAGTGTTTGGTAGCTGCTGGGTATTCATTTGTAGCATAGATAAATGCGTTGGTTTGGGACAGTCGTATTACTTTGTTGGCCCTTAGTCAAGAGTATGTACGGGTGGGTTCAAATCAACCAGGATAATGACGGGAAGAACTTGACATGTGACTTATGATTTGTTGGCCCTTAGTCAAGGTCATAAGCGCATGGGGCAAAAAATCATATCGGGAGTTTCAAACATACAGCAAAATTGCCAGGCAAGCGCATACCTTCTGGAGTGTGATAACTTGAGTGGCTTCCATCAAGTTATCATGCGATGATAGTTAGATCCCGATTCTCACTGATGAGTTGGTTTACTCTTCGGGTGATCCCCACTAATTCTTCTTTCAGGTTTGGAGGAGAATTTGAGATAACAGTGGGAGGTTTCTGGATTAGATAAAGTGATAACAATTCTGATCTAGGTTAGAGTGCACGCAGAGTGTTTCTTTTCTCTCTCTCTCTTTGGCAGCGACCTTTGACTGACCCTAGACTATGACTCAGTGACCAAGTTGACCGAACCTTCTTAAAATACTGGCTTTTGGATTGTCTAGAGTTGCATAAGTCATTGCCGCTCCTTCTTTTACCCTTTGTATTTCTCAGAACACCCCGTATTACTACGGACATCCACTTCCATTGGATAGATCCATCGTATGGTTATATACGAACTCAGAGGGACTTCTTCGAGGATGGATCCAGGTTCAGGAGAAATAGAATAAGGTATTATTCAGTTGTCTTTTATTATCACCTTCTCTCAGGTTGCGAGGGCTCCTTAGTTTAGGAGAGTGCACCTATTACGCTTATTGGATAGTCTTATTCCAAACCATAGGCTGGTGCCGAAAGGTAGGGAATGAAGAAAATCAATTAGTCTAAGTAGGGTGTACAAAAGATAATAACTAAAGACAAAATAAAGGGATTAGAAAGAGGGCAAAGTAAATTGCAACTATTATCATTCACGATCAAACCGCGTACTTCATCGCCACTCCTATTTCACCTTTGCCTTTTTTCCCCAGTTCGGGAGAAATAGAATAAGGTATTATTCAGTTGTCTTTTATCATCACATTCTCTCAAGTTGTCGGTACTCCTTGGTTTAGGAGGGTACACCTATTATGCTTACTGGATACTCTTCTTCCAAACCATAGGCTGGTGCCGAACGGTAGGGAAGGAAGAAAACCATTTAGCCTAACGAAGGTGTACAGAAGGTAACGACTAAAGACAAATAAAGTGATTTGGAGAGATGGAAAAGAAATATACGGTTATAGTCATGAATTGGATTATGGAAGAGGCATTACTAAGAATACCAGGATACCCCTACGAAACATTTTCATGTTTCAGTTACACTGTGCATTGTTAAAAGAAAAACTGATTTCCTGATTAGATACTTACTCCAGGGTATGTATTTACCAGGTATGATTCTCACATCTGTATGGTTTTACAGATGATGAGTGGGAGTAGGTTATTGGGAATAAAGGTGATCATCCTCATTATATCAGAATTCGTTGTAATTGGTGATATTTGAGGAAGTCGCCTGAGTTTTTGCCGGACGGCATGTATTTGGTTTTGAGTATCCCTTATTGTGCACCAATTTCAAAATGATATATCTGTACGTTTATTTTTATAAAGTGAGATATAACTTTTTGAAATTATGTCCGTGACATTTACCTATATCAGTTGACGATTGGGTAAGGAGCATTAAACAACGGAGTAGTTCTTAAACCATAAGTACTGTTTTCAACCTACGATGCACAGGTTTTGTGTTATTCAACTCAGCGGACTTATACAGAGTATTGTATGTTGTCCAGTGTCCATCAGGACAAAGGGGTTGGTCCTCGTACTATGTTCTGTTTACTTATGACTTCTCTAGTTTTTAGACAAGTGTTTCGCAAAAATACAAGGTCTAAGTTTTGAGAAGTTGTGGGTATAAGAATAAAGTAGAGAACCAGATGTTGCAGGTATCGGGATTCTTCAAAGAAATCGAAGATGTAGATACTTGTGAATGGTATTCAGTTGATAGTAAAGGTTATGAGAAACTTGTTTCTCTTTCAGGTTACTCATAATTGGATGGATTCCTAAGTTGAGTAATACTGATTAGCCTCTCTCCATTAAGTTGATATGCACTGGAAACAGCTGCATGATTAGAATCTGGTTCCAATTAAATAAGTGCCAAAGTTTCTATATTGCATGGTTCATATCTTAACGATGTTAAGGTACGGGGAGTTGTCTAGCTTATGCTTAAAACCAGACACTGGATAACTCAAGGCACGTTTCTGTAATGGCAGTTTATGGGTTGACCCTGGCTTTGACGAGGGTTGACTTTCTACCATCTGGAAGATCAATAGTGATATTGTTCTTGACTCACCACAGTTTTAGTAAAATCGATTTTTTCAGAAAACGGTAGTGGGAGTATGGTAGAACTGGAAGTGATTCCAGAACCGCAAACGATTAGGGAAAATTTAATAGGACCTATATATTCAATCAGGTTTGACATTCCATTAGCCACTCCGCAGATATGGTGGGTAACCTCAGACACCCGAGAGGTACTCCGGTAGCCTCAAGGACGGTGACAGGGAGGTTCTTGTTTACCAAGACTTGACACTACTGTTGTTCCAAGCTATGAGACCCGGCAGGAGGTTAAGTATAGCGTCATTCTAAACTAGCTTTAGAAGTGGACGTATATATTATTCTGCCAGAGGGTTGTCGTAGTCAGTAGGAGTAGCGGAAGCAAAGTGGGAAAGGAGCTTATGTCTATTTATAGACTTGAGCAGATATAGCGAGATAGATCATCTATTTTTGATGTGAAAGTCATGGGTTTGACTTCATCAGAATAGGGGATGGATCTGTTAAGAAGGTAGTAGGGTGTAATGTCCTGGTATTTGGATGACATACACAGATTAGGAAGTAAAATTCCTATACTACGATCAGTTGTACTTTGGTCGTCACACAATTGTTTCTCCAGACAGGATATGGATATAATATCTGACATTCTGGTTACTAGATTTATGGTTTTAGATCTAGATTTGGGTAGCTTCCCAATTTGGGTACTTTGACAGTATTCTAATGGTATTTAGAATAGATGACTCCTGGCAAGGTGGTGTACCTGCAGATGATGGAGTCACCCTTTCTAAAGGTGTCTTATAGACTAAAGGGGAGAGGGACGTGCATGATTGGCAAATCACTTGCTTAGGCAATTGAGTCAATCGTGAGATGTCAAGTACCACACCAGATGTTGTTTTTGCACTAGATGCGATAAGTTTATATTAATCCAATTCTGAAGAAACATAAAGAAGCAGTTTTAGAACATAAGTGCATGTTCTACGGATTTGATGACGGCAACCTCCTTCGGGAGACAGTTATCATTCCAGGCTTCAAAGGTGACATGGATGACAGAGTGATTGTCAGAGTTATAGTTTTCCCTCTGACGAGGAACAGTATTATGGACAGGTGGTCCAAGAGGATACTGTGGGAGGCATGGTGCGCGATACTGATTAGGTTCAGTTATCGATACAGTCTAAAAAGTTTGGATTTGAAGTTCATTTATGAACTAGGTCCCATCAGATATCCAGACATATTCTAAGACAGGTATTACTCGATTCGGGAGATGCCTTTCTCTGCGAACTTGAGATTAAGAGAGACATAGAAAGAAACATCAGGGCGGATCCACTCACTGAAGCTATGAGTATGCGATATCGCAATAATAGCCTTAAGTGCAAGTTGGAGATTGTTGGATATAGTGCCCTCTAAGTCAATTATTGGATCGCAGGTACGTGATTGCAATGATTGAGGGAGGACCTATACCGATATAAAAGTCTTACTCGAGATGATAGTATGCTATCTGGTTTGTCTTTATCATAGAATACATGCTTTAATTCACTATTGCATGTTGATAGAGCCTATAGGATTCTTGCTTGACAGCCAGCAGTATGATGGCGATCATATACGTGGGCCCTGGGGTCTGTAAGCACATCCTTAATGTGTCCCTAGTCGTAGGAGTTTCGAGACAGGGCATCGATACTCCAGAGTAGACTAGTGTATACAGTCGAGACCCCGACGAGAGGTGATGGCTGGTCTCACAAGCCATTGGTATCAGTTGGTTCACCTAAGATGTATACAGGTGCTCATCTCGTTATGAGTACACCGGACAGGACTCGCCGGGAACATGCTAGTTGGTTTTATATATATCGTCAGATAGCAGTTCCCTGGTGACATGTGTACAGGTTAGTTTGTCGACCTGAGATCGTCATTTGTCTCGTGTGAGTTCCCACTGTGCTTAGATTACTGCCCTATCACACTCAAAGGAGACGTGCAAACAGGTTTTAGTTGGGTACAGTCCCAAGTCACATGGAGGCAGTGAGCGGATCGTCGGGTATTCGTCTCTCCCGGTATTGGGGGTTGATGTCTCACAGTGCACGGGTGGCCATCACTAGAAATCCTCGGCCGAGGTAGTGGAGAATTACTGATTCGGATCAGTAGTTTCTCAGGAGGTGATGGGCTTCATGCCGACACGATTTATCGCGTTATTAGGGGTCTGACTTTATCCACCACCCTATACTCGATATGCGATACTCTTTAGACGAACGGACCGGACTGTACGGATATTGTCACTGTCAGGCTCAGTAGGGTTTCTGGATGAGATTCGCTCGTCAGCTTCCCTTCCAATCAATACATAGGCAACCGTTACGTATAGCTTGTACCTCTGACGTGCTAGAGGTTATACCCAGTGCCAGTGTGTTGATGAGTAATTAGAGTCCCCCACAGACCGTTTCCCAAGTTCGGGCGAAACGTTGTAGAGGCCGTATGGTTTTATGGCAAGGTTCGGAAAATACACATACGTTTTCGCACGTGTCATTTTTCGGGCAGATAATATTGGTCGGCTTTAGTTTAAGCCGGATCCGAGTATTATACTGTGTAGATATAATATCTTTGTCTCAGATGCATTTGTATTCGGTCTTAATACAAATGCGGGTACGTTTATACCATTACGAGGTTATCCTGAAATTCGTTTCAGGATCACTTTTGGAAGTTGCCAGTTTCCAGTTTTCTATCACCCGTCTTTAACATTCGGTTAAAAACGGATTTATCTTTTCTTGATGAGTGTAGAAGGCTCTAGATGTTTCTAGAAGGTGACTAGGATGGTGACTAGGCTTGTGAGTCATTAGTGCATTGATTATTGCATTAATGGTTTTGATGACTAAGGGTTATGATTCATTGTTTCATTAAATGTGTTCATACAAGGTGTTATATGACTCACTCTCTTCATTTAATGTTATGGTCACCCTCTTAGCTCCTACACTTACCTCCCTCCCCTCTATATAGTGGTCGGCCTCCCCCCCTCTTGTATGTGGATGGTTGTTGTTCATTTGGAAGAATAGATTATAGTTTTGGTGTATGGAAATTTCATAGCTCATTTCATTTCATCACAGTTTCAAAAGGCAACTTCATTAACCGTTCGTCCATAAACTTGGACATAACGAGACAAAGTGTTCTACTCATTCTCTACATCATCTTGGTCGTTTCTTTTGGCAAACTTGACGACCGAGTTGCCTCGGTTCAGAGGCGGGAGCCCGTTTAAAGATCCGTCGACGTGGTGCCACCTGGACGAGAAGATTGGAGATTCAGGAGATCGGAGCAGCCGCTACAAAGCGTGGGATAATGGTTGAAGACCGAAGGACTCGGATCATTCGGTATAACATTTCTATCCACTTTGTAGTTTATTTTTTTAGCTTTAATGGCAGATCCGGGTTATAGTACGCGATAGCGCCAGTTGTAAAAGTTTTTGTTCCGCATTTAGCATCTGTTAGACGGCCGGGGCGCTACCGTGGACTTACACCTTTGCAGTCCGTTCCTTCGCTTCATAAGCTTCGAGTTGTGGTCCCTTCGCTACGATCATCAAGCACCCGGACTCTAGAGAGGCTCCATGAGGTGAATGATCCATGCTTGCTTAAAGACTTCACTATCCAAGATGATCTACCTTGAGGAGTCACAAACCCAAGCTATCTCTTCACTAATTAGGAACTAGTGAAGCTAACACACTAATCTATATGGCTAGTATAGAAGAGGATGATGAAGTAGGAATTTTGCTCTCTTTAGTTTTCTTTTTCTCACTTTATTTCATTATAAATGAAAAAGCTAGCAAGTTTTTTTTGGAGGAAGAAAAAGATGAAGTGATGAAGAAATAAAATGAGCTTGGGTTAATAATGCAATCATGGCGAGTTAGTAAATATCATGGCTAACTCATGTAGAGAATAAACCATAGGCTAGGGTTAGGGTTAGGTTAATAAAAATCATAGAAATATCCAAATGGTGGACTTAGTCAACAAGAAGAAAATATCTTAGCATAAATCCACATTTTGAATTATCTAAAATGTTTATTAGAAACTTAACCCTAATTACAAGTATGGTATAAGTCTCATAAACCCTAGTTGCATGTATAACCTAGCATGTTACAATTATACATATCACATATATATAATTTAGTAACAAAAGAAAAGAATACATTTAACATATATCACATATATATCAATGCATCCTAAGTGAGAAAAAGAATTACTTAAGAGCTTATATTAGTTAATGTAATGTAATATATCACATATATAATTACACATTAAATCATTAAATCAATAGTGGATTTAATAATCCGCCTATATTACATATAACCGATTAATACAATATGTATCATTTTATCGAATCAACACTTGATCCGATAACCCGGCTATATCACATATACCCGGCCGATATCATATATCGCGAGAATAGAATACGGTATCACATACACGTATCAATCTCGGTCCCGCACATATCACATATGTGCTCCTACTCCGTTTCGCCTGAGCCAGGAAACCTCTGTGTAGGACTCTAAAGACTCGTCAATACGCCGGCAATAGGTGATGATCACATCGAACACCCACAAGCTGCAAGCGGTCAGCTAAACATAACAGCCACCCGGGTATTGAGCGATCAGAATATCTACAAGCAAGCCTGTACACACTCCTGTGAATCCAATCAGTAACATTACCGTACAGTCCGGTCTCTTCGTCTGATATGTCGTAAATCCAGTCTAGGGGTGGTTAACGTCAGATCCTAGTAACCGATAAGTCGTGTCGATGTGAGGCTCATAACGGGTTGAGAAACTACTGATAACACTTACCAGTAGATCTCCATAGCAGCCCTGGCTAGGGACTTCCAGTTATAGCCAATCGAACACAGCGCAACATCAACCCCCAATACCGGGAGAGACGAAACCCCTCCTATCGCTCTTTGCCTCCATGTGATTCGGGACTGTACCTAAAAGCCACCGTTTTGCACGTTCTCATGAACGTGGTAAGGTGGAAATTAAATCATAGTGGGAATCATACAAGACTCTATGACGATCTCGGGTCTATAGACTAATCTGTACCAGTGTTACCAGAGAACTGCTGTCTGACGATAGGTATAATACCATCTAGGAGTTCTCGGCGTGTCCGTTCAGTGTACCCAGTCTCCACTGAGCACCCGTATACCATCTTTGATTTCAAACACCAATGGATGTGGGATCATCCATCGCCCATCATATGGGTCAAGATACGTATACGCTAGTCTACTGTGGAGTATCGATGCCCTGTCTCGATACACCCTCGACTAGGAACAATTATAGGATGTACTCATGGACTACCCTGGCCCCACTAGTATGATCTGCATCATAGTCCTAGTAGTCAAGTACATATCCTAAGGGCTTTATCAACATGTGAGAGCAAGATAGTAATACAATACAAGTCAACATGTTTAGACAAAGTGAAACCAGATAACATACTATCATGTCGAGCAAGAAAGTCCTATCTATATATATCCAAGCATCCACTATAATATACATCATATGTACAACAATGGCCTATAGGGTATATACATAACTAACAATCTCCCACTTGCACTAAGGCCAGCTGTTGTAGTATCTCATACCCAACATCTCGAAGAGTTTCTCAAATTGTATCTGGGGTATAGTCTTTGTGAGTGGATCCGCAATGTTGTCCTTCGTGTCAACTCTCCTGACCTCGATCTCGCGGCGATCAACTATCTCCCGGATCAGGTGATACCGTCTCAGAATATGCCTGGATCTCTGATGGGACCTGGGTTCCTTGGCCAAATCCACAGCTCCATTGTTATCACAATACAAAGGTATTGGATCCTCAATGGATGGAACCACTCCAAGTTCAGTTTTGAACTTCTTTATCAAGACAGCTTCTTTGGCAGCATCGTTGGCAGCGATGTATTCTGTCTCCATCGTCGAGTCTGCCACGGTTTCCTGTTTGGAACTCTTCCAACAAACCGCCCCTCCATTTAGGGTAAAGGCAAATCCCGAGTACGACTTAGAGTCGTCCTTATCACTTTGGAAGCTCAAATCGGTAAAGGACTCCACTTGGAGTTCTCCGTTACCATACACCAAGAACATCTCCTTAGTCCTTCTCAAGTACTTGAGAATGTTATTCACAGCTGTCCAGTGACTCTCTCCAGGATCCGTTTGATACCTACTCACTACACTTAGTGAGTATGCTACATCTGGTCTGGTACATAGCATTGCGTACATGATAGAGTCTACTGCTGAAGCATAGGGTATCCCCTGTATGCGAGCTCTCTCCAAATCAGTCTTGGGAGACAACTCTTTGGAGAGAGTGGGTCCAGAGATCGTCGGTAAATTCCCACGCTTGGATTCTTCCATACTAAACCTCTTTAGTATGTCAATGTACCTGGATTGGGACAATCCGAGTATCCTTTTATATCTATCTCTGTCACGCACCGCTTCCCAGTGTACGGCGAAGGGGACGCGACGAGGTCCGCTACGTATATACTCAGAAGTACATACGCTAAGCGTATCTAAGCAATATAAAATAACTACACAAGAGACAAGAAATAAAAAGAACAACAACTTTTATTTATTAACATTCTTTGTACAATACATGAAAGGAAATACAACTGAAATAAAAAGATACCAAAACAGTGGCAAAACAGGAAATGAAAAGTACAGAAAGGAAAAGTGTACAATGAACTAAAGTGCAGGGTCTTCGGCAAACTGGTCCAAGTCTTCTTGGGATGGCTCGATCTCCGCCGGGTCTAAATCACCTGACGACATTCAAAGAAGAAAGAAACAGAATGTCGTCAGCGAACAGGTCGCTCGGTAAGTCCCAAATGTAAGAGGAAAGTAGAAGAAGACAGAATAAGAAAATATATTTTAAAGTGTATACTATTGTTGTAATTTCATGTTAACGCTGTTGTTTGTAGCTTGGTACAGAAGGAAGCCAGTGTATAGGGGAGTCTCTATATGCCAGAGACTAAGGGCACATATAGTACAAGGAACCGTTTATGCCACGGTACAACAGCAACTGGATTCATGTTAGGTGTATTAAATCTGACCACCTCATGCCACCTTTAACACCTTCCATTCCAATCTACCCCTTAAACCCCGCGATGTCTTGTTTGTATCGTTATCTTGTAAAATTGTATTGATTGTATGAGTGATTGACTGACTGACCGAAACCATGATATCAGGAACGGTTATAACCGTAGAGTCATGTAAATGGAATACTGAGAATCATGTAAAATGAATATATATGCATGGTTCGGTTCAGTCAAGTGCATAAATGGATTCATGTGTTCATAGATTTGGAATATTGTAGATTATAGATTGACTTGAATCATATTCAAGTCTTATTAATCAGACTCAAATCCGAGTCAGACAATCAGGGATGTGAATCGAAGTCTTATAATTGCTAGGGTCCTTAGGGTAATTTATAAAACTTGAGGGGGTTTTATGTAAAATTACTTTTATATACTTTTCAAAATACACCTCAAGTATTTATTATTTGTCTTTAGAGTTGTAATGAGGGTGGATTTTATGGTGTGACATTTCTAGTGAAAATATCCTAGTTTTATAAATAAGGGTATTTATCTGCAATTTTGATTTATTTGAAGTTCATGGTATTTTCGTGTAAAATATATTCTTGTGATTTTTTAGGAAAAGGTGGAAAATTTATATTATAATAAAATATATATTTAAATGATAAATATACATATGTCTGTACAAAAATAATTTTAATAAATATTTATATTCCAAAAATCTCATTTTCTTAAGATATCGTATTTTAAACCTTTCGAGACCGAATGCTCCTTTCGGAGGTCCGAATTTTGCACTACTAAGCCCGAGGGTGCACGATAAACCGTATTATCCCTAACAGGTTTCCCAAAGGTGGGATGTAGTGGCTCTTTGCAAAGATTGTAAAATACTAATCCTGTAGAAAACGGTTTTATAAAGCAAAAGGTATTTATTTGCAAAAGTGTAAATTTTCCGTATTTTAGATTCTAGGGTTTTCTAAGCCAACTAGCCTATTTCTAAATGGTCTAAACGACAAGTCGTTAGAAGTCTCAAATCGCCTCTTCACCGCCAATTGTGGTCAGGTAAGTACAAGTGAGGAAGGAGGGATCCGCTCACGAATCATGAGACGGGTCTTTTAAAGTTACCTAAGCTCACTTGCCTAGCCTCACCACAAAGTCAGGTTTAGATAAACGATCGATATCCACAACTTATCGTATTTTCCTAATAAGTGGTATTTGTTTAAAATCATAACAAAGCTAAACTTTTAGAATTAGGTTTATTAAGAATATGGTATTTAAATGAAAGTTTTGTTTATCGTATTCTAAGTTTTGATGATATCGTTTTAGGGTTGTATTTGCGTGTTTGTGGAGGTAGGTCATTACCTCATGCACTATTTTAAATGTATAGTAAAGTTTAGGGGTTAAATATGAAATCGAAACATGATGGTATTAAAGTGAAAAAATACGGTAAATTGGAAAGGTTATCATTTCATGTGAGAAAACTTGTTCAAATTGATTTTTAAAAGTGTAATAGTCAAGATAAAAATGTTTTGGCATGAATGTATTGGTTAGAAATGAAATTTTATAAAGGACCGAGTCGGAAATCGGATTTGTTCCGATTCCTTCGGGTTTCGTAAATTCGTATTTTAAAGAAATAGAAAGTGGGATAGAATGGGACTTACGGGTTTCGATCTATACTAAGAAGTGTAGGGAAACTAAGGGAGTTGCCGAGGCGTTGCTTCGTCGCCGGTTGTTTCTAAAAACGTCGCCGGAATTCCTGCCGGAATTTCGTCGGAGCTTCGCCGCGAACTTGATTTCAAAGTACACACTTCTTGGAAAAATTTTGAGAGAGTAAGCTTAGGGTTTTGGGATGAGAGGGTAAAGGGTAGGGGGTGTATTTATAGGGTAGGCTAGGGTAGGGTAGGTGAATGGTTTTTATTTAAAAAAATTGTAAAAATAATAGAAAAATCATTAAAATTTGTAGTAAATAGAGTGTATTTAACTTTCGGGAACCGATCCAAATAAATGGTGTGTGCAGGGGTGTTGAGAAGACAAAACGACGCATTTTTCATTTTGACGACTCGGTCGTCCGGCCAGCGGCGCCGGCCCGAGTCGGCCGGTCCGCCTGCCGACTCGGCCGAGTCGGGCCGAGTCGGGGTGCCGAGGGGTGGGGGGTCTCCTGACGTAGGCTCTGGTATTTTTAGATTTTAGGGTTCAGTTTAACTTTTGGGAGTTATGTCCTGTGGACTGTTGGGCTTCCAAGAAATTTAAAACAAAAATAATCTAAAAATAATGTCGGGCAGGGGATTTGAACTCTGGTGGCTTGGTTCAGCAGTGCAAGGTATTACCAATGAGCTACAAGCTCCTTCTTGTAATTATTGTGGGAAAATAAATATTTAAAGTGGTAACGGCAATATTAAATTCCCCAAGTATACTTCAAATTTAAATCAATTTTATGTATACAAAAATTGGAGTTGTTATAATCTACCCTCCTTACAAAAATTTCGTCCTCGAAATTTACAACTTTTATTTGAGGACTAGTTTACAAAGAGGTGAGGATATCTTGCACGTATTTCATCTTCCCTTTCCCAAGTGGATTCTCCTGGAGTGTCTTTCCTCCACATTACCCGGACCAAGTTAACTTCCTTGTTCCGAAATGTCTTCACTTTCCTGTCCAGGATCTCCACAGGTTGTTGCTCACAAGACAAGTCGGGCTGTATAGTGAGCTCGGAATGATCAAGATTATAGCTGGGGTCACTCACATACTTTCTGAGTTGGGATATGTGGAACATGTTATGCACTCCTTCTAATGAGGGTGGAAGCGCTAAGCGGTATGCCACTTCACCGACTCGTTCGAGTATGTCGAACGGTCCAATGTATCTCGGACTTAATTTACCCCGTCTTCCAAATCGGATCACTCCGCGGTTCGGAGATATTTTCAAGAATACATGATCTCTTGGCTGGAACTCCAAGTGTCGTCTTTTCGCATCAGCCCAGTGTTTCTGTTGATCTTGGGCTATGCGCATTCTTTCCCTGATAGTACGAACCACATCAACGGTCGCTACTCTCATCTCTGGTCCAAGAAGTTCCCTATCTCCGATGTCGTCCCAACTTAATGGTGATTGACACGTCCTTCCATACAATGCTGTAAAAGGTGCCATTCCTATGCTTTCTTGGTAGCTGCTATTGTACGCGAGCTCCATAAGATGCAGGTGATCTTCCCACGATCCTTTGAAGTCTAGCATACACGCTCTGAGCATATCCTCCAAGATCTGAATAGTTTGTTCCGACTGACCATCTATTTGTGGATGATAAGCCGTGCTGAAGTTCAGACTTGTTCCCAAGCTTGCTTGCAGACTCTGCCAAAATTGCGATCGGAACCTGGTGTCACGATCGGAGACAATGCAGACCGGTACTCCATAAAGTCTCACAATTTCCTGTATGAGATCATGGGTATCAGAGATAGTACATTATGAAGAGTTTAAATCTTAAATAGATTATTACCTCCATGTACTTCTTTGCTAGTGTCTCAGTTGATTGGCCAACCCGAAATGGGATGAAGTGAGCCGACTTTGTGAGTCGATCCACAATGACCCATATAGTATCGTTACCCTTTATGCTGCGAGGAAGAGCAGTCACAAAATCCATCGTGATGTGCTGCCACTTCCATTCTGGGATTGGTAACGGTTGAAGTAGTCCAGCTGTTCTGTGATGTTCAGCCTTTACTTGCTGACACACCAAGCATTTTGCGACACTTCTGGCCACTTCATGCTTCATTCTATGCCACCAATAATTCTGACGTAGATCTTTGTATATTTTGGTACCTCCAGGATGTACCGAGTTGGGAGAGATGTGGGCTTCTTTCATTAACTCTTCCCGAACAGGACCTTTTGGTACACACAACCTGCTACCGTATCTCAAAGATCCGTCTTCATGGATGATGAAGTCTGTTCTGAGTCCATTCTCCACTTGTTCTCTGATCCTTTGCAACTTAGCATCACTTGCTTGAGCTGCTTTGATCTGATTGACAATGGTTGATTGAACTTGTAGATTCATCAAACTTGAAGTATTACCTGGCATGACTACCTCAATCTCCATCTTATGCAAGTCTTGCTGAAGCTTCCACTGGACGGTGAGATTCATCGATAATGGTTGGCGACTAAGAGCATCAGGTTCTACGTTCACCTTCCCTGGGTGATATTGCAAGTTGATGTCAAAGTCCGCCATGAGTTCTAACCATCTTCTCTGCCGCATATTCAACTCCTTCTGATTAAACATGTACTTCAGACTTTTATGATCTGTGTAGATGTTCACTCGTTCACTAAGTAAATAATGGCGCCAAATCTTGAGAGCAAAGATGACGGCTGCCAACTCCAGATCAGGCGTCGGATAATTGCGCTTATGAGTCTTCAGTTGTCTTGAAGCATAAGCCACAACCTTACCGTGCTAATGTAGAACACATCCTAATCCCTTACCGGATGCATCACAATGCACTTTGAATCTTCCAGATTGATCAGGTATTACGAGAATAGGTGCAGATGTCAATCTTGACTTGAGTTCTACGAAATCTTGTTCGCATGCTTCTGACCACACAATGTCTTCATCTTTTCGTGTGAGTTTGGTTAGGGGTGTTGCTATCTTTGAGAATCCTTCAATGAACCTTCTGTAATATCCAGCTAAACCCAAGAAACTCCGAATGTCCTTCACTGACTTGGGTGTAGGCCATTCGCTAACTGCTGAAACTTTGGCTGGATCTACAGAAATTCCTTCTCCTGATACGATATGTCCAAGAAATCCAACTTGATTTAGCCAAAACTCACACTTGCTGTACTTGGCATAAAGCTTATGTTGTCGAAGAGTTTCTAGGACAATTCGTAGGTGCTCTGCATGCTTTTCCGACTCTTAGAATACACCAGGATGTCGTCGATGAAGATGACAACAAACCTGTTTAAGTACTCCCGGAAAACTTGATTCCTTAGGTTCATGAATATTGCTGGTGCATTGGTCACTCCAAATGGCATAACTAGAAATTCGTAATGTCCATAGCGAGTTCTGAAAGCTGTTTTGTGAATATCAGCTTCTTTGACCTTCACTTGATGATAACCTGAACGAAGATCCAATTTAGAGAAAACACAAGATCCACTTAGCTGATCGAATAAATCATCGATGCGCGAAAGTGGATACTTGTTCTTTATAGTGACTTCGTTCAAGGCTCTATAATCGATGCACATTCTGTATGAACCTTCCTTCTTCTTCACCAGTAGTACAGGTGCTCCCCAACTTGAAATGCTGGGACGAATCCATCCTTTCGCCAATAATTCGTCCAACTATGTTCGGACTTCCTTCAAACCTTCCGGACTTAATCTATAAGGTGCTTTGATCATCGGTTGTGCTCCTGGTACTAGATCAATACTGAATTCAAGAGCTCGATCGGGAGGCAAACCTGATATATCGTCAGGAAATACATCGTCGAACTCTCGAACTACCTCTGGTCTTAATTCTTCTTCTGCTTGAGCTGCTGCAACTACTGCTTCCATTGGCTTCGCTTTGTAGGTACTTGGCTCCAGGGTACGGTCTCCGCTCTTGAAATAGAAGACCGGATGGTCTGGAATCTCGAATACTACCCTCTTTTGACGACAGTCAATGGTAGCATAAAAAGTTCCAAGCCAATCCATTCCTAGAACAACGTCGAAGTTCGGTATGTCCAGTAGTTTGAAGTCAGCATAATACTCTCTGCTGCAGACGACGACTGGACACAAGCTGTATCCCATAGTTGTCTTTAGAACGCCATTTCCTGAACTGACATTCCAGCTGGATACAAGTGGTGAAACTGGAATCGCATGGGTTCGGACAAACCGTTGCGACATAAAGCAGTGGGATGCTCCAGTATCAAATAGTGCAAGTGCAGGTAGTGAGGCTACTAGGATTGTACCTAAGGTATGGGGGATATGTTTTAGGTTTAGGGAAAGTGTGTAGATAAACAAGACTAAAAGATAAGTTTGAGAAAGAAGGTTTACCAGTAATGACTTGGCTAGTGGCCTCAGCTTCTTCCACAGACATTGTGAAAGCCTGGTGCTTTGGTACATTTCTCCTGGCCTAAGGAGCATTCCTCGGAACGTTCCTTTGGGCTTGATGGAACTGACGAGGAGGTGGTGCAGCTTGTGGTCCTCTGGGTGGTGTAGGGAGTGCAAGTCTTGAAGCAGGGGCTTGGATGGATGGACGCTGTGGATAATTGTTTGCTGGCCTGGGTGCAGCAACTAGGTTTTGTTTATGAGGACAAGCCCCAATACCATGAGCAGCTGAGCCGCAGATCAAGCAAAGGTTGTTCGCACGCCGGCAATCTCTCGCCAGATGCCCATTTCTCTTGCAGTAGTTACAAAAGGCTGGGCCGGGCCTGTTGATTGGTGCTCTAGGACGTCTTGGCACAAAAGGTGGTCTGGACGAGGCTCCACCTGCCATCTGGTTGGCAGGGCGTTTGATTCCTGCAGACTGAGGTCAGCCCCTTGCTTTTATCACTGCCTCATAACTGCGGGCAGCTTCCAGAGCATCCTCATGAGTCAAAATTTTTCCTGTGGCTAGAGCAGCCTGAATCTCTGTGTCCAGTCCCTGTTGAAAGTGACGGGCTTTGATCTCGTTCTTCGGTATCAAATGTGCCGCGAATCTGTTTAAGGATGGTGTTAGCTGTGTAGTATGTGATATTTAAAAATTGAACTATTGCGACATATCTTACCGGCTTAACATGGTGAATTCAGCATCGTATCCATCTACTGATTTGTCCCACATCGATCTTTGTTGTAGATGAATGAACTACTGCTCCATGGCAAACCTGGCAGTCACAGGGAAGTATTTCGCGTCGAACTTCTCGCGAAAAGTCTACCATTAAATAGGCTGTGCAAGACAGCTTTCTTTCGTCTTCCACCAGTTGCGAGCATTGTCCGTGAGCTGTAGTTTCGCCACACGGACCCAAGCGATGTCTGGCACTTGTGCTGCGGTCAGATCATCCTCTATGCTTTGTGCCCATTCTTCAGCTTCAAGGGGGCTTCCTTTTCCGGAGAACTGCTTCGGATGTAAAGCCCTGAATTGCTTTACCCCAGGAGCATCGGTCTCAGGACGGTTCAGGAGTTGTTGCTGTCCCTCGAGAAGGCTGCGGATCGCCTCAAGTAGCACTGTTTGCTCGGTAGGTGGCGCAGGAACAGCTGGTGTGAGAGGTAGTGCTGGAGGTGTGTTGTTGACGTTGGTGCTGGTGTTGTTCGGGAAATCCATAACCTTGAAGAAAAATTTGGGTTAGGACAGATTCAAGTACATGAAATGATAAGATTCAAGGAATATGAAATTGCAAGATTTAAGGAACATGAATTGTAAAGAATGTTTTAGTTGCTGGTTCTTGTGTTATATTGCTTAGGTTGTTCATGCAGAACAGAACTGCAAGATAGGGTTTCATACAGCTCTGACCTGCATGGGACGCCAACAAAACCTGTCACGCCCTGTTTCCCAGTGTACGGCGAAGGGGACGCGACGGGGTCCGCTACGTATATACTCAGAAGTACATACGCTAAGCGTATCTATGCAATATAAAATAACTACGCAAGAGACAAGAAATAAAAAGAACATCAACTTTTATTTATTAACATTCTTTGTACAATACATGAAAGGAAATACAAATGAAATAGAAAGATGCCTAAACAGTGGCATAACAGGAAATGAAAAGTACAGAAAGGAAAAGTGTACAATGAACTAAAGTGCAGGGTCTTCGGCAAACTGCTCCAAGTCTTCTTGGGATGGCTCGATCTCCGCCGGGTCCAAATCACCTGACGACATTCAAAGAAGAAAGAAACAGAATGTCGTCAGCGAACAGGTCGCTCAGTAAGTCCCAAAGGTAAGAGGAAAGTAGAAGAAGACAGAATAAGAAAATATATTTTAAAGTGTATACTATTGTTGTAATGTCATGTTAACGCTGTTGTTTGTAGTTTGGTACAGAAGGATGCCAGCGTATACAAGGGGAGTCCCTATATGCCAAAGATTAAGGGCACGTATAGTACAAGGAACCGTTTATGCCACGGTACAACAGCAACTGGATTCATGTTAGGTGTATTAAATCTGACCACCTCGTGCCACCTTTAACACCTTCCGTACCAATCTACCCCTTAAACCCCGTGATGTCTTGTTTGTATCTTTATCTTGTAAAATTGTATTGATTGTATGAGTGATTGACTGACTGACCAAAACCATGATATCAGGAACGGTTATAACCGTAGAGTCATGTAAATGGAATACTGAGAATTATGTAAAATGAATATATATCCATGGTTCGGTTCAGTCAAGTGCATAAATGGATTCATGTATTCATAGATTTGGAATATTGTAGATTATAGATTGACTTGAATCATATTCAAGTCAGATTAATCAGACTCAAACCCGAGTCAGACAATCAGGGATGTGAATCGAAGTCTTATAATTGCTAGGGTCCTTAGGGTAATTTATAAAACTTGAGGGGGTTTTATGTAAAAATACTTTTATATACTTTTCAAAATACACCTCAAGTATTTATTGTTCGTCTTTAGAGTTGTAATGAGGGTGGATTTTATGGTGTGACATTTCTAGTGAAAATATCCTAGTTTTATAAATAAGGGTATTTATCTGCAATTTTGATTTATTTGAAGTTGGTATTTTAGTGTAAAATATATTCTTGTGATTTTTTAGTAAAAGGTGGAAAATTTATATTATAATAAAATAGATATTTAAATGATAAATATACATATGTTTATACAAAAATAATTTTAATAAATATTTTGTATTCTAAAAATCTCATTTTCTTAAGATGTCGTATTTTAAACCTTTCGAGACCGAATGCTTCTTGCGGAGGTCTGAATCATGCACTACTAAGCCCGAGGGTGCACGATAAACCGTACTATCCTTAACGGGTTCCCCAAAGATGGGTTGTAGCGGCGCTTTGCAAAGATTGTAAAATACTAATCCTTTAGAAAACGGTTTTATAAAGTAAAAGGTATTTATTTGCAAAGGTGTAAATTTTCCGTATTTTAGATTCTAGGGTATCCTAAGCCAACTAGCCTATTTCTAAATGGTCTAAACAACAAGTCGTTAGAAGCCTCAAATCGCCTCTTCACCGCCAATTGTGGCCAGGTAAGTACAAGTGAGGAAGGAGGGATCCGCTCACGAATCGTGAGACGGGCCTTTTAAAGTTTCCTAAGCTCACTTGCCTAGCGTAGACACCACAAATTCAGGTTTAGATAAACGATCAATGTCCACAACTTATCGTATTTTCCTAATAAGAGGTATTTGTTTAAAATCGTAACAAAGCTAAACTTTTAGAATTAGTTTTATTAAGAATATGGTATTTAAATGAAAGTTTTGTTTATCGTATTCTAAGTTTTGATGATATCGTTTTAGGATTGTATTTGTGTGTGTGTGGAGGTAGGTCATTACCTCGTGCTCTATTTTAAATGTATAGTAAAGTTTAGGGGTTAAATATGAAATCGAAATATGATGGTATTAAAGTGAAAAAATACGGTAAATTGGAAAGGTTATCATTTCATGTGAGAAAACTTGTTCAAATTGATTTTTAAAAGTTTAATAGTCAAGATAAAGATGTTTAGGCATGAATGTATTGGTTAGAAGTGAAATTTTATAAAAGACCGAGTCGGAAATCGGATTTGTTCCGATTCCGTCGGGTTTCATAAATTCGTATTTTAAAGAAATAGAAACGGGGATAGAATGGGACTTACGGGTTTCGATCTATACTAAGGAGTGTAGGGGAACTAAGGGAGTTGCCGAGGCGTTGCTTCGTCGCCGGTTGTTTCTAAAAACGTCGCCGGAATTTCGTCGGAGCTTCACCGCGAACTTGATTTCAAAGTACACACTTCTTGGAAAATTTTTGAGAGAGTAAGCTTAGGGTTTTGGGATGAGAGGGTAGAGAGTAGGGGGTGTATTTATAGGGTAGGCTAGGGTAGGGTAGGTGAAAGGTTTTTATTTAAAAAAACTGTAAAAATAATAGAAAAATCATTAAAATTTGTAGTAGATAGAGTGTATTTAACTCTCGGGAACCGATCTAAATAAATGGTGTGTGCAAGGGAGTTGAGAAGACAAAACGACGCATTTTTCATTTTGACGACTCAGCCGTACGGCCGAGTCCGGCCGGCGGCGCCGGCCCGACTCGGCCGGTCCGCCGACCGACTCGGCCGAGTCAGGGTGCCGATGGGTGGGGGGTTTCCTGACGTAGGCTCTGGTATTTTTAGATTTTATGGTTCAGTTCAACTTTTGGGAGTTATGGCCTGTGGACTGGTGGGCTTCCAAGAAATTTAAGACAAAAATAATCTAAAAATAATGTGGGGCAGGGGATTTGAACTCTGGTGGCTTGGTTCAGCAGTGCAAGGTATTACCAATGAGCTACAAGCTTCTTCTTGTAATTATTATGGGAAAATAAATATTTAAAGTGGTAACAACAATATTAAATACCCCAAGTATACTTCAAATTTAAATCAATTTTATGTATATAAAAATTGGAGTTGTTACAATCTCTATAGATCTTAATCCCTAAAATGCAGGAGGCATCACCTAGATCTTTCATTGAGAATCTTTGTGATAAGAAGAGCTTGACCGAGTGCAGCATAGGAACATCATTTCCTATCAAGAGTATGTCATCCACCTACAATACGAGGAAGATAACCTTACTCTCTTCCACCTTCTTGTATATACAAGGTTCATCTATATTTTTGATGAAGTCAAACTCTTTGACTAACACATCAAAACAGATGTTCCAACTCCGCGATGCCTTCTTTAACCCGTAGATGGATTTAAGCAGGTTGCACACCTTCCCGCTACTCCCACTGTCTACGAAGCCCTCTGGCTGAGTCATGTACATGCACTCTTCCAATTCACCATTTAGAAAGGCGGCCTTAACATCCATTTGCCAGATTTCGCAGTCATGGTATGAAGCAATGGCAAGTAAGATCCGAATGAACTTAAGCATAGCCACTGGAGAAAAGGTTTCATTATAATCCACACCTGGTCGTTGACAAAAACCTTTTGCAACGAGTCTAGCTTTGAAAGTCTCAACCTTTCCATCTACACCAAGTTTCTTCTTAAAGATCAATTTTCTCCCAATGGGTTTTACCCCTTCAGGAGCAACTTCCAAAGTCCATACATTGTTGGTGTACATGGGTTCCATCTCAGATCGCATTGCATCCAGCCATTTCACAGAGTCCCCACTCATGATGGCCTGCTCGAAGCTAGTCGGGTCATTATCTTCCATGATGCAGTCCTCGCTCCCACCATCAATGAGAAAACCATGGTATCTCTCAGGTGGATGAGGAACCCTACTAGATCGGCGGAGAGGCTGGGGTTCGTTGGGAAATATCGAATCCTCTGGTTCTAATAAATCTTCGGTTGCAGTTTGTGCTGCTGGAACTTCCTCCAGCTCTACCTCATTGCCACTAATTTCTTTTGCAAGAAATTCCTTTTCTAAAAAGGTGGCATGTCGAGAAATAAACACCTTTTGTTCCTCGCTATGATAGAAAAGATATCCATGTGAATGTTTATGATATCCCACAAACTTACAAAGAACTGACCGTGCCTCGAGTTTGTCCGGATTTTTCCTTTTGACATAGGCCGGACAACCCCATATCTTAACACGTTTAAGACATGGTCTCTTCCCACTCTATATCTCATATGGTGTGGTAGGTACAGATTTAGATGGAACTTGATTCAATAGGTATGCTGCTGTCTCAAGCGCATAACCCCAAAAGGAAATAGGCAACTAAGCAGTGCTCATCATAGAGCGCACCATATCTAATAGGGTGCGGTTTCTCCGCTCCGATACACTGTTGTGCTGTGGTGTATAAGGAGGAGTAAGTTGAGAGAGAATCCCATTCTCTTTTAAATAGTCCAGGAACTCATTGCTCAAGTATTCTCCTCCTCGATTAGATCGAAGGATCTTAATACTTTTACCCGTTTGGTTCTCTACTTCGTGCTTATATTCTTTGAATTTCTCAAAAGCTTCAGACTTGTGTTTCAACAGGAACACATGTCCGTATCTTGAGAGATCGTGAGTGCATGTAATGAAGTACGAAGAACCATTCCTGGTATATGTAGACATAGGACCGCATACATCACTATGTATCAGTCCTAAGAGTTCCGTAACTCTTTCTCCGTGTCCACTAAAGGGAGTTTTAGTCATCTTGCCTTTGAGACATGACTGACAAGTGCCATAAGATGAAAATTCAAACGGATTCAAATATCCATCCTTATGTAACATAGCTAGTCGTGTCGCATTGATATGACCTATTCTACAATGCCACAAGAAGAATTCGTTCATTTCTGAACTCTTCCTCTTGTGTGTGTTCTGTATATTAAGACCTGTGGTTTGATCTAGAACGTATATGCTATTATTTAACGAGCCTGATCCAATCAACTTTTGATTCAGGAAGATGTTCATAACATTATTTTTTACTACAAAATTATATCTTTCTTTACTCAATAAAGAAACTGATATAAGATTGCATATCAGGGTCGGAATGTAATAGCATTCGTTCAGAATCAATGTGTTACCATTTGGTAACACAAGGTGATATTCGCCAACTGCTTTGGCTGCAACATTTGCACCATTCGCTACTCTTATGGAATGATCACCCTCTCCCAGTTCTTTACCTATCCTTAGCCCATGTAACATGTTACATATGTAGGATCCCGATCCGGTATCTAATAACCAGGACGTAGAGTGAACTGAGAAACATTTCTCGATAACTAACACACCCGACGAAGATGCATCAACATGCTTATTCTTCGTTTGGACGGCATGGGAATCCAGATATTCCCCTATTTCCTGCTCAGTCTTATAATAATTATAAGAAAGAACGGAACCAACGTTCCCCTGCTCAGTATAACAAGCGGGTTCAGTCAATACATCCATATTATTATCTTGATTAAAGCCTGACATGGTCGCTACCTGGAGAGAGAGAGAAGAAAACACTTTATCGTATGCTCTTGCAAGATTATATTGGTTATTATCTTATCTAATCAGGATGGCTCCCACTGTTTTTATCAAATCTTCCTTCAAACCCTAAAAGGTAAGACTAACCGAGATTAATTACACTTTACAAGTTCGCCGATCTTTCGGCCAGGCCAGTGTTGGTACTTTGAGGGAGGTTCCCCGTGCTTTCGCACGGACCTAATTAAAATAAATCTCGTTTTTCCAGAGGCATAACCCCGTCAACACCTTTCTAGATACCTACTTGATCGGCTAATTGTCATGTGTAAAACTCTCCCAGGAGTAACTCTTATTCGCAGTGGGTATCGGGATCCATCTATCTCATAGTAGGTATGCAATCTCATTACAAATTTCAACACTTGAAATTCCCGATAATGCTTTTACCCCTAACCCCCTATGACCTTGACAAAGGCCAACAAACCATAGGATGCTAGTCAAGTCCAACCCGTCATTTCGCGATTGAATTAAACCTACCCGTACGACCCTTGACAAAGGCCAACAAGGTCGTACGATATCCTAATCCATTCTCATCACATGCTTAAGCAGATAAGTACTAGTCAGCTACCGCACACTACGCCTTAACAAAGACCAACAAACGTAGCACGAATACTAAATAGTCTTTATCTGAAATGACGGAAGGCTACGACAGGTTTTTATGAAAACCTTTTGCGTAATGAACTTGATATCGTTGTAGAAACAAGTGTTTTTGAAAAGGAGTGTTTTTGAGGCTTTTACTAGTTTCGCTAAAGAGGTCACTCCCGGTGAAGGGATTTCGGCTCTTTCCTTATCGAATAAGGTGCAGGATATTTCACAAATACTGATATGCAAAGAAAGAACTGTAGAAGCAATCAAAAACAAAACCGAGTGAGTTGTAGCATCTGCTAGTTTTGCTAAAGAGGTCACTCCCGGTGAAGGGATCTCGGCTCTTTCCTTATCGAATAAGGTGTTGAATATTCTATAAGGAATACCGCTATTCAAAGCAAAAACTAGATCTACCCTTTTTGAAAATTTGATTCTACAACATCTTTTAGATTTCTTTTTCTTTCATTAATCTCATTAACGAAGTCCCATCATTTATGCTTCCTAAGCATCACAGATAAACGAAAATACAATGTACGCTTATACCATCCGCATTCGCCACAGTGTCCCGTTATTCACCGTTAGGTTACTTAACTAACGGCATAGCGGGGCGGGACTAGCGCGGGTGTAAAACATAAGCAACGTTTATTATATATCTATATACAATAATAAAGCATTCGTCTCACACATATAAAATGATCACATCACAGAATATCAGCAGCAGAAGATAACATACGAAATATTGGATATACTAGGAGGTCCATGTTTTATTTTGAGCCTGTATAAAACACGGATTCTACGGTCGCGATGAATAGCCAAACCCACATCCCTAGACCCCTACGAGAGCGGCAAGCAACCTTATCAATTCTAGGGATAGAAGACCCGGTCTCGACTCCTTGAGATGGCCTCCCATTGGACCCTAGAACCCGGTTACTTGTGCTCCCCTCCTTAGGTCTATCCTAATGCGGAAAAGTAAATAATATACAATGGTGACATCATCCTCAACCCGGAAGTGCCCCAATAAAAGAATATTACATACATTGAATTTTACATGAATGAAAATGAAAAATTCTCATCTCACATAAAACCCCCGGCTATTCAAATCACGATGATCCAATATAATATATCACATCAACAGATAACATCACATGTCATCAACGTAAGTAAATATGCGTATCCCAATTGTCGTTGATGTATAGCAAAGAAACCGGCGATACACCACATATTACACTTACGGTTGCAGAAAAGAAAATGAAAAACTAAAACATTTGGAATCCACAATCACCTTAGACATCATAAACCCGAAATATCACATATTACGGATTTCATGCCTATCTATATGAATTCCACATATTGTATCACATTACAGAAAAATCTAGACGACGTTAAACATTCCGTTCGAATCAACAAACACCCAAAATTTCCCAAAAGCTCAACACTCGAGCGTAGTATAAAAATACTCAATACATGCCACAGTACCAATGAACCAGCCGTAGAAGGGTCAACCAATGCCTCACCTGTGGCACAGCTGAACCACCACAAACCCTAGGGTTTAGTGGCGGTTCTGACGGTCACAGAATCGAGTAAAGGTTTCGTTCTTCTAGAGGGTCCACCGCATCACTTGCACGATATTTGAATGTTCTTTAACTAAGGAAATATCCAACTCTTGAAAATTTTCCGGCAAGGGTTAAAGTGGGCATTTGATATCCGTTCGAATCTTTTAACACCGTCTAAATTAATCCGAAAACAAACTAGAATTACGAATACGAAACACTCCGAATTTCCTCTGTACAAAGATGACATCACATGCAAATTTAGCAAAAACAAACAACACCAGAAATACTAAACCCCACAGACTGGAACATGACCAAAATTTGAAGCCCAAATCCCCAAAAGGGGCCGGCCTGCTCGGAAAATTCCCACTTGTGCTCGGCCAAAATCCGAGCACTGGGGTTCAAATTTTGGTGGTGTTCATTATGTATCTCATACATCATTCTGCAGTTGTTTAAAAAAATTTTTGACTCTCAGAAAATTTCGACAGAAACTAGGGTTCGTATTCGGGTGTTTCGGAGTTGTTTCGGTTTCTTAATCCTACACATATCCGTCTAATTCCCTAGCTAGGCTCTGATACCACTGTTGAGTTGTCTAGCACGACAGCAAGGTTTCGGGTGGTATCGTCCATACCAATTTCAAAATTTTGCCGTTCTAGATAACCTTAACCTAGAATCGATACTAGAGAATCATGCGGGATCGATAAAGCAAACAGCTTTACTTCTAAGTGATAGGGATTACAACCTTTATAGTCCGTTCCTTCGCTTCATAAGCTCCAAGTTGTGGTCCCTTCGCTGCTATCATCAAGCACCCGGACTCTAGATAGGCTCCATGAGGTGAATGCTCCATGCATGCTTGAAGACTTCGCTATCCAAGATGATCTACCTTGAGGAGTCACAAACCTAAGCTATCTCTTCACTAATTAGGAACTAGTGAAGCTAACTCACTAATCTATATAGCTAGTATAGAAGTGGATGATGAAGTAGGAATTTTGCTCTCTTTAGTTTTCTTTTTCTCGCTTTATTTGATCACAAATGAAAAAGCTAGCAATCTTTTTTTGGAGGAAGAAGAAGATGAAGTGATGAAGAAATAAAATGAGCTTGGGTTAATAATGCAACCACGGTGAGTTAGTAAATATCATGGCTAACTCATGTAGAGAATAAACCATAGGCTAGGGTTATGGTTAAGTTAATAAATATCTTATATCTTAGAAATTTCCAAATGGTGGACTTAGTCAACAAGAAGAAAATATCTTAGCATAAATCCACATTTTGAATTATCTAAAATGTTTATTAAAAACCTAACCCTAATTACAAGTATGGTATAAGTCTTATAAACCCTAGTTTCATGTATAGCTAGCATGTTACAATTATACATATAACATATATATAATTTAGTAACAAAAGAAAAGAATGCATTTAACATATATCACATATATATCAATGCATCCTAAATGAGAAAAAATATTACTTAAGTGAGCTTATATTAGTTAATGTAATGTAATATATCACATATATAATTATATATTAAATCATTAAATCAATACTTGATTTAATAATCCGGCTATATTACATGTAACCGACTAATATAATATGTATTATTTTATCGAATCAACACTTGATCCGATAACCCGGCTATATCACATATACCCGGAAGATATCACATATCGCGAGAATAGAATACGGTATCACATACACGTATCAATCTTGGTCCCGCAAATATCACATATATGCTCCTACTCCGTTTCTCCTGAGCCAGGAAATATCTGTGTAGGACTCTAAAGACTCGTCAATGCACCGGCAGTAGGTGATGATCACATCAAACACCCACAAGTTGCAAGCGTTTAGCTAAACGTAACAGCCACCCGGGTATTAAGCGATAAGAAGATCAACAAGCAAGCCTGTACGCACTCTTGTGAATCCAATTAGTAACACTACCGCACAGTCCGGTCTCTTTGTCTGATATGTCGCATATCCAGTCTAGGGGTGGTTAACGTCAGACCCTAGTAACTGATAATTCGTGTCGATGTGAGGCTCATAACGGGTCGAGAAACTACTGATAACACGTACCAGTAGATCTCTATAGCAGCCCTGGCCAGGAACTTCAAGTTATAGCCAATCGAACACAGCGCAACATCAACCCCCAATACCGGGAGAGACGAAACCCCTCCTATCGCTCTTTGCCTCCATGTGATTCGGGACTGTACCCAAAAGCCACCATTTTGCACGTTCTCATTATTAGTGTATATGCCCTAGAGGCCATTACTGTATCATACTAGTATGTATATTACTCGATGGAAGCTTGGGATATTCACAGTTGTACAGACAATCTTGCTCGATATAGTAGTATGCTACTTGGTTTGTCTCTGCTTTAATGTGTACATGTGTGTTTCTTTATTATATCACCTATACGCGTTAGTAGAGCCCTTAGGATCTTTGCTTGATTACCGGCGTTGTGATGGCGATCACACTCGTCGGGGCTGGGTAATCCACAAGCACATTCTTATACACGTCCCTAGTCGTGGGATTATCGAGACAGGGCATCGATACTCCGGAGTAGACTAGCGTATGCGCTTCTCATCCCAGCACGGGAGACGGTCTGTCCCACAGCCGTCAGTACGTCGTACTTGAGATAGTATGCGGGTGCTCGTTAGGTTACGAGTACACTAGACAGGACTCATCGGGAACTAATGGTTGGTATTATACCTATCGTCAGTTATCAGTTCCCAGGTGACATGAGTACAGCTTAGTCCGCTGACTTGACACTGTCACTTCGCCTCGAGTGTGTTCCTACTGTTCTTTGATTACTACCCTACCACGGCTCTACTGAGTCGTGCAAACAGGTAGTAGTTGGGTGCAGTCCCGAAGCACTTGGAGGTAGTGACGGTTAGACAGGATTCGTCTCTCCCGGTATTGGGGGTTGACACCGCGCTGTGTCTAGGACAGCCATTACACGAGTAGTCCCTGGCCAGGGCAAGCGAGATATACTGGTAGGTTTCCAGTGTTATCTCAGGGTGTTCTGGGCTTCACTCCGACACCACTTGTACCGCTATTAGGGGACTGACGTTTACCGCCCCCCTAGGCCCGCCATGCGATGTATCAGACGAACAGACCGGACTGTACGGAGATTGTCACATACAGGCTCAGTAGGAGTTCGGATGGGTTTACCTCATTGACCTTCTTATCGACATCTACCTGGGGACCGTTACGTACAGCTAGTGCCGCTTACGGTCTGTGGTTAAACCCACTGCCAGCGTAGTGTCGAGTCTTTAGAGTCCCACACAGAGAGTTTCCCTACACTGAGCGAAACGTGTAGAGGCCGTATGGTTTTACGGCAGGGCTGCGATCACTTACGTACACTTGTGTGCGTGTGGTGTTCGGGCAGGCAATACTAGTGGGCTTTGGTTTAAGCCGGATCCTAGTATTGCACGGTTGGATTTGTTTTTGTCTTCTGCGCATCCGCATTCTACGGAATGTGGATGCAGGTGTGTATACACAGTTTTCCGGAGCGATGAAGGAGGAGGTGCCTCATTAGGGTTTTGGCAATTCGTTTGGTCGAAACCATTATGAGCCGCGGACATCATTTACTAATCCTTTTAGTGATAATTTTCTGATGGCTAATTGCATTGACCATTTGACTACCATGACCTCTCTTGACTTTGTTGACCAGTTGACCGTGTTGACCATTGACCTTCAAGAGAGGTCTACACTCTTCTTTTCATTTTCTTTTTCTTTTTGATTATGATAATGGTCATTTCAATTTAGCCATCAACTTTATCTTGATAGGATTGGTAATGATGGTTTAGTGTATTATTGAACCATTGTTCATTTTCTTAAGCTCACAATTTCTTTCTCATTCTCTCTCTTGCCTTTTTCTAGTGAGAAGAAAAGAAATGCACCATGGTTGCTAGCTCCTCCTTCTTCCTCCTCTTGATTCATCTTTTGATCTCATGTGTTGAGAGATAAAGATCCCACAAAGACAAAACCATCCCTCTACCACTTCTACACAACCTAGGGCTTCTAGACTAGCAATCTCTTTGCCCTAGTTACCTCGGCTCGAGGTGGAACTCGGTGTACATCTCTCGGGTGGATCGTCTTCGACTCAAGGAGGCCGCGGAGGTGACCAAAGTCCGGATCAACCATCGGAGCAAACATAGAGAAGAACAACAAGAAGAGAAGGAGTTCAAGTTGAGGTATAACTCCTAACCGAGTAGATAAATCTCTAGTTAGGATGCTGGTGTGTTATTTTGCAAAGATCCGGCTTTTACGGTTCATGTTACCAAGTCTAGAAAAATTTTTGTTTTACCGTTTCCGCAACCCCGAAAGTACCGGGAGAGGTAACGTGGACCTAATAGTGGTATCAGAGAGTAACTAAACACACCCTAGCATTTTAGCAAAGTATTTAGAATATCGACCGAACGAAAAAACCGCAAAACACCCCGGAAACCCTAAGTTTCTGCCGATTTTTTTTTTGCTCAAAAAATAATAAATCATGTATTAAAAATCGGCTCAGGCTTTTGTTAGAACACTGGAGAAAAACGATCCCCTAACTCGGCTAAAGCGCCGCGGAACCGCGGCATAAGCTTGCACAAGCTTATGCCGCGGAACCGCGGCCGAGTTGGCTCGGTTGTGAATCGGGTTTCCTGCAGTGTTCATATATGGGTATTTTGGGATTTTTGGAATATGATTTTTCTGCCCAGATTTTCCAGAAAGCAAAATTTGTTTTTGGGGCTCAAAAATCTGTATTTTTTGGTCGATGTTCTGTACACTTTGGCTAATGGTTATATCTGTAATGTTATATGTGTATTGAACGTCTACTAATCGCTATATGTCGATTAGTGGGGGTTATACATATCTGTGATCTGTGTTGTTGATGGTTTGTGTATATGAACTCGTTGGATTGTCGCGGATGAATAGCTAGGGTGGATGTGAGATGAGAGTTTCTTTTTCTTTCATTCATGTAATAAATTTATAAATTGATGTAATATTATTTGTATGGCCGCACAACCGGGTCGGGGTTGTAGCCGTCATTGTATAATTCTTTTTACTGTTTTTGCTCCTAGGATAGACCCATGGAGGGGGTGCACAAACTACCGGGTATCTCGAAGTGCCGAGTGGCCTACTCACGGTGTTGAGGGAGGTTGCTTCGCTTCGGGTACTTGGCGGGTAGTTTGCCGCACCCGTAGGGGTCTTGGGTGGGGGTATTGGCTATTCATCGCGACCGTGTAATCCGCTTTTCGTTGCAGGCTCGAACGAATCGCGGGTTCCTAGTATATCTAAAGTGTTCATCTGTGATCTGGATTGGCTATCATTGCTATATATCTATATATAATAACTATTTAGGCGTTGCTTATGTTTTTCAGCCGCGCTAGCCCAGCCCCTGCTCTGTCGTTAGTTAAGTAACCTAACGGGTGATGATGGGGCCCCGTGGCGAATGCGAATGGCATAAGCGTACGTCATATTTTGGTTGTTTTCTGCAATGGTAGGATTTAAATGATGGGATGCATTAAAAGAACTAATGCAAGAAAATAAACCTAAAAGACGTTGTTGGAACATTTTTTCAAAAAGCTGTTATTGCAAGGACGTTCACTTTTGTTTTGCATCGAGGTATTCGGTTATGAATGCCCAGCACCTCAGTCGACAAGGCAAGGGCCAAGATCCCTTCATCGGGAGTGACCCCTTGGACAAAAGTTTGCGTCAGGGTAATAACTTCACTATAGTCGATTATTCTTGCTTTGCATCGAGGTATTCAGTTTGGAATATCCTGCACCTCATTCGACGAGGAAAGAGCCGAGATCCCTTCACAGGGAGTGACCTCTTTAGCAAAAGTTTTCGCCACTATATTTTTCATAAGATTACCAGGTTCCTTCAACGATATCAAGTTCATTACGTTAACGGGTTTATCGCCAAAAACCCAGCCGTAGCCTTCCGTCATTTCTTACAAGTAGCACTTAGTATTCGTGCTGCGTTTGTTGACTCCGTCAAGGCGTAGTGTACGGTAGCTGAGTGCTGCTTGTTTGTATCGGTATATGGGATTGGTTAGGACAGTCGTATAACCTTGTTGACTCCGTCAAGGGTTATGCGGGTGGGTTTGATGCAATCCAGATAATGACGGGTTGAACTTGACTAGGACTCTTTGATTTGTTGACTCCGTCATGGTCACTTGGGTCCTAGGGGCAAAAACCACATCGGGAGTTTCAAAAGTACTGAAACTTTCTAGTGTTGCATACCATTTGGAGTGTGATGATTATGGTAGGATTCCTTCAGTTTTGTCACACGATGATATTTGGATCCCGATCCTACTGTGAGTATATGCTACTCCTCGGGAACTTTCTCGCTTAACGATCAATGCTATAAACCAAGTAGGTGTCTAGAAAGGTGTTAGCGGGGCTTTGCCCACAGGGAAAAGAGGTTACTTAATTAAGGAACTTCGCGAAAGCGTTGGAAAACCTCCCTCAAAGTACCGACACTGGCCTGGCTGAACGGTTAAGCAAGTATTGTACGGTGAGATTGATCCCGACTAATTCTTCCTTTATGGTTTGAGAAGAGATTCGAGAGACAGTGGGAGCCATCCTGTTTAGATAAATTAAAAACCAATCTAAACTTGCAAGAGCGCATGCTAAGTGTTTCTTTTCTCTCTCTCCAGGTAGCAACCATTTCACGCCCTAATCAAGATAATAAAATGTATCGCTTGACCGATCCGAATTCTTATTCGGGGCTGGAGAACGTTGGTTCGGCTCTAACTTATGACAATAGTCATAAGTATGAGCAAGGGAAAGGGGATTGTATGGATTCCCAGGATACCCAGTTGAAGAAGAAGCATGGTTTTGCATCTACTTCAGGTGTTCTTGTAAATGAGAACTGTTTTACGGTCAGCCCTACCTCCTGGGTACTTGATACCGGATCAGGATCTCATATCTGGGACTGAGAAAAAGTAGGAAAGTTGCACCGGGTGATATGTCGCTCAGAGTAGCGAATGGAGCACAAGTTAATGCGGCAGCCGTCGGTGAATATCACCCAGTATTGCCAAATGGCAAGACTATGATTTTGAACGATTGCTACTATGTACCCTCCATGGTTTGCAACATCATATCAGTTTCTTTACACGATAAAGATGGATATAATTTTGTTCTTGATAGAAATATCATGAACATTTACCTTCATAAGGTACTGGTTGCAGAGGGTACACTGTGTAATGGTATCTACGTTCTAAATCAGAATACAGTTCTCAATATACAAAACACACGCAAGAGGAAGAATTCAGATACGAATGAATCCTACTTGTGGCATTGTAGACTTGGTCATATCGGAGAGAAAAGATAGAGCAAGTTGCGTAAAGATGGACTCTTGAATACATTCGAGTTTTCATCCTATGAAAGTTGTCAGTCTTGTCTCAAAGGGAAGATGACCAAACCTCCGTTCACCGGACATGGAGAGAGGGCAGCAGAGCTCTTGGGACTCATACACAGTGATGTATGTGGTCCGATGTCTATACATGCAAGGGGTGGGTTCTCGTACTTCATCACATTCACTGACGATCTCTCTAGGTTCGGATATGTGTATCTTATGAAACAAAAATCTGAAGCTTTTGAGAAATTCAAGGAATTCAGAAACGAAGTAGAGAACCAGACTGGCAAAAGTATCAAGATCCTCCGGTCTGATAGAGGAGGGGAGTACTTAAGCACGGAATTCCTAGATTACTTAAAAGAGAATGGTATTCTCTCTCAGCTTACTCCTCCTTATACACTACAGCACAACGGTGTATCGGAGCAGAGGAATCGTACCCTACTGGATATGGTTCGCTCCATGATGAGTAGTGCTGAGTTGCCTCTTTCATTTTGGGGACATGCGCTTCAGACAGCGGCATACCTATTGAATTACGTTCCATCCAAATCAGTGCCTAAGACTCCATATGAAATATGGAGTGGATGAAATCCGTATCTTAAGCGATTAAAGATATGGGGTTGTCCGGCCTATGTGAAAACACAGAAACCGGACAAGCTAGAGGCACGGTCAGTTCTGTGTAAATTTGTGGGATATCCTAAAGACTCACTAGGATATCTGTTCTACCACACTGAGGAACAGAAGGTGTTTGTATCTCGCCACGCTACCTTTTTAGAAAGGGAGTTTCTTGCAAAAGAAACTAGTGGGAGTTCGGTAGAACTGGAAGAAATTCAGCGACCACAAAATGTAACTGAAAATTTGGAGGAACCACTGAATTCAATAACCCTAAAAGAACCTCAGCCACTCCGTAGATCTGGTAGGATTTCTCATCCGCCCGAGAGATACTACGGTTTTCTCATAGACGGGGATCGAGATGATTGCATCTTGGAAGAAGATGATCCTACCAGTTTCAGGCAGGCCATTATCAGTAGGGACTCTGATAAGTGGCAAGAAGCAATACAATCCGAAATGGAGTCCACGTACGCCAATAAAGTGTGGACCTTAGATATTGCTCCACCTGGGGTAAAACCCGTTGGATGCAAATGGATCTACAAAAGGAAACTTGGTGTAGATGGGCAAGTGGAAACCTATAAGGCTAGACTCGTTGCAAAAGGTTTTCATCAAAGACCTGGTTTGGACTATGACGAAACTTTTTCTCCGGTGGCTATGCTCAAATCCATTCGGATCCTACTTGCCATTTCTGCCTTCCATGACTATGAAATCTGGCAGATGGATGTTAAAACGGCTTTCCTAAACGGTTGTTTGGAAGAATGCGTTTACATGGATCAGCTAGAAGGTTTCGTAGACAGTGGGAGCAGCGGGAAGGTGTGCAAGTTACTTAAATCCATTTATGGATTAAAGCAGGCATAGCGGAGCTGGAACATCTGTTTTGATGAGGCAATCAAGGAATTTGATTTCATCAAGAACGAAGATGAACCCTGTGTCTACAAGAAGATTGTAGGACGGACTGTCGTATTCCTAGTCTTGTACGTGGACGACATTCTTTTGATAGGAAATGACATTCCTATGCTACGATCGGTCAAGCTATTTTTGTCACAACGGTTCTCCATGAAGGACCTGGGTGATGCCTCGTACATTCTGGGGATCAAGATCTATAGAGATAGATCCAAGAGACTACTGAGACTTTCGCAGTCCAGGTACATAGAGACCATACTAAAAAGATTTAGTATGGAGGGTTCCAAGCGCGGTAACATACCCGCATTGCACGGAATTACCCTCTCCAAGAAGATGTCTCCTAAGACTGACGAGGAGAGGGTTCGCATGAGCACTATACCCTACGCTTCGGCGGTAGGATCTATAATGTATGCGATGCTATGTACAAGACCAGATATAGCTTACGCGCAGAGCGTGGTAAGCCGGTATCAGTCAGAACCAGGTGAGGACCACTGGACAGCAGTGAAGAACATTCTCAAGTACCTGAGAAGGACTAAGGAGATGTTCCTGGTTTACGGTAATGGAGACCTCAGGGTCGATTCCTTCACCGATTCAAGCTTCCAGAGTGACAAAGATGACAGCAAGTCTGTCTCAGATTTTGTATTTACCCTCAATGGAGGGACGGTATGTTGGAGGAGTTCCAAACAGGATACCGTCGCAGACTCGACGATGGAGGCTGAATACATTGCTGCAAGCGATGCCGCAAAAGAGGCGGTTTGGATGAAGAAGTTCATTAGTGAACTTCAGGTGGTTCCGTCCATTGTTGACCCAATACCTTTGTATTACGATAACAATGGGGCTATAGCTTAGCGAAGGAACCAAGGTCCCATCAGAAATCCAGGCACATCTTAAGGCGATATCACCTGATCAGGGAGATCATTGATCGCCAGGAGATCGAGGTGCGGAAAGTGGACACAAAGGACAACACAGCGGACCTATTCATGAAGGCCTTACCCCAGTCTCAGTTCGAGCGGCTGATCGAGATGATAGGTCTTTGATATGCCAGTACATGGCCTTAGTGCAAGTGGGAGATTGTTAGTGTATATGCCCTAGAGGCCATTACTGTATCATACTAGTTTGTATATTACTTGATGGAAGCTTGGGATATTCACAGTTGTACAGACAATCTTGCTCGATATAGTAGTATGCTACTTGGTTTGTCTCTGCTTTAATGTGTACATGTGTGTTTCTTTATTATATCACCTATACGCATTAGTAGAGCCCTTAGGATCTTTGCTTGATTACCGGCGTTGTGATGGCGATCACACTCGTGGGGGCTGGGTAATCCACAAGCACATCCTTATATACGTCCCTAGTCGTGGGATTATCGAGACAGGGCATCGATACTCCAGAGTAGACTAGCATATGCGCTTCTCATCCCAGCACGGGAGACGGTCTGTCCCACAGTCGTTAGTACGTCGTACTTGAGATAGTATGCGGGTGCTCGTTAGGTTACGAGTACACTGGACAGGACTCGTCGGGAACTGATGGTTGGTATTATACCTATCGTCAGTTATCAGTTCCCAGGTGACATGAGTACAGCTTAGTCCGCTGACTTGACACTGTCACTTCGCCTCGAGTGTGTTCCCACTGTTCTTTGATTACTACCCTACCATGGCTCTACTGAGTCGTGCAAACAGGTAGTAGTTGGGTGCAGTCCCGAAGCACTTGGAAGCAGTGACGGTTAGACAGGATTTGTCTCTCCCGGTATTGGGGGTTGACATCGCGCTGTGTCTTGGAGAGCCATTACACGAGTAGTCCCTGGCCATGGCAAGCGAGATATACTGGTAGGTTTCCAGTGTTATCTCAGGGTGTTCTGGGCTTCACTCCGACATGACTTGTACCGCTATTAGGGGACTGACGTTTACCACCCCCCTAGGCCCGCCATGCAATGTATCAGACGAACAGACCGGACTGTACGGAGATTGTCACATACAGGCTCAGTAGGAGTTCGGATGGGTTTACCTCATCGGCCTTCTTATCGACATCTACCTGGGGACCGTTACGTACAGCTAGTGCCGCTTACGGTCTGTGGTTAAACCCACTGCCAGCGTAGTGTCGAGTCTTTAGAGTCCCACACAGAGAGTTTCCCTGCACTGAGCCAAACGTGTAGAGGCCGTATGGTTTTACGGCAGGGCTGCGATCACTTACGTACACTTGTGTGCGTGTGGTGTTCGGGCAGGCAATACTAGTGGGCTTTGGTTTAAGCCGGATCCTAGTATTGTACGGATGGATTTGTTTTTATCTTCTGCGCATCCGCATTCTACGGAATGTGGATGCAGGTGTGTATGCACAGTTTTCCGGAGCGATGAAGGAGGAGGTGCCTCATTAGGGTTTTGGCAATTCGTTTGGTCGAAACCATTATGAGCCGCGTACATCATTTACTAATCCTTTTAGTGATAATTTTATGATGGCTAGACCATTTGACCACCATGACCTCTCTTGACTTTGTTGACCGGTTGACCGTGTTGACCATTGACCTTCAAGAGAGGTCTACACTCTTCTTTTCATTTTCTTTTTCTTTTTGATTATGATAATGGTCATTTCAATTTAGCCATCAACTTTATCTTGATAGGATTGGTAATGATGGTTTATTGTATTATTGAATCATGGTTCATTTTCTTAAGCTCACAATTTCTTTCTCATTCTCTCTCTTGCCTTTTTCTAGTGAGTAGAAAAGAAATGCACCATGGTTGCTAGCTCCTCCTTCTTCCTCCTCTTGATTCATCTTTTGATCTCATGTGTTGAGAGATAAAGATCCCACAAAGACAAAACCATCCCTCTACCACTTCTACACAACCTGGGCTTCTAGACTAGCAATCTCTTTGCCCTAGTTACCTCGGCTCGAGGTGGAGCTCGGTGTACATCTCTCGGGTGGATCGTCTTCGACTCAAGGAGGCCGCGGAGGTGACCAAAGTCCGGATCAACCATCGGAGCAAACAAAGAGAAGAACAACAAGAAGAGAAGTATTTCAAGTTGAGGTATAACCCCTAACCGAGTAGATAAATCTCTAGTTAGGATGCTAGTGTGTTGTTTAGCAAAGATCCGGCTTTTACGGTCCATGTTACCAAGTCTAGAGAAAAATTTGTTTTACCGTTTCTGGAACCCCGAAAGTACCGGGAGAGCTAACGTGGACCTAACACTCATGAACGTAGTAAGGTGGAAATTAAATCACAGTGGGAATCACACAATTCTCTATGACGATCTCGGGTCTACCGACTAACCTGTACCAGTGTCACCAGAGAACTGCTATCTGACGATAGGTATAATACCATCTAAGAGTTCTTGGCGAGTCCGTTCAGTGTACCCAGTCTCCACTGAGCACCTGTATACTATCTTTGATGTGAAACACCAATGGATGTGGGATCATCCATCGCCCATTATATAGGTCAAGACACGTATACGCTAGTCTACTCTGGAGTATCGATGCCTTGTCTCGATACACTCTCGACTAGGAACAATTATAGGATGTATTCGTGGACTACCCTGGCCCCACTAGTATGATCTGCATCATAGTCTTAGTAGTTAAGTACTATCCTAAGGGCTTTATCAACATGTGAGAGCAAGACAGTAATACAATACAATAAACATATTTAGACAAAGTGAAACCAGATAGCATACTATCATGTCGAGCAAGAAAGTCCTCTCTATATATATCCAAGCATCCACTATAATATACATCATATGTACAAAAATGGCCTCTAGGGCATATAAATAACTAACATTACAAAGGCTGTATTCCGCATTCACTTAGTTGTGAAGTTGTTTACAATATTGTTTCGTATGATTCTTTAGTTAAAGGTTCTAGGTTTGTGTTCCTTAATACGTTAAAAATTTGAAAACGACATGGACGTTACCTCCCGAAACCTTGCTGCCGTGCTATGGAACCCAACAGTGGTATCAGAGCCAAGCTAGAGTTTTAAACGATGTTTGTTAGATTACGAAACGGAAACTGCTCCGAAACTTGAAACATCATGATCTGGTTTCTGTCGAAATTTTAAAGGCCTCTAAAATTTTTTTAAACAAGTGCAGAATGTTGTATGAGAAATGACATGAACACTATGAAAATTTGAGGGGGTTTTGTGCAATTCTGTCCGGCCACATAGGGCTAAAATCCGGCGAGCTCGGCTCGTTTTGGGAGTTCAGGCTTCAAATTTTCAGGGTGTTCCACTCTCTGGGTTTTGGTGTTTCTGGTGTTGTTTGTTTTTGCTAAATTTTTCTTGTGATGTTAACTTTCTGCAACGGCAACCCAGAGTGTTTCGCAGTCGGAATTCTAACGTGTATTCGTTTTATTTAGACGATGTTAAAAATTTTGAACGGATATCAATAACCCAATTTTTTCCCGCTAGAAATTTTCCAAGTGTTGGATTTTTTCCGAGTTTAGAACTTTCAGAAAATCATGCAAGCGATTCTATGAACCTTCAAGAAGAACGAAACCTTAACTCGATTATGTGACCGTCAGAACCGCCACTAAACTCTAGGGTTTGTGGTAGTTCAGCGGTGCCACATGTGAGGCATTGGTTGACCCTTCTACGGCTGGTTCATAGGAGCTGTGGCATGTTCTGGGCACTTTTTGAACTCTGCTCAAGTGTTGAGCTTGTAGGGAAATTTTGGGTGCTTGCTTATTCGATCAAAAAGTTTAATTTTGTCTAGCTATCTGTGATTGTGATACAATATTTGGAATCGACAAATTGTTATGAGATAACTAGTTTAAATTTTATAAATCTAGCAGTTTAGTCTCATTTGATCGGTTGCCACAGGATTTTGATGTTGATCAAAAGTTCGTCGTAATTACGTACCGTACGCGGATACTCGCCGGGTAACCTTACTAGATAACCATGCCCCAAAGCTCTGACCAAGTAACTGTAGGAGAACCCCGCCACCAAAAGCATCCGTTCGGGTGTTCGCGGCAGCGGTGTTCCGCCTTAGTGCACTTCGTCGACGACATCGGGGGGTGCGGCCGTCTAATAAAGTTTCCGAAGAGCATTCGATCTTCTTGTTGAATTACCCGAAAGGTTATTGGAAAGTGTTTTCAATATCAAGACTAAAAGGCGGGGTTTATAATTGTTAGGCATGCAATGTCTAAGGAATTCATTTCGTTGGGCATGAAATCCAAAGTATATGATACATTGGGTTTATGATGTCTAAGGTGGTTGCGGATTCCAACCATTGTAGTTTTTCACTTTCTTTTCTGCGACCGTAAGTGTAATATGTGGTGTATCGCCGGTTTCGGTGCTATATATCAACGACAATTGGGATACACATATTTACTTACGTTGATGACATGTGATGTTATGTGTTGCTGTGATATGTTATATTGGATCGTCGCGTTTTGAATAGCCGGGGTTTTTATGTGAGATGAGAGCTTTTCATTTTCATTCATGTAAAATTCAATGTATGTAATATTCTTTTATTGGGGCACTTCCGGGTTGAGAATGCTGTCACCATTGATGTATATTATTTACTTTTCCACATTAGGATTGACCCAAGGCTGGGAGCATAAGTAACCGGGTTCTAGGGTCCAGTGGGAGACCATCTCGAGGAGTCGAGACCGGGTCTCCTAACTCTAGAATTGGTAGGGTTGCTTGCCGCTCTCGTATAGGTCTAAGGATGTGGGTTTGGCTATTCATCGTGACCGTGAAATCCGTGTTTTATACAGGCTTAATTTAAAACACGGAATTCCTAGTATATTCAATATTTCATATATGTTCTTCTGCTGCTGATATTCTGTGATGTGATCACTTGATATGTTCTGAGATGAATACCTATATTATATATATGAGATATAATTAATATTGTTGCTTTCGTTTCTTCTGTGATGCTTAGGAAGCATAATTGATGGGAATTCATTAATGCGATTGATGAAATGAAATAAATCTAAAGATGTTGTAGAATCTTGTTTTAAAAACTGGTAGCTCTAGTTCTTTCTTTGCATAGCGGTATTCCTTGTAGAATATCCAGCACCTTATTCGATAAGGAAAGAGCCGAGATCCCTTCACCGGGAGTGACCTTTTTAGCAATAACTGGCAGATGCTTCAACACTCGGTTTGTATTTTGATTGCTTTTGGAGTTTTTGCTTTGCATCGTGGTATTTGTGAAATATCCTGCACCTTATTCGATAAGGAAAGAGCCGATGATCCCTTCACCGGGAGTGACCTCTTTAGCAAAACTAGTAAAAACCTAAAAAACACTCCTTTTCAAAATCACTCGATACCACAATGATATCAAGTTCATTACGCAAAAGGTTTTCTTAAAAACCTGTCATAGCCCTCCGTCATTTCAGATAAGTACTACTTAGTATTCATGTTGCGGTAGTTTGGCATTCGTCAAGGCGTAGTGTTCGGTAGCTAACTAGTACTTATCTGTAGCATGAGATGCGATTAGATTAGAGTATTTGTACGACATAGTTTGTCCTTTGTCAAGGGTCGTGCGGGTGGATTTAATTCAATCATGAAATGTACGGGTTGAACTTGACTAGCACCCTATGGGTAGTTTGGCCTTCGTCAAGATCATAGGACACTAGGGGTAAAAACCATTATCGGGAATTTCAAGTGTTGAAATTTGCAATGAGATTGCATACTTTCTATGAGATAGTTGGATCCCGATACCCACTGCAAGTAAGAGTTACTCTTGGAAGAGTTTTACACATTACAATTAGCCGATCAAGTAGGTGTCTAGAAAGGTGTTAACGGGGTTATTCCCCTAGGAAAACGAGATTTATTTTAATTAGGTCCGTGTGAAAGCACGGAGAACCTCCCTCAAAGTACCGACACCGGCCTGGCCGAAAGATTGACGAACTTGTAGGGTGTAATTAATCCCGGCTAGTCTTACCTTTTAGGGTTTGAAGGTAGATTTGACTAAAACAGTGAGAGCCATCCTGATTAGATAAACTAATAACCAATCTAATCTTGCATAGAGCGCACGCAGAGTGTTTTCTTCTTTCTTTCGTGGTAGCGACCATGTCACGCCTTAATCAAGATAATAATATGGATGCATTGACCGAACCTGCTTATTATACTGTGCTAGGGAACGTTGGTTCCGCTCTATCTTATAATTGTTATAAGTCCGAGCAGGAAATATGGGAATATCCGGATTCCCATGCCACCCATTCGAAGAAAGTTCATGTTGATGCATCTTCTTCGGGTGTGTTCATTACCGAAAACTGTTTCTCAGTATACTCTACGTCCTGGGTATGTAATACCGGATTAGGATCCCGCATATGTAATATGCTACATAGGCTACTGAAAGGTAGAGAACTGGAAATGGATGATATATCTCTAAGAGTTAGAGAATGGTACATTTGTTGCAGCCAAATCAGTTGGCAAATATCACCTTGTATTAATACATTGATTCTGAACGAATGTTATTACATACCGAACCTGATATACAACATTACATCAGATTCTTTAAAGAAGGATATAATTCTGTATAAGGATAATGTTGTGAACATTTTCCTGAATCAAGAGTTGATTCGATCAAGAACGTTATATAATAGCATAAACGTTCTAAATCAAAGCACAGTTCAAAGTATGTAGAATACACATAAGAGAAGTAGTTCAGAAATGAACGAATCTTTCTTGTGGTATTGTAGACTAGGTCATATCAATGTGACACGACCAGCTAAGTTACATAAGGATGAATATGAGAATATGTTCGAATTTTCATCATATGCTACTTGCCAGTCTTGTCTCAAAGGTAAAATGACCAATACTTCGTTTACTGGAAATAGAAAAAGAGTTAGTGAACTCTTGGGACAGATACATGATGATGTATACGGTCCTATGTCTACAAATGCCAAGGTTAGTTCTTCGTACTTCATTATATTCATTGATCATCTCTCAAGATTCGAACATATGTTCCTGCTGAAACACGCGTCTGATACTTTTGAGAAATTCAAGGAATATAAGCTTGAAGTTAAAGAACCAGATGGGTAGAAGTATTACAATCCTTCGGTGTGATCGAAGAGGAGAAATACTTGGGCATGGAGTTCCTGGATTTTCCAAATAGAGAATTTGATTCTCTTTCAGCTTACTCCTTTGAGTACACCACAACACAACACCCAATGAGATATGGTGCGCTCTATGATGAGTATCGCTGAGTTACCTGTTTCCTTTTGGTGTTATGCACTTGAGAAGCTGCATACCTGTTGAATAGGGTTCCATCCAAATCAGTGCCTACCACTACTTATGAGATATGGAATGGGAAGAGACCATGTCTTAAACGAGTTAAGATATAGGGTTGTCCGGCCTATGTTGAAAGGCAGAATCCGGACAAGCTCAAGGCAAGGTCAGTTCTGTAAATTTGTTAGGATATCCCAAACATTTGTGAGGGAATATCCTCTACCACACTGAGAAGGAAAATGTGTTTTGTTTCTCAGTATGCTACCTTTTTGAAAAAGGAATTTCTTGTGAAGAAATTTGTGGTCATGAGGTAGAACTGGAAGTTGTTCCTGCTTGACAAACTAACAGCTGATGATTTGGTGAAACCAAAGGATTCAATAGTTTCCAACGAACCCCAGCCACTCCGCGAATCTGGTAGGGTTCCTCAACCACTCGAGAGATACTACGGTCTTCTCAGTGACAGTGGGAGCGAGGAATGCATCATGGTAGATGATGGCCCAACCAGGTTCAGGTAGGCCATCACGAGTAGGGACTCTGTGTAAAGGCTGGATGTTATGCGATCAAAGATGGAATCCATATACACCAACAAAGTATCACTTTGCATGTTGCACCTGAAGGGGTAAAACCCATTAAGAGCAAATGGATCTTGAGAAGATTATTAGTGTAGATGGAAAAGTTGAAACTTTCAAAGCTATGCTTAAGTCCATCAGGATTAAAGCAAGTATCGCGGGGATGGAACATCTGTTTTGATGTGGTAGTCAAAGAGTTTGAATTCATCAAAATGGTAGATGAGCCTTGTATATACAAGAAGGTAGTAGAGAGTAAGGTTGTCTTCTACGTATTGTACGTAGATGACATACTCTTGATAGGAAATGGTTTCCTATGCTACACTCGGTCAAGCTCCTCTTATCACGAGGATTCTCGGTAGAAGATCTAGATGATACCTACTACATCTTGTGGATTATGATCTATGGTGATAGATCTAAGTGGATGTTGGGAGTTTCCTAAATCCAGGTACGTTATGTTAGAGATAGTGCCCTCAGAGTCAATTATTGGATCACAGGCACATGATTGCAATGATTGAGAGAGGACCTATACCGTTAGAACAGTCTTATTCAAGATGATAGTATGCTATCTGGTTTATCTTTATCATCATGTACTGTTTCAGGTGACCTTACAGGTCACTATTGCACGTTGATAGAGCCCTTAGGATTCTTGCTTGACGGCCAGCAGTATGACGGCGATCATATATGTGGGAGCTGGGGTCTATAAGCACATCCTTAAAAGGTCCCTAGTCGTGGGAGTTTTCGAGACAGGGCATCGATACTCCAGAGTAGACTAGTGTATACAGTCGAGACCCCGACGAGGGGCGGTGGCCGGTCTCACAAGCCACTGGTGTCAGTTGGTTCACCTAAGATGTATACAGGTGCTCATTGGGTTATGAGTACACCGGACAGGACTCGCCGGAAACATGCTAGTTGGTATTATACCAGACGTCAGATAGCAGTTTCCTGGTGACATGTGTATAGGTTAGTTCATCGACCTGAGATCGTCATTTGTCTCGTGTGAGTTCCCACTGTGCTTTGATTACTACCTTACCACGGCTCAAAAGAGTCGTGCAAACAGGTTTTAGTTGGATATAGTCCCGAGCAATATAGAGGCAGTGAGCGGATCTGCAGGGGTTCGTCTCTCCCGGTATTGGGGGTGAGGTCGCGCTGTGTCTAAGAGAGCCATTACACAAAGCCCTCGGCCGAGGCAGAAGATTTACTGGTAGGTATTCCAGTAGTATCTCAGAGTGTTCTGGGCTTCACTCCGACACGATTTGTACCGCTTTTGGGGGTCTGACTTTTACCAACCCCCTAGGCCCGCCATGCGATGCTCATAGACGAACGGACCGGACTGTACGGATATTATCACTGACAGGCGCAGTAGGGTGTCAAGATGAGTTCGCTCATCGACGTCCCTTTTGGTCAATACCTGGTATCCCGTTACGTATGGCTAATACTTCTGACGTGCTAGTGGTTAAATCCACAACCAAAGTATTGACGAGTCTTTAGAGTCCCCCACAGACCGTTTTCTCAAGTTTCGGGCGAAACGCTGTAGAGGCCGTATGGAGATATGGCAGGGTTCGATCGTATACGTGCGGTATTGCACAGATCATGATCGGACGGATATTACTAGCGGGTTTTGGTTTAAGCTGGATCCTAGTATTGCACAGTGTAGATTTTGTCTCTTTGCATTTGTATTCAGTGGGAATACAAATGAGGGTATGTATATACAGTCGCAGGGTTTTCCTGTAATTTATTACGGGATCAGTTTTTTTTGAAGTTGCCAGTTTGCATTCCGTTTCGGCCAGTTTTTCTTTGTTCCTTCATGGCCGAACTTTTGTGATGAGAGGGGCTTATTTGAAAGTGTGCAAATTAGCATTGTGGAGGGGGTTTCTTGTAAATGGAAAGATTATGATAGCATCTTTGCTTTTTCTTTCTTGATGGCTTGCATTAATGTGATGAGGATTTATTTGGATTAGATTAGAAATGGAAGTGACATTATAACCTCATTTTCATCACATTTGTTATGATCACCTCTTGCTTTTACTACACTCACCTCCCTTCATTGTTTTTGATCTCTCCTCTTCATTATTATCATAGGGGACCGCCACATTATGAGAGAGGATGGGAATTTATTTGGTGTGGGAATTTTACTTCATCTCATTTATCCTTGCTTGCTACAAAATTCCTAACACATCTCCAAAGTTGATTTCTTCACCTCCATTCACATGGCAACTTCAACCCCAATAGAGACAAATGGATTCTACACTTAGCCTACAGCATCCTTGGGCATGTCGACTCGCCAATTTCGTGCTCGAGTTGTCTCGGTCCAGAGGTGGGAGCCCGTAAAAGAACCCGGCGATGTGGTGCCCGTTCCGACGAGGAGATGAAGACCGGAGATTCCGCGAGGAGATCGGAGTGGAGGCCGAAGACCGAAGGACACGGATCGCTCGGTATAGCATTCTACCCTTTCTCTTGTTTGCTAGCTTTAGGTTAATGGTTTCGATCCGGGTTTTAGGATGCGGTAGTGCCGGTTTTAAAGTCAAGAAAAATTTTTGTTTCCGCATTTTGGCCTCGGATAGACGGCCGGGGCGCTACCGTAGTCCTATATGGTATCAGAGCCACGCCATTAACCTAGTCTAGCTTGCTCTAACGTGTTTACAAGTTCGATCGAATGGATTTTCAAAAAACCCCATTTTCAAGTCCAGGTTTCTGTCGAATTTTTGCTGTGCTCAAAAAAATTATTTGGTACATTGCAAAAATACGTGCAGGGTTTTTTATGCATTCTGTGAAAATTTGGTCGGCTGAAGTTACTGTAGGCGGCGGATCAGCAGACAAAAGCACGTTTTGGCGGCGGATCCGCCGCCGAGTTGTGGCCTAACTCCACCAAATTTCTACAGTGGGTTTCTGACATGGAAATAGGGTTTCTGGTATATTCTTTTTGGGCCCAGATTTATTTTGAGTGCTACATTATGTTAGTTATGTATATGCCCTAGAGGCCATTGTTGTATATATGATGTATATTATAATGGATGCTTGGATATATATAGAGATGACTTTCTTGCTCGTCATGATAGTATGCTATTTGGTTTCACTTTATCTTAACATGTTGACTTGTATTGGTTTACTGTTTTACTCTCACATGTTGATAAAGCCCTTAGGATCTGTACTCGACTACTGGGACTATGATGAGATCATACTAGTGGGGCCGCGGTAGTCGATGAGTACATCCTATAACTGTTCCTAGTCGAGGGTATATCGAGACAGGGCATCGATACACCAGAGTAGACTAGCGTATACACATCTTGACCCATATGATGGGCGATGGATGATCCCATATCCATCGGTGTTGGACATCAGAGATGGTGTACGGGTGCTCAGTAGAGACTGGGTACACTGGACGGACTCACCGAGAACTCCCAGATGGTGATATACCACACGTCAGATGGCAGTTCTCCGGTGACACTGGTACAGGGTAGTCTGAAGACCCGAGATCGTCATAGAGTCTTGTGTGATTCCTACTGTGCTTTGATTTCCACCTTACCACGTCCAAGAGGGCGTGCAAAACGGTGGCTTTTGGGTACAGTCCCGAATCACATGGAGGCAGTGAGCGATAGGAGGGGATTCGTCTCTCCCGGTATAGGGAGTTGATGTTGTGCTGTGTTCGATTGGCTATAACTGGAAGTCCCTGGCCAGGGCTGATATAGAGATTTACTGGTAAGTGTTACTAGTAGTTTCTCGACCCGTTATGAGCCACACATCGACACGACTTATCGGTTACTGGGGTCTGACGTATACCACCCCTAGACTTGATATGCGACATATCAGACGAACAGACCGGACTGTACGGGAGTGTTACTGGTTAGATTCACAGGAGAACGCACAGTCTAGCTTGTTGATCTTCTGATCGCTCAATACCTGGGTGGCTGTTACGTTTAGCTGACCGCTTGCAGCTTGTGGGTGTTTGATATGACCATCACCTGCTACCGGCGTATTGACGATTCTTTAGAGTCCTACACAGAGGTTTCTTGGCTCAGGCGAAACGGAGTAGTGGCACATATGTGATATGCGCAGGAACGAGAATAATGCGATATGGGATACCGTATTATATTCTCGCGATATTTAGAAATGAACCGGGACATCGGATCAAGTGTTGATTCGATAAATCGGTACATTATATATTAGTCGGTAATATTCGATATAGCCGGATCATCGATTCAAGTGTTGATTCGATGATTTAATGTATAATAATATATATATGATATATTGTATTACATTATCTAATATTGGCTCGCTTTATTATTTCATTTTCTCAGTGGATGATACATTGATATATATGCGATATATGTTAATTGTATTATTTTCTTTTGTTGCAAATATATAATATATATGTGATATATATTATTGTGACATGTTATGATTAATTGTTAAACATGTTTAAGGATGATTAATTGAGATTAGGGTTTGATTTGGGTTAGATGTTTCATGCATCTTCTAGAAGCTTTTCCTTTTGTCATTCTTAGGATATTTTGGATGACACTTTCTTTAACTCAACCAAACCCTAACTCTAGTTATTTCTCTACAAAATCTTGACCACTCATCCTTGACCATGGTTTACAATTCAATCATATGGTTTATATTCTATTCATCACAAAAGAAAAATATATCATTATCTTTTCATTATCATCTTCTTCCTTCTTCAAGAAAGATTGCTAGTTTTTCTTAAAGTGATGAAATAAAATGAGAAAATGATTTAAAAAGAAAGCAAAATTACTACTCTCTCATCCTCATCTCATCTAGCCCATGGGATTAGTGTGTTCTTCTCTTTTGAGTGAGAAAGCTTGAGTCGTAGCAACTTCAAGGTAGATCATCGGAGATTTGGAATACTTCGAGCTAGCATGGATCGTTCGAGTCGTGGAGCCTCTCATGAGTCCGGGAGATCGTGGATCGCGGCAAAGGGACTTCTACTCGGAGCTTGTGAAGTGAAGGAGCGGACTACAAAGGTTGTAATCCCTCACACTTAGATAAAAGTTATCTTCTTGCATGTAAAACCCTAATAATCTAGCAAAGATCCCGGCTTTGGGTTGTTCGGCACGTCTAAAATTTAATCTGGACATGTTTGATGCCTTATGAACCTTCACAAGAGTGCCTAGGAACCCTACAGTGGTATCAGAGTCTAGCTAGAGCATTAGGCGATGTGTTTACGAAGTTAAAACTCCGATCGAACCCGAAACGACGCAAAAAGACCCCTCTCTGGAAATTTTTTAAATTTTGGGATTTTCTGAATTAAAAATATGTAAAAAAATCAGCAGGTAATTCTAAGAATTACCAAGAAGCCCGAGCCCCCAATTCGGTCAAACGGCCGCGGAAGAGCGGCGAAAGCTTGCTTGCGCGGCGGATTGATCGATTGGCGACACGTGGCTTCCTGGTAATAACCGTAGGTACTTGTTGACTTTTCTGGGTATTTTTAATCTGTTTCAGGTGTTTAAAATTCTGGGGTTTGTTTTGTAATCGTAGATTCGATCGGAATATTTAAATTCGTATTTCTTTCCGGATATTTAGAAATTGTTATACTATTTGAACGGATATCATTAACTCACTGTTTCCCGGTGCGGCAAACTTTCAAGTGTTGAAATTTATTCGGGTTTAAATCTTTAGGAAAAATTGTACAAGTTAAGCGGTGGACCCTCTAGAAGACAACAAACCTTAACTCGATTATGTGACCGTCTTGAACTGCCTTTTGAACCTTCGGGTTTGGGGCAGTACGGCGTGCCACATGTGAGGCGTTGGCTTGACCCTTCTACGGCTAGATCACCGGTACTGTGACATATTCTGGGATTATTTGAACCCCGCTCAAGTGTTGAGCAGTTTAGGAAATTTTGGGTGTTTGATTATCTGTTCGGAAAGTTTAATACTGTCTATTTATCTGGAATGTGATACAATATATGGAATTCATAGAGTTAGGCATGAAATACGAAGTATGTGATATTTCGGATTTACGTTGTCTAAAGTGATTGTGGATTCCAAATATTGTAGTTTTACACTTTCTTTTCTGTGACCGTAAGTGTAATATGTGATATCGCCGGTTTCGTTGCTATATGTCAACGACAATTGGGATGCGCATATTTACTTACGTTGATGATATGAGATATTATGTGTTGCTGTGATATGTTATATTGGATCGTCGCGTTCTGAATAGCCGGGGGTTTTATGTAAGATGAGGGTTTTTATTTTCATTCATGTAAAATTCATTTGTAATGTAATATTCTTTTATTTGGGGCACTTCCAGGTTGCGGTTGCTGTCACCAGTGTATATTATTTACTTTTACGCATTAGGTAGACCCAAGGAGGGGAGCACAAGTAACCGGGTTCTAGGGTCCAGTGGGAGGCCATCTCGAGGAGTCAAGACCGGGTCTCCTAACCCTAGAATTGGCAGTGTTACTTGCCGCTCTCGTAGGGGTCTTGGGATGTGGGTTTGGCTATTCGTCGCGACTGTGGAATCCGTGTTTTATACAGGCTCGTATTGAAAACACGGACGTCCTAGTATATCCAATATTTCATATATGTTCTTCTGCTGCAATGTTCTTTGATGAGATCATATTACTGCCTGAGACGAATGCTTATACTATATATATATGCTGATATATAAATATTACTGCTTTCGTTTCTTCTGTGATGCTTAGGAAGCATAAGCTGATGGGATTTTTATTAATGAGATTAATAAAAAGAAAAGAAACCTAAAGATGTTGTAGAATCAAAACTTTATAAAAAGGGTAGCTACAGTTTTGCTTTGCACAGTGATATATACGATATATCCTGCACCTTATTCGATGAGGAAAGGACCGAGATCCCTTCACCGGGAGTGACTCCTTTAGCAAAACTGGCAGATGCTACAAAACGCGGTTTGTCTTTTGAATGCTTTTAAAGTTTTGCTTTGCACAGCGGTATATATGATATATCCTGCACCTTATTCGATGAGGAAAGGGCCGACGATCCCTTCACCGGGAGTGACCCCTTTAGCGAAACTAAGAAAAGCCTCAAAAACACTCCTTTTCAAAACTTCACTCGATTCTACGACGATATCAAGTTCATTACGCAATAGGTTTTCTGAAAAACCTGTCGTAGCTCTCCGTCATTTCAGATAAATCCTACTTAGTATTCGTGCTGTGTTTGTTGACCTTATCAAGGCACAGTGTACGGTAGCTAATTAGTGTTTATCTGCTAAAACATGAGATGTGATTGGATTAGGGTATTCGTACGGCCTTGTTGACCTTGTCAAGGGTCATGCGGGTGGGTTTAATTCAATCAGGAAATGACGGGTTGAACTTGACTTGCGATTTATGGTTTGTTGACCTTGTCAAGGTCATAGATCGCTAGGAGCAAAATATTATCGGGAATTTCAAGTGTTGAAATTCGCAATGAGATTGCATACCTCCTATGAGATAGTTGGATCCCGATACCCACTGCGAGTAAGAGTTACTCCTGGGAGAGTTTTACACAGGACAATTAGCCGATCAAGTAGGTGTCTAGAAAAGTGTTAACGGGGTTACGCCTCTGGGAAAACGAGTTTACATTAATTAGGTCCATGCGACAGCACGGGGAACCTCCCTCAAAGTACCGACACTGATCTGGCTGAAAGATTGACGAAATTGTAAGGTGTAATTAATCCCGGCTAATCTTACCTTTTAGGGTTTTAAGGTAGATTTGATAAAAACAGTGGGAGACATCCTGATTATATAAGATAATAACCAATCTAATCTTGCAAGAGCATACGGTAAAGTGTTTTCTTCTCTCTCTCTCCAGGTAGCGACCATGTCATGCCATAATCAAGATAATAATATGGATGTATTGACTGAACCCAATTATTGTACTGAGCTAGGGAATGTTGGACCCGTTCTTTCTTATAAGAGTTATAAGACTGAACAGGAAACAGGAGAATATCTAGATTCTCACGCCGCCCAAAAGAACATACATGTTGATGCATCTTCTTCGGGTGTGTTAGTTATTGAGAACCGTTTCTCAGTTCACCCTACGTCCTGGGTATTAGATACCGGATCAGGATCCCACATATGTAAACAGTTACATGGGCTGCGTAAAGGTAGAGAACTGGGAAAAGGTGATCATTCCGTTCAAGTAGGGAACGGTGCAAGTATTGTGGCCAAAGCAGTTGGCGAATATCACCTTGTATTACCAAGTCGTAATACACTGATTCTAAATGAGTGCTATTATATACCGAACATGATGTGCAACATTATATCAGTTTCTTTATTGAGTAAAGAGGGATATAATTTTGTAGTACAGGATAATGTTATGAACATATTCCTAGATCAAAAGTTGATTGCATCAGGCTCGTTACATAATGGCATATTCATTCTAAATCAGAATACAGTTCTGAATATACAAAACACACACAAGAGGAAAAGTTCAAATATGAACGAATCCTACTTGTGGCATTGTAGACTTGGTCATATCAATGCGACACGACTGGCTAAGTTGCATAAAGATGGTTATTTGAATCCGTTCGAATTATCATCTTATGATACTTGCCATTCATGTCTCAAAGGAAAAATGACCAAAGCTCCGTTTAGTGGACACGGAGAAAGAGTTACCGAACTCTTAGGACTGGTACATAGTGATGTATGCGGTCCCATGTCTACGCATGCCAGGAACGGTTCTTCCTACTTCATTACATTCACTGACGATCTCTCAAGATTCGGATATGTGTTCCTGATGAAACACAAGTCTGAAGCTTTTGAGAAATTCAGAGAATATAAGCAAGAAGTAGAGAATCAAACTGGCAAAAGTATTAAGATTCTTCGATCTGATCGAGGAGGTGAATACTTAAGCAATGAGTTCCTAGATTATCTAAAAGAGAATGGGATTCTCTCTCAGCTTACTCCTCCTTATACACCACAGCACAACGGTGTATCGGAGCGGAGAAATCGCACCCTATTAGATATGGTGCGCTCGATGATGAGCACAGCTGAGTTACCTATTTCCTTTTGGGGGTATGCACTTGAGACAGCAGCATACCTATTGAATCAAGTTCCAACTAAATCTGTACCTACCACACCATATGAGATATGGAGTGGGAAGAGACCGTATCTTAAACGCGTTAAGATATGGGGTTGTCTGGCCTATGTAAAAAGGCAAAATCCGGACAAACTCGAGGCACGGTCAGTTCTTTGCAAGTTTGTAGGATATCCGAAGAATTCTTATGGATATTTTTTCTATCATGGTGAGGAGCAAAAAGTGTTTGTTGCTCAACATGCCACCTTTTTAGAAAAGGAATTTCTTGCAAAAGAGATTAGTGGCTCTGAGGTAGAACTGGAAGAAGTTCCAGCAACACAAACTGCAACTGAAGATTTAGTGGAACCAGAGGATTCAGTAGTACCCGACGAACCCCAGCCTCTCCGCCGATCTAGTAGGGTTTCTCGTCCACCTGAGAGATACTACGGTTTTCTCATTGATGGTGGAAGCGAGGATTGCATCATGGATGATGATGACCCAACTAGTTTCGAGCAGGCCATCACAAGTGGTGACTCTGTGAAATGGCTGGATGCAATGCGATCTGAGATGGAATCCATGTACACCAATAAAGTATGGATTTTAGAAAATGCTCCTGAAGGGGTAAAACCCATTGGGAGCAAGTGGATTTTTAAAAAGAAATTTGGTGTAGATGGAAAGGTTGAGACTTTCAAAGCTAGACTTGTAGCAATGGGTTTTCGTCAACGACCAGGTGTGGATTATGACGAAACCTTTTCTCCAGTAGCTATGCTTAAGTCCATCCGGATCTTACTTGCCATTGCTGCATACCATGACTACGAAATCTGGCAAATGGATGTTAAGACCGCCTTTCTAAACGGTGATTTAGAAGAGAGCGTGTACATGACTCAGCCAGAGGGCTTCGTAGATAGTGGGAGCAGCGGAAAGGTGTGCAAGCTGCTTAAATCCATTTATGGGTTAAAGCAAGCATCGCGGAGTTGGAACATCTGCTTTGATGTTGTAGTCAAAGAGTTTGACTTCATCAAAAATATAGATGAACCTTGTATCTATAAGAAGGTAGCAGAGGATAAGGTTGTCTTCCTCGTATTGTACGTGGATGACATACTCTTGATAGGAAATGATATTCCTATGCTGCAATCAGTCAAGCTCTTCTTATCACAGAGATTCTCAATGAAAGATCTAGGTGATGCCTCCTACATATTGGGAATCATGATCTATAGAGATAGATCTAAAAGAATACTGGGATTGTCCCAATCCAGGTACATTGACACCATACTAAAGAGGTTTAGTATGGAAGAATCCAAGCGTGGGAACTAACCCACGATCTCTGGACTCACTCTCTCCAAAGAGATGTCTCCCAAGACTGATTTGGAGAGAGCTCGCATGCAAGGGATACCCTATGCTTCGGCAGTAGGCTCTATCATGTATGCGATGCTATGTACCAGACCCGACGTAGCATACTCACTAAGTGTAGTGAGTCGGTATCAAGCAGATCCTGGAGAGAGTCATTGGACAGCTGTGAAGAACATTCTCAAGTACTTGCGAAGGACTAAGGAGATGTTCTTGGTGTATGGTAACGGAAAACTCCAGGTGGAGTCCTTTACCGATTCCAGCTTCCAAAGTGATAAGGACGACTCTAAGTCGCATTCGGGTTTTGTCTTTACCCTCAATGGAGGGGCGGTATGTTGGAAGAGTTCCAAACAGGATACCGTTGCAGACTCGACGATGGAGGCTGAATACATCGCTGCCAACGATGCTGCCAAAGAGGCTGTCTGGATAAAGAAGTTCATTAGTGAACTTGGTGTGGTTCCATCCATTGAGCATCCAATACCTCTGTATTGTGATAACAATGGAGCTGTGGCTTTAGCCAAGGAACCCAGGTCCCATCAAAAGTCCAGACATATTCTGAGGCGGTATCACCTGATCAGGGAGATAGTTGATCGCCGGGAGATCGAGGTCAGGAGAGTAGATACGAAGGACAACACTGCGGATCCATTCATGAAGGCTATTCCCCACATACAGTTTGAGAGATTATTCGAGATGCTAGGTATGAGATACTACAGCAGCTGGCCTTAGTGCAAGTGGGAGATTGTTAATTATGTATATGCCCTAGAGGCCATTGTTGTACATATGATGTATATTATAATGGATGCTTGGATATATATAGAGATGACTTTCTTGCTCATCATGATAGTATGCTATTTGGTTTCACTTTATCTTAACATGTTGACTTGTATTGGTTTACTGTTTTACTCTCACATGTTGATAAAGCCCTTAGGATCTGTACTCGACTACTGGGACTATGATGAGATCATACTAGTGGGGCCGCGGTAGTCGATGAGTACATCCTATAACTGTTCCTAGTCGAGGGTATATCGAGACAGGGCATCGATACACCAGAGTAGACTAGCGTATACACATCTTGACCCATATGATGGGCGATGGATGATCCCATATCCATCGGTGTTGGACATCAGAGATGGTGTACGGGTGCTCAGTAGAGACTGGGTACACTGGACGGACTCGCCGAGAACTCCCAGATGGTGATATACCACACGTCAGATGGCAGTTCTCCGGTGACACTGGTACAGGGTAGTCTGAAGACCCGAGATCGTCATAGAGTCTTGTGTGATTCCCACCGTGCTTTGATTTCCACCTTACCACGTCCAAGAGGGCGTGCAAAACGGTGGCTTTTGGGTACAGTCCCGAATCACATGGAGGCAATGAGCGATAGGAGGGGATTCGTCTCTCCCTGTATAGGGAGTTGATGTTGTGCTGTGTTCGATTGGTTATAACTGGAAGTCCCTGGCCAGGGCTGATATAGAGATTTACTGGTAAGTGTTACTAGTAGTTTCTCGACCCGTTATGAGTCACACATCGACACGACTTATCGGTTACTGGGGTCTGACGTATACCACCCCTAGACTTGATATGCGACATATCAGACGAACAGACCGGACTGTACGGGAGTGTTACTGGTTGGATTCACAGGAGAACGCACATGCTAGCTTGTTGATCTTCTGATCGCTCAATACCTGGATGGCTGTTACGTTTAGCTGACCGCTTGCAGCTTGTGGGTGTTTGATATGATCATCACCTGCTACCGGCGTATTGACGATTCTTTAGAGTCCTACACAGAGGTTTCTTGGCTCAGGCGAAACGGAGTAGTGGCACATATGTGATATGCGCAGGAACGAGAATAATGCGATATGGGATACCATATTATATTCTCGCGATATTTAGAAATGAACCGGGACATCGGATCAAGTGTTGATTCGATAAATCGGTACATGATATCTTAGTCGGTAATATTCGATATAGCCGGATCATCGATTCAAGTGTTGATTCGATGATTTAATGTATAATAATATATATATGATATATTGTATTACATTATCTAATATTGGCTCGCTTTATTATTTCATTTTCTCAGTGGATGATACATTGATATATATGCGATATATGTTAATTGTATTATTTTCTTTTGTTGCAAATATATAATATATATGTGATATATATTATTGTGACATGTTATGATTAATTGTTAAACATGTTTAAGGATGATTAATTGAGATTAGGGTTTGATTTGGGTTAGATGTTTCATGCATCTTCTAGAAGCTTTTCCTTTTGTCATTCTTAGGATATTTTGGATGGCATTTTCTTTAACTCAACCAAACCCTAACTCTAGTTATTTCTCTACAAAATCTTGACCACTCATCCTTGACCATGGTTTACAATTCAATCATATGGTTTATATTCTATTCATCACAAAAGAAAAATATATCATTATCTTTTCATTATCATCTTCTTCCTTCTTCAAGAAAGCTTGCTAGTTTTTCTTAAAGTGATGAAATAAAATGAGAAAATGATTTAAAAAGAAAGCAAAATTACTACTCTCTCATCCTTATCTCATCTAGCCCATGGGATTAGTGTGTTCTTCTCTTTTGAGTGAGAAAGCTTGAGTTGTAGCAACTTCAAGGTAGATCATCGGAGATTTTGAATACTTCGAGCTAGTATGGATCGTTCGAGTCGTGGAGCCTCTCATGAGTCCGGGAGATCGTGGATCGCGCAAAGGGACTTCTACTCGGAGCTTGTGAAGTGAAGGAGCGAATTACAAAGGTTGTAATCCCTCACACTTAGATAAAAGTTATCTTCTTGCATGTAAAACCCTAATAATCTAGCAAAGATCCCGGCTTTGGGTTGTTCGGCATGTCTAAAATTTAATCCGGGCATGTTTGATGCCTTATGAACCTTCACAAGAGTGCCTAGGAACCCTACACATTATGCATGGGGCCCACTTCGGTAAATTTAGTCGATCAAAATTTTTAAATATGTTAGTTCACAGTATTTACATTATATCTGCGACCGTGAATGTCATTTGATCGGTAAATCCTGTCTAACTGCTATAGCCCTTTTAGACAGATTTACGAACGCGGCATTCACATTGATGTTCTTTGTTGTGCTGTGATATTGCGGATTTGTCGTGGTGGATAGCCTGGATGCAATGGTAGTACAGTTTTGTTTTATATGTACATTTGATATTGCGGGGCGAGCGTTCGACATGTGGACTGCCGTTACTGCCTGTTTGTATATTATTCTTTTAGGGCACGACCGGGCTGAGGTCGATGTACCCGTTGTATATTTTACTTTCTGTACTAGGATTACCCCGTGGAGGGGTGTACGGGTAGCCGGGTTTTAGAGGGCAACGAGCCCGCATCTCATGGCTTTGAGACGGAGGGGGCTTCACTCTAGAATTGGCAGGCTGTTCGCCGCACTCGTAGGGGGTACAGGTTGACCCAAGGAGGGGTGCTCAAGTTACTGGATTCCGTGAAGTGCTGGGTGGTCCATTCACGTTGCTGAAGGGGGCTTCCTCGCTTCAGGTTTTGGCGGGTAACTTGCCGCGCCCGTAGGGGTCTAGGATTTCATTGCACAGGCTATCCACACGACCAGGGGAACGTCGGGTTTCAGCAGCGGCTCTGTGAAACCCGGGGCTTCCAGATTATCTGTATTGTTCTGTAATGCTTATTACATTTCTGTAATGTTGCATTTTATCATGCCTTGAGCGAATATTATATATTGATATATATACTAGTAGATGTTGTATATATTTTGCATCCGCGCTAGTCCAGTCCCCGCTCTATCGTTAGTTAAGTAACCTAATGGGTGATGACGGGACCCAGTGGCGAATGCAGATGGCATATACGTACATCATTATTTTTCGTTCTTTATTGGTGTGATCAATTGATGGGACTGCATTGATTCGGATCAATGCAAGCTAAACAAACCTATTCTGATGTTGTTGGGACAATTTTTCAAAAAGCTGTTATTGCAAGGACGTTCTCTTTTGTTTTGCACAGTGGTATTCGATTATGAATATCCAGCACCTCAGTCGATGAGGCAAGAGCCGAGATCCCTTCACCGGGAGTGACCCCTTGGACAGAAGTTTGCGTCAGGGTAATAACTTCACTATAGCCGATTACTTTTCGCTTTGCATCGTGGTATTCAGTTGGAATATCCTGCACCTCATTCTACGGGGAAAGAGCCGAGATCCCTTCACCGGGAGTGACCTCTCTAGCAAAGGTTTTCGTCACTATATTTTTATAAAAAGCTATGCAGTTCCTTCAACGATATCAAGTTCATTACGTTAAAGGTTTTTCGCCAAAAACAAGCCGTAGCCCTCCGTCATTTCTTACGGGTATTATTTAGTATTCGTGCTGCGTTTGTTGACCTAGTCAAGACGTAGTGTTCGGTAGCTAAGTGGTACTTATTTGTTGCATAAGTGAGATTGGTTAGAACAGTCGTGCGGCCTTGTTAACCTAGTCAAGGGCACGTACGGGTGGGTTTAACGCAATCTAGAATAATGACGGGTTGAACTTGACTAGCGGTTTATGGTTTGTTGAGCTAGTCAAGGTCATAAACCGCTTGGGGTAAAAATAACATCGGGAGTTTCTAAAGAAACTGAAACTTGCCAGGCATGCGCATACCTTCTGGAGTGTGATAACGTGAGTGGATTCCGTCACGTTATCATGCGATGATAGTTGGATCCCGATTCCCACTTATGAGTTGGTTTACTCCTCGGGTGATCCCGACTAATTCTTCTTTCAGGTTTGGAGGAGAATTTGACGATACAGTGGGAGGTTTCCTGATTAGATAAATTGATAACCATTCTGATCTAGGATAGAGTGCACGCTGAGTGTTTCTTTTCTCTTTCTCTTTGGCAGCGACCATGGCCCGACCCTTGACTATGACTCAGTGACCAAGTTGACCGGACCTTCTTAAACACTGGCTTTTGGATTGTCAGAGTTGCAAACCTCATTGCCACTCCTACTTTTACCCTTTTCTCCAGAACACTCCGTATTACTACGAACATCCACTTCCATTGGATAAAACCATCGTATAGTTATATACGAACTCGAAGGAATTTATTCGAGGATGGTTTCTGGTTCTGGAGAAAACGAATAGGACTATTCAGTTGTTTTTTCCTTTTACCTTCTCTCAGGTTGCGAGAGCTCCTTGGATTAGGGCAGTACACCCATTACGCAAATTGGATAGTCTTCTTCCAAACCATAGGCAGCTGCCGACCGGTAGGGAATGAAGAAAACCAATTAGCCTAACGATGGTGTACAGAAGGTAATAAGTTAAGACAAATAAAGGGATTAGTAAGAGGGCAAAGTAAATTGCGACTGCTATTCACAACCAAACCAAGTATTTCATTACCACTCCCATTTCACCTTTGTATTTCTCCAGAATACTCCGTATCACTACGAAGATCCACAGTTATTTGGATACTCCATCGTATGGTTATATACGAACTCGAAAGGAACTTGTTCCAGTTCGGGGATGGATTCTGGTTCGGGAGAAATAGGAATAAGGTTTATTCGGTTGTCTTTTATCTTCACCTTATCTCGCATTATGAGTGCTCCTAGGATTAGGACAGTACACCCATTATGCTTATTGGATAGTCTTCTTCCAAACCATAGGTTGGTGCCGAGCGGTAGGGAAGGAAGAAAACCATTTGGCTTAAAGGGGTGTACAGAAGGTAATGACTAAAGACATATGAAGAGATTTGGAGAGATGGCAAAGAAATATACGGTTACAGTTGTGAATCTGGATAATGGAAGAGGCATTACTAGGAATACCCGGATACCCCTTCGAAACATTTCAATGTTTCAGTTTCACTGTGTATTGTTAAAAGAAAACTGATTTCCTAATTAGACACTTGTTCCAGGGTATGTATTTACCAGATATGATTCTCACATCTGTATGGTTTTACAGATGATGAGTGGGAGTAAGTTATTGGGATTTAGGTGATCATCCTCATTATATCGGAATTCGTTGTACTTGGTGATATTTGAGGAAATCACCTGGGTAGTTTGCCGGACGGCAAATATTTGGTTTTGAATATCCGCTGTTATGCACCAATTTCAAATTGATATATCTGTACGTCTATTTTTATATAGAGTGAGATATACCTTTTTGAAATTATGTTTATGATATTTACCTATATCAGTGGATGGTTAGGTAAGGAGCATTAAGCAGCGGTGTAATTATTCTTAACCATAAGTACAGTTTTCAACCTAAGACACACAGGGAATGAGTCATTGGACTCAGGGGACTTATACAGAGTATTGTATGTTGTCCAGTGTCCATTAGGACAGAGGGGTTGGTACCGTACTAGATTCTGTTTACTTGTGACTTCTCTGGGTCTTAGACATGTGTTTCGTAGAAACACAAGGTCCAAGTTTTGAGAAGTTATAGGTATAAGAATAGAGCAGAGAACCAGGTGTTGCAAGTATCGGGATTCTTCAAGGTGATCGAAGATGTAGATACTTGTGTATGGTGTTCAGTTGATAGTAATGATTGAGAGAACTTGCTTCTCTTTCAGGTTACTCATAATTGGAAGCACTCCTAAGTTGAGTAATGCCGATCGGCCTCTTTCCATTTAGTTGACATGCACTGGAGACAGCTGCATGATTTAAATTTGGTTCAATTAAATCAGTGCCTCTGTTTCTGTATTGGATATAGAACAGTTCATATCTTGACATTGTTAAGGTACGGGGAGTTGTCCAGTTTATGCTTAAAACTAGACACTGTACAACTCAAGGTACGTTTCTGTAATGGCTGTTTGTGGGTTGACCCGGGCTATGACGAGGGTTGACTTTCTACCATCTGGAAGATCAATAGTGATATTGTTCTTTACTCGCTATAGTTTTAATAAAAATGGATTTTTTTCAGAAAATAGTAGTGGGAGTATGGTAGAACTGGAAGTGATTCCAGAACCGCAAACGATTACTGAAAATTTGATAAGAACCTAAAGATTCAATCTGGTTTGACACTCCATTAGCCACTCCGCAGATATGGTGGGTAACCTCAGGCACCCGAGAGGTACTCTGGTAGCCTCAAGGACGGTGACAGGGAGGTTCTTGTTTACCCAGATTTGACACTACTGTTGTTCCAGGCTATGAGACCCGGCAGGAGGATGAGTATAGCATCGTTCTAAACTAGCTTTAGAAGTGCACGTGTATATGACTCTGCCAGTGGGTTGTCGTAGTCAGTGGGAGCAGCGGAAGTATAGTGGACAAGTAGCTTATGTCTATTTATAGACTAAAGCAGATATAGCGGAGATAGATCATCTATTTCTGATGTCACAGTCATAGGTTTGACTTCATCAGAATAGGGGATGGATCTGTTAAGAAGGTAGTAGGGTGTTATGTCCTGGTATTTGGATGCCATACATAGAGTAGGAAGTTAAATTCCTATATTACGGTCGGTTATACTTTGGTTGTCATACAGTGGTTTCTCCACATAGGATATTATTCCAGTCCTGGAGAAACGATCGGAAGCAGTTTTAGAACATAAGTGGATGTTCTAGGGATATGATAACGGCATCCTCCTTCGGGAGACAGTTATCATTCCAGGCTTCCAAGGTGACCTGGACGGCAGAGTGACTGTCAGAGTTATAGTTTTCCCTCTGACGAGGGGCAGTATTTTGGACAGGTGGTCCAAGAGGATACTGAGGGAGGTGTGGCGCAGGATACTGATTAAGTTCAGTTGACGATACAGTCTAAAAAGTCTGGATTTGGAGTTCATTTATGAACTAGGTCCCATTAGATATCCAGACATATTCTAAGACAGGTATTGCTCATTTCGGGAGATGGATTTCTCCGTGAACTTAAGATAAAGAGAGACATAGAAAGAAACATTAAAGCGGATCCACTCACTGAGGCTATTCCCCGAACGCATTAGTTTCGCAAGCGGGTTTTGTGAGACTGATTAGTAGAGGAGTTGGGTGTTCGGTATCACACGGGCTGTGAGTATGCGACATCGCAATAATTAGCCTTGAGTGCAAGTTGGAGATTGTTGGAGATAGTGCCCTCAGAGTCAATTATTGGATCACAGGCACATGATTGCAATGATTGAGAGAGGACCGATACCGTTAGAACAGTCTTACTCAAGATGATAGTATGCTATCTGGTTTATCTTTATCATCGTGTACTGTTTCAGGTGACCTTACAGGTCACTATTGCATATTGATAGAGCCCTTAGGATTTTTGTTTGACGGCCAGCAGTATGATGGCGATCATATACGGGGAAGCTGGGGTCTATAAGCACATCCTTAAAAGGTCCCTAGTCGTGGGAGTTTTCGAGACAGGGAATCGATACTCCAGAGTAGACTAGTGTATACAGTCGAGACCCCGACGAGGGGCGGTGGCCGGTCTCACAAGCCACTGGTGTCAGTTGGTTCACCTAAGATGTATACAGGTGCTCATTGGGTTATGAGTACACCGGACAGGACTCGCCGGGAACATGCTAGTTGGTATTATACCAGACGTCAGATAGCAGTTCCCTGGTGACATGTGTACAGGTTAGTTCATTAACCTGAGATCGTCATTTGTCTCGTGTGAGTTCCCACTGTGCTTTGATTGCTACCCTACCACGGCTCAAAGGAGCCGTGCAAACAGGTTTTAGTTGGGTACAGTCCCAAGCCAAATGGAGGCAGTGAGAGGATCTGCAGGGGGTCTCGGTATTGGGGGTGAGGTCGCGCTGTGTCTAAGAGAGCCATTACACAAAGCCCTCGGTCAAGGCAGGAGATTTACTGGTAGGTATTCCAGTAGTATCTCAGAGTGTTCTGGGCTTCACTCCGACACGACTTGTACCGCTTTTGGGGGTCTGACTTTTACCAACCCCCTAGGCCCGCCATGCGATGCTCATAGACGAACGGACCGGACTGTACGGATATTGTCACTGACAGGCTCAGTAGGGTGTCAGGATGAGTTCGCTCATCGACGTCCCTTTTGGTCAATACTTGGTAGCCCGTTACGTATGGCTAATACCTCTGACGTGCTAGTGGTTAAATCCACAACCAAAGTATTGACGAGTCTTTAAAGTCCCCCACAGACCGTTTTCTCAAGTTTCGGGCGAAACGCTGTAGAGGCCGTATGGAGATATGGAAGGGTTCGATCATATACGTGCGGTATTGCACGGATCATGATCGGACGGATAATACTAGCGGGCTTTGGTTTAAGCCGGATCCTAGTATTGTACAGTGTAGATTTTGTCTCTTTGCATTTGTATTCAGTAGGAATACAAATGCGGGTATGTATATACAGTCGTAGGGTTTTCCTGTAATTTATTACAGGATCAGTTTTTTTGAAGTTGCCAGTTTGCATTCCGTTTCGGCCAGTTTTTCTTTGTTCCTTCATGGCCGAACTTTTGTGATGAGAGGGGCTTATTTGCAAGTGTGCAAATTAGCATTGTGGATGGGGTTTCTTATAAATGGAGAGATTATGATAGCATCTTTTCTTTTTCTTTCTTGATGGCTAGCATTAATGTGATGAGGATTTATTTGGATTAGATTAGAAATGGAAGTGACATTATAACCTCATTTTCATCACATTTGTTATGATCACCTCTTGCTTTTACTACACTCACATCCCTTCATTGTTTTTGCTCTCTCCTCTTCATTCTTATCATAGGGGCCGGCCACATTATGAGAGAGGATGGGAATTCATTTGGTGTAGGAATTTTACTTCATCTCATTTATCCTTGCTTGCTACAAAATTCCTAACACATATCCAAAGTTGATTTCTTCACCTCCATTCACATGGCAACTTCAATCCCAATAGAGACAAATGGATTCTACACTTAGACTACAGCATCCTTGGGCACGTCGACTCGCCAATTCGTGCTCGAGTTGCCTCGGTCCAGAGGTGAGAGCCCGTAAAAGAATCCGGCGATGTGGTGCCCGTTCCGACAAGGAGATGAAGACTGGAGATTCCGCGAGGAGATCAGAGTGGAGGCCGAAGACCGAAGGATACGGATCGCTCGGTATAGCATTCTACCCTTTCTCTTGTTTGCTAGCTTTAGGTTAATGGTTTTGATCCGGGTTTTAGGATGCGGTAGTGCCGGTTTTAAAGTCAAGAAAAATTTTCGTTTCCGCATTTTGTCCTCGGATAGACAGCCGGGGCGCTACCATAGTCCTACACGTTAAAACCATACTAAAGGGGTTTAATATAGAAGATTCTAAGCGTGGTGGTTCGCCTACTTACTCATGGATCACTCTCTCGAAAACTGTTTTAGAGAGAGCTCAGTCAGAGGCATTGTATTTACCCTCAGTAGAGGGACGATATGTTGAAAGAGTTCCAAGCTAGATACCGTGACATACTAGACAATAAAGGCTGAATACATTGCTACCAACGATACTACCAAAGTAGCCGTCTGGACATTTCTTGTTCATGAGATGAACAAGGTTCCTACCAATGAGCGTCCAATAACTATTATTGTGACAATAATGGAGTTGTGGTTTTGGCCTAGGAATGAAGGTCCCATCAGCGTTCCAGATACATTCTGAGGCAAGTATCACCTAATCATGGAGATGGTTGATCTCCAAGGGATCAAGGTCAGGAGAGTTGACACGGAGGTTAACACGACGGATCCACTCACCAAGGCCTGCTTTCCCAAATACTATTTGAGAGATTTTGGGATGGTTGAGTATGGGATACTACAACCACTGCTAAATTGTTGGGTACGGGATACTACAACAGATGACCTTAGTGCAAGTGGGAGATTGTTAGTTATATGTATGGCCTAGAGGCCATTACTGTACATGTGATGTATATTGTAGTGGATGCTTGGACATATATAGAGAGGACTTTCTTGCTCGACATGATAGTATGCTATCTGGTTGCTCTTTGTCTTAACATGTAGATTTGTATTGTGATACTGTCTTGCTCTCACATTTTGACAAAGCCCTTAGGATGTGTACTTGACTACCAGGACTATGATGGAGATCATACTAGTAGGGCCAAAGGTAGTCCACAAGTACACCCTATAATTGTTCCTAGTCGTAGGAGTATCGAGACAGTTCATCGATACTCTAGAGTAGACTAGCATATGCGCTTCTCGAACTATATGATAGGCGATGGATAATCCCATATCCATTGGTGTTTGACATCAGAAAAGGTATACGGGTGCTCAGTGGAGACTGGGTATACTAAACGGACTCGCCGAGAACTCCTAGATGGTATTATACCTATCGTCGGATAGCAGTTCTCTGGTGACACTGATACAGGTTAGTCTGTAGACCCGAGATCGTCATAGAATCTTGTGTGATTCCCACTGTGCTTTGATTTCCACCATACCACGGTCAAGAGATTGTGCAAAAAGATGGTTTTTGGGACCAGTCCCGAGTCACATAGAGCCAATGAGCGATAGAAGGGGTTTCGTCTCTCTCGGTATTGGGAGTTGATGTTGCGCTCTGCTCGATTAGCTATAACATGAAATCCCTGGCAAGGGTTGCTGAGATTTACTGGTAAGAGTTATGAGTAGTTTCTCGAACTGATATGGACCTTGCATCGGTAAGACTTATCAGGCTATTGGGGTCTGACGTTATACCACCCCCAGGCTGTTGATATGCGACATATCATACGAAGAGACCGGACTGTACGGTAGTGTTACTGATTGGATTCACAGGAGTATGAGCAGGCTTACTTGTTGATCTTCTGATCGCTCAATACCCGGATGGCCGTTACGTTTAGCAGACCGCTTGCGGCCTGTGGGTGTTTGATATGATCATCACCTACTGCCAGCGTATTGACGGGTCTTTAGAGTCCTACACAGAGGTTTCCTGGTTCATGCGAAACGGAGTAGGTGCACATATGTGATATGTGCGGGACTGAGATTAATACGTGTATGTGATACCGCATTCTATTCTCGCGGTATATGATATCGGCCGGATATATGTAACGGATCAAGTGTTGATTCGATGAAATGATATATAAATATGTATATATATATATATATTATGCTCACTTAAGTATTTATTATTCTCACTTATGATACATTTAACATATATATGATATATGTTTAATGTATTGTTTTCTTTATGCACAAAATATATATGTGATATATATTGTTGTGACATGCTAGGTTACACATGCAATATGGATGTATGAGACTCATATCATGCTAGGGTTAATGTTATGGTTTAATATTTATTCTTAAATAGTTACAAATTAGTGGAGATATTTTGATGGTTGGAAGCTTGGAGAAGCTTAAAGAAAACCATTGACTTAGTCCACTCTTTTATATTTCTTAAGATATTTATCAACCCAACCATTAACCATACACAATGGTTAACTGTCTACATGAGTTGGTATATGGTTGATATATTCACTCATGTTTGCATTTTGAACCATATGATTTATTCTTTCATCACTTGAGCTTCATCTTCTTCTTCCTCATTTTAAGCTTTCTAGCTTTTGTGAAAGTGATGATAGATTGTGAGAAATTGAAATCTAAAGTGAGCACACTTCCTACTTCATCATCCTCTACTATTAGCCATTTAGTTTAGGGTGTTTGCTTCACTAATTTCATACATTAGTGAAGAGGTATCATGAGCTTGAGTCTCCTCGACGTAGATCATCTTCGGCCTCGAAGACTTCGAGCAAGTTTGCATCTTTCACCTTATGGAGCCTCTCAAGAGTTTGGGAGATTCTTACTCGCAGCGAAGGGACTTCTACACGGAGCATTTGAAGTGAAGGACCGGTCTACAAAGGTTGTATTCCGCATTCACTTAGTTGTAAAGTTGTTTACAATATTGTTTCGTATGATTCTCTAGTTAAAGGTCCTAGGTTTGTGTTCCTTAATATGGTAAAAATTTGAAAACAGCATGGACGATCCTCCTGAAACCTTGCTGCCGTGCTATGGGACCCAACATCTAGGGTGAGGGTTTGGCTATTCATCACGACCGTGGAATCCGTTTTTCGTTATAGGCATAAACAAAACACGGAAATCCTAGTATGTCCAATATATTTATCTGTATTGCTTTTGCCGTGATCTGTGATCTGGAATGACTATTATTGCGTAAGAAGAATGTCTATATATAGATTATATATAATAAATGTTGCTTATGTTTTGCACCCGGGCTAGCCCTGCCCCCGCTCTGCCGTTAGTTAAGTAACCTAACGGTGCATGACGGGGCCCCGTGGCGAATGTGGATGGTATAAGCGTACGTTCTATTTTCGTTTCTTTCTGCAATGATAGGGTTAAATAATGGGACAGCATTAATATTGTATAATGCAAAGAAAGCAAAGCAAAGCTATATCGTTGGAACGATTTCAAAACCACTCGATTTTCTTTTAAAATAACTTTTAAATGCGGAGCCTAAACCACTCCTTTTAAAAGCTATCATGGTTCCTTCGACTATATCAAGTTCATTACGTTTATGGCTTTCGCCAAAACCAGCCGTAGCCCTCCATCATTTAAGATGGATATTCAGTAGTATTCAAGCTATGTACTTTGACCTTCGCCAAGGCATAGTGATTGGTAGATGTTGGGTATTCATCTGTAGCATAGATATACGCGTTAATCTGGGACAGGCGTACAACTATTTTGGCCTTCGTCAAAGGTTTGTACGAATGGGTTCAGATTAACCTGGACAATGACAGGTAGAACTTGACTTGCGTCTTATGATATTTTGGCCTTTATCGAGGTCATAAGTGCCTGGGGCAAAAATCCACACCGGGAGTTTCAAAGGAAAAGGAAACTTGCTAGTTTTTCCATACCATCTGGAGTGTGATGACTTTGGTAGGATTCCTTCAAAGTTATCACAGAATGATAGTTGGATCCCGATCCCACGTGAGTTTTATTACTCATCGGGAGAGTTTTTCACTTTACAATCAATGCTATAAACCAAGTAGGTGTCTAGAATGGTGTTAGCAGGGCTACGCCTCCAGGGAATAGAGGTTATTTAATTAAGAAACTTCGCAAAAGTGTTGTAAAACCTCTCTCAAAGTAGCGGCACTGGCATGGCCGAAAGGTTAAGCAAGAATTGTAGGGTGCGATTAATTCCGACTAATTCTTATTTTATGGTTTGAAGGAGAATTCAAAGAAACAGTGGGAGTCATCCTGTTTAGATAAACTAATAACCAATCTAAACTTGCAAGAGCATCATGGTGAGTGTTTCTTCTCTCTTTCTCCTAATTACAGCGACCAAGATGATCACGCTTGAGTTACTATTAGATAAAAATATATTGACGGTGCCAAACTATAAAGATTGGCTAAGCAATGTCCAGATGTCATTACCTATGACAAGCTAGGCTACCTCCTTACTACAAAAGCCCCTGCCGTCCCTGGTCCAGATTCCACTGTCACGGATATTGAGATCCGTAAGACATGGGAATTAGACTGTGAGAAAGCCAAGTTCCTCGTGCTGGCCTCAATGGATAATCAACACCAGAGGCGGCACGAGAATATAGAGTTAGCTTCCATCTTCCTCCATACCAAGGATTTATATTGAGAGCAATCTCGTATCGCAAGATATGAGACCTCGAAGAAATTATTTCAGACGAGGTTGGCTATCGGATCATCTATAGGGGACCATGACTTTAATATGATCAGCTATATTGAAGAGTTCACGGACCTTGGGACCACGTTAGAGAATGAGTTGTATACAAACTTGATTCTATAGTCCCTCTCCTCTACCTATGCCCAGTTTATATTGAATTTCAATATTCAAGGGAAGGAAGTTAGACTTCCAGAACTCCTCAACATGTTGAGAAGTGCAGAGGGCACCCTGAAGAAATCCAGGGAGACACCTATTCTACTTGTTGGGAAACCTTCTTCCTCTAGATCGAAGGATAAAGCCAAGGGAAGAAGAAGAAGGCCCCTACCAAACTGAAAGGCGGTGTCAGTAAGGTACAGAGGAAGGGCAAGGAAAAAGTTAGGGGGTCGACAATAGGGAAAGAGGAATGCTTTTATTGTCATAAGAAAGGCCATTGGAAGAAGAACCGCAGGGTTTGGAAAGCCAGGAACCAGGATTCGATGCAAGTTGTGGGTTCGGCTTTAGGTGTGTTTATGATTGAAAACTTTCTGTCAATCAACTCTACTTCCTAGATATTAGATACCTGTTTAGGATCACATATTTGTAATTCATAGCAGGAACTGAGAAGCCGTAAAGTTTTGAAGGTAGGTGATATGACCCTCAGGGTTGCTAACGGAGCGAGCATGGATACTGTTTCTATAGGGGAATATCACCTAGGATTGACAAGTGGACACATTTGGTTTTGCGTAACTGTTTTTTTTGTACCAAGTTTGACATGTAATATCATCTCTTTATCTTTACTATCTAAAGAAGGTTATGATTTTATATTTGTAAGCAATGTTGTAAACATTCACCTTAATCATGGTTTGATTAGGCTTGGTACACTAGACAACGGTATATACGTATTGAATCAACACTAGGTTTTCAATGTCTAGAACACACTCAAAAGAAAATCTCCAGAAATGAATCAATCTTTCTTATAGTATTGTAGACTAGGTCACATCAATGAAACACGGTTGACGAAGTTACATAGAGAGAGATATTTGGATTTGTTTGAGTATCTGTCTTACGAAACTTATCAATCATGTCTCAAAGGAAAGATGACAAAGATTCTGTTCACTGGACACGGAGTAAGAGCCACTGAGCTCTTGGGACTGATACACAGCGACGTGTGTGGTCTAATGTGTATACATGCAAGAAGTGGTTATTCCTACTTCATTACTTTTACGAATGATTCCCAAGGTATGGACATGTATTCTTGATGAAGCATAAATTTGAGGCCTTTGAGAAATTCTAGGAATACAAGAATGAAGTAGAAAAACAATCAGACAAAAGTATCAAGACACTTCGATCAGATCGAGGTGGTGAATACTTAAGTGCCAAGTTCCTGGATTACTTAAAAGAGAATGGAATTATCTCTAAGCTTACCCCTCTATACACACCTCAACACAACGGTGTATCAGAAAGACGGAACCTCATCTTATTAGATATGGTGTGTTCTATAAAGAGTAATGCTGAGTTACTGCAATCCTTCTGGGGTTATGCACTAGAATCTGCTGCATATCTTTTGAACAAAATTCCTACTAAGTCAATGGCTACCACACCATATGAAATGTGGAGTGGGAAGAAACCCTATCTTAAGTATCTTAAGATATGGGGATGTCCGGCTTTTGTTAAAAAGTAGCATGCGGACAAACTGGAGGCACGATCAGTACTATGTAAGTTTGTGGGATACCCAAGGAACTTCAAGGGGTATCTTTTCTATTACACAGAGAAACAAAAGGTTTTTGTTTCTTGGCATGCCCACTTTCTGGGTACTCAATTTCTTGAAAAATAAATAAGTGGGAGCGCAATAGAACTGGAAGAAATTCCAGAACCACAATCTATTACTGAAAGCTTGGTGGAACCAAAAGTTTCAAAAGAACCGGACATCCTTGCGCCACTCTGTAGATCTAGTAGGCAGTCTCATCCGTCCGAGAGATACTACGGTTTTCTCGTAGACGTGGATAGAGAGGATTACATCATCGAAGATGATGAGCCTACTAGTTTCCAATAAGCTATTATGAGCAGAGACTCAGTAAAGTGGCTGGATCCAAGGTGGACCGAAATGGAATCCATGTACACCAACAAAATTTGGACTTCGGACATTGCACCTCAATGGGTAAAACCTATAGGCTGCAAATGGATCTTCAGAAAGAATATTGGTGCAGAAGGACAGGTTGAAACCTATAAGGCTAGAATTGTAGCAAAAGGTTTTCGTCAAAGACCTGACTTGGACTATGATGAAACCTTTTCTCTACTGGCTATGCTTAAATCTATTCGGATTCTACTTGCCATCGCTGCCTTCCATGATTATGAAATTTGGCAAATGGACGTAAAGACCGCTTTTCTGAATGGAAATTTGGAAGTGTGTGTTTATATGGATCAGCCAGAGGGTTTCATTGAGAGTGGGAGCAGCGGAAGAGTGTGCAAGTTGCTTAAATCCATTTATGGATTAAAGCAGGCATCATAGAGTTGGAACATCTGCTTTGATGAGACTATCAAAGGATTTGACTTTATCAAAAATCCATATGAACCATGCATTTATAGTAAGATTATAGCGAGAACTGTGGTATTCCTCGTATTGTATGTGGATGACATTCTTCTGATAGGAAATGGCATTCCTATGCTACAATCAGTCAAAGAATTCTTGTCACAAAAGTTCTCCATGAAAGACCTGGATGATGCCTCCTATATTTTGGGGATCCAGATCTATCATGATAGATCTAAGAGGATGTTAGGACTTTCATAGTTCAGGTACACTAACACTGAAAGTCGACCCTAGCATCACCATGAGGTTTTAGTAGCATCAAGCATGCCAAATTTTAATTTTTATTAGGTGCTAAGTTAGAATATACAAGATCTTTGCTAGAATATTAGGGTTAGCTATAAAACCATCAAGAAGGGAAGGAGGTTATACCCATGTAGATCGAGTCCTTCTCTTCTCTAGTTCTGGGTTGTAGTCCACGCGACTCCACTAGGCTCCTCTTCAAATTGAAAGAACCTCCTTCGTGATCTTCGCGCCAAAGACGATCCACCCGAAGTCCACTAACTCAAGCTAACCCTTCACTAATCTCATTAGTAAAGGAAACACTCCACATCAATTGCTAATCTAATGTGAGATGGTGAAGTAGGGGTTTATTTTGCTCACTAGGGTTTTCACAAGTTCAATGATTCACATCACATGTAAGGGTTTGAACTTGGAAGTGAAGTGAAGAAAATTGAAGAGCGCAAGAGAGAGCAAGAGCTCATGAAAATGGCTAAGGCATAAAGAATGAAAAATGATGAGAGTAAACTCATATGGCTCTCTCTTTTCTCACTTATTCAAGCATGAAATTAAAATGCAATAAGAAATTGCAACCATGCTTGAATAGTGAGTCAAGAGTAATATACAAATAATAAAACCCATGCCTTTCCCATTCCACAAATATCTCCACAATTTACACCTCATTTTCTATTTTCTAAAAATAGAAAACATGCTATGCTTCATATAATAATAATATATAATTATATAATTCAAATATACATTAACATATATATATATATATATATATATATATATATATATATATATATAAAGCAATTAGTGAGCTAATGACATTATTTAATACATAATTATATCAAATATAATTTATATCAAATTATTAAATCAACACTTGATTTAATAATTCGGTTATATCACATATGACCGACTAATATCATTTATCCGTTTATCACATTATCAAATCAACACTTGATTCGATAATCTGATTATATCACATATAACTTAACCGATAACAGATAACTGCCAGATTACAATACAGTATCACATACTCATATTTAATCAGGCCCACACACATATCACATATGTGTCCTATCTCGTTTCGTTTGAACCAGGAAACTTCTGTATGGGACTCTAAACACTCGTCAATACGCCAGCAGTAGGTGATGATCACATCAGTTACCTACAAGCCCTCAGCGGTACTAGTTGGATGTAACGGCTACCCGGGTATTGAGCGATATGAAGATCAACAAGCAAACTCGTCCATACTCTTCATGAAGCCTATCAGTAACACTATTGTACAGTCCGTTCTCTTCGTCTGATATGTCGCATATCATGTCTAGGGATGGTAAACGTCAGCCCCCAGTAACGTGATAAGTCATGCCGATGTCTGGCTCATAACGGTTCGAGAAACTACTGATAAATCTTATCAGTAAATCTCAGTAGCAGCCTTGGCCAAGGACTTCCAGTTATAGCCAATCGAGCATAGCGTAACATCAACCCCCAATACCGGGAGAGACGAAACCCCTCCTATCGCTCATTGCCTCCATGTGACTCGGGACTGTATCCAAAATCCACCTATTTGCACGACTCCTTTGAGCTGTGGTAGGGAGGAAATCAAATCACAGTGGGAACCATACAAGACTTTATGACGATCTCGGGTCTACAGACTAACCTGTGCCAGTGTCACCAGAGGACTGCTATCTGACGATATTTATACTACCAACTAGGAGTCCTCGGTGAGTCCTGTTTGGTGTACCCATTCTCCAATGATCACCTGTGTACAATCTTTGATGTCACACACCAATGGTTGTAGGATCAACCATCGCCCTTCATGGGACAAGAAACGTACACACTAGTCTACACTGGAATATCGATGCCCTGGTCTTGATATTCCCATGACTAGGAACTGATTAAAGGATGTACTTTTAGACCACCCTGGCCCCACTATTATGATCTCATCATAATCCTGGAAGTCAAGTACATATCCTAAGGGCTTTATCAACACGTGAGAGCAAAACAGTAAAGAATACCAGTCAACATGTTAAGATAAAAAGTAACCTGATAGCATATTATCATGTCGAGTAAGAAAGTCTTCTATATATATGTCCAAGCATCCACTATAATATACATTACATGTAAAATAATAGCCTCTTGGTCATACATATTCCTAACAATCTCCCACTTGCACTAAGGCCATGCGTTGTAGCATCTCATACCCAACATCACAAAACGTCTCTCAAACTGTATCTGGGGGAGGGCTTTCGTGAGTGGATCCTCTACGTTGTCCTTCGTGTCAACTCTCCTAATCTCGATCTCCCGGCGATCTACTATCTTCCTGATCAGGTGATACCGCCTCAGAATATGTCTGGATCTCTGATGGGCCTGGGTTCCTTGGCCAAAGCCATAACTCCATTGTTATCACAATGCAAAGGTATTCGATGCTCAATGGATGGAACCACACCAAGCTCAGCAATGAACTTCTTCATCGAGACAGCCTCTTTGGCAGCGATGTGTTCAGCCTCCATCGTCGATTCTGCTACGGTGTCTTGCTTGGAACTCTTCCAACACAACGCCCCTCCGTTGAGGGTAAAGACAAAGCCCGAGACCGACTTACTGTCGTTCTTATCACTCTGGAAGCTCGAATTGGTAAAGGAATCCAACTGGAGTTCACCGTTACCATACACCAAGAACATTTCTTTAGTCCTTCTCAAGTACTTAAGAATGTTCTTCACAGCTGTCCAGTGGTTTTCCCCAGGATCTGATTGATACTTGCTCACTAGACTTAGTGAGTAAGCTATATCTGGTCTGGTACATAACATCGCATACATGATAGAGCCTACAGTCGAGGCATAGGGTATCCCTTTCATGCGAGCCCTCTCCAAATCAGTTTTGGGAGACATCTCTTTGGAGAGAGTGATTCCTGAACAAGCGGGTAAATTACCTCGCTTGGAATCTTTCATACTAAACCTCATTAGTATGGTGTCAATGTACCTGGATTGGGACAATCCCAAAATCCGTTTAGATCTATCTCAATAGATCTTTATCCCCAGGATGTAGGAGGTATCACCAAGATCTTTCATGGAGAACTTGTGTGATAAGAAGGGCTTGACCGAGTGTAGCATAGGAATATCATTTCCTATTAAGAGTATGTCATCCACGTACAATACGAGAAAGACTACCTTACTCTCTAGAACCTTCTTATATATACAAGGTTCATCTACATTTTTGATGAAGTCAAACTCTTTGATAGCTTTATCAAAACAGTTGTTCCAACTCCGCGATGCCTGCTTTAATCCGTAGATGGATTTAAGCAGCTTGCACACCTTTCCGCTGCTCCTACTGTCTACGAAGCCCTATGGCTGTGTCATGTATATTCTATCTTCTAAATCACCATTTAGAAAAGCGGTCTTGACGTCCATCTGCCAGATTTCATAGTCATGGTATGAAGCAATGGCAAGTAGGATCCTGATAGACTTAAGCATAGCGACAGGAGAAAAGGTTTCATCATAGTCGACGCCAGATCGTTGACGAAAACCTTTTGCTACAAGTCTAGCTTTGAAAGTCTCAACTTTTCCATCTACACCAATCTTCTTTTTCAAGATCCACTTGCTCCCAATGGGTTCTATCACTTCAGGAGCAACATCCAAAGTCCATACTTTGTTGGTGTACATGGATTCCATCTCGGATCGCATATCATCCAGCCATTTCACAGAGTCTCTACTAGTGATGTCCTGCTCGAAACTAGTAGGGTCATCATCTTCCATGATGCAATCCTCCCTCTCACTGTATATGAGAAAACCGTAGTATCTCTCAGGTGGGTGAGGAACCTTATTAGATCCGCAGAGTGGCCGGGGTTCGTTGGGTACTATTGGATCCTCCAGTTCCACCAAATCGTCAGTTGTAGTTTGTGCTGCTGGAATTTCTTCCAGTTCTATCTCATTACCACTAATTTATTTCATAAGAAATTGTCACGACCCGAAGGTATGGAACGTGACTGGCACTTAAATTAAGAAACGTCTTAAGGCATACGTAATCTAAGTAAGCCAAAACCCAGAAATCAAAACCATGTAAAGAATTTGAGTGAAGGAAAACTTGTTTTAACGCAAGTGGTTTTAACAAATAAATGGCATTAATCATTTTAAAAGCAACATCATATATTCCCGAAAATTTCGGCAGAGTCTCCTCTGTAAATACTAGCCCCCAAACGGGTACAACACATGAAAATACATATAAATGAAGAATAAGGCATCCCCAAGCGGGAGCTAGCTCTCGCCCATAGCGGAATCACAACCACATGTAATATGTATATCAAAGGTGCACAATAAGCATCTGAAAGCAAGAAACAAGCAAATATCACGTCGGCTCAAGTGAGCATCGACACCAAACACTACAAATACAAGTCTCACGAGTCTCACTGTCTAGTCAAATATACAAGAGTAGATGGAGTATACTAGATACAAATAAAATACATGGTGGGATAACATATCCTCGCAACCCACCTACGAGCAGCCCCGCAAGTCCAAGCAAAAGGAACAAAATGAGGAAGTGTGCCCGCCACTTCTGTGCTGATGGGTCGGACCTGCAAGATACTGTGGCACAACGGGGGTGAGTTGCTAACTCATAAGAAATAAGTAACATCTAATAAGGCTATCGTAAGCATGCATGCAAATGCGTCTCAACCTATGCATATCGATATAATACGGTGTACTAACATGCATGCAACATGAATGCATAATCAAACACGAAACCTGAACAAGTCTGGTATGAGAAAATCTTTATTCTTATCTTAGTAAAACTTCTATAATTTAACTGTAGTATCATAAATGAAATCAATAGAAATCCGTGTCAAGCATCGACACCAAATATGTATCTCAATATCTCAATGTCTCAATATCTAAATACCTCAATATCTCAATATCTTGGGCTCCGGCAATCCGGAATGGCCCATATCATCAAATCTCAAGACTACGTCGATATCCTCCGGATATCCGTTGCGCCACAAATAACCGGTTGGTAGTGCTCTCCTGCCGGGCTCAACGCCATCATCTGCGACCATCTTGCCCCGAGTTACCGCACTGGGTCCACCATGCATCCGTAGACGGTTCATCCTCCTCCTCGAATCGGGTGTATGATACCGCTCAAGAATCGAAAAAACCCATGGTGGACACCACACACATCATATCGCGAGAAAACCGCAACTTACATTTTTAAATGGTAATACGTTCTTAAAATCCTTGCGGTTTCTCCAAAATCCATAAATCTCATAAATATTGAAATCCTCGAGAAGAATCATGATTGGTAGGGAAAAAGTAGTGTTTGTAGAATAATTAATCGCAATCAATAACGGTGTCGCGTGTAACTAGACCGAGATAAGTACAGATCGTCCTCAGGGAAACGTTGAACCTTTTAATCTTACTTTAGATGTGTTGAGAAAGAGAGGAGGGATAAAGAATATTGTAGAATGGTTCCTAGATCTACCTTAAGCACTAATGCAAAATATAGATCTAGATTATTTATGGATGTAGTTAATATAAGAAGGGGCTTGTAGGGTTCGTTAGGATTCAGTAGTTATGGATGATTAATTAAAAATTACCCTTTTTATCCTTTAATAGATTTAAAACTAGAACGACAGTGATGCGCGTAGATTAGGGTTTCTGGAGGGAAAAGGAATCCCACTCTTAACCCTTATCTCGACACGGAACTCCGTTCATATCTAGCCTTTACCAAAACAATCATCAATCTAATCTCTAATCGCGGTCGAGGCTAACAATGAATTGGTAGCATGCCCGATTAGGATGTTAATGATTCTTTTGATAAAGTTTATAAACTTTATAGGACGTAAAAAGGGTTAAGGGATCTTCATCATCCATTAACCTACCTTAATCCTACGAACCCTAACAAGCGGAGAATTACTCGTGCATGTTGGGAGAAAAAAAGATGGAGAGAAAATGCATAATTAACTACGAAGAAATAGAATAAGAAAAAGAAAGCTACCTTTATTAATCAACAATATTCATTACACTTTGATTCCTTAGAAAATGATTACAATTTCTAGTTGCTTCTTGATCTCTTCTAAGGAGGTAGACGAACAGTTGATGATCAGCCTGGATGCGTGAGTCGTCTTGGACTTCGTGATCTCGTCGGCTTGATAATTTTTCCAAGAGACTCTCGGTCTTTATTTATAGTCCCAAAGCCAGAAAATTAGGTTCCAAATTAGAAAGATAACAGTATAGATTCACCCCCAAAAATTGCAAACCCTAATTCATCTAACATGCGGCGGATCCGCGGCCAGAAGGGGGGTATGGCCGCGGATCCGCGGCCTTGGGTGGGGATTACTTCATCAAATTTTTGGGCTTTCTCCTCGTGACACGTGGCTATCTCTGGTATCTTTGGATCTTTGAAATCTTCTCGTAGTTGCTGCCATACTTGATCTCCAAGTTTTGATTTCTTAATTAGGCAAGTTTCCTTTAACAACTTGATTTCTTGGAAAATTCTGCACAACAACTTGGAAAAATTCTGCATAACAACTTAAATAATATTTAGTAGACTTTGTTCTACTAGGATTTGGTCAAGGATATTATTTGCATACATTGTCCTACCAAATGCTAATTATAATATATAAATACATGAAAATAGTCTTTTTACAGATAAACCCTCATATATATCATATATTATAATAAACACCTTTTCTAATATAGAAATAGTAGGAAAAATGTAATAACAAATGTGCAGTTTTATCAACTGAACAAATACCCCTAAACTTATCTTTGATTGTCCCGAGCAAACTAGTTTATTCAAGAGAAGGAGAAAAAGAAAGGAGAAAACTAAGCACACTTTCGTAGGCAAACACGATTGCACTGAGCACGTGCAACAAGCCGTTAAACCTCTAGGTGTCTCTAGTAGGAGGAGTGTTGTCTCCTGAGGGTTTTCAGCGGATTACACCCACAAAATCCTATAACAAAAGAGAGATGGTGAAATTTACATATAAAGATAAGAACATAAAAGAAAGACTTTGAAAATAAGAGTTTCCAACTACACTAGCTTTTCAGTTGTAATGAGCCCTATCTTAATAGTCATGAAAAAATGTTAGAAATCACATCATCCCTCAATAAAACATCGTCTTTATTTTTCGTTCCTACCTTTCATCCAAACATCGATCATATACCCCTACGTGTGTGAATAGAACATCCCTACACTCGGAGAATTCAATTCAAGCTATCATACTCTTGTCCATCTACCTCAGTACTTTTTAACTTGATGAATATTTAGATTTGCTCACACATTTTTATGCGACCGTTGATACTTCTTGAGGTACTAACCGACCGATTACTCATGTGCTTGCTGATTAGGTGATAATATTTTCCTCATCTTGCACCACCTAAGGCTTAGCAGTGACTCCCAAACAGTTGGTCTAAGGCACTAGGTGATGAAGCACCCTCGCTATATTTTTTTATTGCTGCCTTAGCGATAACAAAACCAGTGTTCATTTTTCTTTTCACCACTTTTATATTTTCTTCATTTATTATTTCCTTCATACTTTGGCTTTTAGACAAGAGCATTTCAAGGTATCCTCTACTATCCCGAGTTTCAAGACGTGTGTAAGTGTGTATAATAGGGTATCAACATTCAAATGTTTGGCTTCCAGAATAGAAACTATTTTTCAGACTTATTTTTATCCTCAGATTAGTGACTTCCTTCATCTTACTAACCCTTGGGACAACAGCTCATAACTACTTATTACCAGTTCGTTTAAGAAAACTTCTAATTTTCATGGTTTTCTTAAACTATTCCTATCTTTCATATATAATTTTTTCACTTTCTATTCTTTTATTATCAAAAAAAAATTTGTGCTTAATATAGTATAATGCAAAGTATGCGTAAATAAGCACAAACCTCCCCCAAACTTGTTTTCAACAGTGTCCTCACTGTTGCTATCTGCTGGATCACAAAAACCTGTAAGCTTGGGAGGCCATTATTAATGGGGGCAAGAATATATGAAAGTGAAAATCCTCCCCCAAACTTATTTTTGGCTCACAAATTTGAGGACAAAAGTTATGTTTAAGAGCCAAAAATATACCCCCCCTCAAACATGAGTTAGACAATATGAAGCATTTTAAGAGGGGGTAAGTCATTTGGTCAAAGTAAGACTTTACAAAGACCAAAAGTTAACACCAACCATTCAAAGATTTTATCAGTATAGGGTATAGGTTGGTGGAAGAATGTGTTGTATCGAGTCAAGAAAAAATGGGGAAGGGATAAGAGGTGGTCTGGAAAGGGTTTGAAATTAGAGAAAAGAAAGAATGAGGATGAATGTGAATGATTAGGAAGAAGGAATGGTGACAGTTCAACCTCTATAGGTGGAGATTGATCAATCACAAAATCCATATTTTTTGAAAATTCAAGTTCGTCAGCAAAAAGTTCTTCAAAACTTTTATCAATGGTGTGATTGAACATTTTGCTGTCAAAGAGTTTTGTGCCAGAATTAGTCCTACTTAACTCATCAAAAATCATTGAGGTAGAGGACTCGAAAAACTCATCTACCTCATTTTCAAAAATATCCAAATCAAGTTGAATTTCTGGTATTATTGAACTTGAATTAACGGATTGTGATTTATCAAAACTCACTGAAACTATAGGAACAGAAAAAGAACCGGAGAAAGTAGAAGGTGAAATGGGTAAACAAATTGGTGTGTCGAGTGTTGCTGAACCAGATGTGGAAGATGGAGGCTGTATTTCGGTCTGATCTTCGTGTATACTATTATCATCAACTTCAAGACATATTTGGGGTTCGGGAAGAATTAAAGGCTCAAGATGATGACCACAAGGAAGTGAAAGGATTTGATGAATTGGTGGGTAAAAATCATCCAAAATTTCGGGTTCATCAATCAATATATCCCCAACGTCAATCACTTCATTTAAGTGAAGGTTAAAATTCTCAAACACCTCATCAAACGTATGGTTTTCAATCAGTTTTGGTTCAAGAGTGGAGGTGTAGAGATCATAAGGGTTGGGTATGGTTTCACTTGAAATGGACCCTTCACAGTCGGGTAAATCAAACACTACAAAGTCACACAAGTTATCAGTCATTCTATTTGGTGTACTTGATGAATCTATGAAACCGGAGTTGTGGATTTCAGTTTGGAATGGGGAGGTTTGATTAGGAAGGGTGTACAGTTCTGTCTCACTACCCAAATCCTTCCTAATTTGGTTCGACAGTTCCAGAAATTTTTCTAATGTCTGTTCCAGACTAGTCTTGGGTTGATAAGGGGTTTCAGTATAAGATTGAAATTCCTGTGGATAATTAAAACTCCCAAATGACTGATTAGAAGAACTGTCTAGAGAAGGTGGAAAAGTCGGATTGGATTGATAGGAATAGAATGGTTGCGAAACTTGGGTAGGAGTAGGATCAATATTATGATAAGAAGAATATTGATATGGGTTGGTTGGCTGGCTATTTTCAATAGACATCTTATATGCCACAAACCGCATATTAAACTCTTCTCTGGATAGTGGTGGTGATGGTTGATATTGGTCCGGGTTGAAACTTTGGCCTCTAGCCCTAGCTATGTGCTCAGCAATGGACATTCGTCTAGGGGCTTCCTCACTCTGGGTATGAACTGAAACAGATGTAGGATTAGGATACGGTTGATAAGACCTAGACTGAGGTGGCCAACTGTTTCTTCCTGCTTGTTCTATATGATCTCTTAAGGACATGGAAGAGCCGGACGGTATACCGAAGGGATTACGAAAACAAGAGATATCTGGTTGTGGAGAGCAAAGCTCGGCAAGAGATCGTCTGTTTGGGTCACCCATTATAAGAAGAGAAGAAGGGGGAAGGGTAAAAAAAAGGGAGAAAATAATTGGTTTGTTTTGAAAATTGGCGGATTTAGACAAATCACACAAAAATGTACAAACAACCCTAGAACTATGGTTACCTAGGTCCAGTCTCTAGACCGCTCCTAAACTTCCAAAGGATAAGCCGCAGGATGAATCCTCTACCGCCTCTTTACTACCCGTGTAGCCAGGTAAGTGCCAGGTGAGTGGGAGGCTCCCCACTACAAAAGTAGTGGTCCTAATTAAGTAACCACTCGCCTTGGACACACTTTCCTAGTCACCATAAAAGTAATGCGGATAAGCGATAGATTACCCACGAGCTTCCTCTGTCCTAATTGAGCGCGATAGTCCTCAGAGTCTGCTCTAGATATTTTTTAAATTAATGAAGGGTTGATCTAGATGCTCGGTTTGTGATTTGTGGGGCTTAGGAAGGGTGATGAAATCCCCACCTAATCTTGATTTGGTCTTTGCCCCTTAAAGTCCGTATTAAAATATGCAAAACAAAACTAATCACAAAACTTTTGCAAAAAGATTTTTGAGCGGCGCTATTTTGCAAAGAATCCTGCAGAAAATAGATTTTATTGGATTTGAGAGGAGAGAGAAGGAGTTGAGAAAGATACCTGAGAAGTATGAAACCCTAGATCTCCTGTTTCGTCAAGTCTGTGACTCCAGATTTCCTTGCAAAAAATTCACGCACAAATCGTTAAATATGCAATTTACAGTTTTGTTTTAATAATGATATGAATCGTCTAAGAATTCAACACAAATAGTAAGAATAAAAAAAATTACGCATGTATCCCTGGCAACGACGCCATTTGATTGGTTCGAAGGAGTATGTTTAGTAGAATAATTAACCGCAATCAATAAGGGTGTCGCGTGTAGCTAGACCGAGATGAGTACGGGTCGTCCTCAGGGAAACGTTGAACCTTTTAATCTTACTTTAGATATGTTGAGAAAGATAGGAGGGATAAAGAATATTGTAGAATGGTTTCTAGATCTACGTTAAGCACTAATGCAAAATATAGATCTAGATTATTTATGGATGTAGTTAATATAAGAAAGGGCTTGTAGGGTTCGTTAGGATTTAGTAGTTATGGATGATTAATTAAAAAATACCCTTTTTATCCTTTAATAGATTTAAAACTAGAACGATAGTGATGCGCATAGATTAGGGTTTCTGGAGGGAAAAGGAATCCCACTCTTAACCCTTATCTCGACACGGAACTCCGTTCATATCTAGCCTTTACCAAAACAATCATCAATCTAATCTCTAATCGTGGTCGAGGCTAACAATGAATTGGTAGCATGCCCGATTAGGATGTTAATGATTCTTTTGATAAAGTTTATAAACTTTATAGGACGTAAAAAGGGTTTAGGTATCTTCATCATCCATTAACCTACCATAATCCTACGAACCCTAACAAGCGGAGAATTACTCGCGCATGTTGGGAGAAAAAGAGATGGAGAGAAAATGCATAATTAACTACGAAGAAATAGAATAAGAAAAAGAAAGCTACCTTTATTAATTAAAAATATTCATTACACTTTGATTCCTTAGAAAATGATTACAATTTCTAGTTGCTTCTCGATCTCTTCTAAGGAGGTAGACGAACAGTTGATGATCAGCCTGGATGCGTGAGCCGTCTTGGACTTCGTGATCTTGTCGGCTTGATGATTTTTCCAAGAGCCTCTCGGTCTTTATTTATAGTCCCAAAGCCAGAAAATTAGCTTCCAAATTTGGAAGATAACAGTATAGATTCACCCCCAAAAATTGCAAACCCTAACTCATCTAACATGCGGCGGATCCGCGGCCAGAAGGGGGGTATGGCCACGGATCCGCGGCCTTGGGTAGGGATCACTTCATTAAATTTTTGGGGCTTTCTCCTTGTGACATGTGGCTATCTCTGGTGTCTTTGGATCTTTGAAATCTTCTCGTAGTTGCTGCCAGACTTGATCTCCAAGTTTTGATTTCTTAATTAGGCAAGTTTCCTTTAACAACTTGATTTCTTGGAAAATTCTGCACAACAACTTGGAAAAATTCTGCACAACAACTTAAATAATATTTAGTGGACTTTGTTCTACTAGGATTTGGTCAATGATATTATTTGCATTCATTTTCCTACCAAATGCTAATTATAATATATAAATACATGAAAATAGTCTTTTTACAGATAAACCCTCATATGTATCATATATTATAATAAACACCTTTTCTAATATAGAAATAGTAGGAAAAATGTAATAACAAATGTGCAGTTTTATCAACTGAATAAATAACAATATGTAAACATGTCGGTGATGATGGATGTATATGATATGATAGTATATACCATGCGAAGTACGGTCAGAAGCTATGCATGAATCATGATGCAATGAGGTATGTATATATGACTAACAATCCTACGTATCCATCCTGATGAATTGAATATACAAGTATAGGTTTACAAATCATATATGGTGCAATTGTTTTAGATTCTGATTTAAACAAGTTCTATAGTGTTCATGGCATAGCAATTACCAAGGCGTGTGTGTTCACATGAATAGTGCCGTGCAGTATAAACCAAAGGTAATGGTGCAAGTGTCCTATGAAATGATATCACACATATATATAAAAGATGATGCGATGCAACGAGATGAATAACTAGGAACTACCTATATAAATGCAAGTACTAATAGAAATTCTAACTATCGAGCGCCTTGCGCCATCCAGACGATTCCCCCGTAGATGTGTATATCTATTCACCGGGACGCCTCGGCTAATTTGATCAAATCTCAGCCTTGTCTTTCCGTGCCACGTCCGATGCCTCTGCACCCGATCCTAGAATTGCACACAAGTAAATAAGAGGATAGATATAAATAGTCGCGGACACAAACGATGCAAGATAACCAACGCGCACTGACAAGACGCACACACACTTGGTGAACAAAACGCGCTCGCAATAACGCCAAAACCACCACTGGGGTCGCTAATATATGACCACTACCAAGTCTAGAACCCAATAGAACATTCACAACACATTAAATATTATAGAAAATAGGCTATAGCTCAATTCAACCTCAAACTTACTTAGAACCTATTTATACCAAAAACCTAGTAAGCGATCATTAAACATATTAGTTCAAAACTAAGTATTTTAACAAAACTAATGGCCACAATGTTCACTTAATAGCTTAATTAATCCACACAAACCTTTACTAGAATTTTATCTCACCTATTTACCTAAATCCTAAAAATCTAGTTTGCAAGATAGCTTAATTAGGACAATTTAAATATAACAATTAGTAATTTAGCAACTAGATTAGGTTTTGCAAAACTCAAGATGTTAAACTAAATATCTCAACCAAAATCAAGTGATAAAACCCTAACTTGAATTTAAACCTTTTTCTTGTAAATCTTAAACTTGCAATTAGGACCAAATTAACACCTAAATAAGCTATATTTAAGCAATTAAACAACAAATTCACTATAGGGTTAAGATCTATACCTCAAAATTTTGAGATCTAGCATGCAATTTTAGCCTCCCAAATTGCTCTCTTGCACCAAGATTCCAAGCTAGTTGGCCAAAGAAAATTGGATGAAGGTTAAGTGAAGAATTTGTGAGGTTTTGCATTGAATTTTGATGAATTTTGAAGGATTTTCTTGAAGAGAAAGAGGTGGGGAAAGATGGGGGAGCTGCTTCCTTGGGCTCGGCAGGAAATGGGGACAGGGGAGAGAGAGAGGATGTGCGTGTGTGTGTGTGCAAGTCAAAAAAAGCCCAAGTCAACAAAACCCATACCTCTTTCTATATTGTTTTCTTTTTTAATTTTCTTTTTCTTTTCTCTAATTGAAGTGGGAAGATGAGTGGGGAAACATTGGGGAGGGGGCTGCTGTGCTCGGCCAGCTCATGGGAATGGGTGAGTGTGTGTGTGTGTGTAGATTTCCATGTAAAGAAAACCCATAACTCAAGTCACAAGCCCATACCTCACTTCTATTTAATTTATTTTCACAATTTAAGCCTTTTTCTTTTATATTTTCTAAAACCATCTTGACAACTTCTTTTCATTTCAAAAACAACATGTTAGATTTTGGTTTAATGTGTCATGATGCACAAAACTTGTATTGACCCATTCTAATTTGTAAAAATCACTAATTAAATGTATAAGTGAAGGCTTAAAATAATATTTAAAAATAATTAATTAAGGAAAATATTTAAATAAACAAACAATTATAAGAGACTAATTAAATACCAATACTAGCTATTACATTGCAAGAATAGGTATATTTAAGTCAATTTCGAAAAATAATTATATCTTTGTTTTTAAGGAAAACACCAGTTATTTACCGATTATCGGAAATTTCACCTAAACTATTTTTTTCAGAACGTTACAGAAATTCCTTTTCCAAAAAGGTGGCATGTTGAGCAACAAACTGTTAGTGTATATGCCCTAGAGGCCATTACTGTATCATACTAGCTTGTATATTACTTGATGGAAGCTTGGGATATTCACAGTTGTATAGACAATCTTGCTCAAAATGGTAGTATGCTACTTGGTTTGTTTCTACTTTAATATGTGCAAGTGTTTCTTTTAGCATATCGCTTATACATATTAGTAGAGCCCTTAGGATCTTTGATTGATTACCAGCGTTGTGATGGCAGTCACACTTGTGGGGGCTGGGTAATCTATAAGCACATCTTTATACAGGTCCCTAGTCGTTGGATTATCGAGACGGGGCATCGATACTTCGGAGTAGACTAGCGTATGCGCTTCTCATCCCAGCAGGGGAGATGGTCTGTCCCACAACCGTCAGTACGTCGTACTTGAGATAGTATGCGGGTGCTCGTTAGGTCACGAGTACACTGGACAGGACTCGTCGGGAACTGTTGGATAGTATTATACCTATCGTCAGTTATCAGTTCCCAGGTGACATGAGTACAGCTTAGTCCGCTGACTTGACATCATCACTTCTCCACGAGTGTGTTCCCACTGTACTTTGATTATTACCCTACCACGGCTCAAAGGAGTCGTGCAAACAGGTAGTAGTTGGGTGCAGTCCTGAAGCACTTAGAGGCAGTGACGGTTAGACAGGATTCGTCTCTCCCGGTATTGGGGGTTGATATCGCGCTGTGTCTAGGAGAGCCATTACACATAGTCGTCCCTGGCCAGGGCAAGCGAGATATACTGGTAGGTTTCCAGTATTATCTCAGGGTGTTCTGGGCTACACTCCGACACGACTTGTACCGCTATTAGGGGACTGACATTTACCACCTCCTAGGCCCGCCATGCGATGTTCTCAGATGAACGGACCGGACTGTACGGAGATTGTCACATTCAGGCTCAGTAAGAGTTCGGATGGGTTTACCTTATCGGCCTTCTTATAGACATCTACCTGGGGACCGTTACGTACAGCTAGTGCCACTTGCGGTCTGTGGTTAAACCCACTGCCAGCGTAGTGTCGAGTCTTTAGAGTCCCACATAGAGAGTTTCCCTGCACTGAGCGAAAAAGGTATAGGCCGTATGGTTTTACGGCAGGGCTACGATCACTTATGTGCACTTGTGTGCGTATGCTGTTCGGGCAGGCAATACTAGTGGGCTTTGGTTTAAGCCGGATCCTAGTATTGTACGGATGGATTTATTTTGTCTTCTATGCATTCGCATTCTACGGAATACGGATGCGGGTGTGTATGCACAGTTGTGAGGAGCGAAGAAGAAGGAGGAGGTGCCTCATTAGGGTTTTGACAGTTGATTCGGCCAAAACCATTATGTGGCAGGCTCATTAGGGTTTTGACAGTTGATTCGGTCAAAACCATTATGAGCCGGGGACATTATTTACTATTCTTTTTAGTGATAATTTGTTATGGCTAATTGCTTTGACCATTTGACCATAATTGACTTGTTGACCATTTGACCAAAGTTGACTTGGATCTTTATGAGAGGTCTAGAGTATTCTTTGGTTTTCTTTTTATTTTTTGATATGAAAATGGTCAATTCAAATGTAGCCATCAACTTTATCATGAAAGGATTAGTAATGATGATGTTTATGTATTATTGCAACCATGGTTCATTTTCTTGAGTTGATTATTCTTTTCTCATTCTCTCTCTTGTGAGAAGAAAAGAAAACGCTCCATGGTTGCTAGTTCTTCTTCCTCCTCTTAAAAATTCCTTTGATCTCATATGTTGAGAGAAAAAGGATCCAAATAGATAAACACATCCATCTACCTCTTCTACACAACCTAGGACATCAAGCTAGCGATCTTGTTGCCCTAGTTGCCTCGGCTCGAGGTGGAGCTCGGAGCACAAATTTCGGGTGGATCGTCTTCGACTCAAGGAGGCCACGGAGGTGATCAAGATCCGGATCGATCCTCGGAGCTCAGATGGACGAGCAGGACAGCGGAGAGAAGACCCGAAGGACTGGTATCGTGAGGTATAATCTCTATGGAATAGTAGATAGAACCTCATATAGTTTGCTAAGTTTTTGTTTAGCAAAGATCCTTCTTTTAGTCCATGTTGCTTCGTGTCAAAAATCGTTTTTTACCGTTTCCGCCACCCTGTAAGAACCGAGGTGAGCAACCTGGACTTACAGTGGTATCAGAGCCTAGCTAAACATAAACTAGCATGTTAGCAAAGTATTTAGAATTTCGATCGGAAAAAAATTGCAAAACAAGTCCGGAAAAATCAACTTTCTGCCGATTTTCAAAACAGCTCCAAAAATTATTTAACATACCTGAAAAATCGGCTCAGGGTTTCCTAAAAATACCCACCAAAAACGATCCAGTGACTCGGTCAAAGAGCCGTGGAACCGCGGCAAGAACATGCTTCTTGCCGCGGATCCGCGGCCGAGTTGACTCGCCATGGACTGTTTTTGGTGCAGTGTTCTTAGTTGGATGTTTTGGGATTTTTAGTATATTTTGTTTCTGCCCAGAATTTCCAGAAAACAAATTTGTGTTTGGGGTGGTAAAAAATCCGTATTTTGATCGAAATTCCGTACACTTTGGCTAATGGATTTTATCCGTGATATGATATATGTATTGAACGTCTGCTAATCGTTATACGTCGATTAGTGGCGGTTATACATATTTGTGATCTCTAATGTTGATGGTTTGTGTATATGAACTCGTTGGATTATCGCGGATGAATAGCCGGGGATGTGAGATGAGAGTATTCTTTTTCTTTCATTCAATGTAAAATTTGTAATTGATGTAATATTATTTTATGGCCGCACATCCGGGATGAGGTTGTAGCCGCCATTGTATAATTTCTTTTACTGTTTTTGCTCCTAGGATAGACCCAAGGTGGGGTGCACAAACTACCGGGTATCTCGAAGTGCTGAGTGGCCTACTCACGTTGTTGAGGGAGGTTGCTTCGCTTCGGGTACTTGGCGGGTAGTTTGCCGCACCCGTAGGGGTCTAGGGTGGGATTTTGGCTATTCATCGCGACCGTGTAATCCGTCTTTCGTTGCAGGCTCGAACGAAACGCGGATTCCTAGTATATCCAAAGTGTTCATCTGTGATCTGGAATGGCTATCATTGCATCTGACGAATGTATATATCTATATATGATATCTACTTAGGCGTTGCTTATATTTTGCATCCGCGCTAGTCCAGCCCCCGCTCTGTCGTTAGTTAAGTAACCTAACGGGTGATGACGAGGCCCCGTGGTGAATGCGGATGGCATAAGCGTACGTCATATTTTTGTTGTTTTCTGCAATGGTAGGATTAAATGATGGGACGCATTAAATTAATGCAAGAAAATAAACCAAAGTTAAATTCGTTGGAACAATTTCAAAACCACTCGGTTTCTTTTCAAAAATAACTTTTAAAAATGCGGAGCTTAAACCACTCCTTTTAAAAGCTATCAAGGTTCCTTCGATTATATCAAGTTCACTACGTTCACGGTTTCGCCAAAACCATTCGTAACCCTCCGTCGTTTCATATGGATATACAACAGTATTCAAGCTGTGTTTGTTGGCTTTAGTCAAGGCACAATGATTGGTAGCTGGTGGGTATTCATATGTTGCATAGATAGATGCGTTGGTTTGGGACAGTCGTATTACTTTGTTGGCCATAGTCAAGGGTATATACGGGTGGGTTCAAATCAACCTGGACAATGACGGGTAGAACTTGACATGTGACTTATGATTTGTTGGCCTTAGTCAAGGTCATAAGAGCATGGGGCAAAAATCCACATCGGGAGTTTCTAAAGAAAACTTGCTAGTGCTGCATACCATTTGAAGTGTGATGATTCTGGTAGGATTCCTTCAGTTTTATCACACGATGATATTTGGATCCCGATCCTACTGTGACTATATGCTACTCCTCGGGAACTTTCTCACTTAACGATCAATGCTATAAACCAAGTAGGTGTCTAGAAAGGTGTTAGCGGGGCTACGCCCACAGGGAAAAGAGGTTACTTAATTAAGGAACTTCGCGAAAGGGTTGGAAAACATCCCTCGAAGTACCGACACCAGCCTGGCTGTACGGTTAAGCAAGTATTGTACGGTGAGATTGATCCTGACTAATTCTTCTTTTATGGTTTGAGGAAGGATTTGAGAAACAGTGGGAGCCATCCTGTTTAGATAAATTAAAAACCAATCTAAACTTGCAAGAGCATCATGCTAAGTGTTTTCTTCACTCTCTCTTAATTGCAGCGACCCAGTGACCACACCTAGGTTACATCTAGATAATAAAATGACTGAATCTGACTGTTATGACTGGCAAGGGTCTATCCAGATGTCCATTGCCCATGACAAGCTGGGACACCTCTTAACTAATCAAACCCCTACCGTCTCAGGACCAGTTTCCCCTGTCACGGATAGTGATATCCATAAGACATCGGAAAAAGACGGTGCGAAAGCCAAGTGCCTCGTGTTAGCCTCAGTTGATGGTGCATACCAGAGGCAGCACGAGAAGATGGACTCAGTTTCTATCTTCCTCCATAACAAAGATTTAAATGGAGAGCAATCTCGTATCGCAAGATATGAGACCTCGAACGAATTGCTTCAAGCGAGGTTGGCTATTGGGTCATCTGTAGGGGGCAACGTCCTTACAGAGACCAGCTATCTTGAGCTCACGGACCTGAAGACCACGTTGAAGAACGGGTCAAATACTGACTTAATTCTACAGTCTCTGCCTTCTACCCTGAAGGAAACCGGGGAAGTAGAAGGAAAGGGAAGGGCAAAAGTTTCGGGACTGGATGTAGTAAAAGAGGGACGTTCCTATTGTTATGGAAATGAACATTGGCAGAAGGATTGCAGGGCTAGCAAAGCCTATAGCCAGGATTCGATGCATGTTGTGGCTTCGGCTTCGGGTGTGTTTGTAATAGAGAACTGTATGTCAGTTAACCCTACTTCCTGGGTATTGGATACCGGATCAGGATCTTACATCTGTAATTCGTTACAGGCTCTGAGAAACCGTAGGGTTATCAGGATAGGTGATATCACTCTCAGGGTTGCTAACGGAATGAGCATGGACGCTGAATCCGTAGGGGAATATCATCTTGGACTGACAACTGGGCAGATATTGATTCTGCGTAACTATTTGTATGTACCAGGTGTGACTTGTAATATCATATCTGTGTCCGTACTTTATAAGGAAGGATATGATTTTACTTTTGTAAGCGATGTGGTCCACATCCACCTAAATCAAGTTCTTATTGGGTCAGGTACATTAGAAAACGGGATATACGTATTGAATCAAGCTCAGATTTTCAGTGTCCAGAACACACTTAAAAGAAAGTCTCCGGAATCAAATCAGGCTTTCTTATGGCATTGTAGACTGGGTCACATTAATGAGACACGGTTAACTAAGTTACATAAAGAGGGATACTTGAATCCGTTCGAGTACAAGTCTTATGCCACTTGTGAATCTTGTCTCATGGGAAAGATGACAAAGTCTTCGTTCACTGGACACGGAGAAAGAGCAAGCGAGCTCTTGGGACTCATACACAGCGACGTGTGTGGTCCAATGTCTACACATGCGCGATGTGGTTTTTCATACTTCATTACTTTCATAAATGATTTCTCTAGATATGGACATGTCTTCCTGATGAAGCATAAATCCGAGGCCTTTGAGAAATTTCGGGAATACAAGAATGAAGTTGAAAAACAAACAGGCAAAAGCATCAAGACAATGAGATCTGATCGAGGTGGTGAATACTTGAGTGCCGAGTTTCTGGACTACTTAAAAGAGAATGGAATTCTCTCTCAGCTTACTCTTTCATACACACCACAGCACAACGGTGTATCGGAAAGGCGGAATCGAACTCTATTGGATATGGTTCGTTCCATGATGAGTAAGGCTGAGTTACCGCGATCTTTCTGGGGTTATGCAATATAAACTGTTGCATATCTTTTGAACCAAGTTCCAACCAAGACTGTGCCTACCACCTCATATCAGATGTGGAGTGGGAAGAAACCCTGTCATAAGTATCTTAAGACATGGGGATGTCCAGCTTTTGTCAAAAAGCAGCATGCGGACAAGCTCGAGGCACGCTCAGTACAGTGTAAGTTTGTGGGATACCCAAAGAACTCCAAGGGATATCTTTTCTATTACGCGGAGGACCAAAAAGGTCTTTGTTTCTCGTCATGCCCGCTTCTTCGAAACTGAGTTTTTAGAAAATCAGATAAGTGGGAGCGCAATAGAACTGGAAGAAATTCCAAAACCACAAGCTATTACTGAAACCTTGGTAGAACCAGAAGGTTCAGGAGAACCGGACATCCCAGCGCCACTCCGCAGTAGTAGTAGGCAGTCTCATCCGCCTGAGAGATACTATGGTTTTCTCATAGATGGGGATAGAGAGGATTGCACCATTGATTATGATGAGCCTACTAGCTTCCAGCAAGCCATTCAGAGCGGTGACTCAGTAAAATGGCTGGATGCAATGCGGACCGGATGGAGTCCATGTACACCAACAAAGTTTGGACTTTGGACTTTGCTCCAGAAGGGGTAAAACCCGTAGGCTGCAAATGGATCTTCAGAAAGAAGATTGGTGTAGATGGGCAGGTTGAAACCTATAAAGCTAGACTTGTTGCAAAGGGATTTCGTCAAAGACCTGGTTTGGACTATGACGAGACCTTTTCTCCAGTGGCTATGCTCAAATCCATTCGGATCCTTCTTGCCATTGCTGCCTTCCACGATTATGAAATCTGGCATATGGACGTAAATACGGCTTTCCTAAATGGAAATTTAGAAGAGTGCGTCTATATGGATCAGCCGGAGGGATTCATTCAGAGTGGAAGCAGCAGTAAAGTGTGCAAGTTGCTCAAGTTCATCTATGGACTGAAGCAGGCATCGTGGAGTTGGAACATCTGCTTTGATGATACTGTCAAGGAATTTGACTTTATCAAAAACCCAGATGAACCATGCATTTACAGTAAGATTATAGAGAGAACTGTGGTATTCCTCGTCTTGTACGTGGATGACATTCTCCTAATAGGAAATGATATTCCTATGCTACAGTCAGTCAAAGGATTCTTGTCACAGAGGTTCTCCATGAAGGACCTGGGCGATGCCAACTATATTCTGGGGATCCAGATCAATCGTGATAGATCTAAGAGGATGTTGGGACTTTCACAGTCCAGGTACATCGACACCATACTAAAACGATTCAGTATGGATGATTCCAAGCGCGGTAATCTACCGGCTTGTCACGGAATCACCCTCTCCAAAGAGATGTCTCCCAAGACTGATTTGGAAAGGGCTCGCATGTCATCTATACCCTACGCATCTGCGGTAGGCTCTATAATGTATGCGATGTTATGTACCAGACCAGATGTAGCTTATGCATTGAGCGTTGTAAGCCGGTATCAGTCGGATCCAGGGGAGAAACACTGGTTAGCAGTAAAGAACATTCTCAAGTACCTGAGAAGGACTAAGGAGATGTTCTTGGTGTATGTCGGAAAAGACCTCCAGATCGAGGCCTTTGCTGACTCCAGCTTCCAAAGTGACAAGGATGAATCCAAGTCCATGTCGGGTTATGTCTTTACCCTCAATGGAGGGGTGGTTTGCTGGAAGAGTTCCAAGCAGGAAACCGTTGCTGACTCAACTATGGAAGCGGAGTACATAGCTGCTTGCGATGCCGCAAAGGAAGCTGTCTGGATGAAGAAGTTCCTCATGGAGCTTCAGGTGGTTCCTACCATTGTTGATCCAATACTGCTGTATTGTAACAACAACGACGCTATAGCTTTAGCGAAGGAACCCAGGTCCCATCAGAAGTCCAGACACATTTTGAGGCGGTACCACCTGATCAGGGAGATCGTAGATCGCCGGGAGATCGAGGTGAACAGAGTAAATTCGGAGAATAACACTGCAGATCCACTCACGAAGGCCTTACCCTAGACTCAGTTCGAGCGGCTGATCGAGATGATAGGTCTTCGATACGCCAGTACATGGCCTTAGTGCAAGTGGGAGATTGTTAGTGTATATGCCCTAGAGGCCATTACTGTATCATATTAGCTTGTATATTACTTGATGGAAGCTTGGGATATTCACAGTTGTATAGACAATCTTGCTCAAAATGGTAGTATGCTACTTGGTTTGTTTCTACTTTAATATGTGCATGTGTTTCTTTTAGAATATCCCTTATACATATTAGTAGAGCCTTTAGGATCTTTGCTTGATTACCAGCGTTGTGATGGCAGTCACACTTTTGGGGGCTGGGTAATCTATAAGCACATCCTTATACAACTCCCTAGTCGTTGGATTATCGAGACGGGGCATCGATACTCCAGAGTTGACTAGCGTATGCGCTTCTCATCCCAGCAGGGGAGATGGTCTGTCCCACAACCGTCAGTGCGTCGTACTTGAGATAGTATGCGGGTGCTCGTTAGGTTACGAGTGCACTGGACAAGACTCGTCGGGAACTGTTGGTTGGTATTATACCTATCGTCAGTTATCAGTTCCCAGGTGACATGAGTACAGCTTAGTCCGCTGACTTGACCTCATCACTTCGCCTCGAGTGTGTTCCCACTGTACTTTGATTACTACCCTACCACGGCTCAAAGGAGTCATGCAAATAGGTAGTAGTTGGGTGCAGTCCAGAAGCACTTGGAGGCAGTGACGGTTAGACAGGATTCGTCTCTCCCGGTATTAGGGGTTGATATCGCGCTGTGTCTAGGAGAGCCATTACACATAGTCGTCCCTGGCCAGGGCAAGCGAGATATACTGGTAGGTTTCCAGTGTTATCTCAGGGTGTTCTGGGCTACACTCCGACACGACTTGTACCGCTATTAGGGGACTGACATTTACCACCCCGTAGGCCCGCCATGCGATGTTCTCAGATGAACGGACCGGACTGTATGGAGATTGTCACATTCAGGCTTAGTAGGAGTTCGGATGGGTTTACCTCATCGGCCTTCTTATCGACATCTACCTGGGGACCATTACGTACAGCTAGTGCCGCATGCGGTCTTTGGTTAAACCCACTGCCAGCGTAGTGTCGAGTCTTTAGAGTCCCACACAGAGAGTTTCCCTGCACTGAGCGAAAGGTGTAGAGGCCGTATGGTTTTACGGCAGGGCTACGATCACTTACGTGCACTTGTGTGCGTATGCTGTTCGGGCAGGCAATACTAGTGGGCTTTGGTTTAAGCCGGATCCTAGTATTGTACGGATGGATTTATTTTGTCTTCAATGCATTCGCATTCTACGGAATGCGGATACGGGTGTGTATGCACAGTTGTGAGGAGCGAAGAAGAAGGAGGTGCCTCATTAGGGTTTTGACAGTTGATTCAGCCAAAACCATTATGTGGCAGGCTCATTAGGGTTTTGACAGTTGATTCGGTCAAAAACCATTATGAGCCGGGGACATTATTTACTAATTTTTTTAGTGATAATTATGTCATGGCTAATTGCTTTGACCATTTGACCACACTTGACTTGTTGACCGTTTGACCAAAGTTGACTTGGACGTTCATGAGAGGTCTAGAGTATTCTTTTGTTTTCTTTTTATATTTTGATATGAAAATGGTCAATTCAAATGTAGCCATCAACTTTATCATGAAAGGATTAGTAATGATGATGTTTATGTATTATTGCAACCATGGTTCATTTTCTTGAGTTGATTATTCTTTTCTCATTCTCTCTCTTGTGAGAAGAAAAGAAAAAGCTCCATGGTTGCTAGTTCTTCTTCCTCCTCTTGAAAATTCCTTTGATCTCATGTGTTGAGAGAAAAAGGATCCAAATAGATAAACACATCCATCTACCTCTTCTACACAACCTAGGACATCAAGCCTAGCGATCTTGTTGTCCTAGTTGCCTCGGCTCGAGGTGGAGCTCGGAGTACAACTCTCGGGTGGATCGTCTTCGACTCAAGGAGGCCGCGAAGGTGATCAAGATCCGGATCGTTCCTCGGAGCTCAGATGGACGAGCAGGATAGCGGAGAGAAGACTCGAAGGACCGGTATCGTGAGGTATAATCTCTATGGCATAGTAGATAGAAGCTCATATAGTTTGCTAGGTTTTTGTTTAGCAAAGATCCTTCTTCTAGTCCATGTTGCTTCGTATCAAAAATCGTTTTTTACCGTTTCCGCCTCCCCGTAAGAACCGGGGTGAGCAACGTGGACTTACACAAACTCCTTTTGTTCCTCAGTATGATAGAAGATATATCCATAGGAATCTTTTGGATATCCCACAAACTTGCACAAAACAGACCTTACCTCGAGCTTGTCCGGATTTTGCTTTTTAACATAGGCTGGACAACCCTATATCTTACCTCGTTTAAGAGATGGTCTCTTCCAATTCCATATCTCATATGGAGTCGTAGGCTCTGATTTGGTCGGAACTCTATTCAATAGGCATGCAACTATCTCAAGCACATATCCCCAAAAAGAAATAGGTTACTCAGTAGTACTCATCATAGAGAGTACCATATCTAATAGAGTGCAATTTCCCCGCTCTGATACACCATAGTGCTGTGGTGTATACAGAGGAGTAAGCTGAGAAAGAATTCCATTCTCTTTTAAATAGTCTCGGAATTCCCCGCTCAAGTATTCTCCTCCCCGATCAGATCGTAGGATTTTAATAGTTCTGCCCGTCTAGTTTTCAACTTCGCACTTATATTCCTTGAATTACTCAAAAGCTTCAGATTTGTGTTTCAACAAGAACACATGTCTGAACCTTGAGAGATCATCAGTGAATGTAATAAAGTACGAATAACCATTCCTGGCATGTGTAGACATAGGACCACATGCATCACTATGTATGAGTCCCAAGAGTTTCGAAGCTCTTTCCCCGTGTCCAGTAAACGGAGTTTTCGTCATCTTGCCTTTGAGACACGACTGGAAAGTTTCATAAGATGAAAATATGAACGGATTCAAATATCCATCTATATGAAACTTAGCCAGTCTTGTCGCATTGATATGACCTAGTCTACAGTGCCACAAGAATGCTTCGTTCATTTCTGAACATTTCCTCTTGTTTGTGTTCTGTATGTTAAGAACTGTAGGGTTACTAGGCACTCTAATAAAGTTCTACAAGGCATCAACCATGCCCGATTTAAAATTTAGCCGTGCCGAACAACCCTAAACCAAGATCTTAAACTAGAGATTAGGCGAAACAAAGCATGTTAAACACTTTAACATCTAAGAGTTTGGGATTACAACCTTTGTAGTCCGGTCCTTCACTTCATAAGCTCCGTGTTGAGGTCCCTTCACTGCGATCATCGAGTATCCCGACTCTAGAGAGGCTCCACGAAGAGAAAGATGCAAACTTGCTTCCGATCTTCGATAACTAAGATGATCTACCTTGAAGTTTCTTTAACACAAGCTCTCA